>OZ012553.1:5930193-7345613 GCA_963935595.1 Schoenobius gigantellus
TTTTGCCCTTTAGTGCTCACTCGAAATTTGTTAGATATTATATAGAATTCATTCCTATTGTCAGCTGTTCACGCTCGAGGAAGAGCGAGTGGCGGCACTGCATTCTAGTCTGTGCAGTGACAGCTTTTTTGGCGGCCGGCCGCATGTGACATGTCAGTTGAGTCGAGTCGAAATGTCATGACATGCTTAGAGGTTATGTGCGGGCCGGAATAAAATATAATACACAATATTCAAGCAAATAGTGATTTGCGCGGCGCACCTAATATCGGGGTGCGAAAGCCCGCTTTGTGTTGTGCAAGGTATCAAAATCGCGTGTGTGAGTCGTGGTGGCCTAATAGGCCTTTGTAGTGCTCCGGTCTCCACCGGTGGATCCACTGCAGAACTTCAGGAGCCGCGACTTCCTTCGAGCTAGCTCAGGAAGTCCACCGGCTACGGAGGAGACGGACGGAGACAACGGGAATCGGGGTAAGCCACAATGCTTTCGATGAGCGGGTAGTAGGGCATCAGCAATCAACCCAAAATTCCTTACTCGGTGAAACGCCGACGTGGTGGAGTCTACTTGGGGCACCACCATCTCTTGGTAGCAGAGCGTGGTTTTTAGATTTGAGTGGTTCTTAGATTTGAGTATTTGATTAGTATTGTACAATTAATATTGTAATCTTGTTGGTTGTCCAAACGGGCAATACATATTAATTGGTTTTGATTGCTGATTTTAAACCGACTACCAGCTCATTTGTGGACCGATCTCCTTAACTAATTGTCATTGTATATGAAAAATTGGGGTTAAATGCCTTTGTTGTTCTAGTTAAGTTCTAGCATTTACCTATATTTGATTTTGGTTTGTTTTTTCATATCTTTGTTCTGCCCTTGACTATTTTGTTTGTTAAGTTGTAAACTTATACTTGAATTTGATTTGTTTAAAAAACTTTGCTGCTAAATGACTTTGCTGTTGTTGTAATACACTATTTTGCTGTGTTAAGTTTTAGCATTTACATTTGATTTTGTTTTGTTTGCCCTTGAATATTATGTTTGTTAAGTTATTGACTTAATACTTGAATTTAATTTGTTTGAAAAATTCTGTTGTTAAATGCCTTGTTGTTCTAGTTAAGTTCTAGCATTTATACTTGATTTTGGTTTGTTTATATATTTTGTTCTACCTTTGAAGTTCCTCCCGATCTGTTTTATTGTCGGCGGTTGTCGGTCTGTTTGTCCGTGTATTATTATAGTGTTTATTAATTTTGGTGCAAAATGGTCCCGCCAGTCAGCCCGCTTAGTGGTGCCCGCGCGGGTGCACAAAAGATTTTGAGATGGTTTGCTAGTGCCGTCGCTTTGGTAGACCGACCAGACCGAGAACAGGCTTTGTTAATTCGGCATGAGGGAGTACCTGCTCGCTTGAAGGAATTGGAGCAGCTTTTCGTTGCTCATCAACAATATCTGCTCGACCACCCAGCCGAGGGTGCCGCTGAGTTGCGGGCAGTCGACCAATTTAATGCCGATTTTGATCAGTGTTTTGAACAGGCGGATGTGATTATAAACAAGGCTCAGGCAATCCTATCCGTCCGGAGGGGTGAGTCGTGCACGCCCGGGGAGGTCAAGCCTACCCCGGCCGGCTTGCTGGGCAGACTGCCCACTTTAGACATCCCAACCTTTGATGGGAACCTGGCTTCTTGGATGGGGTTCATTAACCTCTTTGATAGCCTGGTTCACTCGCGGGACGACCTGTTCCCTAGCCAGAAATTGGCCTATTTGCTCTCTGCCTTACGTGGAGAGGCTGGTGTACTTGTCCAGCATCTACCTGTCAATGATGACAGTTATGATATTGCAAGGGCGTTGTTGACCGCCCGGTATCAGAATGTTCGCTTGCTAGCGGACACACATGTGGCTGCCATTTTAGGGCTGCCACGAGTATCGCGGGTCTCCTCATTGAGGAAGGAGATTTTGAACCCGCTGCTGAGCGCTATTAACGCGCTCAAACGACTTGATCTACCGGTGGACCAGTGGTCCTTTATTTTTCTCCACCTCATCCTCGATAAGCTTCCCATGGAGATGAAGGGACGCTTCGAACAAAGGTACGGGGGCAATAGTGCCTCGTACCTCCCCCCCTTCTCGGATCTCCTCAGATTTTTGGAGGATGAGTGTCGGATGGCCGACCACTTGGATCTGGCTCCTATACCGGGACCGAGTACAGGTCGCTATGAGGCGACCCGGGCAGCGCCACGGAGAGAGCGCCGCCCGTACAAGCAGTATACTGCAGTGCGGCAGAACTCTCCACACAGGGAGAGGCCGATGCCTTGCAAGTGTTGCAAGCGGGATGGCCATCGTTTGCCGGCCTGTCCCAAATTTGTTGGCCTACGCACCGAGGGGCGTAGAAATATGGCCAAGCAGCGGAATTGGTGCTACCGCTGCCTGGGGGCTCATATGGCATCGGCTTGCCCCCACCCACGAGATTGCCACTGTTGTGGAGGGGCCCATCATCCCCTCTTGTGCTTTAACAATAGAGACGCTCGTGAGGTGGTAAGAGAGAGGGACTCGCACACGGGCGGGGGCCCTCGTAGGTCACCCACATCTCCGAGGAGATCGGAGGGGCGTGCCACCCCTCCGCGGAGAGTGGAGAGGCGCCCCCCCTCCCGTGAGAGGATTGGGCGCCCCACCCCCCCTACGGGCGGGGGGGATCGACGCGCCGCTTATGAGGCGCCACCGCGGGATTGGGCCGCGGTCATTAGGGAGCCACGTCGGGAGCCGATACGCTTCTCTCCCCCTCTAATGGAGAGACCCCGGTTGTCACGGGCTCCCCCAACTTTCGCCCATCATGGGCACCGCCCGGCCCCCCGATGCCGCTTTGATCGGGGCCAGTACGTGCCGGATTGGGACCCGCTCGAGCGCCTTGAGCGCCCTATTCCTCCGCCGCGCACGCATTTTTCTTCGGACCCCCCTTCCCCCCCGTTGCGGGGAATGCGGGAGGATTTTCACTAAACCAACTGTCGGCTGCAACCCCCCCACAGGAGCAGGTGCTGTTACCAACAGCCTCCGTACAGGTGTGGGGCCCGAGGGGCACCTTTGTTTTAGTTCGCGCCCTTTTGGATACGGGAGCTCAGGGTTGCATTGCCTCCAGCTGGCTGGTCCGGCAGTTGAGTTTGAACACATCTCCATACCTTGAATCGGTACGAGGAATCGGAGACCTGCGGATCCCGGATCCGATCGGTCAGGTTTTGTTCTCCTTCTCCCCCCACATCTCTTCAGCGCCCAAAATTGGCGCTACCGCGATTGTTTATGAGAAGGTTGTTGGTCAGCTTCCGCAACAGCACGTTTCGCGCGCTGTCGTTGATGCGACATCAGGATTGACCTTGGCTGACCCTTCCTTCCACCGAACCGGTCCGATTCACTTATTGCTCGGTGCCGATGTTCTAGGCCGCGTGTATTGTGGGAAGAGGAGAGAGTTACAGAAGGGTGGGCTGGTAGCTTTATCTACATCGCTTGGGTTTGTAGTGATGTGACCAGTTAGGCATAACCCACCATCTCCATCGGTGGACAGTTACGTAACTGTTAGCTCCACCTTATCGGATGTCCTTCAACGGTTTTGGGAGGTGGAAGAGCCACCTACCGTGAAGCGAGTGAACCCCTTGGACGAGGAGTGTGAGTTGTTCTACCAGAACAATACAGGTCGCCTTCACTCGGGACGGCTGATCACTCGTTTGCCCTTTTTGTCAGTTCGCCCCTCACTTGGCAGCTCCCGGCCGTTGGCCGAGAAGCGGCTGCTGTCCATGGAGCGTCGTATGAGTAGGAACTCCGACCTCAAACAGAAGTATGTCGACTTCATGCGAGAATATGAGCAACTGGGGCACATGTCGGTCTCGCGACTGGACTGGCGAAACGAGGAACATAATTTTCTTCCTCACCACGCGGTTTTGAAACCTTCCACCGGGAAGATACGCGTTGTTTTTGATGGGTCAGCTCCTACGTCTACCGGAGTTTCGCTGAATCAATGTCTGCATGCTGGACCGAAGTTGCACCACGAGGTGGGTGATGTATTGACCAACTTCCGTCGCCATGCCGTCGTCTTTGTGACCGATATCCGGATGATGTTTCGGCAGACTGTGATTCACCCGGACGATAGACGATATCAGCTCATATTATGGAGGGAGGATCCCAGGGATCCCATGCTGGTCTACGAGCTGAACACCAATACATACGGTTTGCGTTCGAGCCCCTTTGTGGCAATTCGCTCACTTGTGGAACTCGCTGAACGTGAACGATTACGATACCCTCGCGCATCCTTGGTTCTCAAGGAGGATGCATTTGTTGATGATATTTGTACGGGCTCCTCTAGTGTCGAGGAAGCCTTGATTTTGCGAGATGAACTAATTGCTCTTCTCGGGGCTGGTGGTTATGAACTGAGGAAGTGGATGTCCAACTCACCTCAGCTTTTGTGTGACTTGCCAGACGACCACCAGCAGGAGCCTCATATTTTTGAGAATGCCAACACTCCAGATTTACTGTCTGTTTTGGGAGTGCAATACAGACCTGTCCAGGACACGTTCACCTATCGATTGGAGCTGCCAAGCCCCAAGGTCTGGACGAAACGGTTGGTTTTGTCTACAGTAGCTCGTACCTTTGACCCAAATGGCTGGATTAGTCCCGTAGTGTTTTGGATGAAGTGCTTCCTACAGGAACTTTGGTCAGCCGAAGTGTCGTGGGATGAGCCCCTCTCGGGCCGTTTGCTGCGAGATTGGGAGTCCTTCATGTTGTCTCTCCCCGACATTAACCGTGTTAGTATCCCTAGACATATACTGCCTAAGGGACGGTTTACGGCCAGCCTTCATGGCTTTTGTGACGCGTCTGAGAGTGGATACGCAGCCGTCGTATATATCCGGACGGTTGATGATAGAGGAGCTGTTAAGCTCCACTTGCTAATTGCTAAGAGTAAGGTTGCTCCACTTCGGACTCGATTAACGATTCCGAAGTTAGAATTGTCTGGAGCTACTCTTCTGGTTCGGTTGATGAACCACGTTGTTGACACCCTGGGACGTAGTGTGGACTTTGAGTCGCTCTTTGCTTGGTCCGACAGTCAGGTTGTCCTGTGTTGGATTAAGAACTCCGTCCACTCCCTGGAAGTATTTGTGGCCAATCGGGTATCCCAAATACAGGCCTCGAAGGCCACGTTGATTTGGCGCCACGTGCCAGGTGAAATAAACCCTGCTGACTGTGCATCACGTGGCAGCGAAGCCCCTCAGCTTATTGACCACACTCTGTGGTGGGGTCCCGACTGGTTGTTACAACCGTCTTGGCCTTCCACACCAGCTGTGGTGAAGGTACCAAATCCGGGCTTGCGTGTTCACGCTGTCGAGACTATGGCGGCTCCAGAGCGGGAATTTTTATTAGACCGCTACAGTTCTCTGGACAAGTTGCTCGGCGTGACCGCTTGGATAAGAAGATTTATACGAAATTGTCGCCGGCCTCAGGACAAAGATTTGTGTCCGGTCCTCTCACCGCAGGAGCGCCAAGATGCTCTTCTGCATTGGGTGCGTATGACCCAGTCTAGAGCGTTTGAACCGGAACTTAAGATTTTCCGTACCGGGACGTCCAAATTGAAGGGACCCTTGGTGCGTTTGACTCCCTTTCTGGATGATAAAGGATTGTTGCGTGTAGGAGGCCGATTGAGGCACGCTAACTTGCCTTATAGATCACGTCATCCCCTGTTGCTCCCCAAGGACGGACCATTGGTGCGATTGTTGATCATTGATCGCCATGTGAAGAATGCTCATGCCGGATGTAATGCATTGACCGCGCTCCTCCAACGGGAGTTTTGGATTTTGTCAGCGCGAAGAATAATCCGATCTGTTATCTTTCGATGTCTGCCCTGCTATCGTTTACGCCCCGAGACGATGCAGCCCCAAATGGGTGATTTGCCTGCTGATCGTGTGAATGAATCGATGACCTTCTTAGGAGTTGGAACTGATTTCGCGGGACCATTCACTATAAAAACGTCGCGACTCCGTAATGCTAAGACTGAAAAGGCTTACTTGTGTGTGTTTGTTTGTTTGGCCACTAAAGCCGTTCATTTGGAGGTGGTGAGTGCGCTCACCATGGACGCTTTCTTAGCAGCGTTAGGCAGATTTGTCTCCCGCCGGGGACTGCCTTCTCTAATTCGGTCCGATTGTGGGACGAACTTCAAGGGCACTGATAGACATATAAGAGAAGTTTGTGAATTTTTAGATAAAAATAATATTGAGATCGGATCCACACTCTCCCGTAGGGGGGTAACATGGCGATACTCCCCGCCGTCTTGCCCTCACTGGGGAGGGATTTTTGAATCTGTTGTAAAGGCCGCCAAGACTCACCTTCGCCGCGTTATTGGGGAGACTATTCTCACGTTTGAGGAACTCGCGACGGTGTTTCATAAGATTGAGGCGGTTCTCAACTCGCGTCCGTTATGTCCGTTGTCTACCGACGCGAACGATTTGCAGGCCCTCACGCCGGGCCATTTCTTGATAGGCAGACCACTTAACGCCCTGCCCGAGTATCCTTATAGAGATATCAATCCCGGACGCCTTTCGCGGTTTGAGTTGCTCCAGCAGCTTACCCAGAGTTTCTGGCGCCGCTGGCACCTTGAATATTTACACATTTTGCAACAGCGCGTTAAGTGGTCAGATAAGACAAACCCACCGAGGGTTGGAGACCTCGTGTTAGTGAAGGACCCAAACCTGCCACCCTTACGTTGGCGTCGCGGACGCATTGTCCAACTTACTCTAGGGTCTGATGGTGTGCCCAGGTTTGCCGAGGTCCTAGTTGGGGATTCTGTTTTGAAGCGCGCGGTCGCTACTCTTTCTCGCCTCCCCTTAGACTGATTTGGCGGACAGTCCGGGACTGTCCGGAGCGGGGGGATGTTCACGCTCGAGGAAGAGCGAGTGGCGGCACTGCATTCTAGTCTGTGCAGTGACAGCTTTTTTGGCGGCCGGCCGCATGTGACATGTCAGTTGAGTCGAGTCGAAATGTCATGACATGCTTAGAGGTTATGTGCGGGCCGGAATAAAATATAATACACCATATTCAAGCAAATAGTGATTTGCGCGGCGCACCTAATATCGGGGTGCGAAAGCCCGCTTTGTGTTGTGCAAGGTATCAAAATCGCGTGTGTGAGTCGTGGTGGCCTAATAGGCCTTTGTAGTGCTTCGGTCTCCACCGGTGGATCCACTGCAGAACTTCAGGAGCCGCGACTTCCTTCGAGCTAGCTCAGGAAGTCCACCGGCTACGGAGGAGACGGACGGAGACAACGGGAATCGGGGTAAGCCACAATGCTTTCGATGAGCGGGTAGTAGGGCATCAGCAATCAACCCAAAATTCCTTACTCGGTGAAACGCCGACGTGGTGGAGTCTACTTGGGGCACCACCACAGCATATGCCGCCCTTACAAGCTTCCAACGATAATTCGGTAATTTTATACTTAACAGGAATAATTAAATAAAACAAATACTCACGATTCATCACTATACTTTTCATAATAACTTACTGACACAAAAAACAGAACACCGAACTCACGATACACTATAACTTCACTCGCCTAGCGCACAGATTCGACTGACTACCTGAGCTACTCAGCTTGCGCTTTTATATTCTAGTACCGAAGTGCGCGCGCCGCATGGCGCGAACCGCATGGTCGCCACGTGCGTCGACCGCATGGAGCGAACTAGTTAAACCGGATGTACAGTCGAATCTGTGTTTAACAAATATTTATTGCTTATCAGTTAAATTTCCATGATTAAATAATTACGTATAATATTCTACTATTATTTATTAAGCAAACAACAATGAGATAATTTAGTTATTACTATCACATTATCAATTCCTGAACGGATATACAATACTGAATCTATTTTTAGAAATATTACTTATTACATGCCTTGGCACAGTGTGCTCTTATATTCATAAATTAATGCTAACAGTCTGCCATCCAACTTACTTCGGGCGTCCTCGCCCGTTTTGTTTCAAAAACTATCTTTGTATTTCGTAACAGAAGGATGTAACAAGTATAATGATCATCTTTATATTTTAGGAACGAATTACTACTTTTTATACAATAGGTACTCTTAGTATTTACATGTATGTATAAAAAAAATTGAGTATTTAATTTAAGCAAATGACAATATTTTACTGATTACAATATTTAATAATCTTCTGAAATTATAGCATTGACTAGGTACTATATTTTAGCAATTATAGCATTGTATTGTATTTTTCTTTATTCACTAAAAATAGGTACTTAATTTAACAGTCTTACTTGTGGGATTATTATTTTTATTTATAATTATACTCTATAAATGGACCAGGGTTGTCCACACTAGATCAAGCCCTTTATTCACAACTGTTGGAAAATAATTGAACCACGGAATCTTTTTACCTGTAAATTTTTATTGTTGGGTAAAAACTATACTGGACTTGACCTTCCCAATCGAATTCGTGACCCAACAGTTGCGAATAAGGGGGCAAGGTTGTTTAGTATTAAACTTAAGGACCAGGGGTGTCCAAACTAGACCAGGGTTGTCTAGCAATATGCTTAATAGAAGGACCAGGGGTGTCCAAACTAGACCAGGGTTGTCTAGCAATATGCTTAATAGGAGGACCAGGGATGTCCAAACTAGACCAGGGTTGTCTAGTAATATACCTAACCGATAGAAGGACCAGGGATGTCCAAACTAGACCAGGGTTGTCTACACTTATACACTATTAAAAGGACCAGGACTGTCCCGACTAGATCAAGGTTGTCTAGTTCACTGCATAGCAATTATTATTATTTGATATTAATTAATATGATTGATATTACCTTACAATGATTATATAATTCGTTTTTAGAATAATGATTTATAATTTTAAATAATTAAAGTTAAATTTCGACTATTCGTCATTGCCCGACTCACTAGAAGGAGCTTCCACATCTTGATAGTGTGGTCTGTTAAAATTAAGCCATGGTTTGATTTTATCAACAGCAACAACTGTTGAAAATCTTCTACCACCCTTTTGAGTGAGTGGTGTATCCTCGATACTAAAACGATCGTAATCTAGTACACCTGTGATTCTATAGGGACCTTGGTATTTAGGATTGAGTTTTTTGCTTTGTCCGGTGGCAGGTACCTGACGTTCTACTCTTACTAGATCACCTACCTTATATTTTATTGGTTCATATCGATTTTTATCAAAAGTTTCCTTTTGTTTGATCTGAGATGATCTGATATGACTATTAATATCATCTCTTATTTCTGTGCGAGTAATTGCGTTATCGTGGTTAGTATTAGGTGCTGATTCCGCAAGTAATCTACTTTCATTTGACCCAGTTAACCTAACCCCGAAAAGAGCTTCCGATGGTGTACGATTGATGCCCTTGTTAAACGTATTATTAAGGCCCCATTGAATGTCAGGTAGATGTTCATCCCATTTACTGTCTGAACTGCCTATTGATTTTGCTGTTAGTGCATCAACAACAACTTTATTATAGCGTTCTACCTGTCCGTTTGCTCTAGGTGTAGCTACAGCATTAAGTATATGTTTTATGGCCTTATCCTTGACGAACCTTTTGAATGTAGTACTTGTAAATGAGGTTCCGCGATCAGATATCAGTCGTCGTGGTACTCCAAAGATACCAAAATATTCCCTGAGAACCTTAATAGACGTAATGGATTTCGTATTCCTAACAGGCTTAAGATAAATATAACGAGTGTATGCATCTATAATGACTAGAATGTACATGTTACCTTTGCTGCTTCTAATAAATGGACCAACGTGGTCTATATGTACAGTATCGAAAGGGTTGTCTATTTTTTCAATAGGGTGGAGAAAGCCTGGCTTTTTCCCACCAGATGACTTAGAATAGGCACATTCTAAACACGACGCTACGTATTTTTTTATAAAAGGTCTCATTTTGGCGAACCAATACGATGATTTGGCCTTCTCAAGGGTCTTATCAAAAGAGAAATGACCAATATCATCGTGGTTTAACTTGACGACTTGCCAACGAACCCCTTTAGGGACCACCCATCGATCACCCTCAGGCGTAACTCTGTACAGTTTACCAGCTTTAATTTTAAAATTATTTTTGATATCTATAACATCACTAAACATAGGGTCTTTAAGAATTTTAATGATCCTTTGGATTTCGGAATCTGAGCTTTGAACTGTCACCAGCCAGTTTTCTTCGGCAATATTCATGACATTGAAGCTGTTCTGAGATGAGTCTGGGGTAGGATTGCGGCTTAGCGCATCTACATGAAGCATCGACGTCCCTGCTCTATACTCTATATCAAAATCATACTCCTGCATTAACTCCCACCATCGGGCCACTCTAGGTAGCATATCCCTTTTTTGGAAAGTTGCACGCAAGGAGTTGCAGTCTGTCACTATCTTAAATTTAATACCTACAAGATATACCCTAAATTTCTGAAGAGAGGCAACCACTGCTAATGTCTCAAGGTCATAAGATGCATAATTTTGTTCTTCGGGGGTAGTTTGTCTGCTGTAATAGGCTACGGGCTTTAAAAGTCCTTCATTACGCTGTAGCAAGATCCCACCTAAGCCTAACTTGCAAGCGTCTGTATGGAGCTCTGTGTCGGCCTTAGGGTCGTACAAGGCTAAGGTTGGCTTTTGAATTAACGAGTTCCGTAAAGTTTCAAAAGCTTGATTTTGTTCGACACCCCAAACCCACGACACATCCTTTTTAAGTAAATGAGTTAAAGGTTTGGCAATAATCGAAAAACCTGGCACAAAACGTCGAAAGAAACTAGCCAGACCTAGGAATTGACGTACATTGTGTT
This sequence comes from Schoenobius gigantellus, assembly GCA_963935595.1. Classification (NCBI taxonomy): domain Eukaryota; kingdom Metazoa; phylum Arthropoda; class Insecta; order Lepidoptera; family Crambidae; genus Schoenobius; species Schoenobius gigantellus. Next base: position 5,940,993 of record OZ012553.1, read on the forward strand.
GGTTCTGTGGTAAGGGAAAATGTTTCACAGCTTCAATTTTCCTAGAACCTGGCTGGATTCCGCTTGCAGAGACCTCGAAACCCAAATAATCAACTTTATGACCGAAAAACACACATTTAGCTAATTTAAGTGTTAGCCCAGCTTTTGAGAAAAGGTTTAGTATATTTTCTAGACGCAGTAGACCTTCAGGAAAATCTTTCGCTGGGATTATCACATCATCTAAATATGCGAGAGCTTCTTTATGCCTTGAAGACCCTAACACCTGATTCATTATCCGCTGGAAAGTAGCGGGAGCGTTTGAAAGACCGAACGGCATTCGCGTAAATTCAAAGTGGCCGTCCGGTGTAACAAACGCTGTCTTGTATCTGTCACTTTCAGATATAGGAATCTGATAGTACCCGGAGGCTAAGTCGAGGGTGGTGTAAAATACATGCCCGGCTAAAACATCTAACTGATCATCTATTAGTGGCATGGGGTAATTTTCTCTGACAGTTTTTTTGTTAAGAGCTCGGTAATCTATACATAATCTATAGTCCCCGGTTTTCTTACGCACTAAAACGACTGGGCTGGCGTAAGGTGAGGTTGACTGCCGAATGATCCCATTCTCCAACAACTCCGATATCATATCCCTCACAACCTCCTTCTCCTTGAAAGATAGGCGGTAAGGTCTATATACTACTGGATCGTCATCTTTAAGAGTCAACGTCATCTCTCCAGCCGATGTAATACCTAATTCTGAGAGATCGGTAGCAAAAGAAGTTCTATATTTATTTAAAAGATCAACCAACTGTTTTTTTTTTGTTCAGGAGTGATATCCCTGCCCACTTGTTAAAAGTGGGCAGTGATAGTGGTCATATCACCCTTATTAAAAGAGACGGATTTATTGTGAGGAACATTTACAATAATATTACCTACTCCATACTTATCAAAAGAGAATAAACCAGATGGCACGGAAAATCTAACATCTGACCTAAGACGAATACCACCTTCTACAAACACTTCTCCGGATATCACCGGCTCGCAATACACTTCTACCACAGAAATATTCGTTGATACAACATCATTTTTAAGGAATAGTTTGACTTTAACATTTTTGAATGGATAACCTTTGCTTTGTAGCAATAAGGTATCACATGTTTTATGGACAATCACGTGTTCCTGTTCTGTAAAAGATTGCCCAATCATGACTGGGAAGTTCATTGAAGCATCAGGAACTATAAATATATCTACATCGGCCATTACATTATCAACTAAAATATGAACACGTCTTTTACCTAAAACTTGAACAATGGAATTGCCAAAACCATTAAGAGTGGGGAGATCTTTTGTATCAAAATTATGAAAGACTTTCTTTGAGTCAGATAGTCTTATCATACAGCATTCGCTACCAAAATCAACAAATGCGTCGAGAGGAACATCATCAATGTTAACAATTTTTAGCCTATCTTTTTCTAGCCTATCTTTTGCCACTATCATCACGTTTTTCTCAGATAGTGGTTGCGACTTTGAAAAACAAGATTCTGTATCATGTCCCATTTTGAAACATTTCCCACATTTCTTTATTGGCTGTGGACATTGTGTAGATAAGTGTCCTTCCTGCTTACAACTGAAGCACCGTACTGTCTTTTGTCCTAATTTTGATTGTGTGTTAAAGGGTTTACCACCAAGCTGATTTTTAAAAGGTCTACGTTCTGTCTGAGGTCTACTGTTCCTAGCGTTCCTTAAATATGTTAGCAATTTGTCAGGGTCATCATATTGGACGGCTTCGGCGCCCAACCTAACCGACCGATCATCAATCCCATGTAGAATACATTCTACTGCCCTTCTACCTATAATACCACATCTGTTGATTAGTGCAATTTTGTCATAATAATAAGTTTCTAGTGAGTCGCCAAAACGAGCTCGTTTTGCGAGCATATCCCCCAGCATTTGTCCATAATTCTCGTCAGAAGGAAAAGCTGCTAGTAATTTTGCTTGCCATTCGTTCCACGAGAATAGAATTGATGGTAAGCCTTCGTACCACCGCTGTGCTACCCCGCGCAGCTTTGGCAAGGCAAAATGAATGAGTTGTTTTTCGTTCCAATTATAAATGGACCTGCATTCATTTACCTTATGAAGCCACATAGTCATAGTTTGTTCCTTTCGCGAAGGATCAAACTCTGGTATAGTATTGTGCATATTCCCTAATTTATCTATACTTTCGTTACGGCCTACGCACTTAATAGCTTCTAAAAGCCGAAATAAATTGTTGTCGGACTGAGAAGCTTCAACGGTTTCCTTAGTTTTATTGTGCGTACTTACGCTGTTACTTGATCGTCGATGAAGTTGCTCATTCATGCCACTACGTGATCGCCGATCCCCACGGCCGTGCGACTATTGATTTGCGCGGTTGCGTGACCGTCGACCGATGCGGCTGCTCGACCGTTGACTCGTGTGGCCGCGCGACCGTCGACTCGCACGGCTACGTGACCGTCCACTCGTGCGACTGCACGACCGCCGTCGACTTGCGCACCCTGTGACCGTCGACTTGCGCGGCTGCGCGACCGTCGACTTGCGCGGCTGCGCGACCGTCGACTTGCGTGGCTGCGTGACCGTCGACTTGCGTGGCTGCGCGACCGTCGACTCGCGCGGCTGCGCGACCGTCGACTCGCGTGGTTGCGCGACCGTCGACTCGCGTGGCTGCGCGACCGTCGACTCGCGCGGCTGCGCGATCGTCGACTCGCGTGGCTGCGCGACCGTCGACTCGCGTGGCTGCGCGACCGTCGACTTGACAGTTGACGCACACGGCTGCCTGACAGTTGACGCACACGGGTGTGCGACCGCTGACCCTCGCTGTTGCGCGAGAGTCTACTCCCACGTGTGCGCGAACGCCGACCCTCACGACTTCGCGACTCTCGATCCACATGGCCACACGACCGCTGAGCCACGCGACTGCGTGAACGTCGACTTGATTCTTTCCTTAATTCACCATCGTCACCCGTTGGTGAAGAAGGTGTATAAGCCCCTAAGGCTTCATGTTCATCCTCTTAAAGTTACAAGAAAGTTAATTATAAGGAATGGAATGAAATTATAACTTTTAAGAAACAAAATCTTTATACATTCGGATTAAACGGTTAGTCTAGAGTTTAAGTAGATATGTTCGTTATAACCCCAAAAAAATACAAAGCAAAAGGGGGAAAAAAAACTAGGAGACGAAAGAAGAGAATTACGATTTACGATACAACACGTGTTCACAATATGACCAGTAAGCACCTAATTGATGTAGAAAATGGATAACTTCAATTCAAATTGTTGTAATTTCAGAGCAGCACATAACGGAAGAATGTTAAATAAGTGTAATATTAAATGAAATTAATAGATAACATCTAATTTTAAGACTGGTCAGTAATAACATCAAACTAGTGCACTATTTTACGAAAAAGAGATATAAGAGAAAAAAAAATCATCCGCAAACGGATTAGGTATGATTACACATAAGTAACAGAGAAAAAATTATAAAGCAAGCAACTGAATTGAAGGTTTTTTCTTTAAAAAAAAAATCTATTTTCTATGTATTTAAATAAATGGTAATCACTATCCCACTTCTGAAATGTCAGCATATGCCGCCCTTACAAGCTTCCAACGATAATTCGGTAATTTTATACTTAACAGGAATAATTAAATAAAACAAATACTCACGATTCATCACTATACTTTTCATAATAACTTACTGACACAAAAAACAGAACACCGAACTCACGATACACTATAACTTCACTCGCCTAGCGCACAGATTCGACTGACTACCTGAGCTACTCAGCTTGCGCTTTTATATTCTAGTACCGAAGTGCGCGCGCCGCATGGCGCGAACCGCATGGTCGCCACGTGGGTCGACCGCATGGAGCGAACTAGCTAAACCGGATGTACAGTCGAATCTGTGTTTAACAAATATTTATTGCTTATCAGTTAAATTTCCATGATTAAATAATTACGTATAATATTCTACTATTATTTATTAAGCAAACAACAATGAGATAATTTAGTTATTACTATCACATTATCAATTCCTGAACGGATATACAATACTGAATCTATTTTTAGAAATATTACTTATTACATGCCTTGGCACAGTGTGCTCTTATATTCATAAATTAATGCTAACACTATGTATTTTGTAGATGCCAGCTCAAAGAAAGGTGTCGACCCAGCAGATGGACATGCTGCTGGGTTTTATGGAGGAGCACAGGGCCTTGGCTAGGGGTCAGTCTTTGGACACGCCTCAGGCCAAGGCCACTGCTAGGCAGGAATGGGAGGAGTTGGCGGCCAAACTAAATGCTGTAATGGGGCATTGTAAAACTGGCAATCAGTGGCGTGACGTAAGTCTGTGATGGTATAAGAATTGGAATTTCCCTGCAAATTGGCGGGAACAGACCATCATGCCTTTACCTAAACCAGGCAAGAACCCCAGTGATCCAACAGGCATAAGACCTATCGCACTCTCTTCAGTTTTAGCTAAGACCTTGGAACACTTGATAAAGATGCGTCTCGAATGGTACTTGGAACACAATGACCATCTTCCCAAAACTCAGTTCGGATTTCGTAAAGGTTTGAGTACAACTGATAGTGTCGCGGTTCTTATTACGGATATCAGAACCTGTTTTGCCAGAAATGAGTCTATTGTGGCTGCTTTCTTGGATGTATCAGCAGCATACGATAACGTTATTCTCCCAATCCTCAGGCAAAAGCTGCAACAGCTGAGAATTAGCGAGAGAATAATTAACTGTATAAGCAACCTGTTTCTATCGCGTGTTGTCAAAATAAGGATTCCTGGGGACGACTTCGGCTCTCGAACCATCCATAGAGGCCTGCCTCAGGGCTCTGTTTTGAGCCCTATCCTGTACAATGTTTATACCTATGACCTGAGCTCTTCTCTGAATTGTGACTGCCATATCCTACAGTATGCTGATGACCTGGCGTTGTATGTAACTGGGGAGTCTGTGACCAATAGCGCATCATCATTGGAGATATCACTGAATTCTCTAAATGCCTGGATGAGTGACCATGGGCTTGGTCTCTCGGCCCCCAAGAGCTCTGTGGTGGTGTTAACTCGTAAACGAAACCCACCATCTGTAAATATACAGGTGGAGGGACATACAATTCCTGTCAGTAACCATTCAAAGTTCTTGGGCGTGTTCTTGGATACCAAACTCTCTGGCAGCTACCATATCGAGCACCTGATTGGAAAATGCGAGAGAGTTATTCCGATCTTGCAGTCCTTGGCGGGAGTCTGGTGGGGCGCACACCCATATACGCTGAAAATCTTATACAACGCATTGGTTCGCAGCGTAGTGGACTATGGTACATTCTTGTTAGAGCCCTGTAACAAATCTTCCCTTTCAGCATTGGATAAAATCCAGGCAAAGTGTCTGAGAATAGTCAGCGGGTGTATGAAATCTACACCTATTAATGCATTACAGGTTGAATGCTGCGACCCGCCCCTGAGACTGAGACGACAGGTCCTCTCCGACAGATTTGTATTCCGGGTTTTTACTTTTTCCTCTCATGTTCTGAGACCGAAGCTCCAGGCACTTCATGACCTATGCTTTGCACCCAGTAATACCTACTGGCGTCACAAAGATAAGCCTCCTATTGTTTTAAGTTTACACAAACTATTAAATATCCCAGCGCAAGTTACGAGCCATGTGCGCCTGCCGGTCTTTGATGTGAAGTACCCTGCACTTACTTTCAACCCTTGCATACACATGGATAATGGTCTGGCTAAAAACTCCCCTTTCGCCGCCCCTATGTTTAGGAGCTTGGTTGCTGAAAACTGGAGTGATTATGCCAAATTCTACACAGACGCTTCTAAATTAGCACCTCAGGGTCCTGTTGGTATCGCTGTGTACTTCCAAAATTACAACACCTTTTTAGAGTTTATTGGCCTTCCAGAAACCTCAGTATTTACAGGGGAATGTATTGGCATCCTGGAAGCTTGTCTATTCATAGAAGCCTACAATATTAATAAGGCGGTTATTTTCACGGACTCCTTAAGTGCACTTAAGGCTATTCAAAGAAGTCCATTCAAATGTAAACTTCAAAGCAACATATTAGTAGACATTAGGACCTGCCTAACAGATTGTTTCAATAAGGGCTTGTTGGTGGAGTTAGTCTGGATACCAAGCCACACTGGTATCTCCGGTAATGAGTGCGCTGATTTTGCTGCTAAGGCAGCTGCATCAGAGAGCTTACCAGTAAGCAAAAAGCACTATTCACTGCAGACGCATGACATTACTAATCTACCTAAGTTATACCTAGAATCAGAATGGCAACGTTTTTGGGATCAATCCAGCAAAATCAAGGGAACATTCTATTATAACATTCAACCTCATATAAGCCCTCGGCCCTGGTTTTACAAATATAAGAAACTGTCAAAGTCTGCAGTGTCTATGCTGTGTAGGCTACGTCTGGGTCACTGCTGTACTCCTGTCTTCCTCCACAAAATTAAGGTACGAGATAACTCTCTTTGTGAATGCGGATTAGCGGAAGGCAATTTAGACCACATTTTCTTCGAATGTGTTAAATATAAAGGGAGCTTCGATATGTATGATTCCCTACCAAAATTGAATGTTCCGCTTCCTATTAATTTTGCTAATTTATTAATGGTGGTGCCCAAGGTAGACACCACCACGTCGGCGTTTCGCCGACTTGTATTGCTGAATTTTGCACCCTACTACCAACTCATAGAAAGCATTGTGGCTTACCCCGATTCCAATTGTCTCCGTCCGTCTCCTCCGTAGCCGGTGGACTTCCTGAGCTAGCTCGAAGGAAGTCGCGGCTCCTGAAGTTCTGCAGTGGATCCACCGGTGGAGACCAGAGCACTACAAATGCCTATTAGGCCACCACGGCTCACACACGCGATTTTGACACCGTTGCACAACTCAAAGCGGGCTTTCGCACCCCGATATTAGGTGCCCCGCGCAAAATACAATTTGCTAGTTATATACTGTGTATTATATTTTATGGATGCCCGGACATCATCCTAACCTCTAACAATGTCGTGACATTTCGACTCGACTCAACTGACATGTCACATGCGGCCGGCCGCCAAAAAAAAAGGCTCTCACTGCACAGACTACAATGCAGTGTGCCACTCGCTCTTCCTCGAGCGTGAACATCCCCCCGCTCCGGACAGTCCTGGACTGTCCGCCAAATCAGTCTAAGGGGAGGCGAGAAAGAGTAGCGACCGCGCGCTTCAAAACAGAATCCCCAACTAGGACCTCGGCAAACCTGGGCACACCATCAGACCCTAGAGTAAGTTGGACAATGCGTCCGCGACGCCAACGTAAGGGTGGCAGGTTTGGGTCCTTCACTAACACGAGGTCTCCAACCCTCGGTGGGTTTGTCTTATCTGACCACTTAACGCGCTGTTGCAAAATGTGTAAATATTCAAGGTGCCAGCGGCGCCAAAAGCTCTGGGTAAGCTGCTGGAGCAACTCAAACCGCGAAAGGCGTCCTGGATTGACATCTCTATTAGGATACTCGGGCAGGGCGTTAAGTGGTCTGCCTATCAAGAAATGGCCCGGCGTGAGGGCCTGCAAATCGTTCGCGTCGGTAGACAACGGACATAACGGACGCGAGTTGAGAACCGCCTCAATCTTATGAAACACCGTCGCGAGTTCCTCGAACGTGAGAATAGTCTCCCCAATAACGCGGCGAAGGTGAGTCTTGGCGGCCTTTACAACAGATTCAAAAATCCCTCCCCAGTGAGGGCAAGACGGCGGGGAGTATCGCCATGTTACCCCCCTACGGGAGAGTGTGGATCCGATCTCAATATTATTTTTATCTAAAAATTCACAAACTTCTCTTATATGTCTATCAGTGCCCTTGAAGTTCGTCCCACAATCGGACCGAATTAGAGAAGGCAGTCCCCGGCGGGAGACAAATCTGCCTAACGCTGCTAAGAAAGCGTCCATGGTGAGCGCACTCACCACCTCCAAATGAACGGCCTTAGTGGCCAAACAAACAAACACACACAAATAAGCCTTTTCAGTCTTAGCATTACGGAGTCGCGACGTTTTTATAGTGAACGGTCCCGCAAAATCAGTTCCAACTCCTAAGAAGGTCATCGATTCATTGACACGATCAGCAGGCAAATCACCCATTTGGGGCTGCATCGTCTCGGGGCGTAAACGATAGCAGGGCAGACATCGAAAGATAACAGATCGGATGATTCTTCGCGCTGACAAAATCCAAAACTCCCGTTGGAGGAGCGCGGTCAATGCATTACATCCGGCATGAGCATTCTTCACATGGCGATCAATGATCAACAGTCGCACCAATGGTCCGTCCTTGGGGAGCAACAGGGGATGACGTGATCTATAAGGCAAGTTAGCGTGCCTCAATCGGCCTCCTACACGCAACAATCCCTTATCATCCAGAAAGGGAGTCAAACGCACCAAGGGTCCCTTTAATTTGGATGTCCCGGTACGGAAAATCTTAAGTTCCGGTTCAAACGCTCTAGACTGGGTCATACGCACCCAATGCAAAAGAGCATCTTGGCGCTCCTGCGGTGAGAGGACCGGACACAAATCTTTGTCCTGAGGCCGGCGACAATTTCGAATAAATCTTCTTATCCAAGCGGTCACGCCGAGCAACTTGTCCAGAGAACTGTAGCGGTCTAATAAAAATTCCCGCTCTGGAGCCGCCATAGTCTCGACAGCGTGAACACGCAAGCCCGGATTTGGTGCCTTCACCACAGCTGGTGTGGAAGGCCAAGACGGCTGTAACAACCATTCGGGACCCCACCACAGAGTGTGGTCAATAAGCTGAGGGGCTTCGCTGCCACGTGACGCACAGTCAGCAGGGTTTATTTCACCTGGCACGTGGCGCCAAATCAACGTGGCCTTCGAGGCCTGTATTTGGGATACCCGATTGGCCACAAATACTTCCAGGGAGTGGACGGAGTTCTTAATCCAACACAGGACAACCTGACTGTCGGACCAAGCAAAGAGCGACTCAAAGTCCACACTACGTCCCAGGGTGTCAACAACGTGGTTCATCAAACGAACCAGAAGAGTAGCTCCAGACAATTCTAACTTCGGAATCGTTAATCGAGTCCGAAGTGGAGCAACCTTACTCTTAGCAATTAGCAAGTGGAGCTTAACAGCTCCTCTATCATCGATCGTCCGGATATAAACGACGGCTGCGTATCCACTCTCAGACGCGTCACAAAAGCCATGAAGGCTGGCCGTAAACCGTCCCTTAGGCAGTATATGTCTAGGGATACTAACACGGTTAATGTCGGGGAGAGACAACATGAAGGACTCCCAATCTCGCAGCAAACGGCTCGAGAGGGGCTCATCCCACGACACTTCGGCTGACCAAAGTTCCTGTAGGAAGCACTTCATCCAAAACACTACGGGACTAATCCAGCCATTTAGGTCAAAGGTACGAGCTACTGTAGACAAAACCAACCGTTTCGTCCAGACCTTGGGGCTTGGCAGCTCCAATCGATAGGTGAACGTGTCCTGGACAGGTCTGTATTGCACTCCCAAAACAGACAGTAAATCTGGAGTGTTGGCATTCTCAAAAATATGAGGCTCCTGCTGGTGGTCGTCTGGCAAGTCACACAAAAGCTGAGGTGAGTTGGACATCCACTTCCTCAGTTCATAACCACCAGCCCCGAGAAGAGCAATTAGTTCATCTCGCAAAATCAAGGCTTCCTCGACACTAGAGGAGCCCGTACAAATATCATCCACAAATGCATCCTCCTTGAGAACCAAGGATGCGCGAGGGTATCGTAACCGCTCACGATCAGCGAGTTCCACAAGTGAGCGAATTGCCACAAAGGGGCTCGAACGCAAACCGTATGTATTGGTGTTCAGCTCGTAGACCAGCATGGGATTTCTGGGATCCTCCCTCCATAATATGAGCTGATATCGCCTATCGTCCGGGTGAATCACAGTCTGCCGAAACATCATCCGGATATCGGTCACAAAGACGACGGCATGGCGACGGAAGTTGGTCAATACATCACCCACCTCGTGGTGTAACTTCGGTCCAGCATGCAGACATTGATTCAGCGAAACTCCGGTAGACGTGGGAGCTGACCCATCAAAAACAACGCGTATCTTCCCGGTGGAAGGTTTCAAAACCGCGTGGTGAGGAAGAAAATTATGTTCCTCGTTTCGCCAGTCCAGTCGCGAGACCGACATGTGCCCCAGTTGCTCATATTCTCGCATGAAGTCGACATACTTCTGTTTGAAGTCGGAGTTCCTACTCATGCGACGCTCCATGGACAGCAGCCGCTTCTCGGTCAACGGCCGGGAGCTGCCAAGTGAGGGGCGAACTGACAAAAAGGGCAAACGAGTGATCAGCCGTCCCGAGTGAAGGCGACCTGTATTGTTCTGGTAGAACAACTCACACTCCTCGTCCAAGGGGTTCACTCGCTTCACGGTAGGTGGCTCTTCCACCTCCCAAAACCGTTGAAGGACATCCGATAAGGTGGAGCTAACAGTTATGTAACTGTCCACCGATGGAGATGGTGGGTTATGCCTAACTGGTCCCATCACTACAAACCCAAGCGATGTAGATAAGGCTACCAGCCCACCCTTCTGTAACTCTCTCCTCTTCCCACAATACACGCGGCCTAGAACATCGGCACCGAGCAATAAGTGAATCGGACCGGTTCGGTGGAAGGAAGGGTCAGCCAAGGTCAATCCTGATGTCGCATCAACGACAGCGCGCGAAACGTGCTGTTGCGGAAGCTGACCAACAACCTTCTCATAAACAATCGCGGTAGCGCCAATTTTGGGCGCTGAAGAGAAGTGGGGGGAGAAGGAGAACAAAACCTGACCGATCGGATCCGGGATCCGCAGGTCTCCGATTCCCCGTACCGATTCAAGGTATGGAGATGTGTTCAAACTCAACTGCCGGACCAGCCAGCTGGAGGCAATGCAACCCTGAGCTCCCGTATCCAAAAGGGCGCGAACTAAAACAAAGGTGCCCCTCGGGCCCCACACCTGTACGGAGGCTGTTGGTAACAGCACCTGCTCCTGTGGGGGGGTTGCAACCGACAGTTGGTTTAATGAAAATCCTCCCGCATTCCCCGCAACGGGGGGGAAGGGGGGTTCAAGGAAAAATGCGTGCGCGGCGGAGGAATAGGGCGCTCAAGGCGCTCGAGCGGGTCCCAATCCGGCACGTACTGGCCCCGATCAAAGCGGCATCGCGGGGCCGGGCGGTGCCCATGATGGGCGAAAGTTGGGGGAGCCCGCGATAAACGAGGTCTCTCCATCAGAGGGGGAGAGAAGCGTATCGGCTCCCGGCGTAGCTCCCTAATTACCGCGGCCCAATCCCGCGGTGGCGCCTCATAAGCGGCGCGTCGATCCCCCCCGCCCGTAGGGGGGGTGGGGCGCCCAATCCTCTCACTGGAGGGGGGGCGCCTGTCCAATCTCCGCGGAGGGGTGGCACGCCCCTCCGATCTCCTCGGAGATGTGGGTGACCTACGAGGGCCCCCGCCCGTGTGCGAGTCCCTCTCTCTCACCACCTCACGAGTGTCTCTATTGTTGAAGCACAAGAGGGGGTGATGGGCCCCTCCACAACAGTGACAATCTCGTGGGTGGGGGCAAGCCGATGCCATATGATCCTCCAAAAATCTGAGGAGATCCGAAAAGGGGGGGAGGTACGAGGCACTATTGCCCCCATACCTTTGTTCAAAGCGCCCTTTCATCTCCATGGGAAGCTTATTGAGGATGAGGTGGAGCAAAATAAAGGACCACTGGTCCACCGGTAGATCAAGTCGTTTGAGCGCATTAATAGCGCTTAGCAGCGGGTTCAAAATCTCCTTCCTCAATGAGGAGACCCGCGATACTCGTGGCAGCCCTAAAATGGCAGCCACATGTGTGTTCGCTAGCAAGCGAACATTCTGATACCGGGCGGTCAACAACGCCCTTGCAATCTCATAACTGTCATCGTTGACAGGTAGATGCTGGACAAGCACACCAGCCTCTCCACGTAAGGCAGAGAGCAAATAGGCCAATTTCTGGCTAGGGAACAGGTCGTCCCTCGAGTGAACCAGGCTATCAAAGAGGTTAATGAACCCCATCCAAGAAGCCAGGTTCCCATCAAAGGTTGGGATGTCTAAAGTGGGCAGTCTGCCCAGCAAGCCGGCCGGGGTAGGCTTGACCTCCCCGGGCGTGCACGACTCACCCCTCCGGGCGGATAGGATTGCCTGAGCCTTGTTTATAATCACATCCGCCTGTTCAAAACACTGATCATAATCTGCATTAAATTGGTCGACTGCCCGCAACTCAGCGGCACCCTCGGCTGGGTGGTCGAGCAGATATTGTTGATGAGCAACGAAAAGCTGCTCCAATTCCTTCAAGCGAGCAGGTACTCCCTCATGCCGAATTAACAAGGCCTGTTCTCGGTCTGGTCGGTCTACCAAAGCGACGGCACTAGCAAACCATCTCAAAATCTTTTGTGCACCCGCGCGGGCACCACTAAGCGGGCTGACTGGCGGGACCATTTTGCACCAAAATTAATAAACACTACAATAATACACGGACAAACAGACCGACAACCGCAGACAACAAAACAGATCGGGAGGAACTTCAAAGGCAGAACAAAATATATAAACAAACCAAAATCAAGTGTAAATGCTAGAACTTAACTAGAACAACAAAGGCATTTAACAACAGAATTTTTCAAACAAATTAAATTCAAGTATTAAGTCAATAACTTAACAAACATAATATTCAGAGGCAAACAAAACAAAATCAAATGGAAATGCTAAAACTTAACACAGCAATATAGTGTATTACAACAACAGCAAAGTCATTTAGCAGCAAAAAATTTTTTAAACAAATCAAATTCAAGTATAAGTTTACAACTTAACAAACAAAATAGTCAAGGGCAAAACAAAGATATGAAAAAACAAACCAAAATCAAATGTAGGTAAATGCTAGAACTTAACTAGAACAACAAAAGACATTTAACCTCAATTTTTCATATACAATGACAATTAGTTAAGGAGATCGGTCCACAAATGAGCTGGTAGTCGGTTTAAAATCAGCAGTCAAAACCAATTAATATGTATTGCCCGTTTGGACAACCAACAAGATTACAATATTAATTGTACAATACTAATCAAATACTCAAATCTAAGAACCACTCAAATCTAAAAACCACGCTCTGCTACCAAGAGATGGTGGTGCCCAAGGTAGACACCACCACGTCGGCGTTTCGCCGACTTGTATTGCTGAATTTTGCACCCTACTACCAACTCATAGAAAGCATTGTGGCTTACCCCGATTCCAATTGTCTCCGTCCGTCTCCTCCGTAGCCGGTGGACTTCCTGAGCTAGCTCGAAGGAAGTCGCGGCTCCTGAAGTTCTGCAGTGGATCCACCGGTGGAGACCGGAGCACTACAAATGCCTATTAGGCCACCACGGCTCACACACGCGATTTTGACACCGTTGCACAACTCAAAGCGGGCTTTCGCACCCCGATATTAGGTGCCCCGCGCAAAATACAATTTGCTAGTTATATACTGTGTATTATATTTTATGGATGCCCGGACATCATCCTAACCTCTAACAATGTCGTGATATTTCGACTCGACTCAACTGACATGTCACATGCGGCCGGCCGCCAAAAAAAAAGGCTCTCACTGCACAGACTACAATGCAGTGTGCCACTCGCTCTTCCTCGAGCGTGAACAATTAACTTTTTACTCAACTGACATTAATCTACTTATTAGATATATTGAATGTAATGATATAAAATTGTGACGTCCTACTTTATCTGACATGAACTAATAAACCCTTAAACTTTCCATATTAAAACCCTAACAAAACCTAAATAACATGTGTCTTTTCCAGATTGATGTGATACCTGGGTTCGCGACCCGCGATCCTGAAGACGTCACTTCTCTTCCAATACGCACTGCGTGCACTACGTTTATTTTGTCATCTATGTAATCCTTTATTTATACAAGTATAAAACTACAGTCCACTCTTATTATTTAATCGCTAGTATCCTAGTTATAATTACAAGGCCTAGCGACCCCAACATATGGTCTTCGAGCCTCAAGAAAACCGAAGAAGTTCAACGGTCAGCTGTTTGAATCTCAAACGGTCTTTTTAAACCACCGGCGACTTCGGATTTTTTTTCAAGAAAGGATTGCAATAATAGTCTTCTGTACAAAATACAGCGTAGCATAACAGCGCAGCATCGCGACAATCATTGAAGTCACAATAGCAGAATAAGAAGAACGAACAACGCATCGCCGTAAACCGTGAGATCGTTCCATAATCATTCTTCTGTCATCCACTATCACATCATACTCATTCCTATTCCATTTTTCATTAATTATTATTGGTTTCATCTGTGTCATTTGTGGTCAATAATATTCGTAAATTATTTTCATTCATTTGCCACGATTTCATATCATTTCATTGTAGTCTTGAGTGTGTGAAGCTTTGCATAAAACGCTTATAAATCTCGAAGAACTCAGGTGTATATTTTAACTATAACATCAATCGTAATTTTTACACAAACGCATAATATCTACTAGTGCTTACCTATCAAACAAAACGTTAAACATCATTTTTGAAGTGAAATTTCTTTAGGCACGCTTGACTTGGGGAGTAAGCTGGCGAACGCGTTACGAAAAGTGTGATCGGGCAAGGCGAACGGAAGTTAAGTGGGGGATATAAGCAAGAGACAGCAGTGCGCGCGCACATTTTCTTTCTCTCTTCCTCTCATAGAAGTTTCACTTCAGTCGTGTGGTCATTTTTTATATTCATTTCGCACATTAGTCTTACATATTTTTATAGTTATTTTTATTTCACTATTTCGTTAGCAGTAGTGCTTTGCAATCACGCAAGTAGTTTAGCTAATTTCATAAATACATATTTACATAATACGCTGTTTAATTTTTACATTGATATTTTCTAGGTCGGTAGCCGCGCATCACTGACGAGTGGTAGCGAGCCGACCAAGCACAAGCGCCTGCCGAAAAAGTTCAGAAAGGTGTATCGTTACAGATTTACTATTTTATTTGATCAGAAAAATTTTATTGCAATCATTTGTAAATTTTTTTCCATTCCAGCATTTCCATAGTCTTGTTTCAGTTATAATTAGTAATTTTAGTTAGTCACAAAGAAAATAAACATTATTTTTGTTATTCATTGGTAAAATTAAGTAATAAAAATAAATTAAAATGTCGGAAAGTAAAATAACACAATTAATTAAAAAACGAGGTTCACAGAAAAGTAAATTAACGGGTTTTTGCAATTACATAAATATTATTAAAGATAGTTCAGTAATTAATACTCCCCAAATTCTTAACGAAATTAAAAGTAGACTGCAAAAAATGGAAATATTGTACACAGAATTTGATACACTTCAGGGACAGATCGAGGAGCTCTCTGAGAATCCTGACGAGCGGTACCAGGAGCGCGAGGCCTTTGAGAACCAATATTACGAGGCCATTGGTGTTGCAAAGACATTGTGCGACATGTCTTTGGCTGCTTCTCATCAAACAAATACGGGGTTTGAGGTAAGCTCTTGCGATGTAAATAAACAGGGACACAACAATTTCGTAAGACTTCCAAAAATAGAATTGCCTTCCTTCGATGGTTGCTATCAGCAGTGGCTTGAGTTTCGAGACACCTTCATATCGATAGTTCACTCAAATAGTAATATCGACAACATCAACAAGTTTCATTACCTTCGCGCTTGTTTAAAGGGTTCTGCTGCCTTAATAATTAAAAGTTTAGATTTCAAGGCCAATAATTATGACTCAGCCTGGGAATTGTTGTGCAAACGATATGACAACAAACGTCTACTT
The DNA here is from genome assembly GCA_963935595.1 of Schoenobius gigantellus. Classification (NCBI taxonomy): domain Eukaryota; kingdom Metazoa; phylum Arthropoda; class Insecta; order Lepidoptera; family Crambidae; genus Schoenobius; species Schoenobius gigantellus. The sequence goes on from OZ012553.1 coordinate 5,956,824, forward strand.
GTAAACAACCACGTACAAGCACTTTTTAATGTTGGTTCTATACAAAGAGAATCAAGTAAATCATTGCGATACATGGTAGATATAACAAATAAGAATATTCGTGCTTTAGCAACTCTTGATCAACCAGTTCAATATTGGGACACCCTAATCATTCATATTATGTCTTCAAAATTAGATATGATTACTAACAGGGAATGGGAGGAGACTCGTAATAGTCGCAGTGATCCGCCAACATTAGATTTTTTCTTAACTTTTTTAACTAACAGGGCTGACCTTCTTGAGACATTAGAGGAATCTAGAAGTGAAAAAAGCAAAGGTAATAATTTATTAATTCAAAAATCAAAAAGTTTCATTGTGTTTACTAATAACAAACCGATTTCATGTCCACTGTGTCATAATGAACATTTCTTATATACATGTGACTCTTTTCGAAAATTACCAGTTGAAACAAGAATAGAAAAGGTAAAGGGATACAAAATATGTAATAATTGTTTGAGGCCAGGTCACAGTGAAAATAGATGTAGATTATCTCATTGCAAATATTGTCAAGCTAAACATAGTACTCTTTTGCACATTGATTTACCTGAAAAGGTAATTTCACATGACAGCATAGTATTATCGACAGACAGTTTACACATGAATTCTAATACAAACAATGTTTTACTGTCCACAGCATTGGTTAAGGTGATAGACCAGCGGGGCCAGTCGCACCCCGCTAGAATATTGCTGGACAATGGAAGTACGGGTAATTTCGTTACGCAAGATTTTTGCAATAAGCTAAATCTTGCGACCCATGCTACTCACTCGAAGGTTACAGGTATAAACAATCTATCTTCTAGTAGCTCCCAGTCTTGCTCTCTTACACTTGAGTCTTACAATGGAGAATACAGAACGAACATTGACTGCCTTGTTCTGCCCCAGATCACATCCGTAGTTCCTAACACATACATACATATACATAGCATAGATATTCCGTCTGGTGTCTGCTTAGCCGACCCGACCTTTAACGTGCCCTCAGCCATCAATATACTTGCGGGTGCAGAAGTCTTTTGGAATGTCATTGGCACTAACAAAATTCAATTAGGTAAAGGTAAGCCAGTGCTACATGAAACGAAGTTTGGATGGTTAGTATCAGGGTCGATACTACATCCAAATCAAACATCCCACATGTGTATGTTAACTAATCAAATTGATTTGTCACGATTCTGGGAACTAGATACAATATCGTCTCAGCATGAGCTTACTTCTGAAGAGCACGCCTGCGAGCAGTCCTTTGTAGACACTACAAAACGTGACGCTGAAGGTCGCTTCATAGTCACGATGCCACTTAAAGAATCACCAGAGGTATTGGGAGATTCTTTTGCTGTTGCTACGCGTAGATTTCTTTCTCTTGAGCGTCGTTTGGAAAGAAATCCTTATTTGAAACAGCTATACACAGATTTTTTAAAAGAGTACATAGAATTAGGACATATGACTGAAACATTGTCAACGGATCCTAACACTAAATATTGTTACCTCCCACATCATGGGGTCTATAGGGAAGGTAGTTCAACGACAAAATTACGTGTCGTTTTTGATGCATCAGCCCGCACGTCTTCGGGAAAGTCGTTAAATGACATCCAACGTGTCGGCCCTTCAATCCAAGACGACATTGTTTCCATTTTGTTAAGATTTCGGCAGCATCAATATGTTGTATAGGCTGACATTGAAAAAATGTATCGCCAAATAAAAATAGATGAATCACAACGACCACTTCTATGTATATTATGGAGGTTCGATCCCTCAGAGTCTCTAAAAACATATACTCTAAATACGGTCACTTATGGAACCGCTTCAGCTCCGTACTTAGCCACCAGATGTCTTTCGCAACTGGGATATGATTCATGTAATCTTAAAGAAAAGCATTCTATATGTCACGATTTTTATGTTGACGATTTTTTATCGGGTCGGGACACAATATCGGATACCATAGATCAATGTAAGCGCGTCACTAATACACTTGAATCTGCAAGGTTTCATCTACGTAAATGGCATTCAAATAGTAATGAAATTTTAAGGGCTATATCAAACAAAAATGACTTAACTGACAAGGTAAATCTTAGCGCTAAAGATGCAGCTAAAACGTTGGGTCTACATTGGATTTGCTCATTAGACGTTCTCACATTTTCTATTAATATAAATTCAACAAATACTGTTACTAAAAGGCATATTTTATCTACGATCTCGCAAATTTTCGACCCCCTAGGACTGGTTTCTCCGTGTATTGTTGAAGCTAAATTGATAATGCAACAACTATGGATACAAAAATGTTCGTGGGATGAAGCTGTTCCTTCAGCTATAGAAAAACAATGGACAGAGTATTCTAGGTCTTTATTGAGCCTTAATTACCTAAAAATTCCTAGATGCGCTATAAGTGATTTATCTATTGACATACAAATACACATCTTCACTGACGCGTCCGAGAGAGCCTATGGTGCGTGTGCGTATATCCGCAGTGTACAACCTGATGGGTCAGTCAGTGTTCGACTGTATTCATCTAAAAGTAAGGTAGCGCCGATTAAAGCTTCCACAATTCCGCGACTGGAACTTTGCGCAGCGCTTATGGGAGCAAGACTATAAAAAGATTGTTGCGTCAGTAACCTTTAAGTACAGCTCGATTACATGCTGGACTGATTCAATGATAGTACTGGGTTGGCTTTCTTCTTCTCCTAATCAACTTCATTCATTTATACGTCATCGTGTCACAGAGATACAAGAATGTGACCTTGAATGGCGCTATGTACCATCTAAGTCTAACCCTGCTGACCTAGTTTCTCGCGGGCTGAGAGCGGATGTGATATATGGCACCGACTTATGGTGGTCGGGACCTTCATTTCTAAAGCTAAATTTAAGTCAGTGGCCCACTAAACCTAATGAAATCAATAATTATCTACCAGAGATTGAAACACAAACTTTTCATACTACAAAAAATATTCAATTACAAGACTCTAACTCGCTATTTACCTTAATAAATAAAATTTCAAGCTTAACTAAATTAAAACGTACTTTAGCATATGTCCTTAGATTTATAAATAATTGCAAAAAATCAGTTAATAAATTACATGGTCAGTTATTGTCTTCAGAAATTAATGCAGCTCTTAGCAAGCTTATAATTTTTTCTCAAGAAGAATCATTTCCTTTAGAGCGTCAATTGCTAATTAAAAATAAAACATTACCTCATAAGAATAGACTTTTGTCACTGTCGCCTTTCATAGACACCGATAATATAATCAGAGTGGGGGGCAGGCTTGGCGATTCCCACTACGACTATGACGTCAAACACCCAATCCTTTTATGTGGTAAACATCGTTTATGTCATCTTATATTTGAATCAATGCATAAATCTTCATTACATTCGGGTCCTCAATTACTATTAGCAACAGTGAGACATAATTATTGGCCGCTAGGAGGTACTCGACTTGCAAAACGCATAGTCCGCTCCTGTAACAAATGCTGTCGCTTTTCGGGCAAGACTATCCAACCCGTAATGGGTAATTTGCCCGCCAATAGAGTTAGTTTAGAATTTCCCTTTCTTGAAATAGGCGTTGACTATGCTGGTCCGGTGCTGATAGCAGACCGGAAGGGAAGAGGGTCGAAATTAATAAAATCTTACATTTGTGTCTTTGTTTGTTTAGCCACGAAAGCGCTACATCTGGAGCTTGTTTCAAATCTTACTAAAGAAGCATTTGTTGCTGCTTTGAACAGATTGATAGGACGCCGTGGGCGGCCACGCTGCATATACTCCGACAATGGGACAACATTTGTAGGGACATTTAACGAATTATCAAAATTACTTAGCGAGTCTTCACTGTCTTCAGGTCTCGAAGAACAAGGTATTAGTTTTTTCTTTATTCCCGCTTATACTCCTCATTTTGGAGGCCTTTGGGAGTCAGCGGTTAAGTCAGTGAAACACCACCTTCGCCGCGTGCTTGGTCTTACACACTTAGACTACGAAGAGATGTCAACTCTGCTAATACAGATAGAATCAATATTGAATTCTAGGCCCATGACTCCTCTCTCTGACGATCCTTCTGACTTGTCCAGCCTTACTCCTGCTCATTTCCTTATTGGACGATCGCTAGTTTCGGTACCACATCAGCAACTGATAGACAGGCGTATTTCATCACTCCAGCGCTTCCATCGCATCGAGGCTCTAAAACAACATTTTTGGTTACGATTTAGTAATGAATATGTTTTATGGCTACAGAGGAAGACGAAATGGCACAACTCCCAGGGCGAACTGAAGGAGGGATCCCTGGTACTAGTCAAGGACAAGGCATCACCACCGCTGATGTGGCTGCTTGGTCGCGTGGTACGAGTTTCCCGGTAACGATGGCGTCGCCAGGGTAGCCGATGTCAAAACTAAGAAAGGCGTCATCCGTCGAGCCTTCAACACGATCTGTCCACTACCAATCGATCTTGAATAAAAATTCAAGGCGGGGAGGATATGGTGGCGATAACACTGGCCGCGGGCCTACACTGGCCCCGGAACTAAGATGACGCGGGGCGCGGGGCAAGAACTGGTTCGCGACCCGCGATTCTGAAGACGTCACTTCTCTTCCAATACGCACTGCGTGCACTACGTAAACGTAGATTACATAGATGACAAAATAAATTTTGTCATCTATGTAATCCTTTATTATACAAGTATAAAACTACAGTCCACTCTTATTATTTAATCGCTAGTATCCTAGTTATAATTACAAGGCCTAGCGACCCCAACACACTGTGTGGTTTTATTAAACCACGATGCAAGTGAATTTTTTTTCGGATCATAGGCATTTTACTAAACATTTTCGTAATATTATTCAATTTAGGATATTAAAATCGCGTTCAAAACCCTAGATCGAACAATCTTAACTTAATAAGTGGAAAATGGGAAATCAATAGTAGACAAGATATCCAACTATACATTTTAATTTCATTCTTCCTATCATTCTGCCTATCACTATGAAATAAGTCCATTAATAATCATATTTTCGGCCCCCATGCCGTAAACTAACACATTTTAGATTAATTTAGATATTGAATATTAAACTAGAGTAGTGCCTCGTATGAATCTAAAATCGAAAATCAAATAAAAAAAATCACCCCAGTACTGGAGGAGATAAAACAAACAAACAGTAACATTGAAAGCTCAATAGCATTTCTTACAGCACAAAATGAGGAATTAAAGAAGAAATTAGAACAAATGGAAGTGCAGGCGAAGAAAGACAGTGATTACATTGTGATTCTGGAGGATAAAATAGAGGATCTGCAGAGGGAAAATAGGAAGACAAACATAGAAGTTAAAAACGTGCCTACAAGTGTTAAAGAAAATAGGGAAGACTTGATAAATATGGTGATGAAACTGTCAAACAATGTCGACTGTAATGTGACTAAAAATGATATCAGGGACATATACAGAATTCGCAGTAAAAAGGAGGTGAATAACACTCCGGTCATAGTTGAGCTGTCGTCCACAATACAGAAAACAGATTTTCTACGATCATGTAAGGCCTTTAATGTGAAAAATAAAGAAAAACTTTGTGCCAAACACCTTGGCCTCACAACAAACATATACGCACCCATATATGTATCTGAACAATTAACATTAAAAGGTTCTCGATTGTATTTCGTAGCAAGAGATCTTGTTAAAACAAAAGATTTTAAATTCTGCTGGACAGCATACGGAAGAGTCTATGTCAGGAAAAGCGAAAGTTCACCTGTTATACTCATTCGAAACGAACACCAGGTACAAAACTTAATGCATGTTATATGACTAGTTGTAAGTAATAATTATTCTTTAGCGCTATATACTTCATATTATTTTCTTGTTGTTTTAAAATTTACTTACTTAATTTTAAAACTGAGCCATGTAATAACTACACAAATAATACACACACATATACACCCCTACTCCATTTTTGCATTGTTAACTATATTTAACTTTTTACACATTTCAATAATAAATACTAACTTAATTACTCCAAGATCAGTTGAATATTGTAATAAAAATTTATACATCTATATGTTTATGGAAATTAGCTCTCATAGACATCACACCGTTTCACATTACTGTTTTTTCATTGACATAAATATTGACTACAAAATAAGCGTGATTAATATGTCTAGCTTATATACAAATATATGTTATGTTTTTATACTTGTATACTTGTGCACTGTTCATATTGTATATACACAGGTTTACCTTCCTTTGAAAGTGACTATTTGGCATTTTAAAGGTCTCTATGGATAGCTTGGTCTCAAATATGATTGCAATAGACGAAACTAATATTGCCTCTATTTATGAATGTAAAATTGATGACCTAAAAAAACACATTTCTAGTATAGGCTCTGGGTTTACTATGATATCTCAGAATATCAGAAGTATCTATGCCAATTTTAATAATCTGCAAATAAACTTAGCGTGTTTCCAATCTTGTCCAGATATACTAGCTCTAACAGAGTGCCATATAAATTCTAATAAGCACATTCCGCAAATAGAAGGTTACTATTCATTGCACACAACTAATCACCTCAATAGCTCTGATGGAGTTGCTGTTTTTATCAAAGACATTTTTAATGCACATTTAACTGAAATTGTAATATCCCATGCGTCATGTATACAGGTGAGCATTGCTGACCTTACTATTCTTGCTATATATCGCTCTCCATCGGTTAAGAATGCTGATGAGTTTATAAGCTCTTTAAACACCTACCTACAAAATTGCCGAAGTAAAAAAAACGTCGTAATTACCGGTGATATAAATATAAACTTAATTGCCAGAGATAATGAGCAATCATATGAGCGCTCTAACAGACTTAATTATTTAAATATGTTAGCTATGCACGGGCTGCAGCCGGGTCACCAATTACCGACTAGAGGATTAAGTTGCTTAGATCATTTCATTTTAAAATTAGATATTTTGAACAGAAATGCAAAAATTGCTGTACTTAATACGACCATAACAGATCATCGCATGATTTTTCTTAAAATTTCTAATAATCCAAACCTAAAACAGAGCAGTAAAACCAAAACCAAAATTGATTTTGATGGCGCATTAAATTTCTTAAAAACTACTAACTTGTCCGAACTTTTATCGCTATCAGATCCAAACTTGATAACTGATAATTTGCTTTGTAAGTTGCAGCAAAGTCTCTCTGCTAATACAGTAACTACAGTAGTACCTTGTAAAAATAGAATTCTTAAACCCTGGATGACTCCAGGAGTACTTCGCTGTATTAGGAATAGAAATGACCTGCAAAGAAAATTAAGACAAGAACCAGCAAATGATATTTTAAAAATTACATATAAACGTTACCGTAATCATTGTAACTGTATTATTAAGAAACTAAAAAGAGATTATGATAAAGAACAGTTAAACAAAGCTCATAACAATCCTAAAAGACTGTGGCATATAATTAACAATATTACATATCGCAAGCCTAGCAAATGTCATAATTTGGATCTGATTAATGTCTCTTCCCCGCAAAATTCTGTGGATGATACAAATTCTTATTTTAGTAACGTAGGCAAACTCTTGGCTGAAAATATTATGTCTAATAAAATGTCACCAACTCTGTCACCTCCAAACATAATTAGTACTGTGGCCTCCTCCTTTGTGCTGTTTGAGACAGACCCCGCTGAAATTTATAAAATACTCATGACCTTGAAATCAGACAGCGCCCCTGGGTGGGATGGCACTCCAACTAGGTTCCTGAAGCTTGCTCAAGGAGAACTGAGTCCTATAATCTCACACCTTATAAACATGTGTTTCCGTTTTGGTCAATTTCCAACAGCTTTTAAAAAAGCCTTGATTACTCCTGTATATAAGATTGGGGAAACATCGGACCCCAGTAACTATAGACCAATCTCGGTACTACCTGCTCTGTCAAAAATCCTTGAAAAGGCAATAAATTCGCGCTTAATGAAATAGGTATCTATCCAAATTTAACATCTTATCAAATACACAATTTGGTTTTAGACCGAGATTATCCACTGAAGATGCAGTGCATGAACTTGTCTCGTCAATAGTTAATAGGGTGGACTCTGGAGATAAATGTCTGACGGTATTCCTTGATTTAAAAAAGGCTTTCGATACAGTTTCCATTCCAATCCTCTTAAAAAGGCTCGAAGAGATAGGAATCAGGGATGTACCTTTGAACTTGCTCAAGGATTATCTTACTGACCGAAAACAGATTGTAAGGATTGGCGAGTACACCAGTCAAGAAAATTGCGTTTCATATGGTGTTCCGCAAGGCAGTGTACTAGGACCCACTCTTTTCTTGATTTATATAAATAATCTTAGCAAAATGAATACCGAAAACGCGTCTATAATATCTTACGCCGATGATACTGCTATTGTCTTCTCTGCCAGGACATGGAGTATGGTCTGTGAATCAGCTGAGAGGGGTCTAAAGCTAGTAGCTAGTTGGTTGACTGCTAACTTACTTACCTTGAATACTACGAAGACCAACTACATTTGCTTTACCAAATATAAATCTACTCAGCCATCACCAGACTTTACTGTTAAATTACATGTCTGTGACACCCACCCCTCTTTGTGCACGTGCCCTATATTGAAAAAGGTCAGCGAAGTCAAGTATCTGGGAATCATGGTTGACGAGCGTTTGTCCTGGCATCAGCAGATAGAACTAACTATGAAGAGGATCCGAAAGCTTATCTGGACATTTAAGGCATTGCGACATATCGCTGATAAGCAACTACTTACCCGAACCTATTTAGCTCTGGCACAATCCCTACTAACATACTGTATAACAGTATGGGGCTCTGCAACTAAGACTAAATTTCTGGACCTGGAAAGAGCACAAAGATCATTACTTAAGGTTATGTATTTTAAGCCGTACAGATATCCTACTGAAAGCTTATATTCCCTGAATGGGTTACTCTCTGTTAGGAAACTGTATATTCTCAATACTGTGCTTAGGAAACACAGAACTCTACCATTTGATGCCAATGTCCTAAGTCGAAGGAGAAATTATACTGTGGCTCTTGCTCCTGCAACAAAGTCCAAATACGCACGTAGACATTTTTGTAGTAAATCAGCCGCAATTTATAATCTAGTCAATAAAATTTTGAATATATATCCACTAAATTACTACTATTGCAAAAAGAAAGTTATAGAGTGGTTAAAGGCTAAGACTTATAGTGATATTGAATCCATAATAGATAAATAAATACTTAAAGCTAGTACATACATTCACGCACACACCCGCACACACGCACAACTGACACATACTCACATACACACGCACGTACACATAAACACACACGCGCGCACACACATACACACACACACACACCACACACACTCACACACATACACACACAGAGAGAGTGAAAGACATGTCCATGTGTTTAATATTTGAGTTTCATAGTATTATTGAATCTGTTTATCTTGTTGAATTGTTCTGTCTACATAATAAGATATTGTAATAAGAGCGGATCTCCCGACCACAGGCATTTTGCCTAAACGGAAGGTCCAAAGTGTGTAATAGTTTATATATAAGGCTACCAATAAATAATTTGAATTTGAATTTAATTTGAATTCAAATTTGAATTTGAATTCATACATCTAAATTTCAGCATGAAATAACTAATAGCACTTTCAAAACTTACCAGAGAAGTATAAACTACTTGCTATTTTTTTCCTTAGGGCGCTATATCGAAAATGAATCAAACAATGAGGCGTGGTCTATACGTAAACGCGGGGCGCCCCCCGTGTTTAAGTAGCTATGTAGTCTTTATATCTATGTCATCAAAGACGTGAATGCACTGCGCCTGCATGCAATCAGGTTGCTTAGTAATAATCGACGTAAGCGACAAAATACAAATTATTTAATTAAAATATAAGTAACTATAATGATTAGAAAAAAATGCTTCTGTACGATTCCGAATACTGATTCCTGATTCCGTCCACTTATTTAAGGAACTTTTTAAGAGGATTGTGAAGCTGTAAATTTTCATACAAAAAGCGATAACGCTTTTCTCCCTCTAAACATAGTCCAATTTTCATAATTTTTGGAAATCTTGTAAATATAATGAAAAACTAGGTTTGTACGTTTTGATTTTGAAGAAATATTGCTCAGAATATAAGTTATTAGCATCTAAATATCTATATTTTCGACTTAAAAACTACCTTGAATATTTTTGTCTTTTTTTGACTAAATTATACTGAATTCCAAAAAAAGCAAAACGTACAAACATAGATTAAGGTATACTGAAATGAATGAGACCAAAAGCGTCTAATTTCATAAAGGTTTAGGGGGGTAAAACAGTTATCGCCCGAAACAATATTTCAAACAGGAATTGTAGGCAATTTCGACCATTTCTTGCAACTCTCTCTATCGCACGATACGGGTCGGGGGCAGGGGTATAATGTAGTGATAGTGATGCGACATAATGTTATCGTAGTTATTGTCGCCTAGGGAGGAGAAAGTAATATCGATATATCGATCAATAGTGAAAGTTGTTACTCAAGTCGGAACTATTAATCTTCACAAATACCTTATACATGAAAAAGTAAATATCTTTTTGAATACGTTTATTGATTTTAGTGCTTTATTTTAAATATTTTATTTCAATACTTAAGGTTAGCAGCCTGTAGCCTGTTAACTTTACTGTAAATTCCCAAAACCAAAAATGGAAAAAAATGTAAGTAAGTATGTAAGTAGTTGTTTGTTATAATAAATATGTGCCATAAAGACACAAACTCAAAATAAATTGGTGTTTTGTTTCTTGTGATAGGTATTTGTTATGCAATGTATGAAGTTGGAGCAGCTAAAAACGTGTAATAAGACTATGCAAGTAGCGTTATTTTTAATATTATTTTATTTGAATTGTATTCCTCTAAAGCTGGGCTCTAAGGTTTTACTCGCGTTATGGAATCTACGATTGTATAAAAAATACAAACAACAAAGTACCTAAATAATATACGAGTATGTAGGGTAGGCAGGGTAGGCATATATGAGAAGAAGGCACCCTTCGTACGGTTTTTAAGTTTTTTTTTTTCATTTTAACTATAAAATTTAAAGCAGCTGATTACATATACTAATAGTTATTTTTTAACCGACTTCAAAAAAGGAGATTCTCAATTCGATGCGTATGTTTTTTTTTTGTGTGTATGTTACGCGATTACGCCGCCAATTGCAGACCGATTTTCAAAATTCTTTCTGTATTCTAAAGATTATACTCCAAAGGTGGTCCCATTGTTACCAAAGTTAGGATCTGATGATGGGATCTCATAAAAATGGAGGGAAATCCTTAAATTTTCCTTAAAAATAATATAAGAATAGGTACAGACAACATTACATTTCTATATTGAAGTCGGTGCTAAACGATGATCTCCTAGAAAGTCTTAAAATTTGGCACCGTCCGTCTTCAATAATGATGTGTGATGTTGTCTGTACCTATTCTTATACTATTTCTAACTTTTCAGTGTTTTTGTAGTCCATTTTTATATTTATTGTAAAATATTTTTTTTACATACGACAGGAAAGCTCTTGGCCTTCATCTCACCTGCTGGTATGTGAAGATAATGTCGAAGGTGGAAGTGAGCTTCACCTGGACTCCTCGACAGCTGAGGAACTGACTATCTCACCTCTACCTAATTATCGAAACACAACAATTCTATTAACATTGTTGGCGATAAACTTAGGTAAGACGATGGTAGCTAGCCAGGTGTGCTCAGAAGCCCTACCACTAACCAAACGGAGCAGAAAAGCTTTTGTCCCCGTGCGGAATCGAACTCCGGACGGACCTCCCGATCAACATCCGGTGGCCTCAACCACTAGATCACGGAGGTGGTAAAAATTAGAATTCTAAGACTATTAGTATAACTACCCGAGATTAGTGTATAAAAATGAGAGGTATTTTTTATTTGATGCATAATTATTACTTTATATTTTTAAATCCCTGCTCCTATTTAGTTTGTATGTAAAAGTATTAATTTATCTATCTAAAATAATAGATTTTTTGTTATTTATTTTTAAGTTAACAAGAGGTCTGTTCTTGTTTAAACAATTGTAAATGTCATTTTATGTTTAGTGTTTATTTTTTTCATAAAAGGATCCATTTTACATTGATTCACATCTCAAATGAAAATCATTTTAATTCAGTATAACACTCATCTTACAAAAAGTCATTTTCTTTAGACAGGTAAATGTACGATAGATAGGTACTTTCATAACAAATACCAAGTCCTACTTTATAGGACTGAGCTCCTATAAAGTAGGACTTGGTAGGGATACCAAGTAGGTAAGTGCCTACATGGTGCCTACACTATAAATTTCAAAGGAAAACTGAAATAATTTACGAAACTTATCTACTAAAATATTATAAAGAAAGAAGATGCAACTATGTTTGTATTTTGTTTGTAATGAATAAACTCAAAAACTAGCTCACTGGGAAGTCTCGGCGTAATTATTGTTAAAATGATTTTTAGAAATAAAGCAATTTTAATTTATTATATTTTTTATTTTTAAAAACTACTAGGCTAATTTTAAAAATTTTTTGGCTAATAGAATGCTACATTATCACTGAGTAATATAAGGTTATAAAATAATTTTTCCTACGGGTAAACAAAATTCCCTCACGAAAAACGAAAATAACGAAGGCAAAGTTGCGAGCGGAAAGGCAGTCAGGAATACCTAAGCAACGCAAAACATTACAAACGGTAAAATAATGATCTCGAGTTCTCGCGCCGAGGAGTCGCGCGCTGCTATCGTTGTGTGCGTGAGAATTTGTGCATGTTGTATTTGTGGTGTAAACGCCAGACCGGAGGCGGAGCGGTGTGAAACAGATAGCATTTTAGAAAATACCTACTCGCGCCGCGCACGATTACTTCACAATCCTCTTAATGAATACCTAATACCGTTTACTAGTAATCCTGAATTTATAAAGAAACACATCTGACTTTCAGATCTGCAAGATCTCTCAGTGACCCATGACATTACATTCAAAAATAAAAATAATATTTTCGATACTTATAGCGCCTTAAAGTCGCATTTCCGCACTGCTGATTGTCAAATGGCGACTAAGAGCACATTGCTCAGTCTCAAATTGGTGGCAATTCTGTTGGCACTAATTCGATTAAACTAAACTAAATTTAGTTTTAGTGCTGTCAAATTGTGTTTTCAGTTAAAATTTTCCAACAAAAAACACGATTTGACAGCACTAAAACTAAATTTAGTTTAGTCTATTCCAATAAATGCCAACAGAATTGACACCATTGTCTAACATGAAGTTTATCCACAAAAAATACGAGCATCCGCATGCTACTGGCGAGCTACTACTGAACGCGTCCAAACGATGCGAGTGACGGCCGATGTGCGAGCTACTGGCACGGGATCAGGCGAGTGAAAACAATAATGTTGAAGTAGCTCGCATGCGAGCTACGATCCAACTCGCTCGTGCGAGTTACTCGTACGCTGCGTCCACACTATGCCACACGGTGCGAGTTGCTGCACTGCAGTTACTCGGCAGGCTGACTCGCATGCCAACTCGCCTTGTGTAAACTATCCCTAACGGTCTAGCAGAACCTTAATGTTTGTTTTTAAAATATCAGAGGGTGCCAATGCCAAATCACATTTCGTCGTACGTAACCCCCTCATCATCCCTGATGCAGAAATTGACAATTTAAGGCCTCGGCATACGTAACGTGTTTTTACTCGGACGGAACGGGACGGGAAATTTTGGAAATATCGTTTTATAGAGAATGGTGGCAATTCTGTTGGCACTAATTCGATTAAACTAAACTAAATTTAGTTTTAGTGCTGTCAAATGGTGTTTTTAGTTAAAATTTTCAAACAAAAAATACGATTTGACAGCGCTAAAACTAAATTTAGTTTAGTCTATTCCAACTAATGCCAACAGAATTGACACCAATGTATCAGATAGTGTATACGTCACGAGCACACGGACGGGACGGGAACGTGGCGCCCACGTGATAGGAAAAATATCGTCGGCGACGATGTTTAGCACGTCCCGCCCTGCACGTGCCCCGTCCCGTCCGTGATTTCGCTGCGTATGCACACTCACTCCACTCGCTTCCGAAACCAATATAGTGATGTCACAAGAATCGAAAATGGACGACGAAAAGCTAATCGAGTGTGTACGTTTATATCCAGCTTTGTATAATTTTGCAGACGCAAGTATTTAGATACGAAGCATAAAAATTTTCTGTGGCGTAAAATTGCAGTCGAATTATCACTCACTGAAAACGATAACTTTCATTAAATTTTTTTAACTGCATTCATAACTTTATTTATAATATTTTCGCACCACCTACTCAAGATTAATAAATTCTAGGTCATGTAAACTCAATGTGAAGTAAGTACCTAATCATTTCAAGCCTATAAAAAACAGGGATATAATATTATACTGAATTTCATTATTTCCCTAGTAATTAAATTAATTTCTATTTGGAACACAAAAAATACTTAAATTTTGATAGAAACCCATCTTATATTGTTAAGCGAAAAAAATAATGATTATGATTCGATAACATATGCTCAAAAATTTGTGAAATTCTTCCTGTTCTTTTGTTTGCCATGTAAGATGTACAGAAAATGTTCTTTTCCTCTTGGCAACCATAGCTTTTTCGTCATCTAAAGCAATAGCAAGTATAGCCAATTCTTCAAATGAAAAGTTCATCTTTCCTATTCACAACATTAGCACGTTAGTTACGAGTCCCTGTGACGTTGCGTATGCATTAAACTCCACGTCAGGGTTTTCTAAACCACGTCCCGTCTCCGTCCCGTCCTCGCTCCGTCCACGTTCTAAGCACGTTACGTATACTGAGACCTTTAATCAATAAAGTTCGGGATTGCAAGCGTCCATGTGGTGGTCGCTTACCATCAGGCGACCTACATTATGTATGTTTGCTACCTTTGCGGTAACAATCCAAATTGTCCCATTCTGTACCTCTATGCGTAGGTTTTGTGGTAGACTACCGATCTTTGTCTCAAATACCAATAGATTGAGATAGCCCCTGAACACAATAAATAAGACAAAAAATGAAAGTTTACAAAAATAATTTAATAGGCAAATCTCTAGTTACAAAATGTCCAAAATGTGTCATTGATGATATAAGCTTACAATCTATAGAATGCAATGTAGTTTACCTACCTATATTCGTTGCATCAATCGACAGGCTTATGTTAAAGAATATGCACATTAGGTACAAATCTGTCTTAAATAGGAAGGATCGACTGGCCGATTTCTCCCAGACCACTTTATACAGTCACTTCGGTAAAGTCAATTTTGATGAGCAAAATTCGAAGAAGGTCTCTATTATATTATATTATATTACAGAAAGGTTTTAGGATTAGGTGTAAGAAACTGATTAAATAGGACAAGAAATAACCTCATCTAATTTAGATAATAATGTCATTAATTTAATATTTTTTTAATTTGTTTAGCATTTTTAAGGAAATGCAAAGTCATAAATATATGTAATAAAATAGATATATGACTCCTATTTTAGGTAGAATACGTAATAACGGCGTTATCTATAAGGGAAGATGCCTGACCACTCACTGACAAATGTCGCTAGGGCTTAACAGCTGGATGTACAGAAAAACGTTTTTAGGGAATATGTAGGTACCTACCTGATATGTAAGTACCTACTCCTGATGACGAAGGTAGATGGTCGATAATGCTGGATTTGAAATTTTTCATTTAACAGGTGCATTTTAAAGTTATTTATTTATTTATTTATTTATTTTATTTATTTATAATAAACACAGTTTATTAAATACAAGTTATATGAAACTTTTTTTGTTTAGCGTTGGGATATCGAAACTTGGCTGTATGTTTTCTTATAATAAGTTGCGTGAGAGTTGGCACTCACACAAGCCAGAATGTTCCTGTACAGGGTGTAATTTTAGTTGAATGTTAATTTTTTAGGCGATATTTAATTTCGATATACTCCGTTGACATACTCAATCATTGATCTGCATCTTAAAAACTTTCTAAGAATTTTAATTTTGATTGTAATTGGGGAGTTACAGGTGCTAAACTTTTTAGTACACAAAAGCGAAGTCGCACTGACTCAATATTAATTATGGATAGGACAAGAATGGAAGAACGAAGGAAGAACATGAATTTAAAGACATTCAATTCAGCCCTCAAGAGTGTGAAGTGCGGTCACAGATTACTAAGTGTGACGAGGCGGAGGTGGTGAGGGTTATGGAGTATTCATTATAACGTGCGCTATATTTAATTTTCAGATAACTGCCCTGCGAGCATGGAACTCTCGATAACCAAAATTTGACAGCTAAGATCGACATACTCGACAAAAATCGATAAATTTGACAGATATTCCTAAGGAGTGAAAAGGACAGATGCTTTTGTCGATCGATATATTATGTTGATCGACAAGTCCATGCTTGCAGGGCTGATAAGTATTGATATTTCTTTCCTCATACTTTGGTACAAGACTTGCATTATATCAAAAACATACAACATCATTGGCATTGCGGAGCCTCGCCCTAATGACAGTCTTGTTTCAAGTTTGAGCAAGCTGAAAGAACATTATTTATTTTCAGTATTAGGACCATTAACGGACAAAATTGTCCCTAATGCACATACATGCAGCTAAACAGTTTGCCTTATGTGCGCAGACACTTAAGCGTTTTACATACAATACCATTTTTATACTAGAAATGCTTACCAATTATTTAAACGTATTCTATAATTCAACTATTTTAAAAGCAAACTGAAGTACTCCCCACAACAAATTTTTCGTATTATCCTTACCAAATAAACTTAATTTTTACGGTAGGCACTCGCGGTGGTTAGTTATTTAAGAGAAAGACACCCCCTAAGAGTATCATACGCTGCTTAACTTCGTACGCGTAGACCTGCATATAAAATTCTTTATAATAAGCAACTCAACGCTTGTTTGTGCCAAACTGAAGCATAGTGTGGCGCCGGCATTAGGCGGAAAATACGCCGCATAGTGGTTGGTACAAATACTACGAGGCCGAAGATGAGCGGCGTAAGCTACACTTGACATGGCCCGACCTGACCTGGAGTCTTTATTAAACAATATAAAGTCCGAATGTTCCTCGATAGAAAACAAGAGTAATATTGCCTTAGAGTTAAACTAAACAGTAAAAACACAAATACAAAAGTACCTACTTACGTTGTACCTATTAATACTATACCGGGTGTATCTGAACACCCCAATAACATTTAAGGGGCATATAAGTTAGATACTAAATGGACCTTCGGTGCTTGTCTGAGACCTGGAACCCTAATACTTTTAGTTATTTGATTTTAAACTGAAAGCAACAATCATAATCAGCTCTTAACACAAAAGAAATTTAAACACAAAATGCCACGTGACGACGTGAGCGTAGTATTCCTCCTACGTATACGTAGGGCTGTCGGTTCTTAATACCAAAAAATAATTAATTTAGTTTTAATGACGTGAGCGTAGTATTCCTCGAACGCTTACGTAGGGTTGTCGGCACTTAATACCAAAAAGTAATTTATTTAGTTTATATGGGAAAAGAAGGTTTGTTAGCGCTAATATTTTTCCTACATAATCTCTACTTCTGATGGATACATACCCTTAAATGTTATTGGGGTGTTCAGTTACACCCTGTATATAATGTATAATATAAAACGTACCACAATATTGTACTCAACAGCAACTGAACGCTTCAATATTTTAATTAAAGGATTTTGTGGGTTAGTCTCGTATAGGTTTTCATATTATAAAAATTAATCATCTTATGGAATTTGTAAAACTGGATTAAGTCTCACTTAACGCTATGTCGACAACAAATTAATACTTTACTATTAATACTCTTACAAATGTATGCAATGCAGACATAATAATCATCATACTTAGTAAATTACATAAGACATGTGATGTGGCGTCTATAAAATACGATTTCTGAACAAAACGTAGTTCAAAAATTGTTTTAATTGGAGCAGCTTGTCTTCTCACATAAGCTCTGTACTTAGGTTTATTTTGTGTTCGTGTGGCGGTGTATCTTTCTTGCGCAGGTAAAAGGGCTTGTAATAGACCAAAAACCAGTTTGACATAGTGCGCAGGGATAGGCCCGGCGCCTTTGACGGTTTGGCGTCACAGGGTATTTTTGTTCGCCATACATAGATAGGAGTAAAGGGGATGTTTCCATGTACATTAAAAAAAGAAATACCGCTTGGAAGCTGAATTGATATTTCAACTTCAACGGGGCAATAGCGGAGGAGAAAAATATCGAAGGCAACATGGGATTAACAGACGAGATTGTATTATATCTTTTCTACGACAGAGAAGCTTTGGCCCGCTTCTCACCTGATACTAAGTAACGACAATCTAGAATTTCTCAATAATAGAGGAACTGGCTAGCTTATTTGTAATTATCGGAACACAACAATGTTGCAACTTTGCTATGATGACGACATAAGCTTAGGTAAAACGGTAGTAGCTAGCCAGTGGGGCGCAAAAAGCGTATCATTAACTAAACCAGTGGTTCTTAACCTTTTAGTGACGAGGGACCATTCTACAAAATATCTGTCTAGCAATGGACCATCAACTATTTGGACAATATACAGTAAATGAATAAAGTGTTGCTACATCTATTTTTCAGATGGCTTCGTGGACCACTTCCGGTGATTCTACAGACCACCCGTGGTCCGCGGAGGACTGGTTTAGAACCACTGAACTAAACCAAGCAAAACAACTATTTGCCTTAATGGAGAAACGGGCGCCGGAACCAGATGGTTTTAACAACGAAACCATGGAAGTTCTTTAAGTTCATAAACATTGCGCTTTACTACACACCTTACTACACAAAGTTTTTAAACGCTGTCTAAACAGACACTGTTCAAACATGATGTTGTCTCTTTATATCCTTTTAAAACAAATGAAACAGCTTCGTGTTTGAACCGTGTCTAGTCTAGCTTCGGACAGCATTTCAAAACTTTTTGTAGTAGCACCGTCAGTCGTAATTAATTGCAATCGTAGTTAATTAAATGCATAAAACAATTAATTTCGAGACTAACATCACAATTATATTCAAACATCTTCCAAATAAGATTCTGTTAAGTGTTAATGCCACTAAAATATGGCCGCTAAGATTTGGTCTAACTGAAGCATTCCGCAGTCTTACATCTACACATTGTAAAAATGTGTGACACATGGATTTCCTTGTATATTAATAGTTATAATACATATCTAATACAAGTCAAGCACAGTCTTATATTTGGTCTACAGAAATCTAGGCAGTTAGTGTTAATTTTTTTCTAACAAATGGCAAAGGGAATGTGACATTAATGGACCGTCAATATGAAGTATTTCTAGTTGAGTGGAATATTTCTTTTTGTTTATAAATAAACATAACAAAACTTTGTCAATACTGTTTAACATCGAGTATTGTATTGACGATGTAGTATTGCATAGACTAGTAAAAATAATTTATGTACATTTTTGGTAAAATCTTGGTAGGTACATACTTACCATTACTACTATATTTATGTATATTATAAAAATTTTAAAAATAAAAAAGAATTTTAATTCATCATTTATAAAATAAATGCTTATTAAAGATATAATTTATTTGTACAAATTTTTTTCGTTAATCTGGACAGATTGAATTAAGTAACTATAAAATAGAATTTAGATGGAATATCAATATTCAATGGCAGACGCAACACAAAAATATCAGTCTCACGTCATAAAAGGTAAGGTGTGATGTGTGAAATCATCGTATCAGTGGCAGATATCATATTATCTGAGCAAGGCTGTGATAACGCGAAAGCACGCGCTGCAAATTGTGGAGTAGACAGACCCTAATTTCACATAGACATTATGAAATACAATTAAGTTTATCTACGTGTCACATAATAATAAGTATAAACCTTGAAAGCGATTTTTTCAGAATCATGTAGGTATACTTTATTGCTTTTGGGCATTTAAATTCAATAACTTTCCGATTATTTCTAACTGGCACGTGGTTTACTTGTTATTATGTCGTACCATATATAATAACCACCTTACACTATAAGAGCACTCTTTTCTGCAATTGAATTTCATTATACAACCTGAAGTTCATTAGGGATAGTATAATAAACCCAAGCATCGGATTATTTATACCCTAATGAACTTTACAACAATCTTACAAAAGTATATATAAATTGGCACTTAATAATTTAAGAAGATTACAAAACTGCAAACGGCTAAAGAAGTGAAAAAATGTGTATAAAATTTGGGAATGACAATTTACTCATTTAGTCAAAGTTTTTGTGCAAAATTCTTTGTGCCGCTTTTATGAGCGGTGTTAATGTCTTAAGTTCCATTGCACACTCGAGGAATGGATGCGCCAGGAGTTCATCGGCGGTGGCTCTCAAGTCTACGTCCACTTGAAGGCACTTATCCAAGAAGTCTTGGAAGTTTGGTGATAAATTCTCCCAACGAGGAATTTTGGGACGCCCAACGGCTGCGATTAAATAGAGAGCCCTCAACGGCGTCTCCTTCATGTACGGCGGCTCTCCCTCAATCATTTCTATTGCCATAATTCCTAAAGACCAAACATCTACTTTCTTACCGTACTGCTTCCTTGTAACAACTTCAGGAGCCATCCAATATGGTGTCCCAACCATTGTCTGTCTTTTCTCGTCGCCTACTATGTTGGCACAGAATCCAAAGTCAGTGACCTTCACAGTACCATCCATTCCGAGAAGAACATTATCAGACTTGATATCCCTGTGTATGGTCCCCTTGGAGTGTAGGAAAGCTATAGCCTGTAATGTTTCACGGCAAACTGCGGCAATTTGACCCTCTTTCATCACAACCTCAGTCACGACATCAGTTAAAGAACCGCCATCCAGCAGTTCCATTGCAACCCACAGATGGTCATAACTTAAGAAGGCATCTAAAAAATTCACCAAATTTTTGTGATGAAACCCTTTTAACACATTGATTTCATTCAGTATGAGATCTTTTTTGGATTGTTTTGTCAAATCGATGTCTTTTATTGCGACCCTGGAATTGTCCTTATTGTCTATGGCGATGAATACAACACCTGTAAGCAAAAGTATAGGTTTATTAAAATAAATAACTACAGAAATACATAATATTCAACTAGGATTGCCAATTTTTTCGCCTATAAGGGACAAATTTTTAAATGGGAAAAAATATGAGATTGTTTACCCAGGACAAACAGGTTATTCACCAACTGGACACGAAAGACTGGGCACACGTGTGCCCAGTTAGTTGGTGAAACTCAAAATTAGTATCACTTATTATTTCGTCATCGCCATGGACACGTCTAAATTATGACGCGTGTCCAGATGGTGACACTAAAATTAAATCCCTTTTATGTTTACGCCAACTGGACACACGTCCGCATTTTACCACAAAACCATGACAAAGTACAGTCAGATTAAAATATTATGTCACCTCCCGATTGGACGGCGAGTGCCGAGTCCACAGCACCATTGAATACTTACTATCAGTGTCACAAAAACAACTTGTTAATTAAGTAACGCAAAATCTCAGACACCCCAACATATTTTTATTTTAAAAGAATTAACTACTTCCTATATAAAAAGATAAATTAAATTTTGGCAGATGATTAATAAAGATAATGTCCATCTTTTTAATCTTGCAAACTCTATGACCGCGCGTCTGCACTTACGATGTTACGCCGCCGCAGCGTAGTTAAAAATTTATTTTTTGATAAAATCTAACTCATATTTTTATAAGTGGAATCGGTTGTACTCTTAAAATTAGTTTATTACAAAAGTATCTAATAAAATTGAGCAAGTGTTTAATGTATGTTGTAAGCAACATACACCCTTAAGAGGATTGTGAAGTAATCGTGCGCGGCGCGAGTAGGTATTTTCTAAAATGCTATCTGTTTCACACCGCTCGGCCTCCCGTCTGGCGTTTACACCACAAATACAACACGCGCAAATTCTCACGCACACTACGACAGCAGCGCGCGACTCCTCGGCGCGAGAACTCGAGATCATTATTTTACCGTTTGTAATGTTTTGCGTTGCTTAGGTATTCCTGACTGCCTTTCCGCTCGCAACTTTGCCTTCGTTATTTTCGTTTTTCGTGAGGGTATTTTATTTACCCGTATGAAAAATTATTTTATAACCTTATATTACTCAGTGATAATGTAGCATTCTATTAGTCAATTTTTTTTTTAAATCAGCCTAGTAGTTTTTAAAAATAAAAAATATAATAAATAAAAATAGCTTTATTTCTAAAAATCATTTTAACAATAATTACGCCGAGACTTCCCAGTGAGCTAGTTTTTGAGTTTATTCATTACAAACAAAAATACAAATCTTTCTTTATAACATTTTAGTAGATAAGTTTCGTAAATTATTTCAGTATTCCTTTGAAATTTATAGTGTAGGCACTTACTTGGTATCCCTACCAAGTCCTACTTTATAGGACTGAGCTGTTATTTGTTATGAAAGTACCCATCTATCGTACATTTACCTGTCTAAAGAAAATGACTTTTTGTAAGATGAGTGTTATACTGAATTAAAATGATTTTCATTTGAGATGTGAATCAATAATGGATCCTTTTATGAAAAAAATAAACACTAAACATAAAATGACATTTACAATTGATTAAACAAGAACAGACCTCTTGTTAACTTAAAAATAAATAACACAAAATCTATTATTTTAGATAGATAAATTAATGCTTTTACATACAAACTAAATAGGAGCAGAGATTTAAAAAATATAAAGTAATAGTTATGCATCAAATAAAAAATACCTCTCATTTTTATACACTAATCTTGGGTAGTTATACTAATAGTCTTAGAATTCTAATTTTTACCACCTCCGTGGTCTAGTGGTTGAGGCCACCGGATGTTGATCGGGAGGTCCGTCCGGCGGGGTTCGATTCGTCGGGTTCGTCCGGACTACAAAAACACTGAAAAGTTAGAAATAATATAAGAATAGGTACAGACAACATCACATATCATTATTGAAGACGGTGCCAAATTTTAAGACTTTCTAGGAGATCGTTTGGCACCGACTTCAATATAGAAATGTAATGTTGTCTGTACCTATTCTTACACTATTTTTAACTTTTCAGTGTTTTTGAAGTCAGTTTTTATTTTTTGTAAAATATTTTTTTTGTTTAACTTTTTAGTGAAAGAAACCCTAATGCAATTAGGGTATCCCTCGATTTTCATAGGATCCCATCATCAGAACCTGACTTTGGTGGACTTAGGGACCACCCTAGGAGTATACTCTACCGAATACAAAAAGAATTTTGAAAATCGGTTCACAATTGGCGGAGTAATCGCGTAACATACACACAAAACGGTTGACACGGTTAGCGCAGAGGTCGAGCGATCGCCTACTGCGCAACGTCGCGGGTTCGATTCCCGCACGGGATAGATGTTTTGTATGGCCTACAGAAATTTGTTCCAGTCTGGGCGTATGTGCATGTGATATTCTATGTTTGTAACTGCACCCACGACACAGGAGAAAATCCCAGTGTGGGGCGACGTTTTTATAAAAAAAAAACACGTTGGACGCACCTAAAAATTTAAGGATTTCCCTCCATTTTTATGGGATCCCATCATCAGGTCCTAACTTTGGTAACCGTGGGACTACCATTGGAGTATAATCTTGAGAATACAAAAAGAATTTTGAAAATCGGTCTGCAATTGGCGGCATAATCGCGTAACATACACAAAAAAAACATACGCATCGAATTGAGAAACTCCTTTTTTGAAGTCGGTTAAAAAATACCTATTAGTACATGTAATCAGCTGCTTTAAATTTTATAGTTAAAATGAAAAAAAAAACTTCAAAACCAGTAAGTAATCAGTACGAAGGGTGCCTTCTTCCCATATATGCCTACCCTGCCTACCCTACATACTCGTATATTATTTAGGTACTTTGTCGTTTGTATTTTTTATACAATAGTAGATTCGATAACGCGAGTAAAACCTTAGAGCCCAGCTTTAGAGGAATAAAATTCAAATAAAATAATATTAAAAATAACGCTACTTGCATAGTCTATTACACGTTTCTCCAACTCCAACGTGCTCCAACTTCATACATTGCATAACAAATACCTATCACAAGAAACAAAATACGAATTTATTTTGAGTTGGTTTCTTTATGGCACATATTTATTATAACAAACAACTACTTACATTCTTACATTTTTTTCCTTTTTTGGTTTTGGGAATTTACAGTAAAGTTAACAAGCTACAGGCTGCTAACCCTTAAATAAGGAAATTTGTATTGAAATAAAATCTTTAAAATAAAACACTAAAATCAATAAACGTATTCAAAAAGATATTTACTTTTTCATGTATAAGGTATTTGTGAATATTATAAGTGTAATATTAATAGTTCCGACTTGAGTAATAACTTTCACTATTGATCGATATATCGATATTACTTTCTCCTCCCTAGGCGACAATAACTACGATAACATTATGTCACATCACTATCACTACATTGTACCCCTGCCCCCGACCCGTATCTTGCGATAGAGAGAGTTGCAAGAAATGGTCGAAATTGCCTACAATTCCTGTTTGAAATATTGTTTCGGGCGATAACTGTTTTACCCCCCTAAACCTTTATGAAATTAGACGCTTTTGGTCTCATAAGATTCAGTATACCTTAATCTATGTTTGTACGTTTTGCTTTTTTTGTAATTCAGTAGGTATAATTTAGTCAAAAAAAGACAAAAATGCTCAAGGTAGTTTTTAAGTCGAAAATATAGATATTTAGATGCTAATAACTTATATTCTGAGCAATATTTCTTCAAAATCAAAACGTACAAACCTAGTTTTTCATTATATCTACAAGATTTCCAAAAATTATGAAAATTGGACTATGTTTAGAGGGAGAAAAGCGTTATCGCTTTTTGTATGAAAATTTACAGCTTCACAATCCTCTTAAGGTTACAGAAAATGAATATTTAGGTACTTAGAATTTTGTGTCTGTCTAAACTAGTTGACCCAGCCACGCATTGCATTGGCATAGTTATAGTATAATTGGATCAAAGTGATACTAAACAAAACATTTAATCAGCCAAAATAAATATTGAGGTCAATAATCGAGATAAAAACTAACATATCTTTTAAGTTGGACCAAATTACATACATCAATAAGCCAAATTTCATCAAAATCGGTTAAGTAGTTTCGGAATTTATCCTGGACAAACATTGTGATGCGAGATTTTTTTTTTATATATACACGGTCTTTCATAATAACCAATAAATAATTAGTGCGTTATCTAAAACTTTTTATTAAAATGTGTTTACACGTAATGTCATTCAACCCAAAATTTTCATGTATATCATAGTATCATCATCATGTCTATGATTTACATGAAAATTTTGGGTTGAAACGCATTGATTATTTATTGGTTATTATGAAACACTGTGTATAGATAATAATAACAAACAAATTTTAAATAGGTAAAAATTTCAAGGCGAGGTGATGAATAATTAGCGCTCTTAAGGCCTTTTCATTCATTGACCTTAGTAAATTAACATCGCAATGAGAAATGTTGCCATGGATGGAGCATGCTACCAGACCTCATTTTTGTCTAATATTTATCTGTAATTGAAGGGTCTACTTTCAAAATCCACTAAAATGCTTTTTATTAAATATTGGGGAACTAAAAATTTTAGTTTATGTTTGGCTTTAGGAAAGAAATGTTTATGTTACAATTTACTATTAAGTATTATTCATGTGGCAACACTTTGACTGTGTTTTTAATTTAAAAATGGCATTAATAAGGGAACTATAACTTAAAATTAAATCAATTTAGCGGACTTTGATGTGCACTATTCATTATGGCGGACTTTGAAACTGACATGTTTAATTTTAGCGGGTTTTGATCCGAACAATTTTTTTTGCATGGATGGTTTTATTCAAAATGAACACTATTATTACATGAATGAAATGCATTATGATTAATGACTAGTAAAATTTTAATAGTTTAAGGGTTTTAAATAAAACTTTGCCCCATACAGAAACGTCAAATTTAAAGGAAATTAGGTATCCATCCCTATTTACTAAATGTTATATTTATACGAGCGAGAAAAAGCGACAGATTATATTGTCTCTCAGTATGGCAGTTAGTACCTTTATTCAATTTTAAATTGTATGAATTCGATTAGACAAAATCCCACATTTGCAAAATATCACATTCGACACGAGTGACTCAGTCAATTTAATTTATAAATCGCCAAACACAATATTTGTATTTTCTTAGACAAAATATTTTATCGTAACATTATAACTTCAACCTTATAATTATTATATATAAAAAGCTGTATATAAATTTATAATGATAAACGTCACCGGACTCATACGGTCTGAAATGGAGTACATATTAGTATGCTCAAATTAGGGGCTTCATTCTGCATAACATCACAATCAGACGGTTTCATAGTGGATTTAAACATACTGTTTTATTTGCTCCGCCTTACGTTTCCACTTTGTCACGTCAGTTTTGGATCACATTTTTGAATCTTTGATAACATTTCCTCTATTTGAAAAAGGTAAAAACCAATTAAAATCTACGCACAGGTCTTGACTAAGTTAGATGCAACGCCATACTGTTTAAAGCGTTATGTGATATGAATGCCGCGATATGATTGGCTCTCACAGTTTTAGCGGAATTTGAAACGCAACCATGCAGTTTTAGTGGTGTTTGCAACAAACAGTGATTTTTGTTGGTCGATTTTTAAAGAATTTAGGGGATTTTGAATGAGAACTGATTGGTGAATATGAAAAGAAATGCATTTCGGTGTCTATATAAGTATTAACAATGATTTCATAAATAATCGTTTTAGTGGGTTAAAGTAAACCCCTCAATTAAGAGTTGCATAGTGGCATAAGATATACATCTTACTAAATACAATTAATGGCAAAATGTGTTTAATCTATCCTTGTTTTTGTAATCTGTTTAAAATTAGAAGAAAGGGAATTTTGATTGAATGTGTTTAGCCATAATTGTATTTAGTGAGAGAGATGTTACCCATTTTTAAAACAAATTTTAAAAGACCACATTTTATGTTAATTCTCTGGGGCCTAATTATGCTAATCGTAACGATGTTCTCATGTCTCAAGAAAACTGCTTTTGTCACTATACACAGTGTTTCATAATAACCAATAAATAATCCCAATCCCAAAATTTTCATGTAAATCATAGACATGACTATGATATACATGAAAATTTTGGGTTGAATGACATTACAATTTAATAATGAGTTTTAGATAATGCATTGATTAATTATTGGTTATTATGAAACACCGTGTATATACACTTTTTGAGGTACATTTTATTCTAATTACAATTTAGTGATAAGTGAATAGTGACAAATGTTTTAGTAGTTAATTTTCTTTGGCAGTTGTTTAATATTTGAAATTATAAAAGCAAATAAACACAATTAATAAGAAAATAATAAGTGCAACCAGTGTATTTTCAAATATTGTATGCATTCCAAAATCGTAGACTGTCTGTATTCATAATTTTTAATCATGACATTCTCCAAATTTCAAATGCATGTACATTTCAAAATTGGATATTTTGAAAATAGTAACCAGTTTAATCAAACCCTAAGACAATGAAGAGGTGTCTTCATCATTGGATGGAGATCCTACAAGTCTTTGTTCTTCTCCCCTCACCTGCTCATAGTGTTAATACTGATTGCAGATGGAACAGCAAAATAACAAAAAAAAAATCTATTTAGTACTGAAGTCCTTCAATCTGTAGAATTGTTATTCAGATTAAATATAAGACCAGTGACTATGTTTTCAAAATAAATATTAAAGTTGAATTTGTTGATATTTTAAAATCAATATACTATAATATGAAACTTAAAAATATTAATAATTTTAGGTATTATTATAAAAAAGAATAGTACCTGAAGCTCCAGCTCCTAATTGTTTAATCTTGTCAAATCTAACATAGGGGTCATCTTTATTGCAAATTCTTCGAAGCTCTTCATAAATCTCTTCATCAGTCAAGGTGGCATTTACCATCTCTTTTTTCCTTAATATAGGGCTCTCATTTTCTTCTTCACCTATTAAAGTAAGGTCTTGTACAACAGCAGTTATGTCCAACATTGGATCCTTTTTCTTAAGACTATGTTTTGTTGGACTTGCGGGCATAGTTTGTCTTTGCATATCTACAGGTCTGAATGAATCCACTGGACCAAAATCTTCCTCACTACTTTGGCCAATTGACAAATCTGAGTCTTGACTTTGGTGAGCATTTTTGTGATCTAAAAGCTTTTCAATTTCCAAGTCTTCTCTGTTGATTTCTTCTTGTGTGACTATAGGTTTGAAAGGCTCGTCTTGTGCTTTCTCCTTTTTGATAATATACATATGGAGTTTGACGGCCTGGATGGCAGCATCGAGATTTTCATTTTGTTCGGCAGGTGTGATCTGTGCGTTTAGAAGTCTCTGCCAAGAAGCAGGAAGGCCCTCCAGCATCCCAGTTTCTGTGTTCTTGCTGACATGTATGTGTTGTTTCACGTTTGTTGGCATGCCGATTTCTGTGGCCCGCTCATCTTTGTTGTGCTGCTTTTTAGAGAAGAGCTTTCCAAACACTCCACGACCCGAGCGCCCACTCATTGTGTGAAATTTCCTTTAACTTACAATACAATTAAGACATTGCACAATCACTAATTCGATACACTCTAGAGTACTGGATTTATTTAGGCCATGTAAATATTGGAAAAAACAGTTTATTAAAGATAGGAGTGGTTAATAAGTTGTAATCGAGGACGGAGCACCATGGGACGGGAGATTTATCATCTGTCAAATGTCAAAATCTATTGAGTAAAATAAAAAAAAAATACATTCCGTTTCATGTAGTGTTATACAAGTTTATGGGATTTTAATGATGCATTCTGTTTAAAAAACAAAAGCAAATCATACTTTTTAGTGTTAAATCTTTAAAATTTCAATAAACATAACTACATTTTAATGAAAATGTTAAATGTTAAGTTATTTAATATAACAAAATATAATAATGTGCACCTTTTTGATACGGTGGAACGAAACGTGATTTAGTAATTTTTTTCATGTTGGTATACGTTTGCTGATATAGGGTTTTTTTGCGTTTAGGTATGAATCATCCATGGAATTAATTAAGTCCATGGAATCATCTCATCATACCTCGTAAAGTCATAATTTTTTTTATAGATTTCCACGATGGTGCTTTCCTCTTTAATACTTGAAATCAATTAAGTGAGTAATGACGGAAAGTAGACTTCTTATTATGGAACAGTCTACTGTGTCTACCTTTTATTTTATGGAACCTATTTTTCGGTGGCGAATGCGTAACCGCATCGTACCCGCCGTTGGCTAGACGGCGAGCATGTGTGGGGTTTTCCTCAGAGATCTGGTTCTCCCGGCATTGCGGGCAGAGTGCCAGGCCTACAAACTAAAACCTCCCGGTGTTCTCCCTGCCCTTATGGACGCGCATGGTAAGGTCCACACTGCGACGCTACTACCAACGCGCCCGGGCAAGCCCGACCAACTGGTCGGGCTATCGCCAAGGGGGGATTGCCCTGGTGTTCTCTGGCAATTCAAGACGGTGGGCCTTACGGCGGCGGCGTGCACGGGGCCAACCGTGATCGAACCAACGCTTGAAATAAAAGAATTTTAGTACCTAAGTACACACTTTTTAAAGTCTTCGGTGTTCCGTTATACAAAACCTAACATCTTGAAGCCTCTATATACGAGTACCATATGGTCTGTGTGTTTGATACCGCAGTTTTCTGTCTAGAGCAACTCCGAGGTCACGGATCGATTCAACTTTATCCAGAATTTGACCGTTAATATTATATTGAATTGATGCTGCACATTTGCTTCTAGAAAATCTAATATATTTGAATTTGCTAGTATTCGTGTCCAATTTATTATCCCCACACCATTGCGAAAGGCGGTCCAGACCCTTTTGAAGTAACGCTGTGTCATTACTGTCTCTAATCTGTAAGCATATTTCATGTCATCCGCGTATAGAAAACATGTTGCATGTGTTAGGTTCCGAATGAATCGATAACATCTTTACCGACACTTACACCTAATATTGACTACTGGCAACACTCGTTTCAACTTTATAAAAAACGGCACAACGCCTGTCAAGTCTCTCTTGGGGTGCTCTTGGGTTTCGACGAGTCATCGAGTACGGACGTTTGGCTGAAGTGTTGTGTGTTGGCACTTTGGCAGTAACCTAGTGATTTTCAAGGTAAAACTTTGTTATATATTAATCTGTTCTTCTCATATATTTTATGTGTTTCACAATTGTTGTAAATTGTTCTAGTGTCATGGGTTTATAACATGTGCTTACCATTATAATAAACTGTTCTAGTGAATCATTGGGTTTTATTACAATTCAGAAGTGGGATTGCAAGCTCATGTGTCATTTAAATGCATATTTATTTAGAATTTGTGTTAATACTATCATAAATTATCGTTAATATATCATATTTGCGGGTAGGATCGCAAGCAATAGTGAGCTCCGTAATTTTTGCTATTTATCATTTAAATAATTCCTGCAAAACACGATTAAGCTATTTTAATCGTCAAATTAGTGCTTAAATGTTAAATTACATATAAAATTCATAGCTATGGTAAAGTGCGGTGGATGTAACCGTGTGGTGCAAAGCGGAGAGGCAATTAAGTGCTCGGTGTCTAACTGTGCACATCAATATCACAGCCTGTGTATTACCCAATCGCCAAATACCCTAGATACCAAAACGTGGACATGCCCTCCGTGTAAAAATTTAGTGAAAAGAAGAGGTAACTACAGTGAAACTCCGGTCAAGGCGAATCCCATAGACGTCGTTGCTGCTGTCGATGCTGCTGTGGAAGCTGATAAGTCACAAGATCATGACGTTTCTTTCGTGAACACCCAGCCGAGACGTGAACACAACCCTAAAAAAGCTTCAATGAACACCGATTTAGCTGAAAACTCTCTGGGTGCTGTCCGCGATGATATTCTTCGTGCGGTGAAGAGTGAATTGCCAACCACGATTCGCCGACTCCTAGAATCTACTATGGAACCACTAATTAAAAAAATTGAGACACTGGAGGAATCTGTTCAAGTCATTAGTCATATGTACGATGACATGAAAAAGGCAATGGAAACCCAACATACCGTAGTGAAAAGTTTACAAGCTGAAAACAAAGAGCTCCAGGGCCAGCTCACAAATTTAAAGAAGAGTTTGTCCGAGGTGGAAGAGAGTATGTCTAAACAGGAGCAATGGGCTAAACTACAAAATGTTGAAATTGTCGGCGTTCCTGAGAAAACTGAAGAGCTGTTACCAGATGTTGTCATTAAAATGGCTGAAAGTGCTGGAGTTAAACTGTTGTCCAACCAGTTCGAGTTTGTGCACCGGGTGCAAGCTAAGCGTCCAGTTAAAGGAAAACCTCGAATCATCATAGCCCGTTTTCGTGATCGTCTTATTAAAGATAACTTCCTATCAGCTATGAAAAAAAAAACGAAATTTAGTGTCAACGGACGTCGGAATAAGCGGCGAGAGTAAGTCAATTTATATTAACGAACACTTAACTCTAAAAAACAAACAGTTACTCAAAAAAACTAAAACACTGGCCAAGGAAAAAGGCTATGACTATGTTTGGACAAAAAACTGTCGAATTTATGTAAGAAAAAGCGAAAATGCGCCGTTTATTCTGATCTCCGGGGATACAGATTTAAAAAAAATCTTTTAATATTTAATATCGCAATGTTATGTGTGCTTGTGTACTATTTTTATATTTGCAATTATTTTAGTCGTCAGCTGCATGTCACACTTTCACTCATATTAACACGTTTACACACACAACAAAGCACTTTTCTGTCATGGAACAATCCCGTTCCAGTTTCCCTAAAGCCTTTAAATGAATGCAAACGTTATATTAAAATTTATTATTGTCGTAATAGCCTGCTTGCATGTACGTGCTTGCACTGTCTGTATGTGACACGTAAGTATTTCTCGGTAAGAACTGAATCGCGCGATATTGATTTATTATGTCCTCATATATACCCTGACAATATTGCACGGAAATCACTATGTTATAAAAATGGCTAATTTGCGTATATTTTACCAAAATGTTCGCGGGTTGCGGACAAAAACACTAGACTTTTATAACAACGTACTAATATCCAATTATGATATAATACTGATTACAGAAACATGGTTGAATGATGGCATATTGGACTCGGAGCTATGCGATTCTCGTTACGATGTCTACAGGCGTGATCGCGGGTCAAACGGCGGCGGAGTAATGGCATTATGTTCCAAGCGCTTGTCAGTCACAGAACACATATACCCAAGGGTTGTCAGTACGGTTACGATCAGACTGGCAGCGAGACTACTTGCCGCCTGCGGAATGTATATGGCTGACTATAGATAAGCATTCAATTAACTCCGAAAAAAATCTTCATATCGCTGTGGTTTACATGGCGCCAGGTAAAGAGCTGCCTTCCCGTATACGCAATATTACGAATTGGTTAATTTATTTGTCAGACACGTTGAGTAGTGATAATATTCTTATTGCGGGAGATTTCAATCTGAGTAATGTTCAATGGTCTCATAAGGGTCCCACACTATTACATAAAGGATGTGTTGAGCTCCGGGAAGCTGCAACTGACCTCATTAATTGCTTAAGTTATATTGGACTTCGGCAGCATAATTACTTTATTAATAAGTCAGGTAATACTTTAGACTTGATATTCTGTAATTTTAGTATTACAGTACAAATTTCTGAATTCCCTCTCGTACCGGAAGATAATTTTCACAACACTCTTGATTTAGATATAACTGATATAACACTTCCACTATTGAGCAAAGAACAAAATTTTAAATACTTGTTTAGAAGAGCAAATTATGAGAATCTTAATCTGGCACTACAGCTTATTGATTGGGAAAATGTGTTATTTAAAGGAACGGTGGACGATGCTGTTGAATCCTTTTACGACAGGTTGCATCAGGTCATCGACCTTAATGTTCCTGTGGGAAACAGTGTACTGTCGCATAAGTATCCAGTTTGGTATAGCAGAGCTCTTGTTAAATTAATTAAAGAAAAATCCAAGTTACACTCTCTCTGGAAGCGCTTTGGAAATAGACGTGACTACGATGCGTTCTCTTTGTTGCGTGTCAGGATGAAGTTAATGCAGGAAGAGTGCTACAATAGGTATTTAGAACGATCTCAAGATTCAATTAAGAATAATCCTAATTTGCTCTGGTCATACATAAAATCGAAGCGCAATAGCAGTACCGGTTATCCCAGTACTATGTATTACGAAAACTCAAAGCTAATAGATAAAGAAAATATTTGCACTGCTTTTAATCAATATTTTGAAAAAATGTTCTCACGTCCTTCTGGCAATATTAATCCTACTTCCAGTGTAATAGCCCAGAATTTTACAGGTTCCGTAAATTGTATATCCGTAACAGTAGAGCAAATTCTTAAGATCCTGAAAAATCTTGACATAAAGAAGGGGGCAGGAAGCGATGGAATTCCACCTTTATTTTAATCTAGATGTGCAATCTCCTTGGCTTTACCGGTTACAATATTATTTAATAGGTCAATTCAGGAAGGTCAGTTTCCTTGTAAATGGAAAGAGGCCCATATTGTTCCAATCCACAAGAAAGGGTCAAAGTCTCATATAGAAAACTATAGACCAATATCTATATTGAACGTTTTGAGCAAAAGTTTTGAGCGAGTGGTTTACGACCATATATATCCGATCATCATAAAGGGTATTCCAGAGGAACAACATGGTTTTGTTAAAAATCGATCTACGACTTCAAATTTAGCGGTTTTTGTTAGTAATGTTCTTGAAGGGATGTCCGCGTGCTCACAGGTTGACGTGGTTTACACAGACTTCGAAAAAGCATTCGATCGTGTGGACCATGTCATACTGTTGCGCAAGCTACAAGAGTTAGGCATTCATGGTGATCTTCTAAGGTGGGTGCAGTCTTATATTTCTAATCGAACTCAGGCAGTAGTGGTGGGCGGTCATTGCTCCAACTTCATAAAAATTCCGTCCGGTGTACCCCAAGGTTCAATTTTAGGACCTTTGCTGTTTATTGCTTACCTGTATGATATTAATAGATGCTTCGAGTACTCTAAATTTGTACTATACGCAGATGACAAAAAATTGTACTGTAACATAAAAAATATTGAAGATTGTCACAAGTTGCAAAGTGATCTTAATAGACTCTCTCTATATTATGAGGATAATCGAATAGGACTCAATACAGAAAAATGTGTGCTTGTCAGTTTTACACGGAAGAGCACACCATTCCAATTCGATTACAGGATAAATGGACAGAGTATTAAAAAAGAAAGAGTTATTAGAGATCTGGGGGTTCTTTTGGATGATAAGCTCACATTCTCGGAGCACGTTGAATATGTGGTTGGTAAGGCTTATCGTAATCTAGGTTTCATTTATCGTGTAAGTAGACCTTTTACCGATATATTATGTATAAAAGTATTATACTTTGCGTTCGTGCGGAGTATACTCGAATACTGCAGTCCGATCTGGAATCCCCAATATGTGATATATGAACACTCCATCGAAAGAGTACAAATGAAATTTGTTAAACGCTTAGATTATCTTACCAAATCAATATTTAAAAACTACGAAGAATCCTGTATGAAACATAGATTAAACACTCTGCGACAAAGGCGTGTCATGCAGGATATGATGTTGCTTCATAGCGTGTGTTCTGGTGATCTGGATTGTTGTGAGCTAGTCAATAAAATACTCCAATTATATGTACCTCAAAAACGTACAAGACATACCCACCTTTTCAACGTTCCTATATCCCGTACTAATTACTGTGCTAACTCAATCACAACCAGAGTGCTTCGGACGCTTAATAAGACTTTCGGCAATGTTGACCCATTTTGTTCAACAAAGAACGGTTTTAAAAAACTAATAATGAAAGAAATACCTTGGTAGTGTTGGTTAATCTTAATACAAATTTAATTAATTAATAAATCTATAATATATATATATCTATAATAATCTAATTAATAGATTCTGTATCTACTATTATTATAATGCCGCGCATCGCAATTCCACTTCCTGAATTAATTTATTAATTTATTATATATTTAATTGAGTTTAATGTAATATGACATAATTTAACTTACTTCGTCCAAAATTTAGTAAATTTAGTTTTTATCTTATATAATAGATATTTATTTTGAAAAATAAAGCGTCTACATGTAAGCCTGCTCTTGCTTGAGTTCGTAGTTTGTTTTGCCCCTGGCTCCTACTCACCAATTTTTATTTATTTTTTTTATTGGTTTGCCTTCTGTTTTTAATGTTTGGGGAATGGGGATAGTGTTTATGTTGTTTATTGCACTTCACCACATTCTTTTCTCAAATGTACACACACACACACACACACACACACACACACACCTACAAAAGCATAGACTATTTAATGGAACAAAATGAATGACATGCACTTATATACCTACCTATTGAGTTTAAATATAGATAATGCAATAACCAGGACATTGTTTGTACCTACCTACTTATATTGTAATTTATTTTAAAATTCTGAGCAATGAAATGAAATTCCGTAATTGGCAAATATTTAAGTAATTTTACTCTAGACACTAACTGTTTTAGTGTAAGCTGTGGAATTTTGTAAAATAAATAAATAAATAAATAAATAAAATCTGTAAATTCAGTAACCACGTTGCAACCACGTGGCCGCTTGATGTGCAATTCATTGTTAACTTAAAAAGTATGTAAGGATTTGGTTCGCAGTTATAATAACCACGTTGTAGCCACGTGGTCTCGGGACATCCAGTTTTCGTAAATAGTTTAACAGAATTTGAAAACAATTTTCTTTTTCTCTTCTCTTTTCAAGGTAGACAAAACTTATATCGAATATCGTAATTAATTCTAAATTCCATTTATTTGCGGACCGGTTAACATCATTCTGTATCTTTTTATTCGTTTATTTTTCTCTGAGGGTAGCTTAATTTTAAATCACAAAGTCTCCTATGGTGTCGAGCATGTGATGAGTTGGGGTCTACGGGGGCAAAATTTTCGTTATTTTTGAGCTACGACGCATAGTTTTCGAGATATTTGTACTTAAAGCCAGCGTATAGATATTTTCATTTTTCTCATTGTGTTTCCGTCGATTTAGTGTTTAGCGAACAAAATACATAGTCTATGCTTACAAGTTTCAGAATAATGCCTCGCGACGACGAAATTATACCGCAAAGGCGATTGAAGACACCGGACCGGCGTGCAGGGAACAATCAAGAATCGACAAGGCGCAGTCGAAGTCGCACGTGTCGGGGAAGCCACGGTTATCGTAGCCGCAGCCGTCTATGCAGTTCCGATCGACGACGAGCACCAAGTCGGGACTTCAGCGAACGAGAGGAAGAAGTGCAACGACAGCAAGAAAAACTGCGTTCGCTGGAGGAGGCCCTGCGCAGGGAGCGCAGTCAAACTCAGCGTAACGCATCGGAGTCCAGCGGCCGCTGCGAACGTCGCTTGCAACATCATAATCAAGAAAGAAGCACGAGCCACGTGAATAATACCCGCAAGATCAATCCCCATCGCGAGCGCAGTCCAGGAGTGTGCCCTTCACAACCCGAGGCACAAAGCGAGGAGCGTGCATCGGCAAATAAGACGCACCACAGGTCAGATAGTCCAACATTTACATCTAAAGACATTGCTAATATTATCAATTCTTTGAGTAACTTTAAATCTCAACCCCAGCCGTTGACAGTAACCTCATCATACTCCAATGGTAATGTTCACCACAAAAATATTCTGCCTGATTTTGACCCTTCTTCAAAGGGCCAAAGAATCGATATTTGGATTAAGAAAGTGAATGAGTGTGCTACTGTCTACGGCTGGGTTGAAAGAACTGTTATACACTTCGCCATGCAAAAACTGCAGGGGCTGGCCAAACTTTGGTACGAAAGTTTGAACTCTATTTTGTTTAGCTGGGCCGAATGGCAGGAAAAGCTAATGACTGCTTTTCCTTTTGAACAAAATTATGGCCAATCCCTGGAGGATATGCTGCGAAGGAAGAGTAGGTTTAACGAACCACTGGAGGTTTATTATTATGAGAAGGTAGCTCTTTTAAATCAATGTGACATCGATGGGAAGCGTGCGGTGGATTGCATTATTCACGGACTAACTGACAAGACCATGAGGTCTAGCGCTAATGCTTTACGTTGCACTCAGCCAGATCAACTTCTTAACTTTCTTATGAGCAACAAAGAAATGCCACAACATTTTGATCGCAATCATTTCAAAAATAGACCGTCAGTAGATATATCAACTACAAATAATAACCAACATCATATTCATAGGCCAGTTAGAATGTCGAATAATCAGAACATCGAATTATATTGCTATAATTGTCGCGAAAAAGGTCATCCATTTTATAAGTGCCCAAAACCTCTAATGCAGTGCACTAGATGTCGTAGGTTTGGTCATAAAGTAGAAACTTGTAATGCTAAGCCTGAAATTGACGATAAACGTGGCGGTATTCCCAAAACAATGAGTATCATGATTTCAGAATCAAATTCTAAATTTATTAAAGAAGTCAAAGTAAATAATAAAACAATTAAGTCTTTCATAGATTTCGGTAGCGAGGTGTCGCTTTTGCAACAAACGGTGGCATCTTCATTAGGACTTAGCTGTGAATATCCTCCTACGCAGCTGAAAGGTTTTGGGAATAGCATTATAGGGTCTATGGGTGGGGCCAAAGTCAATTTATGCGTTGATGATGTCAGTGCGGACGTCCTATGCCATGTTGTGGAAGACAAATACCTTGATTTACCGTTA
The DNA here is from genome assembly GCA_963935595.1 of Schoenobius gigantellus. Classification (NCBI taxonomy): domain Eukaryota; kingdom Metazoa; phylum Arthropoda; class Insecta; order Lepidoptera; family Crambidae; genus Schoenobius; species Schoenobius gigantellus. The sequence goes on from OZ012553.1 coordinate 5,994,690, forward strand.
TTGATAGGCCAGTCGTTCACAGAGCAGGCTCACGTGGTAGTGTTTAAAAATTATGAGAAATTACATTTTTTTAAAATGAGTGATGAAATGCTTTTACCACGATTTGATAATGCAGATGTTTCAAGTGTTAGTGTCACGATCCTTGCTGATATCATCATACTGTATGGTCCAGCTGTTATTAGAGCCCATACTAATATCACTGATAGGAATATCTTTCTTGATGCTAAGGTAATAGGAAGACCAAATCAAGAACTAATGATTACTGGGGGTGTATATCAGGTTAGTAATGGGTGCGTTTATGTTCATGTTACCCCACTATCAAACTTTTGTCAACTGTATAAGGGACACGTTATAAGCAGAAGTGTTCCAGTACAAGTAGTCAATCGTGTATGTTCTTCATTTAATGAGTCTTCTATGATTGAACACAGGAATATAGACCTCAACCAGGTGAAAATCGGTGATTCAATAAGAGATTCTGATAAACAACGACTGCTGAAGTTGTTGTCCAAATTTAAACATTGTTTTGCAGGCTCACTAAGGGAACTAGGATGTACCAATGTGGCTGAAATGCGGATAGAACTTAATAGTAACCGTCCTGTTGTCTATAGACCATACAGGCTTTCGCACAAAGAGCGTGAGCAGGTGAGAGAGATGGTAGATGAAATGATCGATGCTGGAATAGTTAGGGAGTCAGTATCGGAATACGCAAGTCCTATTATTTTGGTGCGTAAGAAAGATGGAAAACAAAGACTTTTCATCGATTATAGGCTCTTAAATTCTGTTACTGTGAAGGAGCGGTACCCAATGCCGGTTATTGAGGACGAGATTGCTAGGCTTTCAGGGCAAGCGTACTTCGTTACCTTAGACTTAGCGTCTGGTTACTACCAGGTTCCAATCACGGAGGATTCAAAACCGCTCACCTCGTTTGTGACCCCAGACGGTCAATACGAGTTCAATCGTATGCCGTTTGGGCTCGCAAACGCTCCTGCTGTTTTTCAGCGGCTAATGAATAAAGTCTTGGGATCTGCTAGGTTTTCAGGGGCAACAGCCTATATCGATGACGTACTTATTTATGGGAAAAGTGTGGATGAGCGTTTAGAGAGGCTTGAAAAGGTGATGCATCTAATAGAGCAAGCTAATTTGACACTGAACTTGTCAAAGTGTAGTTTTCTACAGAATCAAATTAATTATTTAGGTTACGACATCAGCGTTGCAGGTGTACGCCCAGGAGACAAGAAAGTTCAGACTGTTCTTGATTTTCCACGCCCAACCAATTCGCATTGTGTCCGTCAATTCCTGGGTTTAGTGGGCTATTTTAGGAAATTTATCAAAAATTTTGCAACGCTATCAAATCCTCTTAATAGACTACTTAAAAAGGATGTGAATTGGGAATGGGGGGAAGATCAAGAAAATGCTTTTACAATTCTCAAAAATCAATTAGTTGATAGGCCGATATTAGCAATATATGACCCTGCATCAGAAACTGAGCTGCATACCGACGCCAGCAAAATTGGTATCGGTGGAATACTAATGCAACGTCAACATGGTGATGATGCTTTTAGGCCAGCTGGTTACTACAGCCGGCAAACCTCTCCTGAGGAGAAAAATTTTCACGCGTTCGAACTTGAGACACTGGCTGTAGTATGTTCACTTAAGAAGTTTAGAGTTTATTTATTAGGTCAGAACTTTAAAATCGTGACCGACTGTAGTGCTTTGCGCTCAACATTTTCTAAACGCGATCTCATTCCTCGTATCGCGCGTTGGTGGCTGCTCTTACAAGAGTTTCAGTGTTCCGTAGAGTATCGGGCTGGGACCAAAATGCGGCATGTAGATGCTCTTTCACTACCGGCAGTGATGAAACTAATGATTCTGACTTACAACAATATCCTAGTGTGATGCGTCTTAGTAGTGATGACTGGATACATACCTTACAGTTAGGAGATTCTGAACTCGTTAGGATCCGTGACATACTGATTACTGACATGGACGCTGATGGATTAAAATACATCAAAGACAATTATCTGGTAAAAGACGACAAACTTTACAAATATTTAGACGGTGATAAGACTAACCTACGTTGGGTTGTGCCAAAGGGGGCAAGGTGGCAGATTTGTCGCTTGAACCACGATGAAATTGGTCATCTGGGTGTGGAAAAGACCTTGGAACGCATTAGAAATACGTATTGGTTTCCAAAAATGGCAAAATTCATTAAGAAATATGTGCAAGCTTGCCTGGAATGCGCGTTTTCCAAGAAAACAAGTACTAACGAGGGCTTATTACACACGATTGAAGAGGGCTTATACCTTTCCACACCCTACACATCGACCACCTTGGACCTTTTGTGCGTTCGAAGAGAGGAAATTCGTACCTTTTAGTGGTGGTAGACGCTTTCACGAAATTCATATTTATCAGACCAGTTCGGAACACTAAAACACAGTCTACCATACGAATATTAGAAGACATTTTTTATATATTTAGGAACCCCGATCGTATTGTCAGTGACCGCGGTACCTGTTTCACTTCCTACGCTTTCAAACACTTTTGTACAGATAAAGGTATTCGCCATATTCTAAATGCCGTAGCTAGTCCTAGGTCCAACGGACAAGTCGAAAGATGTAATCGTACGATTCTGAGCTCTGACGGCTCAGAACCTCAACTTCGACGAGAAAGACTGGGATGATAACGTAGGCAGAGTTCAATGGGGCATGAATAATACTCCTCACAAGACTACGGGAAGGGCGCCGACAGAAGTAATGTTTGGACCCAAGATGAATTCTGAAATTAACCCTCGATTAAATGAGATAGTGTGTAATACTCAAAAAGATATTGATTTAGTTACAATTCACGAGTCAGTTAAAGATAAAATCGATGAGGAACAACAAAAGCAAAAAGTAAATTATGACAAAAATCGGCGTCCTGCCCGTGTCTATCATGAAGGAGAACTTGTTAAAATCACAAGAACTTCATTCATTAATGATGGGAAAAGCAAAAAGCTTGTCCCCTCATATATTGGCCCTTATAGAGTAGTGGCAGTTCTGGGCAATGACCGTTATAGGGTTGCTGCTATACCTGGTTTAAGCAGTACCAAAAATAAGCGCAAAACCACCGTGGCTTCCGACCGAATGTTACCATGGGTTCACCTTGCAGCCCTGAATGTTAATGAAAGTAATGATGACAGTGACGAGTAATGTGACATTAGTAGTGACAATGACACTATTTAATTAAATCTTATTGCTAACGTAACCTAATACGCAATGTGATCTGTTAGTGCTTTAACTACCTATTCTTTTTAATTATCATTATATTCTCAAATTTATTTGTGCTAAATAAGGAAATATTACGTTTTTCAAGTATGTACAATATGGAATGATGACAACAATGATTACATTTATTTGATTGCTTGATTAAAAGATGTATGTACATAAGTAATTAGATTTCCATTGTAGTGAAATATAAGAAGGACTACTTACTGTTATTGTGTAAAAAGAAAGAGTACTTTCAATTTACTATTTGAGACATGTACATCTATTAAAAGAGTTTGTTATTAATCGTAAATTTATAAATTTAAATAAATAGATATGATAATTATATTAATAGATTTGATTCTATGATTATACAACATATATATTACTAGGTATAATATAATATTGTAATTTAATAAATATATGAGGAAGGTTTATAATTATATCAGTCTTGTGAGAAGGAAGGTTCACAAGATAATTTTGTTGATGATGTTTTGTAGAAAGGAAGGGTTACAAAACATCAATGAATGTTTCTTCTAGTGAAAAGGAAGGATACACGAGAAACAATACCCAATGTATACTGTGTATTTTTTCATTGAAATGATGTTCTGTAGAAAGGAAGGGTTACAGAACATTGTTCCTTGATTGGTAATTTAGTTGATGATGTTTTGTAAAAAGGAATTATATATATTTTTATTTTTAAATTGTACTTAATGATTATTACTGTAAGTAATTATTGATGACTCGTACTTGATATCCTCAAGGGACTTGACAGGCCGAATGTTAGGTTACCAAGATCGATAGCTTGCGTGCATGGGGACATGCACGAGGTCAGGATGGGCGAATGTTAGGTTCCGAATGAATCGATAACATCTTTACCGACACTTACACCTAATATTGACTACTGGCAACACTCGTTTCAACTTTATAAAAAACGGCACAACGCCTGTCAAGTCTCTCTTGGGTTTCGACGAGTCATCGAGTACGGACGTTTGGCTGAAGTGTTGTGTGTTGGCACTTTGGCAGTAACCTAGTGATTTTCAAGGTAAAACTTTGTTATATATTAATCTGTTCTTCTCATATATTTTATGTGTTTCACAATTGTTGTAAATTGTTCTAGTGTCATGGGTTTATAACATGTGCTTACCATTATAATAAACTGTTCTAGTGAATCATTGGGTTTTATTACACATGCTTAAAGAGATATATTGCGTCTTTAATAAAAATGTTAAAGAGGACCGGTCCATCATGGGAACCCTGAGGGACTCCAGAAGTTGAAAAAAAAGTGTCTGAAGCAAAAGCTCTCACAACCACCCTCGACCTACGCTGAGCAAGATAAGAAGAATGGAACCACTCAAGAAGCTTGCCAGATATGTGAGAGAGAGATAGTTTGTCTGGTAATATGTTATGATCTACGGCGTCGAAAGCCTTATTAGCATCTGTATAAATAGTGTCAACACTTAATCGTGAATCGAGAGCATCAGACACATATTTTGTAAACGTAACACGTTGCAAGCAAAAACAAAATTGGTCGTAGTAGAACGAGATGGTAAGAAACCAGACAGCTGACTCGAAATTATATGCCTAAAATGTTAGGTAAGAATGGGACATATCAGAGATTCAAGCACTTTACACGGATAGTATTGATATTGTCAATATCAATATCATATTGATCTATAGTTTTTAACAGTGATAGGATCACCCGATTTAAATATCGGGACAATTCTCGCCTCTTTCCAGGCCGACGGAGAGACTCCAGTTGTCAAGGAAGTATGAAAGATAATACTCATAGTTAGAAGCAATGAGATTATACTGTTGCATCTAACTACGGACAGTGGAGGGATCTCGTCTGGTCCAGCCCACTTATTAGGATTTCTACTTTTAACAGCCTTTAGTACCTCATCATCATCATTACCTCATTATTTGTGGTACAGGGAAAAATTAAAATAATTTTAGCCAAAAAGTAAAGCACGGCCCGTTCGGTACGTTGCCGGCGCCGGCAACGGAGACGAACGTTCAGAACCTACGACACGGTAATAGTATATACTACATATTACCGTGCCTACGCTCAATGATATTATCTAGATGCGGCAGCATGTCCAGCAAAGTTCAAAGAAAACCGGCCAAGTGAGAGTTGGACTTCCGCACCGAGGGTTCCGTATAAACTTATTTAAGTATATGTGTTGAGAGTGGACTGTATGTATTTACTAGGGATATTACTTATTGAAACGCTGATTTCTAGTTTTCTAGATGATCACTTAGGAGCTTTATTGACTTGTTCACAACACGACTTCAACTAACTGACTACAATTTTACAATATTTGGCCCTATATTTATAGACAATCCCTCGGTCCGCGGGGGGACATGCCGCCCGCGAACCAATCAAAGGGCCCGAATTAAATTATGACCCGGTTCGTGGGGAATGGGGCGCGCATTGGCTTCGGCAACTTTACCACATGTAAACATTACTGACACACAAACAATATTAATTTAATTTTATTGTAATTTTTGACGTCTGCCACGGCCATGGACTTAATTAAGTCTATATATGGCCACGGCTTCGGAAATGTTTATGTGTGGTTTAGTATCGCCATAGACGAAAAACAGAAATAGCGATATATCATGTCACTTTGAAGTGAAAGTAAAAATCATATACCTACATCCTACGAGCATGGATCTCTCGATAAACAAAATTTGACAGCTAAGATCGACATACTCGACAAAAATCGATAAATTTGACAGATATTCCTAAGGAGTGAAAAGGACAAATGCTTTTGTCGATCGATATAATTGTCGATCGACAAGTCCATGCTCGCAGGGTATGAGTAAAATTATGTTAACTGTGGCTTCGCCTTCTACGTCCGCTGGTTAGTTCCGGGTAAAGAGTATAATAATATGGGTCCTCGGCACATCGAACTATGTAAAAATGTACGGATATAACCTTGCTTCTTGCCAAATTACATGCTTATAGGTCAACGGGAAGTACCTTTTAGGTTTTGATTTCTTTGTGTAAACGCATTTGCGAAAATATATGCGACATAAACGGTCATATCTTTTGATCGCATTATCTTACAAGTATGATTTTTTCACAACTGAAAGAGAGCGTAGACCCGAGTTTTTGATATAAATTTCAGTTTGATATCACTACGTGTTTCTGAGAAAAATGATCTTGACAGACACTGAACAGACACAGAATGGACAACGAAGCGATCCTATAGGGTTCCGTTATTACCTTTTGAGGTGTGGAACCCTAAAATGGAACTAGTCATATTGTGTGCAGCGAACCATTTCGAGCTACTTTTGACTTAGTCAACCTCGCTGGCCCAGTGCGGATTGTTCGACTTCACATTATCCTTTGAATTTGTTGGCAGATGTAATGTAAGCAGGTTGCCTCACGATGTTTTCCTTTACCGTAAGAGTGTAAGATAAATGATATGAAATTCGTAAATCGAAAAACACACTGATACATGGCGGTCTTGAATCCCGGACCTCCCGATTGGAAGGCAAGTGCTGAGTCCATAGCGCCACCGACGCTCTTGAACTCTTAGTAGCAAACATGATGGTCGTATCAAGAAACAAGAAACTGTTTCTTATTTTGTTATTTCTTTAAATATGTACACACACACACACGCAGATTAAATTGAAACACAAGTTATAAAAAAGAGGAAACTACCCTAATAAATATATTTTATGTACAAAATTAATCTGTAACTGACTTGCCTTTTGATAAGTTTAAAGCGCATGTAAAAAAGACTCTGATGAGTAATAGGATATTATAAAGTCAACGATTATTTACAAGATGCCAATGCCTGGTGTTAATTTGAAGAAATTATTAATGATTGATGATGATGAATTAATAACTATTCATTAAGTAGTATTGGCAACGTTGTACAAAGAAGAGAACTGACAAATCTAAATTTGTTAAGGAAGTTGAGCTCAAATTTTTGCCTTGAGGTCAGCTTCCAATTGACGACTCTGTAACAATACAGGGAGAAAATAATAGCCCTTGCTGGTTTTCTTGCTGGTTCTTTCCAGTACAAGGTCTCCCGCCGTAGACTTGTGAACCATTGGCGTAGCTTCCCTGACTTTCAAAAGAGATTGTAAAATCCAAGTTGAATAAAATATTTTGATTTTGAATCTTGTTATGTACAAAATTATAGAAATTGTTAAATTTTCTATACTAATATTATAAAAAGGAAAGATGTGATTGTTTGTTTGTTTGTTGTGTATTTGAATAGGCTTCAAAACTACTGAACCGATTTTGATGAAAGTTGGTATAGGGATAGTTCGAGACCACGGGAAGGACCTAATATTCCTAAGGAAAAAAAAAATCTCACGGGAAAACAAAAATAACGCGGACGAAGTCGCGAGCGGAAAGCTAGTACTTTATAATGTTGCATGTTTTTGTGACTAAAGTTTTAGGTTTGTCTACATAGAACTTGGTACCCATATAGATCTCAATTCTTTTGTCGGCGAAGTCGACAACGATTTATATTAATTAATATTATTGCACTTGGCTCTCATTTCACACTCTCGTTTTTGATGGGAATATAATCATTACCCGTTCTTTAGTGCACTTCGTGTGCGTTATTATTGCTACCTTGGGGCGTTGCGTTTAAAACACTTCAGGACTCAGAGTAAAATAATGTCAAAATCAAGAAGCATACGGTTCTACTCTCGATTTTATTAACACGTTGTATATTCTTTGTATATTCTTTGCGCAATTTTATTAACACGTTGCTATTCTTTGCTAGCTGTGCCAGCGAACTACGTTTCGCCGTATATTTTTTACCCGTTTTTGCAACATTTGTCATTGATGCTCAGCTCCCATTAGTCGTAGCGTGATGTTATATAGCCTAAAGCCTTTCTCGATAAATGGACTATCCAACACAAAAATAATTTTTCAATTTGAATCAGTAGTTCCTGAGATTAGCGCGTTCAAGCAAACAAACAAACATATAAACAAACTCTTCAGCTTTATAATATTAGTATAGATAAATTCAGAAATTGTGAATAATTTTGCAATGACATACAAATAACAAATGCCCTGGAGTGTGATGTTTAGTGGCCAATGATGATTGTGACATTAAATATTAATCTGCACGACTGTACTTTTGTCATGGTTTCGGCTCGGTTTATGGTTTCGGGTAAAATGTGGACGTGTGTCCAGTTGGCGAAAACATAAAAGTGATTTAATTTAAGTTTCACCATCTGGACACGCGTCAAAATTTAGGCGTGTCCAGATGACGAAATAATAAGTGATACTAATTTTGAGTTTCACCAACTGGGCACACGTGTGTCCAGTTTCTCGTATCGAGTTGGTGAATAAGCCGAAGTTTCTCTCGGTTAGATTATTATAGGTACCACCGACGGCACCGACTAAGAACCTAGCCGGAGTCATGGTGTGGCCCTTGGGTATATGAGTTCTGTGGTGCGGCCGCACATGAAACAGCATTTTTTAAAGGACACTGTTGGAAATTTTTGATTGGTAAAGCAAAATAGAATAGTTGACAATAAAAACTCAGTATTTTGCAGATACAGATTCAATTCTTATCTTAATTTATTGTTGATGTTACTTACTTCATCTGTGAATGCCTATTACGACTTTGATTGATTAGTACGAGCCATCTCTTTTTTTTTTGTTTTATGGAACGCTTATTAACATCCCAAAGTATATTACAATCTAGCCTATTTTGCGGCTAATAAGTAATTTATTTCGATGTTAATTTGCTAGACATTAATGTCTCTAAGAAGTGTCCATTAACACGTTTCTTATTGTCTCTGTTGAGGCGCCGCCACAAATTCACAGTTATAGTTGCAACACTGACCCTACATTGTACTAAATTAAAACTTATTTTTTATCACTCCACTTCATTACACTAGATCGGATTGATATAATTTAAAGATCTTACCAGAGTCCTATCTTTAAATCGCAGAGCACAGGCAGTTACGAAATAATATACTAACACACTTTTATATAAATTAGAATTATTTGCGCGGATGTTTTAGAATTTTATTATTGAAATCACAGTTTTCGATATTTTTGTTTACTTCAAGAACTGACAGATATGTCTTTTTTTTATGTTAAAGAGTTTCTATGTCTGTTAACTTCAACACTTTCCCTAAACATTTATATAGTACACAATCCTAGCGCCTGGCGTAGAACTGCGTATGACAGACGAGGTAGTGCTTTGGTGAGGATGTCTGCGACTTGATCCTTTGTTCCGATCCTTATAACATTGCAGATACCCTCAGTCACCAATTCTCTGACGTAGAAATGTCTAAGCCGGATATGCTTCGTTCTCTTGTGAAACTCGGGGTTGTGAGCAAGACGAACAGCAGCTTCATTGTCCACATGCAGAACTGGTACGTCCGCAATTGTAGTCAATGCCTGGTATATTCTTGTAAGCCACATGAGTTCTCTGCCGGCTTCACTGGCTGCCACAATTTCGGCTTCTGTAGTGGAGATAGCGACCGATGTTTGTCGCTGGCTGAACCATGAAACTGTGCCTCCAGAATAGCGACAGATCACTCCCGTCGTGGAACGTCCAGTTTCTGGATCACCTCCGTGGTCGGCGTCGCTAAATCCTTCTAGGATTCCAGGTTTAAGACCAGCTTTATAGGAGATCCCATGCGAAAAGGTACCTTTGATGTAGCGCAAGATACGTTTTACCTTGAGCCAATCTGTCTTTGCAGGTTTCTCCAACTTTCTTGAGACAACTCCAATGGCATAAGCAATGTCAGGCCGAGTACCAACCATTAAATATGCCAGAGCACCGACAGCTTCTCTATATGGGAAACAGGAATCTTCCGTTTCTTCTTTCCCTTCTTGAAGAGTCTCTCTCTCAATCGGTGTGGAAACGGGATTGCAGTCACTCATTTGAAAGCGGTCTAATACCTTTTTCACGTATGCCTCTTGGTTGATAAAGATGGAGCCATCCTTTCCTCGATGGATTTGAAGACCAAGATAATATGTCGCTGGTTTCGTTGTTATGCGCAGTCTCTTCTTCAAATCTTCTAAGAAGGCGTTAGCCGTGTCTTCATTAGTGGCAGCTACTAATCCGTCATCGACGTACAACGTGATCAGTAGTTTCCTTCCGTTTACTTCTCTTGAATATAAGCAGCAATCAGCTTCGGACTGTTTGAAGCTCATATCCAATAGGATCTCTTGAAAGCAAGAGTTCCAGCACCTTGGTGCTTGTTTAAGTCCGTACAGGCTACGGTTAAGCTTGAAAACGGTAGACGTAGACGTTCCTTCCGTGAGGTTGCACCCTTCTGGCGGTTGAACATATATTTCTTCCTCGAGCTTTCCGTTCAGAAAGGCTGTGCAGACGTCGAATTGGACCAGGTGTAAGTTCTCCTGCGCACTAACACTGAGTAGTGCTCGTACAGTAGCCAGGCGTGCCACAGGACTGAAGGTCTGGTCATAGTCTACTCCTTTCCTTTGTCTGTACCCTTTTACGACAAGTCGAGCCTTGTATTTGTCGATCGTGCCATCTGGATTTCGTTTGATCCGTAAAACCCATTTGCAGGGAAGTGTATGGTATGCGGCGATGTTTACGTGTTGGTTTGTTGCTTGGTTGCGGCTTATAAATCCAAATCAGAACACAGTTCGCTTCTTCACCATTTACTTTAACTCACAATTTAATCAGAAGGATATAAGAAATAGATTACTATAAAATATACTGAAAACGTATCGATAATTTCGCAATAACAATGTAAGGCATCCGCGTCGCATAGGCGATTGTCACAGACTGCGCGGGAGCTGACTTTCTCGACCCACGTTGACGTCACACACAAACGGTACAGTTCCGCGTTCTCATTACACCTTTGTTTCGGAACCACACTCATCCGTCACGACATATATGGTAAGTATTAGATGTAATTTTTATTTATATTTATTTAAGTAAGTATTTAATTAGTAATTTAAGAACTTTATAGATTTTAGTATTCAGTATAATATTTATAGTTTATGTATGTATATATGTACTTGTGAGTTTATGTAAGTATGTTTATGTAAATATTATTTTAATAATAAAATATGTGATTATTATAGGTTAGTATATAATATAATATGTGTAGATGTAAAGGTGTCCCCACATCACTCCCCTCCAGAGACCGTCACTACGGGCGGTAATAATCCGGAAAGCGAACTTGTCTACCGGAACGAGTTTTTCGTAAGTGAGTACCGTTTTCAGGTGTAGAATGTGGTGGATCCTGTTGAAGTATGGAGCTTGGCGCCTCATCATGTAATAAATATGCTGGCTTTAAGCGATCTATACTAACTGTCGTAGGCTTGTTATTGAAAATAATTTTGAAAAATTTTTCATTCCTGTCAATAACTTTGTGAGGGCCTGTATATGCAGGATGTAAAACGCCACGAACAGCGTCTTCCCTAAGGAACACATGGCTGGACGAAGCAAGGTCCTTATAAATAAAAATTTTGTTTTTGGAATGTCGAGATGTTGGAATGGGTTGTAAATTTTTTACAATTGATCGTAGACGAGCTGTAAAGTCGGTAATATCTGTAGTACCTTGAAGATTAGCCTCAAAAAATTCACCGGGTAGTCTAAGCGGTTCGCCATAAACAAGTTCTGCTGCACTGGATTGCAAGTCTTCCCTGTAAGCACTTCGTATACCTAATAGTACTAGTGGTAATGATTCCGTCCAATTCCTGTCTGCATGGCATTTTATAGCGGCTTTAAACTGTCGATGGAATCGTTCTACTAGACCGTTACAAGCAGGGTGATAAGCTGTGGTACGATGGTGTTTGAATCCGGCTATTTTCGATAGAAATTGAAATAGAGCAGATTCAAATTGGCGTCCACGGTCGGAGACGATGTCAATTGGACATCCAAATCGTGCGATCCATCCCGAGAGTAAAGCTTTTGCTACTGTTTCAGCCGTAATGTCCTCGATCGGGATGGCTTCGGGCCATCTGGTGAAGCGATCAACTGCTGTTAGACAGTAACGAAAACCGTGTGAGAGTGGCAGTGGTCCGACTAAGTCGATATGGATATTCGTGAAACGAGCATTTGGCAAGTTAAAGGTACCGAGAGGAGAAATAACATGTCTAGTAACCTTGGCTCGTTGACATGCAAGACAAGACTTTGACCACGATCGACAGTCTTTTCGAACTCCTGGCCATATAAATCTTTCGGCTACAAGTTTAGCAGTTGCATTTGAACCAGCGTGGCTCAGACTATGCAAACTGTCAAAGACTTGTTTTCGTAAGGTTTTAGTTATGAAAGGTCTAGGAGAACCAGTGCTTACGTCACAATAGACTTTGATATTACTACCCGGTTGTGTCAATTGCTTGAGTTGTAACGAAGTCTCACTCTTAAGTAGTTGCGTCAATTCAGGGTCAGATGCTTGAAGTTGGGCTAAAATGCTATAGTCAAGTGGACTCTGCAGTGCGTCTACACGAGACAATGCGTCTGCAACCACATTATCCTTACCAGATATATGTTGAATGTCCGTGGTAAATTGAGCAATAAAATCAAGGTTTCTGAATTGACGGGGTGAGCAATTGTTTTTTCGTTCACGGAAAGCATGACACAACGGCTTATGGTCTGTAAATACTGTGAAGTGACGTGCTTCTAGCATATGTCGAAAGTGTTTAATACCTTCATATATGGCCAACAATTCGCGATCGTATGGCGAATATTTTTGCTGAGATGGACTTAGCTTTCTTGAAAAGAATGCCAAAGGTTCCCAGATACCGTCTCTCGATTGTTGTAGTGCAGCCCCTAATGCCGAGTCCGATGCATCTGTTACTAGAGCTAGTTTGGCTTGGCAATCAGGGTGTGCTAGCAATGTCGCATGACACAAGCTTTGCTTAGACGCTTCAAATGCAACAAAAGCGTCACCGGTTATATTGACTGGGTGAGAAGCTTTAACGGAACCAGTAAGCAATGCGTTTAATGGTGCTTGCGTTTTAGCAGCATCGGGCAGAAAACGCCTATAAAAGTTAAGCATGCCTAGGAAACGGCGGAGTTCTCTTACCGTTTTAGGTACAGGGTAGTCCTTGATGGCTTGAACCTTTGATTCAAGAGGCTTTGTTCCTGAGGCAGAAATGCTATAACCTAAGAAGTTCACTTCAGAAGCACCAAACTTACACTTTGAAGTGTTAACCAGGATGCCGTATTTGCTCATTCTGGAGAAGAGCTCCTGGAGATGAATTTCGTGCTCCGCTTCCGTTCTAGAGAATACTAGAAAGTCATCTAAATAACAATAGCAGAAATCTAGGCCTCGTGTCATTTCGTCTACAAACCTTTGAAATGTTTGACCAGCATTTCGAAGTCCGAAGGTCATGTAGGGGAATTCGAAGAGCCCAAAAGGTGTTGTTATGGCTGTCTTCTGGATATCCTCTTTATTAACCGGGATTTGGTTATACGCCTTTAGTAGGTCTATAGTAGAGAATATAGTACAACCTGATATACTATGAGCAAAGTCCTGTATGTGTTTTATGGGATACCTATCTGGTATGGTCCGGGAGTTGAGAAGCCTATAGTCTCCGCAAGGACGCCATCCATTGTCCTTTTTAGGGGCAAGGTGCAGTGGAGACGACCACGGGCTCTCAGAAGGACGCGCAGTGCCATTGCTCAACATCTGCTCGAACTCTTGCTTAGCTATTTTCAATTTGTCCGGAGCTAATCTGCGAGGAGAGCAAGATATAGGCGGACCAGGAGTGGTCCTAATAAAGTGTACAGTGTTGTGCGTGTGGATGCGTGGGGTACCAGAAGGTTTAACAATCTCAGGAAATTTAGCGAGAATAGCATGGTATCGTGTGTCGCCAGTTGGGACTTTAACTGAGCAAATATTAAAAGCATGAGTAACAGAAGCAACAGATGACAAAGATGTTGTGTTATCAATTAAGCGTTTGTTATATACATCAACAATTAATTTATAATGGTTAAGAAAATCTACTCCTATAATAGCTTTAACAACATCGGCAACAATAAAGGTCCAAGGAAAACTACGTCTTAAGCCTAAATCTAAATTAAGCTGTAGATACCCATAAGTGTCAATCACACTTCCATTGGCTGCAGAAAGTTGATAATTGGTCTTCGCCCGTCGTTCATGGAGTGCAGCTCGTGGGAATACGCAGACGTCGCTGCCGGTATCTACCAGAAACTGTTGTTTCGAGCTGCGATCGGTGATGAATAGGCGACCAATACTATGTGGGCGGTTGTTCGTCGCCATTACAGCCTGCCCTGATCGTTTCCCGATTTCTTGTAGTCGCAAGGCTTCAAGCAACGGTTTGCCTTAGCTCCAAATTTACTATGATACCAGCAGGTAGGGTATTTTCTATAGCTGGATGAAGAACGGGATGTAGATCGTTGTCGTTGGCGGTCTCTTGAACGATGCTGGTCTCGGCGTGACTGGCGATTCATTTGAACTGTCAAACTCTTAATAGCTTCTTTCAGTTCAGCTATTTCTAGTGCCATAGTTTGCATGCTAGGTCCAGGTGCAGATGTAGCGGCCATTTGTAGTGTAGGAGCAACGATATCTTGTACTCGGTCTGCCAGGTCAGCTAAAGATTCAAGTGAGCTGTCTGGTTGTGATGCAAGAAGGGTCTGGATATTGTTCGGTAGTCGACTGCTCCATATTGTGCGTAAAAAGTCATCGGGTACGGATGGTCCAGCTAGGCCTTGTAAGTGTCGCAAGAATTGAGAAGGTTTTCGATTCCCTAATTCTTCGTGCATGAGGAGTTGGTGAACTTTCTTCTCACGTGACGCCGATAAGCGCTTTATGAGCTCTTGTTTAAGCTTCTCGTACTTATTCGTCTGTGGTGGATTTGTAATTAAATCTTTAACCTCCTTTGAAAATTGCGGATCTAAATTGCTGATGACATAAAAAAATTTTGTTGAGTCAGCAGTTATGTTCGAGATTGCGAACTGTCCCTCAATTTGCGCAAACCATAATTCTGGTTCCTCTGGCCAAAATGCCGGTACTCGTACACCGACTCGGTAAATGTCGGATGGTATAGTGGAAACGCGCTCTCCTTTATTGTTCGCGGATACCTCCGTTTGCGTTAAATTGTTATCAGTCATTGTGATTTCTTATTTGAAATTGGGAATATTATGCAGTACTTGCGTTTTTTATTCCAAATATCCTGTAGGCGTCTTCAGCAGGGGTCACCAGTTATGGTATGCGGCGATGTTTACGTGTTGGTTTGTTGCTTGGTTGCGGCTTATAAATCCAAATCAGAACACAGTTCGCTTCTTCACCATTTACTTTAACTCACAATTTAATCAGAAGGATATAAGAAATAGATTACTATAAAATATACTGAAAACGTATCGATAATTTCGCAATAACAATGTAAGGCATCCGCGTCGCATAGGCGATTGTCACAGACTGCGCGGGAGCTGACTTTCTCGACCCACGTTGACGTCACACACAAACGGTACAGTTCCGCGTTCTCATTACACCTTTGTTTCGGAACCACACTCATCCGTCACGACATATATGGTAAGTATTAGATGTAATTTTTATTTATATTTATTTAAGTAAGTATTTAATTAGTAATTTAAGAACTTTATAGATTTTAGTATTCAGTATAATATTTATAGTTTATGTATGTATATATGTACTTGTGAGTTTATGTAAGTATGTTTATGTAAATATTATTTTAATAATAAAATATGTGATTATTATAGGTTAGTATATAATATAATATGTGTAGATGTAAAGGTGTCCCCACAAGTGCTTTTCGTCCTTTTGGCAGTGCACACAGCGTCCAAACGTTCAGGTCTTCGAAGGATTTCAATTCGCTATCCATTGCCCTTTGCCATTCTTCGCGATCGTCCCTTTTCATAGCGTCTGCGAAATTATTTGGGAATGCTTCAGTGATACAGACGTAATCTCTTAGTCTCTCAGGACGTCGAATCAGTGAGCGATCTCTAAGATTATAGCCGGTTGGCGGTGGTTCAGCGTCATAAAATTCTTCTGGAACTGTCGTTTCGTCTTCATGGTCATGGTCTTCGTGGAGGACTGGATCCGATTCTTCTCCCTCAAGAACATGATCATGGTCATTGGAGATTGGTTCGGGTGTATCTCCCTCGTGAACGTGAGTTTGCTCTGGAGCTGCAACTTCTCTTTCTAAGTTCGTGTTTGGCATTATGGGAATCGGGTATTCTCTTGTCTCAATTTCTGTTTTAGGAATTTCACTATTACAGATCGGAAGAGGTTTCTCATCGAAGATTACGTCACGAGACCTTTCCGTCTGTGACCCAGATACGATAGCAATCTTCATCGTACCCGATAAGTCGACCTTTTATCGCCTTTTTGTCAAGTTTTCTACGCTTTTGCTTTGGGATATGGACGTATGCGGTTGAGCCTATTATTCGGAGATGTTTAATCATAGGTTTCTTTCCATTCCAAAGTTCATACGGAGATTTCTTATCTGAACTTGTAGGACCTGTTCTGTTCAGAATGTATGCCGCGGTATTAATGAGCTCTGCCCAAAGCACTTGTGGTAATGGCTCATGAGCATACATCATCGATCTGCCTGTCTCAACTAGGGTTCTGTTCTTCCTTTCGCTTACTCCATTTTGTTCCGGTGTATACGGGGTGACGAGTCGCTGTACTATTCCATGAGTGTCTAAAATACTTTTTATCGACGCATTATCAAATTCGCCGCCGTTGTCACTCAAAAGGCATTTTATGGTGTGTCCGGCTGTTTTAGTTAGAGCGATCATCAAAACTAACTTGTCTTTGACCTCGGACTTCTTGCGTATAAAGTACACCATACGGTAGCCAGTAAAGTCGTCTTTAAACAAAACGTAGTACTGATAGTTTGAGAAGCTAGGTTGAAACGGTCCACAAACGTCGGTGTGTACGATTTCTCCGGGCGCGGTAGCTCGAGTTCTTGTACCGAATTTAAGTCGATGCGCCTTTCCAAAGATGCAGCCTTCACAGGTCTCTTTATCCATCGGCAGGTTTAGACCTAGTTCCCGTTGGATCGTCGCTCTTACGTGTCTCTTATTTTGGTGAGCGAGTCTCTCATGGTACAGTTGCATCGTTGCTGTAGTTGCAAAGACTTCGGGTGGTGTTTCTGGCAGTACGGGTTTTACTTCCAGTCGATATAAGCCACCTTGTTTTTGTCTCTTCCCTATTAAGCATACTTTCCCGTTGACAATGACGTTGCATTCAGTTGTCCTGGATGAAAAGGTGCTATTCGGGACTCGGTCGTGAAGTGCGAGTACGGAGAAGAGATTCTTGCTTATGGCCGGAACGTACCAGACGTCTTGCAGGCTGATGTCGATTTGTTTCCCGTTAACATATCCTCTGAGCTGTACTGTTCCTTTGCCTTTGGCACGGACTTCATTACCAGCGGCCGTTGTAACAGTGTAGTTCTCATTGAAATGTTCGTAGGTTTGGAAAATGTCAGCCCTGTTGGTGACGTGGCTTGTTGCGCCATTATCGATGTACCAGTTCTCGTTGTCCCGTGAAACTGTGAAGATTTCGTTGTCTTCTAAAGACATGAGTAACAAGTTAGCGGTCTTTGAAGTAGAAGGCGTTGCTGTCTGGGTCGGATTTTGGCTCTTAGGAGGTCTACCGTCACGGATCCATTTTTGACAGTTGCGTACTCTGTGGCCAATACCTAGGCAGTAGTTGCATTTAAGCTTCTTGTCCTTCTTCTTCTCCGTATTCGAAACCAGGGCTTCCGATTGATGCGAGGGTGCATTGTTACCTTGCCGTGCCCTTTCAAATGCGCAGAGATGACTGGTTAGGTTTTCTACGGTACGGTTAGATTTGGGCAGTAGGAGCCAACTACTTCTGAAGCTGAAGTATGAATCGTCAAGCGTGTCCAGTATTTTACAAACAAGCAGCAGTTCGGGTAGCTCTTGGTTACTGTCCTTCTTGAGTTCTTGATTCAGTTCAGTCCAGATGTTCTTTAATTTTGACATGTGGGTGGCTATGTCGTCTGCTTGATCCTTCTTAAAGCTGAAGAAACTCATACACAGGTTGTAGGTTTTGTCCTCATTTGTTCCGTCGAACAGCCTGTGGAGCTCTAACCAGACATCACGTACTTTAGTGAACCGCATAACTTTTCGAAGTGTGTCTTCATGCATATTGGTGGTAAGTATTAGGATAGCACTGGCATCAGCTTTATCAAACTTATCTTTTTGTTGTTGATAAGCCGCCAATTCAGCATCGCCGCATCCGGTAGGTGGACGAGTGGGTTCTTGGAACGATCCTTCAACTACTTCTAGGGCCGACGGTACGGTGCGTAGTAAGCATAAGGCTTTGTACTTCCAGGTGTCCCAGTTTTTTCCATCTAGAAGGCCGATCTGAAGCTTTCCTGTGATACCTTCCATTTTCGTAGTGCGGGTCCGTAACCTGATATAATTTAAAGATCTTACCAGAGTCCTATCTTTAAATCGCAGAGCACAGGCAGTTACGAAATAATATACTAACACACTTTTATATAAATTAGAATTATTTGCGCGGATGTTTTAGAATTTTATTATTGAAATCACAGTTTTCGATATTTTTGTTTACTTCACGAACTGACAGATGTCTTTTTTTTATGTTAAAGAGTTTCTATGTCTGTTAACTTCAACACGGATGGCTTTATCCGTTTTAGTCTTCTTTTTTTATTTGTGTGGTCGAGAAGCTGGACAGCCTCCACGTTCACATGTTTTTGAAGTCTTTTTTGGTGAGCTTCCGCGTATTTTTTTATAATGCTACTAACGAACTCTCTTTTAAGTAAGAGCCATCGAGGACCTAAAATGTTATCTCGAAAAGCACAGAGAAAGCTACTTTTAGGGTTCCGCACCTCAAAAGGAAAAAAATGGAACCGCTGCGTTGTTTTTCTCGGAAACGCGTAAAGACGTCGAACTGAAATTTATATTAAACTAACACTAACATTTGCCCGCGACTTCGTCCGCGTGGAAATCCTTTTTTATTGATTCCCTTGACAAATTCCCCCTTTTTACGCCCTTAAGGAATGTGTGATTTGGGGGATAAAAACTATTCTTTAACCTTCCCCACACAACAACTCAAACTATCTCCATACCAAATTTCTCTAAATCGGTTCAGCGGTTATTGATTACCCATACAAACTTCCACCCCCCTTTTCTCCCCCTTAAGGGGTGATTTCTGCGATAAAAGCTATTATATGTGAGTGAGTACGGAACCCTCGGTATCCGAGTCCAACTAGCACTTGGCCGGTTTCTAGGGTTTGTTTAATCTGTTACGATATTGTGAAGGGATATTGACGAGATCGGGTCCTTGTTTACGCTTTTAGACTCCGTCACGCTGGTTGCTAAACACAAGGGAGGTTCAGCAGAGTGTCACCCATTGGAGTCATCTCCTTGTTAAGCTTCGGCTCTTCTTCTGTTTCAGTGGTGGGTTATAAAAATAGTGATGCCGTCCTCTAGGCGTCAAAGAGCGTCGGTGGCGCTGTGGAGTCGGCACTGGCCTTCAAATCAGGAGGTCCGGAGTTCGATCCTGCCATATACCAATATGTTTTTCGAATTTCATATGTACATATATCCGACGCTCTTACGGTGAAGGAAAACATGGTAATGATACAGGGTAGGCTCGAGTCCCTCGGCGGGGGACGTACGAGTATATGAGCAGGGGCTCGCCCTACCATGATCGCAATTATACAAGGTTATTTTTTAGTTACTAAAAAAAATTTGTGTGCTTGTTCAGACAAGCAAACTGAACAACTTTCACTATGGGACCAAGTTTGAAATCGCAAAAAAAATATCAGCTGTTCCATACATCTATTAGGTTCAGTGAATGTCGAACATTTGTATGAACAACAGATTTTTGCGATTTCAAAGTTGGTCCCACAGTGAAAGTTGTTCAGTTTGCTTGTCTGAACAAGCACACCAATTTTTTTCAGTAACTAAAAAATAAACTTGTATAGCAAGGTTAAAACAACATTGAAACGTGCGCGGTCCAGAGGCCTGTCATAATAACAGCGCCCTTGCGGAAACCTCCGCAAGAGCACACGGTGAGGCAGAGCCTTTTTGGGCCTCGCACCTAATTTTTAAAATGTATGCAGTTGATTACTCTATCAATTTTGTGCTTGGCTCAATAAACGGTTCATTCATTCATTCATTCAAACAGAGACACCGCTCTTGCTGCGTATAGCGCCATCCCGGTCTCAGGGCGGTTTTAATAGTGTTCTGAGCGATCATGATGATCATCATGAGGATTTGGTTAGGGGACTGTGCTGTGATGATAATGCGTTCTGGGGGTCTTATTCTGCTAGCGGTAATGCATTAATGGCGTGCCAATAACGCTTTGATGGCATTTGGCACAATTATTGTTGGTTTACCAGTAGCTAACTAAAACATTTGTCACTATTGACTCATGAAGAAATTGTAGTGCGAATAAACTGCACCACGAAAACCGTATAAAAGTGACAAAAGCAGTTTTATTGAAACTCCATCAAGACACGATAACAACGTAAAGATTAGCAGAATAGGCCCATTTGCCACATTGGTGTCAATTGAATTCTGTTGGCGGTAATTGGATTGGACTAAACTAAATTTAGTTTTAGTGCTGTCAAATCGTGTTTTTTGTTCGAAAATTTTAATTAAAAGCACAATTTGACAACACAGAAACTAAATTTAGTTAAGTTTCATCAAATTAGTGCCAACAGGATTACCACCATTGTATTTCAACAAGCATTGAAAGTTGAAACTTAATTCGGAATGTGTATCTGTATAGCTACTACATTTCAGAACAACTTTGTGTACTTACGCCGTGCGCCTGTTCAATTTCACGTGTCAATTTCTGAGTCGATGTCTTCATTGTAAGTAATATTTAATTTATTAACTTACCCCATTCAGATAAGGCTTAAATTCCGATGCATTCGGCAAAAGAAAAACAGCTTTGCCTTCGCTGCAGCTAGGCTCAAAATTATTTCAGTTGTGAAACTTCCGCAAAGTGCAGCCTACGAATGCAACGGGTTTCAGTTATTCCAAATTAATCTCGTGTTAATTATAAATACAAGAGCGTTGTATTTGTTAGTTTTAACTTAAATAAGTTGATCTGGCGTTAGTGATGTGGATGGTACAAGAGATAATCCATACTAATATTACAAATGCGAAAGTAACTCTGTCTATCTGTCTGTCGCGCTTTCACGCCAAACTTACTGAACCGATGTATGTAGTCTAGAGCCTGAGAAAGGACATAGGATAGCTTTTATCGCAGAAATCACTCTTTAAGGGGGAGATAAGGGGGGTGGAAGTTTGTATGGGGAATAGTCTAGAGCCTGAGAAAGGACATAGGATAGCTTTTATCGCAGAAATCACTCTTTAAGGGGGAGAAAAGGGGGGTGGAAGTTTGTATGGGGAATCAATAACCGCTGAACCGATTTAGATCAAATTTGGTCAGTTTTGTTGTGGGAAAGGATTACAAATAATTTCTTAAGGAAGTAAGAGGGGGGGTAGATTCGTAAAAAGTTATGGCGTCAATGAAAATGCGGAATTGTAAAATTTATGAAAATGCGGATTCTAAATTAATTTTAAAATTTCGAATTTTCAATGACGCCATAGTTTTTATGGCAATGTGACAAATAGGAGAACTGGGAAGTAAACACTTTCATACAAAAATATCATTTTTCAAAGAGAAGTAATTAAATGGTTAGCAATGATAAAATTTGGCGAGCCACAAAAAAACGGCATTTAAATAATTTGCTCGGCATATATACAAAGATTTTGTTTGCAATTTAAAAAATCAGGCAGCAATCCTTGTTCCGCAAATAATTTTGATAATGGTCAAAAATTAATTCATAAATAGGCAGCTTACAATAACATGAGTTTGCATAATAAACATTAAGTCCGCAAAATAACTACTTGATCAGCAAGGTTTCATGATTGATCAGCAGAGAAAACTATGTCTATAAGCAGTGTATTTGATTTGGTTTTGGTTTGCTTAGTTAAAACATGGTGAGCAAAATAACTAATTGGGATGATGACTGAATTCTAATTTTTACGTCTCGTCATTAAATATTAAAAGATGCAGTCCTGTGAAATTAGAATTAAAATCGGCTTAGAAATACATTAGATACAAGCATTTTAAGTTGTTAATTTGAAGGCGATTAGACAAAGAGATCCGACATCAACCGTGACGTCATCGTTTAGTACGGCCATATAAACTCCATTGCCGTTTTGCTAGAAAGAGATGGAGAAAAATCCTTAATACCTTATTGGTTGTTTTTTTAGTTATTCGAAAACTGATTTTTTCTTTCAGTTTATTGTATGAATGAGCTTCTATTAAAGCAAAAAATTTTTTTTAGTCATGTAGCCTATTGGATTGCACAAAATAACTAATTATATTTTATAACAATAAAAAAATATTTTATTAATGCCTAATACGTTTAGCCTCTTTTTGAAAATAAAAAGTTTAGAAACGTCAAAGCGTATGTAGAAACTGTAGGTGGGTCAAAAATAGGTAGCGAGGAGCGAAGCGACGAGCGTAGGTTTGAACATGAACCAAGCGCGCGAACCGAGCGAGCGAAGCGAGCGTGCCGCGGCAGCGGCCGGCAAGCGCCAGAAACGACTTTATGTGTATTCTCGACTTTATGCATACTTATTGCTTATGGAAACTGCTAATTTTGAGGTTAGCTTTTTCAAATTTCAAATGCTCATATCTCTGGAAGTATGTACTTCCTTTTCTCTTGCCAAATTTCATGATTCTTGGTAGGCTAAACGATATTAGGCATTTCGTTTTTAGGTGATATGTGTTTTAGGCCAAACGTTATTAGGTAATTTGTGTTTAGGTTTTAAGTATAACATTCCAGTAAATAAATTAAATAATCTTTATAAGGAATGCGCCCATTTTGCGCATGACAAGTATTTTTGCAACTTTTATATGCAGTTCAAAATGAATTTTTTTGCTTACTATCTGAGTGCTAACCAAAATTTTATTAAACAGGAGCAGCTCATTGCAGCCATCCAGAATGTCATAAATTGCTGATTGATTTTGGAATGTTTGCTGGCCATGAGTTGCTGATCAGTTAGCTATTTCTGCTCACAAAAATGCGAATACTATGCTATCCATTTAAATAACACCCATTTTTCAAATCGGTTATTAAATGTCGGAGTTTTTTTTATGGTATGGGGGGCAAACGAGCAGACGTATCACCTGATGGTAAGTGAAGAGTTAAGAGGTAACAAACACAAGAAAACATATGTCGAATTGTCGAAACCTCTTTTTGTGAAGTAGGTTAAAAATATCTTCAAGGCTTGATTTCCGTAAGTTTCTAACAAACAATCCCTATTCATTCCGGCCTCAAAGGAACCAAGGATACTAGCAGCATTGCCCCTTTATATAGCAATTGTATAGAAATTGTACCACGCAAAGCGCATAAAAGTGACAAAAGCAGTTTTATCGGGACGCTAACAACGATAACGTTAGATTAGCATAATTAGGCCCCAGGCGAGATGGTGATTAAGCTTGAACCCAGTCCGCTTTAAAGTCCCAACAAATATTATGAGAAAATAAATCTATCTGTCCGTGTGTCTATTTGTCTGTTCGTTTGTTACGCTTTCGTGCCTAAACTGCTGAACCAGTTTCAATGTGGTATAGAGACAGCTAATGCCCCAAGGAAGGACATAGACTTGTAGTTCCGAATTAAAGGAGCTCGCTGGGGAACGAGCGATATAGCCAAACTTGCGATATGTCTGAATTACACGCAGACGAAATCGCGGGAAACAGCTAGTAAATCCATTAATAATCAACAAATGTTTCGTTTCATCGACTAATTTCAGGACGCACGCGTCCCGGCGCGGCGTGTAGGTATAGTAAACAAATTTTTCTCTGGCGCGTTATTTTTAGGTCAATAGCTTTAAATTCGCTCATCGGTTTAGTTGTACGTTGTACACACAGCAACACGCGAGACTTTACACGTTGGCCATGAGTCCGCTCCTGTGTCGATCGTAATAGAGACGAGTTTCGTAAAGCGAAGAAAAGCTTGACGTGTTGCTGATTGTACCAATGAATGTTCACGCTTCATGCGTATGAGTGCCATCATTCTTATAATTATTGCTCTGGAACGAATATGTTTAAGAGCTTAAAGATTTCGCGCGTGATCGATTCAGAAATGATGAGGTCTGTAGCACGGGAAAGTCAAGGTCAGAGACATAGCTCCGAGGATTGTGAGCCTTAAAGTGATAGTGGGTAGAGCCACAGAGCACATTGTAACGAGGACTGACGGTAGTTGGCGGAAAGAAAGGGCCGAGTAGCAGCCGCGTATCGGGAGATGCGATGACAATAATGGTGAAACGATGATCTAGTAATGACAGCGCCAAGATCAATCGGTTCACAGATCCTTGAGGTGGCCAGTAGCGGCGTCTCATACGATGATGCTTAAAGATTGAAGGATTATGGTAATTCCTCCTGCATTCCCCAGGAGAAGACTAGGTGCCGGATGGGGACATAAAGAAACCTAACCTAGAAGTTATCCAATTTTACAGGATTTACAGGTGTGCTACGAAATCATCTTTGGCATATACGATGACATTGTTGATATGGCAAGGCTTGATACATTAACGTTCTTAGCGCGATCCAAACTTTATTGTTTGGTGACGCTTATGTGCTCATCTTTTCATCCGTTCGTCCGTCTGACTGGCTGTATACCTGTCTGTATGTCCATCGGTCCCTGGGCCACCTAGAGACATCGGGTTCCGGTTTTCACCCTAGGAGCATACTACCTAGTAGTGTTTTTGATCCTAGGTCACCTCATTCTCATGTACTTATTTAACCTTCTCAAATTGGGATGATGACTAAATTCTAATTTTTACGTCTCGTCATTAAATATTAAAATACCGTGGAAAAAGATGCAGTCCTGTGAAATTAGAATTAAAATCGGCTTAGAAATACATTAGATACAAGCATTTTAAGTTGTTAATTTGAAGGCGATTAGACATGAGAGTCATTGTTGAGTACGGCCATATAATAGGTTGGGGAAAAAGTTTCTTCGCATTTTTTAAGAAAATTCAAAACATTTTTTAATGTAGTTTGTTTACATTTAACTAAAGTATGTAGGTACCATTTTGTTCGATAACTTTTTGCCATCTTGTAGGTAGGGACATGATCCCATTGCTATAGAAATTTTGGGACTTCTGGTCAAAATACCGCGACAAGTGGTTTTGGCAGTCCTCTCGTGATGTTAACCTGACACTGCCTAAAGAATTCTGAAGAGACCGAAACAGGTGGAAATCTGAAGGTGCAAGGTCAGGACTATACGGCGGATGCATTAACACCTCCCAGCCAAACTCTCTTAATTTTTGCTGAGTGGCTAAAGAAGTGTGAGGTCTAGCGTTATCATGATGAAAAACCACACCCCTTCTGTTGATTAATTCCGGCCGCTTTCTCTCAACTTCTTGCTTTAATCTCATCAGTTGTTCGCAGTAGAGTTCAGAATCGATGGTCCTGCCTGGTGGTAACAGCTCATAATGAATAATGCCCTTCCAATCCCACCACACACACAGCATCACCTTGTTGCGAGTTAACCCGGGTTTCGCCACAGTCTGTGAAGCCTGACCGGCCTTTGACCACGACCTTTTTCGCACGTTCTTGTCGTACGTGATCCACTTTTCATCACCAGTTATCAGCTTCTTCAAAAATGGTTCGGTTTCATTACGTCGTAATAAAGAATCACAAATGAGTACACGGTTCATTAGGTTTCTTTCAGTGAGCTCGTGAGGTACCCAAATGTCGAGCTTTTTTGTGTACCCAGTTTTTTTCAAATGCGCCAAAACTGTTTTGTGGTCAATTCCCAGTTCTTCAGCTACGTCGTAACTACTGACATGCCGATCTTGCTCCACTTTTTCAAAAATGGCATCCATTTTATCTGTAATAGGGACCAGAGCGACGTGCATCTTTGACATCAAAATTTCCGGATTGAAAACGCTTAAACCAAATTTGTGCTACTCTCACAGACACTGCACTATCTAATCTAGGTCCATAAACATCGCAAATTTTTTTCGCGGCTTGCGTTGCATTTTTACCTTTTTTGTAGTAAAATTTTAAAATGTATCGAATTTCTTCATTAGATTCACTTATCTTGGCGGTACGAAAAACAAATGAAAATCACACATTTTCCTAATTTGAATTTGGAATTATGTTCTTTAAAATTTAAACTTTCAATGATACCAATATATGGCCGTACTCCTTGTAAACTTGTAAACTTTATAAACTCCTTGTAAATTGCCGTTTTGCTAGAAAGAGATGGAGAAAAATCTTTAATACCTTAATACCTTATATCATGGTTGTTTTTATAGTTATTCGAAAACTGTTTTTTTCTTTCTGTTTATTATATGAATGAGCTTCTATTAAAGCAAAAAAATTTTTTTAGTCATCTAGCCTAATCACGCGGAAACATGCGCACGCGGTTACAAACTTATGGGTTTTGAATCATCCTAAACTAAAGAATATGTGTAGGCAAAGCGCAATGTTGGGGATGCGTTCGAACCTAAAGGAAATATACTTACATACTCTCATGTATTTTTACTTACGACTACTATCAATGAAAGTGCTGTTGACCAGTTACGGTTCGGTGATCTATTGCATACAAAGCATGGCAGCGTTGAGATTCGCAATCTAGATATGGCCAACAGTATGTTGTGAGAAATGAACAATCTGATAACAGTATCGATATTGCCATGGAATGGAATTGACTTTGCTTTATGTCAGTAGGTACCTATACTTAAAACGTATTTTGCATTCTGTAATGCACCAATGTGTACCTTTAAATTGCTACCTGATTTTACTTGAGCTATGTTGTGGAAGAAAGAATTCTGTTGGATGCTTGGTTGTAAGTGATGCTATGACTGCAGATAAATAAGTATGGTTTTATAGTACATTGTTACCCCAGGGGTGAAAGTAACTTATTTAGTCCCGAGACGGTGTTTGGCGCCCGAGCGTAGCGAGGGCACCAATAGTTCGAGGGACTAAATAAGTCTTTAACCCGAGGTAAACACTGTGCTTTTCATTACGAATACGAGGAAAGTAAAAATAAAACAATGAATTAGCTAAAGAAGAAACGTTAAATTTTTTTTGACATAAATCAACAACTTCTGCTTTAGCCCGCTTTCTCTTATAAAATCATGTATTAACTCCATACCTGAATCGGATGAACTCATTGTGTTAATTATTAACACAATGTTATACAAATATAATTAACAGTTAATACAAATCTCTGCTATACGGAAGTATTAACAAAACTCTACAAATGATAACTACAAAACAAATAAAGATCGCATTGCCGCTTTCCCGCTTATTTTGTTTTTTTTTGCTGTGGCCAGCCAGCTATTCAGCCATTATTTTTTATTTTCATAATTTAAAAAATGGTAAATATTTTGTCCAAATCTATGTTATTTTAAAGAAATAATTGAAAATAAATTAAATTAAAGTCATTTAAAAATTTTAATATATTCTTTAAATTCTTAACGTTATGTTATTTCAATTTTACACCGCGCTGTAATTGAGTGGCTGTATAGAAAGTCGGAACATGGTTCAAAAAAGAACTAGTTTCTTTTTAAATTTGACAGCAGCTGTCAGTTGAAAGTGATTCTCCCTAGGGCTGAAAAGTATTACTTTCAACCCGATCCTCAGGCAACTTCAGACCTACTTTCAGAGTATGAGTAATGAAAATATTATTTTATTTTCAATAGTAATTGTACGCGTGTTATATTTCAGGTAAGTACCTACGATCTACAAAGGGAAAACTATGAATTAAAGGGTAAATTTTTCAATAGTCAGATAAGATTCATCCGAGGAATAAATGTGACAGTTTGACAGTTTTTATGACAGAAAAAATTACCCTTACACTGTCAAGGTAAGAGGCATAAGTGCCATTGCTAGCGCTGCCGCTGGCGCCATGCAGTGGATAACAACTTAGGTACATCTTTTTTAACCGACTTCGAAAAATATATATTTTTTATGTATGTTCACCGATCACTCCGCCATTTGTGGATGATTTTCAAAATTATTTTTGTAATCGAAAGAGTATAGGTACTCAGAGGGTGGTCCTATTGTCACCAAGTCATGATCTGATGATGGGATCCCAGAGAAATCGAGGGAAACCCTTAAATTTCATAGGTACGTTCAACGTGTTTCATGTTTTTTTTAACATATTCAAGTATTTGCATCTGGTGGTCATTACACTGAGATGACGATGGAAGGTTTCTGGTAGATGAAGAGCTTGGGAATAATTCTTTCAATACTGTTTAGAGCGAAAGACGTTTTATTTTAAGTAATTCTGGTGTTTGCCTTGGCTTAAATTCTAATACGCATGTAAGTATTAAATTTACTAAAAAGATTGAAAAAAATAATATATGTTTTACAAAAAATTAAAACCAACTTTAAAAACACCAAAAAGTCGTAAATAAACACATACAACATCACAGTTTATATTGAAGTCGGTGACAAGCAATGATGGAAATTCTTAAAAAATTAAAGAACAATAATTATAACATAGTTACCTACTTATTTGACACCAACTTCAATTTAAAACTGTGATGTTGTATGTATTTAAGATTGATGTATTTAAGAGTTATTTAAGACGTTTTTGTATTTTTGAAGTTAGTTTCATTTTTTTGGGTAATTTTTTATGAAGTAAGATTAAGCTTTAATTAACCTGCAGCCCGCCGGGCTTTTGTCATTGGCCCATCTTAAGTCACAAAATTGTAAACCATCAGAGAAACTATGGGCGCACCGAGGAAATAAAATAGGTAACTACCTAGATATACCGGGGTGCGTTGCATTGAGCGTTGCCTGAGCGAGACCTATTCTTTTCTCACGTTTAAAAAAGTAGTCAATGAAGAAAAGAAAGGGTGCGGAGCGCCAAAGACTCCTCCTGATGGGCTCACCGAAGGTGCATGAGCTTTGCTTGGGTCCCGAAGTTCTTATTAGGGACATTTCAATATACAACCGCATGTTAGTTAAGTATTTTTACAGGCTTTGTTAGCTTAGTGCAGCCACCAGTCTCCTACAATCTTAAACATGTACACCCTAGACTTAAATCAGCTGAACCGCATTATTTTTAAGATTGCGGAGAAAATAAATAATATTATTATTAATAATCTGGATAAACAAAGTACCTCGTAATTTTAATCACGTCAGAGCGGTAATAGATTTATTGCGTCGCCTCTCCCTATCTTCCCGTGGATATTGTAAGACTCGACAAAGGGAGATTAGAGCAATTATTCCCTTTTTTCTCATAACAGGGAAGTTCTTTTCCTTAATTTCACCTGATCGTAAGTAACAATGAGACCGAAGATGGAAACGAGCTTCATCTGGACTCTCAAAACCTCGGGAAGTGGCTATTACCTCTAATTGTCTGAAAACAAAAGTTAACATTGGTACAAAATGGTGAGAAACTTATCTTAGGCGTTGCCATGCTAGATGAGCTCAGAAGCTACCGCCGACCTAACCGAGCAGAAAATTTCGGTCCCATGGAAAATTGAACTCTGGATCACCGGATCCATAGCGGTTAAAAGTGAAAGTGACACGTTTGCGAATCTCTACACCAATGATTCTACACCTAATTTATGGCTAGTGTAATTTAGCAGACTCGTCTAGGAGAGACTTAGTGTCCAGTAGTGAGACGTACCTATATGGATTGAAGGTCGTTCCAGTAGTCAGACCTATTTACCAAATAAATAGATCCAAAAGAAAATACAGTATAAAGTATAATAAGGGCGCGGGCCACGAGTCTGTGGTGATATAATTATAGCGGTTAAAAGTGGAAGTGACTCTCGAACTCTACACTAATCCGATTGATGGCCAGTGTACTTTATCAGACTCGTCTAGGGGAGAAAAGTGTCCAGTAGTGAGACGTACCTATATGTGTTGAAATTCAGCTATCTTAGAAAAGTTGATTTTTACAAATAATTGACTTACTTCCTAGTTCTGTTTTGTATAACGCGTGCGCCAGCGTCACCGCCCGGTGGCTGGGCGCGCCGCCCACCGAATTCAGTCAGTCAGTCTCGTCTCGGCGTCTACTCCGCGCGGTCCGCTTGCCGTCCACCGCGGCCAAACATTACTAACCCCTAACCCCATAACAATTAACGACAAAATCGTGTGAAGTGCCCCTAAATAGTTATCGCAATTTTCTTTCGTTTTTTCTTCACTTTTAATGTTGAGGGAAATCGCGTCACGCGTTCGTTGTATGTGCTTCGGTGATAAGGTGACATTAATTTCGTGGATTTTAAGGATTTGATTCAGATTCTATTTGAGTAAGGTAATTATTTTTTCCAGGTCCATTGCACGTCCTGTTATTGTTATTTTTAGGTATTTTGATATTGAAATAGTGGTTTTTTGGAATAACAGAAATGTATTATGTACCAAGTAGGTATTCTAATATTCAAATCGTATTAGATCAAGGTGCCCAATTCTGCTAATGTTGCGCATTTATGGCGTGTCAATAACAATTCAATAACATTGCATTTTGGGAAGTTTATTAATGTCAAAAAAATATAAAACCGCTCGAGGTAGTTTTTAACTCTAAAATATAGATATTTAGATGCTAAAAACTTATATTCTGAGCAATATTTCTTTCAATCAAAACGTACCAACTTAGATGTTAATTATATAAGTACCTATACTTACAATATTTCCAATAAATATGAAAATTGGACTACTTATGTTTAGAGGGAGAAAAGCGTTATCGCTTTTTGTATGACAATTTACAGCTTCACGATCCTCTTAAATAATAACCAGCAACAATATTCGTTGCTATTGAAGAAGTCGTAGCATGAATGAATTGAACCTCGTAAGCATACAAAAGTGACAAGTAATTTTATCGGTGCGCTATCGAGACAGGATTTTTCTCAGATCAGATGTTTTTTCCGTTTTTTTTTAATATAAACAATTATTTTTGATAGGTTTCTTTATAAATACTTGTTTTCTTTTATGTATTTTGAGATTAGATATTTTTTTAATAAGATACCGATTTTGACCGTCTCCGTAGTCTAGTGGTCTTGAGACTACCGGGTGTTGATCGGGAGGTTCGCAGTTCGAAATGGCATTTTCAATGTCAGAAGTTTTTATGTTCAGTTTGGTCGGTGGTAGGGCTTCTGAGCCCGGCTGGCTAGCTACCACCGTCTTACTTAAGTTTGTCGCCATAAAAACAATGTTAATAGCAATTGTGTTCCGACAGTGGTAAGAAGCCAGTTTCTCAGTTGTGTGGGAGTCCAAGTGAAGCTCGCTTCCACCTTCGGCCTTATCATGACTTACCATCAGGTCAGACGAAAACCAAGAGCCTCGCTGTCGTAAAAAACAACATAGTAAAGTTACCCTCATATCCTGCTAATGCTTAGGTGTTATAAATTTTATGAGGATTAATACGTGGATGCTTGTTTGGGACCTCGAGCAGTATGGATGGATGTTTATTTATTTATGCACATACATAGAAATTGAACAAAATAAACACAGGCACAAGGGAAAATATGACGTACAAAGGAACTGCTTGATTATTTCTTCCGTTTCTTCCAGCAGTCCTGCGACAGGAAATCCCGAAATAAAACAAGAGTGACATGACGTGCACTAAAAAAATAGGAAAGAAAAAAAAACAATACAAATACAACTTTTAGTAGACTACATATCAATAAAAACATTTAAATATAAATAAATTACATACACTAAAATATGACGGCTATGGAACCAAAGACAGGAGATGCTCCTTAAGACTTTTTTTAAAGGAAAAGAGTGACTCCGAGTCACGAATTTTGTGCGGGAGTGCATTCCACAATCTGACTGCGAACACTGTAAAGGAGAAGGAAAAGAAAGTAGTATTATGGGGAGTAATGTTGAGGAGAGATTTGAGGTGAGATCTACAGAGAGAACCGGGATAGGAGTAAGAAAAGCGATCTGAGATAAGATGGGAGTTTGTTAGGTCTACTTCGCGTCCTAGTCGGCCACGATACGAAACAAGCAGTGGCGCTGACCCATTGTTTGCGGCCGTTGGCCGTTGGCAGCGGCCAAGTGCTCAACCGTTTACGGATCGTATGCGGCCACTGGATGTGGTTGGGGCCTACCGGATCGTGCGTGAGGTGCCTTAGTCCTTCACGATATTTAGGATGAGACGAGCTCGCATATAAGCGGTAATTGTGAGCTTTTATTTAACGGAAAGAGGACGCGCTGACTCGACGCGAGGACTGGCCTAGAAAAAAATACCGGCTCCGCGCGCATGTTATTATGATTTGGCCATAATAACCGCGAGGTTGGAATGGTTATGGTGGTGGTGGGATGAAGTTCTTTACATAATTATTATTGTAACTTCACTTAGATTTTGATGAAACTGGGCTGTTAAAGACCAGCCGACCTAAAAAGTCCATATCAGCAGAATCATAATATGATTCATTTTGGTAGTCATAAAAAGCCAACATGTTGGCAATTCGTAATATGAACGGAGTGAAATTAATCCTATGCAATTATCCCATTTGACAGTTTTATATGAATATTCGTAAAATGGTTCAAAAATTTGGAATTGCTTTAGTGTCAATTAGTACCATTTTATGAATGTTTATATACAAAGCTGTCATATAGAATAATTGCATGAGATGAATCGCACTCCATTTATAATATGAATTGCCAACATGTTGGCCATTTTATGACTACCAACATTAATGATATTATTATAATATTATGATTCTGCCGACGCGGCCTTTATACGTCCGCGGGACTTGATTGGGCTCATAGTCTAATTGAATCTTAGTGTAATTGAATATGATCGAGAAGGATTTTGAGTTACACGCTAAATAGGTGCGAGTTGATTAACGCACTTGGATATTATTTTTGTAATTCCAACAACCAAACAAAACCTTCGCATATAAGCAGCTCCTCATCTAATACGTTCGTGAAAGAAAATTCGCTCAACAATTTGTACAAACTGCAATCTTTATGGTTTTCCCAGGGTTTCCGCCTATAAATAGCATACAATTTTCATTTAAACAAATTGATTTTAGTGTTAGGCTCTGTATAAATGAAAATATTTTTAAACTTCACAATCAATTCAAAAAGTTCAAAAATCATTCAGAAAGTTTTACGTCCGCGGGACTTGATTGGGCTCATAGTCTAATTGAATCTTAGTGTAATTGAATATGATCGAGAAGGATTTTGAGTTACACGCTAAATAGGTGCGAGTTGATTAACGCACTTGGATATTATTTTTGTAATTCCAACAACCAAACAAAACCTTCGCATATAAGCAGCTCCTCATCTAATACGTTCGTGAAAGAAAATTCGCTCAACAATTTGTACAAACTGTTTTCCCAGGGTTTCCGCCTATAATTAGCATACAATTTTCATTTAAACAAATTGATTTTAGTGTTAGGCTCTGTATAAATGAAAATATTTTTAAACTTCACAATCAATTCAAAAAGTTCAAAAATCATTCAGAAAGTTTTCTCGGCAAAGTTAGTCAACAATCGCATCGTACTATCGCGTGACTTCCACCTTGCTATAGGGGCGCGACCCCTGTGAAAACTCCTTGCTTAGATAGTTAGGTAGGTATATTTATATTTTTATGTTGGATACAATGTAATTTACTAGGTGCACCAGAGGCTCCATCGCCACCCGTTGCGATTTATTATAAACTAGCTGTGCCCGCGACTTCGTCCGCGTGGAATAGTAACTTTTGTTGAAGTTGACAAAAGTAGCCTATGTTATATCTTATATAATTAGCTATCTATTAGTGAAACTCCTGTCAAAATCGGTCTAGCCGTTCCGGAGATTAGCGGGAACAAACAGACAGACAAAAAGAATTAAATTGTGTTTTTGTTATTGGTACCCGAGATACATTCATACCCATTTAGTAAAAACTTGTTATTTTGACATTACAAACAGACACTTCAATTTTCTTTATTTGTATAGATTCACGCAAACAAGTCCAAAAATGAATTACCTAAATATGTCCAGCGCCGGTATATTGTGGTGTTACTATCCTATTATAGGTACATTGAGTAATCCTATCGTATCGACAGGTCAACCTATTTAGTGGCGATATCGCATTAAATTATGTTTGCTCCATTTCCACTCATTGGCTGAAGGCAATTCAATATATTAAGTTCTGACGTAATGAGATTAACGAGAGAAAGGAGACTCAAAAACGATAAAAAACTGTTAAACGTGCTATTACTGAACGTTACACAGTTAGGTATGTAGTTATGTTGTTGATTTTAATAATATTTGTCTGGTTAGCTGGCTAACTACTCGTACATATGACCTAGCCACCGTGGAATTTAAGCCATTTAGCTTTTAGCCTTAACGTTAATATAGGGCGGAAATTACGTAATTTATGACAATAGGCTTATCTCGAGCTACTTCAAATAGTCTGTAAGCGCGCCCTAAGAGAAGAAGAGAGAGACGATAACTTAGCATTCAATGGATTCACCATGCCGGTGCCGGGTCCATCGCGTTGCAGAGAAAGGAGCCAAGAGCAGTGCCTGGGGCTTACGACCCAGGTGCAGGTTTAAGTAGCTACTTTACAATGCATCAACATTCACCTTCACCAATCCGCTCCTCTGTCTGCCTAACCATATTTGATACGATTCCGTCAGTGCCGCCTGTGTTACGCGGTTTAATATTGAGCTCACGGACGTTCTCGATAAGCCTTTTTTTTTTCTCGGGGGGAAATGCGTAACCGGAAAATGCGTAGACAGCGAGCGTGTGTGGGGCTCTCCCGGCAGGGTGCCACGCCTATCCACTAAAACCCCCCGGTGTTCTCCCTGCTCTTATGGGCGCGTTAGGTAAGGTCCACACTGCGACTCCACTACCCACGCGCCCGGGCAAGCCCGCCCCACCGGTCGGGCTATCGCCAAGGGGGGATTGCTCGAGAACACCAGGGCAATCCCCAGACGGAGGGCCTTACGGCGGCGTGCACGGGGCCAACCGTGCACGCAGGCCTCTACGGCAGGGTCATTAGATGGGCATCGCTTGTGCGAATGCCCACCTTCGCCTGCCTATCCGTCTGCGGCGGATGGGAGCGGCTTGAGGATCTGCCTCCCGCTCCCTCTCCGCGGCCCCCTTCTGCGAGATTACGTCCTCGCAGAAGGAGGCGACAGCCCCCCATTCCGCTTCGCCGCGGAGCATGGCCACGACCATGCTCGGCAGCGAGAGGTCTCCGCCTCCCAGCGCAGTGTTAAGCTCGCTACGCTGGAGTCGCCAGGCCGGGCACATCAATAGGGTGTGCTCGGCAGTGTCGTCGGGAGCGTCGCAGTGGTGACACCGTGGCGTTTCCTCCCGACGCGCGACTCAATGCAGGTAATGACCGAAGCAGCCATGCCCGGTCAGTACCTGCACCATGCGGAACGTGAGGCTGCCCTGCCGGCGCCCAACCCACTCCTCCAACACCGGACGAATCGCGTCGATCGTCCGGTGGCCGGCAGCTGGGGAGGCGAGTGCCTCACCCCATCGACGTAGAGCCTCCCTCTGCGCCTGGGTACGAATCCGCTCCACTTCCTCAGGAGCGGATCGTCCCCCCCGTAGATCTAATGTGTATAATGATTTTGCCGGAATACTTCTCTCTCGCGCCTACTTCTACCGCATATAAGTGAACATAATAACCGTTTTTAATGATATCGTTAGTAAGATCGTAGTATATTTAGTTTAAATGTGTGGTCTTTGGGAATGTGTAGGCACGAGAAATAAAAAAAAAACTCTAGTGCATGGTAGAAGAATATAATGCAAACAACACGGTTGAACTTTAACTATTGAGCTCATTGATATTGATTTTTAATATATTAAGAATTTTGTTCCTATTGTTGTTAGTTATATAAATGCCCTCATTTCAGATGTTTGAAAATATAAATGGAAGTAGGTACGCCACGCTATGACAGGAACCAACGAAAATCCAGGGGGCTTAGACAAGTAGCAATCGTTTCATAACGAAACGATAACTAAATTCGTCATCGTCTCTGAGATAACGAAAACAAATTCCTAGCCAACGTAAGGATTAGCGATCGCTGTGTCGGAATTGTTCTTTCTGTAAGGAAACAACATTGGTTAGATAAGTGCTCAAAATTGAGAAATGGAAAAGGAACAACGGTAAAATAAATTACTTACTAAAATGAATAATTTCATTAATATGGAAAAATGAGTTGTTTTGAGTAGTAAGTATACGAAAGTTACGAAAATACAATTCGCTACTTCATCGATTCGTTGCGAATCAATAATGTCTACCAATTTTGATATTAGACTTATCGATTCGCCACGTTATTTAGCGATGGCATAAATGTCAATCCTATACATTTTGTTCTAATCGAACTTCGTTATCGTTTTTGAATTGTCACTTCGTCAAGCCCCCTGAGGTGCAATTCTACTACACTCATTTGCAAAAAAAACGGGCGGTTTTGATTTTCATTCATCTTTAAAAAGATACAATAAAAAAAAGGTTTCAATCGTTTGTACACGTTACTGGCCGGTTTTAAAAATACCGTGGTATTTAAAAAAGTACGTTCTAAATTCAAATTTTCATTTGATGCTCATTTTTACAGAAAACCCCTTTTTATTCTACATTTTGGCGCGAAGTTCCAGAAGTTAACATCGACTTTTATTACTTTTATTCAATTTTCATCGATTAATTTCATATCCTTGACTGTCAAAGCTTTATTTATTGCTGTTTGGCTGTATGAAAATGGTAGATAAAGTGGTAAAAGCTACCAAAATTATCGCGCTGCTTGAAGAGGGTTGCAGCCAATGCTTCGTGGCTAGGAGGCTAAATGTTAGTCGCTCGACGGTCCAAAGGACCTGGCAGCGATATCAGGAAACTGGTTCCGTCGAGAGAAGGCCTGGTTCTGGAAGAAAACCATGTACCCAACCACGGGATGATCGTTTTCTTGTGAGTCGCGCATTGAGAAATCGCAAATCTTCGTATGTG
The DNA here is from genome assembly GCA_963935595.1 of Schoenobius gigantellus. Taxonomy (NCBI): domain Eukaryota; kingdom Metazoa; phylum Arthropoda; class Insecta; order Lepidoptera; family Crambidae; genus Schoenobius; species Schoenobius gigantellus. The sequence continues at coordinate 6,031,791 of OZ012553.1, forward strand.
GATTTTAAGAACAACCTCCAAGAAGTAAGAAATGTGCATATTAGTCTATGGGCGGTCAGGAGCAGGTTGGGAGCAGGCTTCTCGCTGCCAATATACGCAGTCACCGCCCGGCCCGCGGCCCCAAATTACTCCGTGAGCACCGAGTTCACAGGCTTAGGTTCGCTAGAAATTGTGAATCATGGACTCAAGAATATTGGAATAGGGTTTTGTTCTCTGATGAAGCCAGGATATCTCTGTTCGGTGAAGATCGCCGTCGGCGAGTGCTAAGAAGACAAGGAGAACGCTTTGCAGAGGCATGTTTCGAAGAAATCACACCTTATGGTGGGGGCTCTGTTATGTTTTGGGCAGGAATAAATTCAATGGATCGTACAGAGTTAGTCTTCATTGAAAACGGCTCACTGACTGGGCATCGATACATAACGGAAGTTCTAATTCCTCATGCACAACCCGCATTGGCCGCTCTAGGTGAACACTCGATTTTATGGACGACAATGCTCGCGCCCACCGATCTCGCGATGTTAAAGCGTATATGCAAGAGGTCGGCATTCGTCGTTTGGATTGGCCAGCTCGAAGTCCCGACCTCAATCCGATAGAGCATGTCTGGGACGTTCTGAAACGGCGTGTGAGATCAGTACAACCAGCTCCGCAGACCATCAGAGAGCTGAAGAATGTGATTACTGCGGAGTGGGAACGTATTCCGCAAGCAAGTATCCGAGATATACTCGCTAGCATGCCCAGACGAATTCAAGCTGTGATTTTAGCTAGAGGGGGTCACACTCGATACTAAACATTTATCTGCTTTTACTTTATTAAAGAAAAACAAACAAAAAAACTTTTTTATTTTTACTTCATGAGCATATATATGCACTACTAGCGAACATACACTACTAGTGAGGTTTAGCATTATTTCCCATAAATTGTATCAAAATTTTATGAAATACTGATGGAAACGATTATTTTCTTATTAATTTACCAAATTGTGAGGATAAAACTACCTATAATTATCAAACAAAGCAATATTAACATTTGAAATGGTTCATTGCTTAGGTGCCCGTTTTTTTTGCAAATGAGTTTATTTTTAACTGACTTCAAAAAAAGAGGAGGTTCTCAATTCGATGCGTATATTTTTTGTGTGTATGTTACGCGATTACGCCGCCAATTGTGAACCGATTTTCATAATTCTTTTTGTATTCGATAGAGTATACTCCAAGCGTGGTCCCATGGTCACCAAAGTTATGACTGATGATGGGATCCCATAAAAATCGAGGAAAACCCTTAAATTTTTAGGTGTGTCCAACGTGTTTTGTATGTATGTTACGCGATTACTTCGTCAATTGTGGATCGATTTTCAAAATTCTTTTTGTATTCGATAGAGTATACTCCTGGGGTAGTCTCAAGGTCACTAAAATCAGGATCTGATCATGGGATCCCATGAAAAACGAGGGAAACGCCTTGGGTTCCTTTCACTAAAAAGATTTCATTCACTAAAAAGTTACAAATAAAAAATATTTTACAAAAAATAAATACCGACTTCAAAAATACTAATAAGTTTAAAATAATATAAGAATAGGTACAGACAACATCACACTTCTATATTGAAGTTGGTGACAAATTTTAAGACTTTCTAGGAGATCATCGTTTGGAACCGACTTCAATATAAAAGTGTGATGTTGTCTTACCTATTCTTATATAATTTTAAACTTTTCAGTGTTTTTGAAGTCGGTTTTTATTTTTTGTAAAATATTTTTGAATTGTCACTTCGTCAAGCCCCCTGAGGTGCAATTCTACTATTTTTAAGCGACTTCAAAAAAGGAGGAGGTTCTCAATTCGATGCGTATGTTTTTTTTGTGTGTATGTTACGCGATTACGCCGCCAATTGTGGACCGATTTTCAACATTCTTTTTGTATTCGATAGAGTATACTCCAAGCGTGGTTCCCATGGTCACCAAAGTTATGATTGATGATGGGATCCCATAAAAATCGTGGAAAACTCTTAAATTTGTAGGTGTGTCCAACGTGTTTTGTGTGCTGTAATATGTTACGCGATTACTCCGCTAATTGTGGACCGATTTTCAAAATTATTTTTGTATTCGATAGAGTATACTCCTGGGGTGGTTGCAAGGTCACCAAAGTCAGGATCTGATGATAAGATCCCATGAAAACCGAGGTGACAAATTTTAAGACTTTCTAGGAGATCATCGTTTGGAACCGACTTCAATATAAAAGTGTGATGTTGTCTTACCTATTCTTATATTATTTTAAACTTTTCAGTGTTTTTGAAGTTGGTTTTTATTTTTTGTAAAATATTTTTGAATTGTCACTTCGTCAAGCCTCCTGAGGTGCAATTCTGCTATTTTTAACCGACTTCAAAAAAGGAGGAGGTTCTCAATTCGATGCGTATGTTTTTTTTGTGTGTATGTTACGCGATTACGCCGCCAATTGTGGACCGATTTTCAACATTCTTTTTGTATTCGATAGAGTATACTCCAAGCGTGATCCCCATGGTCACCAAAGTTATGATTGTGGGGTGGTTCCAAGGTCACCAAAGTCAGGATCTGATGATAAGATCCCATGAAAATTTAGGTTTTTAGTGAATGAAATCTTTAAAGTGAAAGAAACCCTAGTTATTAAATAGTATTTAATTAGTGTTTCCCTCAATTTTCATGGGATCCCATCATCAGATCCTGACTTCGGTGACCTTGTGACCACCCTAGGAGTATACTCTATCGAATACAAAAAGAATTTTGAAAATCGGTCTACAATTGGCGGAGTAATCGCGTAACATACACACAAAACACGTTGGAAACACCTTAAAATTTAAGGGTTTTCCTCGGTTTTCATGGGATCCCATCATCAGATCCTGACTTTGGTGACCATGGGATCACCCTTGGAGTATACTCTATCGAATACAAAAAGAATTTTGAAAAGCGGTCCACAACTGGTGGCGTAATCGCGTAACATACACACACAAAAAAAAACTTACGCATCGAATTGAGAACCTCCTCCTGTTTTTGAAGTCGGTTAAAAATAATATAAGAATAGGTACAGAACAGACAACATCACACTTCTATATTGAAGTCGGTGACAAATTTTAAGACTTCCTAGCTAGGAGATCATCGTTTGGCACCGACTTCAATATAGAAGTGTGATGTTGTCAGTACCCTATTCTTATATTATTTTTAACTTTTCAGTGTTTTTAAAGTCGGTTTTTTTAATTTGTAAAATATTTTTTTGTTAAACTATTTTTAAACCTACTTAATTACAGTGAAATATTTTATTTGATGTAAAGTTTATTTAATTGATGAGTAATAAGATCTTTGTTGCGCATTTAAAGGTAAGTCATCTTCTTCTTTTTTAATTTGTGGCAACTGGTCGTTAGAGAGGATAACAACCATTACTGCCAGTGTCAAGTGCTTTTAATACTACCGTTCTAATCTATAACTATTTAGTTTCTGTCAAAGAGTACTAGTATTATTTTATTTTAATGTAGGGCATAGATATTTTAATCTAGAGTACTGCCTCACAAGAGCGTTGGTTGCGCTGTGGTCTCGGCAGTAGTCTTATACTCGGGAGGACCGAGGTTCAACCAATGTTTTTTCGTTTTTCGAATATCCTCCTACGGCGAAGGAAAACATTGCGAGGCAACCTGCATTCATCTGCAAAGAAATTCAAAGGTGTATGTGAAGTCGACCAATCCGCACTGGGCCAGCGTGGTTGACTAAAGCCTAAACACCCTAACTTAGGGTAGGCTCGAGCCCCTCGGTGGGAACGTAAATGAGCTGTGATGATGACTGCCTTTCAATGCCCCACCCTCCTTAGCCACGTCCCTGTAGTCTTAAGTAACAGTCTCGCAGCAATATTGAATGTTTATGTTAGGTATACCGAATTGAGCGAATATGACGCTGAGCTATGGCCTTTTTGTGCTGCTGCAGCATACATACATAATAATATATATATATTTTTTTTTGTGTGGCGGACAGATCTGCATTATTTTCATCACTTTGATTAGTAAGTAGTTCTTTATTTTTATTTCTTAAGGTTTTTTGTCCTTTTTGTCTCTGTTTTTTGCCATATTTTATTATGTATGTGTGTCTGTAGACCAAATAAAGTTATCTATCTATCTATCTACCGTATTATGCAGAGCGATGTTGAGACACAACGCAATATCAAGAGTTGATACGAAATCATATCTTATCTATATATGCACGGATATCAAATGTCATAACTTTGTTACTGATATAACCTATTAGTGAATTATTTCAACCAATATTACTACCGAATTAAACTAGTTTGCAACTGTTGTGGTGCTCGATACCAAGGTTAGGTGATAGATATAAGCAAGCAAGCAATATCTTAGTGCACAACCTTGTTTATAAATAAATTATTGAAGTAAAATGTTTATGTTTAGATTATGCGCGTCGCGTGTCTGTTTTTAGATGCAAAAGCGAGAGTCATAGATTATATTATATATTACATTTATGTCTATTTATAACAGCGGTGGGTAATGCTATTAACTATATTTTTTTATTTTATTAGATGGTTAATGTATGAGTCCTTGTTGCTTTCTTACATTATGTTACATTTAGTGGCTGCCACGTTTTTTTAAACAACTAAGTTGTACCCATCCGATGGTTAGTGAAGTGACTACAGTCGCCTATAATACTCGTAGTATATGTTGTTATGTAAGGCTTGCAAATCTACAATCCCAACAAGGACCCCAATGTCCGTGGCCAACATGTGACAAGGGATGTCAAGTCACAGTACCAGTAGTTTCACTACCTGTCTTAAGGCTGTTTCAGACATATTAGTGAAGTCACAGATTCAGCACAGTACCGCAGAATACCGTAGAAGAACTAGAGTCACCGACATATTAAGTGGCAGTGGGCAGGACACATAGCTCGCAGGACTGACGGCCGTTGGGGCGGAAAGGTCCTCGAATGGCGGCCGCGTACCGGGAGACGCAGTGTTGGTAGGCCCCAAGGTGAACCGACGATCTGGTGAAGGTCGTGGAACGCCGCTAGATGTGAAAGGCGCAGGACCGATCAGTTTGGAGATCCCTGGGGCAGGCCTATGTCCAACAGTGGGCGTTTCTTGGCTGAAATGATGATGATGATGACCGCAGAATAGATACCTAATAGTACTACGTAACAGTACCGCCACCGTGATAATTATTCTTTCATACATTCTCTATCAACGTCAATCAGAGCTCTTGAATCGTCATGGCAGCAGTGCTTGCATTCACAGAACACAGAAAGAGGTTTATGTGTTCTGTGTTGTGAGAAAGAGGCTTGCATTGCTGTCCCGGTTGGAAGGGTAAGATGTGGCAGGGTACTCGGTGACTTCACATTTTATGTCACAAGTTGGCAACGTACACCGTGGTTCTCGCGGGGGTTACAGATTTGCTGTTAATCTCACAAGAACCACATGTATTATAGGTGACTGTTACCACTTACCATCAGGTGGGCAGCATGCTTGTTCTGCAACTTAGTTGTATAAAAAAGAAGTTCCCCAGGTAACGCGTGTTATACATAACAGAACTCGTAATGTAACTTATACCTATCTGTCTATGCTATGCAGACGAAGTAATGGATACTGTCACACAATATTTCGGCGCAATTGCGTGCATCATGTTTCGGACGTCCCGTGAATATGACGCATGCGTCGAAACATCTCGGGCTCTACAATTAATAAAGATACGCAGTAAAAGACGCGTAAAAAGTAAAAAGCGAATATACTGTGTGACAAAATGTTAACAGAATCTTTTCGGTTAAAATATGGTTAGGATAGTTTTGAATCGCAAGGGCTTAGGAATATAAAAAAACGGATCGGTGATTTGAAAGCGGTTCTTTTCGTTAACAGTAGTGAACATAGTTACCTTGTTTATAAAAATCGGCATAGTGCGAGATAGAGTCGCTCACCGAGAGTTCCGTACAAACTTATCTAAGTGTATGTATTAGTTCCTAATCTATTTACTAACTAGCTGTGCCCACGACTTCATCCGCGTGGAATAGTAACTTTTGGCAGCATTTTGATTTTTGTAGGCAATTTTTTTAAGATCGATAAAAAGTAGCCTGTTAGTATAATACCTTATATAATTAGCTATCTATTAGTGAAAGTCCCGTCAAAATCGGTGCAGCCGTTCAGACAAACATTTTTTAAATTGTGTTTTTGTTATTGGTACCCGATATTCATTCATACCCATTTAGTAAAAACTTGTTATTTTGACATTACCCAACAGACACTTCATTGTATATTTATTTGTATAGATATAGATGCATGTTCCCCGATTACTCGAAGAAGGCTAAACTGATCTTTTTTTTGTTTCAAAGTATACCTTTCCAGGTAGTCCCATGGTCATTAGGTCAGGATCTATTTCAATTTATTTCAATTTCAATTTATTTAATTTAATTTAGTATAAGTTTAACAGTACAAATAGACCAATGACTTATACATAAAAGCACAATAAAATTTTAAATAAAATAAAACAACAGCACAATAAAATGTCAAATTAAAAAAGTCGAATAAAATAGAATGTTAAATAAATAAAATGTCAAATAAATTAATGTCAAATAATATGTCAAAAAGCAAACAAGATAGAATATAATTAAATTAATTAATTAATTTTGAGAAATACAGAAATGTCACAAATGTCGAAATAAAACAATTTAAATTTAAATGAAAACATTATGAATTATTGTAGGTATGTCAAAAATATCCTAGCTGTGTTACATAAATGGGCAAAGCGATCCGCGAATATGTCGGAGTCCTCGTGCTGAGTGAGCAAGTGCAGTAGGGTCATAGCGCGCGGAGTGGGCGCATGCATATGCCATTGATGGAGCCCTGGAGAAATCGAAGGAAAACCCTTAAATTTTAAAGGCATGTTTAACGTGTTTCATGTTTTTTCCGAAGTTGATCAGGTATTTACGTCTGGTAGTCATGAGCCGAGCTGATTTTTAACCGACTTAAAAAAAGGAGGAGGTTATCAATTCGGTTGTTTTTTTTTTATGTTTGTTACCTCATAATTCCGTCATTGTTAAACCGATTTCCAAAATTCTTTTTGTATCCGATAGAGTATACTGCAAGGGTGGTCCCATGGTCACCAAAGTCAGGATCTGATGATGGGATCCCATAGAAAATAGAGGAAAACACTAATTTAACTGAAAAGGTTCCATTCACTAAAAAGTAAAAATAATTTTTTTTTTACAAAAAATAAAACCGACTTCAAAAACACTAAAAACTTAAAAATAATATAAGAATAGGTACAGACAACATCACACTTCTATATTAAAGTCGGTGACAAATTTTAACACTTTCTAGGAGATCATCGTTTGGCGCCGACTTTTTACAAAAAATAAAAACCGACTTCAAAAACACTTAAAGGTCAAACATAATATACTTACTTAAGAGTACACACAACATCATATTTTATATTTAAGTAGGCGCCATGATGCCAATTCTAGGATTTTTAGGTGATCTCCTTAAAATCCTAAAATTTGGCATCGACTTCTAAATAAAAATGTGATGTGATATTTTTTTAGACTTTGAGGTGTCTTTGGGCTTTTGAAGTCGGTTTTAATTTTTTGTAATCTGAGTGTAGACTAATCCGAAAAATGCCCGAATCATGGACAGCTCTTGTTGTACACTTGTCCAGCCTACGCCAATGAAGCCAGTTTATGATGCATTCACTATTGTATGAAAGTTGCTTATTACTTGTTTTATAGGTACAGTTAAGGGGAAAGTACCACTGTTACAGTTTCTTGTTAGTATATTTTGGATTCACTTGCGAGTTGCAAACTCGCAGCGTGAGTAAAAGTGATTCAGATTACGAAATTTTTCCTATGAGAAATTGTATATCTATATCTATACAAATAAATAAAATTGAAGTGTCTGTTTGTAATGACAAAATAACAAGATTTTACTCAATGGGTATGAATGTATATCGGGTACCAATAACAAAAACACAATTTATTTTTTTTTGTTTGTCTGTCTGTTTGTTCCCGCTAATCTCCGGAACGGCTAGACCGATTTTGACGAGACTTTCACTAGTAGATAGCTAATTATATAAGGTATAACATAGGGTTATACCTTATATAATTAGCTATCTACTTTTTATCAACTTCAACAAAAGTTACTATTCCACGCGGACGAAGTCGCGGGCACAGCTAGTTTTTAAATATAATTTTTCGTTCTTATTACCTTACCTGTTATATTTCTTTTCTCGCTGGTTGAGATGAAACGTTGGATTTATCGCACGCGGCCAATTTTTAGGGTTCCTCACTTCAAAAGGAAAACACGGAAACATTGTAGGATCACTTCATTGTCCGTCTGTCCCACAAACTAATAAGTGAACAAGTTCAGACGAGTAACTCTCCATTCAAAATAATAGCCCTATTACCTCCTCACATATAGACTTTGACAGTGATGTGTGAACCATAGAGTAATTATGCTCATATTCTTTATATGAAGACTACCCGCCGTGGTCTGTCCGCTTGGCCAACTGCCTGTCTGTCAAGACCCATTTTCTCAGGAACGCGTACAAAGGGGCAGTCGCACTATTTACCAACGTTTGAACCAAAACCAAATCGTTACCGTTCCCATATGATTTGACATCTGACAGCTGTCAAGGTGTTATCAAAATGTATGGGAATAGAAACGTTTCTGATTTGGTTCAAACGTTGTAAATAGTGCGATTGCCCCTCAGATATCAAACTGAAGTTTAAACCAAATACTCGAGTCTATGGTCTCTTTCAGTTGTGAAAAAATGAAACGTATTGGGTACTTCCCTTTGACCCGATTCATGAAATTTGGCAAGAAGCAAAGTCTTACAGCAGATACCTATAATTATATCAATGATATGACAATTAGAATCCGCAGAACTTACAACAGGTTTTTCTCTGATATTGACATGTTCACTAAATCTAAATCTTCATTTAAAAGTTCGATACATAGTAATTTAAAGCTATGACTGGCTGTGGTTGTTTTTACGTAAATTCATACATACACATGCATATACATGTACGCACTCACATACACACGCACACACACACACACACACATACATGCTCTTACACAGAGACTGGCATTCATGCTCTTTCTATTTTCAGTTTTGTTATTAGATATTTGAGTATTGTTATTAGTTGTTAGAGCTTTTATTACCTTAGTATAATTATGATGGCTTTAAATAGACCACCTGCTACTTTTTTTTATATATATAACAAGTAACGTAATGAGTTTCTGTAATTGGCTTAAGCACAGGTAAATACATAAAAATAATATATATTGAACATGCTGTAGAAACTTTGTTTATTGAATAAATAAATAAATAAATATACGGAACCACTTTGTCCAAAGGCCAACTTCCACTTGGCCGGTTTTTTATTGTTCTCGTACTGTTCCTGATTCAATTCTAAACTATTATAGTTAGCTATTTCATAATATGCATAAACTCAGTGCTCGCAGCAAAAATAGTGTAAGTTTTGCCCTCTAGTTCATCAAATAACCAATATCTATAATCTAAATTTTATATTATTGACGCTTTGTCCATGGCGTCAAAATTTTTCGTAAATTAATACTATCATTATTTTTATGCATGAGCCCTTCATCCATTGATTAATAATAATTGAAGGAAGAATTATCCGATTTCGTAAATTATCTTCTATAAAAAATAATGACTTGTATTCAGTGAGCGCATCTTGTTTCCTACGTCTGATTACTACTATTTTGACTAGCTACAACAAGACTCTTATTGAAGGAATACAAATAAACGAAAAAATATATATTAATTTAATTGTATTATCTATAGAAATAATAATAAATAAATTCTTTATTTGTAAATCAACGTTGTACAGTGATACAGTGATTGGGACCACCCAGTAGACAAATTAATTGTGCCTGTGTCAGGTGGACCCGCTCTTCCATAGCTATTATTATTCTAAATCTATTTATTATATAATAATTTTGTTTATGTTGTAAGAATGCATGTGTGTGAGCGATTATGTGTGTGTGTGTGTGTGTGTATGTGTGTGTGTGTGCATGTGTGTGTGTCATACTTTTTTTATCATTTCAGCTTATACATTTGAGTAAATTTTCTATTTGTATATAGCTATTTGTTTTTAACCAATGGGTAATAATTTTCTTAGATTCACGAAGATTCACCGAATAAATGTCAAGTTTCTTATTTAACTGGTTGTATATATGCGTAGATTGAACATCGAATTGTCGTTTAGCGAAAGCTGTTTTGGTTATATTCCTTTTAATAACGTTATCCTTTCTTCTCCCTTGAATCTGTGTAGGATCAAAAGATAGTTTACTGTGTAATTTTAAGGTAGCAAACAAAATATAAAGTTGCCTCACAGATAGAAGGTCGGCTATTTTATAGAGTTCACTAGTTGGAAAGGTAAAGGGCTTAAAAAACATAATCTTTAATAGACATCGTTGACTTCTTTCGACTTCCAAAAATTTGGTTTTTGATGCACCACCCCATAAAGAAATGCAGTATCCTAATACAGACTGTGCCAGTGAAATATATATCTTATTTAGTAGCTGTTTAGTTGTAATATAGCGTAACGTTTTGAAGACCCATATAAATTTCCGGATCCTTTCCGAGACGTACTCAATTTGGGGGTGCCAGGAAAGGTGTTGATCCAACACTACTCCTAAATATTTGATAGTGGTAACCAACCACCTCTAAGGGTACACAGTTACAGTTTTCTTTATTTGCACTTAGACTACATTGATGAAAAATTACATAACATTTATAGTTTGTATAGAGAATAAGGTTCTCGACTAAACTTGACCATTCTTTAGTAGTTTGAGATTTGACACATTCCACAATCATAATAATATGCTCGATTTTACCGAAGGAAGACTCTGTGCTGAGTCATTTGCGCAAGTACTTTTTGTGTGTATTGTTGTGTTCCTGGGGATTATTGTCTAAGAGAAACCTTAATTAGACAGTTATTGCGCCGTCAATACTGGACTCTGGGACTACTGTTTTTTGTAAGTCGGTGATGGTTGCACATTGACTGTCAAAATTAAAGCCATCGTGTTAAAATTAAACTATCATGAAGTTTGAAGTGTAAAACAGGCAGTTAGTGGGACCTGTAACTTGGCATCTTAAGTAACAAGCTGGTGACGTACAAGTATATCGTTGTCCTCGTAGAGTGAGTTAGTCCACCAGGATCCCCTATTCCGATCCCCTAGGGAATATCGGTGAACTTTTTGGTGATTTTATAATCAGGTGGATAGTCTCCTTGCTTGTCTACTTTGTGGTATGAAAAAATGCGGGACGTAGGCTGTCAGTTAACAATTAAGTAACCATTAACTATCCGCATAATCTTTGCTCATCACATCCCTAAGGAATCCAGTATTAATAATGTCCACATTTATAGTATAGTAGATGCGCACGCGCAATTGCCTCCGGTGTTATGGAAGCCGCTCGTTAACGTCCGCTTGGCACACCGCCACTGTACATTTAGCGGAGCCTGAACTCTGAAGGCCATTAAAAATAACCAACGATATTCACAGATTTGCATATAGGTACTTTTGATGTCTGATCATTGGCTCGTGGAGTATTTGCTTTGAAATTGTAAAGTAGTTAATGATGAGTCTAGAGAAACTGAGACAAACGTCAATATGACATTATGTCAGTGCGAATGTCCGTGCAGTGACATATTTAGATGATAATGTGTCGCTCTTCCTTTCTTCCCATGTATCTCGTAAGTGTCAGCTAAGGGAGTTTATCGCAATTTACTGTAAAGAGATGGTAAATTCGAAGCAAAACTCTCTGGCTAACATGGTCAAGCAGGCCAGAGAGGCAATCACACTATATACTACACTATTTGCCCACAACGTTTTTACAACCAAATAGGAAACGTTTCCATTCCCATACATTATGACAACACCTAGACAGTAAGTTGTCAGATGTCAAACCATATGGGAACGGTGACGATTTGTTTTTGGTTAAAACGTTCGAAAATAAAGCGATAAGGCCCCAGTTCTCCTCGTTCAAGGATGATGGTAGTGGGCGAATAGGGAATCGGTGCAGTCAAAGTAGTCAAACATTACAAAAGAAACCCTCTTCAAAAACACCAAATCTTTCAATCTTTCTAATATAGTTCCTTAAAATTTGGCACCAACTTCAATATAAAACTGTGATGTTGTATGTGTTCTTATATTATTTAAGATTTTGGTGTTTTTGAAGTCGGTTTTATTTTTTTGTAAATACATTTTGATGCGAGGGATTCGTAATTCGATATAGATAGCATCGAACGTGTCCAGAAGAAGTTTCTCAATTGTATATTTTATTAAAAGTCAAAAAACTATGCTTAATTATATTTTTGAAGTGAAACTTCTTTAGGCACGCTTGACTTGGGGAGTAAGCTGGCGAACGCGTTACGAAAAGTGTGATCGGGCAAGGCGAACGGAAGTTAAGTGGGGGATATAAGCAAGAGACAGCAGTGCGCGCGCACATTTTCTTTCTCTCTTCCTCTCATAGAAGTTTCACTTCAGTCGTGTGGTCATAAGCACACTCGTTTTTTTTTGTAGGTATACTAGAATCTGTCATATTTCCTCCACTTTTTGAGATACTGTACAGCTACATGGGCCAGACTGGAACATGTCATGTCATGTCATGTTCTTGAAATTCTATCATCATCATCACAGCCCATATACGTCCCCACCGAGGGGCTCGAGCCTACCCTATATTAGGGTGATTAGGCCTTAGTCAACCACGCTGGCCCAGTGCGGATTGGTCGACTGCAGGTTGCCTCACGACTTTTTCCTTCACCGTAGGAGCGTCAGAGAAATGTACATATGAAATTCGAAACGAAAAACACATTGGTACATGGCGGGTCTCGAACCCCGACCCCCCGATTGGAAGGCAAGTGCCGAGTCCACTGCGCCACCGACGCTCTTCAATATAGAAGATGATGTTATCTGTACCTATTCTTATATTATTTTTAACTTTTAAGTGTTTTTGAAGTCGGTTTTTATTTTTTGTAAAATATTATTTTTGTAGTATCTAATGGCAAATGCTGAACTACTATAACAAAAACTAAGTTGTTTTCTTTAATAATAACTACATCAGATCACAAATAAATTAACAATAGAGTATTAGAGTTTTAGCGAGACTAACACATACCGTTTCATTTTTATATACACGGTTATTTTTTTATCACCCTGGAAAATTTTAGGGACGCTTCAGGACACATCCAATATTATATAAAAAATAAAAAAAAATAAATAAAAAAATAAAAAAAAATATTAAAAAAATAAAAAAAATCTCTAAAAATGCTGCTCTCAACTAGTGCAGCATTTTTTGTATTTTTAAAAAAAATAATATAAAATTAAGGAGGGGGGTTATTTTATTTATTTATATTTAAATCATTCTAATACCATGTCGTGAAGCGTCCCTTAAATTTTCCAGGGTGATAAAAAAATAACCGTGTATAAGAAGACTAGTGGGCCCGGCACAGCCCGATTACAGCGCCACCTACCGGGTCCAACTGCACGTATAAACCTTTCCTGGAACTATTCAAATACACACAGAAAATTTCGTAAGAATCGTTAGAGCCATTTCAGAGTTTTTGCGAGACTAACACACAGCGTTTCATTTTTATATATAAGAAGAAGAGATTTTAGCTCTACATTTGCCATCAAATTCTGGTACACCTACTAGCTGTGCCCGCGCTTTACTAAAGCTTCCTTATTTTTTGAATCAGCTTCCTGTGGTTATTTCATAAATCTTTCCTTAGAGGGCGCTCCATAAGTCAACGTAGGTACCCAATGTACCGGATTTCGTGTTTCTATAGCTCCACCAGTTTGATACCTCAGTCAGTCACTCCCACCAGCAATTCCAATACAAAAGATATCATCACGACTATAGTTGTAAATAAACCGTTTTAAACCAAAATCCGTGGTTTAAAACACGTTTTAAATTTGTTTAAAACCACGACCACGTGGTCAGTACATTAATAAAATGTTACTTTAAAAGGCAAGATAAAGAGGCTAATTGAAATAATTTACCATTTTTATTAAATAAAATTTACTACATTTTTAGGATTAGACACATTGAAAACTAACTTGATATTGTAATTATATTTATACTATACATTTTAATTTTTGTTTATTTCGGACTCAGCTATTGCACATTTAATAGTATACATTGTTACCCTAGGGGTGAAAGTAACTTATTTATTCCCGAGACAGGGTTTGGCGTCCGAGTGCAGCGAGGGCGCCAATAGCTCGAGCAACGTCGCATTTTTTTAGTTGAAGTGTAATGTTTTTCTCGCTTCACGACTTGTGGTTGCAACTATTATTTTGGCTGAGGGTGGGCGATTTCACAGTGTTTTCTTGTAAATAGTCACTATGCCGACCGGAGGAAGATTATGAAAGTGAAGAATGAGATAATAATACTAAATTTATGGAGGAATGTGATCCTCCTTTATTATTACCATAATATCTAGAAAAGCTTACTCTTAACTATTTGATGATTACTAGTTTATTTGATTAAGGGCCGATATTTCAATCGTCAGATAATCTTTAACTGTAGAATAAATATGGCGGTTTGACAGATTTTCTATATAAAAGCTGTCAAACTGTCATATTTATTCCGCAGATAAAAATTATCTGACTATTGAAAAATCAATTTAAATTGATACCAAAAACTACCAAAACAGATCTAAGTATGAATAATGTTATTAATGGTGTTAGTTGATTTTATGTAACCTGTATACATGTAATAAAAGTTGATTATAAAACAACATTTAATTTTTCTTTTTTTTGACCTCAATATATCTTAAATAAGGAAATAGGTGTTGTCTAGATCATTATGTGGGAAGTTAATGTGAATTCTAAAAGAATAACCTTTTAAACCAATATTAAACCGCTAAATGTGGTTTAAAACGTTTTAAACAAAAAAAAACGGTTTAAAACCAAAGGGTTTTAAACGTTTAAAATTATTTTTGCATCTATAATCACGACACAGCGCATATATGTCCCCACCGAGGGAATCGAGCCTATCCTAAGTTGGGGCGTTTAGGCTTTATTCAACCACGCTGGTCCAGTGAGGATTGGTTGACTTCACATACACCCTTGAATTTCTTCGCAGATGTATGCAGGCTGCCTCACGATGTTTTCCTTCACTGAGCGTCGGATAAATTTTAATACCTATATGAAATTCAAAAAACACATTGGTACATGGCAGGATCGAACCCCGGACCTCCCGATTCAGCCTAGTGCCGACTCAGTCCACCGCTCTATCAAATCATCCTTGGCTCTATCGACAAGTTTACATACACAACTATGAATTTTATTGCCATTTTATTTAGGCAATCATTTTAAATGTACGTAAATATTAAATTATAAATTTTACTCTACATAATTGTTGCCTGCTAGAGATTACCGCCTAGGCAATAAGGGCGCCATTTGTTATCTTTCTCTTAACTTGTACTTAATTACGAGTAAGGCTCTTTTTTTCTAACAATTAGGTACATATTTATTCATTTTTGCATTCATCATTAATTTTCATATTCTCACAGTAAAAAAACGCGAGTGAGGTTGCGGGCGGAAATCTAGCGGTATGTTATCTACAGAATCTACAGAATAATATGTAAACGCAAATGTATGTCATCTGCTTGTCATCTGTCATGTCTCTACAGATAGAGTCGATTGCACACTGTCTACTATAGTAGGCCTACCCTGATACCCTGTAATATACCCATACGTTGGAATCTCGGGAAAATAAACAACAAAATATACCATTTGGTGTTCTGTACAATTCAAATTCAAAATTCAAAAATCTTTATTCAACATAGGCCTTTACAGGCAGTTATTTACGTCAAAACAAAGCAAAACAATCTAATTTAAAGTAATCATATTAACCTTGTACGTGCATACATCCAGAATATACTCAAGATGTCTGCAAATACAAGTAGGAATGAAAAAAAAAAGTTCACTCTACACCTGTTCGGAAATTGGGAGACGGCTTACCTACGGCTATTCAACAAGTAATAGAAAAAAGTGTGGAAAAAGGGGTTAGTGAACTCGCTGTAAAGCTTGCCCCTTTTTCGAACGCGTTGCTAAGCAATGAAAGCCAAACATGAATAGATGGCTTCAGAATTGGAATTTACAGATTTTTGATATTTTCATTTCTACTAAATATCTTACAAAAAATAAAAACCGACTTCAAAAATTCAAAAATAAGTAATACCTACTTATAATCTATACTAGTTTGTTTGTTTGTTTGTTTGCTTGAACGCGCTAATCTCAGGAACTACAGGTTCGATTTAAAAAATTCTTTCGGTGTTAGATAGCCCATTTATCGAGAAAGGCTATAGGCTATATATCATCACGCCAAGACCAATAGGAGCGGAGCACCAATGAAGAATGTTTCAAAATCGGGGGATTTTTTTCCTATTGAGAGCTTCCGCTGCGTGCGCTGCGTAAACGGTTAAAGTTTCGCAAAATTCATGTATGACAGAATTGTTCCCCTTTAAAAGTTATAAAAAAAAGTCCGCCACAGCATATGTCTATCTTTTAAGTTTAGCTCACTATAACCTTTTTTATGCTAACCAAATTTGTTCTAAAATAATGCATTATTTGCGAAGGTGTTTTTATAAACATGATATTAATCCTTATCCAAATAAATACGTTATTCATCACAAGTATTTAATTTAAAACAAAATTGCCCTTTACATCATTCGATTTAAATGAATATCTTAGGAGATATAGTATTTTTAAAATAACATCACAGCAAAATAATGGTCGAGTACTGCGCGCACAATGTGCAAAGCCGGCGGGCAGTCATGAGAGGGAAGGGCGGTGGCCCCAGTTAGCTATCTACTTCTGCCGGAAGAAAACAAAACTAAAAATATAGTGTACGCAGAAGTACTTTAAAATAACATTAGTTTAGTTTTTTGAGAATAACCTACAATCTACATGATATAACATTATAAGACCCAGTACTTACTCACCTATATAAACGAAGTCGCGGGTTAAAGTTAGCGTTAGCGCAAAGTAACTATTCCACGCGGACGAAGTTGCGGGCGGAAGCTTTAACTTTTAAAAGATTATTTTAAATCTATACATCTATACTATAATATTATAAAGCTGAAGAGTTTGTTTGTTTGTTTGTTTGCTTGAACGCGCTAATCTCAGGAACTACTGATTCAAATTGAAAAATTATTTTTGTGTTGGATAGTCCATTTATCGAGGAAGGCTTTAGGCTATATAACATCACGCTACGACAAATAGGAGCTGAGCATCAATGACAAATGTTGCAAAAACGGGTAAAAAATATACGGCGAAACGTAGTTCGCTGGCACAGCGAGTATATATATACTAATATAAAGCTGAAGAGTTTGTTTGTTTGAACGCGCTAATCTCAGGAACTACTGATTCAAATTGAAAAAGTATTTTTGTGTTGGACAGTCCTTTAATCGAGGAAGGCTTTAGGCTATATAATATCACGCTACGGCTAATAGGAGCCGAGCATCAATGAGAAATGTTGCCAAAACGGGAAAAAAATATGATGGCGAAACGTAGTTCGCGGGCACAGCTAGTTTGAAAATGTAACGTTGTATGTAATTTATAAGAATTTACTTATTTTTTACTTTTGTGTTTTTAAAGTCGGTTTTTTGATTTGATGCCACTTTCATGCATGCCACTAGAATTTAGCAACAAGTCAACCAAAAATAAAACTTTTGTTGCTTTAATTAAACAGTACTAAAAAATCTATGTCCGAACTCCTATCAGCTCATCTGAATCACTTGAAAAAATATAATTACGTGTCAATACGTTACCGTTATATTTTAAGAACTCTTAACCCACAAGAAACCTTCTATCGTCAGATCAATAACATAAAAAAACATGAAAGACGTTCGGTATTATACCTATGAAGGTGTCCCTTGATTATTCTAGGATCACCAGATCCTGTCATGGTGACAATGGGAGTAAGTCAGGACAGGAGTATATTCTTTCGAATACAAAAAGAATGTTGAAATCGGTTCACAATTGGCGAAGTAATCGGTGAACATATTATTATTTTTTAATATATAAAAATCTCGTGTCAGTTTTTGTAACCAAACTCCTCCGAAATGACTTGACCGATTTTTATGACATTTTTTGTGTCTATTCGGCAGGTCTGAGAATAGGTCTTAAACTATTTTTTATACCCCTAGGGATAAGGGTTTTTTTTGACAATTATTGTGGCTAAACGTAGTTCGCGGGCACAGTTAGTAGTATGTAACTATTTAGTAATATGTGGTAGTAAAAAGAAAATGGAAACAATCGAACATAAAACCTCCTCCTATTATGAAGTAGGTTAAAAATAGACTTATACAGTTGATGGAATCCTAGTGGTTTGACCTTGAACTAAAATTGTAACATCGATTCGAAACGAAAATAACGTACACAAATGATAACGAGTATTTATATTAATAACTAGTGGGCCCAGCAGACGTTGTCCTGCCCGATTACAGCGCCACCTACCGGGTCCAACCCTTTCCTTGAGTCTATTCAAACACACCCAGAAAATTTCGTAAGAATCTGTCGAGCCGTTTTTGAGTTTTAGCGAGACTAACACACAGCGTTTCATTTTTATATATAAGAATATTTTAACACTAAGATAATTAAAAAATTCAGGTTTATGGCATTTCAGAAAAATCTTAACCTTGATATAAGAAAATTACAAGCAGATTACGTGTTCCATGGTAAGAGACTGCAGTGGCTATGTGGTTTCTGTAGGATAAGCAAATAATTTATCTGCTTATCAAATTTTGTATTTGCCGGATAAGTAGTTCTTGAGATTTCGATACCGTTGGTATACCCTCGAACCCTTCACATTGGAGAGAACAGAGATAGAATGGATTTCACGAGGAAACGATAACATTAGTTCCCTTTTGGTCGCTATTGTTCTTTTCGAACAGACTACCGTGCCCTGTTCTTATTCTTTAATAAAGAGCACTAAAAACACATTTACGGCCATTGACGCCAAAATAATTGTTCACTTACTATCCGACTTTATAATGCCCATTCTTAGAACAAATAATGTATGTTTATTTGCAACTCCACCCACTGAAACTAGAACGAAAAATTAAGTCACCAAGGCTTCTTGCTCCCGGTCGATACCAACTGCTTTTCAGGTGACCAATTGCTATCGGGGCACTAGTTAAGTGGCATGACAGACATTTTTATGTAATTCAACCTGCGGTGAAAGTATTCGCCGTAAACGGTGCATTATTAAGATGAATGCCACAGATACGTTGTCTGAACGTTGGTACATATAGGTAATTTTATTTAGCATATACATTTACATACACACGTGCCATCTCGACCATTAGGGGCAAATGCAAGTTGAAGGAAACTGCACGTGTAGCACAAAAGTCCCTAGAAATTGTTTGTCTTCAGTAAAAATGTGTCGAGAAACTGATATTTTATGAAATAACTACGTAGACTTTGAGAAGAATAGGTGAAAAACTAGGAAGGTGATTTTTGTTAAAGCTTTTAATAAAATCCTTTATCGACGTATCCATGCAAATAATAGTACGAGTATCTGGTCACACCCTGAATCAGAAATGGGTCTCATGATCACGAATTCACTCACACTAGTATTTTTAGGCTCGGCTCATCAAGATTGGATCTAGTCTCCTTATTTTTAGATGCACCGCATCTTGTGCATATCGTCATCATGTTGCCAAGAATTTGTGTTGACTTTTTTTTAACATGTAGTTGAATTTAGTTTTAAGGAAAAAGTATAAAAAATATATTTTTACAAAATTGTTATTTTTGTATTCAATGTTATTGTGTTCTGTTCTTGTATTGTGTTGAAAAGAATTAATCATCTAAAATTTAATTTAATTTACTACATTCTATTGTAGTCTACATTCTATTCTGTATTTTGTTTTATGATGTACATAGTTTGGGCTCATATCATGAAATATTATAAGTATTCTGAGTCATAATATGCATTGTATATTGTCATCCTTTTTTTTAGTACTGTCACGACAATTTTTCCAGACCAAACTGTTGTTCTTACGATATTGCTATGGTAGATGTCGCAAAATATATGTATTAACATTTCGTTTGTGCAATCTATTGCTAACACCTATAAGTTCCACCTAGTTAAGTAATTACAATTTTAATCAAAAAATTGCTGCAACATAATGTTTGATTAATTTTTTTTTATAACAGGCGAAGGTAACAACTGATTATTCGAAAAGAATCTGGCGCGAAGAGATTAAAATACATAGAGTGACCGTATTAAACGGATTACTTGCATTTGTGCAGAAAGATATCGTAATTATATTGTACACATTGATGCCGTTTAAGTTATCTTAACCAACACGCGATACGTTAAAAGCTTTATCATTCGGGTCAATAGCTTAGGGCAGTTTTTCGCTTTAACATTGGGGAGAACTGAGGGCTAATTTGGCTGAGACGATAGTGAAATTGATGCACACACGGCGGACTTAATGCCTAGGATTTTCTACCCAGTAAAATGTGAGAAACATTGTTGACGGCATACGAGGTAAAGAAAAAAAGCATGTTGAGTCTCTAATGCAAGGACACAAAAGATACCTTATTACTAGTCGATCTATATCAAGGGGGCTAAGTTATACCGCAAACGTATAGCGGAAAGTGTGAAGGAGTCAGAGGCAAACTCGGATCCATGTCTAGGGTGAATTCGAGGTAGGTTGAGTGTATGGGTACTATTGAGCCTTAATCAGGAGCATTCGGATCGTAAATAATACTAAAATCTGGGAAGCTACTATCAGGTTCCTACGGACTCGGATTTGACTGTATTGCAAGTATTTGAGTATATTGTAAAATAAGGAAATATGTGTTCATATTTCCTCAGATAAAAAAAACGAAAACAGTTGTTAAGCATTCGATCCAGTTTGTCCAGTTGGTGCAATGTACATCAGCATGGGGAGGATCTGAGTTTGGACGAGAGGAACGATATATTTGTAGGAGGCATTATGAATGGGAATATGGTGAATTAAATACTTATTTGTTATCTAGACAGGCGGTAGCGTGTCAAGTCAAGAGAACTAGCGAGCAGCACCGTGTCTAATTTTACACGAACCATTTGGAGCCACTTTTGACCTCTCTATAATTCATAATAAATTTAACATAAATACAACAAATTTCGTGAACACAGCTCAGATGGTTATATCGATATTAACATCCAATAACCGTAATTTTTATGACTGATTGTCTGACATACAGATCAAAAAGCTTACCCACTTCCAGATTATCTAGAAAGTTCAGCTAGGTAATTTTGTGAAAAAAAATTCTAATCTGAATCGCAGGACAATAAGTTCTATGATGAAAGATCACTTTTGAATAATAATAAAATTCGCAAAAAGTACCCAATGCTAGTAGCCCACTAAAACATAGATGTGAAAATGTGAGCCTATTGAGATCTAAATGGGTGCCAAGTTCTTTCGACAGCCTTAAAATGAAATTTCTTTAAAATAATTATTCACCTTCGCAAAGTATATAAATTATAATTTAAAAACAATGCCAATAATCCGGTGATTCTGATATTAGCAACGGCCAACGACCCTGGTAGTTAGCACAATATACATATATTGTGTAGATAGTCTTACATTAACATATCAGTCTTAGATATAAATTCAGACAGCCATCTCTGTGGAAGCACTCTTCTTTGTATAACAACAAAAAGTGTGGTTTCCACACCACAGGTGGCTGTCTATATATAGATAACTTCGTAAAAAATAATGTAGAGCATCTGCAGACTTAAAAAGCCCGCATCTCGGCGGAATCATAATATTATGATAACAATGTGATTCATTTTGGCAGTCATATAATAGCAAAAACTTAGCAATTCATATTATGAATGGAATGCGGTCCATTTTATGCAATTCTTCTATTTGACAGCTTTGTATTAATATTCACAACTAGCTTTACTTTACGCAGCCCGCGCCCGCGTTGTTGTTGTTTACCGTGGGAATTTTATATTTTCCCGTTGGAATAATAATTTTGTAGCCTATGGTAATCGAGGATAATGTAGCATTCTAATGGTGAAAGCATTTTTGAAATCGGTCCAGTAGTTTTGAGTTTATTCGTAACATAATGTGTAATAGTAACATTCCCAATAAAATGGTATAATGGTCCACATATTAGGGATTGCTTAAGTGTCAATTAGGACCATTTTACGAATATTCATACGAAACTATCAAATAGAAGAATTATATGTATACGATGCATTGCACTCCATTCATAACGAATTGCTAACATTTTGGTGAATTTATGACTACCAAAATGAATCATATTGTTATAATATGATTCCGCTGATACTGTAGTATTATATTATTCGTGGCTGATGCGACCTTTTGATGTCTACGTTAGCACGTTAGCATACGTATGCGTGGATCTTGAACTCTTTCTGCCGCAGAACCAACCCAACTCAATTGGCTCAATTTGCTGATATGAATAGCACGACTAATAAATTGCCCTGTTAAATAACAATTGACAATATAGTGGGTTAAGGTTCAGTGAGCTCATAAACTATAATGTACTTACGACGAGAAAGATATAAAATATAGTATTGACAATACTATACTCGACGTATGTTTTAAAACGGTATCAATAAAAAAGGAGTTGTTTTAGGGTTCCGTACCTCGAAAGGAAAAAACGGAACCCTTATAGGATCACTTTGTTGTCCGTCCGTCCGTCCGTCTGTCTGTCAAGACCCTTTTTCTCAGGAACGCGTGGAGGTATCAAGCTGACATTTATATCAAATAGGTACTCTACTGTCCCTTGGAGCTGTCAAAAATCAAAGCCAACGCAATCAAAAGATACAGCCGTTTATGCCGCAAATTTCCGCAAATTTTCGACACGGGCAATGGAATAAAAACCTACAGGGTACTTCCTGTGAACTCAGAATCTTGAAATTTGGTACGAAGTAACGTCTTTTTTTTTCTTTTATGGAGGGCTCGGCAAATGACCTCCTCCCGCCTGATGTTAAGCGATGAAAGAGGCCCAAATGAGTTGACAGATAGAGGAGGGACGACATTTACTATCCTACCTGCCCGCCCCTTGCCGACCTAAAAGATGCTTTTTCACACCTCTTTTGAAGGAACCCATGTTGTAGGATGGATGGAGGAAACACGTGCGCAGGTAGAGAATTCCAAGTGTGGGATGAACGACAGAAGAAGGAATCTTGGAATTTCTTGGTAATAGCACAGATAAAGGAAAAATTGCGAAAACCGTAAATTTTTAGTTACATCATATAATAAAAATATACAGGTGAACTTTTACTTATATACCTACAGGTTTGTACGGAACCCTCGGTGCGTGAGTCCGACGCCGGAAAATTAATTGATTTTGACATAGATTAATTTCAAATGTTCAATAACGTCATAACGTAACGTTCTGATTGGCCGAAAGCATTGTTTCAGCTTTCTTCAGCGGCGGTTTATTAGTGGAATCGACCCTCCGCGATTCATCTAATCTCCAGTTATTTCTGTAACTGTGTGAAGGTCATAATAATATTTCGTCGCTTCAAATCTTCAAATCAACCCAAGCGCGCCGTGAGCCGTGCCAAGATAAATGACTATCTTCTGAAATGACATAATGACCAATAAATAAATAAAAAATGCAGTTTCCGGAAAATTGTGTGAACATACAATAATGTGTTTGTTATCTCGTTTTTTCGCAATCGTATCACGTAGAAAATTGTATGGAAATTCTAATATCTGCACGCACATTAACTCCCTCCTTATTGTTCTAACTAGCTTTCCGCTCGCGACTTCGTCCGCGTTAATTTTGTTTTCATCCCGTAGGAAAATTACCCTATGTTCTTCCCCTGGTCTCGAACTATCCCTATACCAACTTTCATCAAAATCGGTTCAGTAGTTTCGAAGCCTATTCAATACAAACAAACAAACAATCAAATCTTTCCTCTTTATAATTTTTTCTAATAATTTTTTTACAGAAAATCTTACATATTTTAAAACGTAACTTTTCATAGTGTTTGATGAGACTTACTTAAAACATCTGGGTAGGATTGTTAGAGTAGGGGTTGGGTCTGGGTAGGAGTTATGGTATACTCGAAAGTGTACATAAAATCGTAATAATAGGTCACACACCTCCGCATGCAAGTTTACAGGTCACGAGTTCAATTCCCCGTAATTATCCACTGCAATTGCGTCCTTTGCTGCGTTTCCTTATTAAATTGATTCCAATTCATTTGAGCCAGGATGTGGATTTGTAGAATGCATGACGTAAGATCTACATTTGCCGAAACACTGTTAGAGATTTTTCGGT
Organism: Schoenobius gigantellus; assembly: GCA_963935595.1. Classification (NCBI taxonomy): domain Eukaryota; kingdom Metazoa; phylum Arthropoda; class Insecta; order Lepidoptera; family Crambidae; genus Schoenobius; species Schoenobius gigantellus. Next base: position 6,056,085 of record OZ012553.1, read on the forward strand.
ACACTCGAAGCGGCATGTGGGCGTGTCGTGCTTAGCGTAGCGTAGCTAATGGTGGAAAAATTATATTTGGTTTTTGCGATTCCTATAATAATATTAATGTATAGGCAGGAACTTCCATGTTTTTCGGTTTAGTTACTGTACTATTATATTATCTGTCGGGTTTTGTGTATAAAACTACGTACGAGTAGTTATGCGGGTTTCCATTGTAGGAGTTGCCCCTTGATTATGTAACAAAAATCTATTACGGTCGCTTTAAATTTTGACAGTCAAAGTATATACATTACTACTCCTGTAAGTTTTTGGTCTTTGTTTCATTTATTTACTTATTGTTTGTGTAAGCGCGTCGTTTGTGTTGTGATAATAAAATGATTTCTATTCTATTCTACTAGTACTATACTACTACTATTTGACAGTCAAAGTATATGCATTACTATTTTTTATCAAACAATCGACACAGAGTCTTGTATTGACGCTGCAATGATAAGTGATTTCAAGCGATCGTGATAGATTGTTTCTTAGACAATTACCTCCCTGATCAGTTGATCCCTTTGGAATTTGAGGGTAAAATTTAGCATTTGTTGATCTAGGTCTTTAGATCCATCCGTCAATAGTTTTTACGTGATGGAGTGACAAAGAATACATCCGTGCAGGCATAGTCACTTGTCCTATTTACGAGTATAAAATTTACGAGTATAATAGTAGTAGGATTACATTAAAATCACAGCATCGGTACGTTGCACTAGGAACGCTGTTGTGATTGGTCAGTAAATTTAAGCTAAGTACTCATCTTCTTGACTAAAGAGGGGAGCGACTAGGTCACAGCATGTCGCGTAAAAATACTGAATCAGTGTTGGCAGTAGTACTCTTTTTTCAAAAATTGCCTAAAAGTGTTCTTAAAGTTACGTTTTCCTAAGAAAAGTAACGTTTTGTAAATTTTTTAAATACAATACATACAATTTTCATATTTTATAGAGTCATTATTTTAGCGTATTAGAGTGTTTGTGTAGTCCTTAATCAGAGCTGTTGGTATAATAAAAGAAAATGCTATAATAAAACTGTAAGGTATTGCCTAAGCCACAAAATAGAATATGTAACCTGAGCTTGAACCTTTCCGTTTAACCTAGTTTTACGATTCAAATTTAAAAAAATATTAGTTATAGATAATTATACTGGAATGTAACAAAAGTAACGCTTTGATTCGTCTGAAGTAAATGTAACGAAATTCGTAAAATATTACAAAAGTAACGTTTTACTTGATGTAGATACGCGCACTAATCCATTTGGAAATTCTAAGCCTTTGTAAGTGGGCCTTCCTCGGCCGTTATGAGGAAATAAAACAGCAACTGAGATAATATTGACATGTTGGTTAATAGCCTGCTCTAAATCCTAAATCGTATCCAAGAATATTCTCAAAGAATTAATTTATTTCAAATTACATAAAGTTTTTTGACAAACTGTACAATTCATTAGCTAAATATTATTTAAAAGACTCGTGCCTGTTCCCCATTAGCCGTGTCATGTCAACGCTAGGCGTGCCCTATTTTATTGTAGCAAACTGTTTTTTCATGGCGTTCATTACACTTTTCATATTTAGGGCAAGTAAATTAGCCGATAACTTCTGTTACGAGTATTTTAGGTGACGCCGCCGTGCTAAAATATTTTCATGGTTTTTACTACAGTATCATAGTGCGAGTGTAGTGATATATCCTAACACATTACTTTTTACATTTACAGAATTGGCATCGCAAACCGGCACCATAAAGCATTACGAACGACCAGCGACAAGTAGCGATCCGTATACACAGTACGGGGCGGTAGACCGCAGACGTTCGGGACACTCCCGAATTGTGAAACGAAGAGGTGACGTCACAAGATGGCGTCCACCGACACATCGACCGCCAGCAGTCAAGTATCCGCTGTATTTCCTGAGGAACAAAAGCGCACCATCGACGAGGCGTTCCTGAACAAGTTGAAAAGTCTCGTCGAGAGGTTACGACTTGAGAATGCGACTTTGAAAAAGTTGCTCGACGTCGAGCGGAGCGAGGTCCGAGCGCTGAAGGCTCAGCACGAAAGTGCCCTGAGGAACATAAAGACTGAAAGCAAAAAGAGGGAAGCAATCTTAGAGAAACAGCTAAGAACTGTCAATAGATCAGAAAAGATAAACGAAGAATGCCATATAGGTAACAGTAAATTAATAGAAATAAAGAAGCTAACGACAGAAATTCAGTCTTTAAAATCAGCAAATAAGGGTCTTCAAGAAAAACTTAAGGTATGAATGTTTTAATAATAATAGTAGATTTTTTTTTATTCTTAGACTTCTTTTACTTGATGATGTGACATGACTGAAGGTGGAATCGAGCTTCCCCTGAGGACCACTCAAGTTACAGACAGATGTTTTGACGACACAAACTTAGGAAAGGCGGTGAATGTTAGTCAGGCAGACTCAGGAGCTATATTTTTTATAAAACAAAGTTGGCCAACAAGCATGTTGCCCGCCTGATGGTAAGTGGCTACAGTCGCACACAGTACATTTAGTTCCTGTAAGATTTGCAAATATATGGCGCCTATAAGAACCATAATACGTTGCCAACATGTGACATAAGATGTCATGTCACAGTAACTAGTGATTTCACTGCCTGTTTTACTCTTCAAAACGTAATACAACAATGTAAGCACCGCTATGCAGACGACTCTAGTACCAAAACATGCACTTTTTTTGTACTTGAACGATTGAGACCCGTATTTCCACATCCTAACAGTGTCAATAAACTAAGTTACATAGACGGTTTAATACGACATAATACACAATATTTAAATACCATTAATACTATTGTGAGGCCATTTGAATCGGAGATTGGAAAAAAAATGTTTTTTATAAATATCTAAACAACACTTTCACATTTATAATATTACTATTATAGTATAGTTAGCTTTAACCTTAACCTAAACTAATGAAGTCCACTTAACCTAATTAAGTTATGTTAATTACATTACGAATATCATAGTGTGGAATGTTTTGATACCAGTAAACAAATAATTCAAATAAAAACACAATAGTACTGACTACTAGTCCAATGAGCCAAACAATGAACACCTCTTGCAGGTTGTTTAATGTTAAGGTCCTTAAGAATTTTGCATCGGGATCGTAAAGATGATCTCCCATCTTGTATTCGTCTGATTTTAACCAGTAATTTAAAATGCCGGCTTCACTTAAATAAAGCAACATTTTGGTTATTTTTGGTAAATATGGACTTCCATATTTAAGGCCGTAAACAATGAAACAAGGTACAGGACATTCATCTACGATTTGAAATATGGGTCGCCGATTTCTCATATTCGATGGTTTTCTATAAATATTCAAAGCATCTGATTTTTTCATCAGTAATGCGTATTCAAACTGCCTTTTCACAATTATTTCTATTGTTTTTCGATCGTTAATTCTTTCTATATGCCCCTTCAATTTTTGTCGTACATTTTCGGTAAGGCTGTCTTCGAAAAGCGTGTAGTAACGATTGTGAATGCCAAGAGTAAAATTGTGATCAAACAGTTGTGCTAAACTACTTATCTCGCTTTTATACCTTGGGTATGTTATGGCTGTAGTTATGATGCCCTGAAAATAAGCATCCAAAAATTTACTAATGATAACTGATGATAATAATAGACACAGAAAAAGTTGAGGCAATACTTACGTCAATGACACAGTCCACAACGAGAGAATACAATATTATTATCATTACTAAAATTCTGTAAACAGGTCCAAAAAATTTCATATCGACTGTTTGCCTAATAAAGCATTTTAGCAAATCTAGAATAGCTCTTCCTCTCGATTCGTTTTTCCTAATGTTCCAAATGATCATTTCAGTCTCCCTTGCTATCAAAGCAATCGAAATCAATACAACCACATTAAACATGAATATTAAAAGTATTGTGATTGATATCATTTGAATGGTAGTCTTAAACGTTGATTGTTTATCTGGGCTTTTCAACATGAAGCATAATTCGTCTTGCATCAAAGGGTACGTAGTGTCGATATATCCATAATAAGAGTTTTTGAGTATGCGAGACTGTAGTTCTAGTTCAGTATATCCGTCCATTAAATCAGCAGTCACTCCAGTAGCAGTTCCGTTGCTAAATAGATCGCCTACTGTGTTACCATCCCGTGGCTCTAGAGCTCTGCATGTAGCATTTAATTTATCCATTACAACAAGAGCCAAATGAGAATCACAACTTATTGGCGCGCTTTCGTCGTAAGCGGCAATTCTTCTGAAAACGCTCAGCTTTATTTCGTGCCCGTAAAGTTGATCATTTTGATTAGCTAGAAAATGCGTGATGTCGTTGTAGCGACTCACGTCTTCTATTTTGTTGAGGAAAAAATTGTACGTATATGTTTTTAACTTGCCACGCCAGAATATCATGACTACGGATGCCGTGATAGCCTTGCTCCACAAGAACAGAAAGTGATTCCTCATTGTGTAAAAAAAGTAACTGTCTATTTTGACGATTTCATTCAGGACGAAAATAACGGCACTTCTCGGCTTAAATACTCCAGTTCTGACTAATGCGTCTAGGACATACTCACTGCTCTCCAAGCTAAGAACGCTTGAAGTTATGACGTATGCAGTCCTTCCGTGGATATTAATCTTGGGTTTCACTTTGGTGTTGTTGGCCTCCGGGCAGCCGTTCAACAGAAGCACTGGGTAGCCATAGCCCATAACTTCGATGTTTTTCAAAATGCTATTTTCGAAATACGTAAACTTGCAGTAAGTGACAGTGAAGAACCATTGTCTGAAAGAGTTATAAATTTTATTCACAACTTCCTTTGCATGTTCTGTTTTCATCATTATTTCAAAATATGAGTTGTCAAATTTTTTCAGCAATGCTGATGATGAATTTAAGGATTTTGAGTAGTGAATTAGTAGTAACATTGTGAGGATTTTGAAGTTGATATTCATTATAACCCTATTTCTAAAACACGTAACACGAGTTACTTGCTTGCCTGCACCCGAGTCGTGTGTTGGCTGGAAGCTAAATTTTGTTTTTAATCATTATAGGTGATATGTCACCTTAAGTGTTTTTGTAAGTTGACTGTAGTTCACTTATTGACGTATATTGTAGACTTGTCAATTAAGCCCAAGAAAACATTTCACTATAATATAATAACACTTGCTTATGACATCTTATTAAAGTTTCACCTTGCTTCTAGCGAGATCCGCAGTCGTTCCGCAGAAAAAAATGTATGGCGATGACATTAGCTACAGAAAAAATTATCAATGTTATGCTAGACAAAACAGGCTAATGTCATTTCCATACATTTTTCCTGCAGAACGACCGCGGAAAAATAAGCGTGTGTTTTGTCTAAGGGGGCTGATCGGATCGTTAGTTCTACATAAAGGATATTCGTTAGTTTTACGTCCAGGGGGCTTAGACAAGTGCTAATTGTTCCATAGCGAAACGATATCTAAATTTATCAACGTCTGTGAGATAACGAAAACTAATTCCTACCTATACTAGCCAAGTTGTTGCGATCGCTGTGCCGAATCGTTCCTTCTATAAAAAAAAAACAAAATATTGGTTATCTACGCAAAACAAAATAACGTCCACCATGTCTTATTAGTATACCTATAGATGGTAAAAGAAATGATTAAATTCAGTATCGAGTAGTCTAAGAAACTGACAAAAAAAACAATTAGCTTCTTTATTGATTCGTTGCGAATCAATACATTGTCTACCAATTGTAATATCGATGACTTTGATCGATTCCCCACGTGATTTAGCGATGGCATGTGTCAATGCAATACATTTTTAACTGCCTTCAAAAAGGAGGTTATCAATTCAGTTGTATTTTTTTTATGTTTGTTACCTCATAACTCTGTCATTTTTAAACCGATTTCCAAAATTCTTTTTGTATTCGATAGAGTATACTGCAAGGGTGGTCCCATGGTCACCAAAGTTGGGATCTGATGGTGGGATTCCATGGAAACTGAGGAAAACCTTTAAATTTTAAGGTGTCCAACGTGTTTTGTGTGTATGTTACGCCATTACTCCGCCAATTGTGGATCGATTTTCAAAATTCTTTTGTATTTGATAGAGTATACTCCTGGGGGGGTCCCAAGGTCACCAAAGTCAGGATTTGATGATGGGATCCCATGTATCTTACGTCGTTTAGTTGAGATTTTCTATAAATATTTACAGTTTCGCTTCTCCTTTGCACACTTGTGATAGTGTCAATTGGATTTCCAGGTCGCACAGTCAGCGGAGAGCACGCGCGCGGCCGAGCTGCGCGCGCAGATGGCAAAGCACGCCGCGCTGGAGCAAGCTGCTCGGAGGGATGCGCGTGCGCAATGCCACAAGCTGGTGAGTTGCCGTCTTACATAAAAAACCGCTAGAATTAATAAAACCACAAAGTTGGTCGACAAGCAATTCGCCCACCTGGCCCACTTAGCATGGACACCGAAACACGATATGATAAAACGATAAATCGATATGAACTGTCAAAATTTGTTGGATATAATGGCTACCTTGAAATTTTATTGACATTAATATATTAAAAATGCCCAAAATAACAATATCAATATCAAATACACACTCAAAACTTGAACATACCTAAAAAATCCTCCTTTTTTAACAGTTAATATCGATTTGTCATACAGGTTTCCTAGTACAGATACCAGTCTCTCACATAGACTTTAAATTATATAAGAAAAAAAAATGTAATTACTTACTAAGCTGTATGTAATTATAATTGTCTGTGTGAGAGAATAAATAAAATATTATTATTATTTATCGTTTTATCATATCGTGTTTCGGTGGTCATGCTAGGGGGGCTGATGGTAGAGCGGTTCTAGTAAGATTGCATACGCCACAAGGTAGTGTACGAGTATGTTGCCAACCTGTCAAAGAAAATGCATATTTACATAAACACACACATACTTATAGGTGTGATTTTCAATGCACTACTTTTCTTTTTATTATAAACATTATTATTATACTAATGTTCTTAACTTACTCATTTTTTCGTTATTGATTTATACATTTTTCCATTTATTAAGCATTTTTAAGCAAATGCAAAGTCACATATTAAAATTAATAATATAAATAGTCATAATAGACAAGTAATGAATGAAAATGAAGCAAGTATGAATGAAAAGGCACGGCCCATGAGTCCGGCACCTGGACCATGTAACTATAGCATTTTATTTCCCCTCACTGCACCGTTTCACGAAATATGTTTTGTAAAAAATTGTTTTTAGCTTACATTTTATAAAATCGAATGTAAGTGGTGATCGCCAGCCAGTTACAATGTGATTGAGGTATCTAGTTGTGGATAAATTCCATCTATGACCATAATCAAAATTCATAACTCAGACAAACGCATCAATACAAATTGTGCATACGGCTGTACTCGCCTACACTCCAGCAGAGGATCACTGCTTGAAATGTTTCATTTTTGAGAAATACACTTAGTTGTGTGAATTTGAAATGGTGTTATCTAATATATAAAATTCTCGCGTCACAGTGTTTGTTACCGAACTCCTCCGAAACGGCTTGACCGATCTTTATGAAATTTTTTGTGTATATTTAGTAGGTCTGAGAATAGGTCGTAAACTATTTTTTATTACGGCGAAACGTAAGTTCGCCGTTATTATGGCGAAACGTAGTTCGCCGGCACAGCTAGTATGTAATAAAATCCTTATAGTTAAAACATTATTACCTCCTTGATGGAACTATAAGTAACTACCTACCGTGTAGTTAGATAAAATTAACGAATTTGAGTTAGCGTCCGTATCACTGGTCATTATTCTTAATCGCCAGTTAACGCATACCAAAAAGGACATTGGAAATAGTTGACTACCTACGTCTCGTCTTGAATTTTGACGTTTATGCAATCATTCTAGTTTGAGTATTGCGTCGGCAACGCGTTGATAGTCACCAAATTTAAGGAGCTCCGTTTATTGGGCTTATAGGTACACAGAGAGAGAGATAGAGAGCGTCAGGTACCACTACCTACCGTCATATCATCGATAGCAACATGTTTTGAAACGTATTTCGTTATTGTTATTGTAGATCCTGTAAGAGTAGCAGGAACTAGAGTAATAATGAACGATTAAAGGCCCACGGTACACATTATATTTTGAAACTCAATGCAATCAAAATCAATGCAATCACTCTTAATTAAAGGAGCCATCCTATATTATCAATTCTTTTGTAGACATAGTTTTCTTTCATACTTATGTACTTAGCGGCGGCGCCTGGTTATTGTGTATCAGCAATATTCCAAAGCTACTTCGTGTGTAGTTGGCATTGATTAGGAAATTCGTTTTACATAAATTTTTTCATGATAAGATATTGCCATGTATGAAATATTTGTGCTTAAAGGTATTTTTTTCTTTTTACCAGCTGGAGGAAATTAAATCGAAGGAACGGGTGATAATACAGCTGAGGAGAGAGGCGGCGCGGACGTTCCAGAATGAACAGGTATGTGAGATGGTTTTTAAGTAATTATTGCTCCGTTTACAGAGAAATACTCATTTAAAACTAGTTTTTACTTAAAATTATAAGGTAAAGAGTAACAACATACAGGACGAGATAAAACGAGAGAGAATGGGGTGTAAATAAAGAAGTTGATATGAAATACTCGTACAACTTGTTTGAAATCGCAAAAAAAATCAGCTGTTCCATACATTTAGGTTCAGTGAATGTCGAACATTTGTATGGAACAGCTGATTTTTTTTGCGATTTCGAAGTTGGTCCCATAGTGAAAGTTGTTCAGTTTGCTTGTCTGAACAAGCACACAAAATTTTTGTCATAACTAAAAAATAAACTTGTAGAGAAGCCTCTACATGAGCCGAGCTCTACAAATCATAGTTTTGGTTAAGAAGCAAGTTTTAGTGTAATGTTTTGCATCCGTCATAAACTAATCTGGTATTGAATGGCTATAGCATTCAATGCGATTCAATATTCTATCCATCCGTGGATTTTGTTACTAGCGATAGGTGCTTGACATTAGCTCCACACAAAACACGTCAAAAGTCTATCTCCAGTAAATAAATCCAGAGATAGGATATTGGAGCCGGTCGTTAGTAATAGCTGATAAACATTGTTTAATTGGTACATTGTCAATGAAATCTTTGATCCATTTTGTCATTGATTTACTACCAAACGTAGATAACGCATGAACGTTCGAAAAGTGGGCCGGTGAAGAACTGCCCAATCAGGCCTCGTGCAGTTCTTTTCCATGCATTGGATAAGCAATTTTGAGCATTATGTTTGAGAGTATAAAGTTGATATTTTCTTGTAAAAATGTGGCTAGTTATGAAATGATGTAACCGCACACGGTTGTACTTCAAATAGTTGCCGTAATAATAAAGAATAAGGTTGAATTCGATAAATACGGTACTTTCTTTATGGTAATTTTAATTCGGGTGTGCATATTCAACTATCTATTTAACAGCGTACAAATGTATAGTCGATTAGGTGACGGATTTCAAGCGCGTTTTTGTATGAAGTGCTCTATCTACGTTTGGTAGTAAATCAATGCATTTTGTGCATATTATGTGGCAAAAGAGAGCTCATCGCAGTCGCATTAGCTCGCATTTGCGGTAAGCCTTCTCAAGGGACTTGTTGAATGGTAAACATTTTTGGTTGAATCCGACAAATATCTAAGAGAGGCGATTGCAAACACTTGCTTTTTAATTTTAATTGAGAATTGTTGACTCTAGTTTTTTAACATTAAACATCTGTCACAGGCGGTCACAGTGTTCCTTGAATTCCATACTATTTCATGATGCTTTGACAAGAACAAATGGATCAGACCTTTTTCATAAGTGTCAATATGATTCAACATTTTGCGTAGGTTATTTGATCTCTAGTGAAATAGGACAGTATAGTGATGATGAGTAATCGGTCTGTATTACAACTGGAGGCGTGTCTCCGAAACGGAACGAAACGTAGAGATAATCAATATAGAGAGTTATCGACTTGCATGTTATATGGCTTATACTATTGATTGATGAATAGTGAGTATTGAAATAAGTAATATAGAAACAGCAACAGAATAACATCATATCTGATGCCTGTTATCTGGTGCCTGGTGCACCACATACATTTATATACCTATGCTAAAATATGACATTATCATTCTCATGTTAAAATCAATTAATTGACCATAGTTTACGCAGTTTATATATTTTTATATATTACATTGTTCACAGTAGCTAAAAAAAATACAGAATCGAATAACTTTGAAAATTTGTAAAGTACAGACGATTCAAATACAGTCAAAGATCGAAAACGGTTGGTATGCAAAAAAAAAGGTAAAAATGCTCGTAAATCAGAAAACATTTTATGTACCATATAATAACATGACGTGTTTTTTATCTCAAAATAAAAAATGTTAGTAGTTGATTTTAAATACCTGCTTTATAATAATACTGAATATTCGGAGATTGGGCCTTGTGGAATGTCCGAACCGTGTGAAATGGCCGCGGGGTATCCTCACGGTGATTAGCCCTGGACATGCTTAGGGTTCGAAGGATAATATGTCATTAACTATAAGTTAATGGTCAGTGCGAACTGACGAAGGGAACAGTGACTGACCAGAATACCTGGACTTGGACCAGAATACCCCAACCCAAGCTTTTATAATAGATTATTCAAGGCAAGCCCACCCTCTGTCGGTGAATCTGCCGTTCAAAAAACTAGACTCATCAGGTTGATTATGCAACTTTGATTGCTAATGCTAACGAGAACTGTTAGTTTTAAAAATAAACTTTGTATCCATCACTGCTTAAATGAACATCGCCATAACAAAATTGCTCACTAAATTAGTAATGGATATAAAGTTTCTTACAGAAAATAATAGTACATTATGGTACAAGTGTGTAATGTTGGTGATTACCGCTGAGGCGCATTGAGGCCCGAGCCGTCAGGCGAGGGTCTTAAGAAGCCGAGGACGGTAACCATCAATACACACGTGTATCATACAACGTTTTTCAACACACTTCTGAATAAAACAATACTTAAATAAAAAACCATTTTACATAGTAGATAAAAAGTTTACTTAGAGAAACAATTAGTAAATGTGCAGTTAGTAAAATTATAATTAACTATTTTTAATGACATAGCGGTCTCATCAGATAGATTATTTATTGAAATACTTTCATGTTCTATTGTTATTTGTGATGGTTCATTATTCGTGTAGGTAGGTGAAATCCAATCATTGGACGTACTTAGTATTTCGCCAGTAGGATGCGTCTCAGAATCAAGTTTAATTCTTTTTGTGATTTTTGCACAAATTTCCTTCTTGTTTTGTATGGAATCTTCTACGTATGATTCTGCTACATTGCTAGATCGCCACCCGCCAATGTCGCTTCAAAGTCATTATATCAGCTCCTGAATTTGCCAGCAATGTAGCTGAAGTTCTTCTGAAACTATGTCCAGTGTAGCTCTCAGCATCTACTAAACCCAAAAACTTTGCGATTTCTTTAGGCATAGAACCAAATTTGTTTATACCTATAGGCTGACAGGTACATTTACCATTCTGGTAATTTAGAAAGAAACGGTCATTTTTTGTTTTTGGCGAACGCAAACTTTCATACTTCTTAACAATATCATAGAATGGACCGTGTATGGTGAATGACCTAGGTATTTTATTTTTCGTGATAGGTATCTTCACTAAAAGCATCTCCAAGCAAGGCCATGGTTCTCTATATCTTTTACAGTTATATTTGTTAATTCTTGTATCCTACAGGCACCAGTTACACCAAATATTAAAGCAACCTGAAACAAAAGAAACAATAATTAAGGTCAACACACAACACAAGCTGCTATTAAATATTTAATTAAAATTAATTTAACTAACCTTTGTAGCCAAATATTGGTTATCTGGAGCATCTTTAATAAATTTTTCAATATCATCAGATGATAAAACCTTTGATTTTTTGCTTCTAAATCCATCAGATAGTCTCTTTAGATAAGCTGACAAATTCGAGTATGTTTTTAAGTCCACTCCATTCTTTGTTCGGACTGTACTTTTTAACATTGAGTAAATACACCACAAAGAGCTAGGTTTGTACTTAGAAGATAATTCTTTAAAGTACGCCATGAACACATTTTCTGAAAAAGACTGCGTATTCTTGTTGTTCTGCCATTGTATGAAATTTTGGTACGCTAATAGATATTTTTCCTTTGAGTTTTCTGGTAGTAAACTTTCCATAACGTTCTGGGCTTCACATCTTATATCGGGCGGTGTACAACATAAATCATTTTCTTCATAAATTGTATTTGCAGACATCTTAATTAATAACTAACTAAATAACTTCAAAAGAGAAAACGAGACGAGTTGTGAAAAATGTTTCGTAATGGCGGGAAAAATTAATCAGTTTTCCTATGCGCGCGCATCGGCCATAAACTAAAAAATGAGGTTTCTTTTTTTGGGCTTTTCGCGGATAGCATTTTAGCGCAAGTGTAAGCGTAACTCAACCAATAATATTAAAAAAAACTATTACTCACTCGTGAATAATAGTAATGAAAAAGTCACAGTTTGATTATAGGTGTCATTATGTGCCTAATTGCCATGGGATTAGAGTCACTTTATGAGGAAGTGCGTTGAAAAAGCTAGTTACCGAAGTTAGATAAATTAGTCCCTGGGCGTTCTCCACCAACACTAGAGTCAAGAGGAATCATATAATATCCAGCAGCATTCGATACCTAGTTTCGGGCGTGTCTTAGTGTAGGGGTTCCCAAAAATTTCCAAGTTGTGGCACACTTAGAAAATTAGAATTTTCTCACGGCTTTCTTTTTATTATTTTTGTTGTACCTTCTTTGGAATTTTGCTTTTTAGCACAGATATTAGGGGCGCTTCGCGGCACCCCTGCAGGCCTATAAATTATGGATCTTTCATCGTATGACATGGTATACATTTTGAGATAAAGAAGTCATGAAATGCTTCGTTTCGTATTAACGATCTCTGATTTTATCATCACTATGGCATAATTTCATTGATGTCATTATGATATAATTATTGAATGATCAAAAATCTGACCGAAAATCGTATTTTTTCGTTTTGCATTATGATATCATTTGAAAATCATGAGATCCGTAATAGGCCTGCTGATCTCTCTCTGTGGCATCCCAGGGTGCCGCGGCACTCATTTTGGGAACCTCTGTCTTAGTGGCTGAGATAATGATGATCTCAGACGTAACTGATACCGAGTGCTGTCAATGATTTAGAGCCTATTAAACCGCTCGATACATAGACAGTCTATGTAGAATTAGTCTCAAAGGGTAACGGCCAAATTCACCAACCTTGTTTTAGCGTAGGACAATCCTAAGCATTATGCTGTCACTTCTTGTCTGAAAGAATGTGACAGCATGCCACTTAAGATTGTCCTAAGCTAAGACGAGGTTGGTGAGCTTGACCATTAGACTGGTGTCTGAATTTGAATTCAGACAAAGAGACCGCGGGCTTGGCCGCGCATACTATCTGATATGTAATACGGGTGAAGGTACTAACGCTCATGCTCATTAGTAGCTCGAAAGCATGCCATTAATATGCAATATATACTTGGTACCACTGTGTCAAGATATTGCTAGTAATTAGCTCATTTCGAGTATGCTCAAACTCAAGTCGTTTGAATTTCGAGCGTGCTGGCTGAGGTGCGGGTGAAAGGGGGTATGCTACGAGGGAGTTGTATAGGGAAATGCCATAGCTCTGATAAACCATAATTTGTTTAAATAATCAAAGATTATTTAAAAAACAAAGAATAGCCAACGTCAACGTATTGCGTGCATTGTACTTATTTCTGTTGGCCCATAGCTCTTATATTACACCGATTTCGTAGTTGCCCTTTGGGTCACGATAAAAATGTTTCACGGTTAGTCTATTGACATAAGTACATTCATTCCTGTCGATTCTAGGTTTTTGGTTTATAAATTTTTAACCATCTCCTTTCAGTTTGATATTTCTACGCGTTCCTAAGAAAAAGGATCTTGACAGACAGACGGACAGCGAAGTGATCCTATAATAAGCGTTCCGTTTTCTCCCTTGGCGGAACAGGGGGGTTATTGTCGAAGAAAAAAATTTTCAATTTGACAGTCGCAGTCCATCCATTACTCCTTTATAAAAGGAAGTCGGCGCAGAGTCTTATGCTCACGACGCAATGGCTGTCAAATTATAAGCGATTTTTTCTTAGACAATAACCCACTAAAACCCTAAAAATTGTAAGAGGTAAATATATAGTAGGTACTTATTGTTTATCGTTTATTTACTATTTCACAAAGACAAACATTAAATCGGCCCTTGAATCACTGTTAATGGTAACATTTCAAAATAACCAATTTGTAGCATGGACAAACCAACATGAATGCAAGTTGGTAGAACAATTATTTGGCTTCGATGTCGACATTTACAATAACTTGGGGTTATATGGCCATCGTAAATAAGCCGAGTGATTTTGTGAAGAAATGTCGTAATGGACTTAAATGTGACTTTGTACGTATGTAAACAATTTGAACGTTGAGAAACATTTCATCGACTAGGTATATCAAATCAAGTAACATTTGAAATCACAGCAAATAAAAGAACGCAAGTGAATGATGTTAATAAAACGTTGGACACGTGTACACTTAAGAAACATGTTGATTCGTAGTTATTAACAGTGAATAAGACTACTTTGGTTTACCAAAGTTCAAAAGAGATCAATAAGTTAAAGATTTCGTTGGGGCTGGTAGGAGCTCGGTGGCCGAGAGGTCAAGGCGTCAACGCGTTGGTGAAGACACGGGTTCAAACCCCGCTCGAGACGAAATTTTTCAATTTGTTTAGCTATTTTAAGGGCCCGGTCTCGTTATATTCGGTGTTCTAGTAGGAATTATCAGAGAAGAAATAATTATTTTAGTTATTAAAAATTTAATAAAGGAAAGAAACTATTCTATCGTGTTCTGCTAATGATTTTAAGGCGACCTGTGTATTTTTTTCTTAATATTTCGCAATTACAGATTTTTGTACCCCCAATATTTTATTAAACAACTACGTTTCGCTGTATATTTTTACCCGTATTTGCAATATTTGTCATTGATGCTCAGCTCCTATCAGTCGTAGCGTGATGTGATATAGCCTAAAGCCTTCCTCGATAAATGGACTATTCAACACAAAAATAATTTTTCAATTTGAATCAGTAGTTCCTGAGATTAGCGCGTTCAAGCAAACAAACAAACAAACAAACTCTTCAGCTTTATAATATAAGTATAGACATAGAGATAGAGATGAACGATGAAACGTGTCAACAAATTTTTGTTCGTAACTTTAGTTCTCTTGTAGGTATTAAGGATATAACAACACATACGCCCATTTCTTAATCTTTATTAGGGTTTTATTGGAGATTTTCTCGGTTGAATAAGCCGGATCAGGCCACTTCGGGGCTCCTGTGGCTTCCACGCAAATCGGGAAGCCTTTCGTCTTCCGAGACAGTGACGTCATATCATATTCAATTTCGCACGTAACTGTAGGTATCCTCGAGGGAGTCGCGAGATTTGTTAGATTTTTTACACGCTTTGTCTTGGTTTAGCCGGTCTTAGGGTTGATTTCAGAGCGTCAGTGGTGCTGTGGACTCGGCACTTGCTTTCCAATCGGGAGGTCCGGGGTTCGAGAACGCCATGTACCAAGGTGTTTATCGTTTTTCGAATAGAATTTTTACATTTGTCTGACGCTCCTACGGTGAAGGCAAATATTGTGAGGCAACCTGCATGCCAGCGTGGTTGCGTAAGGCCTAAACACCCTATCTTAGGGTAGGCTCCAGCCCCTCGGTGAGGACGTATAGGAGCTGTTATGACAGGGTTGATTTAATATACTTATTGATGTTATGATTATTATTGACGATATGATAGTTTGCGAGTATACTGATGGTTGAGGAATATTTATTAGGTTGTTTAAAAAATGGTGGCTTTTAATCTTAAACTTTTAATGTGTGTATTTTAAGTATAACAAATCTTTATTAGTGAAAATAAGAACCATTTGATTCAATACATCTTGTACGACGAGATACAAAATTGTTTACGCCAATCTTGCAAAATTCCGGAGTCCTGGAAACGATGAAGTCATTGAAGGCGTTTTTGGTGTCGTCATGGTTTTTCAAACATTTATCCTTTAAAAAGTTGTACAAATGTTTAAAGAAGTGGTAGTCAGTGGGTGAAAGGTCTTTCGAGTATGGTGGGTCTGGCAGGATTTCTTGTAGGGTCAATTGTGCGGTGTGCGGCCTCCTATTGTCGAGAAGCAAATTGGTCCTTTTCTCCAACATTGATCCAGCATTAGTCAATCTAATGCTGGATGAAGCTGTCGTAGTTTTAAGCGCATCTCGTCCATTTGGTGACAGTATACCTCTGTCGTCATCGTTTCGCCCAGATTCAAAAAGTTGTGATGACGAATGAGGCCAAACACAGACCACCAGACAGTCACCATCACTTTTCTTTTGGTGTAATTCTGGCTTTACAAAATATTGTGGGACCTGAATTCCAACCTTTGAGCTGACCGATTTCTGCTGTCGCATAGTATCTATTTTTCATCACACGTCACGGTCACGTCACATACGGTCGATAAAAGTACCATTATTGTTGCGCAAAATAAGTGAAGACACAATATCAAATTCAATATCCTTTATTTAATTAGGATTTAACAATCGCCTTTGAACGTCAGAGAACCTACGCCATTGGTTCACAAGTCTTTGACAATTCGTGTGGAACCCACTTGTCTAGCTTTTTTAACTTACCAAGTTCTTTCAGGTGTTTGGAAATGGTTTCAATTGTAACACCTAAATCTCATGCAAGTTCTCGAACCGTTGTACGTGGATTCACTTCCACCGAAGCCTTCAATTATTGATGCTGTAGTATTATATTATCTGTGTAATTGGGGACCGTCTTTCACCCACGGCCTTCCTTATCTGCAAGTGTCTCATCTCCCTCATGAACCAATGGAACCAATGTTGTAGCGTACGTACGTTCGTTACTTGTTCCTTCGCCGAATGCGCCGTTAATATTGCGAGTTGCTTCCGTTGCTTTGTGACCCAGTTTAAACTCGTACAAGAAAATGATACGCAATTGCTTATTTTACATGTTAACTCATGAAATAAATAATTACGATGTTTACAATGAAATAATGAATAAATGCTAACAGCTAAATATAGAGTTTGAGCACTTTAAAATGACATGCAACACCCATAAAAACAAAAGAAACATCAATTATTTCATCAAAAAACCACCCTTTTTTTTTTTTTAAACGACCTAATCATTGCCTAACCACCACATGAGTTAGGCAATGATTAGGTTGCTGTGAACTTTGAAAATGCAATAATGTGAGTATTTATTTATTGAAACAAAAAATGATGGAATGAAAAAATATGAAAATGTTAAAACATATTGAACGTTGAGTTCCTTAATTAAACAATGGAAGTAAAGGTGTTTAAAAATGTTTATTGCTGCTATGAAATAATTTTAATTTCAAATGTAAACCACATTCGGAAAAAATATTGAAATTCAAATTTTTAAATTCCACGCAATCTGAAAGTACAACTCGTCAAGAAAAGTTCCACTTTAAAGACTGTGATCAGATTTTAATAAAGAAGATTTAATTATTAACTTCTGATTTAAAGGTAAACAAACGTCTTAATTCCACTAAACTTATGATACGAGTATATATCTCTGTTAAGTTTAATTTCATTCAACAGTAAATACCATTTTTTACCATCATTTAGCAAACAATATAATTACTAGTTTACATTACATTACACATGCACTAATAATTACACACACTAATAAAGATGAATCATATTCTAACTTGAAACTTAAAGAGGGCGATGCCAACATTATAATTCAAAAGTTTTCCCACAACCCACATCAAGGATAATATTTCAAAAGGTTTAGGGCCACACGCACTTAGCTTAAGGGTTCTTAACGCTTACAATATACTGCAGCGATACGGCCTGATAAAAAAATGGTGATAATCATGCGACGGTGTGGTCGCGCGTCGCGGAGCGTGGGGCAGGTTCAGCGAGACAGATCGAGTTAAATTCCCGCCGAGAGCACACGCGCACGCGCTACCGTCGGCATTTTGAACGAGTCCAACCGTCAACGGTCTGCGTGCATTCAAATCAACGTGCGAAGTGTCTGCTGGACTTTATTTTGCTTTGTGTTTATTAACAGTGTGTGTGGTTTCATTGTTTCCTTCATCAACAACTGAAACTGAACCGCGATTGTGATCGTGATCTGACGTTCTATTCTCTGGACTCTACATTTCGGATTTACTTTCTATCGTCGTAAGTATCTGTTTTGTTGTTTTATTTACCTCTCATTACGTGTAAAGCAGAGAAAGTACATTGTTTTAAGCACCGAATCAAACGTTAGTCAGGTGTTTAATCCGATTACGGGCGGTTTAATGTAATTGGTGGTCTGGTTGTGATTTCACCAAAGTTAGCCGGTTCACCGTAGATTGTCAGAGTTATTTTGATACGGTGCATCTAATTTATTTTGTTTGTTATTTCATTCTTTAAATGTTCAAGTAACACTCAAAAGTGTCGTAAACTAAACTGTACATAAATGTTTTTGAATCCATCGAATGCAAAGCGATGTGTTCGGTTGCAATGATAGAGTTTCTAAATTCAATATTGACGATAACACTACAGGAAAAGATAAATTTATATGGTTGTATTTTGATATTAATTAACATTCGACAGGAAACTTACGATTTCATTATGACACCGAATCAACGGTACTCTTTCAACAGTCTCATTGAGGCCTTCAGACTTTCCCAGGCTTTAATATCAAGCGGATTGAGTTAACATCCCATTGTCTGACTTAACTCGGTTGCTCTTGAAATAACGCAGTTAAATTAACTGTGTCTAGAAGCTTGTGGTTTTGTTAACGTATGAAGTCGTGAGGACGATCAGTGGACAAAAACTTCCAAATTTGTTTTTAAGTTTTCTTGTGTAATGTGCGCGGTGAGGTCTTTGACTCCATTTGAGATGCGGCAATAAATAAGAGTGCATCGAGCGATATTTTTTATGACCTTCTTTGTGGTGCGACTAAGTTGGTTAGTGATTTTGGTAATAAGACTTAATATTCGTACCTTTGCATCAAAACGTATACGTTTCTGTCCACTAGTTCTTCGGTTTGATTTAATTTTTTCCAGTGCTGTTAAATAAGACATAGAAAATTATTCTATTAGATATATTATTAGAATATAATAGTAGTATTAGAATATAATAGTATTGGTGTTTCTAAAATTCCAGCTACGTTGTTGAATTATTTACCCTGTATAAATTGCTCATACTTTAATTTCAGTAAAACTTTAGCTCTGTAAACAATTTTGCATGTGTTCAGAAGGCCAAAGTCCAATCTGTAACGCATTTCGGAACGTCTGAGGAAAGAACACTATTTGCTAACAGACATTATTTTCCAAGTTCACTTCTTGCATCTGTGGATTCAATTTTCAATATTTTATTTAAACACAGTTGAGCGTAAGATCTATGATACTGAAAAATAACATTTTAACAGTATTTATATTTGTTCTATTGATTTGTTTACTTATACAATAACCATACAATAAGGATGATGAATTGCTGACAGAGTATGAAAAATTAATGTTAATTAGTCCGTCAGTTAGATTATAAAAAATTACATGCACGTATTTTTTACTTAAAAGAAAACTACTGAAAGAAAGCGATTAAAATTAAGTAATAGAGGTTCACTTTATACAATATGATGTCACGAGAAATTTTAGTTCAATGATCGCCTCAAGTTTTTGACTAGGTGAAGGAAAAGAAAATATGCGTGTCCAAGATTTTTTTATTAGCTACAGGACTCACATTAAAACAACATTTCGTTAACATCTCACTCAATCATAAAAAAAAACTAAAACGTACATCTCACTAAAACTTATTTATCTTCCCGGATAAAACACCAAAAAAGCAGCTTGTACGCGCTCACTATCCTTTGTAAGAAATTAACCATTTCTAGCATGTTGTCAACCACCTTACGAATGTCATCTTTTCATCTGCTAACTCAAATTCGTCCTACAATGTTCTCGTCCATAAATAGGCGGAGACCGGCAACTAGAGAACTATTGTTTTCCACAGGTCGTCGGTTCTTCGTAGTGTGACCTTTGCAATGTTACCTTGCAAACTATTGAAGTATGTCGATACGTTTTGTTCAGTGCGATATCGTATAGTCACACAAAAACCGTTTATTCAGCATGCTCCGTTGTGGCTCTATCATTTTTACAAAGAAAATATTGTCAATACAATTTGTGAAATACACAAAATGGGACTAGATTTCTTATTGTGTTACCAAATCTATATTTACATTGAATATAAAACTCTTTCAATATATTCTGCAGTTAAGATGTTACGGCGATTTTTGTACCCGACTACTTACTTATTTTTGCTCACGGCTGTATAATTATAATCTGTGAAACTACAAGAGTCTCAAAATTTACATTTATCTCTTAAGACGTGGGTGCTCATTAAGAGAGAATTTTGCGAAATTCAACCCCTAACGGAGTAAAAAGGCATGATAAAGTTTATAAGAAAAATAATATTACTTAGGTATCACCATTTTAAAATTAGAACATTCGTTTGGTTTTTGTTGGTCTATAAATCTAATGGCCAATTTCACTAACCTTCTTAGTTAAGACAATCCTAAGAAGAATGCTGTCACTTCATGTTTTTAATGAAAAGAATGTGACAGCATGGCACTTAAGATCGTCCTAAGTTAAGACAAGGTTAGTGCAATCGGCAATAAGAGTTATAAAACCTGCGGAATAAACATAAAGGGCCTCATTCACGATACGATCCGTTCGTTTCGATGAATCTAAAGAAAATCGTGAAGATATATCGCCATAATAATACTGCACATATAGGAAACGATTGGTCGTTGCGATAGATCGTTTATTTTTTTTTCTCATTTCAACTGAGTTGGCAAACAAGCAAACTACCCACCTGATAGTAAGTGGTAACAGTTATACATGTGGCTCTTGTGAGATTCACAGCAAAACTGCAACCCCCTAAAGAACCACAGTGTACATTGCCAGCTTGTGACATCAGATGTGAAGTCACAGTACCCAGTAATTTCACTGCCACATCTTACCCTTAAACCGGAACACAGCAATACAAGCACTGCTGCTCTGCGGCAGAAATAGGCAAGAGGTATAGAGGTATAGATAATCGTAGGGATAAAAAAACTGTCGTATAAGTTTCAGTAAAATACCAATAAATTAACAATATTGCTTCCTAAGGGATAGGCAACAGTGAAAAAAGTAAATGTGTAGTCACCGTTTGATACTGCACACACCAAGAAATATCATCAAGAAGCCAGAATAGACAAATACAACTTGAACTGCATGAAATAGGTGCCATGATTTTTTTAGTTAAGTCACATTATTGAAGTTACGTTAGTGCGTTCTTATGATCAACATTTTAATTGAGCCTTCATAGCGTGGTGGCTCAATTATTACTACACATCACAAATGCCTGTGATAATGACCGAACTACACAGGCAACAATTGTAGACCAGCCAATCATGACGAACTAATTATGATTAATAAGAGGTTTTACGTTTTCTGAGATACAGCATCAGTATCTATAATAGCCCTATAAACCATACTTTCTTAGATTTTAAGTCGGCATTTTTCTATTTTTCGAATTTAGTTGAAAATTGGAAAGCCTGCTTTGTTAAAACATTTGCTATGAATTGCTAATGCCATACTGATACTGGTAGTATTGTGTGTAATAGGAGTACTTTTTCATTTATCTCACCTATAGTTTTGAATGTAACATTACCGAATTCATAGCAATATAAGACTAATGTTTCATTTTTAACACGTACTGCAGCTATTTCACATTCAGATAATATCAATATTTTTCTTGTGACAATGCGAACCGCACGTGATCTATTTTACTATTGGGTTCAACACACTTCGTCGGTAAACGGATTAGGTGTCATTGTGGGTGTTCTGTTTCACGGGACTGTGAGAAACTGGTTGTACTTACACGCAGACTACGTGTTTCGGATTATATTGTAATGATATAAGTGTTATGAGGTCGCAAAACTGACTTTTCTCTCAACACCCTTATAATGGCTTACAAGTCTACAGGTGAGAATTTTGGATGTTTGGTTAATACTGCTAGGGATTTTATATAAGCCATCTTAGCTCCAATTCGAAATGCAGCTTGAGATTAATTTACTAAGATACTGTATTCAACAATTATTTGTTTTAAACGTAAAGTATTGAAAATTTTGCTGTTTCCATTTTTGAAAAGTAGGTTTAGTTCTTTAGAAGCACTTCTTGAGATAGTCTGTTTTGATAAGTTTGCTTGTAGCAGCTGAGAACGGTATATTTTTGCAATGTTCGATTACTGGGACGATTGTATAAGCAATTAAATGATAGCTATCGAAGTTTTTATTTGAAATCTAAAATGATTTTTTGGTTTAAAAGCGATCACGTTCCGTCGTTCGTGAAATTTAAGACACTTCTGATGAACAGTTAGAATTGGTTCATATCAGTGGGTGTTGACCCTGCCCGTATCTATCAAAGCCGCTTTGCGATTAGCCCCCTAACCGTGATCGCCTAAAACAATATTGAAACCGCACTGTGAGCGGGATGGCGCTATACGCAGCAGGAGCGGTGTCTCTGTTTTAATATTGTTTTAACCATGCTATAAGCGATCATGGTAAGGCCCCTGCGGTGCGGTACAGAAAAGTAGTTGCGCTCAGTGTTCTTTGAAGCTTTTGGCTTTCGATCCTCTAGCTTGATTTTCCATTTCCAGATTTTTCATTGTATGACTTGCCTTTGATATATCTGTAGCTAGTTCTTCTATTTTTCTTACTCTTTCATCAATTCTATTGAGTTTATTAATTAACTTATTACCTAAAATATATTATGTGAGACCCCGAAATGTTTCGATAAGATATTTTTACTTTCTTTAATTTCTATATTTGTTAATTTGCGTTTTCTTCAATAATGCTTGCTTTGTCAAGGTAAGAAGATATTAATATAGTTATAATTTCGCTCAGGTTACCCGAAAGTGGCCTCGATTGAAGACTAGTTCCGTCACGGTTCTACTTCCTCGCAATTATTGAGAATAAAGATTTTTTTTTGTCGAATTGGAATAAAGGTTTTCATTTGTCGAATTTAGATGTCTCTTCTCGTCCGAATCCTGCCAACGTACGAATCCAAGGTTCATCACTATAGCTTATATACGTCCCCACCGAGGGGCACGAGTCTACCCTAAGTTAGGATGTTTAGGCCTTAGTCAACCACGCTGGCCCAGTGCAGATTGGTCGACTTCACATACACCTTTAACTTCTTTGCAGATGTATGCAGGTTGCCTCACGATGTTTTTCCATTACCGTAGGAACGTTGGGCAAATAAATGTGAACTTCGAAAAACGAAGAAACACACTGGTACAGGCCAGGATCGAACCCTGGACCCCCCGATGAGAAGGCCAGTGACGAATCCTTTGTGCCGCCGACGCTTAATTTATTTTATTGATTTAAATGGTACTTCAAAGAAAATGCAGTGACAAATATACATTTGTAAGTTTGCTTTATTCTTACATAATTACGACAATGAATCGGATATTGATTCGTAGTTCACAGTGAATAAAATCTCTTTTAGCTAAACAAGGTAACAAAATTAATATATGTACCTACACTCGGCGTCAAAAAAATTGTTCAAGAATTCCTTAACCTTATTTAGAGGATAGTGTTGGGTATCATTAGAAAGGTAACAAAAAGGAGCATCAAAAAACAATTAAATTTAAACTTTTGTTTAATTATAATGATACAAAAAACATTAAAATGAAAATAATAATAAAAATCCCTAATTAAGTCCTAAATAACAATCGATAATTTTCAAAAAAAATGTACACTAGATTTTAAGTTAATTTTCAGACACTTTGTCTGAAAATTAACTTAAAATCTAGTGTTACCCCCCCTTGCCCTGATGACTGCTTCCATGCGGTCCCTCATGGACCTTACCAACTTCAGGAGCTCTTCTTGAGGGACAAGATCCCATTCCTCCATTACCGCGTCTTGGAGTTCCTGTAGAGTCGAAGGAGCTGGATCCCGAGATCGAACCTTCCGTTTAAGATGGTCCCAAAAGTGCTCTATCGGATTCAGATCCGCGCTGGCTGGCAGTGGCCAGCGAGACGCTGGCCACTGCATCACAGAAATTGGGACCTCCGCAGAAAGTCGCTCACGATGGCTGCAGTGTGAGCGCGAGCGTTGTCGAGCATTAATGTGAACCCCTCGCCAAAAAATTCGGCAGAGGGGACCACATGCACTTCCAGGATCTCTGTGACATAGCGGCGAGCAGTCAGTGACCCTTGTCCGCGAGCACCTCCCGTCCGGGAGACGCAGACAAGGTCGGTTTTGCCGGCAGCCGACATACCACCCCAGAACATGCAGAATCCGCCTCCATATTCCACCGTCTCTTGGATACAGGCTTGGGCGAAACGTTCACCCTGCCTCCGGTATACCCTTCTCTGTCGGTTGTTGCAGAAAAGACACTCGCGTCTCGTCTGAGAAGAGAACAGCTCCCTACTGCTCAAAGGTCCAATCGACGTGGTCACGAGCAAACTGTACGAGTAAGCGGGCTCGCCGGTGCGCTGCAGTCAATTTTGGACCTGTAGCAAGTCTGTGGGCTGCTATCTTCTTCTTCTTCAGTCTTCTTCTAATCGTAGAGATGCTCACGGTGCGTCTGCGAGCTGCCTGGAGCTGCTGTTGCAACTGAACAGCGTTTAAGAAGCGATTTCTCAAAGAGTACGACACAACGAACCGGTCGTCTCTTTCCGAAGTGCAGCGACGTCTACCGGACCCATGTCTCCGGATATAGCCACCGGTCTCTAAAAAGCGCTGCTATACTCTTCGAACCGAAAAACGGCTCAGATTCAGTTGCCGGGCGACATCACACTGCCGCATCCCTGATTGCAGTAGTGCAACCACTTGAGCGGCCTCATCAGCTGTGGTATCCATCTTCCAGGTGTTTTTTCTTTAGCAAAATGTACAGATGTGTCCTCTTCAACGGTTGAATAGCGAATGACCCACATTGACTCCGTGTTGACCCTTTTATACCCACAAAGGAAGCGCAACTAACGACTCTCCCGGGTAGCAAAATTTGCAAGAAATTTTTGTGACACTATATTTGTTGCTTTAGGTTTTATTTGATAATAAAAAGTAATGTTTTTTATTAAGTTCATTAAGTAACCTTTTAAATAAAATCTTAATAAATGTGACTGCATCTGCATATCAAAAGTTAATGACATTTGAAAGTGATTTTCTTAGAGGTGCGATTTTTTTGACGCCGAGTGTAGTTGAAATTTCGCTTGAATTGTATAAGTCTCATGGTTGTAAGTAGAAGTAAGTTTCAACCCTGGTCGAAGTTTGAAGTTATTTTTTATATGTTTTTTAATTCAATTCCTATTTTTAAATGTTTTCATTCATTTCAATTCATTCTGTCCTCTAATTATGGATCTAATCTAATTGAACTCGTCGTTTCAACAAACCCACTATATTTAAAATAATCATTACGTGTTAAACGCTTGGCTGAAGTAATATTTGTTGTAAGATGCCTGTCATACTGTGACTAAAAGGTAGTCATGGTAGAAGAACGTTAACCAACACCAACTCTAATTTAATTTACCATTAATACCCACCAGTTTAATTAAATCCAAGTTAATCCATTGGTTTAATTAAATACTACTTATATATTCATTATGTAAAATCCATTGAATTTATTAACACCATATTACTTAAAATAATATGCTCGTTTTGTAAAAGTGAAATTAGACTGGAAATAAATTGAGGTTTGTGTGTTAAGCCCGACTGGGTTTCACTTTTCAGATGGCACACAAAAAACACAAGGTTTTTATGCGTTTTATGAAACTATTATATTAATTCTTAACATAGGTAGCATGTTACAAAGATTTTTATTGCTCATATTTTAGGAGCCTAAACAGCCGCGATCAAAGAATTATCAGGGCCTCATTTTTGAGATCTTGAACATCTGCTGAGTTTCTAAAATCGTTTAGCGGAGTTGGACAAGGTTAAGTAAATACAAGTTAATACTAATAAAGGCCTCAACTTAGGATACAGTGTTTGTATTCAGAAATATTAAAAGCATCGCAATTAGTGCGAGGGAGGTGGGCTATACGGGCGAAGACACGGTTAGCGCAGAGGTCGAGTGATCGCCTACTGCGCAACGGGTCGCGGGTTCGATTCCCGTACGGGACAAATATTTTGTATGGCCTACAGAAATTTGTTCCGGTCTATGCGTATGTGCATGTGATATTCTATGTTCGTAACTGCACCCACGACACAGGAGAAAATTCTAGTGTGTGGCGATGTTTTTTTTAAGTAGAATAAAAGTAGCCTGTAGAGCGGAGACTTGTTCCATGTAGGTACCATGTACGCCCTAAGGGACTCGTTGTGAAGGATTAATGAGTGCTCAAGTTGAGCAAACGTTGCATGGAAGTATTGGACGTTTCAATATACATTAATTCATTCAAGTTTTGAATGCATCATTTTATGCACCACACCGTTAGTCATAGACGGAGTACTTTTTTTTTTATTGCAGAAAGTTGGTAAACAAGCAAACTGCCCACCTGATGGTAAGTGGTAACAGTCACCTATAATACATGTGGCTCTTGTGAGATTCGCAGCAAAACTGCAACCCCCACAAGAACCACAGTGTACGTTGCCAACTTGTGACACAAGATGTAAAGTCACAGTACCCAGTAATTTCACTGCCATATCTTACCCTTCAAACCGGAACACAGCAATGCAAGCACTGCTGCTTTGCGGCAGAAATAGGTAAGACGGAGGTACCTAAGCAGACGACCCTGGTACAGAGTCTCCCTCCAGTAAAATTAATCAGTAATAAACTATTTATCATTGATTATAACGTTTTGCTGTAGTTTCATTGAAATTTGGAAACTCTCGCAAAAGTCTCGCAAACACAAGGGGGAGTCTATCTTTTGTACGAAAGCTCTCCATTAGCAGTAGGAGAGTAACAGTTCTTGCTACTGGCGAATAAGACCCCTTGTTAAAATATGATTGATTTGTTTTATTTACCTAACTGCAATTAGGTGCAGTTGCAATTAGGTAAATAATTTCATAAAAATAAAATAAAATATAATTAATAAATGAACCCACGATAGTTTTCAGTGGTTTTATTTAAGGCTGACAGCTTATAGTTAGATATCCCAAAAACACAAACTCTTCTGACATTAGTTTAACATTAATACCTCATGATTCTCTATCGCCTATTGCAGAAGTCGCGATTGTCCCTTTTACAAAACATAATTAATCCAGAAATAGTAGAAAAGAGGGAAAAACAGCTGACTCTTCGCCTGTTTGGTTGTCAAACTTAGTTGTATAAAAAATCTGCCATTATAACCTATACATATACATACAGACAAATTGATGAAAATTCATGATTAATCACCAAATATTTTATGCTCATCAATGATTATAAATTATACGGTGAAATGAATTTCGTAACAACTATAGATAGACGAAGCTGACACGAAAGTTCAAACTGGTTCAGATTTTATGCAGACAAATGTACTCAGCAGAGCGCAAGTGCACCCAGAGCTCAGCGTTTCGTTCGATGCTACCATAATAAATAACTGTCATTCAGACGTACCATAAAGAACTTTCTACTGACCATTCAGCTATTCATTGCGCCTTTGGTTTCTTGCTTTCATAAACTAAGATTACCTCCTGCACATTATGCGAAGTGATCTCAAATTAGTGCCCACCGTAAAACAAATAGTGCTGATGAAACAAAAGAAAATAGGGATTTGCATCGTGGATCTGTTTGTGTTTTATGTAAGGCAAGCTGGCGGAGACAAGACCAAATTGATCGTGATTAATGTGAAACCGAGTATTTAAAGCTTAACGTTATTTTGAATATACAAATATATATAGATCGGCAAACTCACTCCTTATAATTACGCAAATCAATTTAATTATTGATTCATCACTCTCGCCGTCTGCGTTCCGTGACCACGAAATCCTATCTACATCCAAATATCGCGAATTAAGATGTGAATTAACTTTCTCTGTTTATTCCGTTCTAGCATTTAAATTGAAAGTGCCGAAAACAATAACAGTGAGCAGTTCGGCTTGTATTAAACACGTTCAGATTCACATTTTGCATTGAGAATGGATGGAATGCGTGCCCGTCAAACGATAATATTGACATAAGCAAATTTGACTTTCGAATGTATAATTTGTTTAAACACGAATTTAGTGTCAAGTCAGCAGCGTGAATATCGAGTATGAATATGAGTGGTTAGCATGGACTTAATAAGTTTTGATTATTAAATCCATGGTGGTTAGATAATATGTATTTACATAGTGCCCGAAGGCATAGATGCAAGTTCAAGCGAACCTTGTATTTAGAGAATTTAGAGAATCGGTGACAAATCAAATATAGGTAATATTATGAAATGAAGTGCTTACTGTTTCTTTTTATGAATGTTGTTATAAAATCTTCGTTTGATTATTAAATAAGTTACTTATTTCTGACAGAAGCTAAGAAAGTTTTGGTAATGTAACAAAATAGTAAAAGCAAATCCATTAATTAAAAGCGAGTGACACCGATGCTCAGCAGATAAAATACATTGCAAATTACGATAATAAAGCAGACCGTAAAAATATATAACAGATAACAGCTGTAGACGCAGTAAGGTACAAGTTTAATGCATTTTATCGTAATTATGTTATTCGCACACGTCACAATGAGTGTAATTCTGTACGATATCCAGCTACTTATGTTACAATACTACGGCAAATTGTTACGCATTGGAATCGAGACTCATAAGAAAATTTATGCAGGAATCATAGAACGATAGCGCAGAACTCAGTTAAGAAGTGCTTTTAGATGACGGTCATTATGACTTCTCACGATAAGTTCAAAAAGAAAAGCAAGCATTAAAAATAAAACGTGGCTTAATGTAAGGTAAAAGTAATTTTAATGAAGAAACACTTTGAAGAAAAGTACTTGCTTCTTGTAAGCGCACTAGATTTTGTCTGATGTCGTCAAATTGTACTTGGTCTTGGAGGTAATGCTACAGAACTGCTTTTGTACCGTTTTTATATCGATTTCTTTCATGTTATAATATAAACCTGAAAAGTTTGGTAGATATTCACTACAGAAATAAACCATTTTCATTTCTTAACAGTTTGCCTGATGATATATTTTTCTATGAGATGTTTGTGTCCCAATACAAGACTGTTTCATAATAGTTAAGTGATGAAACTCAAATGATGACTGTATTTAATTGTCCTGTTATTCCCACAAACAAGTCATATAAATTACAAAATCATATAAAACATCGTAGATTTAAAGCTGATACGGATGATTTAATATTCTTAACGGTACAATTAAATAGCACTTTTGACGCGCAAGACATGTACAAATATCTATACGATGTATTAATGACAAGGATAATAAAATTACATTGTATATTGTTTCACAACACTTGTATTGACTTCTCGTCAAAGCACAGGTTTATATCCCACGAAGTAGGTAGCTGTAATAGGAGCCAGTCTACATTGAGGTTGCCATTCACTATTCCTCGACTGACATATGACCTCGTCAGAGTGCAATTGTTACCAACGGAAACAGAGATGGAATGAAAACATACATTATTGTTCTTTTTATGACAGTAGATATACGGTAATTGTTTGATTGTTTACATCCAATGGAATGGTAAATGAACTGGATTCACTGATAATAATCAAAACATAATTGTTGATCGTATTGTACATGTTATTGATGAGGATAAGATTAAAGTATTCACTGCTTTAACTGTCACTAGTATTGAAAATAATGCTTATGCCAATTAATATGACTATACACGTTGCGCTGCATGAGTGTTCAACAATAAAAAAGCAATGATGAATTATACTTGTTTTAAGATTAACGACAATCTTGAAACTAACGATGCTGCATACGATATGAAATGCATTATAATAAAAATGTTACACAACGCCAATACGTCTTGATAGTATTGCTTTTCTAATAAATTAGTAGCAATATTAGAAACGTCATAGACGCGTAAATGTTTGGAGAATTCAAAATACATATTTGCGTGCCACTTTCATCACTTTATAGGTCCATATGCTATGTCATAGGTAACAGTAAAACCTGTATCATGGATCATGGGCCCAATTTCTGCTGCATTGAATTCAATGAGATGGCAGATGCTCAGTGCCGTTAGCTGCGCAGCCTATTCTCTGTAACAGTTTTTTGTACGTCCTCAGCTTTATTACATAGACATAAGGGCGACTTTAGGACGATAATGCTAATATTATTCGTCGTTAATGAAGTCTGAGTCTAGTTCTTGTAAATTTTATTATGGCTCATGATACTCGTAGTTTGGATGTTGATACTTAATTTGGTTGCAGTGTTAACCAACACTGATGGTCAAAAAATTGATTGGTATCGTGTGTAGTTCCCATTTCAGAACTTTGGTTGCATGACCCTCTCACTTCAGTTTACAATCGCCTTGATTCAGTGTAGAAATCGACAAATCGGTGTATGCAATTACCAATATTCGGCGAATTCTGCGTTTATTGTAAATACTAGAACGTCGAGCACGAGTTATGCTTGCTTGAGTTTAAACTCGATGGACGTTTGTGAATTTCACGCCAATCGTGCTATTATTTGGGGATTTAATGAAGCTTAGCTCTCAAGGAGACTATGTTCATTATATTAATGTCATTAACAGTAACTACCCCGTCAACATTTGTAAGCTTGTTAATCTATATTAGAATAAAAATGTTGTGTCACAGTGTTTGTTATCGAACTCCTCCGAAACGGTTTGATCGATTTTTATGAAATTTATTTTACAAGCTTTTATTTACTTTCACCTGTCCCGCTGTCTGTAATGAAATCTTGCAAGTTAAATTTGACCCACTAACTTCCCGGTATCCGATTGAGCTGAAATTTTGCATCATCATCATCATCATTTCAGCCAAGAGACGTCCACTGTTGGACATAGGCCTCCCCCAAGGATCTCCATACCACAGATAATATATCCATACCGATCGGTCCTGCGCCTCCCGCATCCAGCATTTGTATTTTGTACAAATTTTGCGTGCATATGTATATTGCGTGACAATTAAATATTATGATGACATGGAGCTGATCTAATGCTGTAGCTGAAAGGTGGCCATAGGAACTCCGCAATAAAATGACACAACCCTATCGAGGTGGGGCGCGTTTGATTCGTATTGACGAGAACTAAAAGCTTGTTGTTAAAAAAGTTTTTTTTTATTAATTTCTTTTGTGTATATTTGGTAAGTCTGAGAATAGTTCGTAGGCAATTTTTATACCCATAGGTAAAAAGTGTAGCCCTCTTCAGATTTTTTCTTTTTTTGGCAGTTTTTGTTTTTTTATGTATTGGCATCAAACATACTTATAACCCTAAATTTTTACCCTTCTACCGTATTTTTACTGGCGAAACGTAGTTCGCGGGCCCAGTTAGTAATGTATAAATGTAGTACTGTTTTCGGATTTGACTTATGATATGTTTCTAGATGTGCCCGCGACCTCGTCCGCGTGAAATAGTACTCGTAACTTTTGTTGAGGTTGATAAAAAGTAGCCTATGTTATACCTTATAAAACCGTCAAAATCGGTCCAGCCCACTGTGGGACATCCATAGGTCATAAATCTTAAAAACCTGCTTTCTTGTTTTACATTTTATTCCTTGTCGTTACATTGGATAGTTGCGGTACCTTCTGAAACTATAAATAGGTCAGTAATTAGAGTGCGCCTTCATTATCTATTGTGCATTCAAAGAGAGCGCATCGCCAATCGTAAATACTGTTATCAGTGAGTCATTAAAAAGCGTGACGTCATTTGTTGTCATTGCGGGACCTGTGAGTGCTGTGTGAGTTTTTTCTGAAATGGATATCCAAGAACAGGGTATGTAATAATTAATATTTTTATTTTAATTGTATCTTAGTATATATTTTCTTTAGTATGTCATTGCTACGAGGCGACTTTTCTTGGAGTATTATATTTTAATATTCAAAGTTTGAATAAACTTTTAAATATGTTCCCACTCGCTCCGACTATGGAGGTATATTGCACCATAATCTTTAGACTTTCTTATCTTAGGAAAATTAAAACTTGGCTGCCCTTATCTGCCCTTTTGGCGATGACAAGGGTGCTACGGTTGCCAGATTATCTCGTAGCATTTGCTACGAAATTAGTTTATTTAGTCTTAGTGCTTTGTGTAGGTTTTGTGACTGAATTTGTAGTGCTTTTTCTTGCTGAATTGTTGAAATATTGGGAAATCTTAGTTGAAAGAAAAAAAACAAACTTATTCCTTTAGTCCGATACAAAATGAAAAGCTTTATTGTTGTAGGTACATAATTATAATACACATATGCATATGTTACTGAAGTACACAAAATCCCTCAATGCAAAGCACTTAACATAATGTTTAATTAATACAAGCCAAGGGCAGGATGGTTCAGGTCTGTTTGATCAATCTCGGCAGGTAAAAATCAGGTACAAATTGGGTACAAAACTACAAAATGAGGGGCAATAAAGTACACCAACAAATAGTTATAGGTTTCCTTTTTTTTTTTAAAAGAAATTAGTAGCCTTCCCCGGAGCGGTTGTTAGTAGAGCGTACCTTCGATGCTAAGTTTCCGCGATCACGGGTCAGTGATATAATTTTCCAGCTCCTTAGATTATTCTCTCTATATATGTACAATTCCACAGAATTCCTCCTTGTGTTAGGTTAGTTTGTTATGGTTTCTAGCTGTAAGGTCAAGCAGCGGAGCCCTACGGCCTCCGGTAACTGCCCTGGAGATTCATAGCACAGTGTTAGGTTAAAAATATAATTAAATATGCCTATGATCTTAGGGTCAGTGGGTCTAACACTGAGTTCTGAAGGAATCCCAGTCAATACATTTGAACCTCATGTAATAAGCATAGCAAATGAATTCCAAAACATAATTTTTAATAAATTGACAAATTGTCTTATTGGTTAGTTAATAAAAAGGACATATGGAGGGGAGAGCACCTACTTTGTGTATAATTACTGCTATTAATAAAAAGAAAACAGCTTAATTTGTGAGTTATTTGCCAAAGAAGGATGTGAAACTTAATATTGTAAAAATTTAGAATTTAACAGGAAATTCGCAAGTGTTACTCAATATATGCCTTAATCCCACTAAGATGCCGCTTACTATCAGGTTTTTTTAATGAAATAGGGGATGGAAAAGGCGAATTTTGGAAATGTAACATGTTTGATTTAATAATCAATTTACCCACAAATAAAAATAAAATTAACAAAATCTGCTTTAAATCATGAAATATAATAAGTTAATTAGATACCTTATTGATTTTTTTGCACTTATTGATACAATAAATCCATTTAATTTAATGAATCGCGTGCCGGCGAGTAAATATAGTATTTTTTTCCCTTAGCTTTACTCTTCAAGCTGAAAACAAAAAGAGCTGAATTTTGTAGTTTCACTGTGGTTTTTCAAATCAAATTCACACGGAAAACGAGAGAAATACCTATGGATTTTATTCGCAGAAATGAATTTAAATACTTTATGATCTTCGAATCAATAACAAATTTCTTCGGTCGATGTCTCATAGACTAACCAGTTCGGAGATCGTAACATAGACGAAAGACGCGTTCAAAGACTAGGGCGAAAAATGGGCGCGTTCTATTTACGCACATACTAGAATCGAGGTCCGTTCACCGAATGTTAAGCGTCGTATTGGCGACGGAACCTTCCCATAAACCAAATTCATTTCACAACATGTGTGTCATGATGTGTTAAGTCAACATACGGATCTTTCGAAATTCTACAATATACAATAAGTATTTCCAGCCAAAGTTATAAGTTTGGTTGGAAAACAAAACGCAATGTAAATTAACCATAAACAAACTGTGAATGCTTTCCGAATTCTATTCGACGAAACCATAATTATATGATCTATAGGTTTAAGTGTATTTTATTAAAATATGTCTATAGAAATGATCAAAACAAACGCTCTAAATGTCACATTCCGAATTTTGAGAAAATCAACCCACCTAAATGGAAGCACGGGATTTTGGGCGAAAAAAAACTATCTTTGTAAATAAGGCCAGGATAAACGCGAGATTTATTTTGTTTATGCAAAAATTTAATAATGACCAAAGATAATTGCAAATGTCACTGACGTGACGTGAAACGACGTTGACGTTGACACTTGACATTGATATTGAGAAATTAATTGACAAAGTTGTTGTAATTATGATTTTAGTCGTGCAATTTGTGTTAAAACTACAGTGAAACCAAAGTGTTTTTGCAAAATTAGTGTTTTATGAAATTTTAAGAAAAAACGGTGTTACAGTATCCCCCCAACCACGATAGAATTCACGTAGGGAATTCGTCTGACGCCCCGTCAGCCTCAACCCCCTAACCAATCAAACAGAATTATCATAAATAGAATCAATTAGGTACTTAAAAACTATTCATTCGTGATAAACTCTGTACCCAATTACGCCTAACGTTATTTTTTTTTTATAAGTTTATTTATTTGTATTATATAAAAAATGAAGCTTTAAATATAAACGTGTGTAAATAAAGAATATTTAACACGCATGCACCTCAAATCTACGTAAATCCATTAATATGGTATGTTAAAGATTGTAATAAAAAACA
Source organism: Schoenobius gigantellus (assembly GCA_963935595.1). Lineage (NCBI taxonomy): Eukaryota > Metazoa > Arthropoda > Insecta > Lepidoptera > Crambidae > Schoenobius > Schoenobius gigantellus. Next base: position 6,090,817 of record OZ012553.1, read on the forward strand.
ACATTCACCAATAAGGTGACAAAATCTAGCGCGAAACTACTGCTGCTAGCACCTACATGGTTGTAAAAAAAATATTCACCAATAAGGTGGCAAAATCTAGCGAAACCACTTCTGCTAGCACCTATATGGCTGTGATAAATAGGCAAAAAGCATTATATCCTATGCCCATCAAATATAAGAAAGTAATAAAAAAAAACTGTAGTGTCAGGACTGACGCCGAGATGGCGTTGTTAAATAAGTATATCTTGACACTAACAGTGTATAGCAAGTAATGTCAACAACCACCGGTAGATGTCGTTATTACAGACATTTTGACTCTAATCGTCAAATAATAAGTAGAAAAAAAAACAATAAAAAGGAAATAATAAAAAAAATGAGTTGCATGGTGTCGTTGCCCCTGATCGTCGATATTGATTTTCCTACGTTTCCAGCTAGATGTAACTTCCTCCATTATAAGAATATAGCAAAGGCTTATTTCTAGAGTTGCAAACCGCTCCTGTGAGGAATTCAAAATTAATTTTGTTGATTAGAGTAGAATACATATAAAAATAATGAACAAGACACGTTTATATTTGTGATCTTGTGCTAAATGCATCTATCTAACCACATAACAGTTATAATAAGTACATACTTGTTCCTTAATTCTGGTATCAGATACTAAAGAAGTAATATCCATTTTATATAATGGTAGTAATAATATATTTATAATGGTATGAACTAAGACACGTATAATATTTGTGTTTTAGATCTTTATGTACTTATGTAATGGTAATATCAATTTTGAAGATGTTAGGTATATGGAAACTTAAGTATCAAGGCAAATCAATAAAAAACGACAGGGACAGACACATGCAAAAACGCCGCCAGATGTTATATGGCGCGTTATCCTACACTCGGGTTCTACGAGACGCCAGGAAGAATGGCGGGGTGGGTATTCTGTGACCGCCGCACCCGCGGTGCTTAAATAGTTTAAATGCTTATAAAAATATGGCTATTTTCATAAGAGTATAAAAATGAAAATTAAGTAGGTATTATGTTACTAGGTATGTAATTTAGTCACTCGAAGTATCTAAATTTTTAAAATCTTTTATGTGCCACTTTCCTATGTATTTTCCGTTCTCGTCTTCGAGCTCATAGACGAGGCGAGAAAGCTTACATATAATTTTACAACGTTCATATTTAGGGGCAAGTTTAGCAGTAAAATATTTACTAGCAGAACTCTGCTTGTACGTACGCTTCCACACAAAATCACCAACATTGAAAGAGATATCTCTGCGTTTGTTGTTATAGTATTTTATATTCCTTTCATGGGCCTTACGCAATGACTCTCGGACTTTGATGAAAATGTCACCGAGGTGGCCAATATTAGACGCATGAGTATCGCGTGGTACCACAACCAACTCTTGGAGATCTTCGAAACCACGGTAAATACTACCATCTGTGACAGCTTCCCTACCGTGTACTAGCATGAAAGGAGTATAAGAAGTAGACTCATTTACTGAGGTGTTCATGGCAAATTGTATTTTATGTATGTTAATATCCCACGTTCTATGATCGTTCTCAACAAACGAGGAAACTGCAGTGATTATTGTGCGGTTATAACGTTCCACCGTATTAACTTGTGGACAATATACTGGACCCAAATGTACTTGCGGAATATTGTATTTTTCATATAATGCCTGAACCTCATGACTTATAAACTGCGAGCCATTATCAGACATCACAGTCTGTGGTATTCCGTGAACCAGAAATACATGGTCTTCTAACCTTTGCGCTATAACTTTGCCCGTTGCACGCCGTATAGGAAATAATAAACAATATTTTGTAAAACAACACACAACTACTAGTAAAAAGGTGTTTTGCTGTCGAGACATCGGCGAGTAAATATAGTATTTTTTTCCCTTAGCTTTACTCTTCAAGCTGAAAACAAAAAGAACTGAATTTTGTAGTTTCACTGTGGTTTTTCAAATCAAATTCACACGGAAAACGAGAGAAATACCTATGGATTTTATTCGCAGAAATGAATTTAAATACTTTATGATCTTCGAATCAATAACAAATTTCTTCGGTCGATGTCTCATAGACTAACCAGTTCGGAGATCGTAACATAGACGAAAGACGCGTTCAAAGACTAGGGCGAAAAATGGGCGCGTTCTATTTACGCACATACTAGAATCGAGGTCCGTTCACCGAATGTTAAGCGTCGTATTGGCGACGGAACCTTCCCTAAAACCAAATTCATTTCACAACATGTGTGTCATGATGTGTTAAGTCAACATACGGATCTTTCGAAATTCTACAATATACAATAAGTATTTCCAGCCAAAGTTATAAGTTTGGTTGGAAAACAAAACGCAATGTAAATTAACCATAAACAAACTGTGAATGCTTTCCGAATTCTATTCGACGAAACCATAATTATATGATCTATAGGTTTAAGTGTATTTTATTAAAATATGTCTATAGAAATGATCAAAACAAACGCTCTAAATGTCACATTCCGAATTTTGAGAAAATCAACCCACCTAAATGGAAGCACGGGATTTTGGGCGAAAAAAAACTATCTTTGTAAATAAGGCCAGGATAAACGCGAGATTTATTTTGTTTATGCAAAAATTTAATAATGACCAAAGATAATTGCAAATGTCACTGACGTGACGTGAAACGACGTTGACGTTGACACTTGACATTGATATTGAGAAATTAATTGACAAAGTTGTTGTAATTATGATTTTAGTCGTGCAATTTGTGTTAAAACTACAGTGAAACCAAAGTGTTTTTGCAAAATTAGTGTTTTATGAAATTTTAAGAAAAAACGGTGTTACAAATTTTAACCGTTTTTTTTTTGTTTTAGGTAATTTATATATATGCTCGTTTTCAAGAATGCATATTCTTGAAATATGGCTAACTGTCAATACCGATAATGACTCGGAAAAGTGTCGTCAAGTCCTACAAAGTTTGTTGACTACTCTCGATGCTGAGAACATTGATATTCATTATTTAGAGAAAATTGTTAATAATTTATGTAAAGCTATTGCTCGATTCTGGAAAAAATGTAATAGGGATAAAACCAAGCTTTTATATAAGAATTCCGATTGGTTTAATGTTATTGAAAAAATTCAACTTGTGAAAAACAATAAGCAATGTACTCCGTCTGAAACGTCGCCGTGTCATTCACGTGGTCATCCTCGAAAACCTTTTACGCAATGTAGTAAAAGGACTAAACGTCGGAGAGTAGCTGATTTGTCAAAGTCTGATGATTCTACTGTGAGTGCATTGCTTGATGTTTCAGACTGTTCATTCGATTCGTGTATATCTAGAGTTAGCACTGATGATGTCTTGTCACTTGTGACTGATGCTCAGTTGACAAAACATCAGTATTTATTAATTAAAAACTTTGTTAATAGTAAGATTTCTCCTAATGTATTACCATGTTACCAACAAATTACTAAAGCGAAACAGAGATGTTACCCTTCTAATATAACTGTTTCCGAGTCTTCAGCTGAAGTTGAATTACAAAGTCTTTTTGATCACACAGCTTCTCGAATCCTTGAATCTCAAAAAGAGGTCTTAGATCAGATTCCTGATGATTGTTTGTCTAATATCTCTTTACTTGGGAAATGGGGATTCGATGGCAGCACTGGACATAGTGAATACAAACAATTTTTTTCAGATTCAACTTTAGAAGATAGTAGTTTGTTTGTAACATCTTATGTACCCCTTCAAATTATTGTAAAATTAGCCGAAGATAATTGTAAAATTTTATGGAAAACTCCTCGACCCTCTTCCACTAGGTACTGCCGTCCTATTCGATTTCAATTTTTGAAAGAAAGCACAGCAGTGTCTTTGCAAGAGGAAGCTTATTTTAAGGATAAAATTGAAAGTTTGCAACCTACTTTTATTCAGATCGACAATCGTGAATTGGTCGTTTCTCATAAGTTGCAGCTTTCAATGGTAGATGGTAAAATTTGTAGTGCTTTAAGTGAAACATCTACAAGTAGATGTTATATATGTAATGCTACCCCTAAAGAGATGAATAAAATAGACGAATGTTTACAAAAACCTGTAATAGAGAGTAGATACCAATTTGGGTTATCACCACTACATTCTTGGATACGTTTCTTCGAATATTTTATTCATCTTTCATATAGATTAGACATAAAAAAATGGCAAGTTAGGCTAGATAGTGATAAACAATTGTTATCAAATAAAAAACAATATGTACAGTCCCAGTTTAGGGAACGATTAGGTTTAATAGTTGACAAGCCGCGTAGTGGTGGAAGCGGGACGTCTAACGACGGAAACACGGCCAGGAAGTTTTTTTTGGAATCAGCTGTATCTGCTGAAATTACAGGTTTGAATAAGGATCTCATAGATCGTTGTTGTGTAATATTACAAACGTTATCTTCTGGACATAAAATTAATGAATGCAAGTTTAAAGACTATGCATTACAAACAGCATACAGCCTGGTCGAGGAATATCCGTGGTATAGTCTTCCTGCTTCTGTCCACAAGGTGCTCGTACATGGATCAGATATTATAAGTTATGCATTGTTATCTATAGGAGAACTTTCCGAAGAAGCTGCTGAAGCGACAAATAAGTATATCAAAATTTATAGACGAAGTCACACTCGAAAAATGTCACGTGAAGTTACCAATCAAGATTTAATACAACGACTATTATTACATTCAGATCCTTATATTACAAGTCTTCGGAAACTTCCCCCTAAAAAGAAAAATACTCTGTCACAAAGTGTAATAGAATTGTTACATGTTTAATATTGTTAGAATAAGAATAATTTATTTGTATTTTGTTAGTTGTTTTGTTTTTTTTTGTATTTAATTAATTTTAATTTATTTATTTCTATTATTTTATTATAATTAAATAATGTTATCAATGTTTTGACTCTTATTTTATTTAAAATATATGTTTTACATTCCAATTTTTAAGTGTTTGTTCATGATAAATTTAGGTAAAAGTATGTTATTGTTTATATTTGTTTTTTACTGAAGTAAACGTTTTTTATTCCGTAAATACATGTACTTCTTTCATTTTAATGTTCCTAAAACACTTTTACAACTATAAGTCACTAAAATAATACAATGTATTGATAGTAACAGGACTTTAACTATTTATGACCGCCCTTGTATGGAGCGTGTCCCTCTGTGCAGCCGTTCCGGAGATTAGTGGGAACAAACAGACAGACAGACAAAAAAATATTAAATTGTGTTTTTGTTATACATTCATTTAGTAAAAACTTGTTATTTGACATTACAAACAGACACTTCGATTTTATTTATTTGTAAATATGTAATTTTTATTTTTATATTATATTCATTATTAAATAAACTAATATTGGTATGAAAATTACGAAACTATTTGAGGTTAGGTCATCCTGAATAGAAAATATAAATCAAAAATACCAGGGGGATTATTGTCTAAGAAAAAATCTACCTACTACTACTTACAATTTGACAACCGCAGCACATCCATCACCGCTTCATAAAAGGAAGTCGGCGCAGAGTCTTGTGTTGACGCCGCAATGGCTGTTAAATTAAGGATCATATAGAATTTTTTGAGACAATAACCAACCAGCTCAGACCAACAGATGCATTATCCAAAGATTCCAAAATAAGGTGCAAAAAGGCATCGCTAATGCTTCTTTTTCTAAATAGAGTTCGTTGATAGAATAATAAAAAAATACTCACCACACAAATACTTACAAACATGTGAACGTGGAGGCGTTCATATGTTACACAGCGTCTCGATCACGGAAATAAAAAAGAAGACTAAAACGGACAAAGTCTAGTGCAGAGGAGTGGAGTGATAAAAAATCAGTACAATGTAGAGACAGCGCTGCAACTATCTATAAGAACGAAATAAGTGGCGCCACCTCAATAGAAACAATTGAATTATAATAATAATATTAATTTATTCGGTTTCTAACAATTTTTCAATCATTGTGAAAGCTTCCTTTTTAGGTAATTGGAAAAGTGTTGAGACATTCATTCTTAGCAAATTAAGATAGAATTAAACTACTAAGGTATTTGCCGAGGAGGAGAATCTAGCCTAGATTGTAATAAACTTCATTCATGTACATTCTATACAGAGAAAAAATACCCAAGTTGGTAGCGTACCTAGTATATGTATTGAACCAATAAATGTACTATATACCATACCAATGAATGAATCAAAAATCCTATGGATGCGCTAACGTTATTTTAGAATGAGTGTTAAGAAAATTTAAATTAAAAAAGTTGAAACTAAAATGGTTGAAAGTGTTGAGTCGAGTTTTTTATGTCTATTTTTAATTCATACTATAAAAACACTATTTATAAAGTGTAATGTTGACAATTATCAGTTATTTATGAATTGCACTTTTGCGAAACCAAACCAAAATAATTTTAATCTATACTAATATTATAAAGAGGAAAGATTTGTTTGTTTGTATTGAATAGGCTTCGAAACTACTGAACCGATTTTAATGAAAATTGGTATAGGGATAGTCCGAAACCAGAGGACGGACATAGGGTAATTTTCACAAAATTAAATAAAATTCCCACGAGAATACAAAAATAACGCGGACGAAGTCGCGGGCGGAAAGCTAGATTATTATATTTTTATGCAAGCAAGATGTAGAGAGAAATATATCGACGAGATGTACTTACTTTAAGTAAAAAATGCTAGATAGGTACTCAACCGGGTTCTTGATAATACCAAATGCTCGTTATAATTGAACGAAATGCTAATTGCAGAAAGCTGCTAAACAGAGTGTACTTACAAAATGCAGGATTAAGCTACTTTCTATTTGGCTAGTTGGACATTTACATACGTAATTCCTAATTAATGTTATTGATTTCATTGATTCCTGCCGATAATAAGTATTAATTGATTCATTCATTGCTTTAAAGTTAGTATTATGCATGGTGTCAATATGCATGGTATCAATAAAGTCGAAATTACAGTAATCTTTATTCAAATATGACTTGGTAAAAGGTTCTTTCAAATCGTCATTTTTTACCTATTTTGCTACATTGCTGTTTGCCACTATTACCATACCATGATTTTGATCCTACCCCATGTGGTTGAATGATTGCTAATGTAACATTTGGCATCATTAAAGCACGTGGTCAGACTATTGAGGTCGTCCCTAACATTAAACGAAAGTCTGCTTCCTATGTCATTACAATGGGTGTCTACGTGGACGACATGTGTGACCAAGCGTGCCGCAGAGCTAGAGTTCCTACTAATGTTACGTCCATGCTCCTTTGAGTCTACTAAGGAAGCATTAAAGTTGCTGTTGTAGAAGACATTAACATTAACCATACCTACTGATTTCTTGTCAATCTATTTGACTAGAAATGAGAAAATGAAATACGGGAATCATTTGGCTCTTATCAGGCAAGGTTTGAATAAATGAAAAGTATATAATAATAGATCTAACGCTAAGTTGCATTGTAAGAAATCAAAGTATTGTTGCCTCCAAGTCTCTTGAGGGGGCTGTAATTCTATTTTCTTCTTAGACATACTTAGTTTTGATTTAATTAAATACAAGAAGCTAATCAAAATACCATTACTAATTTCTGAAGAGAAAAGTTCTAATTATTTTTTTGTATGTATAATTATGTATAGTTTTCGAAAGTGTTACAGATTCAGTATTAAGAGAACTGTAATATAAACAATGGGTCCACATTTGTATTAGGGACCATTGCCGTTAAAAATAATATTCATAGCTCCGATTGAGAAAAAATTGGTCTGCTTGTTGACATTTGGCTTGAAATATTGCGACATTCACATCTTTAGATAACGAGTTCCATTTTTGTGTTTGAATTTGAGTTAGCTAGCAGCGATAAAAACTGTGCACTAGATATTCATTTGAAGAATTTAATAAAGTAGTTTACTAACAAGGTTTTAACAATAGGTTGAATAGGTAATAGCGTATAGCAAAGAGTACATATCCGATGTTATTTAATGTGCCATATGAACAAAGATCTAGCAAAGATATAGCTTATTTGTAGTTCTTTAATATTTGTTAGGCCAATCCATAATTAGTCCTTTCGGGCGGAACACAGCCTTTATCACACATATACACCGTTCGTAATGTAGAATTTTTCTTGTTAGTATATTATACTTACTCGGTGTATTTACCCTGAGCTGTGTTCAATGGATCATTTGATACCAAATCTATGCACTTACTTTTTATAATTTTCAACGCAGTTTTATTTTTCTCCCACTCCTGGATTTATTCAACTATCTGCATGTTTGGGGCCCGTTGTTTCTGGATCTGATTGCATGTGAGAAATTTAAACTATCTTCTAATGAATACATTAAAACTATCACTACGTACGAGCATGATTTTTATCTGTATTTCGATTTTTTATTACATTCAAACAAGTACAATTGATGCTCGGTTAGAGCATAATTATGATGTGGAGAACGTTTGCGGTCGGTTTTCTAAAAGATCGAACCGAAATCTGGAATGTATCTTGGTCTATTAGAGGGTAATTTTTGCAGTATCTGAAATTACACCGATCAATCGTGAACCGGTTGCGATATGTAGTACGATTTTACATATGGCGCTTGTGATCTGGCGAAATCTGGTCAGGAGAATCGCAGCGTAGGAGTAGCCAATGTTTAATTGAGATAGCGAGCATATTATATTGGTCACCTAGTTGAGGGTAAATGGTTCGATGTTGATGGAGATACTTTGCGGTGTAATCATTTAGATCATTGGACAATTATGAAGCTTACTAAATAACATAACATGTACATTATGTATGTCTTTGTATGCAGTTGTAAAATTTAAGAAGGTATGTTATTGAGAATAGGTTTTTGAATGATAAAGTCACATATGTGAATTGTATTAATTTCATTGTCAAGGATACATTTGTACATATAAGAAAAGAAAATATTAAAAACGAATTATATTAAGAAGGAAATGATTAGAAACGAGCGTGATAACGCGTTAATCGTAAATTAACGCTTGTATCTATGTTAACTGGCCTATTCACGTGAAAACTTGACAATTAATTCATCGTCATTGGCAGTTTAACCTGGAAATTGCTGGCTGCTGGTGATTACCGATACGGTGGATTTGCATAGATTAGACTCCACTGACTACTGTGAGTGCTAAATGGTTTAATTTGTACTTTGAACATTTGTGTTAAGAACTTGCAATTGCAACACTTGATTGTGTGCATTCTGTGGATGCAATACTTTCTTTACATTGACAAGTATTAGATACTGCTGGAGTATGAAATATGTAGTAGGATATTGAAACTTTCTTTTTTGATAAAGCTTATTGCGTATTCAAATGTTTCGAGGATTTCAGTTTCTCTACAATACAATGAAATGATAAAGCTTGGATTGTACTTAAATTGTTCTTAACCGTGTTGATATGTTAAGCTTTGAATATATTTAAGAATAATAAATGCCATTCAGGCAAACAAATATTAGTCTGTGGAGATTTTAATATTAACTTATTAGAAAACTCTAGTTTATGTATGAGAATTAAAAATTTGTTTCAGTCATATAATCTTAAAAACTTATTTCTGGAGCCAACACGAATTACTGAGTTTTCTGCCACATGCATTGATAATATTTATACTGACATAGAACCATTAGCACAAAATGTTTTAATAACTTAGAATCTGACCACTCTGGTCAATTTGTTACTACACCTTACAAATGTAAGCTTATGGCGAAAAAGAATATCACTGTTGTACCAAAGACTGCTGGCCGCTTGGAGCGTTTCAATAATAATCTTGGTATTAATTTAAAGTATATTGATTATGACGAAGACCCAAATAAATTGTATGAAAACTTTTTTAACACATTTTGTTGTGAATTTAAAAATATCTTTGTTCCAAAAACCATCTCAGTCAATGGTAGATTAGCTTTTAGTGAATGGGCCACACCAGGTATTCACAAAAGCAGAATAAAACTTTATGAACTTTACAATGAGCGTTCATTAAATACTAGTGATCAATTTAAATTGTATGTAAAAACTTATTCCAAAGTATTTAAAAAAGTTTGTAAATTTGCAAAGTCCAATTATTGAAGCTCTAAAATAAAAAATAGTAGTGACAAAATTAAAACGACATGGAACATTATTAATAATGAAACCGGAAGAGTAAAAACTAATAACAACAATTTTTGTTTAAATATTGAAAATAAGAAAGTTACAGTAGATATTGAGGTAGCTACAGAATTTGAAAAATTCTTTACTGACATTCCAGTTTCAATCACAAAATCTTTGGATTCCTCCCCCACTGTAGCCGAATCTATTCTAAAAGATTATGTTAAAACTTGTGATGATAAATTTAAATTTGCCCATATTTGTGCAAATGATTTAATAAAGTCATTTAAAACGCTGAATAAAAAGAAAACCGTGGATCTGTGGGGCAACTCTGTAGATGTTTCCCAATCTGTAATAGAAACAATAGCTCCAATACTTGCTAGTATTTTTAATGATTGCATTGACTGTGGTGTGTTTCCTGATCTAATGAAACTGAGTAAAATTATTCCATTACACAAATCTGGTAGCACATCAGACCCCAATAATTTTAGACCTATCTCTGTGCTACCTACTTTTAGCAAAATCTTTGAAAAAATAATGTTGGAACAAATGCAAAGCTTTTTTAACAGAAATAATCTTCTACACTGTAAACAATTTGGTTTTAGAAAGGGTCGCTCAACAACTGATGCTGGTGTTGAGTTAATACAAAATATATATGAGGCCTGGGAGGACTCACATGATGCGCTGGGCGTTTTTTGTGACTTGTCCAAGGCGTTTGATTGCGTTCATCATGACACCCTGATCAGAAAATTACACTACTATGGATTTCGCGACACTGTTCTGGATTTACTCATCTCCTATTTGACTGAGAGGATTCAGAAAGTAGACGTCAACGGGGAGAGGTCCCAGGGCGCCTCGGTTAAAATGGGAGTTCCGCAGGGTTCAATTCTTGGTCCTTTTCTATTTTTAATATATATAAATGACTTGCCTGCTTTTGTACAAGACAGGCATGAGATTGTATTATTTGCAGATGATACTTCACTTATGTTTAAAATTAAAAGACGATTGCAAATTTATGACGATGTAAATAGTTCTATCTCAAGAATAGTTTACTGGTTTAATGCGAGTAACTTGTGCCTCAATGAAGGGAAAACTAAATGTATAAAATTTGTTTTACCCAATGTTAAAGAGGTTCACACCACTGTTAACATAAAGCATAAAAATGTGAACCTTGTGGATACCGTAGTATTTCTTGGTATTACTTTAGATTCAAAGCTTCAGTGGGGCCCACATATTGATAAATTGTCGAAGAGACTTAGTTCTGCAGCCTACGCTGTATGGAAAATACGTCAGCTGACTGATGTTGATACAGCAAGACTTGTATACTTTGCCTATTTTCATAGTGTGATGTCGTATGGCATTTTGCTGTGGGGAAATGCTGCCGACATTCAGACTGTTTTTGTGCTGCAAAAAAGGGCTATTCGTGCTATTTATAACCTTAAAATAAGAGACTCTTTGAGAGAAAAATTTAAAGAAATTGGTATTATGACCGTCGCGTCGCAATATATTTACGAGAATATAGTATATGTTCATAAAAATATACATTCGTTTTGTAAAAACAGTGATATTCATTCAGTAAATACTAGGCAAAAGAATATGTTAGCGTTACCAAATACTAGGCTTAAAAAAATTAATAATTCTTTCAAAGGCCTTTGTGTACGTTTCTACAATAAAATCCCAAATAATATTAAAGCACTTAACTTGAATAAATTTAAAGTCGCTATCAAGGGCGCACTTATGAAAAAAGCATATTATAAAGTGTCTGATTATATGACAGATAAAACTGCTTGGGATTGACAAAAAATGTGATAATTGACGTTTAAAGGATGTTAACACTTTGTGATAGTGGGATAAATTTCATTCGAGTAACTGTTCCACTCACACCGACAGGCATTTCTATATTATTTAAAAAAATGTATGTGAAATATAATATTGTAATTTTGGCATTTTAAAAGAGGAGACAAAAAAAATACAAGACCTTCCGAGTTTCTTGCCTGTTCTTCTTGAGAAGGCTCTCCCAATTTCCGAACAGGTGTAGAGTCAATTTTTGTTTTTTTTTAAATTTTACTTGTATTTGCACACATCTTAATAATGGTTGGGGTGTGTGTACATACAAGGATTAAATAATTTAGTTAATTAGATTCTTGGTTGAAGATTTTTATGTTTTTATTTTGACGTCAATACGTGCCTGTAAAGGTCTATATTGAATAAAGATTTTTTGAGTTTGAGTTTGAGTTTTGATTCAACGAGTTTTTTTGCGAATTGAAATCAAAATTAAGGATTTAGGTAAAAGTAAATAAACGAAGAGTTATATTATTTGTAAGTGAAGAAAACAATCAAGTGTACCGTGACACCAAACCAAATGGTCCCTGGCAATGTTATGATTATACGTATAATGAGAGCCCAATCGACCGAGGCGAATCTCTCATCAATAAGCCATCATACAATTCAAAACATCTAATGATCCAAACGTCCGGTGATCAATTTAAACAATTACTACTCAGATTTGTTCCGCTTCTTACAAAATATATATTATGTAACAACACTTATACCTTCCTAACTAGACTTTGTTATGTAAATATATTGCATCTGTAGTCGATACCTATCAATTACACTTGTATACATTAAGTGTAAATTAAAGCACAGAAAATTAACGATGATTAATATGAAGGTAATAAAAATGCGGAGGATCGACTCACGAATAATTTGAAATTAACCGAGAACATCTTTCGCAATTACTGTTTTAGCTCTCTCCGCTAGACTCTGTACCAGCCCCTTAATTGTGTAACAACGATCTATCGCGATCGCTTTTAATTTCGACTGTCAAAGTGAATCCATTACTATTTTTTATCAGACAGTCGACACAGTGTCTTGTATTGACGCAGCAATGATTGTAATTTCAAGGCGATCGTGTTAGATTTTCTCTTAGACAACGCTTTTTTTTCGGGGAGAAATGCACAGAACACAGAAAGAGGTCTGTGTTCTGTGGGGAAATGCGTAACCTCTTTCTGTGTTCTGTGGGGAAATGCGTAACCGTACCATACCCGCCGCTGGCTAGACGGCGAGCGTGTGTCGAGTGTGGCGAGTCTCCTGGCAGACTTTCAGGCCTACCCACTAAAACCCCCGGTGTTCTCCCTGCCCTTATGGGCGCGCTAGGTAAGGTTCACACTGCGACTCCACTACCCACGCGCCCGGGCAAGCCCGACCAACTGGTCGGGCTATCAGACGGAGGGCCTTACGGCGGCGTACACGGGGCCAGCCGTGCACGCAGGCCTCCACGGCAGGGTCATTAGACGTAGACGATAACCCCCAAAGGTCGCCTGCTTGGGTACCTCTGTCTTACCAATTTCTGCCGCAAAGCTGCAGTGCTTACATTGCTGTGTTCCGGTTTGAAGGGTAAGATATTGGCAGTGAAATTACTCGGTACCGTGACCTTACATCTAATGTCACAAGTTGTCAACTGACACTGTGGTTCTTGTGGGGTTGGCTTGTTGGTTTTTGCTCCGAATCTCACAAGAACCACATGAGTACTTGGTTTGTTTGTTTGCTAACTTAGTTGTTTAAAAAAAATCGCACTAATTTGCAATCTTAGTAGTAAGTTCATCATAGGCATAGGTATATTTTTATACAACTAAATTGGTAAACAAGCAGGCTACCCAACTTATAGTAAGTAGCTACAGCCTAGCGTGACCACCAAAACACGATGTGATAAGACGATATATCTTTATGAACTGTTAAAAAAGTTGGATTTTCAAACTATCTTATTTATTTATTGTTTATGTAACAAAAATAACAGGACAAGAATAACACATAAAGAAAGACGAGTACAAAGGTGCTGCTTATTTCTGAAGAAATTTCTATCTTGATGTTTTAAGAATGTTTTGAACACTGGTCTTGTTATTTTGGGTATTGTTATTATAATTAATGTCGATATAATTTCAATGTACTAATTATATGCAACATATTTTGACAGTTCATATCGATTTATCGTGTCGTGTTTCGGTGTTCATGCTAAGGGGGCAGGCACCTATAGTACACGTGGTTTCAATGTCCATTGTAAACTTGTAGCATAAGATATCAAGTCACAGTACCCACTCACTTCACTGCTTGTCTTACCATTCAAACCGGAGCACTGCAATAATGCAAGCACCGCTGCACGCGCTGTTTGGCAGCAGATATAGGTAAGATAGAGGAACCCATGCAGACGACTCTGGTACAAAGTCTCCCTCTGGCAATGTTACATTATGTTCAGTTTATATTAAAATTATTTATTTATTAATGGCAGCTTGGAAACAGATTATGATCAACAACCATTATCTTTTATGCATATAGAGTGGACAATCAAATGTTCGTGTAGCTATTTATTGCAAGCCTTGACCTATCAGGCTTTATGAACACATTCTGATCATGTTTAACAAACTGGTCGTGAACTGAAGTGCTACTCTTTAAGGCTCGCATTAAAATTGTATCTCAAGAATGCGATCGATCTTCGATACTTTGATTACGGAGTAGTGTTTGTGTCAAAATCGACTTTAATTTCTATGTGCTGTCATCAACGTCACCGAAGCAAGCGCGCTATTGATGCGTCAAAAACTTTGACACCAAAACTTTGTTTACGGACTTACACAGGGTTAATTTTCAAGCAGGAACCAAATTTTGTGTGCTTGTTCAGACTTGAAATCGCAGAAAAATCAGCTGTTCAATACATTTAGGTTCAGTGAATGTTGATCATTTGTATGGAACAGCTGTTTTTTTTCGAGATTTCAAGGTTGGCCCCATAGTATAAGTTGTTCAGCTTTCTTGTCTGGACAAGTACACAAAATTTGGCTCCTGCTTGAAAATTTGTCCTGTTGAGAAAACTTTGTGTGGTGGAAAAATATTTTTATAGTATGTGAAATATTACAGAGTGATGGCAGTTGGGCTAGGCATACCTAGCCAGCTTAGCCTACTATCGTTGGCTCAGCCAGTGTGCTCGCTAGCTGAGCTATGTAGGGGATGATCTGGTGACTTAGGTCACTCTAACCCACCCAGTTCACCCCACGATTGGACTAACGAATACTTAAGAAGTTTTTAGTGGGTAGACCTGATTAGCGGGGGAGTCTCACGTAACCACAAGAGATAGTCCTAATCTCTAGTGGTAGATGTAAAATCTTTTTAACTGAGCCAAAAAAGGCCTGGTCTATCACAAGAAGGTAAAGGGTCCAATTAAAATTATAATTAAAATATAATTGCCTTTATTTGCCAAATAAACCTGCCATGGTCGCCACACGTCCTGTCGAGGTGGAGAAATTTAGGGGAACTAGGATTTTTTTTATCTTGATCATCATCATCATTTCAGCCAAGAGACGCCCACTGTTAGATATAGGCCTTTTTCTATGATAATCCTTAATGATATATCCTGGAAACTAGACAAAAGAAGGTTAGAAAATACTCGCGACCACGATGCGTCGGTTTTAAAAGG
Source organism: Schoenobius gigantellus (assembly GCA_963935595.1). Classification (NCBI taxonomy): domain Eukaryota; kingdom Metazoa; phylum Arthropoda; class Insecta; order Lepidoptera; family Crambidae; genus Schoenobius; species Schoenobius gigantellus. The sequence continues at coordinate 6,106,357 of OZ012553.1, forward strand.
TCACAGTGATCCAGTAGGTACGAGGAAATGGCAAATAGTGTTAGCGTTGATTATTAGAAACTAGCTAGTTAGAAGTATTATAAGTTACCCCTTACTAACGTAATTTGGAAACTTTCCCCAGCGGGATTAAACTGAAATTTACGTATGACGTAAATTTATCATTACTTATATGTCATCAAATCACCGACGTAGAAAAATTTAATGAACCATATCTCGAAAACGATGAAGATGATGCAATAGCAAAAATAGATCTGGAATAACAATACGTTGGCATGGAGAAAGCCGACGATTGTTATGATTTTAACGACACTGACATTTGGTAATAGAGCCTTTCTAACTGCATACATTGTCAGCACTATTGTGCCTATAAATTAGTAATGTCGCATTTCAACCGAGAATTTATAGAACAGAAAATTGCTACTATTCTATTTTTTCACGAATACAATATTAAAGCGAATTACAAATGCAATCATTCTATTCTTTTCAGTAACTGCGATTATAATAAAGCTTTAGAAAGCATTGCTAGTAAAGGCGAAATCTAGCTATGAGATTTAAATCAATATCTTTTACAACTGTAAAGATATCACTTGTAAGACTGATATTTTTCGCGATAAAATTCACAAATGTCAATATGGGTTAATCGTTAGACATAACACTTAAATATTTTAATTGCTGTTTGATTAATTGTTCATAGATTCGACATGTATATCTGAATCGCAAGTGTTATTAACGCTTTCGTAACAGTTTTAATCTGCATGCAACTAATAACCAGATATTGCAACACTGACGAATGATTCAGTCACAGGTTCCCATAGACGTAACCTTGAAATTGGATGTTGTTGTGATGGATGTGAAGTAATCAACACTTCTAAATCTAAATGATCTGGTTAATTTGAATACAATGCCGCTTTGCAATGTCGGCATGTCGCAGATTTCGAAAACTTGTTCCCGGTGAAGTAATCCGTATCGGACATATAGTCCGTAACCTGTTTTGAGTCATTTGAAATTTATTGAAACTGAAGCTGCTATCCGTGCAGAGACAGATTAATCACGAATCCTCACCCAGTCTTTACTACTATTCCGTGACAACATAAGACCTCACATTGTTTAAGAAAGGAAAGCACTTCAGGAGATACAGCTAAAAACTGTCCTTTATCGTCAGTACTCTTCAGACCGGTCTCCAAACGGCTACCATTTTTTCTGTGATTTGGTAAATTTTTATGTGGTGAAAAATTATCTTCCTAGGAAGTAAAACAAATATCTCCACACAGCTTATTGAGTTCAGGCCACCAAAGATCTACCGCAATGGCATAAATTCCTATGAGTTGGCTAAATTGTTAGACAATGAAGTCAAATACTTTGATTAAATAATTATATTGTGAGAAAATTTTATGGAATTTTTCAGCATACTAATCCTTATACTTATGCAAGAACTATCTATTTATTTAAAAAAAAGGCGGTGCTATACAAAAATGCTAGTCCATTGTACAGAGGATATAGGAATATGCATGCAAAAGGTGTTTCACGTCCAGGAAACGAGTTAGACGAACGATGAAACAATAAAAAGGATGCATTTCCTGCTGCACTTACAAGTTTCGACAGACCCTAAAATTGTAGAACAAAGGCTTATGCATAATTAAATCGCTATTAACAAAGCTAGACATTTAGTTATTTATAGTCTTTTCATATTTATGTTCTTCGGTCTTCCATATTTGAATTTAACCTTTGTGTTATATATTGCAACTAGCTGTGCCCGCGAACTACGTTTCGCCTTAATTTATTTTTTCCCGACATCTTTAACAAATATCGCTAATGTACACAGAAATAAATACAAAAACTTAACAAATTATATACTAAAACCTTCCTCGAGAATCCGCTTGAAAATCGGTGCAGTAGTTTTTGAGTTTATCGTGAACAGACAGACAGACGCGGCGGGGGACTTTGTTTTATAATATGTAAGGATTATTATGGCGATGATCTGAGTGATAGTTATGCCCAATGTTTTTACATTATTTGAAAATCTTATTAGTAATAATTTAAATGTAGTAATATTATAGAAGATGACTTTCTAATTACCTTTGTTTACAAAATCGGTAAGCTACTGTAAAAGACCTGCGCTCGTCACATGAAAACAATTTATCAATCCTATGAACTCCGACGCCTAGTTGTAAAAACGTTCATTAATTTTAATGCATCATTTAATAGGATTTAGTCCTGTTGTATACTATGATAACGTGAAGGAAACTGATCAGCAACTTAAAAGAAGATTTGAAATTAATAGATATTTTTGTAGCTGACACTCAGGATATTCTCGGAGAGATAGGAGTGATAGAATAGACACTGGCAATAGATTGAGATCATGAAGAAATACATAGCTGGTTTGCGAACACTATTAGGATAACGACTTGACTCAGCTGACACTATACATATATTGTATTAACTTTTTTGTTGAGATTATTGACAGTGATCTTGTTACCACGATTTCTCTAATCATAGTTGTTGAGAATCATTATCTCTACTTCGATCGTAAAGACAGCACTTGCAGTTACTTGAATTTGCACTGTCCACTTTTCTCGTCGCTTAGTGTGTCCGAGTTTCGTTTGGCCACAGTAATAGCGGGTGTCAGTGTATCGTGACCGGCTATCTGTTTATCGTCAAACAAATTGTACTATTCGGAAGAGAAAGTACCGACATACTCTCAGAAACGATTCGATATTGTAACAATATGTTATCTCTGCGTGTAGCGTGAATGATTTTCTGAATAGTGCGCGTACATGGGTTTCTGGCAATAAAGAACAGTTCGATGCTGTTAAAACGTAACAATGCTAAATGTATGTAACTGTTGGTCGTAAGAGTCTATTACATTGTGGTTGTATCCATATAAAAGTCATATAGTTGGTCGGAACTGATGGTGTTGTTATGCGAACTTTTTATACTATTGTAATAGAATCTTTTTATCATTCACGCTCGAGCTCGACACTAATACTTTCTAGTATGTTTTTAATTATGTTTTTGCACGACAAGAAAATTAAAAGTCATATAAAAATGACAACCTAGATATTAATCGTGCAGCATATAAAATAATTATTAACAATTTTGAAATGTTAAATGAATATTTAATTATTGGCATTTTTCTTTTTATTGCGCACAAATTCAAAATTAATTGTTTTAAAGTTTGTAATATAGGCACAGTGTCACTTTTGCTTTTCTTCCAGTTTACTTGTGAATGTATTGTAAATTGTAATTAATTAAAATCGTATCATTAAACGGAACATGTCATACACGAAAAGCAATGAATCAAACAATATTTAAAAAAGTCGCAACAATGTATTACAAGCGTTAGACTGTTATAAAGAAAATTTGTTTGTTGACAGTTTAGATGCCCGGCCATTCGTGGTATATTCGGTGAAGCTGTTCAGTTTCAATGTCAACTGAGGTTAATGACTCAGAAAATTGAACTCATCTGTTCCGCCCCGAGCGAGTTTCTCAACGCCGCAGTTTATATTACTATTAATCTGGTTTAAGACAACGGCCCACGTTCCTTCGCAGCATTGTTATCAATGATCTTTTTCGTGAATTATTTATTATAGGGAGCTCTAAACTGGAATTTCACGGTACGGAACGAGTGACTAATAAACGCTTGCAGGGAATAGTTTTAAGGTTTGAGAACCTAATCATTCTAAAATTCAAAACTTGAACACGTTTGTTTCATTTGTTAATTTATTTTTGGCCGTGAACACATTTCCAATCAATGTGAAGTGCACGCAGTTTCAAATATCTATGTAGAAAAAAAAATATAATTCGAATGTCTTATTTTCAATATCGTCAAATTTGTCATTAAGAATCATCTCATCATCGTTGTCATAATTTTTACCTTCCCGATGCTGCCTCTTTATTCGTTAACTTCGGTTGCTATTTCAAAAATGTAATTTCGATACACTTTATATCCAACTAGCTTTCCGCTCGCAGCTTCGCCCGCGTTATTATTATTTTCCCGTGGGAATTTTATATTTTCCAGTAGGAAAAACAATTTTGTAGCCTATTTAAGCCCGGATAATAAATTTCATAGAAATTGGAGCAGATTTTAAATATTTTCCATAGAAACTTTCAACCCCTATTTTATTTTTAGTGTCTTGCATAGTGGCTGGTCTGCTTTAACGATTCGCATTTGAATCTTTTTTATTATACATAAAAAGTCACTCTTATTTTCGAATGAAACAAGATTTTCGTATCTCGTATATTTGATCTTAGGGTGACCATCTCGCCCCATCTCCTATCACGAAGTTTGATGTGAAGCATTCAAAATATGTCGGGTGAAATAAATTAAAATGGTGGTAGTGAAATAAGTTAAAATGTAATTTAGGATCTTTTAAGTGGTTTCACACTATTTCATGGTCTCTTTAATTTCAACAATCGGCAGACCTCTGTGTTAAGACTGGTTTCATGATCGCGTGTTCACTTGTTCAGCCTTTAAACTTACACGAATACGTCTTTTATATCATAACACATATATTGGTGATAATTAACTTAGCCTACAAAATTCAGTTCCACTAAAACAGATCGAGCAAATGTTCAATCTTTCTCGAGCTTACTTAATGTGTGCTGTCTTAATGACGCTCAAAATATTATCTAACAATGTTTTTGTGATCATATTGCCGGCAAGTGGAAAACCCTCGGAGAACTTTCTAAAGAATCTGCCGTAACTAAACGCGGATCCGTGAAGACCAGATGCGAGGCGTGTCTGAGTACAAGTGTGTGACTAACGCTAATGTGTAGTTCCGTTAGCGACGCGTGCGCACCCTGTCAAGAAAATTACGAGTGGAAACCCTCCAAGGAAAACTGCAGATTTTGAAATAGCTATGCATTTCAATTTATTATAGGTATGCCTGAAAATATTGTGAAAAAAATTTCTTTTTTATTAATTTGAATTTTCATCAAAACATTTAAATGATCATGCAGAGTTTGAATTTTTCATCTGCCCCCCTAGCACGTCCACCAAAACACGATATGATAAAGCAGTTTATCGCGGTGAACTGTCAAAATACAATAGGTTTTCGTCGTATTTTGACAGTTCGCCATGATAGATTGCTTTATCATATCGTGTTTTGATGGACGTGCTGGGGGGCATATGTTCAAAAGATTAATTAATGTTCTGTATTGGTTGCGAGATTTGCGACATACATAGTAAGTAGACCTCATGTAAATGACATTTCTTCTGGTGATGTTTATGAACCATTCATAGTTTTGTTTGAAATTCTTATTAGTGTAATTTTAAAAAATAAAAAAGATCAGATTCAGAATACTTGTAATTTTTTGACTCAATAAAGTCTGGTTTAAAAGGATTTTTTAAATTAAGCGGTTTACATGAGTATCTTCTAAACGTAGCATTGATAGTGTTTACTTGTATTGTGCGTTTGGATAATTAGTATCGATTAGATTCGGTATTAGCTGAGCTGAAGGTTTTTTTTACAATGGAACTACCGGATAAATCGATTTCTCGTATGAGCAGTGAGTAGCCTTATCTTATGATTGGACAAGGATGCTTAAATATTACGAGCAACTTGTTTGAAGGTCAGAGAATATTATCTATAAAAAGAATATATTTTAATATTTATTATGTAAGATTTTTTCCAAGTTTTGCTGATTTTTGGAGCTAGCTTATTGTAACATGAATATTTTTAATTCTTTATTTTCGTTTGTATATTTTACAATTATTCAATTACAAAATGCTGTAAAAAATTAACGTAAAATAACGATCAAAATAACTTGGTACAAGAGTCTATGCCTTCGTGTATCTCATTGAATCATTGTTAAGTAACAGGCTATCCGTCACAGTAGGTGTCATGGTACTGGTCATTAGTGTTGGTTGAAACGGCTTTGGTAACAAATTACTGTCTTGGTAATGTAGAAAGATTTGGCGGCATAGAAGTTTGTACTTTAAGATTGACATTATTTGTATGTTGTTGATTAATAATACGCGTAGCTAAGAATACTTTTGTTTAGTGAGCAGGTAGATGTATATTCTTGTTGCCTTTTAAATATTTTCTACCTTATGAAACTGCCAGAATTAGAAAAAAAAGAAATGTATTAAATTATGTATAATTTTCGAAAACAAGTACGACAATTTCTTTGAAAAATATTAATGATACCTTAAGCGCTCTCAGTGATCAGTAGGTATAATTTCAATGAAAATTTAACTGAAGCTAAAATCTGTTGTTTATTTTGGTGATGATAGTAGAATTTTAGAGACGCTATGTCGATTAAACATGAATCTGTAGAACAAAATGTGCAAATCCAGTAATGAACCATTGTAATCTGACAATAGGCCTTTGGTTGCTGCGTGTATATTACATAGTTAAGCAGGCAAATTTAAAAACTAGTCATTAACTAACACGGAATTCGCATACGTTTATTTTTCCAGTAGCCGGTAAAAACTAGCGTAGCGGTTCGTTGTTTCACTGGGTAAATAGAGCAGTGAAGACAATGATGCGTCTACGCTTGCCACGTTTCATGCCATTGTGTTTTACTGTTAATCTGGTAACACTGATGGGAAATTATAGTGACAGTTGGGAGGCGTCGTGATCGTAAATAATTCGATTTGCGCGTGCGGAAACGTTCCATCTCTATGCATTTGATAATAAATACGAAAAACTATGTAGAACTAGAACATGCTAATGATAAAAAACAGCAGGTTGGTGACTCTCTACATATTGTTGGTGAGAGTGTCAAACAAGTGGGCAAAATATTTGCAGAGGCTAATTCAGTCACTAGAATTCGTTGCGTTTAAACGCATAGGACGGCAATGTCCCATTCAATGACACGAGACCACTTGACTAAAGATAATAATATGATCAACCGGTGATTTGTTTTAAAATATATTTAAAAATTAACTCGCACGAAAGCTCATCTAGGTATGTGCATTCGCGACTCAGCGATGAGTCGCGAGTTATCACTCAGTCATACTAGGAAATTAATGAAGGAGTGCCTAAATATTACATTTAACATGTAGGATGTTAATGATGGAAAATTCTTAAATTAGAAGGCACAGTCAGTCCACTAGCGCCGCCATTCGTTTTTTATTAATTATGATGAATTTAAGACGTTTCTACAATAAATATCACAAGTCACAGTCACAAACTCAATATATATATATTTTAGATTTTTTGGGAGATATTTAGGCATACATTAAAATATAGGAATAATCACAATCAGAATTATTGCTAAAAGTGGCCACTTTAAGCAATAATTATGATTTCGACTATTCTATACGGTTAATGTGTACAAAATACGTAAATATAAATCTGAAGTATCTAAATTAAGTTCGTGACTGTGCTATTTTTTGTAGAAATGTCTTTAATTCATCATAATTAATAAAAAACGAATGGCGGTTGGCGACGCTAGTGGACTGAATGTGCCCACGAGATGAGATTTTGAATAGGTCCTTTACTGACTCCTTTAGACGCATACCTATTTGATAATTTACAAACGGTAAGGTTACAGGCCTCAAAAGACAAGTAAGCATTAGACAAGTAATTGACATGTACACTATAGTCCTTTTCACTGATTATTCTGAACGATGAAAACGGATTTTGAAGAAAATAACAAATTACCTTTAGGGGTAATATTGTGGATTGCAGTATTACCCGTTGTAATATTAGTATTATTAACAAATAAAATGTGCAATATTTTACTTTTACTTATCTTTCATACTGTACTTACCTACCTAATTATTATCCCTTAGAAATAAAAGAATAAAAAAAATACGAAACGTTAACGTATTAAGAATATACGTTAACGTTTTTCTTCTATGTCTCACTTACGTTTTTCTAACTTTTATGTAATGTGATGCAAAGTTATAGATTTTGCATCACATTACATCTACAGTAGAGTATTTTCATTATGTGTCCGTGCATTAAATGCGTTGTTCTGGCAGTGTCATTCTAGAATGTACCTATGTGTAATCTAATTAAAATTTTCCTGTGCCCTTTTTGGAAGGCGTACGTAACGTTTACGAAACTAATTCATAAGTAACTCGTTGGACTGTGGGCGTAACCAAACACAGCCTAGTTGTAGTGTGTGTTACTGGTAATGAGCTGAGTGCACGTCAACAAAAAACCATTACTCAATGCGCTAGTTAACGATAATAACTTGAACGCGAGTGCTCTGTTTTGAAACTGCAACCTCACTTATGTTTATTTGCATAAATCCTTCGACATTTTTACTTGCATTTCCAAATATTTTGTCTAATGCTCGCATCTTCTTTAAAGCAGACGTGTTTGTGAGTGTTTTTTCGTTATTTATTGTCCGAATGTCAAAATTGTTATCAGGCGAACAAGTGATTTAAAAAACTTACGTGCTAGATTACGTGGAGCATGGTCTGCTTACTTCGTGGCATCCATATTTCAAAATCGTTGTTGCTTTAAAATTAGACAAAGTTCTATGGCGCTTTTAGAAAATTTTGCATAGAGAACAACAACAGACTTTAACAGTTCATTAACTTCATAATCATTGACAGGCAACTTCTAATCTTAGTAAACATTTGCAAAGTTTCTGGAAATTCTTGTTTTTTGGTTGGCATAATTCTATTAAGCATCATGGTAGCGGTTTAATCATCGCACTAATATGCTTCCAATTCTTAAGTAACTGGTAGGGACATGAACTGCTTGAAATTCAAAATAGTAGCGATGCGTTTCAGGTCCAACTTTCGCTCACGCACGTCTTGATTTGCTTCAGTTTTCTTCGACGTAATTCGTAGTTTCGTGACTTACATAGAATTCGATGATCGCAAAATTTATGTTTGGCGGATAATTTTTAAAGACGTAGCATCAGTTAAGATTTTCTTAAATAAGTTCAAAGTCACCACGTTCAATACATAATATACGACAGGAGAATAGCTACCTATCAGAACAGTTAACTTATAACCAACACTTTTTGTTTAGGTCGTGAATACGATACTTTATTTCTTTAATCGATCATCTGAGTTTCTTTCAAATCTGAACATACTATAATGTATAATAGCCAATGCAATTGGTGAAATTCTAGGTGTCTATTTGTAGTGTATTCGAATTTTTAAAAATACACATTTTTACTGTGATTAAAGTTCAAAATTCTTTATTCGGTGTATTCAATATAGACCTTAACGAGGTTTTATTGGCGACAAAGACATATTTTTTAAATATTCACTATTTATTCTTGTACACACCCCAAATATAATTACTTAGAAGTCTGCAAATGGTAGTTAAGGAAAAAAGTTCTGCACCCGTTCGGCAATTGGAAGAGCCTTCACGAGAAGAATAATTAGACAAGTAACTCGAAAGGTCAAATTTTTTGTTTGCTCTTTTAAATTGCCAATCATTACAATTAGTATTTCATTATACATTGTTTTATAATAGTATAAATAAAACATGCAATTGAAATATACAATAAAAATGCCACAAATAATAATTTCAAGTAAGTAATAAAAATATTCATGTCAGTCTTAGTAAAAAAGTCAAACATGTTGGTGCTGGTATCTCTTCCAACTGTATTAAGATTGGAAATCTTTGTATCAATAACATTTTTGTTGCCGTGAACTATATTGCTCAGTTTTATTATTAGTCAAATTATTTTTAAGGCGCAATGGACGTCTACAATGAACTGAACAGGATTGTTACTTAATTATGGTAGTTAAGTCATTGCATGCGCCGGAGTAGATCATGTAGGCAAGCTGCGTAAGCGCATCCGGTCGGATGCTGCGCCCTACGCGCTATTGTTACCGACACGGGTGACGGTGCGTGTTTTGAGTTATCACACCACACTGTATGTTATGTCACAGCACAGTATTGCTGGGTGGTAGAACATTAGCATTAAATGGTTCGACTTGTGCTCATATATGCCCTACAAGTTTTATGATAACAGTATGGTCATCTATGGTATAAGCATTAAAATATCCTTCCTTGGTGATTTTTTGGTTTTCGGAAGTATTTCTATATTTTTTAGCTGTTACTTAACTCGTTCTTCGCTTTAACAATGTTTTATATTGTAGTAAACTTCAACTCCTAATTAATCATCTCCTAGTTTTGATAACACGACGAAAAAAGCCTTTATCAAAGTCTCATCATCAATCTCAATACTTAAATTCATTAAAATCTGTTAAGTGTTTCACTCTGTTATGCCACCCATGCCCAGAAGTGGGACAATATAGGTTAATTAAAAAAAGCGTTTCAAGTGCGGGAATGTAATAGACAGACAGTTACTGTTTTAGTTTATTTTACTGGTTTATTAACATCACTGTTGTGGTTATTAAGGATCATTACAAAGTCTCGATCATTTATAACATTTTATTAATTACCAGCTGTACTTACGAACTACGCTTCGCCATAAAAATAGTCCAATAAAAATCTTCAGACCTCTTCAAATCTAGCCTACGACCTATTCTCAGACCTACCAAATATACACAAAAAAATTCATAAAAATCGGTCAAGTCGTTTCTGGGGAATTCAGTAACAAACACTGTGACACGAGATTTTTATATATTAGAAGATTATTACTTGACAAATATATTATATGAGTTTATTTACAAACATTTACATTTTTTCAAATCTCTTAGAATTTCAATATAGTGGTCAATGTACCGCACATTTTCTTCGTGGTGTTTATTATTTTAAATTGCTTTGTTCACCATACTCCATCGACGGGACATGAAATGTCAATAAATATTTTAGACCATTTCCATCGACGGGACATGAAATGTCAATAAATCATTTATAACATTTTATTAATTACCAGCTGTACTTACGAACTACGCTTCGCCATAAAAATAGTCCAATAAAAATCTTCAGACCTCTTCAAATCTAGCCTACGACCTATTCTCAGACCTACCAAATATACACAAAAAAATTCATAAAAATCGGTCAAGTCGTTTCTGGGGAATTCAGTAACAAACACTGTGACACGAGATTTTTATATATTAGAAATTATTACTTGACAAATATATTATATGAGTTTATTTACAAACATTTACATTTTTTCAAATCTCTTAGAATTTCAATATGGTGGTCAATGTACCGCACATTTTCTTCGTGGTGTTTATTATTTTAAATTGCTTTGTTCACCATACTCCATCGACGGGACATGAAATGTCAATAAATATTTTAGTAGGGGCAGTATTTTCTACAATTTATGGGTGCTTGTATCTTGCGCTAGGTGTGCACAAAAGGGCTTCATATTTTATGATGCCTGAGTTATAACATGAACTACAGGAGGAAGCAGAATAGGAATTGTCATGTAAGCTTTAAAACGTTTGAAATATAAAGACACTTAATAACTAGAGTACATTTTGTTTGTATATAAAGGTAGTAGTTAAATTAAAATTGTTCTCAAAAATACCCTTTTCTTCATCATTTTATAAGGACTATATTGTTGTTAAAATACAATCTTATATACTGTTAAATACATTGTCAATTGTTAAAATACAAATATTATTTTACAATTACATTGAGGACAATTTGACTGAATAAAAGTACTGTTGGACATATTATTCAATTTAATTTATAACGATAAACAGGTTTTCACTCCATAATAATCAACCTTTAATAAAAGTGCAAGTAAGCAATTTATTTAACTATAGGTAAACTAGTCTACATCATAAACCAATATACTTAAAATTTTCATCGCACGCATGATGATAAAGTTTCGCTTAATAGCAAAGGCGTTAGTTATGAGTACAGGAAATTACTAGTATTTACCTGCTCGTTAGGACCTGACTAGACTGCAGCAGGTAGGTTAATTTTAGCACTGGTCTCGTCTGTAATGTCATTAACACTGCATGTTATTTGGTTTGTATAATTTGATTCGCATCAACAACCTAGCATTTTCCGATTGACTTTTGTTAAAATTACATCAATTTAAAGAGTTGACAGTTTGTGAGTAAATAAAATAAAGGGTCGTTACTGTGGTCCCACTACTTTGCCCCACTGGTGGTAGCACTAGCAAATGGGGTTCCGCGTAGTCCCACTGGCCAATGGGATCACGCAGAACACCATTTAGTGTTCCTCGTAGACCCATTTTTAAGATCTTTAATTTCATTATAGCTAAACTGATTTGCTAAAATAGTTTGCCCACAAGGAATTACAAAATAAGAATATTAGGATATTTGAATGCTGCTGAGTATTGTAAAACAATGTAACTTTTGAGGATTCTTATTTCAACCTAAAATAATCTTTAAAGAATGATTCTAATTTTAATAAACTAGTTTAACTAATTGACTATTTTAACAGGTTCATCAGTAATGGAAACTCAATCGTAGCATAAAACTCTCCTCTGAACAGTAATATAATGTTATGTGGGACATGCCATGTATTTAAGTGGCAATGACGGAATCCATTAAGATACTATGGGATTTTAAAACACTTTTTAGTGTATCATCAAGGCACGACATAAACTCATGGATATCTCCATCTTCAATCAGAGAAAGTTTCTTTCCACGTGTGCTTATGACATCTGTATAAAGTATACCAAGTACTGTTTTGAGTCAACATACATTCAAAAGCAATTCAATGCTCAGCTTAAAAGGCTCGATCTGATAGAAACTTGGGACCGGTGTGCAAAACATCGCGATCGTAAATACTTTGTTAGCATAGTGGTACTTGCAGTTTGACTTAAACTGTTTTCAATCGGTCCGCACCTTAACTCGATTCGCCGCGGCGCCTTATCAGTGATCAGGTTGTACGATAACTACGAGTATCACAACCACTTTCGCTGTTAAGCAAAGTTTACTTGTAGTTGCCAGTGATTTTGTACCGTTCATCGCCATCAAAGTAATCGGGATAATACCTCAGGAAATCATAATATCTTCATTAGCTTTTTAATGTCATATTTGGAAGATAAATTGTTTTGATTTTATTTTTAGATAGGGAATGTCTTTATTTGCTTTTTAATGTCATATTTGAAAGAAAAACTATTTTGATTTTAGTATTAGATAGGGAATGTCATAAAATCTATTTCTGGTATCTTTTTTGTTCTTCATAAATTCTTCAACCTTATTTGTATATTTACATGTTTATAATGCACTTGACGCAATGCAATTCATTGCAGATAATATCAATCTCTTCTCTATTTACTTTACTCTAAATTTCCTTTATACCTATTTGTATGTCTGGTTCAAGATGAAGTTTAAGATAAATATTGTCACTAGTGCAGACAACGTTGTAAAATCTCGTTCGTTTAATTCGAGCGAATGTTACCGTGTTTGCTAATCGTATATTTCACACAATTTGTCCACGGTGTCGTTGTAGAAACATAACGCGGCCTTTACACTTCACTTTCATGTCTTGCGTTTTGCCAAGTTGTTTTCTAATGGCAACAGCGCACAATAAGACTTGGCCGGCAACTACATCGTGTTTATTAACAATACACGCTGCAAAGGTCGAGAAAGTTCCATTTTGATTGATTACATTGTGCAGATTTGCAATGTCATATAATTATGCAACTGTCCGTAATGAATTCACGGATTCACTTGTATTGCGCATCTCGTCGACGACGTCACTGTAATTTAAATGTTTTCTCCTGAATGTATTCTTAATAATTAGAATTAAATTGCTGTCAAAATTTAAATGAGGCGAAGCGTTTCGATTTTGCTATTGAACACGTTTATGCAGATGTTCGCGAGGCCGCGACGAATTTGTGTCAGTAGTCACATTATTTGCTCGATCAGCGGTCATAATAACAGGCAGGTGTGTCTGAAACAGGAATTCTGCGTTTGGCTTGTGAATGTTTACATAAACGTGACGGCGATATCGCTTTTGAATGCGTGCACGCATTTCGTTTGTGCATCGCCGAAAAAAAAGGTTAATTAAGGAGGCTATTTGCGAAAGTCGCACGTGGGTATGTGGCACAATTAGACGGACAACAACGGACCGCGCAGTTGTTAGAGCTAATAAACTTAATTACCTACGCTTGCTCGGCAGTCGTCGAGATGCCATGTCCGTCATTTTGCTTTTTTGGGCGTGAAAGGTATGTTGAATATGCGCTTAGGTGTGCCGCAAAATATTGCGCTTGGTTTTTTTCGTGTTTTAAAAACAAATCTTCCAAACCTTTGCTGGTGCTGCTATGGTATGGTACACAGTAGCATTCAATCGTTTTTTTTTTTATAAAGGCCACAAACATTTTTCGGTCATTGTACCATGCCGCGGGCGGGCGGGCGGTATAGGAAAATATTAAGGTGTTAATAAAAAATTAAATCCAAATTGACATTTTTTGATATTAAGACAGTCTGACCCAGCCTGACCCGGTTCTGACCTGGAGGTCCGGTGGTTCGATTCTCTGTGGGGGATGTTTTAATGCTTTTAGTTGTTGGCAGGGCATCTGAGCCCGCCTAGCCAGCTAGTGGGGTATGCAATCCGATAATCGATAATCGGTTTTTTATCGATAATTATCGAGGGAAAAGTCGATAAATATCGATTTTTTTATCAAAGAAAATAACTTTAAATTGTTATTAATAAAACCATGATTCGGCATAGTATATACTTACAAATCTACTACTCCCGTCTTATCTATTCTAAACACATATTATGTCCACCGTACAAGTTAAGAACAATATAACGAATAAAATAACAAAAGGAAATGTACTCCAGCCTAGGGAATCGGAGTACTCAAGGAATAACCCGTTTTTTTAACTTGATCAGAGAACTCATTTTGGATCTGTGACAAAGTTCATCTAATTGTGTTTGAAAATAACTCTACCCTTTTTTGTTTCAGGTGAGGATATATTTGGATAAAATGCACAGCGCAGAGAAAATAACCTAAGGTAATATTGTATTTAACGCTATCAGTCAATGGCTTGACAACTTTGGTGTGCTTATCAGTTGGTTGGTTTGTAATTTCATTGAGATTATACTGTATAGTCTAAGGGACTAGTACCTGCCTGTTCTTCTCGTCCAGGCTCTCCCATTTTCAGAAAAATGTTGACTCTACACCTGTCAACATTTTTCTTCGTCTTGTACTCGTATTTGCAGACATCTTTATGTGTTACAAAAAAACAATCTCCTAATTAGAATTTCGTTTTCGTTTTTGCCGTATATGCCTGTGAAGACCTAGTAAATAAAAAGATTTAGGATGTTTATTTTTGACTATAAATTACACAGTTCAAGTTTTTATTATTTAGTATAAATATGTTAAACTCCCCAAAGCGATTTGATATATTGTACGTCATGTCACTGCATTCAAAACCAATATGTGGACATATGTAGTTTAATGTCTGTTCTTCCAAAGCATGGGAGACATTATAAATAAAAACAACAAGCGCTTATTACAACTACAATTTAAATAGTTTCTAAAAGTGAGCTGTGAAACATTTGATAGGTATTCTGGAATGGTTCAACACTATATTATGACTGTCGATGTTTTTTTAGTAATACAAAAACATCGTTCTGTCATAATAAAGTTACACTTGATGTTAGTTTTGTTAATGCTTTCGTAATTGCTGCATTAAGCGCAGCAACATCTTCAGTCACAATTATATCACGAATTATGACAGGTTGACGCCTTGAAGCATTAATTACCTTTCCTATACTTTCCGTTTCAAAGATACGTGTAATTGTTGTTTGTTCTGCACACGCACGTCTGCTGTTATTTTTTGCTCGATGCCTTCCTAATGTTTTCCCACTTTCATCTATCATATTACGCTAAATACATCTAAATTGAGATTCTCGATTATGGAGAAACTATAATCAGTTTATTGCGTAACTGCATTATCTTTCACACGTGCATTATAATTCTGACTCATTTTAATAGTCAGATCTTCATGTTAAAGTAGTCAATCTCACACCATATATTTTAAGAAAATCTGGGGGCACGGCAGTGCCCCCGCTAAGTCGAGCGCGAAGCAAACACTGCCGTACCATCCTTTACTGGAACCATTTCGCCGCATTTTCAGGCCCCTATTTGAGAACCTCTGGATAATACCAGAACGCAGAAATTTTCGTCATCCAGTAAGCTATAATCACATACTTAAAATCCAAAATTTCAAGTCTGTAGGTCATTTAGTTCCGAAGTTAAGCGAAAGCAAAGTTTCGCATATATGTTTTCTTTTTGCAACTAGAAAATAACTCGTATAAATTTAAAAATTGAAACAGTATTCAAATAAATGATGGCATTCAGTTAAACTTGGAATTGTCACAGTATATCATCATAAGACCCAAGTAGTTAGCTTTTGATGGTTGACATGCCTTGGGCATCTTTAGTCAGACCAGGGTGCATGAAAAGTACTGGCGAAGTTCATAGAGTTGGGTCAGTGGGCTTTGGACAGAAGATCTCCAGCGATAAAGCAGAAGACTTATCCTCGAACTGCTTAGAGAAAGCAGATGCCTAGAGAAAACATAGAAAAACTCCGGGATAGCGTATTATTAGTATTGTCCGAGGTCTTGAACAGATAGGGATAGGAACCCAAATGAAATGCACTGTTGAGTCATGTATCAGTTGCACAGATATTGGGAAAATAGTATTACATTAGTAAAATTGTGGGAGTTGAATCACACAAAAGTTAAGATTAAAGTCATGGTTGAGGGTCAAAGACAAAATAAGTCTAGTTCATCACTAGATTTTTTCCAAATAACGACTACGGAAATTAGTTGCCCTACATTTATCAACAGCCTCCTCTTAAATGTTGTAACATGTTTCATGAACTACGTGAAAATTGGGTGGTATAGTCAAGTAGGGGTTATAATAGAATCGTTTTCCCCCCGAAGGGTAGAAAACGAATATTTAGGTTTCAGCCGTAGCTCGACCCACTGTGAGATTAACCCTTTGAATTTTACCTGTTTGCAGTGTGCATCTACTCTATGTACAATTATTCACCTAACATTTTCAATGAGGGTATGTAAGTAAGTGCGGGTGCCATCGCCGACTAGCTTTTCTCTTCAGTACTTTTCTCACACGCCGGCTAGAACAGCAAATTTAGTGGGTCGAGCTACGGCTGAAACCTAAATATTCGTTTTCTACCCTTCGGGGGGAAAACGATTCTATTTAGGTGTTCGAGCCTTCGCTCGACCCACTGTGAGATGTGTTTACAATCTGCCGGCGATGGCTAGACGTACTGTGAAATTGTACAAATCGTTTTTCAATGAAAAACAAAGTGACTTTACGAAGTAAATTATTTTAATAATTATTTTAAGGAACAATATGACTACTATTTAATTCAAGATATGCTTGTTTGCTTATATGTACAATTAAGGATTTAGGTATAACAATTAAATCGGAATAAATGATTAAGTTTAGCTAAATGGAGCTTGAGGATTGCCAATAGTCCACTCATTTTTGCCCATGTATGTACACTTTGAGGTGTACATGTGTACCAAACTGTAGAGAAAAATTCGAGAATTCCGAAAATTCCTTTTTTATTAAGATAAAACTAGGTAATAAATAAATAAAAGTGTTAATTACTCGATACGAATTTGAGTTGATTGAGTATTCAATTGCGTTTAGTTTCGACGTCTGCAAAACTTGTAGTAAAATATTTTATTTTTAGTTTATTTTTTCTTATGTACTGATGTATCGTGCACTTAAATAAAAAACATAACTTAATGGGATTACAACCATCAAAGTAAAAAAAAATAAAAAGAAATTGTAACTTACAATTCATCTGTCTCTACGCAAGTAACAAAACGCTACAAAATGTCAAAATACAATCTATAATGACCAAATGTTAGTGTCACAAACTCTTTGAATGGACGATTCAAAAGGGACTTCAAGTTAGTAAGAAACGACTTTAGTAACAAACAATGCCGCTACCTATCTAACGATGGACTTTGGGACTGCAGGGGCTATAATAAATGCTTTCCATATTCCCATCAAAGACCGCCCAACTAAAAAAGACGAAGAGCATCTTTTATGAATGTTGAAGCATCATATTATTGTATTGTGTGCGATACACTCTTCAATGTTTTAGTCTTCGACGGATTATTCGGTTAAGGACAGATTCTTGATACGACAGATTCACTCATCAGATGCTTCCGATTCGAGTTCCATTTCAACCAGAAAATAAAGTAAGATTTTGGTACCTTATCTGAGAGTTCTTACAACTCTCAGGTAGGGTAGTACCACGGTCTATTATGGTATCGTCCGTTTCCATCGTATAAAGTGCATATCAACATTTTCATTCAAACTAGTTTACGTAAACTCGGATGTGTACTCTGTACTCACTCAATATAATCATAGTATCTGCAGTATTAATATAACACTTAACAATGGCAATAAAAATTTCATCATTTCATTTACTGATACTTGTCAAGTTGGAATTGATTAACAGGTTTTTGAGTATCAAAGATTAATTGTTACAGATAAAATGACGTATTTTCTTTCAAACAAAAAAGATTAGTGTATGTACCTCGCGGTACATCGATTAGGCAGATTGAGGCGACGTCCTTTCAAAATAATGTCTGAGAGAAAAAAAAATTGTATAGGTCAACAATTTTTCCTTATAATTAAGACATCTAGATCAAGGTTGCTGTTTATTCAGTTTTCAGAGAAAGGTAACTGCAGCTCTATAGCTGCCGGGTGAAGGGATGATTCCCGCTCTTTTGAATAAAGACTGAAATTAACATGCAATGACGCTTCGCGAGGGTGGTTTAACTTTCTCCCTGGTAGATACGAATAAATTTGTTATGCTTCTACGTCTTGATTTGCTTACTGGTATATATATGTTTATTCATCCAAAATACTAAAATTAGCCTTTCGTCCCTAATAATATTAAGCATCCAACCAGATTGCCTAAATTTTGATGAATCAGACTTGGAACCAAATTTCGGCCATAGTATAATAATAATCATCACTCGATACGAATTTCTTGAGATGTATGACAAAAAGAGTCAACTCGTGAATACGTCTACCTGAAGTACCTGAACACAGGAGGATAAATGTAGCCACATAGCGTGACACTTAGTATATGTTGTTTCTATTGATATCAAAGGAGTAATTATTTAATTTGTGTAAAAAAAAATTACAGCTAAGACGTTCACTTCTTTCGGGGTCAGCAAAAGTGGCCACTACTTATTTATGAATTATGAACTGCTATGTTTTTGTAATAATATGTGTATGATTATAAAGCAAAAAAATATATAGCGCAATATCATTTGACTTGGGATTATCAGCTATTGGCAGTTGTTACTCTGGGCGCCCCATTCCACCGCTCCGAAGTAGGAATATAAGTCAATTCAATTGACGCCATGACGATTCGAAGAGATTCCGCTTCTCACTTGACTATGACTGCACTGCATGGGGTGTAGTTGAGAGGACAAAAAGTAGTCAAGTCATTTGATAGATTGTATCGTTGTAACAAAATGGGTCTATCTTTACGGGACTTCTTACAGTCCGTGACTACTTACAAGAAATTCTGAAAAGTTTTGACAACCTTCAATTGATTTACATTTTAACATTTTATTTATTTCTGATGTCATATCCTTCGTGATAGAGCAAGGCAACTGCATGTATCCAAACTATTATAAATCTTTTTAATTTTATGAGGGTACGAGTATATGTGCACGCCAATTCACACTGGGCCAGCGTTGTTGACTAAGGCCTACTAATCACCCTAACATAGGGTAGGCTCGAGCCCCTCGGTGGGGACGTATATTAGTTGTGATGATGATGACATGTGAAAAGTAACTTATATCCAGATAATATGGATAATTGAGCTTTTCACACCTCAATATAATTTTTAATTTAGCCCGCCTTGAAATCTGAATATGCTCATGTCAGACTTCCCTGTTTTTAATTTTCCTGGCCCTGATATCGAGCAAATGTTTGCTGGCCTTCGTAAAACTCGTTCTGATCCCAATCGTTTAACTTTTTCCACCCTTGGTCTACCCTTTAATGCATATTGGTAGTAGGCGGTAGTGATGGCTAAATCCTCCTTGTTCTTTCAATAAATCTGTCTGTAAAAGTTCAGAGAAAAGGTAAGTTGTTGAATTACAAAAATTGTTGTTATGCGGATTAAAAATGTTACATCTATGTTTTTTAAAATTTTTGCTCTCTTCTCGCAACGGGTATTGAAAAACTATATCTGAAGTTTTACGAAACATGGAACCAGCTGCCAGAAAGCGCTTACTAATATGGGTTTTACGTTTAAGGATGTATCTTTATAAACATCTATAAAGTGTCTCCCCTGCGGAAGTAGGCCATCATGAGTAATTATAACACCTAAGCATTATACTACTTTTAGTCAAGAGTTGAACCTTTTGCCATGCAGGTGTAGCCGTTGCGAGGCTACTATTGATTTTTATGGAGGTGAATACATGGTTGGTTTCTAGATATTTTTGTACTTCAAAATAACAAAATATTTTGTCATTTTTCAGCCCCTAAACGTTGAACTTGGATTTCATGCTTAGCAAGTGATTCCTTTGTGTCTCCAAATAAAAAAGAAGTGTTCCTCTCGGTTTGAGGTACCAGGTTCATTATATCTGTATCTGGTTAACACCCTGTATCATTCATTCTAATAGAAGCCGTTATATCTGCTATGATCGAAGGTTGATAGCGAAATGGAGTTTGCCTTCTCAATTTTAACCTCGAGGATACGTGAAACTTCGCTTTGGGAAATTAGCTCAGATTTTATCAAGGTGTAAAATCGGTATAGCCACTATCTGTGAGGTGATCTTTTTCATTAAGGCGAATGGTGTTTAAATCAGAGCACAACAGAATACAATTTAACAGCTTTTATTTAATTGCCTTATATTTTTGTTTGCTCAATGATTATATGTATGCGCGTCATCTTCGCTAAAGCATAAGCTAATTGAACTTTACAGATTGCAAATCGGAGCTGACATTCTTCGTCGGATGAAATCTTATCACCAAAGAGGTCTTTATGACAGACGCAGTCAACCATCCATGATCTCCAATAATCCGCATTATTATCGTTTATTTTTAGATAAACTTTTCATGTGGCAGAGCTACCTAGGGATAGGCTCCCAGTTGGCTAGGTCGCAAAGGATCGTGTGCTCCGTAATTTTTAATTGCTAGCCTGCTAATGAAGTAGGCTGCGTAGCTAGTATATTATGTGTAGGGGCAGGACCGGCCCTACCATAGGGCGAACGGAGCGGCCGCTTCAGGCGCCAAGTTCCAGGGAGCGCGTCAGTGGTCAAAAGTTATCCTCGCTTTTTTAATATTTGGGCGCAAGGGGGGCACCATAATTGGAACTCGCTCCATCTTAAAACTTGCCTTGAGCGGGCACTGTGTAGGGGTCGGATCATTAGCCGACGCGCAGTTAAAAAGTGACGGCTTATGACGGCTTTACAGCCGACAGTGAGGACTAGGCAGTCGACAGTGAGGGCTGCGCAGCTGACAGTGAGGGCTGCGCAGCTGACAGTGAGGGCTGCGCAGCTGACGATGAAGGCTGCGCAGCCGACAGTGAGAGCTGCGCAGCCGACACCATGTGTAGGGGTCGGTTCACTGGCCGACGCACAATTTTAAAGTGATGGCTGTGCAGCTGACATAGCTTTGTGATAAGAGTGCTAATTCCTGCACGTGCATGTTTTACATGAAACGCATTCTAGAATGGTGAAGTTGTTCGACCATTTAAGTGTGGAGTCGCAAGTTTGCCGTCCAGAGAGTGACCATTCGTAAGAACAAAAGCTACTCGTACGTGTGATACGAGTGCTAGTTTCTAAAACATGATACGTATGCTAGGATGGCGAAGTTGATTCTCCATTCATGTGTGGAGTAGCGCATCTGCCGTCTGGAGAGCGGGCATTCGCAAGAGTAAAGCACTTTGTGATACAAGTGCTAATTCCTAAGGCATGATATACGCATGCTAGGATGATGAAGTTGTTCCTCCATTCATGTGTGGAGTAGCGAGTCTGCCGTCCGGAGAGCGGGCATTCGCAAGAGGAAAGCATTTTGTGATACAAGTGCTAGTTCCTAAAACATGATACGCATGCTAGGATGATGAAGTTGTTCCTCCATTCACATGTGGAGTAGCGATTCTGCCGTCCGGAGAGCGGGCATTCGCAAGAGGAAAGCACATTGTAATACAAGTGCTAGTTCCTAAAACATGAACTAACCTACCTACGGTGACTTCATATAGTGGTTAACGTTTGCAGGGAAACCAGTGATACAATTGTTTTAAAAAGTATATGGTTTGCAAGCGACAAATTTCAGTACCTACTTGTTTACTATTACTGTTTAAAAAATAGGTCACACAACTAAATATTTAGCTCAATCGTGTTTTTAACTTTTAAAACAAAATTTTATAGTGACACTGTTGATGAATTGGAATATTAAACTTCACCTTTGAAGTGAATCCGACTGTTACAGCGATCTCTGTGAGTCACAGCTAATTAAGATTCATCAGTTCGTCCTTGAGGTGTAGACAAGCAGTTAAAAATAGGAATATCATCAAAATGATATTCATCTAAGCATGATGAATTATAGTGGGATACTATATTAGGCGGGTCTTATATGGAAACTTGAATGCAGTCTATTGTCTACGATATGAAACCGCTGTCTCTGATGTCGGCGATGCGTCAACTTTGTTATAGGTGCCATCAACGGCGTAAGATGAGCAAGTTAAAATATTTCACACAATCAGCGAAGTATTCTGTAATTAGTATCCATAATATATACATTATTCTTTATAAATGTCTTTCTTGGTTAAATTACTTAAACCTAAGAAATTATTAATTAAAAGTATTTACAGTACACCAATGTCATACTGCGTTTTTACGTATTGACAGGAAATATTGCAATATCCATTATCAAGACAATGTTATGAAACTAAACATAACATTTACATGTATAATATCAAATTCAAATGAAGTATAAAGTGCATTAGTTCAAGGCACTAATTTGCAACAGAGTTTTTTTTATTGACATCGCTATTTTATTATTAGTTGGAAATTTGAGACGACACGATGGTATTTTGCTTATTTAGTTTGTTTAGATATGCACATATTTATAGCAATTACAAACATGTTTCTATAGATAAAATGTTTCTGCAAACTCGTAATCCCCATTCAGAGATTACAAAGGTGAAATAAGCCTACTTGGAGATAATGTTTAAATCTCAGTCACGGAATAGGCAAGGACTTACTTGGATGGTAGTCTTTACTCGTACTATAAAGATCTAAGTTAAATTAGCATGGCGCCTTTGCTTGATACTATCATGGTATAGACGCTGTGGGTTTGTGGGCCGATGTCTTTTGTGATAAAGCCCTTTCTTTGTCATGGAATATTATTCCAACTAAGAAAATAACTGTTCTATGGTACAATTTAAAATTTGTAATTAGTCACGGATTAATAGTAAATATAAGGAATATGGTCATTGTTTCAATAGTAATAAATTATTTTTTTTTGTTCGAAATTGATTGCGAATATTAGCTCTGAACTTGCCTGGCTAGTTACCGCTGTCTTAACGATGTTAATAGCATTGTTGTGTTCCGACAATTAGAGGTACGATAGCCAGTTCCTCAATTGTTGAGGAGTCCTTCGAAAGCTCGCTTCCACTTTCGGCTTTATCGTCTCTAACCGTCAGGTGAGATAAATGCCAAGAGTATGAAAGAATATGATTTAACAATCTATTCAACCATTAATCACAATTTATCTGGCAAGTTCACATCTTTGTATTAGCGTATGAATATTGGAATTAATTCAGACGGAACATTAGCATGATGAGTTTCATCGTCGACAATAACTTGGCACATCTTGAATGAGGCTTCGCATGAGACAGCCCATCATTCAACGCTGCTCGTTTCTCATTGCGGCTGACTGTAGCCCTATTCAGAAAACCTTTCCATGCTTCGTCGATCACGACCGCATCTCTAACAATGGCGGATGCCACCCGACCTCGTAAATGAGCCTTGACCGACTCTTCTCAGATAAAAAGCTTAACAACTATACAGTGTTTGTCATTATTCGATTATAGTGCATTTAGACGCTGCAAATGATTGAAAATGCGCGCCCTATGAGGAAGCTCTTCGTCCCCGAGATTCACTTAGATGATCTTTTAGTTACAGAAACATCTCGTTTTGCTGTCTCCAATTTATCGTTTCTGTTATTGGGATAGCCTTAAATAAATGTAAAGATAATTTTTAAGCTTAATAATTTGATTTATTTATTAGCGTCAAAACATCATGTGGATGGTTTGGTGGCTAAATTGGCTAATCTTGTAATTTTTATGCCTCTACATGTTAAGGTTCATACTCGTTCTAGCGCAACTTGGCTGTATAGAACGTAATTGAGTTGTCTATTGAATATTAATAAAACAATGCATGTGGGACGGCGGGACCGCTTTCCTCTGTGTACGGGCTGCGCACGATTCAATCGCGCCATATTAGTTTTCTGGGACCATGGCGCTTTCGCTAGCCTCTCTGTAAGTAACTAGATCGATTGAGTATAGTTTCAGTAAATAGCATTGCAGATTTACTGTGATGTGACTAGAATATATTGAATAAAGTACCTATTTTTAGTATCGATTCTAGTAAGTGTAACTGCTTACTCAATGTAACAAGATTTTCACAACCGTATTTCAATAACCTTTTAATATAACTGGAGTATTTGAATGTTATTTTTGTTTGTCGAAACCAGAGTGTTGTTATTATTTCGACATGTTCCGTTTACTTCACATTTACTTGTCCTGCCCACATGCATCGATTGCACATACATTTGCATCTTAATTTGTTACAGTTTATCATTTCATAGGTGCAGCTAAGTGATCGGAGTCTATTACCTATGTATCTAGGTTATTAAAAAGTGTGGGTAATTGAGATAATATTATATATATAGATATAGCTGTAGATGATAGCATTTTTTTGGAAGATTTGCAGTTTCTGATAAACTTAATAACATCTTTTTAGTTATTAACATGTTATTAGTTGTATTTGAATAGCTTTTATTTTGCATCACAATCGTACAGTAACGAAAAAGCTGGCACGATTTATAAAATCACATATGAATAATCAAATTAAATGAACAACAAAAGAAATGTCACAAATGAATTAAATGAACAACAAAAGAAATGTAACAAATGTAGTCAACATAAGAAACAAAATACATATTTGCTTCAATTTACTATGACGCGTATTTAAAAGTCGTATCCAACTAAATGACAAGACTACCTATGTTACGCTATTTATTAATGATTCTACGTATGAAACTGTTCCAACCGCTCCCAGACCCACTAAATGGTGTAACTGGCAATTTTATCATCACCTTGAAGTGGATATGTCAATTTGAGATCCAACTATTGCGTACACGATGTATAATTTAAGCTCAATCTATTGAGATATAAAGGTACCTCTAACATCTTTATTAAATCATTAGCACGATGTTTAGATTTAGATTAACGACTAATCGCTGGTTGCCGAAACTTTAAAATATACGAAGCTACACGCAATCTGTTGAAATACGATTACACTCGATTTTATTATTAAAATTTCCCGTATTGCAGCTCATTCCAATTTTATCCGCTATAATGTATTCAGTAGTCGGTGTTACTGCTACATTTTTTTAATATTCTATGTCACATACCTGTAGGTATGTATATTGCATTCTGCTTCGTAAAACATTGTATACATTGTGTACAACATTTCATTGATAAGTATTATAATTAGGGTTTTCCTCATAGACCAACTATGTATGTTTACTAGTTGTGCCATCCCAAAATTCGAAGACTTTCCATGTAGCATTAAACTCAAAAGATTATAACAGATTCTGTAATGTATAATCGATTACCAAATTTCTATTCAAGAATGCCAGATCAACACGATTCCTTATAAGCAGAACTAACTGCGGAGCTCTCGATTTGTATTCCAAGATATTAAGCGAAGCGGCTGTAATAGCATAATATTGCCAATTTTTGACGTGAAATCAATTACTGGACATCTGAACATGGGTTCAAAATTTTTCAATAGAAAGCATAGCATTTGATCACGCTATGATTAAGAAGACGCCATTAACATTTTGTAGACAATCTTGTTGGGGAGATTTTTGTATTTCCATTTCATAAGTAATGCTTTAAAAGTAAAAGTTATTTCGTTCAATCCATCAAATGCACGTGTGTTTGACTGTCCTAGTTTAAGGTACTGATACCATCATAATTATCATCATACCAGCCGAGATACAACCACTGCTAGACACACGGTTCTGCGCTGCCAGCACCTGCAGCTTCCCGCAACCTTCACCAGATCGTCGGCCCATCTTGTGGAGGGCCTATCAACGCTGCGTCTTTCGGTACTCGGTCTCCACTAGAAGACCTTTCCGTTCCCAATGGCCGTCAGTCTTGCGAGTAATGTGACTGCTCTATCCAAAGAGCGCCTTAGGTGTCTGCCCACTTAAGGCGTTCCTTGAGCTCTCTGGTTCTCCTGCGGATCGTATCTTTCAATCACGCAGAGAAACCCCGAGCATGACTCTATTCCCCTTTGGGCGACTGTGAGCCTTCTTATATCGTCCATTGGAAGCGGTCACCATAAAACAATTCTGGCAATATACACAAATTGAAGAGTTTCGTCACAGAATACCTAACAGTATAAATAGCTTTGTCATGAAACATAGCGGTGGATGGGCTCACCACCACCCAGGCTATTCCAACATCAAAAGCGGTTATTATGGCCGAACGATGGGAGATGCATGCGGAATGTACGAACTGCACTTTGTCGCGCACTTTTCTTAAATTCTCCGAGAACACAATGCGTAGCTTCAACACTGACTAGTTCAGTTAGATTCGTTGATTGACCTTGTTCTGGTATTTTGCTTTTTTCTTCTCATATTCACTCACAGAGCGTTATTATTGCTTTTTACATAAGATGTTAATGATACTAAGTAAATCTATATAATTATCAGCCCCTCTTAACTCTTGAAATATTTCCTATCGTTTTTGTCATTTTCAGGTGCCTAAACCTGTTAGTAGGAAAGGTCACGAGCGCTTAAATAGTATTTTAATTAATTAATACGTCTCGTGCGTTCATGTTTTATTGATTCTCCACGTTCGTGATTCAAAGGTGATGGCGTCCGTTATTCACGAGTCTTTGATTATGTGCCTTGCAAATTTCTGTCCAATTGGCTAAATTTAGTCACGTAAATTAGTATTGGACATTCAGCAGACGATCGGAATGCGGGGCGTTTCGTGGCCCGCTCCTAATATTATAAGTCCTAATTTAGCATAAGTATAGTGTCCTCATTTAGTCCCCTCTTGTGTTTAGTTCTTCCATGCGAATCTTCAGTTTTACGTAAAACGATTCTTACTAAAGACGAATTAATAAAGATGTCAGTTAAAGTAACGCATTTTGATGTTATTTCTTCTGAATAGGTCATATTAACCGATGGATAACTTACTTGAAGTTTACGTACACATTGTGTGTAGGCCCTTAGATAGCTAAAGCGGATATTGATATTGGGACTTGTTTGTAGTCTGGAAAGTATTAATCCGTTTACTTCGATGATTGTAATTTCTGTGTTAATACTCGTATAACTAAAATGTCATGATATTTGTAGCGTTATAAATTCAATTTGTCTGTCTTGATTGTTTGATCCGCTGTGATGCCAAAATCTCCTGTTTCATTGTTATTCGTATTAATAAGATGAACTCTTGACTTGATAAATAAATTGAGTATTGCAATGTATCAGTATTTATTTAAATTACTCAACTAAGTATTAACATAGGTATATTAGTTTATTCAGTGTGCCTTTTATAATTTTATGATGTCACTATTCTCAAATACTAGTATTGTCAAATTCAAATTTTGTTAGAAAATTACATTACGTTTTTAATATTTTGTTTTTTTTTTGTCTTAACTTAGTGAATTTATTCATAATTATTTATTTAGTATTTCATTTCGTTCATTAACAAACGTAAGGTTCAATTCATTTCATAATGCGTAGGTTTGAGGTCATTTGTCTGAATTTTTCTAAACCGGATAGTAAATAAAGATTACTAACTAACACTTTTACATAACATATTGACACTTTACGAAAAGAAAATTGTGTAACCACTAAATTATTCATCAATAAAAGATCATAAAACATGTGACAGATTTCTACAACATTACTATTTGATACTCGTATTTACATTTGTTACACAATATTTGACACAAACCACTTCTAGAATGTATGCCAATTTATTATCTGAATTAATTTGTTGATTTCATTATTATGTTAGTTTCAAGATTTGAAAGTACACTTTAGTACTTTGAAACATTGCTAACTTCATTAAATTTTATCCTAAATCTTATCCCACATTTCGAAAATTGTTATTGATACTTTATTCACAGTCATCATAACATGTCATGGTAACTAAAATAACGCAATTACACCTCATTCTTACCAAACGGAGGAATTCTCACACAGAAGAGAATAATTCAAGCTATTGAAACAATATGATGATAACATCATTATGACTATCGCTAGAATTAGTATTTTTGAATAAAATACAAACAAATGGGTATTCTTTGCATCATTTTCAATGTGAAGTGTATATTTTCTATGATAATTTTGAAATTATACTTATTAATGCTTCAACTTGCAGTATCAAAACAGCTTTATAACGCTCGTTGAGGCATAGTAGGTCCTTTCGCAGATTTGAGTTTTAGTCAATTACTTCGATACAAATTTCTTAGGTGTCGCTCAATACATTTTTTTAGAAGTCGCAACCGCAGCTGAATATTTAGTACTTATTAAGAAAATTATAGCCACGATTGAAAGTCAATACCAATGCACATTTCATGTTCCAAGAACGCCGTAGATGCTACGCTTGGCA
The DNA here is from genome assembly GCA_963935595.1 of Schoenobius gigantellus. NCBI lineage: Eukaryota > Metazoa > Arthropoda > Insecta > Lepidoptera > Crambidae > Schoenobius > Schoenobius gigantellus. The sequence continues at coordinate 6,135,071 of OZ012553.1, forward strand.
CCACGTTGAATAACAATACAAACGAAAGTGTTCACCGGAAACGGCTCGGTGAAAATGTATGGACAAACATGGCCGGCTCCGGCTGTACAAATACATGTAAGTTATTATGTACATTTGATGCGGCTAAGTTATAGTGGTATGGGAAATGATAAGTAGCTACAGTCGCCTATAGTATCATAATAATTTGTAACACTTACATCTCTCCACTACTGCCACGTAAATTCTTCAAATATGCCGACACTTGATTTTTATATCAAGTAACTTGCCAAATCGAATCGATTTTTCAACCAAAGATTTTTTCCACCTATTTCATTTTGTGTTGGCCTAGGCCCCATGAAAAGACTAGTATTACCGAGTGAACTCTCGAGGATATATATAAAACAATAATATACTCATTGATTTGGTGAAAATATTCCTTTCCTTACAGCAGTTTAACAGAATCTGAAAGGGGAATACTTGTGGGGAAATTGAGGGTGAAGACTGCATACCACAACGTAGCCGTTTAAATCTTACTAATAGGAGATTAATGTGGGTTGAATGGATGGATCATTCATCAGATTAGAAGTATTTGAGTAATCTACTGTTTAATAGCAATTTGTAGAATTGGACAATTATCTTTTCTCGTACTGATTAAGCTGCTATCATCATTGCAGTTAATTTAATTCCAATCGTTGAGGATGGAATTCCAATTGCAGGCAAATCGGTTACCTTTAAAACAGATAATTGCTGTCATTATTTACGAAGAAAGGAGTCTTGAGATTGAACAGTAGTGAAAATTAATGGAGAAAAGGAATGTATATTTTATTTCAATACTTTCCTTGTTTACCACTGTATAAGAAGTAAAACTGGACTCAACCTTTGTATATTATTTTAGTGATAAACTTCGGACGGATGGAGTGTATAATGAAAAGATGGATTTCTAAAATGAAAATAATAAAATAATTACAGCAATAAATCAAAAGCACAATAACAACGACAATCAATGAATAAAGCCTTGGTAATCGAGGAAAAAAGTAACAAGAACATTTCAAATTTTGACAAATATTTAAACTATCATAATCTAAGTAAAAAAGGGTTGCGGCTCGTGGAAGGAATTGGCAACAACTAGTAAAAATGCATAAAGTGAAAATAATTTATCTTTTTGCGTATAAAATGCTTCGCATGACGATAAGTAAATGTGAGAGAAATTGCAAAAACCTTCTGAAGTTCTGACATCTGGCTAGAATGGAAGTCTGGTGGGAATAAGTGTACTGTAGATATTAATTATATTTCTTCATTCAATTCCTCTCTTCAAATATCCCCTATAGGCTTGCCATCGCTGTGTGAACTGAAACACAAAGAATTCTGTGATGAAGACAGGACTTAATTATGGTGTTAAATGTTTTCCGGGTGAAATACTTCACTAATAAATGTATTATTGCGCAGTTTAAAAAATGTGTAAATAGAATTGTGTATGTTATTTTCTCTGAATAATTTTCATGTAAAGTACGAAATCGATCGAAAAAAGTTGACAGTTAGGTTGCAAGTGTCTATATAGCCTGCATATCATCGTTGCTGAAATCTGCTTGCATATTCATAGGGATGAGAAGTGGGTGTGAAAAGGAAAAATCTATTAAAAAGACTAATATTTTGCTTAAAGATAATTTCTTGCTTTGTCACAATAATATAAAACTACTCAAAACAATGATAACTACTGAGATAAAGCTATTCAAAGTTTAGGAATGGGGACTCGCTACGCCACAGCTGCAAAATGTAGGCGTGAGCGTGACGTCACAAGATACTTCAAATCAGTGTATTGTCGCAACTTTTTTGATAGGTTGTAAAAGAAAAAAACGTTCAATATTTTGAATCATCTACATCAAGGTCTTTAAAAATATATATTTCATGACTCTTTTCTCTTTATTTATGTGTTAGGTAAGTGTAAGAGAAGTGAGAGAAATTGCAAGAATTGCAAACCTTAAGTGGCAGTGGACCCTGGCGGCGGATAGGGTGGAAAGGTCCTCGAGTGGCGGCCGCGTATCGGGAGACGCAGCGATGGTACACTTGGTACGGGAGGCGCAGGACCGATCGGTTTGGAGATCCCTGGGGGAGGCCTATACCAACAGAGAGCGTCTCTTGGCTGAAATGATGATGATGATGTAATAAAAGCTTACAGATATCTGTACATAGAGCTACTGCACAAAGAGTAAGTAGCACTTGACCAACTGGTGATCCATAAAAATTAACTGACTACCTAAAGTCGCGCAATTAACTTTGGTAGCCTTTATATTAAAAGAAACAATTGCAGTTAATATTAACAATAAAGATGCTTAGGAGGCGCGAAACAAGTGTTGTGCAATTGTCTTTGTTGTTGTAAGTGCAATAATAACATCTTCAACCAACACCGAAACCTCGATACAATGGTCATTATATAATTTATAATAGTTTTAGTATTCTGTATATGTCTCGTTGTTGGAAGATTTATTGTGGAAGTGAGCAAGTTAATAACATTTTAATGTTTTACTTGCGTTTAATTTTCTGGTTCTATTTTAGGTATGGGTTAGACCTATTACGTTGCTTTATTTTATCGTTGATCTTCAACTACAATGTCAGATCTAAATTTAACTATTACATATATTTGATTACTAAATATAGCATCCGCTAAATTTCAGATAAATGTCTTTTATTAGGGATGAGTATTGTTTAAACCTCGTAATAATATAACAATCTTAACCGTTGTCACGAATCTTGTACACTGTCATTCACCCCGCAATCCGATACCGCCCGCTCACTGGTTACTGGTTACTGCACTCTTGCGCAAGCCGCCATGATGATGTATCGATACCAAGAACTGCCTGGACCTATTACAGTTATTCAATCGATTATTGTTTGCTGAGATGAGTGCAATATCCCTTCGTGTGTTCAGCCCACTTCTTAGGTGATTGTTTAACCTGCTAACGAGGGTGCTCTGTTTAAAGTATAGTTTGGAGCCTTTGATAAAATAAAACGTTTCTTATGCATTAAACAATTTTCAAGGGTCGTGAATCAGGTGACAGTGATCAATATGAATGATTGCTGTGTAATTTGTTTGGTAAGTTGGTTCATGGTTGATACCATGGTCGGTTTACTACTGTTGGACTCCATACTGATCGGTCCTTGGCTGTCTGCATTCAGTGGCTTTCCGTGACTTTGAACAGATCGTCGGTCCACCTTTGAGGGGCCCACCAATGCTGCATCTCCCGAAACGCGGCCGCCATTCGAAAACCTTTTCGCTCCAGACGGCCATGATTCCTCTGACTTATGTGCCCTGCCCACTGCCACTTAATTTACAATTCTTTGGGCTATGTCAGTGACTTACGTTATTCTACGGATCTCATCATTTCTGATTCGATTACGTCAGCTACGGGAAGAAAGGAAGTGGTGACACATGCTTGTCTTCATAATTCAAGAAGCTTGTTTTGATAGCTGTCATCTCCATTCTTTTGACAGATAAACAATGGAAATGATAGTTGTTAAATCGCGCTTCTTAGAACGTGGAGACCACTTTAGATTCCTACTGTATGGACATCGCACGCACTAACTCTTCATCCAAAGACACTATAGATTTCTTGGTCAATTAAGTATCTATGTCTGAAATAAAAATTTAGCATTAAATATCCTGGCTATTAACATTTAATTTCCAGAGGTGAAAAGATCGCCCTCACAATTTCAAAGATGACTTGTAAAGTCATCTCTCAAATGGTGAGAACCATTTTTTTGTTCGATTCCGACACGCTTTTGTAGCGGCAAACTGGATAAATTTTTGGATTTGTATTTTCAGAGTTTTATGTTCAGTACGATGATCCAACTAAGAGCGAACTGGTTCTATATGTTGCATTATTTAGCGTCGCATTATCTTAATGAGTTTATGCTATGAAAAAGCAGTTGTATGCATTTATTTATAACTAGCTGTGCCCGCGAACTACGTTTCGCCATCAAAATACTTAACACAGTGTTTAGTTTTTTCCTCCATTTTATTCCATAATAATTCAACTTTATTCTGCCTTTCTTGAGCATCGGCCATTTCGAAATTAGGACAATTTTCGTAATGTTTTTTTTCTAACAGTCCACAAAATTAAATACATTACATATTACTATAAACACTAAGTATTATTATTGTTTTAGAGACATTATTGATATTAGTAAATTCTTCTTCAGTAGAAAGAACTACACAGTTGCAAGAATAATCTTTATCGTATTCATGTTTCGAATTAAAATAAACAATTGTTAATAAATTAGAACTGTATACGAATAAAGTTTAGATTTTATAATGGGTGTTGGTAACACCAACAAAATATATTTTTTGGATATGACAACTTGGCCAATTTTGACTGGTCGTACAGTAAGCTCCTTGTCAAGCTATACTTTGACCTTTGAACCGCTCTTATGTCGCTCGTAATACTGGCGGTTTTTGTAGAGTTAATGTATAGCATGAATGGGGGGGTTACTGTACAAATACGTTTTCCGTATTCGATATCCGATCACGGAATACAGACACGGAGTTTCGTGAACGTAGCGCAGACGTTCGTTTCTTCTCATTCGGGATTTCTACCATTCTACCTAAACGTACGTACAGAACGTGTTCCGTTCGTAATAAAAACGAACGTGTGCGGCAGTCAATGAGTATTTTGTATAGATTTGATGCATTCGGATGCCCGCACTCAGAAAACGAATGCGAAAAAACGTATTTATGCGGTTAGCTTTAAAATGTATTGAGACTTCCGTTTTTGTAACGTGTACTGTGCGATATAGTGTTGCTGGCATAGTTCGGTTAGCAAACTCGCCGTGATGACTAACATCCAACACACAAACTTGGAGTTATCGTTAGTTAGTTCACGATCGTTGCATTATCACGGTCGAAGGACAATAAACACAGGTAACATCTAACATTGAACATCCAATAGGCCCCGAAGCGGTTCTCAAACTTTTTTTGGTGACGGAACCCTTTTGGAAAGCGAAATACTTGACGGAATCCTAAAATAAAACAATAGTTTTTAAAAGTGTATTCTTTATTAATAAGCATAATAAAAGTACGACCAGAGAGGGTGTTTTGATTTTTCTAAATTATTGCGGAACCCTTATAGGGGTATTGTGGAGCCCTAGGGTTCCGCGGAACACACTTAGAGCATGGCTGCTCTAGGTACCCTTCAGGGCCTACTTTCATTTAATACCCCTATTGTTATGTTATCCGTCTTTTTTGAGCGGCGGCCATGTTGAATTTACGTCAATGTTGCTACATTCATAGTGCTCTACTGATCAAGGCCTTTCATTTGATACCCATATTGCTGGACTTAGAAACGAACTTTTATCAGTTTTTTTTGAGCAGCGGCCATATTTAATGTTGTGCTATTTTCCTAGGTTCGTAGTGCTCTACTCTTCAAGGCCTTTCATTTGATACCTATATTGCTAGGTTTGGAAACGAACTTTTATCCACCTTTTTTGAGCGGTGGCCATGTCGAATTTACGTTAATATTGCTAGGTCCATAGTGCTCTACTCTTGAAGACCTTTCATTTGATACCTATATTGCTAGATTAGAAAACGAACTTTTATCCACCTTTATTGAGTGGCGGCCATGTTGAATTTATTTATGTGTTGCTAGGTTCATAGTGCTCTACTCATCAAGGCCTTTCATTTGGTATCCACATTGCTCGGTTTGAAAACGAACATTTATCCTTTTTTTGAGCAGCGGCCATGTTGAATTTAGGTAGATTATCGTAGGTACCTAATGCTCTACTCTTCAAGGCCTTTCATTTGATACCTATATTGCTAGGTTTGGAAACTAACTTTTATCCACCTTTTTTGAGTGGCGGCCATGTTGAATTTATGTAAATGTTGCTAGGTTTATAGTGCTCTACTTATCAAGGCCTTTCATTTGAGACCCATATTGCTGGGTTTGGAAACGAACCATTATCTATTTTTTGACCGGCGGCCATGTTGAATTTATAGCAATTTTCCTAAGTTCATAATACTCTACTGTTTTAGGCTTTTCATTTGTTACCTATATTGCTAGGTTTGGAAACGAACTTTTATCTATTCTTTATACTTTTATCATTTTTGGGCGGCGGCCATGTTGAATTTAGGTCGATTTTGCTAGGTTCCTAATGCTCTACTCTTTAAGGCCTTTCATTTGATACCCATATTGCTAGGTTTGGAAACGAATTTTTATCTATCTTTTTTGAGCGGCGGCCATGTTGAATTTATGTCAATGTTGCTAGGTTCATAGTGCTCTACTCATCAGGGCCTTTCATTTGATACCCATATTGCTGGGTTTGAAAACGAACTTTTATCCTTTTTTTTTGCGGCGGCCATGTTGAATTTAGGTAGATTTTCCTAGGTACCTAATGCTCTACTCTTCAAGGCCTTTCATTTGATACCCATATTGCTAGGCTTGGAAACTAACTTTTATCCACCTTTTTTGAGCGGCGGCCATGTTGAATTTATGTCAATGTTGCTAGGTTCATAGTGCTCTACTCATCAATGCCTTTCATTTGATACCCATATTGCTAGGTTTGGAAACTAACTTTTATCCACCTTTTTTTGAGCGGCGGCCATGTTGAATTTATGTCAATGTTGCTAGGTTCATAGTGCTCTACTCATCAATGCCTTTCATTTGATACCCATATTGCTAGGTATGGAAACTAACTTTTATCCACCTTTTTTGAGCGTCGGCCATGTTGAATTTATGTCAATGTTGCTAGGTTCATAGTGCTCTACTCATCAATGCCTTTCATTTGATACACATATTGCTGGGTTTGGAAACGAACTTTGATCTGTTTTATTTGAGCGGCGGCCATGTTGAATTTAGGGCGATTTTCCTATGTTCATAGTGCTCTACTCATCAAGGCTTTTCATTTGATATGCATATCGCTGGGTTTGGAAACGAACTTTATCGGCAGTCATGTAAAATTAAGTCAACGTGGCTAGGTTCAATGTGTTCTACTCTTTAGGTTCTTCGTTCGATATCCATGTTCCTTGGGTGGATCCAAAAAAATGTGATCCGTCATTTTAGACATTAGGATCAAGAGTCCCGTCCCGTCCCTCTACGCGTAACCCAGAACATTGCAGTCAGATATTTTTTTTAATTATCAATATTAATCTATTACTTTTAATAGTTTTAAATGGATGAAAGAGTTTGATTCCTTAGTCCTAATGTAAAAACATATAACACCTTTCAAAATACCTTGAAAAGAGTATCTTCATTTTTCAACATTTTAAATATTTCAAAAATTGTACCGATTTTGTGAAAATTAGTCAAGAATTAAACCAATCTACAAATTTTATTTTCACTCGATAAGTATTATCATAAAAAATGCTTTATACATTGGTTGTATGGCTTGATCTTTTTGCCTTACCACCACGGTACGACATAAGAAAAAGACAATTTTGTTGGCGAAATCCATTTGGGTACAGCCATTAACAAAAAATATTAAATTTTATTTGTACTATGTGAAACACTTCAGTCCTGCCTTTTAATTTTCGAAATCCAATTACTTAAGATCAGGCTGTATGGCGTAGTTCCATTGCCTTTCCTTCGTGGAAGAAAATAACTTCTCTCTGTACTATGTGACAGACTTGTCAAAATAATTTCACGTGCGCCATGTTGTTTTTCTACCTAAAGCCAATTCGAAAATTTTATATGGTATTTTTTCACTAAAAATAAAAAGTGAATTTAAACAAACGAAATTATGCCTAAATGTTCTTCCGGAAAATTCTAAGCATTGTGGTGTAAGCCATATCAAATTCTGTCCAGTAGTTTCGGAGATCTTTCCGGACAAACAGACAAACAAACAAACAAACAAACAAACAAACAAACAAACCAACAAACAAACAATTTTTTTTTAAACTATTCTATCGTGTTCTGCTAATGATTTTAAGGCGACCTGTGTATTTTTTTTCTTAATATTTCGCAATTACAGATTTTTGTACCCCTACGATTTTATTATATATAGAGATTAGAAAATATTACTAAAAAAATCCTGCCTGGAGACACAAAAACCACGTATTAAATAAGTGAAAATATATTATTTACTTTAAGGTGAGTTATTAAAGAGGGCTGTGTTTAAAATTGTAATCTCTTTCACTCAATACAAACTTGCATTAAAATATATTTTCCTGCGAGTATAGCGAGTTCGCAGTAGAAATGATTTTGCTGGGAGTTTTTAGGCAGCAAAAAATCCTTTCTCGTGCTGCAGAGGTGAAAAGTTCATAGTTCATTCTCCATATTGCCTTAAAATATTTGTCAAACTAAAATACTTAATGTTTATTTATGCATATTTATACGACATAAGGTTATTATAATTTTTACTCGGTAGAGCTTTGCGGTCGGTTCTTGGTTAAGCTGCAAAGTCAAAGTAAACAAAGGATGCGATAAATATACTAAGGAAAAGTGAAACAATATTGCCAAATAAAATAGGGATAACATACAATATAAAAAAGTTTGCTAACACTTGGCAGTTCCCTTAATCGAAAGTTTTAACTTTTTTATGCTTCAAGGGTTTGGCTGTATGTTACTAATTGCTGTTTTGATAATATGTATTAATAAATGCTGTTAATTAGGTCGTCTTATTTACAAACGATTTGCTGATTAGGTTCCAACCAGGGTTGCCAGGTGTCCATGTTTATCGTGGTCAGTCTAGGTTTTCGATGCTTTGTCCATGGTGTGGTGGAAAATGTGTCGTTGTTTTTGAATTTTGGTGCGTCACACTATAAGGTGTCGTTTTTTGTTTGGACGGATGAATGAAATGGGATGGATATGGAGTCTATTAAATGTGAATTTTGTGTGTGTACGAAAAATATTCGCGTCCAAATTACCTCAGTGTCTGAATACGAAAGTCTGTAACCAGCAGGCGTACCACAGGCTGCCGAGACTGGACTTGTGTCACGCATTATCTCACAATTTCAGTGACATAATCTCTATGTCTTAAAGAGTAGCACTGTGGAGCGTATTAAGTGGGATTGTCGTGAGAAAAATTTCTTGACGCTCGTCAAGGGACACGTGTGACTGATTTATCACAAATTTTTTGCTCTCCGACTGCTGCTAAATCTTCTAAAGTATTAAAGCTCTTGCTACAAGCACAGCAGTCGGCGCACAGGCACACCAAGAAATTTGTGATAAAACTCAGTCACACGTGTTCCTTGACGAGCGTCAAGAAAATTTTCTCACGACAATCCCACTTAATACGCTCCACAGTGCTACTCTTTAAGACATAGAGATTATGTCACTGAAATTGTGAGATAATGCGTGACACGCGCGATACCGCGTTGTGGCCGATTTTGTCAATGGCAAAAATAAAAAATATATGAAAGTCGTGCCGTTGATAGCGCCGTACGGCGACTGGAAGAAGAAGGTGACATATAATTTCACATACTTATGCAAAAAAGAAAAAGCGGCGGAAAGTGGAAAAACGACCATAGACCAATAAACTTTAAAATATGAAAACATTTAACAAACTTTCACACATGTTGAAATGAAATCAGAGGCTCGGGAAAACGTCTGACTTAATCACCTATGACTTTAAATAAAATTAATATGATAAATGTCTGTGTGCTACGCTTTCACGCCTAAACCGCTTAACCAATTTTTATTTTTTAATGAAGTTTAGTGTAACGATAGCTTAAGCCCTGAGAAATATAGATTACTGTTCGTCACGAATTTGAATGAGCTCTCTACGATATAACTGAATTACACGCAAACAACGTCGCGGGCAACAGTTGTTATAAAGATACCTAACCTACATACCTAAGATAGGTTTTATAACGTAAAAAACCGACCATGTGAGAGGTGGAATCCCCATTGAGGGTTCCGTCCAAACTTTTCTAAATATACAAGTTCCTGACTACATATTTACGTTTTAAACTTTCGCGTTGCATTATTGACTTAGTTAATTATGTAGGGTCTAAACGCGCACACTATTAGTAACTCTTGAAATACTATGTACCTTTACTCGACGTTTCGGTCGCCTTGTTGCGGCCGTGGTCACAGTCACTTCGAACTAGACAGTATACAGAGTGAACTATATAGGTTACATTTGGAATGCAGTGTGGATTTGTGTGGTGATGACTTTGATAAGTGTGATCGCGTAATATTTTCTAAAACATTGCGGGTGCGGGAGTTGCGGAGCTTGGAGCATGAAAAGAAATTACAAAAATTGCTTGACACCCAGCGTCGACGTATTGACGCGCCTTGCCGTAATGAATCAGTACAATCGAGCGCGCCTACTGTAATTAACTTGTCAAGTCAGGTGCTTGATAAATCCGCGACTGAAGTACTGGCGAAAGGGTTAAATTTTGCTTTAACACCACAGCGAATTCCGTATGAGGACGTCATATGTAGCATAGAGGACGTAATAACAAAAAACAAAATTCCATCTGCGGATGCAGACGTTCTAAGACAAGATGTGGCAGTTATACTACGCAAGTCCAAGCTACCTAGCAGTAACTTAAAAACGGAGGAACGAGTAGCACTACGGTCTCTGAAAAATAATGAAGATATTTTGGTACTCAGGGCCGACAAAGGGAACGCCACCGTTATTATTGATACTGCTGACTATGATGTGAAAATAAGGAGTTTGTTGTCAGACACGAATATTTATAAACCGGTGTTCTATAACCCGACCGCTAGAGTGACTAAGCGAATTCGAAACCTAATTCAGGACAACCGGGACCTATTCACAGATGAGGTTTACACACAGTTATACAGACCAAAAAACACACAACCACCTAAACTATACGGTTTGCCTAAAATACACAAAGACAACATACCACTGAGACCGATTGTCAGTCAAATAGACTCGCCAACTTACGACCTGGCGAAACATGTCGTCGGAGTGTTGCAGCCATTGGTTGGAAAAACCTCATCGTTTGTGAAGGATTCCTATCACTTTGTGGACATCATTGAAACGGTTAGACTGGAGCCGGGTGACACTATGGTGAGTTTTGATGTCCAGTCATTATTTACTAATGTACCTCTCAAAGAATGCCTAGAGGTTATTAAAGACAAGCTGATGGACTTTGAGATACCTGATACTTACATTACCCTTCTGGAAAATTGTCTCAACGGGAATTTCTTCATGTACAAAAATGAATTTTACCTCCAAATTGATGGCGTTGCTATGGGAAGCCCAGTAGCACCGATAATTGCCAACATTTGGATGGAACATTTCGAAAACCTTGCCCTACCTGCCGTGGCTCACACCATAAAATTGTGGAAGAGGTACGTAGATGACATTTTTTGTATAGTGAACGGTGGTCAAACAGAAGTGGAGCAACTTTTGGGGTACTTAAACTCTATTCACCCGAAGATCCAATTCACTTCTGAAGTAGAACAAGATAGAAGTTTAGCATTCTTGGATGTCAAAGTGATAGTGAACAGTGATGGTGCCATTGGACACTCAGTATACAGAAAACCCACGCACACTGACAGATACCTGCACGCGTCATCTCATCATCATCCACTTCATTTGCAATCTGTATCAAATGCCCTTACGAACCGTGCCTACAAGCTATGTGACCCTGAACATTTCAAGTCCGAACTCGCCTATGTTCAGGAGGTACTTAAAAATAATGGATACAGTGTAAAGAAGCGTTATGGGAGGAAACAGCAGAAGAAGGAGATGCGATCTGATGTGAGTCGGCGAACGGCATTTCTGCCTTATGTAAAGGGCATAACGGACAAAATTGGATCAGTACTAAGTAAATACTCCATAAAGACTGTATATACTCCGTTATGTAAAGTAGCTAACCAGTTGCGCTCTCCTAAAGATCGAATACCTTTTCAAACATCGGGCGTATACAAAATCGACTGCAGTTGCGGTAGTTCTTACATCGGACAAACAAAGCGTTCAATCGCTGAACGAGTTAAAGAACATATCGCAGCTGTTAAAAACCGACAGACGCAGAAATCAGCGGTAGCAGAGCATCTTATAGACTCGGGGGTCAATCATTGGATGGAGCTACATGATCCAAAAGTCCTCTCCACAGATCGACATTACAATAAAAGAATTGTTCGTGAAGCGGTTGAAATTAAGAAGTATAAAAATTTCAACCGGGAGGGTGGCTTTAAATTGTCACCATCATGGAATCCTGTGATAGCCAAATGCAAACCGCGATTTCATACGTCTAGAAATAAGCTCGATTGTGTCAGTGTTGTGTGTCGAAGCGACGACGGTAGGACTGAGAATGACAATCAAAGTGCGAGGGTAGAAGAGAATCACACCGGCTCTTCTGACAGGCGACGGCACGGGGCACCAGTTCGCTCGTGACCACGGCCGCAACAAGGCGACCGAAACGTCGAATAAAGGTACATAGTATTTCAAGAGTTACTATGCTAATATTGTGCGCGTTTAGACCCTACATAATTAACTAAGTACATATTTACGGTTTTCGGATTTAACCCTATCGTGTGTTATCATCATAACAGCTCACAAACGTCCTTACTTACCCGAGCTGTCCGAGCTTACCCTAACTTAGGATGTTTTAGGCCTTACTCAACCATGTTGGCCCGGTGCGGATTGGTCGACTTTACATACACCTTTGAATTTCTTATCAAATGAATACAGGTTGCCTCACGATGTTTACCTTCACCGTAGGAGCGTCAGACAAATGTACATATGAAATTCGAAAAACGAAAAACACCTTAGTACATGGTGGTCTCGAAACCTGGACTTCTCGATTGGAAGGCAAGTGCCGAGTCCACAGCACCACCTCATGCTCTTTCAGCATGTGCTATAAGACATTGCTTCTTGCTCAGTTTCATGATTTTAGTCAACGGGAGTATAGGTTTTGATTACGAAACTTCCTTACGAAATCGCAAAATGTGCTGCTAAATAAACGGACAACTTTGGATCGCGTTGACATACAAGTTGGATTTTTTCGCTTCTGTAATAGACCGTGGACCTGAGTATTTCATATATATTTCGGTTTGATATCTCTACTCGTTCCTGAGATAAAGAGTCTTGACAGACAGAGGGATAGATGCACAAATGACCAATGAAGTGATCCCACTAGGATTCCGTTTTCCCTTTTCAGTTACGAAATCCTAAAAACATTTTCTTTTACATATTTACAAGTGACAAATAATAACAACGAAGACGTTGCTTAGCCTTGTAATAAGCGTAGTAGTGATGATATTTTATAATATTAGAAATTATGCAGTAATGATTCTATGTGGTTTATACTTTAGCAAATTTTATCTAAGCAAGTTATTAATTACTAGCTTACCGCTCGCAGCTTCGCCCGCGTTATTTTTATTTTCCCGTGGGAATTTAATATTTTCTATTTTTTAGTAGGAAAAATAATTTTATAGCCTATGTTCATCAGGATAACGTAAGATCGATTTGAAAGAATTTTTCAAATCGGTCCAGTAGTTTCGGAGCCTAATCAGTACAAACAAACAAACAATCAAATCTTTCCTCTTTATAATATTAGTATAGATTTATTTAAGGCAATCTTTAGTGTGTTCATTGGTGCCTAGACGTTTATTTTGAGAGTTATCAAGCCGAAACATTCTTTTTCTTTTTGGGGCTAAATCATGATATTTCAACTAGCGCAACAGTGTGATGAAATTGAAGTTAGAAATCAAGGCGAAAGTACAACGGAACTTGCCTTCGCCTGTTAGACACTTGTTGAGTTTTGTGGTTAGGAGGTGAGTGTTTGCGGAAGGCAGTGTTTGCCCTTCCCACGTCAGATCCTTTACAGTGTAGGTATATGTAATGGTCATTATTTTGAACGAAAATGACCAAAAGAATAATACATCATTGAGCTTCAAACCCATATCTTATTAGAATATACAAAAGATCAACATTGAGTAACAAAAATGAAGAGCGAGTTGTGAAGAGTAAGATATACGTAGGGCTTAGGTATTATAAACAGAAGAAGTAAATACAGGGTGTGTTGTAACCGCTTCCGAAAAAAGAGAACACAATTCTACTTTTGAAATGGAACAACTTTCCCCAAGGAATATAATTATGTCCAAAGACGCAAAGAAATTTTGACTTTATTAAAATAAATAACGCTTTACCTGTAGTGCTCCACAGGCACTTTCTACGTTGAAGAGGGGCCTGGCACGGCCGGGCAGCATCGCCCTCGGCATCATCACACAGCGACTGCGAAGAGCACCCTGTGTGTGTCGAGTAGGCGAACGACGGAACACCCCGGTGGTTTAGTGGGTAGACCCGGTTTAGGGAGAGTCCCACCCCCCTGCGGTAGATAATCTTTTCACCGGGTCAAAAAAAAGAAACTCATGTTGAAGCGTATAGCGCAATCTTGTTCCGACTGCGGTCTTAATACTTTTTTTATTTATCACTTTGCAATAAGTTGAAAAATTAATAAATAAACACAAGAAAGGTTTAAATACTGTCGTGAGTTCATCAAGCCTTTTTTTTTTTTTTTTTTTTTTTTACGGTGGGAAATGCATTACGCATACCCCGCGCTTGGGAAGGCGCGGGGTTATGTCGGACTCTCCCCGGCCCCTGGGGGCAGAGTGCCGCCAGGAACCGCGGCCTACCGACTAAAACCCACCGATGCCCCTCACATACGCCTTGATGCGAGCACGGCCATCATCGCCGCATCCTCCTCGTCATCGGACGAAGAGGACACGCCGAGGAGGGCCATGTCGCTGTCGGACAAGGTCATGGGAACTCGGGTGAACACATCCACGACCTCGTCAGCGTCTGCTCGCCTAGGGCGAGCCCCTCTCACCCCCCCAAAAGGGGGAGGCCGGTGATCCCCCGGGGCATCCAGGGGATCAGCGACTGGCGGCAACCGATGCAATGCAGGGCCCGGGCTTCCCGACCCAGGGCCCCGCTGGTTACCATCAGGAGGAAGAAGGCGGGCGTAATTCCGCCTCCTCCGCCCCGTCCTTCTACGGCGGCACGGATCGGCCATGGGATCCTCCTCCCTGGCTCTCTCCGCGGACTCCTTCTGCGTCATCACGTCCACGCAGAAGGAGTTTACCGCGTCCCACGTCCTGAGTTCATCAAGCCTAATATGTTATATTTGCACCTCTCCAGTCTGTGCAGACTAATCTATGAACATTGGCGATTGTGTGGCAACGCCATCTGATTTTGCAGAAAAGTTAGGAATACGTTCATCGAGAGTTTTATTGATTCGTGCATTAGTTAAAAAGGGAAAAAATGTCTAGAAATCTGTCACGATATTGCGATATCCACAACCGTGTCATGTCGTGTCGAGTCGTGAGCTACAAACACACTCTGGTTAAAAAAAGATATGCGGTTGGTATTGCTCGGTATCCCTTTAGCACCTTTGACAAACGAGTTGTAAATCACCGTTCCTCGTTTCCTGTCGAGATGTGACTGAATGGTTCTGCGTTTGTTGACTGGCCTTGTTTGATTATTGTGTTTGTGTGGGCCTGCTAGTTAACGTTTGAGGTTAGAAACTTATTGGAAACCGGGGCTCCGGGAATGTGTGTATATCGCTCTGTGCTCGATTTCTAAAGTAGTGGTTAAATAAATATTAACTGAAAAAAGTTGCTCGTTTTCTCCAGAAAATATCGACACCATTCACAGAATCGAGTAGAGGACGAATTGATAACGCTAGAATTCTATTATTATATCTTCTCACCGATACAAACATTTTTAATATTTTACCGTTCTGTTAACTACAACCACCAGCCAAATATACTGACTTACATAAAAAAGAGATTTAAATATTTACGAAGCCTATTGACAGAGTAATGAGGTCTGTAGATTATCCCACGATTAGAGAAGAACGTGTTATTATAGCGAGAGCAATTATAAATATTTCTCATAAAGATTGTTATTAGAGAGAAGTCTTGTACGTTATACGTTGGTCTGCGAACTGAGAAGTGAATGTGTTTGCGGACCTTTTTAGTTCGCAATTAATTTTAAATGGATTGTGATAGTTAATATGTACAAGATGTTATTAAGATGTTACATAAATTTTATCGGAATTTATTAAAGTTTTATGAGAAAAGGATTTAAATGGAATGAAAATTGACATTTCAATTAGTCCAGCAATATAATTGATGATGACGCATTATCATAAAAATATAACTTTCCTATATTAGCAACTAGACATATTCAAGTAATTGATGAGTAAATTTAAATTAAAAACTCATAATTATGACCGAATTGTTAAGAGTTCATTCGGTCATTTCACAATAGAAGGCTGATTTAGTCGTTATGTTGTGACCAATATACATAATACGTGAAAAAAAGAAATAAATGTGTCTGTCTCTGTTATTATCTCAGCTGTTGATAAGATCTTCAGTTATTACAGTTATTTCATAAGTTCACACCTCATATTTAATAATGTGTAATTACAGAGTCGATATATCTCGTGACAGACATTAAAAATGTGACTATCTGTCAACAGAAAGCGAGTCGGTTATTATCTCTTACGAATCCCTGAAAAACTTGCCGCCACCACACGCATGTGAATGGGCAAAATAAGTCGTTGTAGCGCAAATTCTCCGGGAATTTCTCACGTCAATGGCGTGCGTGGCGAACTATGCAAATCATCACTTCTGATCCACACTCTAACATTAAACACCGTTGATCGAAAGAACCTTTTCCGTGATGCAAATGAGTGAGAATTTCGCACTGTCCCGTAAATTGCATTGACATGATATTGATTGCGTATTGTGTGTAGTGTTATGAAATTAAAGAGTTGTCAATACTATGTCGAGCACTAGTGTAAGTATGTGATACATCACGTATATTCTGTGATGTGGGTGTTAGAAAGTGTATTTCGTAAGTAAGTGCTACTACCGCTTTAGTACGATTTTCGTTTATCATTAGATCCATAATGGATCTGTTCAATGGATCTGTTGAGGTTGAAAGCGTTTATCGAATATAATTTATCATCGTTTCATACCAATAAGTATTCTGCTAATGTTAGCACTGTTATTCTCGTTGATAGCTATATTAAGAGATAGGCTAATTGAATCATTCTTTGGATGGACAGGTATAATTGTAGTCCCAATTGAAATCGTTTCAATTCAACTAAATAATAATATTCAAAAATCTCATCTCAATGTTATTAGAAATTGATTGATTCTTTATAATTTATACTTGAATTAAGTTCAGAAATATTTCTTGTAATGTTGAGCGACGAAATCTCATCATTTAAACTAACATGAAACTTAACATTGTCAAGAGTTCGATATTTGTCAAATTGCATTACTTTTTACAATAATAAAGTCCAAAATTAACAAAGGTTTTTATTTTTTACTTTAATACCAGAACAAGAGTTGCTTTATTTACCATTGATTGAATTCGATATTTCAGAAAATTACAAATTAAGAAAGAATGTTCAGTTAACATTCTTTGAAATCTAACATTTCTTTATAAGGTGTTCCTAAGCCTGGAGTTATCAGTATTTTTTTTGAAAAAACTTATCTGATGTTTTGACCTGACGCTAAATCATTTATCTTATTCACACAATTCAAAGAGTATCAGGCTTAAACCAAGTCTAAGACCACGTTTTGTAATAAGACCGAATGACCGATAATGTTTATTCAAACGTCACGACCATTGAGAATGTTGAGTCAGTTCAGATTCTTCTAAACCAAAAGTACTACATATTCAATGTACGTAACGTAACTGTCTGTTTCATATGAATGGCGATGGGAAATTATTCAGTATGCAGCACCGTAGAATTCCACTGCAAAGTTTGATGTCGCCGAAACATGATTGTCATCGGATAGCTGTATTAGATAAATGCAACAACTATCTATTGCCAACAGGCCATTGTTCGGCTTCGGTTCTAAGGATTGCATTCAGGCGTTATGATCAGTCATGTAGTTATTGTTTTATTACGATTAGAGTAACATCTTCGCACGAAGAAAGATTCGTCATACGTAGAAATGTTTCGTTAAAATGAGCCGTAATGCAAAATATGCTTTCACGAAGTTTCTGTTATCGGGTATCTGTAAGGGTCTAGTTTATAGATCATAAAATCTTAAAATCTATTATTACCAGCATTAATAGTTTTCAGCTCGTAATATTTAAAATTAAGTACTATTTCAATATAGAAATTATGTGAAGTTTTGATTTGTTTGTAAGGAATGTAATGCACGCTTTATTTTCTTCGATCGCTTAGTATTTCAGTCAGTTGCACTATAAAGCTCTTAGAAAAATGCGCCTCGATTAATGCTCCTGCAGCGATGTGCGTGCGCAGAAACCAAATTCGTAATCACGTAGCTCTGTTCACATAGTGTGCTGCGAATAGCTAATTATATTTTTGTGATGTTAAAAAGTGTCATCGGCTTTTTCTATATTGATTATTTTACTTTTATCATTTCATAGGATAGTTGCAGTTTCCAGTACAAGGTCTCTCGCCACAGTCATGTGAACCAATGGCGTAGCTTCTCTGACGTTCAAAAGCGATTGTAAAATCCCAATTGAATAAAGGATATTGGATTTGAATTTGAATTTAGAGCTGTCATAATTTTTTTTAAATTATTCGTATCGAATTTACTAAAATCATTACGGATTTCAACAATTAACTTTGTGGTCATATCAATATTGGCAGTCTTGTGATTTAACCCTCAGGTGAAAGTTACTTCCATTTTGGGCCACCTTTGTTTACCATCATGTTACAACTACAAAAGCTATCCTAGCTAAAGTTAAGATTATTAATAATATTATTTGCTTTATACTTCAACTCAAAATATACCTATTGTGTTTGCATATAGTGTTGTTGTGATACTAAAATGTACGATACTGTCTAGATATCATGACAAACCGTCAGTTCACTCATAATTTGCTTAGAAAGTGTTTCGGCTCAGCTCTCTAACTATACATTAATGACGGTTCGAGCCAGCCTATCCTATTCACTTACACACATTTATGGTCTTGTCATGCACATGAATGCTTTTCGATTGTATGATTAATCAGTTTTATACGTATGCCTTAATTTTTTATCTGTTCATAGTTCGAGTGAAAGGGCGAAATTTTTAAACAAGAAATTATATAGGTATTGTATGTACCAGAATAAGAAACATTTTGAAGATTATTAAAGATTGTGACTCTTCATTATTATTGTGCTTTGAATCACCTGTTTCGAGTGGAATTATCAATTGCCTTCTTATTTTTCCAAAATAATGTGGTTTTACGTTAATTGTTCTATTGAAATGGAACACTAAAAGTTACAATTGAACGAAATATGGGTCACAATATTAAACCGTAACTACCAACAGCAAAATTAAATGATACTTGAAAACACCAACAACCAGACAGTGCAACAATTTGTTAAAATATAGCATCATGAATATGATGTTATCTACAAAGAAATATATGGTTGTATCTTTTAGTAACAGTAGGATCAACTACACTCGTAGCTTTGAATTGCGGCTAATGCTCTATAAAGCACAACTTGGCCGCATATTGAGTACTGCATTCACCTCTGGGCAGGAGCTCCCAAATATCAGCTCGACCCTCTTGAGTCCTTGCAAAGGCGTGCATTCCGCATCGTCGGTGATCCCAATATCACGACCTCAATCGAGACGCTGCCGCTGAAGTAAAGGAGAGACTTTGGTTCTCTCTGCGTGCTCTATCGGCTCTTTAACGGAGGGTGCTCTGAGGAACTGTTTGCAATGGTGCCCTCTTCACCTTTTTACCACCGCACCACCCGCCATCGCAGTAGAGTTCATCCGTATTACCTGAAACCGATCTCGTCTAGCACAGTTCAGTTTCAGCGTTCATTTCTTCCACGTACTGCTTTTTACCGGAGGGAGACTCTGTACCAGGGTCGTATGCTTGGGTACCTCCGTCTTACCTATTTATGCCGCAAAGCAGCAGTGCTTGCATTGCTGTGTTCCGGTTTGAAGGGTAAAATATGGCACTGAAATTACTGGGTACCGTGACTTTACATCTTAAGTCACAAGTTGGCAACGTATACTGTGGCCCTTGTGGGCTTGTAGTTTTGCTGCGAATCTCACAGGAGCCACATGTATTATAGGTGACTGTTACCACTTACCATCAGGTGGGCAGTTTGCTTGTTTGCCAACTTAGTAGCAATAAAAAAAACGTACGTGTAGGCTCTGGATTGAACTCCCAGCTGCGGTGTTTCCTGTGCGCTACGATATGTCCTACTTCAAACGAGGCCTAAGAAGAGCACCTCTCTCCAGGTAGGTAGTGACTGAACTGTGCCCCTGGCATGGCAGATGTCCATGAGAGGTCTGCCACCGTTAGCAATTTAAAAAAAAAGTGTTTTTTTACGACATTCATACGAGAACTAGTTGCCAACGCACATTTTCATTGCCAATTCAATATTCCACGGTGTGTCTCAATGAATTTGACTGTCGATTAATTCAGTTGGTCAACATCTGTCACGAATGTGTACATGCGCCGCTCGCCGTTTGCTATTTAATTACGGATAACCGCCCGAGTTGCGTAACGATCGCAATCAAACCGATAATTGAAGAAGAAGCACGAGTGAATAAAAACAATGACTTGCCGCAGGCTCCGCAGGTGATGCAGTTTCGAAAAGGGCTGCAGGCACCTTTAAGTTTTATTGCACCTTGTATGGAATGTCAGTTGTGTGGTGATCGCCATTTCTTTTTAACCGACTACACAAAAAGGTTATCAATTCGGCTGTATGTTAAAAAAACATGTTTGTTACCTCATAATTCTCGTCATTTATAACCCGTTTTGGATTTTTCTTTGTTTGAGAGGGTAGTATACTTCCCGATTGGTTCCATTGTCACTAAAGTTAGGATCTGTTGATGGGAATGCTGGAAGATCGAGGGAATCCCTTAAATTTTATAGGCACGTCTAACGTTTTTCATGTTTTTTTAAGCTATTCAGGTATTTGAGTCTAGTAGTCATGAGTCGAGTTAATGATGAAAGGATTCTTGACTTTAAGGAGTTAGATGTTAGTTTTTTCAATAAAACGGCACGTCTTGACCCTCATTGTAATTAATTCTTGTACCTATAGGGGAATCATTTTTGCATGGGGCGTTGAAACCCATAATTGTATATAACAAAACTTTCAATTAGATACATATTTTATTACTTCACACAACTATAACAAATATTCAAAAAGAGTAGAACAACATAATTATAAGAGGATTACTTATGTTAATAGATACAAGATTACACCACTAATACTAAAAAATAAATTATTAAAACTACTCATCTTGTAGGACATAATATACCAGGCTTATATTTGGTTTGAAGTATTGTAGTACTCGTGCAAATAAAAGATTGTATTCCACGTAGTGGGATCCACGTCCTCATCGTCTGCTCACAGCAGTGCATCCGGCCGATCAGCGGTGCAGCCTACGGCCATGGTAATAACATGGTGCTGTTATGCAGCCTCCTATACAAGACGCACTTCGATAATCGCTATCGCCATCGCTATAAGGAAAATTAATGGAATTTGATACAGGGTTATTTTTGGACCCGCCGCTAAATTGTTTTCTGTCATTCTATAGCGGTAATACGATCAATTTATAAAATAAAAAATCAACCTTTTTTCACATTTTTTATTTTTGTTTTAACTTTTCCGTACGTAAATTAAAATGATCGTCATTTGTTTGTTTACTGCGCATAGTTCACACGCGCTTAGAAATGTAGGATGTAAAAAGTGTTCGAACTGTGTGGATTAAAACAAAATCTTACTAATACCACTTTACCCCAATATTCCTTTCTTTATCTTATATTATAGTTTTGGCGGCGGGTCCAAAAATAACCCTGTATAAGCTCTCGCTTAGGTTTATAATCTCATATATTGTCCATTTAGCGGTTGCGATGACAACTGTCGAAATATCTCTTGTCTAGGGAGGCTGAGTTAGTACGCTAAGACTCCTAAGACATAGTGTTTGAGTTAGCAACTAATTAATTGCTTTAATTTGTTGGGGATGTTCTGTGTCCAGTAATAGCATATTGTAAGTGAAATGATGATGGTGAATCAACTTTATTACGACGTGCCTTTCCAAACCTATGAGCATCAATAATAAAACTATAAAATAGACCATTATAAAATTGAAATGTGTAACTTAAGTCACCATAAATGATCAATATTAAGTAAGTATACTCAGAATGGCATAATTCCACCTGCTCCCTATTATAATGTAGCAGATGCTGGACTAATTTGTGCTGTGCGTATCATGAATTGCAAAAAGTCTACATCTGCACGTTAAGGGTAAATTGTAGAATTAAAATGATTACAATAAATGTTTACAAGATAGTCTAATTCCACAACAGCATTTTTTTCTCCAATGTAATGGTACTCCTGCCCTCATCACATGCCGGATGAAGGGCAATGATATGTGAATCGTAAGCTTCACTTAACGCGAGAAGAGAGTAGTGACTGATTGTTATCTTTTTTTGGTTTATTTGATACATTTGCATAGGTGACATCACCATGACTATTTAATATAACTTGTTTATTTCCAATGTAACTTTAACCTTTTAAGAAATATTGATTGAAGTCAATAAAAACTGCAGAATGCGCCTTGATAATATAATTACGATTTTAGTATAAAAAAAAGTTATATGTCACATGTGCAAAAAATACAAATTTTGTGTGTCAGAATAAACCTAGCCTGGGTGTTGTATATTTAAGTATTATAGTTATAGCAATAAAGGTTTGGTCTAACAAAGAAGTGAAAACTCAGGATCAGCATGGCACAACACTGAATACAATGTTATATCTCATTTTTTTTGGTTAAATTAACTTGCATTATTTAAAAAAGACCAAGGCAATCAAATAGATTTGAATGTATGTACCTATTAGTGTTTATATGCATTTTGTCCTTCATTTTCCACTTCAAAAACCCATTAGGTTGTACATGAACATCACGAAATATTTACTTATCTTGAAGATTAGTTACGAGCATTAAAACCTTAATAACGCAAAAAATACGAGATGAGAATCATTTTAGTCAAAGGGCAATATGGCCTCCACCCACTTTGAAATTAATATTATTAAACAATAACAATAATTTCGATTTATCTATTAACTAACGCTTGACCGGCAATGGTTAAGTGGTTAATTAGCTATAAACTTCGCTGAGCGGTGAGTCGCGAGCTACACTTGTTTTAGTTAATCTCAGCAGTTTATACTGTTATGTCTGTCATTAATTTAACTTACAGTCTAATTAAGTAGATTTAAGATTATAGGGTCTGTTTCTAATGAAACGATGTGGACAATATAATAATGGTCATTATTTAAATGAGATTTTTAATATAAAAATCTTATTTTAGTTTGCCAGTCCTTACATTGGTATGTTGTATATATCTGTTCATACTTGACGACTTGCCTAAGTTTGTCGCCATAATAAAAATTTCAATAACATTGTTGGGTTTCGACAGTAGAGGTTAGATAACCAGTTCCACAGTTTTTGGCGAGTCCAGGTGAAGCTTTTCTATCTTCAGCCTTATCGCCACTTATCATCAGGTGACGTGCGGTACGGATTGTCGGCGATTCCCGCGTTACAGACGGTATTGAATCCTTAAGTTTAAGGAGAGACTTTGCCTCATTGTGCGTATTTTACCGTCTGTACAACGGGATGTGTTCTGAAGAAGTGTTCGATATGATGCCAAGCCAAGAGGCCACGTTTTACCATCGCACCGCTCGCCATCGGGAGGAAGTTTATCCTCACACCTTAGTAGCAAAATGGTCGCGGTACGGTTCTCGAAACATTTTCTCCCGCGTACGCTCAGGTTGTGGAATGAGCTCCCTTCTGGAATTTTCAATTAGGACTACAGCATGGAGTTTATAAAAAAAGGCGTGAAGAGGTTTCTTACTTAAGGTTGGCAACGCGCGTCTTACAAGCGTCCATAGGCGGTGGTGATCACTTACCATCAGGTGACCCACATGCTTGTTTACCACTTTTGTGGTACAAAGAAAAGGTGAGATGGAGGTCGAAACCATCCTTGTTGTGTTTAAAAATACCTTGTAATTTTTTATTATTGACTGGACTTTTTCACTGTAACCCATAAAGACTTACTAAGTATCTGTGTTAACCAACTTTAAAGTTAAGGGTACGTCAGAGAATCAAACAGAGTTCTACACAAAGCAACACTTATTAACACATTTTATGATCGTTGCAATTGATTTCAAGTTTTCGAAAACGCCTAAGTTACGCTCGAACATCGGATTATTTACGCAACCCGCTAAAAACTTATGTCAGATGTTACGGAAGTGAAATTTTCATCGCTCAGCTTAGGACGAAAAGGGCGTGCGCTTTCTTCATTAGAATCTCAATGGCTTATTTAAATGAGTGCGACACGTGGAAGTCGCGTTGCGTCCGATTGTGTAACGGTCGTTGAATCCATTGAACGGTTACGTTCTCTTGTTACAGCCGTCGCGTAATTTCCTAATACGGTTTATAGTTTAGATCGCCACGATCTAACGTCATCGCGCTTCGCGCATGATTTGAATATTGTTAGGTGAATTGTTAGTAGTTGTATATTGAACACTGGAAAGCCTCAATATACTCGGTGGTATGTTACGATACGGCTTAACATGTATCCAAGCTTCAACTGGATTCCTCGATCAAACACAGAGAAATTGCGCGAATTGAATCCAATTGTTGAATTATTGCTTTTAACGATTTTGTTAAGGCGACAAACTCAGAAGATGGTAAGGAAGTCGGGCTTAGAGAAAGCCTTACCTCTAAGCCCCTAAATTAACCATATTATCGTAAATATATTATAATAATACATTATGAACATGTTGTAGAATCTTTGTTTATTGAATGAATACGTAAATGAATAAATTAGAGACTGGGGGGTTATTGTCTAAAATCTATCGTGATCGCTTACAATTTGAGAGGTTGCAGTCCATCCATCGCTCCTTTATAAAAGAAAGTCGGCGCAGAGTCTTTATGTTCACGGCGCATTGGCTGTCAAATTATAAGCGATCTTGATAGATTTTTTCTTAGACAATAACCCACCTGGTCCTCAAAATTTTAATTTTGGAGTAGTATTCCCGCCAGGCCATAGGGGTTCCCATAGGGGTCTGGAGAATTGCATTTTCCAGTTCCTAAATCGCTCCGACAATGGATTTTGGTGGATGTTGAGGTTGAATTATTGGGTTTATCCCGCACTCTGCGGGAGAGCCTCACACACACTTACTGCCGACTGACCATCGGCAGATACGGTGTAAAACAGTATTGCTCCTGGTAAATAATGATAAGTGGCTTTTCTACCTTAATACATCATTGAATCAGTTTCAAGAGCATTTTTAAAGTACTATTTCCAAGCTCTGGTTTTTATGTATGCAGGTTGTTGATTTTTATTAAAAACCACACCTACCATGAAATGGAATTTTTTAAAGTGTCTGGAAGGGCTTGAACACAGCTAACAAATGTTTTAAATACAGAGACAATCACAAATGTGGCTACAGACATAATACCTGACATATTGATACAATTTATCATAAAAAGAAAACGAATGATATATAAGGGAACGATACACCTAAAGTTAGCCAGTTCTTGAATCGCATGCGGCAGGGCAATCAGTTTCAATCAATCGACTTTCCAATGGAACTTGGAGTCGACTTTAACGGTTTCTCGTATTCCACGTTCAAAGTTATCCAATTAAAGTTTTGCTGTTTACTATTCGATACTAGTCCTCGTGAGATTTTCATGTTTTGTCAGACTAATCATTCAAGATTATTATATGAAGAAATCGAAGATTTTGATTTGAACATTTATTTTTATGTGACTACGCGAGTAGTATTGTATATTAAAATAAACGCATTGTCAATCTGCGAGGGGAAATGACAATATTGTTAATTTCCCCTTTCATCTACGAAGACTATCCCGGTAATGCAAACTTGACCGTTTTATCCAATTTTATGCACTAATTGTCATTTAGGCTGTCACACTACACGCTAGTAATACTTTATTGTATAATGCTGTTAAATGAAAATAATACTTTTGTATCCAGTTCCGCGGGTGACGAAACTGTTGCTATTACCGCATTAATATTGGTTTCTCTGTATTCATTGCGGTGTTTTTTAGTTTATTTATTCCATTGAAAATTTGTATTGCGCTATAAGTTTAATTTTAGATATACTTGTGCTAAGTGCACTTACAAGTATATCTAAAATTGAACTTGTTGATATCATATTTCTGTAATGGTATTTCTGCGTTTGAAGAAAAGGTTGATTAATATATAAATGACTAGATCTATTTGGCAGGTAGTGTTGTGACCTGATTCTTACATGGGTCACAACACTACCTTGGTGAGCTTTACATGGATTCCTTTAAGATAGAGGATATAAGTCTACACTTATTTCCCAAACTTATAGCGTTGTAATGATTTCTGACTTTTCATTTTCGAATCATTTGTTATCAATTAATTCCATCAAAGAAATAAATATTATGACATTTAAACTTGATACTAAAGTAGTTTTAGTGAGTTAACATTAAACTAACATTAAAATTCATATTTAAAAACAAATAAATGTCTAAAAACAATAAATAAAACAAATTTAATGAAATAAAAGTCGGTAAAGACATTCACTGTCAAAATACTACGAGTACTACGCTGTCCATTTTCGGACCAATGCAATCGGGGTTTTCTGAAAGGCGTATCCCTTAATTTAGCGAGTAATAAATTCATAAGGAATGTTATAAATTAGATATACAAGTAAAATAAAATCCAACGAACTCAACTAGTAAACTCCAATTGTAAGCGAGCAGACAATAAGGAGCCAAGCATAATCGCTGTGTGAATCAACATTGATTCCAAAAAGTTTAACGATGATTAAGCAAAGGTTTCGCAAGACACGAAGCTATCGACCTCCTACCAAATCCGATAGATCCTTTGTTCGGCAGATTGTATGGTGACACGAAGATGCCACACGCATACTTATGAAGAGTGTAGCAACAAATAGCTTCGCACAATCTTCTATTTTTAGTATCCACTTGCTAGTGCATAGCAGCTGCACGTGAGCGGTTTCATATTTGTACCTTATAAAGTATCAACTATTAATATAATTGGTATCTTAATCGCGATTTCTTCGTGTATAGGTAGAAGGTAGGTTAGATGTTTCAATTACTATCAACGGCATATATGAATCCTATTGCTTGGAGTCTTCAGACGAGAAGCATTGCGAAGCAAAGATGCATGAATGATGAGTGACAAAATTTTAAAGCGTATTAAACAAATTCGTCTAGATCAAGAAAGAAATTCTGCAGAAAGACCAAAGTCAACAGCACCTTTAACCGTTGTTGAGTCTATATAAAAGTATTAAATATTTTCCCAAGATACCAGGCGATGTGTGGAACTCTGCTAATATTATTGTAATATATTTCTGCAGTGCACTAATACCTTATACTTTTATTTGTATTTTAATAAGGATTAGGTTAGGTTAGGCTAAAAAAGAATAATGTATCAAGTGGAAAATAAGAAGAGACGTAATAATACAAATTTATGTTTAATTTTAATGCTGAATCTTTTGTATATCTCGTAACGCACAGTAATGTATTCAATTACTGTTCAAATTCTACTGTACAAAATAATTATTTAGATATTTTACATGTTTTATTTTGTAAATAGATCAATAAGATGAACATGGCATTAAGAATATTGTATTTATAGCCATTAACTAAAATGCGACTTTATGCGAGCTATAAATTTTCGAACACTGTCCGTTGTAGTTCCTTCATTAGTCACGACATTTTCCTTTTTGCTTTGGAGACAAGATCCTTCTCTGTAGCCTGGGAACTAGTTAAAGCCTTGATCTACCTTTGGCCTTTCTAAGATTTGCTTCAATTTAATCGACTACATTAATCTTATGGCCTGATTTAGTTGCAATCGTTTAATCCGCCTTTGTTCTCAGATACATTTAAAAGAAATTAGATTAATTGATACGCTTTCGCTTATAAAGGTTTCAGAAACCAACATTTTTAATTCCTTTAAAGGCAGGTACATTCTGTTTTATATAATGCTACAACTAAATATTAGCTAATTAAACATCTTCAATTAAAAGTAGTGAAATTAACTTTTATATATATATATTACTTTGATATGCAAAAGTATAATAATAATAAACGAAATTGCCTAAAAAATAAAAAATGAACCCACCAAGGTCCTATAAATTTAAAATATACATTTCGCTGTTTAAATTGTTATCATTTTTTGTTCCTTTTATCATTTTTTTTCGTCATTTAAATGGTCACCTAATTTTATATTTTTTCATACACACTGACATAATGTGTAGTAAATAATATAATGTCAGTGTTGCAGTCATGCAGCATATCAAATCTTTCCATGATTATTAACACGAGCAGCGTCCTGTCACCGGATCATTAGTCATTGCCGAGCTTTCCTTCCTCAACGAGACCTTAATTCTGAATCTGACCGCTATATCGTATAAGGCAAGAGCTAATATCCAATGCGCTTATCTTCCAAGTTCTGCGCCCATCGTTGCACGGTAATCTGCAACACATTTTGTTTGCATTTTATTGCTTTAGGTTAAGGTTCTGATTGCTATGAGTTCGAGACCGGACGTGTCCATCAAGTTGAACAGCGGACGTAGCAGTGCAGTGAAGATCGCGATCCGCGCTTCTCTGTAATTTTTTTACAGCATTTGCTTGATGTAGGTACACACGCCTGCACATCAGACTAAACGTTTCTGATGCAAAGTAGTACTTATTACAACGATATAAGATGCCACGGTGTTTACCTTGATGTGCTGTCGTCCGTACATCCAGATAATTTTGCTCTCGTGAGATACTTTACTGCCGTATTCGGAGACGTCATTTAATTTTTTAATTCTTCATTAGCTTCGTTAGTCTATCTGCTTCTATTCTATAATAAATAATCTTTTAAGACGACAAGAATCTCATTGATATATTAAAATTAATTGAAGTCTCTGAGTGCGGCAGTTAGTGTTGTCTACTATGCGATGATATTGAATGCGACTCGGTTATTAATGTATTCTGTTTCTTTTTGTTTCAGACCCAAAAGATGGAGGGTGAAGCCGCTGAGATTAGCAGGAAACTGCGAGTTGATCAGGTATTTTACATCACTTAATGCACCTTTAGAATAAATTGCTCTATCCTTATAATCTGTCTTGACATATGTAAGAAAAGAATGTTTAGTTCATCTTTTATTATTTATTGTTTTTTTTTGTAAGGCATTTCTATACAATTCGATAGTCACTTTTATTAGGAACCTACATTATTTTTATCTTATTCTGTGTTTAATAAAATAAAAAGCACAGAAAAATCGAATACCTACTTTCATCCTAAGTTAAATCCTTGATAAAAAGTATCGTCGACATCATGTCAAGCTTTACATTTACGGAAATAGAGGTAACATAGGAGTGGACTAAAGCTAAACTATAAAGTCTCGCCTGCTCCCGTACCATAATCGCTTTAGAACCGTAGTGAGAGTGAGATGGCGCTAAGCGCTGTAATAGCGGTGTCTCTATTTCAATATCTTTAAGGCTTAAGTTTATTTTAAGCGATATGGTGAGGTGTTGTTGTCATGTTTACATATTATAATTAGGCGTTCTGCATACTGACCGCAATCAATCAGAAACTGTCTGCGGGATATAAAGGTTTGACAGATGTAATCTTGCGAACAAACTTCGTGATTTATCGTGCACAAGTGTTCAGGTAATGTGGTTTGGTTGCGTGAATATTTTATGTGGTTTTAATCCAATTCATAATATTGTAAATGCGAAAGAAGGAAAAGGGCTTAAATTGTAGAAAAATGGGTTAAATTATGAAAAACGATGAATTTTCTTTTCATTTTCATTTTCAAATGAGAAAGTAAGACTTTTACCCCCAGATTCTGAAAGGCTGATCAAAATATTGTTCAACTAACATCCATGTCATCTTAACAGCAATGTCAAATCAATTTGAGTTTCCGAAACGTTGGTTAACGAAAATTTACTTATTTTTAATAATTTGATTTCTCGTGAGAAATATTTTTAGACACGGTCACTTTGCTGAAATCATATATTTTGTTTTATTCATATGTATTTTGGAAACTCAAAATGGGTCTTTCCTTAATAATTTTGAAATAAATTTGACAGCTGTGTCAACTAACACAGTGATATGTTGATTTAGCTTTCAGCAACTCAATTCATAGTTAGCATTAGATTTGACAGCTTGTTAGTTAATTTTATCGCTGAACAGCCTTTCAAAAACTGGGTGTTAGTTTGTTAGATACGTTTCTTAATGTTAAGTAGGCGAAGCGATAACGATCAGGTAAATCCGAAATTCGGGTGATGGTTTCGATATATACATGTACTTCGGGTCCTTGGTAAATTCTCTAACGGCTGGTTTCAATAACCTAGCTATCTGGCGACTTCGTAACTAGCAATCATTGACATATACGGTTGCTTATACGTATATGTCAATGCTAGCGATAGGTATTTGACATTAGCTCCATACAAAATAAGTTAAAATTCTGTCTCCAGTGAAAAAATCCAGAGATAAATACGATATTGGAAGCGGTCGTAACAAAACGTTGTTTCAGTATTTATATATTATCCCACTCGGACAATCTGATATTATACAACACTTAATTGTAAACTAACGCAAAAATTCGCTAAGAAGTATGACTTAATCTTATCTGACACCCACCAGAGCACACATTACCTCCTTTCTCTGATCTAACGTAATTATCGTTCTGACGAAAAATAATCGATTGTTAACACAACGATTACTGATCGAATCGCTTGTAATCGGATCTTGTGTAATGAAATTATAGTAATTTTCGTGAGTGAGAACTGTTTAAGATATGTGGATCATTTATTGAGGTAAGTAATAACATCTAGTTGGTTTGTGGAGGTAGGCAATAATTTTTATTTTCATTTCATCATTTGAACTAGAATTAAGTAATTGCGAATTACGGACTGAATGTAGGTGACTTATACGTCACTGTTTATTTTCCAACGATTAATTTTTTGTGTATTATTAGGTCAGTTTACTTTAAAGCAAGTGTGTATTGTATTACTACAGTCTACGCGAAATTTCTTTGGGAAAGAGATAAGAGCCAATCTCTGGACAGTTATAATATTTAAAAAGAAAAAGTCGAGTTAACTTCATCGTATTGAAAGACACAGTAAGAATCTTGACGTAACAATACTCTTGTCATGCATTGGGATCGAGATCTTTTTAAAGAAGTCCTGAGCCATTCAGAGTTCTCAATGCTAACTTCAGTATATCAAATTCGTTGGTTATGTCAAGGGACGAGTCTATACACTTGTAATCAATATCAAAATTATATGACTGGGTGTATTGTCACAAAGTTAGATATAGGATATCAAGTTGGTTAAAAAGATTGTAGCACAATCATTTGAACTCCGTGGGAAAGTCTCAATGTAATAACTAAATTTAATGTGTCACTATGCTAAGATTTCTCCGTTTCTAGTTTGTTTCGAGGCTCGATCATAAAACGCTATCTGATGCGGCGAACTACAGAGGTGTGCCGTTGAAAGTGATGTATTTTGGGCGACCTCTCCAGTCGACCATGTTGTGGCTTAACGGTCTCATTTTTCCTCGAACACAATGTTGAATTTATGAGTTTTGTTGGAAAATCGGATTTTGTGGTTGTCAATTCTTTGAGTTTTCCTGCAGGACTATTTTTACGTACAATTTCTTCACACTACGGATCATAGCGCAACCTGTGCGAGACATCCCGTATGTTGCGGAGTGTATCCGTTCTACCAGGAGCTTGCATGCCAAATTTGTCGTTAGAAAACTGTTACAAAGCTGATATAACGTTGTTGTGTCGATTCCTCAATGAGATTAGTCACATCGTTAACTGATTTCGCTGCGAATCGCTGCGATCGTATGTGATTAACACAAACTCACTCGTAGTCGGAACCGGATCGAAAACTGCGAGTGCAGGTGAACGGTAAATTTTGAAAAGTACTTACATGATTGTTAAGGAGAAGTATTTGCAGTTTTATTTAGCTTGCCGTGTTTCTCGTTGATGTTAGGTTAAATTAAGTAATTAACATTTTACCCTCTTTCTGTTGTCCGATTTGAAATTTGGTAGAGTCTGGCTAATGAAAGCTGAACCTAGAATAACGCGGGAAATTTAAAAAATTTGGAGAAGGATATACTGAATGCCCTCTCCATTGCCCTTAGAGTGACTTTGAGCCTTCTTATGAGACCCATTGTAAGCGGCCACGCCTCAGTTCCGTATGTCATCACTGGCAACACACACGAATTGAAGACTTTCGTCTTGAGACACTGCTGTAAATGGGCCGAGAATATGTTACGTAGCTTCCCGAATACTGCCCAGCCGAGTTTGGATTCGTCGATTTACCTCTTTCTGGAAGTTGGACTTACCGAGCTGGACTATTTGCCCCAGGTAAACATATTCGTCAACAACTTCCAGCGTAGAGCCTCCAACATTCACAGGAGTGGGTACTACACGGGAATTCGACATTATTTTAGTCTTGACCATGTTCATTTTAAGACCCACTTGTTGGGAAACTCTACAGAGGTCTTCGTGCATTGTGCCTAGATCCTCCACGGTCTCAGCCATGACTACGATATCATCAGCAAATCGAAGGTGAGTCATGTACTCGCCGTTTATGTTGATGCCGAGTCCCCTCCAGTCCAAAAGCTTAAATACATCCTCCAACGCAGCTGTGAACAGTTTTGGCGATATAACGTCACCCGCGCTGAAGTCGTACTGGTTTCGAGTTATGGTCCTGAAGGCTGACTGATATGGTGGCGTTTTCGTACAATGACTGCAACACTTGGATGTACTGATAGTCTATTTGGCACCTCTGCAGGTGTTTCTCTACGTAATCACATCAGAAATGATGAGATCCGTAAAAGAACTAGAGTTACCGACATAGCCCAAAGAATTGCAAACCTTAAGTGGCAGTGGCCAGGACACATCACTCGTAGGGTTGACGGCCGTTGGGGTGGAAAGTTCCTCGAGTGACGGCCGCGTACCGGGAGACGCAGTGTTGGCAGGCCCCCCACAAGGTGGACCGACGATCTGGTGAAGGTTGCGGGAAGCCGCTGGATGCGGGAGGCGCAGGGCAGGACTGATCGGTATGGAGATCCTTGGGGGAGGCCTATGTCCAACAGTGGGCGTCTCTTGGCTGATATGATGATGATGATGATACTGAATGTGGTAAGAAAAACGGAGTTGATACTTTTTTTATTTAATATTAATGTTTACGAGTAGTTTCAACGAACATCCAACAATGAACCTTTTATAAAAAATCGCGTTAATGAAAATGATAAATATTCATAATATAATGATAATAATTATATTTGTATAACATTGTGTTAATAATTAACACAATGAGTTCATCCGATTCAGGTATGGAGTAAATACATGATTTTATAAGAGAAAGCGGGCTAAAGCAGAAGTTGTTGATTTATGTCAAAAAAAAATTAACGTTTCTTCTTTAGCTAATTCATTGTTTTATTTTTACTTTCCTCGTATTCGTAATGAAAAGCACAGTGTTTACCTCGGGTTAAAGACTTATTTAGTCCCTCGAACTATTGGTGCCCTCGCTACGCTCGGGCGCCAAACACCGTCTCGGGACTAAATAAGTTACTTTCACCCCTGGGGTAACAATGTACTATAAAACCATACTTATTTATCTGCAGTCCAACAGAATTCTTTCTTCCACAACATAGCTCAAGTAAAATCAGGTAGCAATTTAAAGGTACACATTGGTGCATTACAGAATGCAAAATACGTTTTAAGTATAGGTACCTACTGACATAAAGCAAAGTCAATTCCATTCCATGGCAATATCGATACTGTTATCAGATTGTTCATTTCTCACAACATACTGTTGGCCATATCTAGATTGCGAATCTCAACGCTGCCATGCTTTGTATGCAATAGATCACCGAACCGTAACTGGTCAACAGCACTTTCATTGATAGTAGACGTAAGTAAAAATACATGAGAGTATGTAAGTATATTTCCTTTAGGTTCGAACGCATCCCCAACATTGCGCTTTGCCTACACATATTCTTTAGTTTAGGATGATTCAAAACCCATAAGTTTGTAACCGCGTGCGCATGTTTCCGCGTGATTAGGCTAGATGACTAAAAAAAATTTTTTGCTTTAATAGAAGCTCATTCATATAATAAACAGAAAGAAAAAAACAGTTTTCGAATAACTATAAAAACAACCATGATATAAGGTATTAAGGTATTAATGATTTTTCTCCATCTCTTTCTAGCAAAACAGCAATTTACAAGGAGTTTATAAAGTTTACAAGTTTACAAGGAGTACGGCCATATATTGGTATCATTGAAAGTTTAAATTTTAAAGAACATAATTCCAAATTCAAATTAGGAAAATGTGTGATTTTCATTTGTTTTTCGTACCGCCAAGATGAGTGAATCTAATGAAGAAATTCGATACATTTTAAAATTTTACTACAAAAAAGGTAAAAATGCAACGCAAGCCGCGAAAAAAATTTGCGATGTTTATGGACCTAGTGCAGTGTCTGTGAGAGTAGCACAAATTTGGTTTAAGCGTTTTCAATCCGGAAATTTTGATGTCAAAGATGCACGTCGCTCTGGTCGCCCTATTACAGATAAAATGGATGCCATTTTTGAAAAAGTGGAGCAAGATCGGCATGTCAGTAGTTACGACGTAGCTGAAGAACTGGGAATTGACCACAAAACAGTTTTGGCGCATTTGAAAAAAACTGGGTACACAAAAAAGCTCGACATTTGGGTACCTCACGAGCTCACTGAAAGAAACCTAATGAACCGTGTACTCATTTGTGATTCTTTATTACGACGTAATGAAACCGAACCATTTTTGAAGAAGCTGATAACTGGTGATGAAAAGTGGATCACGTACGACAAAAACGTGCGAAAAAGGTCGTGGTCAAAGGCCGGTCAGGCTTCACAGACTGTGGCGAAACCCGGGTTAACTCGCAACAAGGTGATGCTGAGTGTGTGGTGGGATTGGAAGGGCATTATTCATTATGAGCTGTTACCACCAGGCAGGACCATCGATTCTGAACTCTACTGCGAACAACTGATGAGATTAAAGCAAGAAGTTGAGAGAAAGCGGCCGGAATTAATCAACAGAAGGGGTGTGGTTTTTCATCATGATAACGCTAGACCTCACACATCTTTAGCCACTCAGCAAAAATTAAGAGAGTTTGGCTGGGAGGTGTTAATGCATCCGCCGTATAGTCCTGACCTTGCACCTTCAGATTTCCACCTGTTTCGGTCTCTTCAGAATTCTTTAGGCAGTGTCAGGTTAACATCACGAGAGGACTGCCAAAACCACTTGTCGCGGTATTTTGACCAGAAGTCCCAAAATTTCTATAGCAATGGGATCATGTCCCTACCTACAAGATGGCAAAAAGTTATCGAACAAAATGGTACCTACATACTTTAGTTAAATGTAAATAAACTATATTAAAAAATGTTTTGAATTTTCTTAAAAAATGCGAAGAAACTTTTTCCCCAACCTATTACTTGATTTCTGTTATATGTATTTCGACAGAAATTAAGAAAAAATATTATGAAATGTTGAAAGCTAAGACATCAATAAAATGAATACATACCTATAGTTGTTCAGATTCAAAATAAAGTTAAAGAAGTATTTTATTTTATTCAATCTAGCGCATTGTTTATACGCATTTTTTCATATTTCGTGACAATTCGTTGGTTACCAGTAATGAAAAATTAAATATTTTGCATTATCTTTAAAACTGGAAAATCAAATATTTCAGGAAAAATTGCACCTCGGCAGGATACGACAGGAAAGTTGCAAATATAAAATTTGTAAGTTTGCTAACTATATTCTTTACCAACTGTGATATTGATATATTTGCGAACAGATATATCACAATTGGCGTCAACAGGCGTCAAGAGGCGCAGGCTCAAATAAATTTTGCATTTTATTTATCGTTTTTCAAGAAAATGCAGTCACAAATATAAAATATCATTTTGTGTTTGATTTTAACAAAACTGTTAATTGATATCTCAGTTGTGATCGTCTGCTTGGTACATACAAATCAGCAACTTAAATGTAAGTATATCGACAAAATCGCCCATTTTGATATAGGTACTCCCAATTCCAGACTTGATGATGAATATCAAAATTTAGCTATAACTATTTTCAAACCAGTGTCCTAAAAGAGTCAAATGTTTACAAAATCAAGGCAAATGAGTAGCTGTACCTGGTAAATAATCATGAGAGCAAACATTAAGTGGAATGATAAATAATGTCGGATAAAACCCTTTGGTCGTAAAACGTGTATTGTATACGGTTAAGGAATGGCTATTAGTCATTCAACATGTCCAGCCTCCTCGTCACGAGGGTGATCCGTCAGCGGATCCGCACTCGAACCGGTTGCAGGTAGAACGGTATATCCCATGGGTATAGTAGGATGCTTTAAAAGGAAGTTTACTATAGCACACGAAACTGAACTTTGAGCATCCATAATAAAGTTCTGATTATATCCAATAAAAACAACGATTTCTCTAAGGTAGTGGATTAGGTTCCTTCGGCGGAACAGATAATCAGCGTGTGACTGTGTTCTAACGGGACTGAATGCTACGGTTTTCTTTGCTTCGTGTTTAAATATAAGGTCAGTTGATGTCTAGGATGACGCTATAAACATTGATGTGTTTGTTTAAGTACCTGTGTAGTTATTTAGTACTTTTATTCAATTATGTATATTAGAAGTACATACTTGTTGTAATGAATGATTCTGTTATCATAGAAATGGATGACCAGAAAGAAGCAGCAAAATTTACTAATTTCAACATTTTTTAAATATATGTGACTGTATTTTATTTAAAAATGCTAAATAACAATAAATTGAAAAAATGATGAACATCCGAGAGAATTTTTTTCTTTATTGATTTATTCATCATTTTTTTAATTAATTTCAACATTTTAATAAATTTTAAGTTAACTTTCCTCCAGCAGAGGTTGCCTGGTAGAGATTGCCGCTTTGTCAATAAGGTCGCCTTTTGTTTAAAATTGTCTCCTTTATGCTATTGTTAATTTTATTTTAAGTAACAATAAATATCTTCATTCATTCAGTCATTTTATATTACATGGTATATGTTAATCAAATTCAAATATCGCAATAAAAATAAAAAGTTATTGAAAAAGTTAAGGCCGGTGCCGCGATGCTGCAGCCAATCACGAGAAAGACAAATGTTAATTTTTAAACGTTTATCGTTATGGCATTCATCATAATTTGATGAATGGTCATCGGATACCGGGGATACTCAAACGGTTTTCTATTTCTTCTTATATGTACATTCATGAAGTGTCAGATGGCCGTATATAGTTCTATACCAACAGCTTGTAGATGATAGCAACATTGTCGTTATTAGTTCAGTCAGCTTCTTTCGTTTGTCGCTTTCCGGGCACTTACCCTTAATCGGAGTGCCGACAAGTGTTCAGGTTTTACGTGTTGTATGTGGAGATTGTGGAGCATTGGGTTAAACGACGCAGAAATCGCCCGGGGCACGCGCAATTAAGGCTCGACCTTTTGATGAATTCGCAGAGTATTGTAATAAAAATTATGACACACAACTTTGGATTTGGAAATGCCAGATAGTTACATACGTTCGTGTTAAACAATAAAAGTTGGTTCACGAGAAAATACCTTATCGTCATTCTTCACATTGCCCTGTAACGATATTTACAGGCTCGTTCACTGCATAACGCTGATTTTAGCTTAGGCCAAAACGTCGTACAAACGTAATAAATAAATAAATAATAAACGTAATATAAAGGTGGACTTGAAAACGGTTGCATGATTACGTGTTTTAAAAGTGTTTGAATTTTTGTCTCGTCTTTGTCGATTTTTATGACCTTTATCTATCTGGATATTCTTAATTCATCACACAGTTACTCACTTATTTCTTATTATCAATAAAATATAAATTACTGTTTGTTGCACATTACATTCGCAAATATTTTAAATCTAAAATAAACAACGAATTGATATTATCAAATGTTTTGAGTCATTTTTTCTAGTTAGCTAATTTTAGCACGCCAATCATTTGAGTTTAAAAGTGTGTACACAACAGCTGTAGGTTTACTCTAGTAGGTGAGCTTTCCTTTTCAATATTTACGTAGTAGATACCACTCTTGACCACGTTCGTTGCTATCGGTCAACAGAGAACGTTTATAGAAAGTTCCATAGGATATTTTTTATTTCTTTTTTGGTTCCTTTATTTAATCCGTTTCAATGTCATTAGTGTCATTATTATCCTCAGCAGCAGCTAATAATAAAATGTGAACAATTTGTCTTAGTTTATGTATTACAAGCTATCCACTCGTAGCTTCTTTAGCTCGTGCTATTTTTGCTTGTTCCGGAGAAAATTTATTATTTTCCAGTAGGAGAATCAGTGATAATGGAGCATTCTATTAGTGAAAGAATTTGAAAAATCAGTCTAGTAGTTTTTAAACTTTAAACATCGCTCGCTTGCACATCACTGGTAATGTAACTCGGTTATGTACGAGTAACAAGGGACAAACAAATATAAAAATCTTTTCTCTTCATATATACGAGTATATAATACTAGTGGGCCCGGCGGACGTTGTCCCGCCCGATAACAGCGCCACCTACCGGGTTCAATTGTACGTTTAACCCTTCCCTGGCTGGACCTATTCAAACATACATAGAAAATTTTGTAATAATCGGTCCAGCCGTTTTTGAGTTTTAGCGAGACTAACACACAGCGTTTCATTTTATATATAAAGAAGAAGATAAATATAGATAATGATACCAATTACAACTAGGTCATTATGTTATTAGCTGAATCTGTTTTGTAATGTATTCCTCTTTAAATCTTTTTTTTTATTACGAGAGTGAAAAATTAAATAAAATACTCTAACAAAGCAGCCACTTCACTATAGGAAATAACTATCGTTTATATTAATTTTGATAAAAAATAACAATTTATCACGCCTTCGAATACCAAAGAAATCTAACCTAACATTATTTCCATTCATAAGATGCCCCAAAGAACTATTCGTTTTTTATTTTCCAAAATCATTAGATGTTTCATTTGAACAATTTCATCTCTTTAGTTTTCGACATAAAGTTCAAAACTCAAGAAATGATATGGCTTGCATTTTCAAACGGGCACCTCCCAATTCTTGTAAGGACCCGTGCTATGAATATTCCAGACCGGTTTTTAGATGTGTTCATTCAAGGAACGCATAAGAAGTCGTCGTCCCACAATATTTTTTACTTTTCTCATACGTGTCGAGAGCTAACAATTAGGTACCTCTTGTAACATGAATGGAACTCTTTAAAAAGTTTCGAACCAAATAGTTTATTGATTCAAATTACATCATACAAGTTGGTGTTATGTTTACTAGCGAATGTCGTCTGTACCTATTGCATGTTTGTTTAACTTTGCATATTGTGAAAGATTTAACTATTAACAATTTATCTATGTATTTATTTAATGTTTTTCTCTCCTAGAGTATTTCCTATCATTAGGACATAAATCAAAGTTTCATCTTGGTGATTCATGCCATAAAGTGTCTGGTACGGCGACCGCCGTTGACGTAACATACGCATTCTCAGGTGCGCTTTTTAAAAGTACTCACTACAAAGTGTTATCACAGTTTTTGCATGAAGCTTTATTTGCTCGTTTTTTCATTTAAGCTAGAAATCGTTAACAATTTCGTTTCGAATTTTTATTACTGATCGTTTTGTATTAAGCCTATCTATTAGCCTGAAATTCTTACTCGCAGACATTTACCCCAAAATATTAAAAAATCTAATTATTCATTTGCATATCTAGTCTTTATAAAAGTTGTTGTAAATCCTCGTAATCTGGGGGGCTACCGCCTAACTCATAGCGATCACTCGCTATCGCTTTCGTGACATTAGAACAATAGTTCAAATGTCACCTCAGGTGACATTAAAACTATTGTTCTAATGTACGATATATAACGATAGCGAGAGATTAGGCGGTACGGCCGCTGATCTCTATTTTCCTGTTTGATACCATTTTCATCTATCAGTTGATTGTTCCATTTTCTGTACCTTTTGATACCTTGTTTAGCGACTCTGCTACTCTACTCCTAGTAATATTTCACGCGAGACCGATGAATCCGTCACGTCACGTAAAAATTTCTGAATTTATTGAGAACAACAAATACCAGTTTAGTAAATTAAATTATGTTTATTACAAAGTTGTTTTAAATTGTTATCTATTATTTACTTTTATACAAGGAGTATCTCATTGTCTATAAAACACAATTTATCCCAAGAAGCATCTGAGATTTTTCAAAATCTTTATGTGATCCGAATTTATTGCTCTCGAGTAGGTATATAATGATGTATGATTGTAATGTACACTGACCATTTATATATTTTTTTACGATGTAAAAATGAATGCGACACTAATTTTCGTTCATCAATAGCTCTCGTTGCTTGTGCCCAAGTAGGTGTGTACTCGATCACTGCATACTCTTTTGACCCTTCATGAGTTTGAGAAAGTGCTGATAATGTGGCATACGAACTACTTGTCAGCGTGGGTGGGACACCTGCGGAGTTCTCTGTTTGGGTTTCCGATGTCAATATCATCTCACATGTTTCGATATCAGCTCAAATAAAATTGTAGAGGAATTTTAATGTTATATGGTGTAATTACGGAATGTTGTAGTGATAGGTTAGTTTCAATAACATGAACATTGTAGAAAAGAAAAGAAACGAGACTTCTAAATAATAAGATTTTGTTATGTGGAAAACAACATTTTTAATAGTGGTCTACATAATGGTAAATATTAAACGATAGTTATTACTGAAGTGGCAATGTGGTTAGATGAAAGTTTATTTATAAGTACATAATTATTGATTAACGATAATGAATGTAAATAATTATAATAATACATAATTTATGCGTTCGTATTCGTAAAATAAAGTCACTTAAGAAGATGATGAAGCGAAATATACACAACTAACTCGTAAAGCATCTTCAGTAGTTTATATTAAATAAGATGAACATAATGATACAAACAAATCAACGAAATAATCGCAAACGTTCTAGCAATTCTTCAATCACACGCTTTATTCGTTGGTAACAATAAAAACAGTGTTACTAGCGTGTGAATGAAGCGCCTAAAATTAAACTTTAGCTACGCGCGTGTCGATTTTATGGATTGCGTTCGTTACGTCACGTGATTCAAGAATCACCATGGCACCTTTTTGTTTCGGTCTAACTGAACTTGTGATTGATAGAAACCGGTTGATAAGAGGAAACTGCTCGATCCTCTCGAGTTGTGCAATCGTATAATCGTGTATAATCGATTCGGAACATCGGTGCTCGATGGTGCAGCCTCCGGTGAAAGTTGGTCACTTGTGTCTGCTACTTTTGGTAGTGTATTGTAACCTACATCGGCATTGTTTGATAAACCTGTCGCCTCGGCGGGGATAGGAATCCCTTTCGATGCAGAAATTGATAATTTAGTCTAGAGTGCGATAACTTTAAAAGGAACTCTATCATTTTAAAATATCAATTTCTAAACAGATTTTTTTAAACTGGGACATATTCCATAAATCCCCAAATGATCCAAAAATGGGCGGCGTAGGGTTTTCAACATCTTTGCTATCTATTTGTTAAAACTGATTCTGTGTGTTGTAATCAGCGAATTAATTCCTTGGTGGTTTCATATTGACATATTTTTTTTCAATTTCTACAGAGACTTCACTGCACTTACATACGTCTACTAACAATTCTTCAATTCAGCGGATAACTTTATGTAACAAACGAGTTTAAACTCAATCAATTGTTGTTTTGATTAAATGATTAATACTGCTGTTTATTTGGGATTATTAATCAATATTTTTTGTTTACTTTGAGATTGTAATCATATGGGAATGTAAGCCAATATGGGTTAAATTTATAGTGCTACCTATTTTAAATATAATAATAACGTAGGTATCATTATTCATGTTGTGGCGTTAGCACAGTTTATGGTTTGGTGTGTGGTGAGTGAGGTCAAAGGTGCT
The DNA here is from genome assembly GCA_963935595.1 of Schoenobius gigantellus. Taxonomy (NCBI): domain Eukaryota; kingdom Metazoa; phylum Arthropoda; class Insecta; order Lepidoptera; family Crambidae; genus Schoenobius; species Schoenobius gigantellus. The sequence continues at coordinate 6,177,006 of OZ012553.1, forward strand.
CGCCTCAATGCATGGACTAAATGCATTTATAGACATTTCGCAAGCTCAACGCGCTGTCAACACTTCGCCATGTTAAGAAATTTAAAGCGTACAGTTATAAATTACAACGTTAAAGTGAGACACATATTTACTTAATTAACATCAATGAAAGTTGTTTTCACTGTGATTTTTATAGGTAAGTATATAAAATTCATATGCTATTATTCCGATATATTATTTTTTTGCAAGTTTGTTCGTGAGAATAAAGGTTCTTGAACACTTTCTCAGAGTATCCATGGAATAGAAAAAAAATGTGGACGTTGCATGTGGGCATGACTTGTACTTTCTGTAGCGAATTAAAGTAAATTTTATCTCTTTGTATGTTCTTTGGTACACGTGTTTCATTTAGACAAGTTGTTACCATACTTAATGAATACGAAAAGATTCGAGAAATCACAATGCTTAGCTGTCTCGTTTTTTTTTCGGTGGAAGCGAACTTCACCTGGTCTCCTATCTAACCACTAATTGCTGAACACAACAATGCTATTAACATTGTTATTATGATAACAAACTTAGGTATATAAGAAGGTAGCAAGCCAGGCGAGCTTAGAATCCCTACCATCAGAAAACAATTGATATCAATGTCACTCGTAATCAAGTACTAATAATTTCCTATGTTTAAAAACATTGATGACATTGCGATTATTTTCATTAATGGCGGAGAAGACAAATATTTTGCCTGTTGTAAGGTGAAGGTAATATTCGTAATGAGCGACTGCCAGCGCATTCAGCGTGTACCGGCGCGGCGTTGGCATAGGTCGTGGGTCGCACTTTCCCATGCCTTGTTTAAGGGACCACAGACGAAGCTTCTTCTATTTCATGTTTGCCTGGTATATCGGCTCAGAGATGATTTTGTGTTTTAGGTATTTTTTTATAGATTCGTTATTGGATTAAGATAAAATTTCAATGGAAAAGTATAAAAAGTTTTCATCTATTCGATCAATTTAACTCGTAGACGAAACGAGGCGAAGAAAATAATAACCTCATAATGTTCACTCCTATTATGATGAAGAACGACGAAATTTTGACGCTTGGTGAAGGATGTGATACAAGTTTGGTTATATCGGTTGTAGCAATACAGATGAGGTAAGTGATTGTGAGATGAAAAAAAAAGAGTCACCGTTTTAGCAGTGGAACGTTAAGTTGACAGTTATAATGATCCATAATTTAAATGTTATGTTATAGTAACCTGACATAGTGTAAATACTCCTACTTCAGGAACCTTAAATTAAATTGATAAGGCTTTGATCTTACGGTAGGTACTATACATATATGTTACCTCCTACAAAATAAATGTTGACTTTTTTAATCGATAATTTAGTTACTTTGAATATGTGGCGTGTGAATAATAAGAAATACGACATATTTAACCTTTAATTAGTCGCGTGAGGTCTATTGAACTCCAATCGACTTGGATTTTGTCATATTTCTTCAAATACGACTATACGACGACGATGACAAAGACATTCGTGACTGTGCGTTCATGTTCAGGTTCCTAGCTTATACGCCCCTCTCGCCTGTGTTTTGCCAGCCTTGGCGACAACCGCATAGTGTCTGGGGTTTAGTGCACTCCTTGCCACTAATGGTTTAGTTTAATTTTTTCTTCAAATCTTTCCTTTGATTCCCTACTACAATTTCAAGGGGCGATCTTAAAGATTCCAAGGGCCGATCAAAGTTAAAAGTAAATATAACATTCTTTTAATATCTGTAAAAAGATTACATTACTAAGTAAATGTAATCCTTTTATGCATTCCAAACTGAAGTCGATCATTTCTAGGTATACAGAAATTACTAAATACTAATAATTTTAACGGCTCTTTTAGAATATTTGAGTTATTGATGCTTAAATGTTTATAAGTTTTGTTAGATAAAGATATTTTTCTATGCATATATAAATATATATTAGCATTTATTATGTTTGTTTATTAATCACAAAATCGCACGGGGTCAGCCGGATTATTAGGTAGTGTTAATAATTAGACGCGATTAACTAAAGGTTAGTCCTACGAGTCTACATTCTGAAGTGCATTATGCGAGTGTTAGGGTAAATAAGTACTTATAATGAAATTCATATACCTAGCAAATAGTTGAAAGCTTGTTACTTTGGATACCTAATATCGTAGATAGTAAATAGGATACATAATACCATCGATTATGATTAAGAACAGCAGTTATTCATTGAACTAACAAACATTCATAAGAGTGATAATTTTGCAGCTCCCTTAGAACTGCAAGTTATGGAAAATATTGTAAGTCATGGTTCGTGTGTCTATATTTAATTGGTGAATGCCCAAGCGGTAGTGAACGAATGAATTTCGTTTGATTCAGCCGGCAGCCGTGAGAATTAGGGCAACTAGACGAGAACCTGATTGAGTAGCCTGTGTTATGGAGGCCGAACAAATTACTTCAACCATTTTTTGCATTGAATCAGAAGTTTCTTCACCATGAATATCAATTCATAAATAAGATAACAAGCAGGCTGACCACCTGATGGTAATTGGCTACAAGTTACGTGGTTCATGTAAGACTTGCTTTACAGCCCCTACAAGGACGCCAATGTACGTCTCAATGCAAGTATCGCTGCTTGGCGGCAGAAATAGGTAAGATAGAGGTTCTCATGCAGATGACGTTGGTACCTACAGGCACCTTAATAGTTTCAATTGGGTGATTTAAATTGACAGCAATGCTTCAGAAAATATATAGTTAGAATAATCATTAAACTAGGCAGGCTAATTGCTTTAAGAATGCAATATCGCAGAAAGGACGTTGAAAATATAATTTCCCGGAATAAGGATACGAGAAAACAAGAGTGAACAAAAGTGATTGATCTTACTAAGAATATTGTACCCTTAAAGTAGATCTGTCTAATAATGTTAAAGAGCTTGGAAAAGAGATTGTTGATGTCATAGTTTAAAGTCTCTTTTTCACTTCGATAGAACACAAAGCTGTATGGGATGATATCGCGAGATTTATTTCAAGCTGCAGTGGATAAAATCCGAGTAATAATACTACTTCAAATCATATTAGCCATGTAGAATTATAATCTTGAGCGTAGGCAGTATTATGTAATGTAGACCGTTTTACAAACAGTGGAACATATTATTGTAAGCAATTTTTCAGAAATTAAACTTTAGCCTGCGGAGGTTGAAGCAAAATTTAGCTGTGATAAACTGGGTGAGCCCCTTAATAGCTTTTGTCTTAACTACATGTTACACAAGAAGCCCTCTGGTGCCAATACATTTATGGTCACTCGATTGATTCAATTTGTTCATACAAATAGGCCGATGAATTAAAGCTTGTAACTGGTTTCGATAGCTGCATCGTATAGGCATAATTAAGAGGAGCATTAATCTCTGTGTTGATTCGCAATCGATTGTATCGATTCTCATGTCGGTATCGGGCAGATACGAATGATTGGCCAGTTCTCGTGACCCCCATTGACTTTCTATCAGCTATCTATAATCAACATTGGCGGCCTGTCAGGCGGCTTTCTTTGTGATATCGGACAAGTGAACAAATTGTCTTCCTATTTTACGTTCATTACAGTCTAATTCTAAAACGGATGGCCAAGGGACAGATGAAAACGGGGTCGATTAATTCACAAAAACTGTTTCCTGTGCAACTCATTGTGTATAAAAGGATTGGAGATTCCTCGTAGATGCATAAAAGTCATTAGTCGCGATAATCACAAAATAATCCCGTGTATAAGCTATTTCGAGTCGTATTTGAATTAACATTATGTTATTTTGAACGTAAATCGGTGTCACCCATGTAACGTCATTCGTTATAGTATCGAGCTGATTGTTACCGAGACACATTTTATCTTTTTGATTACATTACACGCAATGAGCTATTAACAAAGAACTTACGAGTAAACCCGATGGTGGACGTATATATTAAAACACATAATTTATAAACAATTTCTATTTAATTTGATATAATGTAAGACTTATCTGAGAGGCACGATAACCGGTTCTTCAGTCTTCTAGAAATCCAGGTAAATTCATTTACATCGTGAGCCTTTTCGCCATTTACCATCGAGTGAGTTATTCCCAAATCTCCAAAAGTTTCTTTAGTCTGTTGATTTGAAAAATATCTTGAAAGTACAACGTACATAAATGAGAACGCTTGTTCAGTAGTTATGTCACGCTTGCATCAACAAGGAGCCACTGTGTGCGGTCAATTTCATGTGATCGCGGCTTATCGACAGTTAGATGATTCACAACTTGACCAACTAACATGTGACGCAATCAATTGTATAACATTTTACGCTGTGCCATTTCTATGCATAATTTATTGCACTATTCTTTTATTGATAGCGACATATTTGCGCTACATTGTCTCGTGTCCAAAATTACTGACGGTAATATTTTGTAGAGATATGTTGCGTCTCAGCTTGGAATATAATAATGTTTCTATTTCGTTTCTTCCTGAAGAACTTGTTTCTCCAACTTCTTTAATGTATCAAAATTATTTTTGATATATTTTTTTATCATAGGGTTTTTTATACAATAAATCTGGCAAACAAGTAGACTGCTTTACCTGCAAAACTGTGTTACGGCAATGTATACATAGATTTCTAGTTTCCATATATGGTTGGGATTTAAGGTAAAGCTGTAAAACCTATCCCTCGGGTCAAATCAAGGTTTTCTTTCCTTGTAATTATATTAAGCTTAAGCATATTATGCTTACACTTTAATCGACAAAAGCGTTCCGCACACAGCGATAGCATAACCACAGATAACATAACTTGTACAGACGCCCAATCTCATACTTAAGTGAACCTGCTTAAGGAAACTATTTCGGGTAATGAGGTATTTTGCTTCTCTAATTTCCCCAACGGCAGCAGCACTAAACGCTACATTTTTATTATCAAAACCAATAAAGCACGTCAAAGAAAGCAATGAGGGCAGAATGTTCCGATCCGTAAATGGAAAATTCAATTCGGTTTTTAAAATTAGAAGGATATCAATGAAATACGGACCCAGAAAACACTCAGATCCGTTTGCAGTAGGTACCTAAGTAAACTACTGCACTGTATTGTCAGATTTTTGAATCGTTACGTATTGACGTGGTCAACTAATGAAGAAATATAATGAATGAGCACTTGATATGCTTTTGCAGCAGACTCTAGTTTGTATTCATTTATTTACTTTAAAAAGTTAGCTTATTTGATTTTAAATGAATGCATTATATAGACGTCTGAACGCTCGGATAGAACATAAACTGTAATTTTTCATTTTTTTGTACAAATTAAAAAAAGATTCACTGTGGCCAAACTGAAGCATAGTTCATTTGAGGGCAACACAAGAAGGAGAATAGATATTGTTTTTAATGTAAAACAGAAAGAAACTTAAAAATGAAATCAGTGAATAAAGTAATTTCTTTCCTGAATCCTGAAGCGTATCAACTAACGAATGTGCTGCATGTTGAAGTCGACTTTGCGGACGTGCTTCCAAAATCATTTCTAATTCTTCATCTAGACTCAGAGGAGTGCTTACGACTCGAAGAGGCTTTACAATTGGTTAAATTCAGTGCGCTAAACTAGAAAAACGTTGAATTTACACAAGTTAAATCACTATGATCAACCATTGAACTTTAAGAATCCCTTGACTTTATAATTATGATAATCTGTACGTAATCTATCGTATAAAATTGTAACGAAATTATAGCTAACTACTGTATAATCTGTTTTACTGGGTGTTACTGGAAATTGTATCATTTTGAAAAACTTAACTAAACTAAATGTATTTGCACATCGAACTAGCGATAGGATATGACGGAAAACTGAACATAACACCTTGTAGAACAATATTCCAGCAAACAAAAGATTTGATTTGAAGTGTAAAAGCACTTTTGGCCAAATAAACCAACTTTGTCTTAACTTAGGACAATCTTAAGTGGCATGCTGTCACATTCTATGACTCTCTCTCAATAAAGACAAGAAGTGACAGCATACTACTTAGAAATGTCGTAAGCTAAGACAAGGTTGGTGAAAATCGGTGGAATTAGCCGTTAGTAGGGAAGGAAGAAGCCCCGAGGAAGCAAAATTAAGTCTGTCTGCAATTTATGTAATTTAACGTGAATTTAACCAATAAAACCGCTTTTAATCTCTATGTTTCTTAGTGACCCCGCCACCACTACTCAAGTCTCAAGTTCATTTGCTGGATCTAACTGTGCTTGCCGATGTAGACAATGCTTGACAATCTCGCAAATCTCGCAACATTGCGCGAGATTTTTAATGCAAGATTGATCTTGCAAAATTAGTGCGAGATCTCGCTATTACGAGATCTCAGTATACCGAGATTGCATTCCCTTTACTTATTAACTTTGATTCATAGCTGATAAACCTCTTAAACGTAGAAGATGGCGTTTTGTAGTCTTTTCATTATATCAATACTACAATCTCGTCGTACCGCTTGACCGTCTTGATGCGAACTTAAGACAAAACATCCCAATTAGGACAGATCGAGACTTCGCTATTAGCATGCTTATGGCGTACATATCTGCCTCTTTTTGAAATACAATAATTGGTTCCTAGCTCATGTTTCTTTCTTTTTGTTCCAGGGTAAAGTGAAGAGCAACCGCGAAGATTTAAAAACGGATATACAGCATAGAAAAGAAACGTTTTATAGGGTATGTATTCTTTTTCCCTTTCTAATAATAAAATTCGTAATAGTACATTGCTCAACAATGATGGTAAAAAGTGACCGATTACCAACGAGGGCGTAGATTGAATTAATACACGCGAGTTGGGAATCGCACTTTCTTCCAAGTCATAGGTACATAGCGTATTAAACCACACCTACTTACTAGGAAAAAAAAAAAGAATCAAAATCTCTATGAATAAAAGTTTATATTTGAATTGTTACAGTTATTAAAACTCAAGGTGCTTTGCCTAGGAAGATTAATGTTGGCTTGAAACTTTTGGGACTGCGCAGAAGAGATTATTGGCTATGTTATTTGCACTGTGATTGATGGAGGTTGTGGGTCAAAGAGGCGTCAGTCAACCCGTCTTCAGTTAGCTAGAGAATTGCAATGGCACAACAGGTGTTCCATGCTTTCCTCTTCCTCGTCGCAGGCCCTGCAGCCTACAGGTCTCTGTCCTACTTAGATCCTTTTTGTTAGCATATGATTGATGCCAAATTGGCCTGTCAAAGCCTCTAATAGAAGTCGAGTTTGCGTTCTATCGGTATTCACTATAAATTTATGCCAGTTATTTAGGCTCATGAACAACTTTGTGTGCGCAATTCCTTTCTGAGCGACCCATTCAATTTGGTGTCTTCTCCTGACTTGACATGATGACAGGGTTGATTGTACTGTGTACACGACTCGCAAATGGTTCGGACCCATAAAATCGGTTTCTGATCCATTTGTTACGAGACTATCAGCCTTCTCGTCTCTGTAGAAACCCTCATGTCTTAATTCACAGTTAATTTAGTATTATTTTTAATTTTCCTGGTATATTTACTGCCTGGCTTATTGTGGCGGGTTCAAATCGATCGGGTTTTTAAATATATTCTATAATTGATATTTAAATATTTATTAATTTCCAGGAAACCCCGTCGGACGGGGACTCAGCGGTATCTTCCGCGCCTGCCTCGCTCTCACCGCAGCCACACAACGATATGTGGGTCAGTAAATTATTTGATCTTAATAACGATGCTATATGCCTTATCTCTCAAGCTTTAGAAATATTCTAAAACTATGAGTGGATGCGTTTTAACTATTTACTCAGATTGTATGAGTGAGTGTACATAGAGAAGATGCACCTGACGCGAAAACTACGGCAATTGTGGCAAAAGACAAGATTTGAGACGCTCGTATTTTTCGACATCTTTCGAACGAGCGTCTTGAATTTGATATGTGGATACATAGATATTTAAATATTAGGCATTTTAGGCAACATTATCTGACATTGTTTAAGTTAAGTGTTGACTATTTGATGTCGTCCATTTGCTCATGATTTATCCTCTTTTATCCTAGTGTGCCTTGAATTTTCCGATTAAAAAGATTGTAATAACTAGCAAAACTTTTTTATTCATTTTAGACGGTTTATTGGGAAATAATAGTGATGCGTTGACTGAATAAATGAAAAATAAACTTTGTCTTGTCCGCATGGAATTATAATAATTCCGCTTGTCCGCAACATGATGCGCCTTAATTTTGCTTGCTAGCAATGTTGGTTGTTGTGACATATTGACTGCAATATTTTAGGAGTGTCTTTTGTTACGTGTACTTTTTTAAGTTTTTTATAAGCGTTTTGAATATATTGTGGTCTTTTTTAATTATTTGGCAATGCAGGTACGAGAAATACAACATAATTATGTTGGGTATCTCTCACTAGGAATGATCAGTAACAAAACAAAGAATTGAAGATGCTAACACAAGTCGAGTTTGTAGGAAATGTGTCGCATAATGTACATATGCACTATTACAATTCATAACTTTATCGGGTCAAGTTAAATATTTAACATAATTTTATGATTTTGATACGTTTTTGTTTCATGCATAACTAAAAGACCGCTCTGCGAGCATGGAACTCTTGATAAACAAAATTTGACAGCTAAGATCGACATACTCGACAAAAACCGATAAATTTGACAGATATTCCTAAGGAGTGAAAAGGACAGATGCTTTTGTCGATCGATATATGTCGATCGACAAGTCCATGCTCGCAAGGACATGTCTGAAATGTTTTGTGTCGAAAATATCATGTAATGTGTTCGTCAGTATGTATGTAGGTATGTTCTTTTGCGGCACTTTATTATAAGGGTTCCGTTTTTTGCCATTTGGCTACGGAACCCTAAAAATGGAAATTCGTTGATCAATATCATATCATATCATTATAATATATAGGTCTTTGAATATGATTGTTAGGTTTCTTTGATGATTTCTCATTTTGATTAATCATTCAAGAAATTAACGTAAAGTCGTTACCCAAGTGAGAGCGCGAGGGCAAGCATAGGCGTGAGGTGAGCGCACCTACTATACAGAGTGACAGGAAAAGTCGACGTATTCCTTGAAAGGGGTTATAGTACAGGTCTTAAGCAACAAAAAAAAACCTAATTAACCAGGGGTCAAAAACACTTGGTTATCGAGCTACGACGGTTTTAAAATTTTTGAGATTTTTTCCGACTTGTTACCAAAAAATTTTTTTATTTAAACTACACCATTTACTATGACAAATTGATTAATTGCGGAAAGCTGAAAAATGGGCAGGTAATTTAAATTAAAATTGTTGTCAAAAACTTACATAATTTTGGAAATAAGAGGTCTTTATTGACAATTAAGTCGATAAATTTTTTATCTTTCTGAAAATCGACGTCAATAATTGAAAAAAAAAATGTCAAAAATTTTAAAACCCTCGTAGCTCGATAACCAAGTGTTTTTGACCCCTGGTTAATTGGGCTTTTTTTGTTGCTTATGACCAGCCCCCTAACCATGATCGCCCAAAACAATATTTAAACCGCGCTGAGAACGGGATGGCGCTGTACGCAGCAAGAGCGGTGTCTCTGTTTCAATATCGTTTTAACATAGCTATAAGCGATCATGGCAAGGCCCCTGTACTATAACCCCTTTCAAGGAATACGTCGACTTTTCCTGTCACCTGTATAAACTTCTTGTAAAAGCGATTAAATAAAACTTAAGTATTATAAATCAATAAAAGTGTGGTAAATAAAAAATATGCATATAAAGAAATAACAGTAGGTGTATATTGGGCATTCTAAAACAGTTTTCATCAAAACACCGCAAACGAACGCAGTGAGATTTGAGCTACGCTTCGCTGCGCTCTAGCTCCGCAAATCTCACTGCGTTCGTTTACGGTGATTTGATGAAAACAGTTTAAGATTGCCCAATATACATTATATAGGGTTAAATGGAAAATAAGATTTTTTATTTCATTTCATTTCATAATGTTTCTATTGTGTTGTGTTGTTTGACTGTAAACAGTATACTTTTGATTGATTGCGATTTACTAGACACATTTTCAAGGTTTTCTATCTCAGAATATTAAGGCATTCAACTAGGTAGCAGTGCAATAACAACAGAAATTAAACAGGTTGAGGTTTCGTAGCTTCAGGACTCAACTCTCGGATAAGTACCGTTCTACACTCTGCCTGCCATACAGTTTCAAAGCATTCCCACGAAATTCATTTATCAGCAATAAATTTATTGCACATTATTCATATATCCAGTTACGAGTGCTTACTCAAATAATAAGGCTTCTTTCACACGTTAATACTTTTATTTGTTTATTAAATTACTTCAATTAAATATATTCTTTATTATAAAACAAAGTATAAAATTGTTGAGTTTTACAAAATATTTAAAAGGGCGGGCTAATCCCTGAAAGATGTGTTCCAGTCATCACACGAATAAAAAATAGAAAATAAATATTCCAATAATTTAAAAAATGAAAATATAAAAAATACTAAGAACATTTTAACTACCTACCTTGGCTGACTAAGGTCTTAACATCCTAATTAAATAGGGTAGTGCGGTGGGAACGTGTATGAGATGCTGCCGATGAATACCACCTATGTATTATTACAATAATTTTCATAAACTTCTATGGTTCTGTCCTCATGTCGTATCAATATCGTTATGCTATAAATACATTCGGTTCGCCTAATAGAACGATATACCTATTGTTTATCTGTTTTAAATAGTAGTATCGAAAAATGAAAATTAGAAATCGCATCCGTTATTATAAAGAAGACTTTTTAATTTGGAGATAATATTCGTTAGTAATTGTAAATATGTATGTACATGTATAATTTAAATAAATATAATAAACCCGAAATGAAAAAAAATTTGGAGCATGCAGCCTTACACGAGATTTCTGCATCAGCAGAATTAAACGGTTACCAACTATTTTGCTGTATATGCACAGTATTGTATTGCAAGTTTGTGGAAATAAACGACAAACAATTAATTTGCTGATTATTTCCGCGTCATATTGCACATTGGTAGAATTATGGGTAAATATCAAATTTTGCTAAATATCATGAAAGTCAGAGGTGCAAAACGTTATTAAGTTTTATATTTCGAGTATGGAACCGACTTTTTGAAAGTAAACTACCAAACTATAATCTTCTCTTAGATGTTGTAATGCTGAATAACGATCTACTACTACCTCGAAAATAAAAATCCAATACACGTAATTGCGTCAGTTCGTCGTTTTGTTTCTTTCTTGCTACGTAAGAACTTTTTTTTATATAGCTGACGAAGTTCAGCCGATGATCGGACCGTTTTTGGATCATACGCAACTGCGGATCAAAAATTTTGTTGCAGACCTGAGAACTGCTCCACTCACACGTCCCGGGTACCATAGTACCCAGAGCGCTTCGCGTCTCCTTTGCCTAAAACGCGCGGTGTGATAAAAAAATCACGAAAAAAAAAATATTTTCTCTAAATAAAGTGTCAGTTCTTTAGTGTTTGAAAAACGAACACTGACCATGGAAGTGGAAGTGAATGCATTAGGATTCTCGATAACGTATAGACATCATATTCGTGAATGCATATTTGTTTTCTTATAAATATTTTGTGTGGATATGATTTGGACGGAAATTAATAATTTTATGATTATATATATAATATTTTATAATATTACTTACTTATTTAACAATATAAAAATTAATGAGCATTCTTTTTTAGATTAGTCATGTTAAATAAAAATGATTATAAAGATAAGGTATAGGTTGAGAACCTCAGTAAAATTATTACTTGCATTGCACTTTTCTTATATAAAATCCGGAAAAACTGTAGTCACAGTACACTCCAGTGCTATCTCTGACCACTAACAGTGCTTCAGTACCTCCTCATCAAAAAATCTCAAGACCAAGACAGCTGAAAAATGTTCGTAAGTTTTTATACTTTATTGCTATACTTTATATCTATTCTTTAATTGTCTATAAGTGGTTGATCATCTTCATGCTTCAACAAATTGAGCCGTTGGACCAGGCTGTATATGACGTGACCTCTCCAAGTGCTGTCTTCACGAGGGACCATCAAGCCCAGCAGTGGCATGCTGATTGACTGATGATGATGATATTTTTTTTATCTTATGAATTGAAGATGTGAATCTTCAACTCGTTTTCTTGTAACCACTCTTAATACTAATATGACATTTACTATTTTCAGGTCGGATAGCAAGCAAAACAAAAGGTCAGCCAAGAAGAGCTGTGAATCTGACCTTTTCTTTGATACCGACGACGAAGACATCAGGTACTTTTATTGCTATATTTACATATATCTAAATTTCAAGTGTTTAATGTGTACAATAATCGTGTATCCTTTTTCTATCTCCCTAGTCCAAAGAAGAGAAGCAAGGCGATAAAGTGCCTATCGAAGGCGAAGAGTGCAGAAGTGAAGAATACATCGTCGTCCAATACTTCTGAGTGGTTGTTCGACTCAGAGTCGGACAGCGAGGTTTCGCGGCCGCCAAACCTGCCAAACAAGACCACCAGTATCCTGACACGCCGAGTACCTGGTGGTGTAACGCGTCGGACTGCACAGCTCGACGGCGACTTGCTAGTGGAGCTACGCCTCTACAACCAGAAGGAGGTATCTAATCTCAGCGGCCTTGACCGGTGCGAGCGCGCTATCGTTTGGGTACGCTTGCAAGGCGAAGCAGAATCTCCAGAATTTTACGCATTAAAAAAATTTGTAAAATTAGCTAAGGCAAAGTTTACCACAGAGGGGATATTTTATAAAGATAAAGTTAAAAAATAGGTTCTCTTTTGTTTCTCTCTGCGTAAATTATGTTTTAGCTGGTTTACTTATTGTTTATCGTTAGCAAACTCAAAGATTAGGTACTTACATACTTAAGCCTTTATTACTTTAACTTTGAGAATTTGTACTGTCCAAATCATAATGTCGAGGTCTACTTTCTGTTCAGTTTGTGACGTATCCGTAAATAACAAAGTTTTCTCTGCACATTTGAAAAGTATTTTACATAAGAACAACAGTTCGGTCGTTGATAGTGAGGGGGTTGAAAAAGTTCATAGCGCTTTTCGTAATCGTATAGCATCGTACCGTGTTCGATATCAAGATGAGGGTCATGATAGTGCGCGTGTTCGCCCGCCCGCCGAGTTTTTATGGCACTTGCGCTCTCGCGTACGCCTATTGCTCATAGCGAAAATTCAAGCTCACACTAATGTTAAAGCTAATTTTGAACTTTTCTGTGAATTCTTTCTGCTTAGTAAGTATGATTCGATTTCAATCAAGTCATTTGCAACGGAAAACTTCATCTTGCATCAAAACTTCAATTTTGAAGATATGTTTTCAAAAATTATTCACTTAATTTGTAAAAAAATTGAAGAATTTGAAGAAAGAGATAGTGGGTGGGCCTATTTACAAAGCCTATATCTAGAAGTAAATATAAACAAATATAACCCGTTAAGAGGCTCCAGTTTTATAGAATTACCAAAGTCCATAAAATGTAAACGAGCATGTATCAACATTCAAAATTCTGATAATTATTGTTTTTTATGGTGTGTCATGGCAGCACTATTTCCTATAAACAGAAACGCACATCGAACGTCAGCTTACCCACACTTTAAAAATGTACTCAATATCAAAAATATGATTTTTCCAGTTGGGTTTGCGGACATCAAAGTTTTTGAAAAGAATAATCCTCGCATAAGTATTAATATTTACGGCATTCAAAAGAATGGTAACATTGTTGGACCTTTATACAAAAGCGAGATTCGCAAAGATCATCACATTAATATGCTTTTCCTGGAAAACAGAAAACGCACCCATTACTGTCTTATTAAAGATTTATCTAAATTACTTCGTCTTCAATTAACTAAACATCATTCTAAAATATATTTATGCGAGGATTGTATGATATTCTTTGATAGTAATGATAAACTGAAAGCTCATGTTTGTGGTGGTGTATCGACAATATTACCCGGTGATGGAACACGAATTCAATTTAATCATTACGAGCGAATGCATGACATGCCCTTCGTCTTATACGCAGATTTTGAATCATTATTAAAACCAACTGAACTCGATTCTGGATCAGGCTGTACAAAGATATTGCAAAAACACGTACCATCAGCATTTGCTTATTACGTTGTGTGTTCTTATGATAAGTCGCGTAATAAATATGTATCTTATCGAGGTCCAGCCTGTGTAGAAAAGTTTTTAGAAAGTCTATTATTGGATATAACCGATATTTATAACGTTTTGCAGTCGCCAGTGGCTATTTGTTTAACAAATGAAGACAAAGCGAACTTTGCTCGGGCTACAAATTGTTTTCTTTGTGATAAAATATTGTTTGACGATAAAGTTAAAGATCATTGCCATCTTACAGGACGGTATCGTGGTGCAGCTCATTCTTATTGCAATATTAGATATTGTTTGCCTAAGTTTGTTCCTATATTTTTTCATAATTTAGCGGGTTATGACAGTCATCTTTTTATACGACAGTTGGGAAAACTATCAGGAAAAATACAAGTAATAGCAAAAAATAAGGAAAACTACATATCTTTTACAAAATTTTTTCAAATTAATGATAAAGATATCATACCTGTTCGATTTGTTGATTCTTTTAAATTTTTAGGCACAAGTCTAGAGAAACTTGTCGCAAACTTAAAAAATGACGACTTTAAACATCTGCGGCGTTATTTTCCTTCTCGTGAGCATTTTGCTTTAATAAAACGAAAAGGGGTGTATCCATATGAATACATGACTACTTGGAGTTCATACGAAGAAAAAGTACTTCCGCCTCAGGAGTTCTTTTTCAGCAAATTACGCAATAGTAATGTATCTAAAGTAGATTATGATCATGCAAAAAAAGTCTGGCAAACGTTTGAATTATCGAATCTCGGTGAATACACAGACTTGTATCTTAAGTCAGATGTTCTTTTATTAGCTGACGTTTTTGAAAGTTTTCGCCAGACATGTAAGATGAATTATAAATTAGATCCAGCCTTTTATGTTACAGCACCGAGTCTCAGTTTTGATGCCATGCTATTAAAAACAGATGTTAAATTAGAATTAATACACGACCTGGAAATAATAAGAATGATTCAAAAAGGTATTCGCGGTGGAATATGTTTATGTTCGACAAGGTATTCAAAAGCCAATAACAAGTATTTAAAAACTTACGATCCAAGAAAAAGTAATAACTTTCTAATTTATATCGATTGTAATAATCTCTATGGATATGCAATGTGTGCTTATTTGCCTCATTCCAATTTTAAGTTATTGAATGACTTCGAAATCGCTGGAATAGATTTTATAAATGTGCCAACTAACGGAGACACTGGTTATATACTAGAAGTAGATTTAGAATACCCCGAACATTTGCATAATGATCATAACGATTTTCCATTCTGTGCTCAAAAATTTACTCCGCCAGGTTCTAAAACTTCAAAATTGATTCCAAATTTATACGATAAATATTTCTATGTCATACATTTTGCTCATCTGCAAACATGTATAAAACATGGTTTGTTGTTAAAAAAAATACATAGAGTTATTCAATTTAATCAGAGTCCTTATTTAAAGCAGTATATTGACATGAATACTGAATTACGAAAAAAAGCTAAATCTACATTTGAACAAGATTTCTTCAAACTTCTTAACAACAGTATATTTGGCAAGACGTTAGAAGACACAGAAAAGAGGGTTAATGTGAAATTAGTCAATAAGTGGAATGATGATAGTAACAAAACAAAGAAAAGTTTCTGTGCAGAGCAAATGATAGCTCGACCAAATTTTCACAGTGTTACAATTTTCACTGAAAACTTGGTAGCCATTCAAATGAAGCCTGAAACAATCACTTTGGATAAACCTATATACATTGGTTTTTCCGTTTTGGAAATATCTAAGAGTCACATGTTTGATTTTCATTATTCTATTATGAAGCCTTTTTATAAGGAAAAGTTAAAACTTTGTTATACGGATACTGATAGTTTTTTGTATTCAATAGAAAGTAAAGATTTTTATGCTGATTTAAAATCAAATTTTCTTCCCTATTTCGACACTAGTAATTATTCTGTAAATAACGTATACGACATTCCTAGTTGGAACAAAAAGGTGCCAGGTCTCTTTAAAGATGAGCTAGGAGGAAGTTTGATTTCGAAGTTTGTAGGATTAAGGTCCAAGTTATACTGTATTAAAACGGCAGAAGATGAATTAAAAAAAGCAAAAGGCATACAGAAGCAAGTATTAAAAGATGTACAATATAAAGATTATTACAAGGTATTAAATGAAAATACATTTTTGAAGAAAAAAAATATCATATTTAAATCTCTTAAGCACGAAATATTTACTCAAGAACAGAACAAAATAGCTTTGTCAGGTAATGACGATAAACGTATCATATTAAAAAACAAAATTTCTACTTTATCATGGGGTCACTGGGATAGTTTAGTTTAATATCATTAGTTTTTCTTTAGAAGCACCGTATTGTATAGTTTATTATTATTTTAATGGTAATCATGAATCAAATTGTAAGTTGAGAAATATGTTACCCCATCATCTATTTATTTATTTATTATATGGCTTAAGTAATGAATAAGTTAATAGAATAAAAACATACATGAAATTGTATAGTATGTACCGACACGGCACTTTATATTGTAAAGTTATTTAATTTTAATATTGTTATCCATCAGTTATTTGTTTAATAGTATTATACATTGTTTTTTAATGGTAAATAGGTAAATTAATTACCTAGTTTTAATCAAATACTCAATGTTGTATTGTAACGATGAAAATATATAACGTTATAAACCAGCTACCATGTTTTTTTTTATTTCATAATCCATAAAATATAAAACTATTAATAAAATAGCACACGCAATGAACAATTCGAAACTGGTTGGGACATGTTATTGCTGATTTAGGTATTCCAACTTATAGTTCATTAGTAATTTGTCCAATTGCGATTCCGTGCGAATGCTTTTTTGTTATGTCAGCATTATATTTACACTATAAATAGCTATTAAAGTCGAATGTTTTTAAAATTTGTTTCACACATAATTAATCAAGTGACAACTACGGTCACCCAAATACATCATGGTAAGTCGTATAAATTATTTTTCTTCAAACTCTTTTCTTGTGTAGTGGTTAGATCACTAGTTAATGTTTATTTGTATATTTGATTTAGTTGGAAGATAATGTTGTTGTTAAAACCTTATGGTTGTGATGCTGTTATCGTGATTCTCATATTCTATCGGTTCCGTATAAGATAGTCAGCCTCCTTGTGGATCCTAGATATACTCTTCTACCTCCACCACTATATCAATCATTTCTTCGATGTGAAATTATTTTTGTTGCATAATAAATTAAATTTCAGAATACCCAAGAATTCTCGCAGTCGCTACTCATAAGCAAGGAGGCAACAGAAGATTATCCTCCTTGCTTTGAGCAAAATGCGCAAGATATGCTGGAGGGCTTCTCTGAAGAATTTCCACATTGGAATGCTAAAGATTCACCGCTGCATGCCAAGGTGGTTAAAAGTCTTTTTAATAAAAAGAAGCCCATGAAGAGGAGAAGCAAGTTACTGCAGAATACGAAGGGGAACGAACCTTCTTATTTAATTAAAACAATACCTACTAAAGGGCGGCGATTAATTAAATTAGAAATATTAGATCTGGAATCAACCAGCAATGATCCATTAATAAAAACACAATATGTGGTAACCGAGCATATTGATCCAATAATGGATCAAGCAGAAAATATTATAACTAATATCTCTAAGAAAATATGTGGTTACAGTTATAGTTTTTAAATAACTATTGCTGACCTAAAACATTTGTAGATGTATATTAAAATTCTCTAATGTGCTAGATGCGTACCTACTATCTTTAGTTACGTGTACACTCACGGAGATACATTATTTCAACAACATTATTCTTCTGAAAAATTATAGTAATGCTTATAAATTTTACTAACTAAGACTTATGTTATTTTAAATAGTTATGTTAGTTTAAGTCTTGTATTGTTTTCAATAAATATTATTTAAAAATAAAAAGACTTGTATGAAAATATTTGTTTTTATTTTAACACCTCTATAATGTAATCAAATATTTTGAAAAACATTCATTCAGAATTACCTCTATAAATAAATCTAAGATAAAATTTATTAGAATTCAAATACATAGTTTAAAATAATGGTAATAAAATTAAAAATATAGTTTTATTTATTAAAGAACGCAGTGTATTACTTTGTTAAAGTAGGGATGCAAGTAATTAAACAATGTTTATTTCTAAGCATCGATTCCTTACTCATATCATTTTTTATTGCACGATTCGAGAGGGGTGAGAGCTCTTTCTTCTCTCTCCATTCTTCTCGATGCTTTAACATTGTGTGTTCTAGACACGTCCAATAACTTAATATAATGAGTGGTAACAGTATCCAAATTCTTCTACTCCTTGCTATTGTTACCGCCGTCGAATGCTTAGTCTATATGGTGGAGTGAGTGCACTTACAAGTAAATATACTGCTAGTTCTCTTATTATTACGAACGCAAAGTGTTATATCCATTTTGTTAAAAGCCACGAATCAAAACGGACAAGTTGCTATGAAGTTCCTCAAACAAAAGGAAACGTTAAAATTAGATTATAATATCTGTCCTGCATCATTATGTGAAGCAAAGCGACATGGCAACTTATTGCCGAGCACTATACGATGTATTGTTTGTGGACCATCAAATTGCGGCAAGACAAACTTAGTAATAGGTTTGTTATTACATGAGAATGGTGCACGTTTTCGTAACTTATATGTATATTCTAAATCATTATACCAACCAAAATATGTGTTCTTAGAAAAAGTATTAGATTTAGTTGCAGACATATCTTATAGTAAATATAACCATAATAATGATATCATAAGCCCACACGAAGCTTTGCCAAACTCCATTATAATATTCGACGACGTAGCTTGTGAAAACCAAAATAGCATTCGGGATTATTTTGCTATGGGTCGACATAAGAATATTGATTGTTTTTACATTAACCAAACATACAGTAAAGTACCTAAACAACTTATAAGGGACAATTCTAACCTCATTATTTTATTTAAACAAGACGATGTAAATTTAAAACACGTTTACGATGAGCATGTAGGTTCAGATATGTCGTGGTCTCAGTTCCGTGAAATGTGCTCAACTATTTGGAATAAACCATTTAATTATGTTGTGATCAATAAAGACTGCGAAAGAAATAAAGGATGTTATAGGATGGCATTCGATACTTTTGTAGTAGTAGATTAATATACATAAGTTATTGTTTCATCAATACACAATCACTATTACTCTGGATTTTGCATTGAACGGAATCCTTGTCAAAATGGAAAAGCAACTTAAAAAACAAATTGTAAAAGCTGCAGCTGCTGTAAAAAGAAAGGTTGAAATGATAAAGGATATGAAAAATACAAATGATGCCACTCTGGAATCCATATTCAAACCTATAACCGATCCACTGAAACAAATAGCCATTAAGAACAATGAAATTTCTCATGAAGATGAGGATGAGTTTGAACATTATACAATAAAAAAAAAAAAACATAATGACAGCGAGGCAACAAATTTTTCTGATGACGATTTTAATGAAGAAGAGGAACAACAGTTCTATAAAAAATTTAATTCCGAAAAAACCCTTGTCGTATCACCTTCTGACAACAATAATATGAGTGATGCTTCCTTTAAGTCCTTTCAATCATCACCAAATGTTTCACTTAATAGTTTATCGTGGTGTGCTTCACCCGACGCAAATATCCCTTTTGGAATAAAAAATGAACGAGGAAAACTTATGCTCGGCCAAACACGTGTTTTCGACGACGGAAAAATTATAAAAATTGGAAATCGAAGTTTAAACAAAACTCTTGGATTAAAAGAATTACTATTTGAAAAGACACCAAATTTGGATGTTATCACAGATGAAGATTTGCAAAATTATAAAGAGCTTCTAATAGAAACGAATGCACATAGGCGTAATTGTGATCCACGCAAGCCAATTAATAGTAACAAAGGGTTTAAGTACATGCATATTATTAAACCACTGTTTAAGTTCTCTAGAAATAAGTATGACAGCACAGAAAGTCTTACGGTAGGAAAAGGAATAAATCTTTTAAAAAGTGTAAAGAAAGATATAGATTACGTTTATTGGGATGATCCAAATGAATTAGTAGATCGATTGAAATTACTGTTTGCATCTCGTGATGCTGGCAATACCGGCTTAGATAATGAAATTATTGCGATTATAGAAGAGCTGTACGAAGCAGGCATCATTAAAAACACCAAATATAAGGAACCTAATTTTAAAAAACTGATCAGTAGTTATACAGCAAACACCGCATAGATACGGAAATGAATGTAGATAAATTTGGTCATCACGTTCATAAACGTTTACGATTAGAGGAATATATTGGAAATCTCAACGATACATTAGTGAAGTCAGAAACAGGTGAATATGATTTAAAATCATCAAGATTAAAAGGGCTTATATCGCCAGGCAATGACGACGAAGCCGCCAATAAAGCTTACGTGGATGAAAAGACACACGAACTAAGAACTAATATTTTAAGTGATGTAAATATTCGTTTAAATGATTTTGAAAGTTCAATACTTAATAAGCTAGCCACCTTGTTTTACACAAGGACAGAAATTGATCACATGCTTCAAGAGAAACCAGATAATAATGAGCAAACAAGACATAGTGAATGAGCTTCACAAAGCAGCAAGAAGGAATTTTTCCCGGCGATGTACGATCATAAAAGGAATAGATGATTTATGGCAAGCCGACCTCATAGATTTGCAAAAATATTCACAGTTTAATAAAGGGTATAAATATATTCTTATCGTAATTGACACTTTATCAAAATATGTATGGATCAGACCTTTAAAATCAAAAGCGAAAAATTATGTTACAGATGCAATGCAAAGTATTTTAACTACATCATTACGAAAACCTAAAAATTTACAAACTGATTTAGGCACAGAATTCTACAATGATAATTTTAAACAATTAATGAAAAAGTATAATATTAATCATTATTCAACATATTCTATTAAAAAAGCATCTATAGTAGAAAGAGTTATAAGAACAATTAAATCTCACCTTTACAAACTATTTAGTTTGAACGGAAATTACCAATGGTATAAAAATATTTTAAAGGACGTTGTAGAACACTACAATAACACTTTGCATAGAATAACAAAATTTAAGCCTGTGGAAGTTAACAAAGTAAATGAGCTTATAGTCAAAGGTTATATTATGAATTCTCAAAAGAATAAAACAAGTCGGGGATATACATTTCGTGTTGGTGATTATGTTCGCATAAGTAGATATAAAGCAGATTTTTACAAAGGCTATACGCCAAACTGGTCCACCGAAATATTTCGTATAGTAAAAGTTAATCACACTAACCCAACAACTTATCAAATAGAGGACAGACGCAATCAAAGAATCCTCGGCTCATTTTATGCATACGAGTTACAAAAAACTAAGTTTCCAGACCTATACCTCATTGAAAAGGTTATAAAAAGAAAAGGAAACAAATTGTTTGTAAAATGGTTAGGATTAAGTAATAGCGAAAATAGTTGGGTTGATAAGAATAAATTGGTTTTATGATATAAAATAGCTCAAGATATCATTATTGATTCACTTTTTGTTTATCAATGAAGAAAGGAAGTGGTATCATAAACAGCTTAATAAATAAGATTCCGTTTGAGTTACATTTACCGGGCTACCAATATTGCGGACCCGGCACAAAGCTTCAGAAACGATTACTTAAGGGTCAGCGAGGAATTAATAAATTGGATAACGCTTGTATGCACCACGATATTGCTTACATAAACAACGACGCTAACGTAAGGCACAAAGCTGATCTAGATCTATTAAATATGGCTCAAAGAAGATTGAAATCAAAAGACGCTGGAAAGAAAGAAAAAATTGCTTCATGGATAGTAAAAAATGCTATGAAAGCCAAATTAAGAGCTGGTGCAGGTGCTCGGTCGTTTATGACGGCTGTGAAAAAACTCAAATCTAAATTAAAAAAAATAAAATCTAAAGACACAAATTCTACTATTAAATATGCGGTCGCCGCTGCAAAAAAACTATTTAGAAATAAAAATAAAATGAGTTTACCTCGTTGTATTCCTATTCCAAAATGTGGAGGACTGTTACCGTTAATTCCTATTTTCGCGGGATTATCAGCTTTAGGTTCACTGGCTGGTGGAGCAGCTGGCATAGCAAAAGCGGTTAATGATTCAAAAGCAGCTCAAAAAGCTCTTCAAGAATCGGAACGACATAATAAGATGATGGAGGCGGTTGCTCTCGGAAAAGGATTATATATTAGACCTTATAAAAAGGGTGCAGGTCTATATTTGAAACCCTCAAAAAACTAATAAAGCGGCTACCTAGGCGGGCATTAACTAATTGGGATATATTAGAACATGCTAGTGATATTCCATTTTTTCGTGGTGTTTTCATGAGGGATACGTTGCCCTCAAAACCTAGGAAGATAGAATGCGGTATTATAAATTTAGATACTTCAAATAACATTGGAACACATTGGGTAGCCTACGTGAAAGAAAATAAGTATGCTGAATATTTTGATAGTTTTGGTAATCTGAAACCTCCGTTAGAACTACTTGATTACTTAAGAAATGTTTCTTTAAATTATAACTATGAGCAATATCAAACATTTGACTCTGTTAATTGCGGCCACCTTTGTATAAAATTTTTAAAGGAGTATTGGAAAACACATTTATATAAAGCTTGAAATAAAATTCTTTATCAGTAGTAAAATGTCTTTCACTGTGTCTATAACTGGAAAAGGATCCTCTCTGATAACAAACTACTCACCTACTTTGGAATTAAGTGGATACTATGAGTGTGGATTGTTGTATTTTTCAACATTTAATTCTATACCCAACATAGATAAAAGAAATAATAAATTCTACTATGACGATAACGAAGTAATCGAAATACCTGAAGGAGCTTATGAACTTCAAGATATCTGTGATTATTTAAAGACATACATTAGAAATGCAATGTTAAAATTAACTTGTAATAATAATACTTTAAAAACTACAATTTTTTGTACTAAAGATGTTCATTTCAACAAAAGTGACTCACTTGGAAGGATTTTAGGTTTTGGTGGAGAAACAATAAAGGCATTAAAAAGGACCGAATCTCTGTATCCTGTCAGTATATTGCCAACAACCATTGTGCGCATCGAATGCGACGTAGTTAGTGGGTCATTCGTGAACGGATCTGCAAGTCATATTATTCACGAGTTTGTTCCTAACGTACCACCTGGTTATCGGATCATTGAAGTGCCGAAAAATCTAATATATTTTCCTGTAAATAAAAGTTCTATAAGTGCAATAACTATACAATTATTAGACGCCGAGAATAAACAAATCAATTTCCGAGACGAAGAAGTACAACTGTATCTACATTTTCGTAAAAATGATAAGTTTCAATAAAAATCATGACACAGCTTGCATTCAAGTTAGTACTAGAAGATCACCTTATAAAAGCACACCGCTTCACATAAAAAAGAAGCTCACCAAGAACAATAAGGAATTTTTGAAGTTGATTGGCTTGTTAAAATGAATATTTTAAATATATCTCAATCAACATCATACGACAATAGTATTGAAAGTTTCGAATATCATTCTTATAAACCGTACGTAACAAGTTTCAACAAGAATGATGAAATAAGAATACCTATTAATCAACAAGATCTATGTCTGTTACCCTCACTCAGCACTTTGTATATTGAGGGTAAAGCCAATGTTTATAATAGTTCGACTAAAGAAAAAATATCAAATGTGTATTATATCAACAATCCAATACTATATTTATTTCAAGATATTCGATATGAGTTAAACGGAATAGAAATAGACAAAATAAAAAATGCTGGCATAACTACAACAATAAAAGCGTACCTCTCGTTAAATGATAATGAATCTAAATGCTCACGTGTATGGGGATGGTCAACTTCTGGTACAAACAATCTTAACGGAGGAATTTTTTCGGCTTCTGTGCCGTTGAAGAAAATTTTAGGTTTTGCAGAAGATTATGAAAAAGTTATAATTAACTCCAAACATGAATTGGTGCTATTAAGAAGCAATACGAATCTCAATGCTTTGAAATTAAATGTCGGAGAGGTGGTCGAAGATATAACTATTAGCAAAGTTGTTTGGCGAGTTCCGCACGTTAAAGTATCAGATCGTGAAAGAATCAATTTGTTGAAACATCTAGAAAAGGACAGGCCTATTACACTAGCATTTCGAAATTGGGATTTGTATGAATATCCATTATTACCGAAGACACGTAAACACACTTGGTCTATCAAAACTTCGTCACAGATAGAGAAACCAAGATTCGTTATTATAGCCTTGCAAACCAATCGCAAACACAATGCGGAAATGTCAATGGCTGAGTTCGATCACTGCAATGTACGAGATGTAAAAGTATATTTAAATTCATCGTATTACCCTTATGAAGGATTGAATGTCAGTTTCTCAGAGGATAAATTTAATTTATTATACGAACAATATGCAAGATTCCAACAGTCTTATCATGGACGGCGACCAGAGCCGTTGATGAGCTTGAAGGAATTCAGAGACGTTGCCCCATTATTTGTTATTGATTGTTCTCACCAACAAGAAATGATAAAGGGATCAATCGATGTCAGAGTGGAGATTGAAACAGACCAAGAAATCCCGGATCAGACAGCAGCATATTGCTTGATTTTAAATGACTGCATTTTTGAGTACAAACCTCTGAGCAATATTGTGAAGAAAATATCTTAACTAAATAAAGTGCAATCAAAAGGTATTTGAAAGAACAAACTTCAACTTTATGTTAAACAGTGGAATACAACGAAACAATGAGTGCTGATAAGAGTTCGATACTTTTTGTTGATGTTCAAGGATTCAAAGACTGCAAAAATAATTTTATTATTAAGGAATTTGCGTTAGCCACAAAAGAGTTTACGCAAGTCTTTTTAATAAAACCTCCATATTCGTATCTAAAATTATCTGCCGAAGAAAAAAGAGCAGTCAATTGGATTGAACGCAACAGAGGAATATACTGGAGTCAAGGCAATATAGATTTCAGAGAATTTAAGAGATTAATTATTCCAATTTTAAAGGACCAAACCATAATAATGAAAGGTGTTGAAAAGCAAAAATGGATTAAAGATTTGTGTTCTGACTGCTTTTTGATAAATGTTGAAGGCAAAGGTTGTCCTAATTTTGCAACATTGCGCAATAGTTATGCTAAAGGTGGAGCTAACTTCAATTGTATAACTCATAAAAAAGAGTGCGCTCTAAGGAATGTTTTATTCATAAAAAAGTGGTACTTAAGCACATGTAATTTATGACTTCAGTAAATTGTACTTGAATGAAAATTTGTATTTAAAGTATTGTTCTAGTTTAGCTATGATGATATTTGTTACTTGCTTTATAATAAAAAAATATTTTTAACAAAAATTTCTGCGTTTTATTAATGAAAACAAATATGGTGATTCAATATACTCGCATAACTCTTTATTTATCAAAAATTACAATTTAATGGTATGAATAATTTAACCCTGTATAATGTATATTGGGCAATCTCAAACTGTTTTCATCAAATCACCGTAAACGAACGCAGTGAGATTTGCGGAGCGTAGCGGAGCTAGAGCGCAGCGAAGCGTAGCTCAAATCTCACTCCGTTCGTTTGCGGTGTTTTGATGAAAACTGTTTTAGAATGCCCAATATACACCTACTAATAACGTATCAAATATAATGAAATAACGTATAATAATTATATCAAAATCATACTTACATACATATCTATAGGTCAAACACAAAACCCTCCTTTTGGACTTAATCGCAGTCGGGTAAAAATAGTACCTTTACTGACACTTCAATACATTTTTGTAAATTTCAAACTAGAGTGATGAAAAAAATGTAATCTCGCGCTGCAGCCTTGACAACCAGTTGGATCATCTCTCAAAATGTCAGCCGTGCGGTGCGGCAATATAAATATTTTGTCACCTATTAGCTATTGGTGCTTAGAACGTTTCGACTTGCATTGCATCATGCAGACCTTTGTTGTTGCGAAATGTAGAGCGGTGTATTATGGTCTGTAAGTAACTAAATGAAATCGCTAACATTATGGAGGGCCTCCCCTAAAGTGTGCGCGATTTGGGCCAGATTCCACCACACTGGGACGTAATTCTGCTTAACGTTATCGTGTTCTGATAACGGTTCAATAAAACTGCATTTATCACTTGACACCAAAAATGATGGGAATTGGAGACGAAATTTTTTTCTTGTATTTGATTTATTTCCATAATTTTTTTTCTTCAAATTATTAAGCATTTTTAAATTCAGTGCAAAGTCACAAATGTAAATTTTTTTAAGTTTCTTTATTCTTAACCAGTTTTCAAGAAATCTGTAAAGATTTCTAAATTGGATACGCAGTTATGAACAGTGAATAAAGACTAAAAGTACAAAAGTACAGTCGAAAATTTCGTCGCGGTCGGTAAGTGCTCGGTGGCCCAGTGGCTTGTTGTAGATGCGGGCTCGAGTCCTATCCGAGACGAAGTTTTTTTCTTGTATTCAAATTATTTACCACTAGCTTTTGCCCGCGACTTCGTCCGCGTGGAAGTCCCTTTGCAAGCCCCCCCCCCCCCCCCTTTACACCTTTAAGGTATGATTTCAGGTAAAAAAACTATTCTATAACCTTCCCCACAACTCAAACTATCTCCATACCAAATTTCATCTAAATGGTTCAGCGGTTATTGATTCACTCAATGTACTCCGTGGATTCACTATACAAACATCCACCCTCCTTTTCTCCCCCTTAAAGGATAATTTCTGCGATAAAAGCTATCCTATGTCCTTTCCTGGGACGCAAACTTATGAAATTTGGTATAGACATATCTAATGTCTATACCAAATTTTATCTAAATCGGTTCAGTAGTGTTGGCGTGGAAGCGCGACAGACAGACAGACGGTTTCTTTCGCATTTATAATATTAGTACTTATGTGGATGTATATAATATGTGCTTAAATCTGTTTGTTTTTTGACTTGGAAAACTAAAACCTAACATGACGAGATTAATTAAATTTTTGTTTGAATTTATTATAGTACTAGCTGTGCCCGCGACTTCGTCTGCGTGGAATAGTAACGGCTGGACCGATCTTGATAAAAAGTACCTTATATAATTAGCTATCTATTAGTGAAAGTCCCGTCAAAATCGGTTCAACCGTTCCGCAGATTAGCGGGAACAAACAGACAGACAGACAATTTTTTTTAAAATTGTGTTTTTGTTGTTGGTACCCGATATACATTCATTTGCCCACTTAGTAAAAACTTGTTATTTTCACATTACAAACAGACACTTCGATTTTATTTATTTGTATAGATTTTAGTGTCTTCGTCAGTGTTGTCAAGGCTATTGAAGTCTTGAGTTATTATAAGTAACGTTTCGTTTCCTAAAAAGTCACATTTTTGTTGTTGGCCATGTGTTGGCCATTTAGAGATCTGTCTTAGTATTGTGAAAAGCTCTATCAAAATATTTCTTATATAAACACAAATTGATAGATTAGTTTTTCCGTAATTCTTAATTCGGTCGTCTTTTATGCTAATAGGCGCATAGTAAGGTCAAACATAAAAAATCACTGCAGAAAAAACCGGTTCTCTTCATAAATATTGAATAAAAAAATCTTTAAAAAAGATATGTTATTATTCAACGCATTCTTTAGAGGATGGTCTTTTTAATTTTTTGATAAATTTATTAAAACTTGGTTAAAATGTGACCCAAACATGCCTCGATTTTTAAACTAGAAACCTAATCGCTTCGTAAATATCAAGTTAAATCACATACTTTCGATTTCAATAAATAAAGTGAACAATATTCTAGGGGATGGTCTTTTTAGATTTTTCTTATTCGCCTTTATTAATTTTTTATTGAAATAATTCATCTTACGCGTAAAGGTTTGCTTGAATATTCCCCTCACTCTCACTCGCTCACTCCTATGTAATCAGTGCGGGACGATCGACGCAAGGTCATTGGGAGCACTATGCGCCTTAATATACATATATTTTGAAGTTTATTCTTGAGGAACTTTTTACTTGTGTATATTATTATCTTCCTATGCTCAAATTCTTTTGAAAGATCAGATAACTAGTTTTATTTGCCGTAGAAAAGTTTTGTTCAGTACAAATTAGTGTTAACTTCAATTCCCTTTTGAGTACTTTGTGAGAATTATGACGTTAAAATTTGCTTTAACTTTGTCACAGTAAGGAATACTCAAATAGTATTCTAATTTCAGCTACAGTATATTGAGTATTGATATATAAAATGCAGTCGCTATGCCCATGTCAGCTGTAGTTGAAGTCAAGCCGGGTGGTCTGCTGTCGAGGAAATCTCAGGTATTGGACGGCATAATAAATAACAAATACTTGGTGTCTATTTATAGCCCATAATAAATAAACAGACGCCAACTTAAAAGATTTACACGGTGAGTTAGACATACGGTTTCGGCAGATTGCCGATAATTTGATGTTACCAAAATAAAAACGCCTAGCTATGTGAATATGGCATCGGGAGTGGACGAAACGGAATTGGGATGATGACTGAATTCTAATTTTTACGTTTCGTCATTAAATATTAAAATACCGTGGAAAAAGAATAAGTCCTGTGAAATTAGAATTAAAATCGGCTTAGAAATACATTAGATACAAGCATTTTAAGTTGTTAATTTGAAGGCGATTAGACAGAGAGATCCGACATCAACCGTGACGTCATTCTTGAGTACGGCCATATAAACTCCTTGTAAGTTGCCGTTTTGCTAGAAAGAGATGGAGAAAAATCTTTAATGCCTTATATCTTGGTTGTTTTTATAGTTATTCGAAAACCGATTTTTTCTTTCTGTTTATTATATGAATGAGCTTCTATTAAAGCAAAAAAAATTTTTTAGTCATCTAGCCTATTGAACAGCTTAATCTTGACACACAAACACAAACTATCGTTTAATCAGAGTTCCACAATCTTTATTGCCTTATAGACCACTTTCTATATTTTTGGCTGATATTGCATAATATGTAAAAATTCATCACCTTCAATCAATGTTTTTTTTTATTGCAATTAAGTTGGCAAACAAGCAAACTGCCAACGTGATGGTGAGTGGTAACAGTCACCTATAATCGATGTGGCTCCTGTGAGATTCGCAGCAAAACTACAACCTCCAGAAGCACAGTGTACGTTGCCAATTTGTGACATCAGATGTAAAGTCGCGATACCCAGTAATTTCACTGCCATATCTTATCTTACCCTTCAAACCAGAACACAGCAATGCAACCACTGCTGCTTTACGGCAGAAATAGGGTAAGATAGAGATACTGAGTCTCCCTCTGGTAATTTTTGTCTGATTTCCTGAAAGTGTACGACTTTGTCTAGTGTTTGAGACCACCGGGTGTTGATCGAGAGGTCTGGGGTAGATTTTCTATGGGGGAAAAAGTTTTTCTGCTCGGTTTGATCGGTGGTATGGCTTCTGAGTCCACCTGGCTAGCTACCACCGTCTTACCTAAGTTTCTCGTCATAATAACAATGTTAATAGTATTATTATGTTCCGACAATGAGAGGTAAGATTACCAGTTACTCAGTTGTTAAGGAATTTAGCGAGCGAACGAGCTTCCACCTTTGGCCTTATCGTCACTTACCATCAGGTGAGATAAAGGTTAAAAGCTTTTTATCGTATTTAAAATAAAACTCTACATTACTCTCCGGATTTCAACAGTTCATATCTAAAAATCATAATGACTAATATAATCAGATCTACGAGTAAACTGAATAAAGACAAACAAAGTAGAGACACACCTGCGCGATTGTAGCTAATAAGCGGCTCAGTTAACGTAAAATGGTCTAGGTTGTTACAATTTCGTAAACCATAGAAGGCTACAGACATTGGTTACCAAACCCAAAAAGGTCCGAGGGCCAGAAAACAAGCCATAAAACAAACATAA
The DNA here is from genome assembly GCA_963935595.1 of Schoenobius gigantellus. Taxonomy (NCBI): domain Eukaryota; kingdom Metazoa; phylum Arthropoda; class Insecta; order Lepidoptera; family Crambidae; genus Schoenobius; species Schoenobius gigantellus. The sequence goes on from OZ012553.1 coordinate 6,207,051, forward strand.
ACACAATTTAACACGATAGACGTTAATCTGGTTACGTCACTTCGTATTTCACCACAGCCTTTTGTTATGAACTTTATGTGGAAATGTTGTTTTTTGACGGGGGAGTACATTTACGCATAGTTCTCTCTTATAACTTGCAGAGCGTCTTTATGAGCAGCATTTCATTGGTATAGCAAAATATGACGGGTAAAACTTCTGACTGAAGTTCAGGGGCTATATTTTTGAATCATTCTTCTGGCATTATCGCTTGTCGAGAGTTTTTGCGCTCGATTTATAGATAGTCGTTTCTTTTTCGAGGAAACTCATTCAATCAATAGAATATAATTTTTTGTCGTCACATGTGGAAATGAGCAATGGCGCTTTTAGGGTTCCGTAGCCAAATGGCAAAAAACGGAACACTTATAGATTCGTCATGTCTGTCTGTCTGTCTGTCCGTCCGTACGTCACATCCACTTTTCTCCGAAATTATAAGAACTACACTGTTGAAACTTGGTAAGTAGATGTATTCTATGAACTGCATTAAGATTTTCACACAAAAATAGAAAAAAAGCAATAAATTTTGGGGGTTCTCCATACATAGAACTGACACCCAAAAAATTTTTTCTTATCAAACCCATACGTGTGGGATATCTATGGATAGGTCTTCAAAAATTATATTGAGGTTTCTAATATCATTTTTTTCTAAACCGAATAGTTTGCGCGAGAGACACTTCCAAAGTGGTAAAATGTGTCCCCCCCCCCGTAACTTCTAACACAAGCGAATGATAAAACTAAAACAAATATATGATGTACATTACCATGTAAACTTCCACCGAAAATTGGTTTGAACGAGATCTAGTAAGTAGTTTTTTTAATACATTATAAATCGTACGGAACCCTTCATGGGCGAGTCCGACTCGCACTTGGCCGGTTTTTTGACATATATTTACACACCATTATCACACTTTTACGTAGTACAACTTGCAGGTCGTCTATATGAGAATGTTGAGCAGCATTTTGTTAGAACGGTAAAATAGCTATATTTTTGAATCATCCCTCTGGCGTTAGTTGTCGTGAGTCGTCTGCGCTCGATTTCTATAGATTGTCGTTTTTTTTTTCGAGGAAATTGAACTCGACATTAATTTATGTCGTAACATTCCATTGAATTTTATCGAAAACAAATCAAAAATCAATGGAAATCGAACACAGGCGACGCTTGTCAAGCGCTCGGCATCAGGCGAATGATTCAAATACAAATAGGGACCCAAAACTTTTGGGGCATGCCTCAGTATGGCACTTAGCCCAGTTTAACCTTAAAAAAGACACCCAGTCTGTACATTCATTGACGAGAAGGATCCTTTTGGGGCTCCGTAGCTCAAAAGTAAAAATGACAGAACACGAATGAACAACGGAGTTTGCGTTAGTCGGAGAATGTCCCCGTCGCAAAATGCCTGTAGTACAGATAACATAATACTAGTCCTGTAGGCCTAGCACGGCGCGAGGACTATAGAAGAGAAAGTGACTAACCCTCATCCCGTCTCGCGTCATTGTTATATGAGAGGGCGAGAAGAAACATGTTATTTGTCCCTTGTCCCGTTTTATCCACGGTCCGTGCTACGCCTGCTGTAGGTAGCAAAATATCTCTTTCGCACAATATCCGTTTCGCATAATGCCTCATTCGCAAAATGTCCCTTTTGAATAATGCCTTTTTTGCACAATGTCCATCTCATTTCAATTTGTCGTTATAAAGGTTTGCGAAGTGGACATTCTGCATTTAAATGCGGAGTTTGATATCTATGCGATCCCGAGAAAAAGGGTATGATACATTAGGACGGAGTCCTTCTCACACAGTGTACTCTGTCCCATAAAACTACCGCTATCCAAACCATACGAGTGACATACAGTTACTACAAGTACTTATTGCTGAGCCATGGCGTCCGTGACGTCGACGCGAGTCAAGGCAACCCCTCACTCCGTCTTCGCCCACAGCCATGCGGGCAGTGCCGGGCGGCGGCGGAGCGCGCGGCGGCGGCGGCGCGCGAGTGCACGCGGCTCGCGGACGCGCTGCGCGACGCGCGCGATCAGATCGAGCTCATGGAGTTCCGGCTGCTGGAGCTAGAAGACGCGCACCCCGACAAGGTGAGCTTTGGGCGTCGCTTTTTTCATTTGATTTCCCTTGTCAGGCAAAGGGCGCGATGCCCGCACAGACAAGTTTATTGCTAATTTTTGAAGTTTCTGTTTTTTCCAAGGCGATGGGATCTGAAAGCATTGCGGCATTGTTTCAGTGCTGACATTCAGATTCAATAGTGCAAGTTAGTGAATCTTAAGATGTTTCGCGTGATATGAATTACTTCTTTTTTATTAATGACAGAGGTTTTTTTTTAATGCGTAAACAGTGATACAGATTTGATAATTATAGTAGTGACAGTGATTGGAAGTATTACCAACAAATAACGATGTGTGTGCAAGTTTTCTTGGAGTGATTTTTGTGAAATCTCGATCTGTAAAGATCGGTAAGTATTGGATGTTAGGACGTTAAGTATGGTGATTACTTACGTATTGAATTATCGCATTTTTTCAGAGATTAATAAGAAGATTGTGCGCACGATTATTATTTATGAAATTAACAGATATCAGAAATTTTGTTAGTGAAATAAGCAGTAGAACTTTGTACCCAGATTCTTCTGTATCGTTTGTATACTCGTATGTCTAATTCATGCAAATCACAGAACACCTCTTTCTGTGTTCTGTGGTGCAAATATTGTTACATAAAAAAATATATTTCGCTATGCTACTTGGCCATTGAGGCAAAACTAATTTCTTTATGATTTTTCAAATTAATATCTAACCATATCTATCTATATATTAAATAATAATTTCCAAAGTTGAATATACAGTATTTATACATTTTATAATTTATCGAACAATCTGACTTTTCATGTGAATATGAGGTTTTTCCTTATGACGTAGCTAACTTATGTGATAATTAATTCAATTCTATTTTTGGGTAGGTACGTTTTTACAATTTCTGAATTCAATTGAATAGTTTAAAACTTCGCATCTTAACATGCTTTAAATTTTTACTTACATGCTCTTTGACTAACACAAAATTGATATAAATCAGTTGGACCCACAAACGTATCTTCCCTTTATACGTCTGTGGTTGGACCCCACAATATTGAGTTTGACAAGATGTCATCAATACACTTAATCACGTCATCCGCCAATTATCAATTAATAAGTATCAATATATCCCTATCATCAGAGATGTATGTACAATACGAAGTTTGCACGTAACAAACCACAACTAGGGATTTAGATTTTGGCTTGATATTATAAATCGTGTTCTATCTCATCATCATCATCATCACAGCTCACATACGTCCCCACCGAGGGGTTCGAGCCTACCCTATGTTAGGGTGATTAGGCCTTAGTCAACCACGCTGGCCCAGTGCGGATTGGTCGACTTCACATACATCATTGAATTTCTTCGCAGATGTATGCAGGTTGCCTCACGATGTTTTCCTTCACCGTAAGAGCGTCAGACAAATGTACATATGAAATTCGAAACGAAAAACACATTGGTACATGGCGGGTCTCGAACCCCGACCTCCCGATTGGAAGGCAAGTGCCGAGTCCACAGCGCCACCGACGCTCTTGTTCTGTTCTATCTATCTGTGATTTATATCATCTTAAGTATAAGAACAGGCCACGGTTCGACCAGCAAAGAAGCTAATAGTTTGATAACTAGGTCAGATAGCCCCGTGCTGTAGTGTAGAGTGGTAATGTATTAACTTTAATGATGTACCGTGAGTGGTCTATAAAATGAATTATATTGGAGCATTCTACAGTTTCCGATGTAGGTAGTGCTGTTTTTTAATTATATCACATATAGTTTATAATGTTAACTAGTATTAAATATATTATATTTTCTCTAAATTCAAACACTTTTCATGTAAAATTGGCTTAATATTTCGGAATACGTTTACTATTAATAATGATGTCGTTTTGACGAAAAAGTAGGTTTTGAAAAGGTTTAAATAATAATTTGTACGATTACTTAAAACATTTTGGGTGTTCATAACTAATTTTCTTTTTCTCCGAGGAAAATGTTGTGTAATGTAAATATGTAATGTCACTTCATTTAATACGAGCTATTTACCAATTTAAATAGTGTTTTACATAACACTTTAGTTCGGTAAACATTCAATGTGGGATATTGTTTTGAGATTTGCAGCGCCCAAGCTCTAGCAATAAATTTTCCCATGGTGCTACTGGATGGCTTGGTGGCACAACGGTAATTTTTTGTGCCCGTGGTGCTACTGGTAGCAATACTGGTGGCACCACGGGCAACAAACGAATTATACTTTACTTACTTTGTTAACTTTATGAACGCTGAATAACATTGGGTCAGTCAATGGCATTAGTGTTTACCTGACAATGACGTGTAAACTGGTTCCAAGATAGTACAGAGCCGTCATGATAGTGCTGACTTCACTACTGACAGACTCAGTAAAATAGAGTATTTTTTATACAATAAAGTTGGCAATCAAGCTTAATGTCCACCTGATGATATGAGTGGTACAGTCACCAATAAATAGTACATGTACCGCTTACCCTATGTATATATCTATAGTGCATAAAGCTCTTGTAGGATGCGCAAATATGCCATTACCAACCCTACAAGAACCGCAGTATGTGTTGCCAACTTGTGACATGCCAACCCTACAAGAACCGCAGTATGTGTTGCCAACTTGTGACATATTATATCCCAAGTTGGCAACACATACTGCGGTACTTGTAGGGTTGGCAATAGCATAAAGACGTCAAGTCATAATACCCAGTAATTCCACTGTCTCTTACCCTTCAAACCGGGGCACATCAATGCAAGAGCCAGAGCCGCTATGCTAGAGGCGCTGCTTTGCGGTAGAAATAGGTAAGAGAGAGGTATCCCGCAGAGGATCCTGGAACTGAGGTTTCCTCACAGTATTCGGGTCGATTAAATTCCGCGGTAGAATGGACTGTCCTACATGAAACTATCGTTTTGTAATGCACTCACCGCTCCTTGGCGACAGAAATAGGTAAGACGAACAGACGAACAATTTAAGACGCCAGGTACTTTGCCGTTTTCGAACAATTTCGATTTTCTGTACCGTCACAAATATAAAATAATAGCTTTCCGCTCGCAACTTCGCCCGCGTTAATTTTGTTTTCCAGTGGGATTTTTTTCCCGTAGGAAAATTACCCTATGTCCTTCCCCTGGTTTCGAACTATCCCTATACCAACTTTCATCAAAATCGGTTCAGTAGTTTCGAAGCCTATTCAATTCAAACAAACAAACAATCAAATCTTTCCTCTTTATAATATTACTATGTACAGTTAAAAAACTCATATAATGATATTGTTGAAAATTTTATTTACACATTTTTAAAGACAGAAACATGATTAATGATATTTCATTCGATAGAAAAAAAAAACACTCTGTTCAATATTTTAAAAGAGCTGTAAATCAGAAATTACAATTATAAATGACTTAAAATTTTACCAATAGACGTGCATTTTTATTGTCTAGAAAATTGCAAAAATACATTTTTTTTTATTTTGTGTCCCAGTTTTCCAAAAAACGATTAAAATGTGTAAAAAGTAACGTTTTAGCTCGATTACAGTGCGTAAGTGATAAACTCAAACTCAAACTCAAAAATCTTTATTCAACATAGACCTTTACAGGCACTTATTGACGTCAACAAATTACAAAACTCTATTTAATCAATAAATTAAAAAAAAAATGCAACAAGTCAAGATAAGCTATGTATTATTTAAACCTTGTATGTACATACATCTCAACCATAATTAAGATATATGCAAATACAAGTAAAATGAAAAAAAAAAAGTTGACTCTACACCTGTTCGGAAATTGGGAGAGCCTTAATTGGGAGAGATATTAGAAGCTATGCAATCATCAACCTATTATTACCTTGCAGTAAAGCAGTCGCCGTGCACGAGTAGATTTCCTGGGAAACCTCGCCTCATATTATGCAGATCTTTTTAACGTAAATCTTTAATGCAATTTATTTGAGGTTAATAAAATCTCAATATCCGCGTATTTCTTGTATGTACAATACCGCTTTCATTGATTTTATCTCTTGATCACTTCGCGTTATGATATAACTTTCAAGATTAATCGTAGCTCTTGAGCACTTAACGTCATCATGTATATTATTACTTCTTTGTAATGGCTGAGATGGACTACTGCTACTCACTATGTCGTAATTAACATTTCGAATAGTTGTTTCGCTGTGCAGTGCTAGTTCAGCTAGCGCTCTTTAGTGACGCTCTCTCCGCGCACAGCTATGAATGTCGAACTTTGTATTTGGACTTTTGGAGCCTCGATTATGATTGTGGTAATCAAAAGGCTCATCCATGAAGCTTCTTTCAGTTTCCTCATCGCCGGCTTTAGACGTCATACATTGACTGTTTCTCTTATCTCTCGTCAATTTAGCACGGTTAATGAAAACATGACGAGTAATTATGCTTTTAAATCAGAAATTTAATTCACAAACTTGGTATTGTTGTAACTAGTGCATAAATTATTGAATAGATAAACAAGTTTACAAAATATTGCTAAAAAGTATTTGATAGCAGAGACATCTATTTTAGCCTATTTAATTTAGCTTTGATCTTGCTTGGGAGATAATTGTCGAACCCTAATAATTGCCCATAAAAAAGTCGACTTTATTTCTGGTTTGTTTGCCTTTAGTTTATTAATGGTTTTATTCTCTAAAACTCCTTTTGTTAAGATTGCTTCACAACTTATCTTTCTCTCAAAGAAGATATTCAAAAAGTTTTATCTCTACCAATCAATAACCACGTGCCTCCTATAAGTGGGTATCTATATCAGTTAGTATTTCCGATTGCCCAAGCTGATGCCACACCGTTCTGATAAGTATACTACAGATAATAAACCTATGATACTAATATTGCAAAGTTAAGAGTTTGTTCGTTTGATTAAACGCAATCTCAGGAACTACACAGGTTCGAATTGAAAAATTCTTTGAGTGTTTGATAGCCCATTTATCGGGGTTATTTTTACTTCTAATTGTCGGAACACAAGAACGTTTTTAATATTACAATCGACTCAGTAGGTACTAAAGTCCGAACAGCCTTATGCTTTTGACATTTCACACGGGTCAAGCTGCAGGCATGTAGTTGTGAACACTTGCATTAATGCGGTGCGCATTACCACTGTCGTCATTATCTTAGATAGCTAAGATAAACACAATCGATTGCCGATTTAAGCCCCAAGCAAACGAGGCTTCAGATAAAGAAGTGCTAACAAAACACAGCGCAGCCGAAATCACTTCTAACGTAACCCAAGGCTCCACGACCACGTCTACACAATCGGAGGAGGATGTTACAAAACATTTCGATTCGGACTGTGTTAGTAACAATGGAATTTCGTTAATTGACTCGGCATTGTTGAGATATTAGTCAAGTGATAGTGTGCTAATTGTGGTTGTTATTCAATAAATCTGTGCTGTAGTGCATTATTGTGGATGATGCAGGTAAGGTAATCGCCTCCGTAATCCGGTGGCGGAGATCACTCGGTCAGTAATGATTGCGAGTCCGCGGTTCGATACCCTGTAGGAGCAGTTTTTCTGCTTGGTTTGATTGGTGGTAAGGCTTCTGAGCCCGCCTAGCTAGCTACTAGCATTTTTCCAAAGTTTATCACCATAGTGACAATGTTGATTATGATAAAATTGTTGTATTCTGTTTTCGCCTAACAGTTGCATTCCGTTTCTTTCATCCTCCTAGGCAATTCTTTCCGAATAACGCATTAACGCATGTTCACAATTCTAATAAACATTGAAGATTTCTGTATAAGTTGATTCGCACTTAACGCCTCGGATTTGACGTCAAGGCTGACAAAAAAGATCTATTCTCGTGTGTGACATGCATAAATTACTGCGACAATACATTTGTGTTTTTGCTATTATTACCTATGATGGAAAATTATACGTTTAGCTCGACTAAGGGTAAAATCTTCCTGCACTTTGTATAATATAAACCTCAATCATAATGAAATGCAATTGCTGTCTGTTACGTCAAAGAATTTAAGAAATACTTAAAATATCATAGGCTCGAAACCTCCAGTTAGGACTCGAACCTTACGCTGAAACTGTTAATGCCGTTTTATTCAACTGAGCTTAATGAATCAGCTGTTCAACTATTTAAGCACTACTTGTACTTTTCGTTACAAATCACCATATTTTCATCAAGAGTTTTCGCAAAACCTTTAGTTTAATTCTATCTCTGCACTTGATCCCAAATAGCATTGAATGGCATGAAAATGGCACTTTGAACTCCGGAATGAAAATCATCACTTATCGTCACATACCATCAGGTGAGATTAAGGCTAATAGCTGCCCTGTTGTGTGTAAGAGAGTCGATGTCAACCTTTCTATGACCTCATCCATGTTTACGCTGATAAGGTGAAGGATTGCAAAGTGATCGACAGATCAAAGAATAGTAGGTACCTATCCGTATTAGTCATCTCTCTCGCTATTGTAATAAGGATTGTTTTCTGTTGAATAGAATCACTTAACCTCGTGACTATAAGGTGAAGCGTAATACAAAAGGTATGCGCCGTTTAGTCAGTGTTCTCTTAGAATTATTCCGCTAGAACTTTGCTAGTGTAAAGGAATTAGTTACGGATACTAGAGGTGCAATGGATACCTTCAAGGTGGGTACCTATTTGTGCTTTTGTACATTTTGCCTTCATCGTCTAAGTGTGTTATACATGCAATATACATATACTATGTATTTGCAAGTTTTAGTGTAGTGTGGATCTGTAGCTTTGTCATGGTTAATAATGGTCACAATTTCTGGGGCCTAATTCCGCTAATCTTAACGTCGTTGTCGCGTCGGGATAGCGTTTCAAAAAAATACTTTTGTCGCTTTTATGCGCATTTTCTGGTGCAATTTATTCGTACTACTACAATTTTTTGATAAGTCAATAGTGATAAATGTTTTAGTTAGTATTCGGTTAACCAACAATAACTGTCTCAAAAAGCAATGCTATAGAAGCGTTATTGACACGCCACAAATGGGTTAACGCTAGCAGAATAAGGGCCCAGGGCTAAGAACAATATTTTTTCGAAAACATGTTAACGTAGCGAGCTTTGGATTGCTTCATCTCATCAGTAGTTTTTAGGGTTCCGTAGTCAACAAGGAATCCTTATATTTTCGTCATGCCCCTATATCTGTCTCTCTGACCACGTGTTATCTCAGAGACTCTTAGTACTAGAAAGCTGGAATAAGGCATGGGTATACTCGCTATAATCATATCGTTAAAGTAGATTTTTTTTTCTCGCTTATCTCATGGTGCGGGGTGTTGTTGGTGGGTATTTCAAAACTATTGTAGGCGTGTGAACACCATTTTTTGATTCGTCTATCAAAAAATGGTGTTCACACGGCTAGGCTGCCAGCCCTGCCAGCTAAATGGTTCTCTATGAATACGTAAAAATTCACGGCAGTAATTCAAGTTTATTTTTTAATTATCACAAAAAAATTGTGTGCTTGTTTAGACAAGCAAACTGAACAACTTACACTATGGGACCAACTTTGAAATCGCAAAAAAAATCAGCTGTTCCATACAAATGTTCAACATTCACTGTACCTAGATGTGTGAAACAGCTAATTTTTTTTTGCAATTTCAAAGTTGGTCCCATAGTGAAAATTGTTTAGTTTGCTTGTCTGAACAGGCACACACATTTTTTGTGATAATTAAAAAATAACCTTGTATAAAGAAATTAAAAGGTAAAATGTCACAGCAACTAGGTTGTGTGTACAAATTAAGGAATTATAGTCGACCAACTTATAATTTCGTAAAAAATCAATAATCAAATCTATCTAGGTATATAAAAAAGAAGTTCCCATTTATGGACGCACGCACAGCCGTAACCGCTAATGGTAGAAACGTGAAATTTGGAAGAAAGTGTGATGTTATCTGTACCTATTCTTATATTATTTTTAACTTTTCAGTGTTTTTGAAGTCGGTTTTTATTTTTTGTAAAATATTTTTTATTTTAAACATTTTAGTGAATGCAATCTTTTTTTCATTTCGTCCCTCGATTTTCATGGGATCCCATGATCAGATCCTGACTTTGGTGACCTTGGGACCACCCCAGGAATATACTCTATCGAATACAAAAAGGATTTTGAAAATCGATCCACAATTGGCGAAGTAGTCGCGTAACATACATACAAAACACGTTGGACACACCTTAAAATTTAAGGGTTTTCCTCGATTTTCATGGGATCCCATCATCCTATCCTAACTTTGGTGACCATGGGACCACCCTTGGAGTTTACTCTATCGAATACAAAAATAATTTTGAAAATCGGTCCACAATTGGCGGCGTAGTCGCGTAACATACACACAAAAAAAAACATACGCATCAAATTGAGAACCTCCTCCTTTTTTGAAGTCGGTTAAAAAATGTAACCCTAAAGGAATGAAATAGGGGTTGCAAGTTTGTATCGAAAAATCTTTAAATTAGCAACGATTTTGATAAAACTTGAGATTCATGCTCTTTAAAACATTTCATTGAATACGTGTTTCATGGTTTATTGGAATTCACCCCCTTAGGGTGGAAAATAAGGGTTGAAAGTTACTATGGAACATATTTAAAATCTGTGCTCCCATTTCTATGAATTTTATTTTCCGAGCTCCTAAACATAAATAACAGTACATTTCCTACGGGAAAATATAAAATTCCCACGGGAAAACAATAATAACGCGGGCGAAGCCGCGAGAGGAAAGATAGTTAGATAAAGTTAAGTAAATCAGATAGTAAATATAGATTAACGAATCATAATAGTACGGAACCCTACATTGCGGGTGACCCTATACGCACTTGGCCGGTGCTTTGTTTTTTCGGCAAAGCAAAAAATGCGTGTCTGATTTTTATCTCTTCATATCCTACCGTCATCCCTATTGTGTTGACGTAACAATAGCAGAGTTTGGCGCCTTGTATTGGTGCACGGCCATTTTCGGTCGTTGAAAAAAAAATAAAACTGCTGCTTCATCTCACATTGCCCAGCACCACGCAGCCACGCAAGCGACGCAAATCTGCATCACCGTACAGCTTGCTCCGCGTCCACGCGCGTGGCTGCAGTTTTCAGTAGCCCCGCATGCAGGCCTCATTTTATACCAGCAAAACAAAACAAGAACGAAGAGTACCTAAATTAATTTATTGGAACCAAAAACAAACCAACACTTCATGAAAATCACGCACCACGGTGTGGTGTGCCGTATTATGCGTCCAGCTCATTGATTTACTACGTGTGGTATATCAATGGTCCAGCTATAGCCCCGCGGCCAAGCACCGGAACGCGTTTATCACTGCATGTAGTTGCGGGATCTGCATGACTGCGCGTGCGCGTGGATGCGTTTTCTTTCAGTGTGTTGCACTACGTGTGTTTTCAATACAAACCGAGATACTTACAAACAATGTTACATCACGCACTCCCGCGCTATGCGTGGTGCGGGGTCCTGTTAAGCGTTAAGGTCTACTCGATCGAAGAATATGGCGCTTGATTTTTTTGCGATTCTAGGCTCGGGCCTGTTACAAAACGATAGTTTCACGTAGGACGGTCCATTCTGCCACAAGAACTGCGAGAAAACCTCAGTTCCAGAATCGTCTGCAGGATACTTATTTCTGCCGTCAAGCAGCGGCGTTTGCGTTGCTGTGCTCCGGTTTGAAGGGTGAGGCAGTGAAATTACTTTGGAACCTACTGTGCTGACTTGACACCTTATGTCACAAGTTGGCACCGGTACTTGGGCGTCCTTGTGGGAGTTGCAGATGTACAAGTCTTGCAGGAACCACATTTGCTATAGGCGACTGCAGCCACTTACTATCAGGTGGGTAGCCAGGGGCCTAATTCTGCTACTCTTAACGTTATCATCGTATCTTAATTGCGTTTCAATAGAAATGCTTTTGTCACTTTTATAACGCTTTCCGTGATCCAATTTATTCGTACTACAATTTTTTGATAATTTTTCAGTTAGTTATCGGTTAACTAACAATAACTGTCTCAAAAAGCAATTTGCGAAAGTGACTTTCTGTGCATGTGGAACATGGCATTCTTGCTTTAGTTATTGTTCACTTCACTTTTTTCAAATATGGCAATCGGTTGCAAACACAACCATTTCTGACAAACTCAAGTTTTGGATAAAATACAGCTTTTTGAGATTACTTTTTGAAAAATGGCCGAAAGTGTCAAAATGAAATTGTTTTGAGTTAGTTATTGTTCTGAGGTAACATTTTTGCGAAGTCCATTTCTAATATACACGGTGTTTCATAATAACCAATAAATATTTTATCGTTATCTAAAACTAATTATTATTTATTTATTTATTTTTGGCACAGTAACAAAATACAAATTAGTGTTCATGGTGACGATTAACAAAATGTGAAACGAGTAAAATAACTTTAAATTTGTACCTCGATGACAACTGCGCACAACATGCACTTTTTATATTATTACTAATAGTGTGGCAATCATGCCGGAATCCTTTCTTATATACTATAGATAGATAGAAATATTAAATTCCAACTCTAAATTACAGCTTTAAATTACAACTTCAAATGTGCCAGTGCTCCCAGGTTTTCTTTGATAGCTCTGACAAATGCTTTTATTAAATAGTTTAATGCAATTATTATTAAATAGTTTTTCCCGTAATGTTATTCAACCCAAAATTTTCATGTATATCATAGTATCATCATCATGTCTATGATTTACATGAAAATTTTGGGTTGAATGACATTACGGGTAAACACAATTAATTAATTAGTTTTAGATAACGATAAAATATTTATTGGTTATTATGAAACACCGTGTATATTAGAAATGGACTTCGCAAAAATGTCTTTCGAAAATGAATGAATGAAAATGAAAATGCATTTATTACAAAAACAAATAAAACATACAATTTACAAACAGACCCGCCAAACCGCATAGCGGTTTGTTGGCAGGAAAGAAAAACACGATCGCCAGTAACCACACAAAATATCCCAACAAATAATATTACCAACGCCTACGTAGCTTAAGGTCACTACCTGTTTAGGAAACGTAAGGCCCTATGCAATAATCTCACTGCAGCTACTTCCCATTAATAAGTATTAATAAGAAATAACTACAGTGAGACCATTACATTAAGAAATTATTAATTAATAAATTGTGAATTATCTACAGCATCAAATTCCTAGGCACCTGCCTAAGAATTCAATGCCGCAAACAATTCACAATAAAGTTGTAAACATAAAAGTAGGTCATAATAATAGCTAAATAAGTAAAAACTTGACAGTATTTTTAATCTAATTGTAAGATTCAATGAAGTAGTTTTTAACTTTTTTCTTAAAAATATGGAATGAAACATTATCATTTAGAACATCCTTAGGGATGTCGTTCATAATACTAGGAATTAAGAACTTTTTTGTTCGACGCCCGTAGTAGTTACAAGTACGAGGCACAACAAGTTTTTTAGCTACCGCACTGCGTGTGTTACAGGTATGTATTGCTACTTGCTTATACTCACTACTCCTATATTCCTCCGATATTAACAGAAGCGACACCCTCAGATGGACTGGCAGAATTTTACAGATTTTAAATAGCTTATCGTATTCTTTATTACAACTATCTTTTGTTTGTTTATTTACTAAGGTTTTCAATAATCTAATTTGTATTTGCTTAATCTTATCTAAATATGTAGCGAACGTCCTGCCATAGCTACTCAGCCCATAAGAGAGTATCGCCTCTGCCAAGGCGTAATAAAGTGTATACATTGTAGCTTTACTTAAAGTATATCTTAAGTGATAAAAGTTATCTAAAACCAATCGCAACTTTGAACACACGTTATCTACATGTATTTTCCATGAAAAACTTGAGTCCACGGTAAGGCCTAAATATTTGTAGTTTGATACAACTTCCAATTCTTCGCAATAACAGACACCATTTATGTCATGTAAACAGTCATAGCTATGCCCTACAATAGCCGGTTTCCTAGTAGTTGTTCGACTATAAGGTGAGTATATATGCATAGTCTTAGTCTTATCGAGATTTATTATGATTCCGTTATCATGTGCCCATTTTATAATTTGATTTAAGTCATGCTGGACCTTCTGCTCTATAGTGTTTACATTCTTATCTGCATAATACAAACATGTGTCATCGGCGTACATAAGTATATTACAGTTCTTGACCACCTCACACATGCTGTTGACGTGCATGACATAGCCTACTGGGCCGAACACGGATCCAGTCGGTACGCCGTATGAGATGTTCGCATCATCTCCCTCCGTGCCCGCGACTACCGTGCGCAGCGTCCGGCCTTCGAGATAGCACCTAAGCCAGTCGTTCAACGGCCCTCGTATACCACACTCACTCATCGCAAGAAGCAGCTGATGGTGGTCCAGGGTATCGAAAGATTTTTTGAAATCAATGTAGACCACCACCAGCTGCTTCCTGTCTCCGAGCGCTGCATTCACACTATCTGTAAAGCGCGCCAGCGCCGTAGATGTACTGCGACCTTGTCTGAATCCGTGTTGGGCATCGGTTAACAGACAGTATTGTTCTAAAAAACTACTAATCTGACCCACTATATATTTTTCTGTAATTTTATTTATAATTGAAAGGATAGCAATGGGTCTGTAATTTGTATACTCAAAGTGGCTACCCTGCTTAAATATTGGCCTAATTAATGCTTTTTTCAATAAATATGGATATACACTATGTTGAACACATAGATTAATAAATTTTGCTAAAATTGGACTTATTTTTTCACTGACATACTTAAGGTCTTTGACTCTTATCCTGTCTAATCCAGGCGACTTATCAACACTTAAATTATTTATAATCTTTTGTATGTCACGTGCACATGCTTTCTTGTATCTAATAGATAAGTTTGCTTCTTTTACATAACTTGAGCGTGGTAGAAATTTTTGCATGCAATTATGTTTAATGTTACATATTTCCTCTGTAAAAGTAATAGAAAAGTTACTACAAATATTTTTGAGGCCTTCTTTTTTCCCTAGGTACTTAACAATAACATCATCTAAATTACCCTTTTTTCTACCTAACCAATTATTTACAAGACCCCAAACCTTCCTCAAGTCATTCCTACACATACTAAGCATTTTTTGCCTATACTTATTTTTAGCGGAATTTATGCACCTGTTTACCACATTTCTATATTTTGTGTACTCTAATCTATAATTCATATTTGTAGGGGTTGATTTCCACCTACGAAATAGCTTGTCTCTTTTATTAATCATTCCCTTTAAGTTGTCACAAATCCAAGGTTGCATTATACGTTTATTACTTACATGTCGTTGTGTTGTTGAAGTGTCATAAATTTCGCCAAAAACATCACATAATCTTGCGTATAACATTAGCGGACACTGTATGTTTTTTAATTCATTCCATGAAATCTTATTTAACTTCTCATACACCATTTTATCACTAATCACTGACCGCACTTGCTTAACTGTATTTGTAGGTACATTACCGTCACCGTTCACTAACATACGCAAGCCGATTAAATAATGGTCTGAAATTTTGCAGGTAAGTACATACGCTTCCGTGACCCGCCGGCATCGAACCCAAATATGATCTATACAGGAACGAACGCACCGCCCCTCCACAATCTCGTCTCGCGTGACGTCATGCACTGCACACTGAAAGCCCAGCTCGCTCATTGCGTCTTTGTAGTGACTCACCACACTGCCCGTATCACTGAGGTCCATGTTGATGTCGCCGATGACTATAGCTTCACTCTGTGTAGGTACCGTTTTTAGTAGTTTCCGCATATCATCAATGAATCCGCGCTTGTTTGTTTTAGGTGGCCTGTACACCGCAATGAGGTGAATGGGCTGTGGGCGCTTGCCGTCGATAATCTGTGCGTGTATTATTTCCGCCGTGTTTACTTGTACTGTCACATAAGATATATTCAGATTCTTTCTAGCATAAATCAGTACGCCTCCTCCTCTGCACTTTTCTCTTGCATTAATGTAGCTATCGAAACCATCTATGGTGTATAACGCTAGGTGTTCTTTTCTAATGTTAGATTCTGTTATTATGATAACATTTAGGTATTCTTTACAGTTATTTATCAATACCTGGAATTCGCTGAAATGTTTACGCAGGGATCTTATGTTTAAGTGTATTATATTAAGAAAGGTTCCGTCGTTCTTAACTTTACTTGCCCATAAATCTACATCCGTGAGTTTACTGTATTGTATACTATTTTGTATGATTGAGAGTAGGTCGTTGAATTTTAGGAATTATAGGATTATCCGTCATAGTACCTAGGTAGTGTTTTATTGTGTCTGTTTCAAACATATATTTTTAATGTTACACAGGTCTTCTTCGCCTCGTATAACATATATTTTTTTATTCTCCTCACTCTCATTCTGTCTAGCAAGAATTCTGCCTCCTTGCACCCATACATATTTAAATTTTAACTGCTCCTTGAGCACTTGCTTGGTATTCCACAGAAGCTGGCGGACGGATCGCGGTAGATCTTCATTAATATATAAAGAGGAAGTGTCTTGGTCATTAAAAATATCTCCATTTGACAGCCTGATCTTTTTTTTTGATAGCCACTGGGTCTTGTCAGCGAGCGTAGCCAACTTTACAATAACGGGTGCTGGACGTTGTTTTTTGTCCAAATTTCCTCCGCCTACCCTCACTACCTCGCGTATGGAATCTGTATCTAGATCTATTTTGTTGGCAAGTTTTTTTATTAATGACGATAAATCCTCCCCATCTACATACTTCAAACCCGCGATTTCTATGTTCTTATCTCTGGTTTTGGCTTCCAGCACGTAAACTCTTTCCTCTAATGCTTTGTTGCACTTTTCCAGATACACATTTTTATTTTCTAACGACACCACCTTCTTTTCCAGTTTGTTCTGGCGCTCGATCAGCTCATCATACTTGTTAGAGAGATAATCAATCGAATCGACTACCTCCTGTAGACTATTTCTCATATCGTAAAGGATTTCCAGTTTTTTATTCACGTCTTCCAGAAGTTGGCTCGGTGTCGCTTTTCCAGGGTCTATCTTCATCTTTGGGGTGTTATCCTTTGTATCCTCTCCAGCATTTTGATCCGGCAGGATTACAGATGATCGCTTTGACTTCGCATGGACACTACAACTTTGGCACTTCCACTCCACTGCATCGCTCGAGGAAATGGCCACAAGCACTTCATTTGGCACTAACAAGCAGCTGGAGTGAAACCATTTACAGCAATTAGTACACTGCAATCCTGGCATTCTCTTATTCACAATTTTATTACATTTACTGCACTTAGACATGTTTGCGGTAAAAAACGATGCGCACGAGTTTAAAGTGTGACCGCTCGCTACGACGGCGATACGACGATGGCGAATGATTTGGTAACCCATAAAAATTCCTCGTATTAATATAATATACTTTAATATGTACTAGGTACTTTCTATATGTATGTATATATATATATATTTTATCTATATTATTTATATATATATATATATATATATATATATATATATATATATATATATATATATATATATATATATATATATTATCTTTGCGCAATAGAACAGCGCTCACCAGGGTATTATTTCCACTACCTTGGGTTGACTGGAAGAAATCTCTTGTAGAGATAAGTCCACCATTTGCCTACATTTAATTGTAAATTAACTAAGTCTGTAAATTGATTTGTGCAATAAAGTGTGTAATAATAATAATAAAAAACAGCATTTATGAATGTAGCATAGTTGATTGTTGTAGTATTCTGAATCATAATTAAGTTACTTGAAATATCTCAGCTGTTTGGTTTATTGTTGAACGTAAACGGAAACACGCTTGAAGGCGGTACAAGGCAACAATTACGACTCAAGCCCCGCCAGCTGCATCGTATTTCCTCGTTCCGTTGAATCTCTCACAGTTTTTAGATATCTGCAGAGTCAGTGACAAGATCTTTCAAGTTGCTTCGATCGTCAATGATATGATCTATTGCAAGTCTTTGGCACAGCTCCTCTCCTTTCGTCAAATTAAAATGACTGTATCGATATTCCGTTTTGTGGAAACAAACATCCAATGAGTATTTTCTTATTGCAGTTTGTCAATGCCTTAAAGTTCATTTTTAATAATTTTCTTTTGGTACGAGATTAGGACTTCAGGTAAAGTGGATCCCATCAAAAACATAAATGTGAAATGAAAGCCAAGTTCAATATATAGAATATGCGTTGTTGTTGATTTCGCTGACAAAAGAATTAATATCTATTTGGGTATTATTGGAGTACGAATAAATTGTAGCGGTTTTTGCTTTTTTATAAGTACCTGTAAGATTCAAGTGTAACTCTACAATGATCCCAATGTACGTCGCCAACTTGTGACATAAGATGTCAAGTCACAGTACCCAGTAATTTCACTGCCTGTCTTATCCGTCAAACCGAAACAGCAATGCCAGCGCTGCTTGGTGGCAGAAATAGGCGTGGAATATTAACTTTTGACAGCATTTTGATTTTTGTAGGCATTTTTTTAAGAGCTTGATAAAAAGTAGCCTATGTTATACCTTATATACTATAATTAACTAGTGAAAGTCCCGTCAAAATCGGACCAGCCATTCCGGAGAATAGCGGGAACAAACAGACAGACAGACAGACAGACAAAAAATATATAAATTGTGTTTTTGTTATTGGTACCCGATATACATTCATACCCATTTAGTAAAACTTGTTATTTTGACATTACAAAACAGACACTTCAATTTTATTTAAGTATTTGTTTAGATGGAGATACCCATATAGACGAGCGACGGCGACTCAAGTAGGTACTGAGTGCAAAATCTCTTTCTCGACTTGAAAAACTCGTAATCTCGTAAATGCATCAGTGTGTATCTACAATTCATTAATATTTATCTATAAATCATATATCTATCACAAACAAAATTATAACCATGCAGGCATTTCTTTCCAATATAAAAGAGCTCAGTGGCGCATTAGCGTATGCACTCGGCTCATAATAATAATTACTAAAATCAAGCAACGTTGGCCGAGGACTAGTGAGTGAAGGAAAAGACGTGTGTTAACTTGTGCTTGTTTTTACGTTTACGCAGAGTCTTCACTCTATGCTATAATATCCCCTCCCGCGCAGATGACTAGCACAAAGTGGCTACTAATCTCTGTTAAGCTTATGGTTGGCAGAGGATTGCCGGGATCCGCCAAAATTGTCACGGAATGTGTGGGATAATATTCTCGGATGGTTGTTTATTGTGACCGTGACGTTTATATTGTTTTGATGTTCAGGCCTGTTTCCTGCTTGTTAGAAATTTTTTAATAAACATCTAACACAAGCAGGAGATCCAGCTTTTCTCCAAAAAAGAGAAAAAATATGTGAACAGTTTTTTGAGTCCCGGAACTCCTGCCAACAAATCTGGCAACCCTAGCTGAGATTGTCCGCCCCGTGACAAAATATAGGCTAGAAGGATATATGGTTTGGGTACTTTCAATATGGTAGCATGAAAATACACACTAAATAATCTATTTTGATTGAATTATGATCCAAGTGAATACATCAACTCTTAAGAAAATAATACTTAATTCAATAAATTTTCATTCCTATAATAAATTCAATAGTTGTGCGCAAAACACAGACGACGCATTCAGGTCAGGCGCAGGCCTGTATGCATTCCAATGACGCACCACCGTTCTATTAGGCGAATGTAAAAAAAGAGCGCATCACGCATGGAAAGCGAAGCGAGTCGCATCTTCCTTCATATTTTGCTTCCTTTATATCTATATCGTGAATAACTCACATTGTACTAACCTTTACTCGTGAGTCTTTTGATGTGAATTTACAAGTATTAACAATGGCGTTATTTGCTTGAAATAACCGATCAATTTCTGCATCAATTATCGTCATTCACGTAAATATTGTCATTAGCAAATGGCCGTTTCGGGGACCGTTTAAATTTATGATTAACAAACACAATTACAAACAGCGGAATTGCTGCGGAAACGCAGGAGTTACTGTTCAGCTCCATATCCCAATAAGGAACGCCATGCGTCAACGAGGTGAGCGGCCGTCGTGTCCGGCCTGCGACCTGCGACGCTTATCGAATAGAATCTACGAAATCGATTTATAGCTTATTAATTCGAGTATAATGTGCTGCGATCAAAGCTGATACGAACTATGTGCCAATAGTCACCTTTGATCTGGGGCCTAATTCTGCTAACCTTAACGTTAGTGTCTTGATCACAGAACACAGAAAGTCTTTCTGTGTTCTGTCATCTGTGGTCTTCATAGAGTTTCCATGAAACTGCTCTTGTCACTTTCACGGAGTACTTTTGCTTTACTATTTATTCGTACTCCAATACCCAAATAGATATTAATTCTTTTGTCAGTGAAATCAACAACAACGCATATTCTGAATATGCCATCGAATTTTTGTATGTGTCTGCATAATCGGTTATCTGTAAAATCATACAGATTGCAAGATATAAACGACTAAATAAAAAGATTGCAGGTTACGTTGAGTACTTATTAATCACAGACAATAGGTTTAATAACAATTATGTTACCTATACTACATATGGACTTGCGTGCAATACCACGCTCTGTCGGTGACCGTGAGCTCTATATCTATGCTCCAATCTTCGCGCGGTCGATTTAAATGTCGAAGAAAAAAATTTGAATTATGAATTTTTTAAATATGAACTTTAGTTGGACTCTTGCCTGAGGGCTCCGTACAACTTAGTATAACTTCGTAGCTACATATTTACGGGTTTCAGGCATTTCATTTACATTTCTTGCAAGTCATTTGCTTCTTGCGAAATTTCAAGATTCTAGGGCAACGGGCAGTACCTATCGGCCTTATTTTTATATATTTTTTATTTATTTCAGTAATCCAACAGCGTTACAATGAACATTGGTTAATCAAAAATTTCATATACCTAATATCTCTACGCGTTCCTGAGAAAAAGGGACAGACAGACGAACAACGAAGTGATCCATAAGTCTAAAAGAGTATAAGTTGGGGGTTTCGTCTATTTTTCCGTTGGAGGTTTCGTCTATTTCTCCGTTGGAGGTTCGAAACCCTAAGATTAATGATTTCTGCAAACAAAATGGGAAACTGTACCTAATTGGTGTTAGGATTACCTAAGCTATAGAATCTGCCTACTAGTCGTTTACTTCGAGTTTATCGCTGTCAAATGACGTCACAATACCATTACCTACGTCAAGCAGCACGAGCACATTGACATACTGATAAAAAGCATTTTGTTTGTTTTTTAACCCCCGACGCAAAAAGAGGGGTGTTATAAGTTTGACGTGTCTGTCTGTCTGTGTGTGTGTCTGTCAGTCTGTCTGTGGCATTATAGCTCCCGAACGGATGAAGTGATTTCAATTTAGTTTTTTTTTTGTATTAAAGATGACTTACGGGCAAAGTGTTCTTAGACATGTTTGATGAAAATCGGTTGAGCCGTTTATAAGTTATGGGGGTGAAAGTGGGGAAGCATAACCGAATGTCTGCAAATATACTCGAGTGGGGTCTCAAATCAAAGCGGATCACGTGCACATTATAAAATAATATGTTACGCCGTTTAAAAAGTATGAAATAATAATTAAATAAAAAAATTAAAAAAACCCCGACAAAAAACCTCCAAAAAGTAATATATCCAGTAACGCTCTACGTATTCGCTCAGTAAGTAATTAAATAAATACATATATTAATAACGGTCCCCCGACGTGACGATTAAAGGGCCAATCAACATATTTTATTTTTAACTTTTTGGAGGTTTTTTGTCGGGGGTTTTTTAAATTTTTAATTTTTAAATCATCACCACAGCTCATAAATGTCCTCATGACTCGAGCCTACCCTAAATTAAAGTGTTTAGGCCTTAGTCAACAACACTGGCCCAATGTGGATTGGTTGACTTCACATAGGTACACCTTTGAATTTCTTCGCAGATGTATGCAGGTTACCTCACGAGGTTTTCCTTCACCGAAGAAGCGTTCCATATACATATTAACATATTGGTACATGGCCCGGACCGGACCCCGGACCTCCCGATGAATGACATCCACTTTATCGACTTATGAATAATATCGAATAATACTTATGAATGACCTAAGAAACAAAAATTTTGATTCCAATCAACATGCGTACTGTGTGCGTGCAGAATAGCCCACCAGAGGTTTAGACTATTCTGTGGTTTAGATTAGAATCTTGGCAGTTTTAACAATAGATTTGTGTAACAAACAACAGTATCGTGAATACGCTTCAGTTACGCTACTCTACGTAAAACGCTTATACTTTTGCTAAGTAATGGTGTAACGATATATTCAATACTTATAAGTTATGCAATGTCCCTGCTCAGCATAGTGTTACATTATTGTAAATATTGCTCTTTGTGTAACATCACTTGTCTGTTAGTATTACATATGTAATACCTGTACAAACTGATTTTAATGTATTTCTAATCGCCCGCCATATCAATTTAAAGTGTAGGTAGGATATCATTGAATTGTATAAGTCAGACGACAATGCATAAGATATAATAACTTTGAAAGGAATACATTTTAGAGTAAATAAATATGAATTGCCAAACTATACACCAAATTATATATTTTTTTCTTTTATTAAACACTTTAAAATAACAACCATTTTAACGAGCAACAATGACAACAACCAATTCGCCTTAATATTATAACTGTAGTATTGTTACCAATAAAAACGAATCAAGTGAGAATTTAGCAAACGGTTGCTAAATTAAAAAAAAAACTAATTTTAAAATACTAGAATAAAACTGCACACACCAATTTCATTTTACCCGTTCTATATCATGTAATATGTTCACAAAATGAAACAACAACCTCGTAATCGTAAATCTGTTTACGCCAAGTGGCGGATGGGCTCCCATTTAAAGGCACACGCATCCTACACCGTAGACCAACTTCTGGTGGCGTGGGCTAAGGCAAATTGTCGCGCAATACTAGCGGATCGCCACATTCTAAATCACATTCAACGCGAGCTGACCACGGCTAAACAACCTTGATACGGCTTAATTGAGTGGACAAGTTGTAATTAATTGAAACGGCTATAAGATAATGATTTTATTGCTGCACAATGTCGCATAGCCAAGTAATGTGATATCGATGAATACTTCAACATTACAGTATTTTTTAGCTAATATTCGAATAAAGGTTTTTTTTTGCTTCAGGGTGCTAGGGATACTCTAACAGATTCGGACTCGGGCTGCGTGTCTCCAGGGTCTCGCATCAAGGATTCTGCGTCGCCTGAGCTCAAACGAATGGATTCCGGATACAAATCCCCGAACGCTCCAAGCAGCCCGTGTAACCCTAGAAGGCACCTGGGCGCGTCCCACGATGACTTCAAGGAAGACTTCGCGAAGGCCCAAGTGCTGGCGGACATTTTGGACAGGAACTCGGAGACGAGCGACTCGTTGAAGAGCAACCCGGTGAAGGAACATTTGGAGCAGATGATCCTGAACGCGGCTTCTGCTGAAGACAGGACGTGCCTCGAACAAGTTCTGATGTTGCTTTACAACCTACAAACGTTAAGCAGTTCCGTGAGCGAAGATGAATGTTATCAGGCAAGTGTGGATTTCATTGAAAACTTTTTTAGAGTTTTTACGAATAAATCCTTATATGACACTGTCATTTTGGCAGCACGTTCGGTTAAAGATAAATTTGGTGTAAACAGTACTCATAAATATTTTAATTTTGAATGGAAATATAATCAGATTGTAATAAGTTGCAGGTAAAACCCAGAAGAATATGTGATCTGAAGTTGAAAACCGAAATTGACATTCCATCGCACAAAACTCATAAGGCAATCGCGACAGTCACACCGTATCAGCAAAAAGGATACAAATGCGAATCCCTTGAAAGTCTTTGTAGCGACGAAAGAAAACCGAGCAACGTTTTACAGGAGAGCGGAATCTTCGAAGGTGTCGAAACTGAGTCTAAATGTACTCAAACAGACGTCAACGAAAGTTTCGAATGTACAGGTGAACTCAACACCGAAATACAACGACTGAATAGTATAAGAGAAAAACTTGAGAGGCAAGGTGTTAGGAATAGGACATTAAGTACTAAGGATGACGGAGAAGGCTTAGAGTGCAAGTGTGTAAAGTTAGGAAAGAAACACAAGCAGTATTACGAGAGGAGGCTTAAGTTTTTGGAGGGGAAAATCTCAATATACGAGGCAGCGCAAGACGTCAAGGAGGCTAAGTTAGCGCAGAGGTTGCAGAAAGAATTTTTGCTTGAAACCCAAGTGCAGGTATTGCAAAGTTTCAAATTTATTTTTGTAATTCTAAACGTATTGTGATGTATTGCATTTTGAATGTACATTTTATCTACAGGAACTAGAATCGCAGCTGACCGAACTTCAGGATAAGTACGAGAGGTTAGAAGAAGACTGTTGTGAATTGGAGGAAATAGAAAACGATACCCGTCTTCATTGGCAGCAGTAAGTGTTTTTACCTAATATTTTCAAAAGAATTGTATAAATTGTTAGACTGAATTGTTAATGTGACGATTTTCAGGCTAGAAATAGACTATGAGCTTTGTTCGGCGCAACTTAGAGATATGACGGAGCAAAGGGAATGTTCTAGGGCGCAAGCCGAAAGACTATTGTCAGAGCTTAGCAAGAGAGAGTCTACATTAAAAGCGAGAGAAGTACGTTGAGGTTAACGAATGAAGTATATGTACTTTATTATACTATTGTTTTAGTAATGTGTATATTTCTTTTATTATAGAATGAACTTCTATCAAGGCTAGACAAATTAGAGAAGGCAGTACCAGCGCTAATAGCATGGAACGTCGTTCAAGCGATCGGAGCTAGTATGACTCCTAATGGACAGGTAATTATTTTGACAGCTAAATAAATGTGTAATCAATGTATTCGCACAATAACTTCTAGAATTAAATAATACATTTAGTGTAGGCGAATTGAAATGAGAAGGTTATGTCTTCGAATGTGTTTCACGAAGTTTTTGTCAACTTTTTTGTTACTTCATTTTCATTTACCAAAGCCGATCGAAGATTTTCATGTCCTTCTTTGCTTTATCTTTAGCGTGCTCTATTAAATCGGATGGCGCCGTACAGTCAAAACACGAAGAGTTTTATAGCACAAGTGAAGAAGGAATCTAACAAACAGCAGACTTGTGGCACTCTCGTGGCTTGGAAGGATATTCACAATGAATCCTCGCCCGGCACCAGAAAGCTTCAGGAGCAAGTAACAAAGTAAGTAAAAGAATGCATAAAAAGTAAATAAAATTGTGTATCTTTCAGGATTATATTTTTATAGTGAGATAACTTTTATTTGTACACTCCATTGCTTAATAAACTAAAGCAAAAGTGCTTTATAAGCGTGATAAAGGTAATTCAAAAATTCTACTGCAATTCAACTTTCCCTGAAGATTGAAGATTTATCTCGCTTTAAACCCAACACCAAACTGCGTGACTAGTCTTACTTTTTTACCTATAACACGGAACATCTTGGTTTTCATCACGCCTGATCGTAAGAGACGATAAGGCCGAAAATGGAGGAGTACTTCACTTGAACTCCTCAACATCTGAGGAACTGGCTATCTTATGTGCAATTGTCAGGATACAACAATATAATTAGCTTATGTAAATGGGTGGTAACTACCCAGGCAGGCACAGAAGTACTACCACCAAGTAACCTAGGAAGAAAAACTTATGCACCAATGGGGTATTTAACCCTGGACTTCCAGATTAGATTACGGTGGTGTCAACCACTAGACCAGGGAAGCAGTTAAATTTCTTATGCTAAACTGTGTCAACGAAATATATTTTTATAGCTATCGATGTGTCTCCAACAATAGAGACTATTCACTGTCAAAATTATTATCAGACGTTTTTAAAGAGTCCAAAAATTGTCAAAAGGTTAATATCGGAGAAGAAGCAAATAGAGGAGAGCTCAAGTAAGCTGAGGAAGACCCTAGAACAGAGAGTGCAAGAGCTCGAGGAAGAGTTGCAGATGGTGAGGAGGCAGATGGCGGCCGCGGTATGCGGAGCGGAGGCGAGGAAAGACAAGATAGACAGCGAAATAAACAAGATAGAGCACGAGATAAACAAGGAGAAGGAATGTGAAAAGGTTGGTTAGTCGTCATTGTTTAGTTTTCATTCCATCTTCATT
The DNA here is from genome assembly GCA_963935595.1 of Schoenobius gigantellus. Lineage (NCBI taxonomy): Eukaryota > Metazoa > Arthropoda > Insecta > Lepidoptera > Crambidae > Schoenobius > Schoenobius gigantellus. The sequence continues at coordinate 6,233,269 of OZ012553.1, forward strand.
TTCCACCTGGAACGCGAAGTATTAGCTTATAGTATCTTTTTATGTTTGGCTTAGCGCAGCTCTAGTGGAACAGGGCTAAGAAGAGCGTGATTTCTCATACAACGCAAGACTTGTGTAGAATGTGTGCGAGGGCGAGGGATGCGAATGAGGAATGTGTACTATGCAATATTGCATTTCATCGCTGTCATCATGGCAGTTCAGCGGCCATCGTCTGTGATTATAGCAGTTCATTTGCACTCAGTTTTAAAACTTCACTCCGAATAGAAATTATAACTGGGTATAAATCTAACAACAATTATTCAGTCCGCGAATAAAAAAAAACTTCCATGTAAAAGAAACGATAATAATGTCAAGTTACTATTTTAATTCCATTAAAATGACGGAATAATGTCTTTGTGGGTTGACGACATTTCCTTTGAAAACGTCGTGAAGTCGTCATGAACGAAAAGCAAATGTAACGGCTCATAATAATATTTTGGTTTTGTGTTGAGCAATTAATTAATTTCAAACCTTTTTTGAGTTGAAAATGTTTCGTTTTGATGTCCACTAATACTATTACCGTGGTCTCGTGCTCTACCTATGACAAGATTTTGCGCAAATCTCACTGAATATCTTTGCGCGTGTATGAGATACATAATATTTTTAATAAGAAGCAAACATATAGGTGAGCTGAGCAGCGGAGCAAGAATATTTATTATAAGTGGCAAACAAAATTTTCTCTGTAACACATCATTATCAGAGCGTATTAGTGAGCATAACCGCGCTCGAAATCTGCGACCATGACGGTAACTTGCTCAAACAATCAAATGACTGTGCTTTGAGGCCATCCATCATATTACGTCAAAATCATGGGTTTTAAAAATTATTTGGTCAATCAATTATTTAAGGATGAACGCTACTTATACGATTTTTTCCCATTTTTATTAAACTTTTACTTTTTGCTTACACCATAAAACAATGTTAATATTGTGACAAAAAAATGTTAAAGTTGTTAACGTAAATGTCTGATTGAAATTTTAAAGGCCTCACTAAGTTCCTTTTTTTATCTATTTATCTGAAAAATCCATACAATAAAAATCTGTAAGACTTTCTACGTAGATGTGATATGCAGTTATTGACACTGAGTAAAGTCTACTTTGGCTTAACAAAGTAAACAGAGATCATGAAATTTTGTTCAAGTTCTCTGTGTCCTAATCATGGTCATGGTGTCAACATGGTATGTTGAGGGCACAGGTTCGAATTCCGCCCGAGGTAAAAAGTTGTCTTATACCTACTGATGTAGTCATTTTTCAAATTATTCGGCATTTAAATAAATGCAAAGTCACAAATTTAAAATTAATGTCAAATTAGACGTATCCATTTTTTAGATTATAGTGTAACAGGTGACTGCGTAGAAGACTATACACGACATATATGTACACAAGCCCTTAATCATAATGCGATTGCATTGTATCTATCTATATACATCAGTAATAACAATTTTTGTCTACTTATTACAGACGCCCGCGGACCCAATGATGGGTAGCAAGATCAAAGCGCTGCTGATCAGCGAACAGGAGCTGAAGACTAGGGTAGCAGAGCTCGAGAGGCGGGAGACGGCCTACCTGGAGATGCTGACGCAAGCGGACGACATGTGGGCCGAAATGGAGGGCGGGTACAAGAAGAGGATTGAAGAGTCGCAGGCCTACGAGGAGCAATTGAAGGGAAAGGTTAGTTGATGATAAATACAAAACAGACACAGTTTGCTTCTTCTGCTTCTTTAGATTTCTGATCATACGATACCTACGAGACGATGATTACTCTATTAGAGCTAATGATTTAGGTTCTAATATAACGTGTTAATTAAATTGCGCAAAACCCGAATGGGTATACTTAATTTGTTCAGAATCGAGAGTAGAATCGATTTTACTACTTAAAAATATGGGTCAGATTTACGGCTGGATGATAAGGGTGGCCCTCTTCAGATTTTTTTGACAATTATTATAGCGTTGTTCGCGGGCACAAATTGTAATTTATATAATACCTTATATTAAATATTAAAACAAGTTATTCGTCCGCGATTCGTTCGTAGTTACTAGTGCTACCGTCATTTGCCATGTGGCTGACAAGTGACAGTCGCCATACATAATAGCGATGAATCGGCCGCAGTCGCGCGCGGCTTGACTTACACCTTTAATGTTAGAGTTCTCGGTTTACCATTGAAATTCACCTATGACTGTTTCGTTTGGTAACTAGTTTGTTATATTATGTCTTCTATTTGTCAGATCTTGGATTCAATCCTTAAGTCAATCGTGATTAATTTATTATCTTTCTTCGGAGTGTGAATCAGCACAAGGTTTAGAGTTGGCGCCCAGTTTAAGAAAAGAATTGCACACTCTTTACGAAGGGGTTTATAATAATGAGCGAATATTATAAAACCTACATTTTAACTTTTTGCCTGGTCATTTAGAGATACGTGCGTTGTCGTGGCATTTATTTATTTCACTAATTTTTAACAATACTTATAAGTTCCATTGTAAAATTAGCATTAATGCTTTACAGGTGGAAAAACTGGAATCAGAAAGAGATTATTGGAAGAAATGCCTTGAGCCAATGAAGAAAAAACTGAATGAAGTTGAAGAGTCTGAATCGGGTTTACGCATCGCACTGGAGAAAGCTGAAAGGGACACAAAGTCGCTGAAAGCTCAGAACACAAATCTAGTCGCAATGTTTAGTAGAGCAGATGCTGACGCAAAGAAATCTGATGCTGACTTGAAGACTCTTGACGCTAAATTTAAGGTTAGTAGACAGATAGTTCTTAAAAAGTTTCATAGATATTTTTATAACAATAGGAACGAGAAATAAAAATATATACAGTCGAGCGTCAGTGGCGCTGTGGGCTCGGCACTTGCCTTCCAATCGGGAGGTCGGGGCTCGAGACCCGCCATAACAATGTGTTTTTCTTTTCGAATTTCATATGTACATTTGTCTGACGCTCCTACGGCGAAGGAAAACATCGTGAGGCAACCTGCATACATCTGCGAGGAAATTCAATGGTGTATGTGAAGTCGACCAATCCGCACTGGGCTAGCGTGGTTGACTATAAGGCCTATAATCATCCTAACATAGGCTAGGCTTGAACCCCTCGGTGGGGACGTATATGAGCTGTGATGATGACAGTCGACAAAGTTGCTGGTCTACCAGTAGAGTTTTTTTGGTCAGCGATATTTGAAAAAGCAAAAGCGTTAAAACAGGTTTAATTATTATATAAAATAGAAGCATTTTAGGATTTTCGTATATGATTTAAATGATTGCTTTATACCTCTTATTGTTTGAAATAATACTTCCCAAAAAAACTCTACTGGTAGACCGCGAACTTTGTCAATTGTACATTTTTATTTCTCGTTCCTGTTGTTATAAAAATATCTAATATTCGTTTTCTACCCTTCGGGGGAAAACGGTTCTATTTTAGACTTTTCGCAAAATTTAGACATAACTTGCTTTTTCCAAATTTTTTATTCAAAATAAAACTGAGTTCATATGAAATCTTATAGTGAATGAATTTTTGTTTTAGCTATGAATGATCTAATTATAGGATATTTCTAATGAGAAAAGATGACTCCACACGTATTAACTAAACTAATAATCAATATTTTCCAGAAGGAAATGGAACAATTACGAAAGATCAACAAACAACTCGACGAGGATTTTAAGAGTCACAAAGATATGTCGAAGAAGACTGAGATTGGTTTTATATCTGACTTAGAATGCATGAGGAAGGAACTTAATAGAAGCTGTAAAAACAATCAGGACTTAGAAGTAACTAATAGTGAATTAAAAGAGGAGGTAAGAATGTTTCTTGGGTTTTGTGGGAAATATATTAGCACTAATAAATATTAACAACTAGTTTTTAATGCATGTATGTTTGTTTCTATGTAGATGGTGTTTGAGTGTAGCATTATTGTTGGTATTTGTCAATTGAAGTGTAATTTTTAAAGTCTTTTAACTTGTTTTAATTGTAGTGTAGCCAGACCCGTTTATGTAATTTTATTATAATGGTTCTGTATATAGTGGCTTAAATTTCTTTGCTAACCTTTATGTAAATGTAGTTAGCTAGTTTGATTGTTTTTTTTTCACGGAATGTTGCACGTTTGCTTTGCCGTCTTTTTCTTCGGTTATCTCGCTCGGTTCACGAAGACAGTGCATGTTTGACTTCACGTGACTTGTGCCTTGAACATATGCATGAGATGGTGTTACGGAGGACATTCTAAGAAGACGTGTGTTCTCAGGTCGAATCTCTGGAAAAGCAGTTGTCTATAACGCAGAAAGCGTTAACGCAGTGCAAAAGAAAGTGCGATGAGAAGATTAAGACTCTGAGTCACGAGTTGTCGATCAAAACCGAGGAGTTAGAAGAGATGAGAAGTGAATCGATGCGGCAGTCATACCACGCGTCTCGGGTGGACTTCCAACCGGAGAGAACCGAGTATATAGACGAGGGGTATTCGATATACACAGCTGTTCCAAAGAAAACTGACTACGGGAGGATGCACCACAGCATGAGCTATATAACATCCGACACTCGTTGTTCTTGCCCGTCGATGAGGAGCCAGCTAGTCAGTCAATTGATCGAGGATCTATTCGATAGGATTCACAACACCGTAGACGACGATCTGACGAGACTCTGCAAGGAGATCACGCCGGCGTCCGGCAGGGAAGTGACTGTTGAAACCAAAGCGAAAATAACAAATTACCTTTTAATGGCGATATCCAAGGAGCTGGTTAGGTCCATCGGAGACGCCGACGCTAAGACTGATACAGAGGTTAGTATGGTTGGGTTTGATTCATCCCATAACATTGTGACTAAATTTCATAACTGCGTTTATAGCTTCAATATTAAGTATATCTAAACAAGTGGTGACAATTTAATCACAATAATATCCGTTACTTGGCTGTAATCCTGGTTGCGTTACATTGCATACATTCATCATTTGATTGTTAAAATCATTGTCATCTTAATAATATTATTCAATCAAATGCTTATTAATCTAAAAGGCGAATTTGTAAAAGCAAGTTTAGTAAGTAGGTTCAGTTTCAATGCATTTAGGTCTCTAAATGCAATACTTCATGCATTGGTTAGTGTTTTAGTTAATTCATTTGAAAGCGAAAGTGGGTTTGATAGTCCGCTGGACGTGGACGCGTCCGCAAATGTTGTATTGCTAATGAGTACTATTTTATTCATTGACATAAGTATACATATAACGTTATATACGTCAATGATTTTATTACAGTAATTTATATTGTCAATGAATTATATATATGTCAATGATTTTATTACAGTAATTTGTAAGTACTGTATGCGCGTGTCACTACGAGTTTTTCGACGAACATCTACGTTCCTTGGGTGCTCTTTGAGCAATAATGTGCTAGAGAGCTAAGCGGTTGAACGAAGTTGTGAAAGGGTGTGCAAATTATGCGTGGCATCTTATTTTTCTGTTAGGGCGGGATGTGGTGCGTTGATCTTATACCTATAGGCGTTGATAGCAGATTCAATGCGAAAGTTGCTTTGTCTTTGCTTCGTGGTATTTTGTCTTTCGTACTCATTCCTCGTAAAGACATAACGCTTGCGACCAGTAAGTAGAAAAGCTCGCTCTAGAGCTGGAGGGAACTGATGTTTAGACTATTGATATATTTTTTCCGCGCACCGCTTAAGTCCTTCGCCTGTCTTTGTTAGAAACGCACTTTCAGTGATGTCAATTAAAAGTAGGGAGTAGTTCTCTTCGCCGTTATTTTTCAAATCATTTAAATTAAAAAGGAGCACATGATTTACAAACGATGATTCATAATTCATAAAGAATTAAGATCGTAAAGCGTTAAGATTATTTACATTTGGAGCGATTTCGAACTGACCGAAACCATTTCGCAATAACGTTCAATACATGAACATTCGGTTAAGAGTCGGTTATTAAGGAATCTACTTGGAAGTATTTCGCCGCAACACAGTACGTTAGGCCATTTAGGCTTAAGGCGCATAGTAGGGTCAATCATAAAAAAAATCACTGCAGAATAAACCGGTTCTTTTCATAAATATTGATTTTTTTATGATTGACCCTACTATGCGCCTTAATAGTGAAGGGCGTGCGAATGCAGGAGTGGCAGCGCGCGGCGTCGTCGCTGGCGCACGCCAGTAGCGCGTGCGCGGAGGCGGGAGGCGGCGGCGGCAACGCGGGCGTGGTGCGCGGCGCGGCGCGGCTCGCCAGCGTGAGCTGCGCCTGCGCCGCGGCCCGCCTGTGCGCCGCGCGCCCGGACCTCGCGCACCACGTCAAGCTGTGCCAGGAGGTGAGCAGAACACCGCACACTATTCCAAACTAGCATGTGTCCGTAGCATGAACACCGAAACACGATATGATCGAGCGACAAATCGACATGAACCGTCAAAGTATTTTAGACTAGCCGTGCCGCGCCCGCGAATTCGTTCGCGTGGATGTCGGAAATCCACCGAACACCCTCACGATCGCCCCGCCCACGCCCGCCCGCCCGCCTTGGATATCATAAATGCGTGCGTGGTGTGTCAGTCAAGTACACATGGTTATTTTGTGGCGGAGTTATTTTAAAACTATGATATCTCTTAAGATATTCATTGAAATCAAATTAATGATGTCAAGAACAATTTTATTTTGTTCCAAATGATATACTTGTGATGAATAATGTATTTATTTTACAAAAAACACCTTTGCAGATAATGCATTATTTTAGAACAAATTTGATTACCACAAAAAGCTTATAGTGAAAATATAGACATATGCTGTCGGACTTTTTTTAGAACTTTTAAAAGAAAATAATTGCGGCATACTCGATTTTTGCGCAACTTTACCCGTTTACGCAGCGAAAGCTCAGAGAGGCGCTAGACAAATGCCACACGCTAACTTTTCCGCAGTCGTTCCGCAGAAAAAATGTATGGAAATGACATAAGCTTACGACAACCTCACGCTATTTTTTCCGCAGCTAATGTCACCTCCATACATTTTTTCTGAGGAACGACTGCGGAAAAGTTAGCGTGTGGCATTTGTCTAGGGGGGCTGAAGAGAAATATTTATTTCCCGTTTTTGCAATATTTTTCATTAATGCTCAGCTCCTATTAATCGTAGCGTAATGTTATTATAGCCTATAGCCTTCCTCGATAAATGGACTAGTGGATAATGATAGCAGTTCCTGAGATTCCCAGGTAGCATACTGACGTCAATGACTAATAATAGACGTCATTTTGAAGTCAATTTGGGTTAAATAATAGTACGTCATATTTAGACGTCTAAATAACGTCAACAGTATTACGTCGATTCTAGGATAGTAGTTTATACGTCATTATTAGACGTCGTACAGACTACCATTATAGTACCACTACTTGACCACTATCTATTGGTCGTGGATATAAAATAAAACAAGCACGACGAACGTTTATATTTTCATAAAAAATGTATTAAGTTATAAATTAAAGTTTATTTTACACTTTTTAGGACATTAAAATATAAGATTATGTATAATTACATAATACTATTAGTTCGTACGTGACAACAGAGATGGCGCTGATGCAAGTTAGAGCGCGATGGCGTTGTGTGCGCTTTTCATTCTCGTCCCACTCGCCGCTACACTATTAATTTATTTTATATATTTTCCTTTTGTGTATTATAATTGACCGCCATTCGCCATGGTTATTTATATTATTTTTCCTGGTATACTGTATTTTACAAGTCACGCCCTTTTATTTATGTCACGTCATTGCTTGACTTTGTAAGGACGTCCTGAGATGACGTACCATAGGCTGACAAATTAAGGTACTTTTCAGGACCCACCGACGTCATTTTATGACGTCCGTTGCGTCCTTGACTGACTGTATTGGGACGTCATTATAACGTAGATTTGCTACCGGGGTTAGCGCGTTCAACCAAACAAACAATCAAAAACACTTTCAGCTTTATAATATTAGTAAGTAAGTAAAGATATAATGGCTACCTTGAAATTTTATCGGCATGTATAGACAAGGCCCAAAATAAAGATAACTAAAAAATTAGATTAATTTAATTTAAATTAAAATTAAACTAAATTAAATCTAATTAAATTAAATTAAATTAAATCAAATAAAATTAAATTAGATTGGATTAAATTAAATTAAACTAAATTAAATTATATCCATACTAATATTATAAATGGGAAAGTGTGTGTGTTTGTTTGTCAGTCTTTCATGGCAAAACGGAGCGACGGATTGAAGTGATTTTTAAGTGGAGATAGTTGAACGGATGGAGAGTGACATAGGCTACTTTTTGTCTCTTTCTAACCCCCCACTTCCCTAAAATGGGGGTGGAAGTTTGTATGGAGCATTCCGCAATTTTCAAGGTAGAAAGCTAAAAATTGGTATGCGAACTATTTGTGACTAACAAAAAAATCGTGCATCATTTTTTTTGGAAATCTGCCCCCAACCCCTTAAAAGAGGGGGTGAAATGTTTATATGGGACTTTTTGCAGTTTTCAAGGTAGGAAGCTAAAAATCGGTACACAGACTCTTTGTCACCAACGAAAAATACCTGCCTTATTTTTTTTTTAATCTTCGGTGTTACCCCGAATTAACGCGAGCGAAGCCGCGGGCAAAAGCTAGTAAAATTATAAAAAAAAAAAAATTGGAGGTTGATTGTGATGATGAAAAAAGCAACTTTTTTTTTGTTTCAGCGGATACATGCATTATATCAAAATTTTATATTGTTGTAAAAAATGTAACAATTGAATTGAATTGTAAAAAAATGTAACAATTGAATTGAATTGTAATTGAATTAATGATTTTGTACAAAACCTAATTATTTTTATCAAAAAAATCCTTTTTTGTTCATAATAATGACACACGTAATAAAAAAAACATTAATATCATCGAACTTTCTTGTTGTGTGTGAATAAAAACATCGTCAATGGGGTGTGGATGTAGAATACACGTGTTTTACATCAGTATTCCAGTCTTTTTATCTTCCTGTGGATATTGTAAAAGCCAAATAAAAAGGGAGTTTACTGCAATTACACTTCCGAAGAGCGATCCACCTCGAAACAAAACTTGTTTAAATACAAACAAAAAAAAAACAAAAAGCCCTTTTAGTTGGGAAGTGAAATGTGATTATTACAGTCACATTGGTTATTAAAATAAGTTTTTCATTGCAGGAAGTTCTGGACCACGGAGACGTCAAAATTATGGAGGAGCAGTTGGCGAACGCTATCGAAAGTATTGTTGTGAGTATGAGTTTATTTTTTTTAATTCTAATTGGTTCAGGCACACCTCACCCGCCACCGTGGTCTAGTGGTTGAAACCACCCGGCATTGATCTGGAGGTGCGGGGTTCGATTCCTCACGGGAGCCTAAGTTTTCTTTGCTTGGTTTCGTTAATGGTAGGCTTTTGAGCCCGCCTGGCTAGCTTCCACCGTCTTACCTAAGTTTTTCGCCATAATAACAATGTTATAACCATAAGAATAACTAATAATACGAGTATAGAAGCGAAACTTCCGGCCGTCGAGCGCTCAAGGCCACGTTATTTACCTACCGTTTGATTTCCGTTGAACGGAATCGCCAGTCAAGGCGCGCACCGTGTGTTTCAGGTACCTTGTGAATGTTTTCCTATTGATTACATGATTAAGCTTTTTATAAGAATGTGTATTTACTACGCGCTGAAGTTTAATAACCGAAACTTCAAATCATCTACAAAAACGCCATCTTTTATAAATATCAGACATTTGTAAATATTTTTGTTGAATTGAAACCTTTTAAATCAAAATGATTGAATACTTTAAAATTACTTTTATTATACCTACCCGAGATACAGATACCGTTTTATTCGTAATATTCATTACATGTCAAAGCTAAAACAATATAATGTATCGAATTTCTAAAGCTGTCATTGTAGTGCAATTTTGAAACTCTGTAAGTATGGGATTTTTTTTGTCAAGTCGGGAATAATTTGAATTATGAGAAACTTTGGTACTGCTATACATACATATATCATTTTATCGACCTTTGTCACTGTTCCATATAAAATTTAAATACAATCAATACTTGATAAAATTATGAAACAACAGATTTTTTTTTCAAGTGAAAATGTTGGTCTGATAGTAAAAAGTGAGCTTAGGTTTTATCCATTAGTACATTCATAACTTCAACTGTTGGACTATAAACGTAGGTACGATACCTAAATTACAAACCATTTTTGTACATCGAAATTCGAAACATTTTAATGATTTTGTTCTCGAAGTGTAGAGATTAAGCTCAATTAATCAAAAATAGGCAGGTTCTTATAACTACGGAATCAAAAAAACTAAAAATGTGCGTACTATTTCTAAAGATAGTCGCTCGCTCGCTACACTTGAAGTACAAAATCAATAAGACTCGGTGTATGCTCAGTTTCTCATTTAATGTAAAATATGGAGGTACCGATATAAAAAATATTGTAGTGGTAACCATACGTCCATGTGGTGACCCTAGCGGCGTCCGCAGACTACTGCGGGGCGTTACAGGGGGAAGGGCGCTGTAGGTATGCAAATAGCGGCATTTGGCGCACCCACAAAGGAGATTCGCTTCTATACTCGTATTATTAGTTATTCTTATGGTTATAACATTGTTGTGTTCCGACAATTAGAGGTAAGATAGCCAGTTCCTCGGTTGCTGAGGAGTCGTTAAGTGTAAAAAATAATAAACAGAATTTTCTTATTAATTAGCGCTTTAGGTATGTACATTATCTAAATGCTAATTTTTATTCAAATAAAAAAAATTGGACTAACATTTATAAAGCTTTTAATTTTCATTTCAGAATTGTCCATCTTGTGCGTTGGGTACAAATGCGATAGTTTGGAGCACGGATGTCTAGAGTTAAGCGTGCGAATTTATGTAAGTAGCATTTTTGTATCCCCTTTTATTTTATTATTTATTTACGTTGGTATTTGTTTTTAATTTAAGGAACTGAAAGTTACATAAAACGTTATTTGTTTTACATTAGACAGTTACTAATTAGTGAGGTAGGTGTTGTGAAATATAATTTATAATTTTTTTTATTTTTATGGATGGCCCGGCAAATGACCTCCTCCCGCCTGATGTTAAGCGGTGAAAGAGGCCCAAATGAGTTGACAGATAGAGTAGGGACGACATCCACTCTCCTACCTGCCCGCCCCTTGCCGGCCCAAAAGATGCTTTTTCACGCCTCTTTTGAAGGAACCCATGTTGTAGGATGGGGAATATTTTTCTCCCGAATTTAAGCCTCTGAAGAATACTCTTAGTAGGCAGTGCTAAAAATACTACGACAGTGGAAATAGTCTGCTTCTTTCATAACTACTTACGTAATTGTAAAAAAATCTCCTTACGCAGCCGTTTCACACTCTAGTTGTAGATTATATTCTTCTTTGACACATAATTAGTGTTGAAACAGTAAAAACAACTACTTCTAAAATAGCCAGTTATCTAACATTAATCACGAATATGGCCCTCACATTTACAGGCATACCTACCTACACCCAGTTTTTGAATGCTCGATCAAACCTTATTCAAACAATATACCTGACAATTTAACAGCAGTAACAAATCATTTTAAGTTTCTGAAACGACTAAATATCTATCGATAGTTTGATCGAATTGGCGTGACGTATCGACTAAACTCTCATCATTCGAATAAAAATCGCTAGTGCTGGCTCTTCGAAAATCCAGTCATTCTAATCGTTGACATTTTATTTTTCCTTTTTTCAGGTTAATTACCTCCACCGACCTCACTCTGGTGCCTTCATTAGTTAAGCCCCGTTAATATAAAGGAACTGTACATATGTTTGTATTATACATATTAATAATACTCCTAATGGATAGACTAGACTTAAGCGAAACGTATCGAACAAACGTACCTATAATGTCGTCGATAAGAGCGAATACATTTTGTGTTTCTTTTTATGTTCACCTATTTCGTGCCAAGTACCTAAATGTTTTCTTAATTGTCTGTTTTTACGTTGTAGTTGTAAATAGTGATGAGATCCTTTAGTGAAATCTTGATTTGTACCTAACATCACTCACAAATTAGCGAATCGTATCTTTGTTTATTGTATTTGAAAATTGTTTTTTATTTACAAAAAGATTAATTTTAATCGAGGAATTAAAATGTTTATTTAAATTTTATGCTTTGTTTTATTGGATACCTATTTATTGTTTAAGCAGCTTCAGGAATTATGATTTCAATAATAGCTCTTTGTCATAGACAGTGTACATTAATTTAAGCACCGTGACAATTAATGGCCACTTCTAATATTTTTTCTCCAGTAAGAGGTAATTGTAAGATATTTCAGTTCAAGGTGTTTAGAAAAGCCAACAATTATAGCTGCTCTTTTGCGTTCCAATCAACGAAACTGTAAGGATAAATAAAAATGCTACTTTTAAAAAGGTCAATTGACAAGGTACTAGGGTAGCATAAGCTAGTAGGCGATATACTGATGAAAAAACTATGTATATTTTCTAACCTAACATAGTTTGTTAGGTTAGAAAATATACATAGTTTTTTCGTAACAAATAGTTGAGTTGTTAGTAAGTAAAATAGTTAGATAGGTCGTTTTTAGTTGGTCGGTTCAACTGTACCGCAAGTAAAACTCAGTAAAATACAATTTGACAATAATGCATTATGTTATGTTACGTATTTTCTTGTTTAGAATAATGCATTATGTTATGTTACGTATTTTCTTGTTTAGAATTAGAATAGAACCACGGGCAAAATAAAATGCCCTACTACGCAGTATGGCCACAGCAATGAATGGCATTTACGGGGATAATATAAAATATTATAGATAAAAGCGAGTATACCGCTAATATAGCTTTTCCACATTATCCAATATGATGTTGGTAGTATGTTAAATAGAGATTTTATCGCATAGCGTCGATATCGTATCGGACAATGTGGAAACGCTCGCTCTAGCCCGGTAAAAATATTAACCTTATTATAGAGGAATACAAAGCAGAATAACGTCACCTGAGAATGTCACGTTGAAGTTTTATAATTATGACATAGCGAAAAAGAAATTTTTAAGAAAGTAAATAAAGCAAACAAAAATTTTTTACATAAAAAATTATGTAGGACTAAAGATTGTAATACCAAAATGATTAATGAATAATTCTAGTGATCTAATAATTAAATAATTCTAGTAATCTGTAAATAAAGGTAAATTACCTACTCTGGCTTTAATTACAGGAAGAAAACTTATGTTGCCGCGAAACCGTAGCCACTGGTACACAAAAAAAGAGGCCAATGAGTGTCAAGAGATATCCTAAGAAACATAATTGCCATTACAAACCATTATGAAGCCCGATAGTATCGGAACTGAGGCCATTCAAGAAACAAACCCCGATTTTATAACAGATATCTGTGAAATATGTTCCTGCGCTCAATGTGACTCTTACTCGTGTTTTGCCTTAAGAAATAAGAATCCATGTACCTGTAACGGTTTTGAAGATGCTTCCAATGAAATTAACAACGAAGTTGTTCTAGCGAAAAATTGTACAAAGGAAATTGTTGAGAATGAGCTTACATATGACGATGTATTTAATGATAATATTGCTATTTTGAAGCCGCCGTCAGAACGCTCTTCTAACACTAATGCCTCAAGAGATAAAACACCTGATGGCAGTAAAACTGGCATCAATGACAGACTAAGTAACATCAGAAAAGATGAATTATTAGACGATGTAGATTCTACCACAGTGAAATTAAGCGCTCAAGTAATGAATCTACCATATCATAATTTCAAGGACACTCTTTGCTATATCAAGAATGAGGGAAATAGTAAGGTTGTCACTGTTGATATCATAAGTCGAATAAAAGAAATATATAAAGCATGTAGTTGTAAAGTTTGTGAATGCATTACTGGAATGACAAACATTTGCTTCGATAACTGTAAGTGCGAGCCGTGTGAGTGCAAAGATTGTGTAAAGGTTAATAAATTGAAATCGCCCGGGATTATTGAACCTAATAACGAAGGCTGCCCTTGTATTAGATGTGACAGAAAAGAATGTAAGGGCTTAGTTAAAAAAAATCCTTTTACACACCGATACTGCGACTGTATCTCGCATGATCGCCTTAAATTTTTTGACATTTTTAGTGAACTCTGTGACTGTGAGCCTTGTGAATGTATTGAATGTAAAACATTAGTCAGGAAATCAAGGCCTATAACAGTAGCTCGATTAGGTGAAGAAACATTAAGTGGCTATTGTTCTTGCTCTCCTTGCGATTGCGTACAATGCACACAAAATTTACCACCTGTAACAAACCTAACAAACGAAATTTCTACAGGAATCAGTAGACCTGTTAATTGTCACTGTGATGGCTGCCAAAGTCAAGCTTGTGAAGCGAGCGACAATGAAACATGCATATGTCACGTTCAGAAACACCTTATGACAAAACCACTTGTAAAAGATATGTATGATTACGATATTCGCAGAGCAAGTATTAAAAAAAGTAATTTTAGTATAGTAAAGTATAGTACAGAATCAAAACACAGCTTAGAAACAACATGTATAGATAAAGAGAAAGGATTCGAAGATTATTATAGAATTGTCAGTAAAAATTACACAAAAAACTCAGTGATGTTAAATAAAAATATGGAAACTTTTCTGAATGTCACAAAAAATATTTTTTCCGAAAATGACAATAAAGTTTTTTTGAAAAAAGTTACAGATTTAAAAAGTTCTCATAACCAAAGATGTGAAAAAACTACAAAAAATGAAGAATCTAAACGGATTATTGCAAAAGAATGTTCAAGTTACACTATAACTAAAAAGACATCAAAATTTCATATCGCTCCCGATAATAATCAGAAGAAATACAGTCATAGCAAAAATATAGACACATACATGGAAGCCAGCCTAGCGAATGATATGTTTGGTTTTGAAACAGTCAAACAGGTATCTAAGATCAGATGCGTTGGGTTAGAATTGGAAAAGTCACTCAAAGAAGCGAACAACAGATTATCTAAGATGTATAGTAAGCCATTGCAATATTTAACAAAGCGTAACGAAGACGTTTTAAGGAAGAAGTCAACGTCTACGCATATTAAATTTGATGCACATAAGCTTAATTTAGAAAATCTTCATAATGCCTTGCAACAAGCTAAAATTTTGACATTAGACTTAATAAAGGTTCTTAAACAGTATGAGGATGCAAATCACAGATTGTCAGTTCCACGTGAAAAACAATAGTTCAAAAACAAAAAGTAGAGCGTGAATTCCGACACTGATATAGGTATAGTCTTCAGTGTTGGTTCGATAGTGAAACTAGTTTACATTTAAATTTCATCATAACTTTTTGGAAAACCTTATCTATATTGTTATGATTTATTACTAAGAATTTATTGTTGATACGTCACATTTTCCTTAATCAACAAAGATTTGTGCTACAACCGATAGAGCTGACCATAATATTTTGAAGGAATCGAACATTGAGTATTATATCAAAATTTAATATCAATATCATAAAAAAAAAATATACCGTTGTATTATTGTGTTGTATTATTATATGAATGGTGGAAACGACGCGAAACCAAAGGGGAACTGCGAAGGTGCGAAACAGAATTGAAAGAAACACTAGTTTTTGCGTCCGTAGGTACAGTGTACCACGTTTATAAGTTACACCGATAATATACTTGCGCAGAAGCCTCATTTTCTGATTCTGAGCGAGATAGAATGAAATTCTGATTTTGGTGACTTGAAATCTTAATGTAAGCAATAAAGTCTATATTTTAACGGTGTCGGCACTCGTATTTAACCGGCTTTAGGTTGCTTTCCTCTGCGAAGCTGAATTTTGTCGATGCTACTTATAAAAGTGGTCGTACTGTAGGTTGTTAGAAAATACTGGACACTGGTATATTTTCTTTTTTTACAGAATCAAAAACGTTCAATGATATAAGTATCTATTTTAAATGTCGGCTGACGTCATACGTAGGTAAACTACTGGTGACGTATCCAGCCCTTACTCCATAACTTTAATTCACTCTATCTCTGTAGATTTCGACAAAGCAAAAATTTTAATACCGGTTTGATATTGTTTAATTACCTACATAACTGATCATTTAATTAGAATTCAATTCTCTGCCTAGTCCGCACACCTATTGAGTTGATCGACGTTGCGTGGCAGATTCTTTTCTACAACAGGGCCCTATAAAATATTATTTTGGCCGTGGTTCTATCAGTAGGATTAGGGACAAGTATCATTGCCCATAGCTCTACTAGGAGTAATAAGAGTAGGTACTTTTTTCCTGGTTCTACTGTACAAAATTAAAGAGTTCATAAGTTATATTTTATTCCTGAATAGACACATGTTGAACCTCAATCAAGATTAGGGACAACGACATCTGCAGATTCTGCAATCAGGAGCGTGAAACCCCTAAACACCTGTGTGACTGCAGCCCACTGATTCATCGGCGTAGCCTTCATCTGGGAAGACACATCATGAAACCAGATGAAATACAAACTCTCCCAACCCAAAAAATCCTCAATTTCATATAGGGTTTGGGCTTGAAGGAGATACTCTAACGGTGCTATAATTCACAATAGCTCTTTTAGGTCGAGGTGAAAAGGCCTACAAGGCGAAAGCCCGTACAATAACAACAATAATAATATATTTTATTCCATAAATCTACTTGCCCATGGTCCTACTGATAGAACCACAGACAAAATAAATTGCCCGTGGTACTACCAGTAGGACTACGCAGTAGGACAACGGGCAACGAATGATTTTTGTAACTTACTTCGACCGTAGCGTTCATTTTGTACTGGAGTGTACATCAAGACGTATAAAGATCTTAGAGCATTGATCTAAGATAAAGATACGTCTGTGGTGTACATTGATTAGGGTTAGTCCAACTAGTTATACGATATAACAAAATGGACAAAAACAATCCAAACTATAACTACGTATAAGTTATACTGCTCAATATAACTATTTGGATATGAATAAATTTGGTCTCATTGGTCCATCTAGTTATACTCATTTTTTTTTAAATTAAGAGTATGTCACGCTAATTATCAATAAAATTAAATATATTTATTCAAACTTATGAACAAAAATTACTATTGTCTATTATTTTGATTATATTTATTACTAGCTGTGCCCGCGTCTTCGTCCGCGTGGAATAGTAACGGCTGGACCGATCTTGATAAAATGTAGCCTATGTTATACCTTATATAATTAGCTATCTATTAGTGAAAGTCCCATCAAAATCGGTCCAGCCGTTCCGGAGATTAGCGGGAACAAACAGACAGACAAAAAAAATTTAAATTGTGTTTTTGTTATTGGTACCCGATATATTCATACCCATTTAGTAAAAACTTGTTATTTTGACATTACAAACATACACTTCAATTTTATTTATTTGTATAGATGTATAGACTATAGTCTGTGGGCCCAGAGCAAAATTATTTATGACCACACCGTCGAAACTTTTTGTATCTGTTATTTGGGTGGAGTCGGACATTTGGAGCTTAGCGCCGTTAGCGCATTATGGAAGTGGGGCGTTTGTCTGTCAAGCTGTCGCGAAGTTGTCAATTTTATGCAATAAAAAAATTTATGACCACATTTTAGGTTAAATGATCTAAGCCACATTGGTCCGCCCGCCCTACTAGCGATCCGCCCGCGGCAAAGTAAAACATCAAAGTAGAACTATGAAATCCAAGGACTAATGCTCATATGCTCTATGAATTAACTCTATGGAATAACATTAATTTAACGTCATTCATTACATATACCTACTTGTCAATTACAAAAACAGAAAATGTGATCAAAATTCACGGCAAAATATGAGTTTACCCGTACAAAATGAACAGGAATCAACGCAGGCTCGGTCGCATTCACCAGAAACAGTTTGACGATGGTCGCTGTGAGAGCGCCAATGAAGATCGCACAGAAATCCAAGAGGTGTTGCCTCCGAAACATCGAAGAGCTCAGCCAAATGTTGGGAGGTTTACGACGAACAAGTGCTGTTACGTCACCCCGGATCGAATGGACTTCGGGCAAATGACTGAAGATGCACTTTATGATATGGTACTTTTTTATGTTGCCAGCAAGCACTATCTTCATGGTTTAATAGTTAAGGCGCATAGTAAGGTCAAACATAAAAAATCACTGCAGAAAAAACCGGTTCTCTTCATAAATATTGAATAAAAAAATCTTTAAAAAAGATATGTTATTATTCAACGCATTCTTTAGAGGATGGTCTTTTTAATTTTTTGATAAATTAATTAAAACTTGGTTAAAATGTGACCCAAACATGCCTCGATTTCAAAACTTTAAACCTAATCGCGTCGTAAATATTAGAGTAAATCATATACTTTTGATTTCCATAAATAAAGTGAACAATATTCTAGGGGATGGTCTTTTTAGATTTTTCTTATTCGCCTTAATTATTTTTTTATTGAAATAATTCATCTTACGCGTAAAGGTTTGCTTAAATATTCCCCTCACTCTCACTCACTCACTCCTATGTAATCAGTGCGGGACGATCGACGCAAGGTCATTGGGACCACTATGCGCCTTAAGACTCGAAATCGATTTGGAGGCCCAGGGCTCGGTCATGGGGATAGAAGTATTCTGTCTGGATTGGTTGGCGGTAGGGCTTTAAGAGCGCCTGGCTAGCTAGCTACCATCATTTTACCCAAGTTTATACGTAACGAACCCTCATCCTGTAATTTTAATTCGTTTTATCTCAGTGGTTTTAGTTCTTTCGACAAAGCAAAAAATACGTGTGTAATATTTTTTTCTGCACCTGGGTCGTAAGCCCCAGGCACTGCTCTTGGCTCCTTTCTCTGCAACGCGATGGACCCGGCACCCGCACGGTGAATCCATGGAATGATAAGTCGTCTCTCAGAACTGACGCACTATAGCAAATATAATTACGAGTTCATTTTAGAGAACTGTGTTTTGGATAATCCAATTATTCCAAAAACGCATTCTATCAGCGGCTGAACTGTACAAGAAAGAATAATGCGTTTGTCTTTTATAAAGCAGTGATTTTTACACAACTAAGTAGGTTAATAAGCGGGCTGCCCGCCTAATCGTAAGTGGCTAGTCGACTATGCGATATATACTTATTTCGAAGTTTTTCTCTAGTAATGCATGAATCTCCCTCCGGTAATGAATGGTATAGTGATGGATTACTTTGACATCATCACCATCATCATCATCTCAGCCGCACGACGCCCACTGCTGGGCATAGGCCTCCCCCATGGATCTCCACAACGATCGGTCCTGTGCTGCCCGCATCCAGCGGCTTCCGACCTTAGCCAGATCGTCGGTCCACCTGGTCGGGGGCCTACCCACTGAGCGTCGCCCGGATCGTGGTCGCCACTCAAGAACCGTTCGGCCCCAACGGCCATCGGTTCTTCTAGCTATGTGTCCCGCCCACTGCCACTTCAGCTGAGCAATCCTTCGAGCAATGTCGGTTACTTTAGTTTTCCTGCGGATCTCCTTATTTCGGATCCGATCACGCAGGGAGACCCTGAGCATTGCTCTGTCCATTGCCCGCTGAGCGACCTTCAGCCTTCGGACGAGACCCATAGTGAATGGCCACGTTTCGCTTCCGTAGGTCATCACTGGCAACACACACTGGTCAAAGACTTTCGTCTTGAGACACTGAGGTGATTTGGACGCGAAGATTTTTCGTAACTTCCCGAAAGCTGCCCATCTGAGCTGGATTCGACGAGAGATCTCTTTTTCGAAGTTGGACTTACCTAACTGGACTATCTGTCCCAGGTATACATAGCTGTCTACAACTTCAAGTGTAGAGGCGCGTTCAGAGCCTTCGCGCGAAGTACAACTTTTCGCTCTAACCCCGTTCAATGCCTTCGAGCGTCTCGCACGGGTGAAACAACCGGCCCGTTCAAGAACTTAAGAGTGTCGGAGCGAGTTACAACCGAACAACCGTCGAATTTGATGGTTGTAAAACGCCCTGACGTTTATTACTGAAATACTCTTACGTGATTGGATGATATTTTGTTCTAATAATTTTGTTCTCGATATTTATTAATGATATTGGTTTTGACATCCACCATTGCAAGTATCTTTTGTATGCAGACGACTTAAAGCTCTATAGAACCATTAAGTCCTCGGCCGACACTAAGAAAATACAGGAAGATCTCGATAGAATACAGCTTTGGTGTATTGATAATGCAATGTCGCTTAACGTAAAAAAGTGCTTTCATATGCGATATAGTAGACGAAAGAATCAATTACAATCGGCTTATTTCATCGACGGGTCGTCGCTGCTTCGGGTTGACGAAATTAGGGATCTTGGCGTGATACTGGATGGGAGGCTTCGTTTTGCGTCTCACGTAGACTGTGTTGTCGGGAAGGCTGCCAGGATGTTAGGATTCCTCAAGCGCAACACTAAAAAGTTCCAGAAGCCTCAGACGAAGATAACACTCTACAATTCACTGGTGCGAAGCTGCTTGGAATATGGTAGTGTGATTTGGTCCCCTTTTTACAGCGTTCACTCACAGCGCATTGAGGGTGTACAGCGGGCATTCACACGTCATCTGGCATTTGCATCTAGGGGCATCTGTTCTCGTGCGGGTTATGAGGAACGATTAAAATTCTTCAATATACAATTGTTATCGAATCGGAGGAAATTGCATGATCTATTGTTTCTCTACAAATCGGTTCATGGCGTGATAGAGACCGATAATCAGTCAGTCTCTTTATCGGTACCGCGAAGAATTCCCCGTAAACCCATAGAAAGCATCTTTCATGTTCCCCTGGTTAGAACTAATATCGGCGCCAACTCGCCAATGGTTAGAATGTACAAGAAATATAATGTGTTGAGCAAAAAAGCTGATGTTGATATTTTTAATGATACATTATCCCAATTCAGACGTAAAGTACTGAAATCATTTGCATAGCTTTAACGTTTTTTTTTTTAATTTTAATATTCATTTTTTTATTGATCTCTTTTTATATAGGTACCATATTTATTATTCAGTGACATACTATTTCAATAATTCAATTTAATTTGGTTTGATTTGATTTAATTTGGTTTATTTAATTTTGATTTATTTTATTTATTTTTATTTAATTTGATTTTATTTAATTCTTATTTGACCTTTGCTTTATTTTTCATTTTAATTATTTTGACATAGTTATTGTAACCCGCGTAGACACTCATGTTTGACATTCAAATTACTTTTTATTTTTAATCAATGTGACAATTTCTTTGCGAATGCTGTACATACCTATTATAGGCTTATACATTGGTTATGCGTCCCTCAAACAATCTCAATGTATTTAATTTAATGTTTAATGTATATGCTGTTGGTGTGTCTTATCTAAATAAATAAATAAATATTGGGGGCCATGATCTAAAATGTCATCTGATAAAATGAGAGAGAAATAAAAATTCTTGTGAGAGAGGGAGATGAAAGATTTGGTTGCTGCAATGCGTTCAACGCCTCTGGGCGAGTTAAAAAACAACCGGACAACTACACCCAGAGGCTCTGAACGCGCTCTAGTGTTCCCAATATTAACTGGAGTGGGTACAACATGGGCATTCGACATGATTTTTGTCTTATCCATGTTCATTTTAAGACCCACTTTGACATAATTGAAAGCAATCGTGATACGATTAAGGATACTAACACAGTCAAGAAGCACTCACTTGTGCTGAAGAACAAGAGTGGGTACTGAGAGTATCACTCTTAATGACAGTGAATACCTTTTTTTCTATTAAACATAGTTGGCAAATAAGCAGACTACCCCAACTGTAGATATGGCGATCTAACAGCTTTTCTATACAAAAGCTGTCAAACTGTCATATTTATTCCTCGGATGAAAGTTAACTCACGATTTAAAAATCGGCCCTAAGCCTGGTAAGCGTCTTCAGTCAGTTGGCAACAGTACTGTGGTCCTTGTTGAAGTTGCGGATTTGCGAATCGTACAGGAACCTCATGTTGGCACTATACCTACCTATAGTACACGTGGTTCCTGTGAGATCTCGTGGTTCATGTTAGCTACGTGGTTCCTGTAAGATTCGCACATCTGCAACCTATACAACAAAGATAGGGTATCTTTGTTGTAGAGGTTGCAGGTTGCGAACTTGTGACAGTTCGCAGCCTTTACTCAAAGTATCTAGTAATTTCACTGCCGGCCTTGTCCTTCAAACCGGAACAGTGATCCAAGCACCAACAAAAACAACATGACATTGTTCGCTTCCGGTCCTGTGTGGTGGAAAAGAAGAATTCCCAGCCGAGCCGCTTATTAGATAAACACTGCCTTGCCACTCTAAATTGACATAAATTGTAACTTATATTACACTATACTATTTTAGTATACTAATGTAAATTGATCGAGTTTAGGTTTACGTTTAAAGTAATTGTACAGTGAGATAACAACAAATTGAGTAATTTCTTATAGTCTGCTTAATTTAATCTGTATCGCCTCATTCTGAAATATGTCCTGATTTCATAAGAAGGAATGAGACGGAAAATAGATTGGAAGCACTTATGAATATAAAAGGATCATTGAATGCTTTTTGTCCAGTATCAGAACACATATCAAGAACCATATGATTTCGACAAACACGGGCCCGATACCATTGGGTATCTAAAGGAGCTGAGGAAACTGCTTTGCAACAGTTCTCCGAAAGTAGACCATAGCATGCAGTGTTCCGCTGGTAAGGAGTCAACTATGGGTGCGACAGACTCAGGAGGTTTTCCGTGGCAGAACATCGACCGCGCGGACGATATCGACAAGTATATCGAATACGAAAAAGGTAATGGTTTTTCACTAAATTAATTCAAAATACCTTATTGCACGTTGATAACTTAAGCAATATTCACATATATGTCAACATATCAGAATTGAAGGTTTCCATTGAGAGTATCCGAACTTACTATTAAACTACAGTAGGGTTACTCTTGAACCGAATCCGATCGATCGGCATTGAGATTGTGATTTTTCGTACGCTTATTTTTGGGCATTGGCTCCAAATTGAGCCCGTATTGTGCGGATTTTGGGTGAACCAAACTCAGTTTTGTTATTTTTTTTCAAAATACGGATCCAATTTGGCGCTAGTGTTGCTACTCAAGCGTACGAAAAATCACAATCCCAATGACGATCCATCGGAATTGGTTCAAGAGTAACCCTACAGGCCCGTGGCAAAAATTGATTGGTCATTTGAACCACCAGGAGACCTATTTAGAAAGATAGAAGGGCATTAAACAATAAGATTCAGCACTATGCCGTCACTTGTAAGCTGTCGAACTGAGTGCAGGTGAGAATTCAAAAGTACAAGTAGAGGGAGTACATTTTGGTCATATATTGCTGTACGGCATTCTTACCATCGATAGACCTATGAAAAATAATAAGAAAACACGTAGTGCCGTACAAAAATAGTGCGCCACAAAGTCAGGATTTTTTTTATTTTCTTGCGATTTTCAGGGTAAATTTGGTCATTTGATTCTGTACGGCATCGTTTCCATACAGTTTCAATTCCTCTTCTAATCCATTATTCCGCAACGCCGTACAAAAATCATGCGACAAGGGGGAAATATCGAGGGTTGCATGCAACCCCCTCCCCTTCCGTGGTCCGGGGGGTGATTTGAAAAGTACGGCATCGGTTCCAAAACATTATGTAGCACTCAAAAGTATTATTAAAAATAATGCCGTCAAAAAGTTATTGTTCATTTGAATGTATATTAATAATTATCTTAATTTCATAGTATATTTTTGATTTATAAAGCTGTAAGGTCATTTGACCCTGTACGGCAACTTATTTTTTAACATGATACTGCTAAATACAATTGTTATATAATATCGCCGTTCAAAAAAAAATGTTCTAAAAAAAATTATAGAGAAAAGCAAAAAATTCAATTTTTCAAATTGTAGTCAAAGTTTCAATAATCGTAGATTAATGAAATATAGCAATTTTCTACATATCATCGTTGTTTTAAATAGTATTTAGGTAAATAAATTAGGAAAAAATGATGCCGTACATTTTAATGCCGACCATATTTTTTGGCAGATGAAAATGACACTACCATTCCAGGAGTAGGTACTTTATGGTCATCTGATACTGTACGGCATTAACATATTTTTGAAGAGAACAATTGATAATATGTATAAATCATTATGCCGTCTATTTAAAGTGAAACAGTGTGTATATTATATCCGAAAATTTAAA
Organism: Schoenobius gigantellus; assembly: GCA_963935595.1. Taxonomy (NCBI): domain Eukaryota; kingdom Metazoa; phylum Arthropoda; class Insecta; order Lepidoptera; family Crambidae; genus Schoenobius; species Schoenobius gigantellus. The sequence continues at coordinate 6,257,450 of OZ012553.1, forward strand.
ACTATCAATCTCAGTATCAACAGTATACTTTTTGATGTACAAACATTGATATAATTTGTTTAATAGGCTAGATGACAAAAAAAATTTTTGCTTTAATAGAAGCTCATTCATATAATAAACAAAAAGAAAAAATCGGTTTTCGAATAACTATAAAAACAACCAAGATATTAAAGATTTTTCTCCATCTCTTTCAAGCAAAACGGCAATTTACAAGGAGTTTACTCAACAATGACGTACGGTTAATATCGGATCTCTTTGTCTAATCGCCTTCAAAGTAACAACTTAAAATGCTTGTATCTAATGTATTTCTAAGCCGATTTTAATTCTAATTTCACAGGACTGCATCTTTTTCCACGGTATTTTAATATTTAATGACGAGACGTAAAAATTAGAATTCAGTCATCATCCCAATTGTGTAAATAAAAAGTACTACAACTTTATCGAAAAATTTTGTATTTTTAATGATTACAAAATTGACAGAATAAGGTTTCTCTTTGAAATTAATATTCATTACTTGATACAGCCACTGAGTCGTCATCAGAATCAATGTCCTCATCGACTTCCGAATTCTCTTCTCTATCATTTTCTGAATCATGAAATTGTGTTTTCATAATCAAAGTCTTACGTACAAATTGAAAATGTAAGGATATTTTTTTTACCTATAAAGTCATCAGCCCCTTCGCCTGATTCCTCATTTTGGAATGCGCGCCGCTGGCCACGTCTTGGCTTCAGTAACAAATGAGGGAGATCGAGTGTCGGACACTGGCACGGGAGAGGATGTGTACGCAGTAAACATTTACATTGAAAAGCAGAAGTATTTTATTGAATAATTATAAATGTATTTATTACTTCTTAACACATTTTTATTATTTCTTAATTTTTTACATAATTCTTTTTCTTTATTATAATAATCTTGTGTAACCTATTTAATGACATTTTTGTAACCCAAAGGGGAAGTTGCGAGTCATTCCCAACACGAGTATCTTTGATAACTCACTGGGAAGTCTCGGCGTAACTGTTGTAAAAATGATTTTAGAAATAAAGCTATTTTTATTATTTATTTATTATTTATTTATTACTTTTATATCAATACTAGCTGACCGTATGTATTTTTGTTTGAATTATAACTAACTTTTCCCCTAGGAAAACTTTTCCAGTCAGATTTTTCCCGTACGAATATTACCCTATGTCCTTCCCCTGGTCTCGAACTATCCATATACTAAATTTCATCAAAATCGGTTTAGTAGTTTCGAAGCCTATTCAATACAAACAATCAAATCTTTGTATTATTACTTATAGATAAACTTTCAGATTTATACGACATTGACTTTTTATAGACGATTTCATTAAATACAAATGAACTACCTAAATGCCGTACAAAAATATCGTACTGAATATCACCCGTACATTTTGTTACATGGATTTTTCGAAAGTTTCTTCCCCCCTACAAACCTTTGGACCAAAAAAAATGTACGGCATGTGAAAAAATGCTATCTTTGCATAAAATAACTTTCAAAATAATTTAATTTTATGTTGTGTCAAATCACCCCCCGAACCACGGAAGGGGAGGGGGTTGCAACCCTCGATTTTTCCCCCTTGTCGTATGATCTTTGTACGGCGTTGCGGAATAATGGATTAGAAGAGGTATAGAAACTGTATGGAACCGATGCCGTACAGAATCAAATGACCAAATTTACCCTGAAAATCGCAAGAAAAAAAAAATCCCGACTTTGTGGCGCACTATTTTTGTACGGCACTACGTTTTCTTATTATTTTTCATGGATCTATCGATGGTAAGAATGCCGTACAAAAATATATGACCAAAATGTACTCCCTCTACTTGTACTTTTGAATTCTCACCTGCACTCAGTTCGACAGCTTACAAGTGACGGCATAGTGCTGAATCATATTATTTAATGCCCTTCTATCTTTCTAAATAGGTCTCCTGGTGGTTTAAATGACCCATCAATTTTCGCCACGGGCCTGTAGTCTATATCCACGAGCAGTTGTCGCTAGGTGGTCGTCTGCTATGTTTATACAGGGTGACAGGAAAAGTCGACGTATTCCTTGAAAGGGGTTATAGTACTGCCCCCTAACCATGATCGCTTAAAACAATATTAAAACCGCGCTGAGAGCGGGATGGCGCTATACGCAGCAAGAGCGGTGTCTCTGTTTTAATATTGTTTTAACCTTTGCTATAAGCGATCATGGTAGGGCCCCAGGTCATAAGCAACAAAAAAGTCCAATTAACCAGGGGTCAAAAACAGTTGGTTATCAAGCTACGACGGTTTTAAAATTTTTGAGATTTTTTCAGATTTATCAAAAAAATTTTTTTTTAAACTACACCATTTACAATGACAAATTGATTAATTGCGGAAAGCTGAAAAATGGGCAGTTAATTTAAATTAAAATTGTTGTCATAAACTTACATAATTTTGGAAATAAGAGGTCTTTATTGACAATTAAGTCGATTAAGTTTTTATCATTCTGAAAATCGACGTCAATTATTGAAAAAAAATGTATGACAGTTGGCCTAAAAACTACTAAAATAACTTGCTGGTTTCATAAGCTTTTAAAAAAGGTAAAAATATTATTTACTTTTATTAGTAGTTTTTACAGAAATTAGCAAAAAGTTGCGCTGTAGGTCAAAATTCATAATTTCATCTTTGAATAAAAATTGTCTGGAAAAGGCAAAATTACGAAGTAGAAATAAAGGAAATTGCACTTTAATACACAAAAGACTGAAAAATACTAAACAACAAACCAAAATAAATAAAAAACTTTTTTAAGTCCTGTTCAAATTGTCTTCCATTGTTACGTATGCACGCACGCAGCCTACGGCGTACCTCACTCACTGTCACACGCGTTGAAAGTGATGCCTTAATGACTTCAGCAGCTGATACGATCCTCGCCCTCAAATCTTCAATGGAAGTCGCAGGTAGACTAGATCTTTCATGTGACCCCAAAGGTAATAGTCACAGGGCGTCAAATCAGGACTTCTCGCCGGCCATGGAGTCGGGCCACCTCTACCGATCCCGATCCATCTTAGTGGATAATTTTCATCCAGCCACTGTCGTACACCACGGTAAAAGTGAGCTGGGCACCCATCATGCTGGTATACCATATTTCTTCTTGTAGCTAGCGGAACATCTTCCATAAGCGTGTTCACTTCCTCTCTTAAAAAAGTTTCGTATGTTGTGCCATTCAGGTTTTGGGGCAGGAAGAAAGGTCCAATTAAATTATCATGTACAATCCCCATCCACACATTTAGTGAGAATCTTCTCTGGTGAGCCCTTTCTTTACTTTTTCTTGGGTTTTGACCTTTAGGGGCCCAAAAGTGAATATTGTGGTCGTTTGTGATGCCATCGCGATCGAACGTAGATTCATCGGTCCACAGAATTTTCTTTTCATAATCTGGATCTTCAATCTCAGCATTGATTAAAAATCTGCAAAATCAATTCTTTTCACCGGATCACCTTCTTCAATGGCTTGAACTGGTGTGTAATGGAATGGATACAGTTGTGCTGTACGCGATGCGGCAAACCAGGCTCTCCATTGTGATATGCCATGTATTCTTGCCACTTGCCTTGTGGACACAGTAGGATCTGCTCTGAAACTCCGAATAATTTCATCATCGTCCTCGTCAACACCAACATTACCAACGAGCGGTCTACCAAGATCGCGTTGTCGTCGTTAAACTGAGCCCGTTTCTCGAATGCGCTAATAGGATGCACCAAACACGCTCACGTGAGGCAAACAGCGATCAGGAAATCTGATTTGGTACTCTCTTTGTGCTTCAGCGGCGTTACCATTACAAAAACCATAATAAAACAAAATATCTGCGTATTCTTCGTTTTCGAAAGCAGCCATTTCAAAATAACGTATCGGTTTATTTGTTATCAAAAGTTTGTCCGTAATCTCAAAAGTAGTTTCAAACTTAACAAACAATTTCAATCAGGAAAACAAATAAATGATGTCGTCGAAACATTCGTAATCCTAATCAATCATGTTCCAAAACGTCCAAAACCTATGCAACCTCTGTGGTAAGGTCAATCCAAAGAGGTTACAGCTTTTTGGATAGCAAAGAGGTTTGCTATCCAAAAAGGATTGCAAACTTCGTTCTGCTTCAATCAGTTCAACCAAAAAGGCTGGGTAAGGACGTACCTACTGCCATGATTTCTTTTAAGTTGCATGGAAATTATCTAAATAAACCATAGCCTTAGACAATTTTGAACAGAACTTGTAGTATTATTTTGTGATTTAGTATTTTTCAGTCTTTTGTGTATTAAAATGTAATTTTCTTTATTTCTACTTCATACTTTTGTCTTTTCCAGACAGTTTTTATTCAGATGAAATTATGAATTTTGACCTACAGCGCAACTTTTTGCTAATTTCTGTAAAAACTACTAATAAAAGTAAATAGTATTTTTACCTTTTTTAAAAGCTTATGAAACCAGCAAGTTATTTTAGTAGTTTTTACGCCAACTGTCATACATTTTTTTTAATTGACGTCGATTTTTAGGAAGATAAAAAATTAATCGACTTAATTGTCAATAAAGACCTCTTATTTCCAAAATTATGTAAGTTTTTGACAAACATTTTTATTTAAATTAACTGCCCATTTTTCAGCTTTCCGCAATTAATCAATTTTTCATTGTAAATGGTGTAGTTTTTAAAAAAAAAATTTTTTGGTAACAAGTCAGAAAAATCTCAAAAATTTTAAAACCGTCGTAGCTCGATAACCAACTGTTTTTGACCCCTAGTTAATTGGGATTTTTTTGTTGCTTATGACCTGTACTATAACCCCTTTCAAGGAATACGTCGACTTTTCCTGTCACTCTGTAGATTAGGTACCTAATAAAAAATATTTTTATTGTTGCGCAGTAGGCGATCACTCGACCTCTGCGCTAACCGTGTCGTCAATTAGCACACATGTTAATTGTAGTTTGTGTGTGTGCTGTGTGCCCACAAGGATTATAATAATATGTATAGTTTGTTACTATAGATACTTGGTTAATTATATTTTCGTTTTCTATTTGATTTCAATAAGTAAATGGTCTATATTGAATAATAAAGAATCTATATTGAATAATAATAAAGATTTTTGAGTTTTCGTTTGAAACGACAACACGGACAGCCCTCGTAGCATGATCACTGAATCACGATATGATAAAACGATAAATCGATATGAACTGTCAAAATATGTTACGTAATAATGGCTTCCTTGAAATTTTATCGACATTAATATATTAATCAAAATAACAATACCAATTTCCAATACATACTCTGAACTTCACGATAGCTGAAAAATACAACTTTTTTTAACAGATCATATCGATATTTATGGTTTTATCATATCGTGTTTCGGTGGTCATGCTAGGGAGGCTAGCTGAAGCTAGAAAAAATAATGAAGTGAATGTCTGTTGTAGGAAGTTTCGATTCATTCCCCTGCTCACCACATACGGTGAGCATATCGGACACGCCGCAAATCAAAGTCATCGCGAACAAATTCTCGCGGTTCAAGAAGAACCATGTCGAGTTGAGGAAACTTGAGGAGAAAGTGGTCTGTCTGGAGTACGACGTGTATTTGGGGAACGGCGCGCAGCCAGCGGAAAAGTTGAGGGCGTTCTTTTCTATCAAGCCAACGCAAGATTCTGAGGATAGTGGCAAAGGTAACTGTTTAATAAGTATTTAATTTACAAATCAATAACATACAGCTCTGCCAAGAAAAATGAGAAATGAAAGAGTGTGTACAGTATAGACCAAGTAGATCCACTTGGTCTATGATGTACGGTCAAGAAAAAATGTTTCGTCGCCTTAAAGGCGGTTTTGGCTTCCACTAGTCTAAGAATAAATAATATACCAACATACCTTTGCAAGAAACAGCAGGCCTATTACCGATCTTATGGTTTTCAAATGATATCATGATGAAATTTAACCATAGTGCAAAACGAAAAATAAGATTTTCGGTCAGATGTTTGATGAATATTCGTTCATTATATCATGATGACATCATTGAAATTATGCCATAGTGATGAATGATATCACTTTAGATCGTTAATACCAAATGAAGCATTTAATGACTTCCTTATCTCAAAATTTATACCATGTGATACGATGAAAGATCCATAATAGGCCTGCAGTACCTACTTATAAGTAATCAGTGCTGTTTCTTGCAAAGGTATGTTATCAGTGATAGATAACATTTGAATAAGTTTGACTAACTGCCTATACTTGATTTATAATGACAAGGACACGTTATCGCGAGAATTCGTATCCCGTCATCGTTTTAGAACTTCCTTTATATAACGATGTTTTGCTAAAGCAATTTATCATGCTTGCGACATGTCGAAGTTTTGGTCTAGAGATGAATGGTAATAATTTTATCGTAATTCACAAGGGGATCAAAACCTATAGAGTACTACTTCTCTTCTTTTTTTAAGAAGCAAGGTCTTTTAGCACACGTTAAGGAAAAGTCATCAATATGTACACAGTTAGGAACTTATTAGTTAGACAATTTTCTACGGAACCTTCGGTGCGCGAGTCCAACTCGCTCTTAGTCGGTTTTTTGGTATAGAATACTCGCAGAAAGCGAGAGGGCTACCCACTCCTATTATGTAACACCACTGGCAGCTAGTTTGAGGTCAAGATAGCTCATTTCAAAAGAGACTCATTGCTTAGCTGTTATGCTTAGTTCAATTCATACAACAGTTAAGTCAACAGTAACATCTCTGACCTTCTTTACAGAAATTCCGCACATTGATAGTATACCATCCATTGTAAAGAACAGATTCAACTTCGCCAGCGACGACTTGAGACAGCTACACGAAAAGGAAATTGAAATCATAGATAGCCAAATAGGAGGGAATAAAACTTACTTGGATGATCTCAAGAGAGTACTGAGGAGAAAACAGGCAGTAAACTCTAGAAAAAACAAAAACTCTTTGGACTTGGTATCTCTATACGAGATGGCTAAACGTCAAAGCCCAGCTTTAGACTATCAATATTCCAATACAAACTTTTTATCTAAAGCAGAATTGCAGGAGATCAAAGAATTGATTATCAGCAAATGCGCTTCGAGTGTCCACGGTATCAACAGGAGAACTGTTAGGAAAGATCCCGATGCAAGTAATCAAGATATTGGGGTCATATCTCAAAGCATAGTCGCTGAGCTCTGGCGAGAGGGCAGCACTGTTTGCAATTAAATGGCGTGATTAATAAAACATTTGTTTTTATTTGATAAAATATGAAAAAATAGTCTCTCTTAATTAATCTTTACACATACTTAAACTAATTTAACAAAAATAATATCTCAGTTGATATAACATTGTGGTACATTAGTAAGTTACCTGAAGAAATGTATTAATGACGTTCATTTAAGTTGTTCGTGTCACCAATTGGTAAGTTGAGTTGTCTTTGAGGTAAATTTAGGGTATTGATACGGCTTTTAGGTATTACCCATCAATTTTTTCCATTCTCAGCAGTTTCAGGGTTGAAGGCTGGGTCCAGTCCGAGTTTCTTCATCTCTACAGCCATCTCAAACAGGTAGTCGTAGCATTCCGTCCTGAAATATTAGATAACTATTTTTTAGAGATGCAACGAATAGTGTTTTGGCCATATACCGAATACCGGCTATGTGAATATAATATTCGGCTGTTGCCAAACAACAGATCCGTGTCCATGGTTCATCAATGAAAGACCAAAAATAAAATGTCTAAATTAACGTTTATCAGAATTTGCCTTCGCGATAAAAGTTTCCGGCTATACAAACAACGCATTCACTGTTCATCATTCACAATTCATTGCAAAAATGAATCACTTTTGATGAACAATATATATAAAAGAAGCTTGTGTCTTTGTTAAGAATAACCAAGAATATTTTCAAAAACGTGTGGATGTTAATGATAGGCATACAAGAATTCAATACAAACACTTAATTTATCAGCCTCCTTGTCACACTTACTTATATAAAGTGAATGTATTTAATATGTTAATCTGTTTATAGTATAATAAATTGCCGAATTATATTAAAATTATTGAAGGTAGTGAACATTTTAAGAAAATATTGACTACATGGCTAAAAGCAAAATGTTACTACACCACCAAAGAATATTTAAATGACATTTTATAATAAAATTGTTATCCTATTAAGTATTAATATATTAGTTGTTTGTTTATGTTAAAATTTTATAAAATTATGTTTTGACTTCATTATTATTTTTTAAAATGACATGGATTATTAATATTTCAATGAATGGATTATTATTTAGCAAATTTTTTTTAACAGTTTAATTATCTAGAATGTTTTATAATTTGAATGACATAGCCTATCAATAGGTGCTTATTTTCAATAATGTAATACAATTAACTATTATAGAAAAATTTTATAAATGTTTGCACGCCTGCTTGCAGGTAGAATGCATCGGAATTGATGACTGTAACACCTGAAAATACTGTATTCTTGCAAATAAATGTATTATTATTATTATAGAACCATCTAATTTCGGCTTTACGACCTGCCTCGATGCTGGGCACGCGGGGGTGACGGGGCGGGAGTCGGGAAGTATTTGCTTCGTTTGCGTGCTAATCTTGTCGCGCCGCGTTGTTTTACATTTTTGTGATTTCAGATTTCTTGATTTTCTTAAATCATTTTAAGTATCGTTTACAGATGTGATGAATTCAGATTCTACTGCCCTAGCTTTTAGTAAATTTTATGAAATGTTTCAATTGCTTTACAACCTATGCTTTCCAATAATAAATGTTAAAATAAATAACCGTCCATTTAAATCAAAATGGTTATCAAAAGGTTTGAAAAAATCTAGTAAAACTAAAAGAGCATTGTTTTTAAAATACAAACTTAATAACAAACATAAAAAAGATGCTAAGGCAATATATAGGAAATATAACAAAATATACAAAGCATGTATTCTTAAGGCTCAAAAACTAACTAATCACAAATATATCACATTTAGTAAAAATAAGTGCAAAGCCACTTGGAATACAATTTCTTCGAAACAACCAAATAATTTACATAATAATGACATGAATACCCTCATTTTTAATAATAATAAATACACTGACCCTATTGACATATGTAATCTATATAACGAATATCTTATAAATATGACAAATAAGCAACCTAGTAATTTAATTAACGCTAACTACAGATACTTAAAGAAAAATCCGCATACTATCTATTTAAAACCCACAAATGAAAATGAAATTTATAACATTATTATGAAATTAAACAACAGTAAAGCCACAGGTTATGATGAAATTAATACAAAGGTTCTGAAAGCATGTGCACAGAGTATTTGCCAACCTCTCTCACATATTATAAATTTAAGTTTTTCTGAAGGTGTATTCCCGGAAGAGCTAAAGTTATCAGTTATTCGACCTGTTTTTAAAAAAGGGGATAAGCTCGATCCCAATAATTACCGACCAATAACAATAATCACGGTATTATCTAAGGTTTTTGAAAAAGCTATGTTGGTTAGGCTAAACAGTTTTGTAGATCAATATAACATTTTGTCGGACGAACAGTGTGGATTTCGGAAGGGAAAGTCTACTACTCTTGCTTGTTTTAAACTTATAAAATGCATTTCTGAAAGCATAAATCAGCGCATTCCCGTTGTGTCAATATTTATTGACATGACAAAAGCATTTGATTTTGTGAGTCACTCAATATTGCTCAACAAGCTAGATATTCTTGGCATCAGAGGAAAAGCAAATGACTGGATTAAAAGCTATTTAAATAATAGACTTCAGTGTACAGAAATAAAGAGAGTTGTTCAAGAAACGAAAAGGATTTCGCGAAAAAACAGTTACAGGTCAGAGTACATTTTAAATAAGACGGGAGTTCCACAAGGTAGCGTGCTTGGACCCCCATTATTCATATTGTTTAGCAATGATTTTCCCAATGTTATTGATGATGAATGTGTGATGTTCGCTGATGATATTGCCATAAATGTTCAATGTAAAAATAAAGAGATTGCTGAAGCAAAACTTAATATAACTTTAAATGAAGTAATCAACTGGCTACAAGTTAATCAACTTAACATTAACTTAGAAAAAACTAAAATAATGCAATTTCTATCCTACAATTCAAAACCATTAGATATACAAGTAACACAAAATAATGTTGCCATAGAATTAGTTGAATGTTTTAAGTATTTGGGTATGAATATTGATAAAAACTTAAATTGGAAAAGTCATGTTGATATGGTATGTACAAAGATCGACAGATTCGTATTCGCCTTAAAAAAACTTAGACAGACAGTTTCCACAGAAGCAGCGGTAATGGCATACCATGGCTATGTCTCATCCGTTCTGAGTTACGGAATCTTAATTTGGGGAAACTCATCTGACGTAGATAGAGCTTTTAGAATACAGAAGAGATGTCTAAGAATGATACAAAATGCTTGGTATGATGATAGTTGTAAGCCACTATTTAAGAAGTTTGGCATACTTACGCTGCCCTGTATATATATCAAAGAAGCTTGTATCTTTGTTAAAAATAACACAGAATATTTCAAAAAACGCGTAGATGTTAATGATAGGCATACGAGAACTCAATATAGACATTTAATTTATCAACCTCCTTGTCACACTTATTTATATAAAGTGAATGTATTTAATATGTTAATCTGTATATATAATAAATTGCCTAACGATATTAAAATTATTGAAAATAGTAAACATTTTAAGAAAATATTGACTACATGGCTGAAAACAAAATGTTACTATACCATTAAAGAATATTTCAATGACATTTTATAAATATCCCATTAAGTATTAATATATTGTTGTTTGTTTACGTTAAAATTTATATAAAAATTAAATTATGTATGACTTTATTATTAATTTTTAAATGACATGGGTTATTAATATTCTATGACATGAATTATTATTTAGCAATTTTTTTTTGACAATTTAATATTATATAAAATGTTTTATAATTTATATGACATAGCCTATCAATAGGTGTTTACTTTTAATAATGTAGTATAATTATAGAGAATTTTATAAATGTTTGCACGCCTGCTTGCAGGTAGAATGCATCGGAATTGATGAATGTACCACCTGAAAATACTGTATTCTTGCAAATAAATAAATTATTATTACGATCAGTAAAAATGGCTTTAGCAGTTATACTCAAAAAGTCTCCAATTTGGGGGCAGGTCTTGTGTATGAAGATAAACAAAATCGGCTTTTACCAGCCAATGCTCTCCGGTATTCATTCACCACAATCTGCCTTTAATTCATTTTAAATATTAAAATTACTCAATTTATCTTTTTCTAAATATATGCTCGAAATTCGAAATAAATACTTTTTTGATTGAAATATATTTTCATATTTTTTTGGTATTCGGTATTCGGCCGAATATTGTCACTATTCGGCCGAATACCGAATATCTAGGAAAATGGCCGAATAGTTGCCGAATATTCGTTGCATCTCCACTATTTTTACAAAAGAGTCCTTAAACCTTGAATTGGAAGAACCAGGTTGTGGTCTTTCTTTTTCCGTTTCATCAAAATCTAAGGCCGGTAACAGTGCTGCTGGTAGTTTTATGAATTTTTATATAAATGACGATCGGTGAATCTATCGTCATTTATATAAAACTTCATAAAACCTTACAGTGCTACACTGACCATAATGGATGCGCACGGCGCTTCGCTCTGCGTACTTGTACCGTCGGTCAAGCGCGTCCGTAAACGTATGTGCGTATAATTGTCGTCAAAAGAATTTTTCGAGCGATCTCATAACGAACATGACAAAATATATAGACACCGAACCATTAATCACTTGTTGGTCAGGATAGCACTGAATACTACAAGCTGACAGTCGGTCATTACGTATCGTGAGGACTGAAGTTACGCACCGACGGTCTGCTTAGCACTGAAACCAGCCTAAGCATATTAATTTTGAAAGAATAGTTTGCATTTTATTAAACGTCTCTGGTTTTAATACTCAGTACTCGAGCCGTCTGCGGGGAACTTTATACTGCCAAGCAGCGGTGCTCGCATTACTCTTCCGGTTTGAGGGCAGTGAAATTACTGGGTACTGTAACTTAAAATCATTGGCGTCCTTGTGGGGATTCTAGATTTGTAAGTTTTAATGGAACCACATGTACTACAGGTGACTGTAGTCATTAAACATATGGCGGGCTTGTATGCCAACTTAGTTGTATAAAAAAACATTCTGCTTATTAAGTGTTCACTTATCTTCTGCACATCGTGAACTCTGAAAAATTCGACATTTGGCGTAATAAATACACATTGCCTATACTATAAGTCTCTGGATATTGTTTGCGGATGGTCAGTAGACTTCCAGACTGATCTTCCTTGAATGGCGACGCTGAAGACGTATTTGAGTTTACCTGGATTTCTCAACGACAAGGGAACTTACATCGTGTTTGCTTGCTGCCAAGTCTTGCCCCACAAAAATACTCCTTGGTTACTCTTTAGAATTGCCCAACACTTACTTCTACCTGAAAGTGTTGATGCTTTGACCCACTTTCTGCTCCAACGCGGTGGCTGAAGACGAAGTGACCTTCATCTGGATTGGATTCCATTACTGAAGGGCAACTTACAAAGTGCCAAGCATCACCTATATTTGTGCCGATGCACCAGAACTGCATTTGGCACCCACAGCTGCCAGAGTGCAAGAAATCAAAGTAGGAAACACCTGATGTACTATGCAACTTACATCGTCTTAGCCTGCTGCCAAGTCTCGCCCCATACATAGACACCGTGTCGTCGCACAAGCACCGCGCTGGCGCCTGGATACTGTTTGAGTGCTTCAGCGAGGCTTCCAGCCAGGTCCTTCTCGAACGGCGTGTTCTCTATTATGGGCACCACTAGCTTCTCATCGTAGCGGAGGAAACGACCCAGCTTGTCGTCTTTTATGCCCTACGCACAAGATAAAGAACTAAGCAGTACAACTATAGAGCAGATTAGCAGTAAAATGGAAAATAATAGTAATAATATGGATGAATAAATTTTATGTCTGCTGCTGCTGTAGATAAGAACCATGTTTTTACCAATATTTTCATGTTAAATTTGAGGTATGTGTTAAAGATTTTACCTTTTGAGTTCATCCTATATTTCAAACATTTACCACCATCCATTTGGTAAATCTTAGGTAAGAGCATAGGCGTAGAAGGTATAACTTTATGATTGGGTTGTTCAAATTGAAGACTTCAATTTGCCTATATACTGATACAAAACCTACGCCTTTTTACTTTTTTGGGTGAAAAAATTCATTCTATCTAGTAGTGTCCGATCGAAGCTTTGACTTCAGCCACATTCGGCCTAAAAATGCACCTACAGCCAAACTGTCGACTTTGGCGAAAATTGGCAGTATTAAATTAAAGTATTTAATTACTAATTCTTCTTTAATATATTTTTAAGATGTCAAAAAGCTAATAAAGACTAAATATTCCTTTGTCAATTTTATGTGTGAAGATTGAAGAATCACATTTTATTACATAAATGTAACTTCATAAAAAAATAATATAATAATAAAAACTTTGACTGATTAACTTAATTGTGACTGTCAGGGAGCGTCGGGTGGCGCTGTGGACTCGGCACTTGCCTTCCAATCGGGAGGTCGAGGTTTGAGATCCGCCATGTACCAATGTGTTTTTCGTTTCGAAATTCACATGTATATTTGTCTGACGCTCCTACGGTGAAGGATAACATCATGAGGCAACCTGCATACATCTGCGAAAAAATTCAATGGTGTATGTGAAGTCGACCAATCCGCACTGGGCCAGCGTTGTTGACTAAGGCCTAATCACCCTAACATAGGGTAGGCTTGAGCCCCTCGGTGGGGACATGTGTGAGCTGTGATGATGATGATGACTGTCAAATTGTTTTGAAATATTAATATTTAAATTTACAGTTTTCATAAAGTCTCAACACCACAGCTCATATGTCCCCACCAAGGTAGGGTAGGGTGTTTAGACTTCGCCAACGACGTTGGCAGATTATTCGACATCATATAGGTACTTACACCTTTGAATTTCTATACAGATGTATGCAGGTTGCCACACAATGTTTTCTTTTAGCGTAGGAGCGTTGGACAAATGTACATATTAAATTCCAAAAACGAAAAACATTGGTACATGGCAAGGTCGAACCCAGGACCACCCGATAAAAAGGCCAGTGCCGAGTCCACGATGCCACAGACACTCCTTTCAAAAACATCATTGTTTTATAAATTTTATCCAATCTTGTACAGATTTTCTGAGGGTTATTGAACCTAAGCCTTCGGCTTCAGCTTTAGCCAAGAACTGACCTTCAGTCAGATACCTACTGCTATCTAGTGTGCACTGACTTTTAATTGTGCTACTACTACTACATATTAACAAAAGCAAAATCGAAAGTAGAAAATCAAGCTCAAAACTTGCAGCTACATTGACTAAAAAATATCGAAAGAGGTAGTTAGGCCAAATGTAGACAACATAGTACCTAAGTAAAAGTTTACCGTATCTGTCCTCAAACATCACTTTGAGAATTTGAATATAATATTTACCTTTATCATCTCTTGGTGAGTGATAGTGAATTCTTTGTTGTATAGTAAAGTACAGCGCACAGCGTGAGCGGAATGTGTATGGATGACTGCGCCAGCACCTCTCTCGCGGTATGCCAGCAAGAATAATGGAGTGCATTGACTTTTTTTCAACCTGAAAATATTATGACACTAACAAATAACTTGAAATCTCCGAACACTCATAAATAGACAATAAAAAAATTGATTTCTATCAATATTAACAGAGCAGAAACAAAATAGTAATTTATTGCAACATCCTATGATATATAGGCACTTGGTTTTAAATACATAATGCTCAAGATTTAATCACTTACTTCTTTTCTGGAGCTGGTAATTCCAAATCCTGATCATCGATAGTCTGAACAAATAAGTCATCAGGTTTCATACGTTCTTTTTGTACTCCAGATGGTGCAAAGTAGATTTTTCCTCTACAAAATAAAATAATGACAATTTCATTAAATATTCATGCAAAGATTTCATTGAAAAACTATTTTCAAATCATTATTGTGAAAAAATATATTTGTTTTTTATTTCTAAATAAATGATTATGTTTAAAAATAGCTAAGTCTAGTTGATTACCTGAACTAGTATGATTGCTACGTTATCCATTTTAGTGATTGGTTGAAGGTATGTGGTTGATATGATGTTTGTTTGATTTTTCATATAACGGGATAGCTACTAAAGTCAATATTGCATTGGTTGTACTACCACACAGCATTAGCTTTTAGAAACAAAAAGCGAATCATTTCTATACTTACCCTTCTTTGATAGAAATGCCACCACCAGTCCCAGTGACCCATCCCAAGTTATAAAATTGTTTACATAGCTCCGGAATAAGATTTCTTGGATGTTCCTGACGTATTAAATATTCATGAATTTCGGAAAATTATCAAAAGATAAAGGAATTACTTACCTATAATATGACTACAAAAATATTATTATGGATTCTAAGTCGTTTCTTTCTGAAAAATTATTTTCTAAAATACTTACGAGATCTAGTTCTGACATTTTCTTATGAGGATTACACAATGGAAACGTTAACTAATAAGTATAATGGATATTGTACGGCCAGAGCGTAATCTTATCTACATAGTTATGCAATTTGCTTGTCTTATATAGTACCTATTCACAGAACACAATTAAGTTATTCAATATTTACCAACAAAGGGCACCATTGTTTACTTTTTTTTTTTTTTTTTTTAATTTATTAACGACACTGGGTACAAGCCCTTTCGTGTCAATCATTACAATTTTAACAATAAATTAAAGTAATCTTAAAACTATTACAATCAAATTAAACTAATATACGTATTATATTTTCTTAACTGTATCTAGAACATAATTATATACAATTTTAAAATATTTTTTATTACTTAGAAGATTATGTAGTGAGTTAATGTTATCTGTAGTATTACTGTCATTTCCATCGTTATTATTGCACAGTTCACTGGCCAGCACTAGTCTTGAGAGATTGAATTGAGGACATTTTAAGAATAAATGTTCCAAGTCGGCTGTAATATCTTCATTACAAAAGTTGCATTTTGGATTATCGATGAGCCTAAGTCGAAAAAGGTGAGATAGGATACTACAGTGGCCAAATCTTAGACGGCATAAAGTTGTCACAAAGTTTCTGCTGCTTATGTCGGCTATATTACAGAAGTCCAGTGCTGCCAATAAAAAAATCTCGAGTCCCCGCGTCAGTCTTGTCTATTCCCCGCTGGTTTTTTTTTGGTTCCTTCCCTCCCCACAACTTCTCCCACCGCGTTTACACATTCGCGCGAATCAGTGCTGCCAACTACACTGTAATAGTGGTAAAAACACTGCACTTTCATCATTTTTACCACCTACTGTAGAAACTTGGGAATTACACTGTAATTTTTGATGTTTTGATATGGCAACATATTAAAATCCTACCGAATAAATTTGGGGATTCCCCTTGTATCGAATCAAACGGAGCAGTGAAATTATACGACTAAAATTAAAAGCAACCGTATCGTGATGAAATACAGGCAAAATGAATTGCAACCTTTTTTAGTAGTATTCAAATTCTTTATTTTGGTCTATCAACAAACTTAATTCGCGGAGTAGACGTGCATACGAACAATTACGAACTTATTGTATTACTTGTGTTGTATTTCTATTATTTTGATTTGAATTTGTGTGCTAACTATTATAATGAACAGTGACTCGAGTGATGACGATAGGTCGACAACTGCAAAAAAAAGAAAACACTATGTTCAAAACTTTAGAGACGAATGGCTGAACAATAGACAGTTCTCAAATTGGCTCCGTAAGTTTCCAAATGATAAAAATAAAGCTTTATGTATTGTTTGCAATGCAACATTAACAGCCGACGTACATGTTATTAAAAGACATGGACAAGGAAATAAGCATAAAATCAAAGAAAGCCTGTCGACTGCATCAACATCTAAGCAGCAGTCTATTGTCAGTGCGTTCAAAGGAACTCCCGCTAGCGATAAGCAAATGGTCAAAACTGCTGAAATCAAATTAGCCGCATTTGTCGCTGAACATAAAACCCACAATATAATAAATCATTTAACTGACCTTTTACCCAAGATATTTCCTGATTCGCAAGTAGCAAAATCAATTAAAATGAAACGTACCAAATTACAAGCCACTATTAATAATTGTATCGGTGCAGCTGAAAAAAAAATTTTCGGTATTAATCGATGAAAGTACAGATATTGCTGTAGTAAAGACGCTGGCGATAGTGGTCAGATATTATGATCCTTGCCGAGGTAAAATAATAAGTAGATTTTGGGATTTGATACAGCTGTTCGACGAGCAAAATTCTGATCACTCTGCTACTGCCGAAAAAATATTTAGTAAAGTTATTGAATCATTCAACAAACATTCTGTTTTACTAAAACAGATAATCGGTTTTGGGTCTGACGGCTGCAACACCATGATGGGTTGCCGTAACTCCGTTTCATCTAGGTTTCGACAGCTTCTTCCTGGAATCACAGTTTTGAAGTGTATATGTCACTCGCTGCACTTGTGTGCCAGTGACGCATGCAAAGAGTTGCCGATAAACTGTGAAAAGTTGGCTCGCGACATATACAACTATTTCAAGAATAGCAGCAAACGATTGAGTGAACTAAAAGAGTTTCAGCGTTTTGCCGAAGTAGAAATGCATAAAGTATTAAGGCCAAGTCAGACAAGATGGTTGTCGTTATCCGCCGTTGTCGAAAGAATTTTAAATCAATGGGATGCCTTGAGGCTCTACTTTGATAGTAAATGGCTAATTGACGCGGAATGCCAACATATACATTTACATCTAAATGATCCATTAATGAAGGCTTACTACTACTTTCTAGCATACATGCTTCCAAAGTTTACACAGATAAATACATTTTTCCAAAGTGAATCTGCTGTTATCATGGAACTGGATAGTAAGATGACAGATTTTTACCGCGAATTAATACTGATTTTGATGCCCAGAACATATGTCAATTCAGTTCCGATTGAATCGATCGACCCAACTGACAGTACAAAGTATAGAAATATAGAAGAAACATATTTCGGTTTAGGCGTACAAAAACAACTCTTGTTAGTTGAAAGCAATGAAAATGTATTAGATTTCAAAAGAAAATGCAGAAAATTTGTAATAACAGCTTGTGTGGGAATACGTAAACGCTATTCTGTAAATGACAAAGTTCTTGGACCAATTTCCTCCTTAAGTCCCGAGAAATGTATTTTGGACGCTAGAGAAGAGACTTTGTCACATTTTTTTGAACTGTTTCCGAGAGTATGTCCTGAATCATTAGAAGCGCAACAATTACTAGACGATGAATGGCGAAAATTACCATCATACTTATAAGAACACAAATTGGATGTTAATCTAGCACCGGACGAGTTTTGGCATACGGTAACTATTCAATTATTAATCTAAAACTTACTATAATAACATCTTAAAGGTAGTAATTTAAATAGTTTTAATTACAATACAATTTTTTTGTAAACAAGGTGGCGCAAATGGGAAAACAACAAGAATCAGATTTTAAGGAACTTCCTAAATTCATGTTGGGAATTTTATCTCTGCCACACTCAAATGCTGAATGTGAGCGAATATTTAGTAAGGTAAAAAAATACTTGCTATAGAGCTTGCTATACCTACTTGTTTAACCCATTCAGTTTTTGTTTTAATGTATATTGAGTTCTCTAAATATTTTCTTTTAATTATAGGTAAACGACATTAAGACGAAAAAAAGGAACAAATTAATGACTAAATCAATTAAAGGAAACATTTTGAGTGAGCAAGCCATCCATAGAAATGGTTCATCTTGTGTCGATTTTCGCCCCACGCACACGATGTTGGAAAAATTTAACACAAGTGTGTACAATGACGAAGAAATCAATGTTGTCGTGTTGTCAGATTCTGACTAAGTTTCAATTGTATTGTATAATAAATGTTTAACTCTAGGTAACTGTTTATTTTTTTAACACTGTAATTTTACAACTATTTTAGATGTAAGTGCTACACATTTTTCGTAGATCTACTGTAATTTTGACAGGGGAACACTGTAAATACGTTTAAAAAGTTGGCAGCACTGGCGCGAATCGCGAGGCGAATAGCGACAGGACAGGAGCGACAGCGAGGCGAATAACAAATGCGACATCCGCTTTTGAAAATTCTCGAATTTGGCTGGCGGGTCGGGACTCGGGAGTATTAAACAGTGTTGCCAAGGCCCTTGAGTCATAAGTCTTAGTCACGTATTGTTTCCTCAAAAGTCACTTTTTAACCGACTTCAAAAAAGGAGGAGGTTATCAATTCGGTTGTATTTTTTTTAAATGTTTGTTACCTCATAACTCCGTCATTTTTAAACCGATTTCCAAAATTCTTTTTGTATTTGATAGAGCATACTGCAAGGGTGGTCCCATGGTCACCAAAGTTAGGATCTGATGATGGGATCCCATAGAAAATCGAGGAAAACACTAATTTAAATAATGTAAATATAGTGTAAATTAGGGTTTCTTTCACTGAAAAGATTTTGTTTACGCTCGAGGAAGAGCGAGTGGCAACACTGCATATAGTCTGTGCATGTGAGAGCCTGTGGCGGCCGGCCGCTGTGACATGTCAGTCGAGTCGAATTTGTAATGACATTGAAATAAGTTAGACGTGGCGCGCTTCTTCTAGCTAGAGTAGAATTGTTATTGTCGCGAATGTCCACTCGTATAATGTCGATTAAAAAGTGAATTGGCGACCTATTAGGGAAACGCAAATGTAGTGAAAGTGATCCGGTCGTGGTTCGGTGGATTGACAGCAGCCCTTCAGGAGCCGCGACTTCCTTCGAGCTAGCTCAGGAAGTCCACCGGCTACATACGGAGACCGGATCGGCTTAGAGGTAAGAGATATTGTATTTCATTAGATTGTAGTCAATCCTTAAAATCAGCATAATATCGGCGAAACGCAGAATTGGTGGCGTCGACTTTAGGCGCTATCAGATTTCATTCACTAAAAAGTTAAAAAATATATATTTTTTTTACAAAAAATAGAACCGACTTCAAAAACACTGAAAACTTAAAAATAATATAAGAATAGGTACAGACAACATCACACTTGTATATTGAAGTCGGTGACAAATAACACTTTCTAGGAGATCATCGTTTGGCGCCGACTTCAATATAGAAGTGTGATGTTGTCTGTACCTATTCTTATATTATTTTTAAGATTTCAGTGTTTTTGAAGTCGGTTCTATTTATATTGTTACAAAAGTCACATTTTTGCTGTAGTATTTAAAAAAACTTGTTTAAGAACCTAAGTAAAGTAACAAATACTTTTATAAACCTTTTCAATGATACATATGTTTACGCTCGAGGAAGAGCGAGTGGCAACACTGTTAATAGTCTGTGATATGGCGGGGCTGTGGCGGCCGGCCGCTGTGACATGAGAGTCGAATTTGTAATGTCATTGAACTAGTTACCACGCGGCGCGTTATCTCGAGAAAAATTGTAATTGATTTGTGTTTGCGCGGCGCACCTAATTATTGTGGTGACGAAAGTCCGCTTATCATTGTTTTCCGAAATAGTTATTGTCACGAATGTCCGCTGAGCGGTCAGCTAATTAAGTGAGCTAGTGAGTGGTGGTGGCCTAATAGGCCCATGTGTTCCGATCGTGGTTCGGTGGATTGACAGCAGCCCTTCAGGAGCCGTGACTTCCTTCGAGCTAGCTCAGGAAGTCCACCGGCTACATACGGAGACCGGACCAGCTTAGAGGTAAGCAATAGTGTTTTCTAGGAGCGTGTAGTCGGTCTTAAAATGAGCATAACAATCGGCGAATCGCCGAATTGGTTGCGTCGACTTTAGGCGCCACCAACATAAGTAACTAATTTTTGGATGCGTTCCTATAATAAGCATTGCAAAACAAAATTGTTAAAAAATCGACAAGCCTAAAAAGTCACGGAAGTCACAGACATGCCGCAGAAGAGGGTCAAAATTCACAAAAAAATGTGTCTTTTGCGATCATTTGGCAACACTGGTATTAAAAACTCTTTAACAATACTTAAGTAAGGTTAGATATAAGTAGATTGTTAGTATAAGCGGCGTAGCTAGGTAACAAAGGGCCCTGGTGCAAATAAAATATCAAGTAAAAATATTAAATATACAAATACTTCAAAAATGCTAAGCTACTTTATCATCAGCTCTTTTTCGTGCATTGCAGAGCAGGTAATAAAAATATTAAACACTAAAGACATAAATTACAATTAATACTTGATTTCACAAGTTATTGTACACAAAAATACAAAAAGAGAACACAAACAACACACATATGAGTACAAAAAGGTTTGGCTTATCTCTGATGAAATCTCTTCCAGCCAACCTACAGTAGGAAAATTTACAAAAACAAAAAACAGATGATGTAGGTATTGGGCAATAAAACAAAATAGAAAAGATTAAATGGTTTATTTTATAAAGGTCGGACCTTCCAACTGGCTAAATAGCAATTATATTTTCAATCTTTTCCTAGCTTTAGTTTTTGCAAAAGTATCAATGACTTCGGTTAAATCCATACAATAACCATTTTCGAAAAAATATCTTGAATCGAATTCACAATAAAACGCATATCGATGAATAATAAAACGCACATATCGCTATCCGTCAAGTTGACAACACTGCCAACCCACAGAAAGAATATAAGGGAATTCCCTAGGTATAACTTTCGAGTTTCTGTCAACTGAGTTGCCATAATTTAATTAAATCGGGTTGCAAACTGCCATATTCATTTTGAAAATGGAAGATCGAAAGTTCAGTTCGATCGAGATTTTCTTTTAAGGATTCGAGGGCCCCCTGAGCTTGAGGGGCCCGGGGCACTGCACCGCCTTGCCTCTGGGTAGCTACGCCACTCAGTATACCTATCATATTTTAATGCTGAATATGCAATTTACTTGGTTTTTAACCGGAGCTGCACTTTTAATCACTTTTCGATTATTTTATTGAAAATTCCAATAGTTCGCACCATTGATTTACCACCAAACTTAGATAACGCATGAACGTTGGAAAAGTGGGCCTGTGAAGAACTCGCCCAATCGCGACTCGTGCAGTTCTTTTTTTTACAAGCTTTTAATTAACTAGCAATGTAAGTAAGTATGTAAGTATGTATGTTCGGGTGGAATCTTGCAACTCAATTTTGAAGCAGATATCTTTAACAGATTGAGCTGAAATTTTGTATACACGTTCAGTTTGGATGACAATGCATGGTTGACTGTGTGACGTCATTCTAAATCCAAGATGGCGGCATACCCAAGATGTCGGACCAATTATTTTTAATACACCCCTACAACATGGGTATCAAATAAAAGGTATTGCTAAGAGTAACTCTAAAAATAATGTGACGTCACTATTAATCCAATATGGCGGACTTCTAAAGCTTGAAAATCAATTTTGAAGTAGATATCTTTAACCGATTGAGCTAAAATGTTGTATACACACACAGTTTGGATGACAATGCATGGTTAACCGTGTGACGTCATTCTAAATCTAAGATGATGGCATATGCTAGATGGCGGACCATTTATTTTTAATGCACTCCTACAATATAGGTATCAAATAAAATGTCTGGCTAAGAATAACTTGAAAAATAAAGTGATATCATTATTAATCCAATATGGCGTACTTCTAAAGTTAAAAAATCAATTTTGAAGTAGATATCTTTAACCGATTGAGCTGAAATTCTGTATAGGCGTTCCGGCAAACGACCTTGCAACAATGATGCGTTGAATGAGATGAACAGAGTGAGAAACGTGTCCAGTGATAACTAAAAAGTAAAAAATTAATTAAATGTACAAAAACCTTTTTAAAAACAAGCTTTTATTTAAATGCGCTAAAAAGAAAAAATAAACTTATACACTAAAACTTTTACTTACTTCTAACGTTATTTTACATTTGACACAATTTATATGACATAAAAGCTTGTCGCGAGATTTAATTTTGTAGATAAACAAGTAAATTAAATAATTTGATGTAAATAATTTTATACATTACAATTTTCAAAGTAAGTAAATACAAGTAGGTACTTAAAAGTACTCTTTTAAGTACTTTTAAGTTACTACACACAAGTAAAAAGCTTTTATGTCATATAAATTGTGTAAAATGTGAAATAACGTTATAAGTAAGTAAAAGTTTTAGTGTAAAAGTTTATTAATTCTTTTTAGCGCATTTAAATAAAAGCTTGTTTTTAAAAAGGTTTTTTTACATTTAATTTATTTTTTACTTTTTATTTCCATAGTAAGTGATTACCTGTGTCGGCACGTCAACATGCCGAAGTGCTAATTCAAAAGTAATAAAAGCCAGAAACGGCGAAAAAAGACGGGATTTCATATTTTGCGGGAGTAAACTCATTACACATCTTATCATGTATTCAAAATATTCAAATATTCGATTTATACGTAAAAACCAATCAAAAACAATTATTTTAATCATAAATATGTCGCTTCGCCCCAGTGTCAGTACATCACAATCATCACGCTCACACAGGCGTCGTATCACGATGTGTTGTCTCATTCATGTGTTGTAGCGACAACGCAATAAGCAATTTTGAGCATTATGTTTGAGACTATAAAGTTGATATTTTCTTGTAGAAATTATTACAGATGATTTTTAATTCGACGGAATTCTGACAGGTGTCATCCATAGACAAATCAGAAATAAATAACCTTTTCTACTTAGAATTTATTAAATATTTAATAACAAAAAATATGAAACAGAATTAGATCAAGTAATGATATTGTAATTAGCTTTTTTTTGTGCACTCAATGCACACTAGCTAGAATGTAAATTTTTAAGTGCTAAATGGAAAAACAGAGTAAAACAACATATTTCTCAAATAAAAATATTTATTAATATAAATATTTATTCCTATTTCTGCACCTTTCCCCTTGATTGTCCTTTTTCTTATTTCCCTGTCTTAAGGTTGCCTTGAAGAGATTGCTTTTTAGCAATAAGGCCGCCTATTTGTACATATATATATTTTTTTACATTTGTATCCCATTGTCATACTATTTTTGTGCAATAAAGATATTAAGGTTTTGGTACAATAAATATATTATTATTATCATCACTTATATCATCATTGTCGTAATCATCATCAACTCGGATTATAAAACTCAAACTCCAAAATCTTTATTCAATATAGACCTTTACAGGCACTTATTGACGTCAAACAAAACATTAAAAATCTTCAAACAAGAATCTAATTAACTAATTATTTAATCCTTGTATGTACACACACCTCAACCATTATTATGAGATGATGCAAATGCAAGTAAAATGTATGCAAATACAAGTAAAAGTAAATTGAAAAAAAGAAGTTGAATTGCTAATTAGACGGAGTAAACTGACAGATCGAATGTTGCCACTTTTTTATACAATGAAAATAGTGTTGTGCTAAAAATATTAACCCCATTGATTTATTTCAATTGATTAATCGGAGACAACCACGGTGTTGATGGCGTGCCGATCTTTGTTATGGATGGAATACCTCTTATTTTATATTAAAGTATCTATAGAAACGAAAAAAGGTTGTTACCTGTCATTTGTAAAATTATTTTGACGAATACATTTTTCTCGCAGTAATATTCTTTTATAAGTTAATAATTCTTTTTGTCATCAATTTCTTTATTCGTGGGACGAGTTAGGTGAGACAGTTCAGCCATATCCCAATACAGACCAATTTGAAAGAGTAACGGCAGACCTTTGCCCAATAATGGAATACTTAACAGGCAAGTAAAAAAAGTCTGACAAAGTAAAATAAATTTCTTTAGATGCTATTACTATTTAAACATGATGTACAGTAAGCTCCCTATCAAGCTATACTGTTTGACCTTTGGACCGTTCTTATGTCGCTCGTAATAGGGGCGGTTTTCGTAGCGTAAGTGTATAGCTTGAATGGGAGCTTACTGTACATTAAATTTTATTCTGTTTTAAAAGATAATTCCTTTAATAAAAATAATAACTTCGTTCCTGTTTTAAAATATTACCAAAATTTCATACGACAAACAAACTCACTCTATTTTTATGTATATCTATTAAATTTACAATTTTATTGTGATTTTGTCTTTTGCTTTCCACTAACTTTCTTTTTAATCTCGGCCACATACAATGCTCGATTTAATTTTGATATTTGCAGAATCATCGATACCAAGAGGGAACCATAAGTAACAAATTGAATTGTCATGAATCAAATACCACCAACACTATGATTTGAAAGCTAGCAACATTATTTCTAAAATTGACATTTTGGACTGTCAGTTTACTCCGTCTAATTAAAAATTCGACTTTACACCTGTTCTTTAATAGTAATATGGTTTATGCATTCTTGCCATTTTTCAGCTGTGATATTATATGCCCTCTGATGGCGCCTAAAGTCGACGCAACAATTCGGCGTTTCGCCGATTATTTTATTGCTGATTTTATGATTAACTACAATCTCCTAGAATACAATATATTATCGCTTACCCCAAAACCGGTCGGGTCTCCGTATATAGCCGGTGGACTTCCTGAGCTAGCTCGAAGGAAGTCGCGGCTCCTGAAGGGCTGCTGTCAATCCACCGAACCACCAACCGGATCACAAAACCCTAATAAGTCACCAACACTCACCAAAACCGAATCAATTAGCGGACATTCGCGACAATAATAATTTTACTCGAGAGAGCGCGCCGCGTGGTATCTTAGTTCAATGACATTACAAATTCGACTCGACTGTCATGTCACAGCGGCCGGCCACCACAGACCAGCACATGCACAGACTACTAGCAGTGTTGCCACTCGCTCTTCCTCGAGCGTACTAAACACCCTCTAATATTAATTATTTCACTTTGCGCAACTCGGACCGCGGTGCATGACGAAGCGTAAATAGTTTTTTAATTTTAGATTTGACATCTTGTTATATTGGCTCTTAGAAGAAGGAAAATTTTTCATACGAAAAGGTTTTTTTCTAAAAAAGGTTGGCAATCTATGGATTATTGAACAATAATTTCCTTGACAATTATTGTAACTTCAATAATATGATGTTAAGCAATGTAAAAATTACAATTTTAAAATTATCAGTAATTTTTTAAGTCTTCGTTTTTTCTAATCGAAACCTTAAATTCCATTGTTTACGCTCGAGGAAGAGCGAGTGGCAACACTGCATTATAGTCTGTGCAGTGAGAGCCTGTGGCGGCCGGCCGCATGTAACATGTCAGTCGAGTCGAATACGGAATGACATTGAACTAGGTTAGGACCGGGCAGCAATAAAATATAATATAAAATATCTAACAAATAGTATTGCGCGGCGCACCAAGTGATTGTTGGTGCGAGGGTCCGCCAAAGTTTTAGTGTCGGTGAAAAAGTAAAATCACCAAATCTTTTATCGGTGAAGTGAGTGATGGTGGCCTAATAGGCCTATGTAGTGCTCCGGTCTCCATCGTTGGATTAACACCAACCCTTCAGGAGCCGCGACTTCCTTCGAGCTAGCTCAGGAAGTCCACCGGCTACATACGGAGACCGAACGGATCCAAGGTAAGTAATACCAATTTTTTAGGAGCTGGTAGTCGGTGAATGAAATTCAGCAACAGTATTCGGTGAAACGCCGACGTGGTGGAGTCTACTTTGGGCACCACCATCCATACAGGTTAATTTTTTATTTTGCAATAACGTCTCCGTTTTTAAGATGCGTTTTTCAATGTTGGCAACACTTCTGAAATGTCAGAATTCAGTCGAATTAAAAACCAGACTAGAACTCAGAACAATCACTTTATTCTTCTGAGGACTAGAACGTCAATTTTAAATTGTTTGATTTGTCTGGCAGAAGTGGCAGAATTATTGTTGTTGGCAACGGTGACACATTGCCATAATTAAAAAAAGAAGAAAATGTTTGATCTGTGGCTAGGTATGAAATGATGTAACTTCACACGGTTGTACTTAAAATAGTTGCCGTAATAATGTAGAATAAGGTTGAATTCGATAAATACGGTACTATCTTTATGGTCGGGCGTGCATATTCAACTATCCCTGCGTTCCAGATAAAGCACTGCTACTTTCTGAGGCTAACATCTGATGTTAGCCTCGTTTTGCGTTTCTTATAAGAAATGTTGACATTTTTAGCCGCGCTAATTGTTACAAATGAAACGCAAGGTACTAATTTTTCGTACTGAATTTTGACACCTCACCTACTTATTTCAACAACTTAAAATTTTTAATAATATAAATCAGAATTGGCTCATACTATAAATAGCTTTCAATAATTTTTTTAAATCCGCTGAAAATCCTTTTTGATTCATGAAAAAAAGATTCCAAATGTCAAATTTGAAAGCTGTCAAAAAGTGGTATCAGAGGACCCATCTATTAACATGGGTATTTGATGCTAGCGTTTCGTGTTAAAAATGTTTAAATGAAACGCATGACAACCAGCAAGAAAAACTAGCATCACCGGCTAATGAAACGCAGAGATGCTAAAAATGTTGGTATTTATGGCTAAAAATGCTTATCTGGAACGGGCCGTATATATCAGCGACAGCGTTGCCAATCTGTGGGGAATTCCCCAAACTGTGGGGATTTTCAGTCTAATTGGGTAATAGTCATAGTCATAAACTTTATTGCATCATATTGGTGAACATTTAGGTGTTAAGTATTATGAATAAAGAACGCAATATGAACGCTGCAAGGGCGTTGCATGCAACTCTTACAAAACTAAAACTCTATACATTAATAAAGTAAGATCTAACTTAAAAATTCTTTAAGATCATAAAACATTATCAATCTTTCAATTTTTTATAGAAACATCTATCATTTTTCATTATTTATATATGATTGGATATTTTATTATAAATTTTTATCGACATTATTATCCTCCTGACGACCAGAGATACTTTTTTTTGAGTAGCATTATGAAACTTTCAGAAGTTGATCTCTATGGCCTAAGATTTTCTGGAAAAATATTTTAAAAAATCCCAATTCGGTAAATTCCTTATGTCCTATGTACTTCATGTAGAACATACAAAAATTATTGTTAATATTAAGACTCATATGGTAATAAATAAGTCATAAATGACATATTAATTTTTAATAGTGTTAGCTTTAACAAATAATAAATAATCAAACAAAAGTAAAATGTTTTTTCAAATAAATAAATAAATGTCACCTACGTTTAAATTTTAATTTGTTTGGAACTACTATTGAGATAAAGGCATTTAATAGGATAATCATATCGTCAATGTACATAATGTCTATGGGCATGGGCGATCTTTCTCTCAGAAGAATAACTAATGCTGTAGTGATTGTTCTGAGATCCTTCTCCTGACATCCTTAAAAATACAATCCCAAAGTGTAAAAAACTTTCCATATTTTTCCTTTTTTTTGCTCTGGAGTAACGCCATTGTCGTAAACGCATTTATGTCCTAATCAATCTGACCATCGATTTTTGTTAACGATATACCCAGAATATAGGTCACTAGACAAATACGACAGTGTTTTTATTTTTTTGATATCTTAAAAAGTGACCGAGTTATAAGCGTTCAAAGTTGCCGTGCCGTCCGGATTTATAAAGCGAGTCGCGGAACGTTGATGACGTCACAAATCGACAGCGGGGAGAGGCACGCGCGGCCTGACGTACTTCGTTAGCTCTGTGCTACTGGTGCGCGTGATTTTACGTGGCTCTAAGATGTGAATCAACATTATGTCATATAATGAAAGGATTAAACGAACTTACCTAAAGTGAAGTTCAATCCATATTATATGAAGTAATTAGTCCAAGGTATAACTATTGTAGTAACGCCTTCTTCCGCTACTAAATACGCGAATTTTAAAGACACCATTAAAAATATAAAAGAAAAATACACCTGGCAACTCCACCGTCACCATAGCTCATTAGTTTAGAGTATTAGGTATATATAATTGGGTTAGTAATTTATTACTTCAAAAGGGAAGGGTGGGATGCTCCATACCTTGGACTAATTACTTCATATAATATGGATTGAACTTCACTTTAGGTAAGTTCGTTTAATCCTTTCATTATATTCGTAATTAGTCCAAGGTATAACTATTGTAGATGTTTAGAGTTTTTGATAAATAGGTAAACATTAGTACCTATTTACTAACTATCAATAGGTATTCAATAACATTCAATATTTATTTCATAATGTAGATAACGTTTACTAGTGTTAACAGTTTCATGTTAACCATATAATAACTATAAATTTCAAGAACTACCAGCCGTGGCAAAAAGCTTTGCCAATCTAACTGGCGTGGTATATTATAATATTTAGCAAATATCGATAATTTATTAGATCATCCAATAGTGGGGATATGCCACCCAATGTGTTATCTAACTCTTTGTAAGTTTCGGTTCCCTTTCCAGATTGAAACCTAATGGGATTTCACTGTACAGTACAGAGACTCAGTTAATTTTGCCTTAGTGAAATATTTGTAAGTACAGAAGTTAATAATGAATATCAAATACATTAAAAATAATTTAGCCTTAGTCTGTTCCACAACAAACTACATAATCGCCACGCGAAAATGTAATAGTAATAAAATCCTGAAATCAATCATTTACCATTATAGGTACCTATTTGTACTTTGGAATGTCCCATGGACAGAGTACATAATCGCCACGCGAAAATGTAGAATTAACAATTCCTTAGGACTGTCCCACGGACAGAGTACATAATCGCCACGCGATAATGTAGAATTAACAATTCCTTAAAATCATTCATATGCCTGGACATATATTTGTCCTTTAACTTGTCCCACGGACAGAGTACCTACATCCTCGCCACGCGAAAATGTACAATTAACGATTCCCTAAAAAAAAAATTTTATGTGCTTTGAAAGATATATGTCCTTCAGCCTGTCCCACGGACAGAGTACATAATCGCCACGCGAAAATGTAAAATAGTGATTTACTGAAAATGTTTATTCGCCTTTAGAATATTATAAACAGTTAATCCTGCCCTGTATGCATAATAATTTGAAGCATATTGTTTGGAGGCTGATGAATAAATAGAATATTAATATGAAAGATGAACAATTAGATTAACTTTCCTCCATTGTTTGCTTTAGTCATCTACTAATGGATTGAGTAGTAGTATTTTAAGTCTAAAATAAATTTATTTCTATGGTCCTTTATTATTTGTTACTTCTAAAGCAATAACAAAGTTCTCACAAGTAAAATATCTGGAATAATCTTTAAATAGAGAAGAGACAACTTGCTTAAGTGTCGCTGTCATAGAACTTTTAATATCTCTTAAAATAGCCATCTTAATTTGAGAAAACTATAATTAATACATAACTAATTATGTATAGGATTTGTGACTTTTTGGGCAGTGGTTTTGCTAATAATAGCAGTTTTTAATGTCAGTTTTCTTGAGTCTAGGTTATTTCAATGTCAGGTTTCTAGATGACCCATGCTTAAGGTAATATAAAACTATGGCAGGATTGCATATGCCATATTCCATTATGCTGACATACATTGGCTTTGCCAGACATAGTCTTTTAACTCGATTTATCCATTTTTTTTATTTTATCATCTGACCTTATTCTATTGCCTATAGTTAGATAATTGGAGTAAGAGCTGAACAGTGAAAATGCAATGATTGATGTGATGCTTCTGCTTTAAAAATAAACATAAGATTTGAAAAAAAAAAAAAATTTTTGGTATTAAAACATTGGATAGATGTGAATGAAACATTATTTCTTTGCAGTAAGCCTGAGTGGTAATGGTCTAAAAAGGAAATACTTAGATTCCTTAAGCTCTGTCAGTTATAACTCTGCAAAAATTTCAAAATCAAAGAAAAGGAGTTTCTTCTTCATTTATAAAATTATTAATCCTATGGTAAAAGTATCAACATTTGAAACATA
This sequence comes from Schoenobius gigantellus, assembly GCA_963935595.1. Lineage (NCBI taxonomy): Eukaryota > Metazoa > Arthropoda > Insecta > Lepidoptera > Crambidae > Schoenobius > Schoenobius gigantellus. The sequence goes on from OZ012553.1 coordinate 6,288,363, forward strand.
AGACAATGCCATGATTACATGTATATAATAAAATATAATTTATTTATCATATAATCATTTTTTTTTTTTTTTTTATTGAAATGTGTTACAAATGAATCAATGCATCACAAATCTTAGAAGTCCTGCGATAGATTCCATCTTACATCTGCATTGAGACTACAAGATTTAAAATCAGCTTAATAATATTTTGAAATTTTATATATTAAGTAAAAAATCAGATGCTGCTAGTTTCACACCACCGCCAAATGTTTAGCAAGATCATTTGGATTGATATCAGACTGAGCTTTTTCTGTTAATGTATTGAAAGTATGGTGTTATCTATTTTTAATAAAATATCACATCTACTTGAGAGGTCAGCAAAACATCTTAATGCATAATTATGTATCTAATAGTTCTAAGAAATTGATACTGTCTTGCTTTTACCATTTAATTACTGTCAGTTGATAATACACCTGAGAAAATATCTAAAGAAAATGTTTAGGAAGTACTCCATATCGCAGAATCATTTTACAATACTTTTCATATACATAAGCATGTTGTAATTGCCCCCCAAACGTTCAAAGTCATAAACTTATATCTATCTGAGCTCAAAGTGTAAACAATTAAACTGCCATTCCTAATGAAACATTGAGCAAAATTACATACCAAATTTATTTATAAGTGATGATGACTAATAGTGTGATACATTTCCTTTCTATTGCACTTAATCTTTAAAGTCATATCCAAGGAATATATTTTAAAACCTACAAATTATTTTACATTGAATAAAATCAGTAAAATTTTATTTTTATTTAAAAAATAAAGGCTAACTATTGTAAACCGTTATAAGTTATAGTTTAAAATTACAATAACTAACATTTCTTATTGATTTATCAATATTTTAATCAAGTCGTCAAACATTTATTAATTTTAATTATTATTATGTTCTTTATTCAGCTTTTTTCTTAAATATATATATATTTTTTACAATATAAAAATACACATTTTTTTTTTATAAAAATACCTGAAATTGAATTGAGACAAATGGTTACGGTATGTAGGTATGTACTGTATTTAACCCGCATGGTAAAAGCAATTGTATTCATACAATTATTCAAACATAAAAATTAACAATTTTCTTCGTTATGAATAATTTGGATGTAAATAGTGCATGCATTAATTTAATCAAATCTATAACATGAAATCTTCATTTGAAAGTGTAGATTTTCAATAAACTTATTATCAACTTATTTTAAGAAATCATTATTTTATTTTGAAATAAATCTATGGAACCATCCTTTTAGGAATAGTAAAATGGTAAAACTCTAGAAATCTTTGCATGGGGCCAAGCATTTCTGCTACCTATGCAGTTGTTAATTTGTTTGTATAATTATCCATTTCACAATATTTATTATTGTCCAGTGGATAATAAAGTTGATTCAAAATAGTAACAAAATGTATTACATAGTCTCTTATCCACTTTTAAAATTAATTGACCTCGGTTATTTATTCCCACGATGGGTAAAAATATGGGGTCTATGGATAATTGGTTCGAGACTGGCTGCTGAAAACAGAGCATGTTCATTCGTGACCTGAATGATAGTTGAGGTTGGCCCTCTCTCTGAGCCTTTCCGAGGAGGATATTGTTTAGAAATTATTGCAGCGCACAGGCTGCTTATTGCAACACACAGGCTGCTGGTAGGTTTTCAAATTAGAAGCAAATTTTTGAGGTTTTTATACATTGCTTATATTTTAGAATGTTTATCATTCTTTTTATGACTAAATAATTTTACACTTTTATTGGAGTACAAATATTCATCCCTCTTATTGCTTTTAATAGCTTCTATTAGGTCTTTTATAAAAGCATAGTCATGTTTCCTTCTGATCCTGGTGTACTGAAATTGTAAACTTATTGCATTGTAATCTAAAGACATCACTCAGATATTTTAAGAAGATTGTTTGGAAATTGAAGTCAATACTTGTGATATTACAGCTATTGCAAAACTCATATCCTTTGACTTTATTTTTCGAGTAATTTATCTCAAGTTTTAGAAGGATATTAGGAATTTCCATGTTATGTTATGGACCATCTAACAGTTTGCAGTTTTCAAGAAACTTTATCTACATAGGCAACCTCAATTAAAATATTTTTCAATGCAATTCTTTGTAAACTTGGTCATAAATATAAACTACTCGTATATACCATAATTTCCTATAAAGGTATTTGTGCTTTAGCCTATATCCAATGAATAGAGTTCATAATCGAGTAGATACCTAGATACATCATCTAGTTCATTTGCCTTGATAGGTAACGCTTTCCCACGGAAAGCAGGCAGTTTTAAAAATATATTTCTTATTATAAAATTTTATCTAAATTAATTGTATCTAGGTCCTCTTGCCAAGCTAAATCAAAATTACGACGCATCTTCAAAACAGGTAGGTACTTACTGTTTCGACATCTTGGGTTATTTTCTTTGTGTTAAGATAACCATTTTACTTTCGAACAACTTTTGACATCTTTTCTCCATTTTTATCACTGCGTATCTGGATTTTAGTTTTATTTAGATAATTAAATCACTTTAAAAAACATCAACATGTAAAATATGTGTCAGCTGCGTAGAGCGCGAAAAAAACGAATGAGCTATGGTGACGGTGGAGTTGCCAGGTGTATTTTTCTTTTATATTTTTAATGGTGTCTTTAAAATTCGCGTATTTAGTAGCGGAAGAAGGCGTTACTACAATAGTTATACCTTGGACTAATTACGAATATAATAAATACTATGTAGTACCTATGTGTACAAATTCAACTATTAAAACGCCTACAAAACTATTTTTTGAAGTGCCATTGAATGCCAAAAGGCGTAAAAAGTGGATGAACATTATGAAACGGGCCCTAAGACTGTTGGATTTTCTTGTGATGACCATTTTGATGTAAGTAAAATAATAATAATATTTTTTTTTATATCTTCACAATGGCTTACATTATAGGTACTACATCTTATTCTCTAACAAGTATATTTTATTTAAATGATAAGCCTGTATGACAAAATTCCGGCCCTCCACCCTCTAGGATTAAATCAAACTAAATAAACATATTAAATACTTAGATAATAAACATAATAAAAACATTTTCATAATAAATTTATACATATTACATTATTATTTTTATTTTTATTATAATATGTAATTAGATATTCTAAGCTTCGGGGTACCTATTACCTACTAGAAAATAACCTATAACTAAGTTGTATTACGAGGTGTTTTGGTGTAATGTCTTCTTTTTGTCACTTTTTAAACCACATAGGTATGTATCATTAAAATATGTTGACTTTTGTTGACGGTAAAATGAAGGTCACCAAAGGTTTTACCGTCAACAAAAGTCAACATAGGTACCCAATTTTATAGAAAAACTAGCGGCCGCCCGCGGTTTCGCCCGCTTGGTGTTTGGTTTCTTTATCGCGCCACAGCAGCGTCTTCTGGCGACGCGATGAATAGTAGCTGAGCTGCTGAGTGTTTTACGTGAATCCTGATGGAACTATAATTTTTTGCTGGATAAAATCTCTTTTTCTGTAGATACCTCTGACAACGTGTATATGCAAACTTTCAGGATGATCGGTTAAGCATTTTAGGTGTGAAAAAGTAACAAAAATAAATCAACAAACTAATTCACTTTCGCATTTATAGTATTAGATGGGATTAGGATACGATTCATGTTACCTTAACATGTACACCTACCTATAGACACTCACCCGTTAGTAGGCACCTACTAACTTTTGAATGAGTATCTTAGACCTGCGGGTATTTGATTTGCTTGTTGGTCCTATATAGGTACGTCTATAGTATTTACCATTTCCCAGTTGTTGTTCTTACCAAGCTGAACGCTTTTTAATAACTCTCCCGCCGTTGGGTGCACGACGAGATCTCCTGGGGTTCTCCACCCAAAAGGACTCGTCCTAGAGTAAGGCCTACCCGGGTAGAAACCCCTTGGATGTACTCTCTGTCTCCGGAGGTCCAGAGGTAGGTAAACGGTACCGATGGTCCATGGCGGTGATTGCGCCGTGGACACCGTTTGCCTACCTACCTAATCCTAAATAGGTGACACCTACGTATCTATTCTGTTGATTAGTTTTTATTGTAACTTCATAAACTTGTTAACTTTCAAACCATTGGCCATTTTTTGCCGAAAGCATCGGTAAATATTTGGCCTTGACATTTTTTGTATGAAAGTTGCTAAGCGCAACCTAGGCAATACCACAGAACACAACTGGCAATCTGGTGCCTCCCCTTGGCGTAACCTGGCGGCTAGTCCGCCAGGATCGTCCCCGGTCTGATGGCTCGGAGAAGTGACCTTCCCAATCCCGAGTTATTTTACCATATGGGGCGTAAATATTCCGGCGGAGACTTTGAATTAGTGAATTAGCCACCGGCGAACCGGAGACCGGCATACGGATACACGGGGCTCGTCACTCTTTGTGCCAGTATCGATAATCGCATTATTCCGCCTCAAAAAAAAAGGCAATACCACAGAAAATAAACTTCATTGTAGGTATGTACACTAAACTGTTTGACTTCATGAGTCGTAGAACATACATTTGTAGGAGCTACAAAAAAAAATTAACTATGCATGTAACTATTATTTCAGATTGAAAATGACATGGAAAATTAGGTCAAATATAAATTGGTTGGAGGAAGACTAGTACTAAAAAAAAGATGCTTGCCCTCTTAAGTTTTCTTGTCAGCAAAAGACAGTTAAAAAAATTAACGATCTGTAGTGCAAAAATGTAGGCAAAAAGAACTAATTCACAAGATACCTACTCCATGAAGATATACCGAATCCGATCACTTCCCAACATATTGAGGAAATTCGGTTTGAGTCCTCGCATTTCCGCTGCTATATAATCACTATTTTTGGAAAAATATTGAGTCACCATAAAACTGTCTACTTTTGGTAAATTATCTGATTGACCATGTGGAAATCCTTTCTCCATTGTTGTAATTAAAAGGCTAATAAACAATAAAAGTCAAGTTACACGGAGCGCAGTAGGTATGTACGAGTACGACACAAAACTCAGAGCAACTGCGACTAGCGACTAGCGAGCGAGCGGCTGCCGGCTGTCGATTTGTGACGTCACCTACCTAGAGCGCGCGTACTTGAAAATTTAAATAGCGACCGTAACTTTCGGCGTTAATAACTTTGGAAATACTGCATCGATTTTAATGAAACAAAAACTATTGACATGTCAAATCAAATCAAATCAAAATCAAAATATCCTTTATTGGTTACAAAAAAATCATTATAAAGGTTTGGGACCCTCCATTTAAGTTGAAAACCTGTGTTTGGAGAGACCCGCTCCTTCTGATCTATAAAACATTTGATTTGTAATAAACCTAAAATAATCTACTCCAATAATTATTATTACAAGTATAAAATTTATGTAATAAAATTGATACATTTTCAAATCATAGCAATATAGTTTCTACCTAACAGAACATGCTTGAATATTTATATTAATGATGTCAGTATATTTTCAGTTTCATCATAACTAAGTGCTTTTAGCCATTTTTTTACTTTGTTTTTGCACTCAACATCATTTAATGTATATATTTTTAAAATTCTGTTTAATTTATTGTACATTCGAGCAGACTGATAATAAGATTGTTTTGTAGAAAATTTAGTATTCGTGGTTGGTATTGTTATGACTGAATAAGGATTACGTTTTTTTGTAATATCAGGGTCAACCATTGCATTCCTATGTGTCTTCGCGATACAATAAAAGATATAAAGCTGCCTGACTGTCAGAACATCTGCATCTGTATATAATTGAGAAGTGCTGTATAGTTTATTTTTTCGCAACATTATTTTAAGTATAGCTCTCTGCGCTCGTTCAATACATATAAATTTAGATTTGAAAGTACCCCCCCAAATAGTGATACAGTAAGATATTATTGGTTGGACTAAAGTTATGTAAATATGTGTAATAAGCTCTTTATTGGTAATGTCACGTAAGCGCTTAATTATCCAAATAAGTTTTCTAACACGATTTGCAACAGATGATATTTGCTGATACCAGGTCAGGTTGGAATCGAGAATGACACCTAAGTATTTAATAGACGAGACTCTTTTTAAACGGGGGCAGTTACAGTTAGTTAAGTCCACGCTATCGCAAGTATGTGCAGATAATTTGAGACTATTATCGGGTTGGCTGACAGCATTTATTGAAAAGGTAATGTAGTTAGTCTTATCCGTATTTAAGGTAAGGGAATTAAGGGTCAGCCACTCTGTAACATTGCGGAAACCAGTTTGAGAAGTACGAAACACGTCTGTCCAACTGTGACCTTCAAAGACTATTGCAGTGTCATCAGCATATGAGAAAACTCGACCATTTTTTAGTTGTAAGTTGGTAAGGTCGTTAATGTATATGAGAAATAGAGTTGGTCCAAGAACGCTTCCCTGGGGGACTCCATAACTAGAAGAGTAGATGCAATTGCTATGAGCTTCCCTACTTAGCTTTACCATTTGTGTACGATTTCTTAAATAGTCGCGTAATAAATCAAGGAAAGTGCCCCTGACCCCAATCCTGTCTAGTTTCTGTAGCAGTATGGGTACCGAGACAGTATCAAAGGCTTTCTTCAAGTCCATAAATATACATAAGGTTTTCTTTCTGTTATCAATGTGCTTAATGATGACATTTGTAAGATCTTGAATCGCATTTTCAGTACTAATACCCTCCCTAAAGCCATATTGTGAGCTTGAGAGGATATTGTACGTTTTGAGATATTTCATTAGGCGGTTATTTATTATTTTTTCCATTATTTTTGAGATAGTTGGTAACACAGAGATAGGCCTATAGTTATGAACGTCACTTTTATCCCCTCCTTTATGGATTGGGTGTATTACAGCACGTTTTAAATTTTGCGGAAAAACCCCTTGCTCGAGAATTAGTTTAGCTAGATGAGTCAAAATCGGAGTCAATATATGCTTGACTTGTTTAACAAATATTGTAGGTATGTTGTCACATCCGGCTGCAGAATCTGATTTTAGGTTTGAAATTATGGAGTAAACTTCAGATTCGTCAGGCATAATCACACCAATTGAATTTGGTTGTGACGGCATAGATCTGAGATAATTATTGATTTTTTGATTATTTTGGTTATTGACAGTTGCTAGTGATTTGCCTACATTATTAAAATAATTGTTAACGTAATCTGCTGATTCTAAAGGGCTATCTTTAATATTAATTAAGTTTTTATATTTATTACTTTTATTTAAGTTGGTTATATTTTTTATATTTTTCCAAAGAGTTTTATTATTTGTCCTAGAGCTTTCAAGAAGATTTTGTTCGTACTTTCTTTTCAGTGTTTTAATTAAATTATTACAAAAAATTCTATATCGTCGATATGTAATCTTTAGAACCTCATTCGTGCTGTCTGTTCGAAGTTGGTTTTGTAACTTGTTCCTATTTCTAATACATTTTAATATACCAGGTGTTATCCAGGGTTTAATTATAATTTTATTATTTGGAATTTTTACAAGTTTGGTATTATCTGTAATTATCTTGGAAATAGTATCGACAATATTAGTACTTAAAGTGGCTGCGCTGTGTATATTCATTATCTCGTCAGTAATCTTAGATTTTAGATCATTCAGCGCATTGGGAAAGTTTATAATTGATTTCAATTTATTAGCAGTTTTTATTTTATTTATACCACAAATAAAACAGCATACCATTTTATGGTCTGTTACAGTTGTATTTAGGACATACACGTAAGCTTTATAAAGTCTTGGATCCAAATTCATCATAACATGGTCAATACAACTATTTATTCTGGTGTCAAGCGTGTGACCTGGGATAATGCCACTACTAGCCAACACATCAAGATAATTCTCACAATAAGGATCTCTATTACCATCCATAATGTTGATGTTAATATCACCAGTAATAATTATGTTATTGTGGTCTTTTGGATAGACATAACCATACCTCTTATTTAATGTGTGTTTTATTGTAATTTTCAAACCTATCGGTCACATCAATTGCGTAAATTCTTGTGTCTACAGTAGGCATTATGGAACTCGCCATTTTTCGGACTAGTACATATTGATGTGAGGATAATGAAGTGCTGATATAACCTTCATACATTCCCGGATCATATAAGTAATGAGTTTTACTGATTTGTTTATAAAATATAGTAGCTATACGCGACTTGTGCGAATATTCGCATATATGTTAAGATTTTATGAAAATAGCAAGTTAAAAAGAGGTAAAATTAACAACAAACATATAAATGTGGGAGGACGTGTGTGAAAATAAAATATGGCACTTATCTTCGTAGTTTTATTTGGATCAAACAGCGTTACACACAAAATACTTTTTAAAATTAGAAAAAATTAATCCGTTCGCTACGTTCAACTTGCACATCACACACCCCGATCGCCATATTGGAATCGTTCCCCCGCTCCCATTCATACACATCATGCCTCTCACTCTAACCTAGCACTTCATCTCTCTCATTCCTCTCACTCTAACCTAGCACTTCATCTCTATCATTCATCTCGTATTCCGATCCCACACTCGGCCATCCTGACAATATGACTGTCCTCAGTCATACACTCACCTTTCATACACTCTTACTTTAACATCTTAATCTAATTACAACAAGATTCTTAAAACATGGGATATGGAAACTTTATATTATTATTTTTTTTATCATAAATCTTTAGTTAGTCTTATATAAAAACAATACAGTTTATTTAAAAAATGTTATTCTAGGTATGTTATTTTAAACAAAATCTTTGAATACAGCTCAACATCATTAAAAAAAATGCTCTTGACACAAAGAGAAAAATAAAAAACTTAAACTTATTAATCTATAAATAACTAGTGTTATATTTATACTAGATAGTACATAAAAATATTTGCATTTTAACAGGTGTAATCATATGGTAAGGATATAATCAAGTAGGTATCAGTCACAGCAATACAGGCCATTTTTTCATACTATCAGCAGCAGAATAAGTATGATTTGGACCCTCAGAGTTAATACTAACCTTTTCGACCTCATAACGATCATTTCCCATGACGGTCTTCACCCGATATGGTCCCAAAAATTTAGGCTTCAATTTCATGCCTGTGCCAAATTGCGTTCTTCTTATAGCTACCAAGTCACCCGTATTGTATTTGTTACTATCTTTTCTCTTTTTGTTATAGTTTTTTCTATTTTCTTCTTGAATCTGTAAAATCTGTTCTTTAGCCTTCTGACGTAATTTTTCCCTTCCTTCTGTAAATTCATCTCTTCCTTCTTGCATTAGTAATTCATGTATTTTTAAGTCTTCTTTGATGTTCATTCTTTTTCCAATAAGTAATTCATACGGTGTACAATTTATACTTCTTTGAAATGTACTGTTTATTGCTTGTTGTACTCTACTAATGTGTTTATACCAGAGATCTGGTTGCTCTAAACATAATTTGGTTAACACCGAGATGATGGTGCTATGTATCCTTTCTACTTGTCCATTCCCTCTAGGTATACCAGTTGTTATTTTGATATGTTGTATATTTTCTTCTTCGCAGTATTGTTTGAACTCATTACTTGTAAAAGCAGTACCTCGGTCGCTTATGATTCTGTTAGGATTGCCAAAGTGTTGCTGATGAATCCTTATCTTATCAATGGTTTCTTTGGAAGTGGTACTTTTTGTTGGAAATATCCATACAAATTTCGTAAAAGCATCTACTATGGTGAGTAAGTAATTGTATTGCTTTTTAGTTTGTGTCATTGGTCCCAAGTGATCAATATGCATAGTATATAGTGGTATGTCTTCCTTTTGAATAAAATTTAAGAATCCTTCTTGTTTACCATTCTTCTTAGTTGCCAGGATACATGGTATGCAAGTTATTATGTAATCTTCAATTTTTTTATTCAAATCTTTGATGTAGTAATCTTTGCTTATTAAATCTATTAATTTTCTTCTACCAAAATGTCCAATATTGTGTATTCTTTTAATTATTTCAGTTTCCATGCTCATAGGTATTACTAGTAATTTTTGATCAGTTTTATACAGTAATCCATTCTGTATGAAGTAATCCAAATATTGTTCTCGCTTGAGTATATTTATTATAGCCTTTAAGCCTTCATCATTTTCTTGTGCCGTCTTTATTTGATCATGCATCTGTCTCGTTATTATTCCAGTGTATTGTGGGCTTCTACTTAGTGCATCTACGTGTCTCATTTTTGTTCCAGAGCGGTGTTCTATAGTATATGTATATTCTTGAAGAAGTAGTGCCCATCGAGCTACTCTGGTAACTAAATCCTTTTTTCTTAAAGTCATTTCGAAAGCTGCGCAGTCTGTAACAATCTTAAATGATATTCCGAGTAAATATTTTCTAAATTTTTTCACACCATTTATTACTGCCAAAGCTTCTAATTCATAGCTTGTATATTTTTTCTCACAGTCTGTTGTTTTATTACTAGAGTAATAAACTGGATGTAGCTCATTGTCATCTGGACATCTTTGCATAAGTATAGCAGAATAAGCGTGTATTGACGCGTCTGTGTGTAACTCTGTAGGCAAAGATGGATGATATATCTTCAAGACTGGTTTTTCACATAGCTTTTGTTTTAAAATATTGAATGCTTCTCTTTCAACTTTAGTAAATTGAAATGGCAAATCTTTCTTAAGTAAGTTTGTTAATGGCATGGCAATAGATGCATAGTTTCTTATATACTTCCTGAAATATGAAGTAAGGCCAACAAAAGAATACAATTGTTTTAATGTTTTGGGTTCTGGAAAATTCATAACTGCTGAAATTTTGTCAGAAGTTGGTTTCACTGATCCATTGCTTATTGTATGACCCAAATACTCAACACTGTCTGACAAGAACTCACACTTCTTCCAATTGATTGCAAGTCCGTACTCACTTGATACTTTCAGTACTTCTTTTAGTCTATCCAAGCCCTCTTGATAATCGGCTGACATAATGAGCAAATCGTCGATGAATATTAATAAAAATCCCTTCTGTATTAAATTTCTGAAAATAATATTGATATATCGAGTGAAATATTTTGGACAGATTGAAAGTCCGAATGGAGCTCTCAAAAATTCGAACTGTCCAACATGAGACACAAATGAAGTATACTTAATAGATGACTCGTTTATTTTTAAATGAAAAAATGCATTTTTTAAATCAAGCTTAGAAAAAAATTTAGCTTCTGATAATTTATCAATATGATCTTCTATTATGGGTAATGGATATTCATCTTTTACCATTTTTTTATTTATTTTACGATAATCGATACATATCCTCGTACTACCATCTTTCTTTTTTACAAGTACAAGGGGACTAGCATATTCAGAGAAACTTGGTCTAATAATGTTATTGCTAAGCCACTCACAAATTTGTTTTTCAACTTCCTTTTCCTCCATAATTGATAATCGTCTTGGGCGTTGGGTAACAGGAATGTCATCAGTAAGTATTATTTTCATTTCTAAAGGCACATCTTGAACTTTCATAGGAACATAGTTGTCAATTAACTGCTGAACTTCATGTTTGATTGTTTCATCTGAAACAGAACAATACACATCCCTACCAATAGTACTACACATCTTGTTTAACCATAAACTATCATCTTGTGGCATTACTGTGACGGAACCCTTATTGATTAATATCACTGTACTACTTAAAAACTCTTGACCTAGTAACAAATCATAAGGAATAGCATCGTTAGGAACAATATGAAAAACAGAATTATAATATTTTCCATCTAACTCAAAACTTGTTTGAAAGCGTCCAAGAGAATTTACTTTTTTGTCGCCAAGTCCAGACAAAATAACATTTTCTGCATCGAATGACGTAATTCCAGTTTCGAAAAATAACTTTACGCTTACTAAGTTAATGTCACTGCCGCTATCAATTAAACACACTACGTTTTTTTCGCATATTTTCACATTTTTCACGCATTTGTTTTTGTTTACGTTATCATCGTTATCACTGACAGCTGTCATCACTCCGCTTGAAGATGGCGCTTCGAAGCGTTCCGATTGGTCGCCGCTGCTGGTGCTGCCCTCTTCGTTTTCATGCTTTGCCAACTTCACACCGCGTTTACACATTCGCGCGAATCGCGAGGCGAATAGCGAGGCGAATAACGAACTAGCTGTTTACACATGCGTGTTCGTTATTCGCCTCGCTATTCGCCTAGCAATTCGCCTCGAGATTCGCGCGAAATAGCGCGTTTACACATTCGCGCGAATCGCGAGGCGAATAACGAACACGCATGTGTAAACAGTAAGTTCGCTATTCGCCTCGCCATTCGCCTCGCGATTCGTGAGTTCGCGTCGGGAGCGGTTTTTTGGACGCGAATCAAAGGGCACGAATGGCGAACACGAACTTACTGTTTACACATTCGCATGCATTTAGTTGACTGCTAGCGCCCGACCCAACCGAACGTGTAGACAAATTAGAGTGCAGTAAAGTGCGAATTTTAGAATTCCTAGAACTTTATTATAGAGAAGAGCTCATTTGGAACCCAAAATATCGCAATCATAATTACACAAAAAATATTTTACAAAAAATAAAAACCGACTTCAAAAACACTGAAAAGTTAAAAATAATATAAGAAATAGGTACAGACAACATCACACTTCTATATTGAAGTCGGTGCCAAACGATATCTCCTCGAAAGTCTTAAAATTTGTCACCGACTTCAATATAGAAGTGTGATGTTGTCTGTACCTATTCTTATATTATTTTAAACTTTTCAGCGTTTTTGAAGTCGGTTTTTATTTTTTGTAAAATATTTTTTATTTTTAACTTTTTAGTGAATGAAATCTTTTTAGTAAAAACAAAAACCCTAATTTAATACCAGCTCATCAGTGAGCTGGTATTTCATTAGCGTTTCCATCGATTTTCATGGGATCCCATTATCAGAGAATACAAAAAGAATGTTGAAAATCCACAATTGGCGGCGTAATCGCATAACATACACACAAAAAAAACCATTCGCATCGAATTAAGAACCTCCTCCCTTTTTGAAGTCGGTTAAAAATAAAAACCGACTTCAAAAACACTGAAAAGGTAAAAATAATATAAGAATAGGTACTGACAACATCACACTTCTATTTTGAAGTCGGTGTCAATTTTAAGACTTTATAAGAGATCATCGTTTCGTACCGACTTCAATATCATCATCATCATCATCATCACAGCCCATATACGTCCCCACCGAGGGGCTTGAGCCTACCCTATATTAGGGTGATTAGGCCTTAGTCAACCACGCTGGCCCAGTGCGGATTGGTCGACTTCACATACATCATTGAACTTCTTCGCAGATGTATGCAGGTTGCCTCACGATGTTTTCCTTCACCGTACGAGCGTCAGACAAATGTACATATGAAATTCGAAACGAAAAACACATTGGTACATGGCGGGTCTCGAACCCCGACCCCCCGATTGGAAGGCAAGTGCCGAGTCCACTGCGCCACCGACGCTCTGTCGCGCGCTGTATATGCAAGTATGTATGTGTATATATAAACAAATTCATACACATTACTTACATAACACTTACACACACACACATATACAATATGTATATGTGAGTGTTATGTGCATGTATGTATGTTTTTTTCTTAATATCATATTATTTGAATATAACAATTATTGTCATTTATTACATTTATTTTCTTATGCCGTCATTTACTTTCTCTCCTTAGCCTAATGGTTGACTGGTAGAGAGCGATGTTTATCGCTAAGTCCGCCATATGTTTGTAACATTAAAGCTTAAATTATTAAAAACTAAAATGTAGCACGCATGCCGCCATTATTTTCACGTCCTCCGTGTTCGTGTGCTAATATCAAAATGAATCACCCGCGAATGTGTGAACAGTAGTTCGCGGTGGCACTCGTAGGTACGAATGTTTCGTCGAATGACGAGGCGAATAGCGAACACGAATGTGTAAACGCCACACGAATGTTTCGTCGAATGTTTCGTCGAATGTTTCGTCGAATATTTCGTCGAATGTTTCGTCGAATGGCGAACACGCATGTGTAAATGCGACATCACACACAACTGCTTTGCCGACGGATCTGCGTTGCGATTTGCATCATACTTCAGTGTGGTCTCGAACTGCTTTACCGACCTTGCTCTTGTTAGGGAGAAAATAGGTTTGTATACGTGAACTGAACTATTTTCTGTCCTATATTTTTATAATTTCATTTTTGACATTTTACATTCTCTGACACATTTTATTGTTCTTGTTTATCTTGTTGTCATTTATGTACTTTAATAAATTTATATCCAAATTTATTATCAAGCTATTTAATTTCACTGCGAACTCGAATTAAATAATTAGGTGGTTAGGTACCAAACCTAATAGCTCTGACGTCACCGCTGCCATCTCGACTTTGCCGTTGCGCACGACATTGCGATCCGATGTGACCGAATTCGTTGCATCGAAAACACTTCACACCTTTGTCTTTATGCGGGCAACTCGTAGATGTATGTTCTTTTTCTCCACAGCTAAAACAACGCACAGCAAAGCTAGCTTGTATATTTTCGCTAGGATATGAGCTCTTTGCATTGTAGTATTGTTTTGATTTTTGCTTGAACAATTCGTACACTTTTAGCTTTTCTTTTAGGTCACTGAAACTCGAATGCCGTAAAGCATAATTTTGTTATGTTCTTTGTCTACAATACCTTCTATGATGTATTGGATAGTGACGTAATCGGGCAATTTTCCGCGTCTCCCCAAAGCTTTCATTTCAAGCATGTACTCGTAGCAATTTTCACCTCTGCGCTTTTTCCTTGTGGTCATTATCTCGTGAATTTCTTTTGCGTTAATTGTGTCTGAAAATTCTTTGCATAACGCTGATCTAAGTTCTTCGTAGCTTTTGAAAGTTTTTTCAGAACGAAGCCACGCCGCTGCCGTTCCTGACAAGCTTCGTCTCGCCAGTAATAGCGTTTGAGCTGCCGTTAGATCAAATATTTCCGCGTTTTCTTCTAGGTTTTGGGCCCACTTCGTAGCCGTGTACGTGGCGTCGGTTCCAGAAAATTTTGGAATAGCTTCTTCCACAAACATTAGATTGTTCTGTGGTGTACGCACCTTGCTATCGGCTTCAGCCATAATTTCGTAATTCTTTTCTTTTGTCGTTGTAGCGTGAATACTTATGGTGGTGATGGCGTTCGTCGTCCTCGTGGTTGAAGTCTTTTGTCGTCGTAAGAAATTTCGTCGTTATTGGTGAATAATATCGTCGTAGATACAGTCGTCGTAGTCGTCGTTAAAAAATATTGTACACCAACTTCGATTTCGATGGATTAGCTTGACTATCTTCACACACGCGCTCCTATATACCGGTTGGTTCACACACAGTGATGGACGAGCCCCCAAATTTGTGGGAGGACGTGTGTGAAAATAAAATATGGCACTTATCTTCGTAGTTTTATTTGAATCAAACAGCGTTACACACAAAATACTTTTTAAAATTAGAAAAAATTAATCCGTTCGCTACGTTCAACTTGCACATCACACACCCCGATCGCCATATTGGAATCGTTCCCCCGCTCCCATTCATACACATCATGCCTCTCACTCTAACCTAGCACTTCATCTCTCTCATTCCTCTCACTCTGTCGCATTTACACATGCGTGTTCGCCATTCGACGAAACATTCGACGAAATATTCGACGAAACATTCGACGAAACATTCGACGAAACATTCGTGTGGCGTTTACACCGCGTTTACACATTCGCGCGAATCGCGAGGCGAATAGCGAGGCGAATAACGAACTAGCTGTTTACACATGCGTGTTCGTTATTCGCCTCGCTATTCGCCTAGAAATTCGCCTCGAGATTCGCGCGAAATAGCGCGTTTACACATTCGCGCCAATCGCGAGGCGAATAACGAACACGCATGTGTAAACAGTAAGTTCGCTATTCGCCTCGCCATTCGCCTCGCGATTCGTGAGTTCGCGTCGGGAGCGGTTTTTTGGACGCGAATCAAAGGGCACGAATGGCGAACACGAACTTACTGTTTACACATTCGCATGCATTTAGTTGACTGCTAGCGCCCGACCCAACCGAACGTGTAGACAAATTAGAGTGGAGTAAAGTGCGAATTTTAGAATTCCTAGAACTTTATTATAGAGAAGAGCTCATTTGGAACCCAAAACATCGCAATCATAATTACACATAAAAAATATTTTACAAAAAATAAAAACCGACTTCAAAAACACTGAAAAGTTAAAAATAATATAAGCAATAGGTACAGACAACATCACACTTCTATATTGAAGTCGGTGCCAAACGATATCTCCTCGAAAGTCTTAAAATTTGTCACCGACTTCAATATAGAAGTGTGATGTTGTCTGTACCTATTCTTATATTATTTTAAACTTTTCAGCGTTTTTGAAGTCGGTTTTTATTTTTTGGAAAATATTTTTTATTTTTAACTTTTTAGTGAATGAAATCTTTTTAGTAAAAACAAAAACCCTAATTTAATACCAGCTCATCAGTGAGCTGGTATTTCATTAGCGTTTCCATCGATTTTCATGGGATCCCATTATCAGAGAATACAAAAAGAATGTTGAAAATCAGTCCACAATTGGCGGCGTAATCGCATAACATACACACAAAAAAAACATTCGCATCGAATTAAGAACCTCCTCCCTTTTTGAAGTCGGTTAAAAATAAAAACCGACTTCAAAAACACTGAAAAGGTAAAAATAATATAAGAATAGGTACTGACAACATAACACTTCTATTTTGAAGTCGGTGTCAATTTTAAGACTTTATAAGAGATCATCGTTTCGTACCGACTTCAATATCATCATCATCATCATCATCACAGCCCATATACGTCCCCACCGAGGGGCTCGAGCCTACCCTATATTAGGGTGATTAGGCCTTAGTCAACCACGCTGGCCAAGTGCGGATTGGTCGACTTCACATACATCATTGAACTTCTTCGCAGATGTATGCAGGTTGCCTCACGATGTTTTCCTTCACCGTACGAGCGTCAGACAAATGTACATATGAAATTCGAAACGAAAAACACATTGGTACATGGCGGGTCTCGAACCCCGACCCCCCGATTGGAAGGCAAGTACCGAGTCCACTGCGCCACCGACGCTCTGTCGCGCGCTGTATATGCAAGTATGTATGTGTATATATAAACACATTCATACACATTACTTACATAACACTTACACACACACACATATACAATATGTATATGTGAGTGTTATGTGCGTGTATGTATGTTTTTTTCTTAATATCATATTATTTGAATATAACAATTATTGTCATTTATTACATTTATTTTCTTATGCCGTCATTTACTTTCTCTCCTTAGCCTAATGGTTGACTGGTAGAGAGTGATGTTTATCGCTAAGTCCGCCATATGTTTGTAACATTAAAGCTTAAATTATTAAAAACTAAAATGTAGCACGCATGCCGCCATTATTTTCACGTCCTCCGTGTTCGTGTGCTAATATCAAAATGAATCACCCGCGAATGTGTGAACAGTAGTTCGCGGTGGCACTCGTAGGTACGAATGTTTCGTCGAATGACGAGGCGAATAGCGAACACGAATGTGTAAACGCCACACGAATGTTTCGTCGAATGATTCGTCGAATGTTTCGTCGAATATTTCGTCGAATGTTTCGTCGAATGGCGAACACGCATGTGTAAATGCGACATTACACATTCGTGTTCGCTATTCGCCTCGTCATTCGACGAAACATTCGTACCTACGAGTGCCACCGCGAACTACTGTTCACACATTCGCGGGTGATTCATTTTGATATTAGCACACGAACACGGAGGACGTGAAAATAATGGCGGCATGCGTGCTACATTTTAGTTTTTAATAATTTAAGCTTTAATGTTACAAACATATGGCGGACTTAGCGATAAACATCGCTCTCTACCAGTCAACCATTAGGCTAAGGAGAGAAAGTAAATGACGGCATAAGAAAATAAATGTAATAAATGACAATAATTGTTATATTCAAATAATATGATATTAAGAAAAAAACATACATACACGCACATAACACTCACATATACATATTGTAAGTAATGTGTATGAATGTGTTTATATATACACATACATACTTGCATATACAGCGCGCGACAGAGCGTCGGTGGCGCAGTGGACTCGGCACTTGCCTTCCAATCGGGGGGTCGGGGTTCGAGACCCGCCATGTACCAATGTGTTTTTCGTTTCGAATTTCATTTGTCTGACGCTCCTACGGTGAAGGAAAACATCGTGAGGCAACCTGCATACATCTGCGAAGAAGTTCAATGATGTATGTGAAGTCGACCAATCCGCACTGGGCCAGCGTGGTTGACTAAGGCCTAATCACCCTAATATAGGGTAGGCTCGAGCCCCTCGGTGGGGACGTATATGGGCTCTGATGATGATGATGATGATGATATTGAAGTCGGTACGAAACGATGATCTCTTATAAAGTCTTAAAATTGACACCGACTTCAAAATAGAAGTGTGATGTTGTCAGTACCTATTCTTATATTATTTTTACCTTTTCAGTGTTTTTGAAGTCGGTTTTTATTTTTAACCGACTTCAAAAAGGGAGGAGGATCTTAATTCGGTGCGAATGTTTTTTTTGTGTGTATGTTATGCGATTACGCCGCCAATTGTGGACTGATTTTCAACATTCTTTTTGTATTCTCTGATAATGGGATCTCATGAAAATCGATGGAAACGCTAATGAAATACCAGCTCACTGATGAGCTGGTATTAAATTAGGGTTTTTGTTTTTACTAAAAAGATTTCATTCACTAAAAAGTTAAAAATAAAAAATATTTTACAAAAAATAAAAACCGACTTCAAAAACGCTGAAAAGTTTAAAATAATATAAGAATAGGTACAGACAACATCACACTTCTATATTGAAGTCGGTGACAAATTTTAAGACTTTCGAGGAGATATCGTTTGGCACCGACTTCAATATAGAAGTGTGATGTTGTCTGTACCTATTTCTTATATTATTTTTAACTTTTCAGTGTTTTTGAAGTCGGTTTTTATTTTTTTTAAAATATTTTTTATGTGTAATTATGATTGCGATGTTTTGGGCTCCAAATGAGCTCTTCTCTATAATAAAGTTCTAGGAATTCTAAAATTCGCACTTTACTCCACTCTAATTTGTCTACACGTTCGGTTGGGTCGGGCGCTAGCAGTCAACTAAATGCATGCGAATGTGTAAACAGTAAGTTCGTGTTCGCCATTCGTGCCCTTTGATTCGCGTCCAAAAAACCGCTCCCGACGCGAACTCACGAATCGCGAGGCGAATGGCGAGGCGAATAGCGAACTTACTGTTTACACATGCGTGTTCGTTATTCGCCTCGCGATTCGCGCGAATGTGTAAACGCGCTATTTCGCGCGAATCTCGAGGCGAATTGCTAGGCGAATAGCGAGGCGAATAACGAACACGCATGTGTAAACAGCTAGTTCGTTATTCGCCTCGCTATTCGCCTCGCGATTCGCGCGAATGTGTAAACGCGGTGTAAACGCCACACGAATGTTTCGTCGAATGTTTCGTCGAATATTTCGTCGAATGTTTCGTCGAATGGCGAACACGCATTTGTAAATGCGACATAAAAAATTTATGTGGGATCGGAACACCGCGTTTACACATTCGCGCGAATCGCGAGGCGAATAGCGAGGCGAATAACGAACTAGCTGTTTACACATGCGTGTTCGTTATTCGCCTCGCTATTCGCCTAGCAATTCGCCTCGAGATTCGCGCGAAATAGCGCGTTTACACATTCGCGCGAATCGCGAGGCGAATAACGAACACGCATGTGTAAACAGTAAGTTCGCTATTCGCCTCGCCATTCGCCTCGCGATTCGTGAGTTCGCGTCGGGAGCGGTTTTTTGGACGCGAATCAAAGGGCACTAATGGCGAACACGAACTTACTGTTTACACATTCGCATGCATTTAGTTGACTGCTAGCGCCCGACCCAACCGAACGTGTAGACAAATTAGAGTGGAGTAAAGTGCGAATTTTAGAATTCCTAGAACTTTATTATAGAGAAGAGCTCATTTGGAACCCAAAACATCGCAATCATAATTACACATAAAAAATATTTTACAAAAAATAAAAACCGACTTCAAAAACACTGTAAAGTTCAAAATAATATAAGAAATAGGTACAGACAACATCACACTTCTATATTGAAGTCGGTGCCAAACGATATCTCCTCGAAAGTCTTAAAATTTGTCACCGACTTCAATATAGAAGTGTGATGTTGTCTGTACCTATTCTTATATTATTTTAAACTTTTCAGCGTTTTTGAAGTCGGTTTTTATTTTTTGTAAAATATTTTTTATTTTTAACTTTTTAGTGAATGAAATTTTTTTAGTAAAAACAAAAACCCTAATTTAATACCAGCTCATCAGTGAGCTGGTATTTCATTAGCGTTTCCATCGATTTTCATGGGATCCCATTATCAGAGAATACAAAAAGAATGTTGAAAATCAGTCCACAATTGGCGGCGTAATCGCATAACATACACACAAAAAAAACATTCGCATCGAATTAAGAACCTCCTCCCTTTTTGAAGTCGGTTAAAAATAAAAACCGACTTCAAAAACACTGAAAAGGTAAAAATAATATAAGAATAGGTACTGACAACATCACACTTCTATTTTGAAGTCGGTGTCAATTTTAAGACTTTATAAGAGATCATCGTTTCGTACCGACTTCAATATCATCATCATCATCATCATCACAGCCCATATACGTCCCCACCGAGGGGCTCGAGCCTACCCTATATTAGGGTGATTAGGCCTTAGTCAACCACGCTGGCCCAGTGCGGATTGGTCGACTTCACATACATCATTGAACTTCTTCGCAGATGTATGCAGGTTGCCTCACGATGTTTTCCTTCACCGTACGAGTGTCAGACAAATGTACATATGAAATTCGAAACGAAAAACACATTGGTACATGGCGGGTCTCGAACCCCGACCCCCCGATTGGAAGGCAAGTGCCGAGTCCACTGCGCCACCGACGCTCTGTCGCGCGCTGTATATGCAAGTATGTATGTGTATATATAAACACAATCATACACATTACTTACATAACACTTACACACACACACATATACAATATGTATATGTGAGTGTTATGTGCGTGTATGTATGTTTTTTTCTTAATATCATATTATTTGAATATAACAATTATTGTCATTTATTACATTTATTTTCTTATGCCGTCATTTACTTTCTCTCCTTAGCCTAATGGTTGACTGGTAGAGAGCGATGTTTATCGCTAAGTCCGCCATATGTTTGTAACATTAAAGCTTAAATTATTAAAAACTAAAATGTAGCACGCATGCCGCCATTATTTTCACGTCCTCCGTGTTCGTGTGCTAATATCAAAATGAATCACCCGCGAATGTGTGAACAGTAGTTCGCGGTGGCACTCGTAGGTACGAATGTTTCGTCGAATGACGAGGCGAATAGCGAACACGAATGTGTAATGTCGCATTTACACATGCGTGTTCGCCATTCGACGAAACATTCGACGAAATATTCGACGAAACATTCGACGAAACATTCGACGAAACATTCGACGAAACATTCGTGTGGCGTTTACACATTCGTGTTCGCTATTCGCCTCGTCATTCGACGAAACATTCGTACCTACGAGTGCCACCGCGAACTACTGTTCACACATTCGCGGGTGATTCATTTTGATATTAGCACACGAACACGGAGGACGTGAAAATAATGGCGGCATGCGTGCTACATTTTAGTTTTTAATAATTTAAGCTTTAATGTTACAAACATATGGCGGACTTAGCGATAAACATCGCTCTCTACCAGTCAACCATTAGGCTAAGGAGAGAAAGTAAATGACGGCATAAGAAAATAAATGTAATAAATGACAATAATTGTTATATTCAAATAATATGATATTAAGAAAAAAACATACATACACGCACATAACACTCACATATACATATTGTAAGTAATGTGTATGAATGTGTTTATATATACACATACATACTTGCATATACAGCGCGCGACAGAGCGTCGGTGGCGCAGTGGACTCGGTACTTGCCTTCCAATCGGGGGGTCGGGGTTCGAGACCCGCCATGTACCAATGTGTTTTTCGTTTCGAATTTCATATGTACATTTGTCTGACGCTCGTACGGTGAAGGAAAACATCGTGAGGCAACCTGCATACATCTGCGAAGAAGTTCAATGATGTATGTGAAGTCGACCAATCCGCACTGGGCCAGCGTGGTTGACTAAGGCCTAATCACCCTAATATAGGGTAGGCTCGAGCCCCTCGGTGGGGACGTATATGGGCTGTGATGATGATGATGATGATGATATTGAAGTCGGTACGAAACGATGATCTCTTATAAAGTCTTAAAATTGACACCGACTTCAAAATAGAAGTGTTATGTTGTCAGTACCTATTCTTATATTATTTTTACCTTTTCAGTGTTTTTGAAGTCGGTTTTTATTTTTAACCGACTTCAAAAAGGGAGGAGGTTCTTAATTCGATGCGAATGTTTTTTTTGTGTGTATGTTATGCGATTACGCCGCCAATTGTGGACTGATTTTCAACATTCTTTTTGTATTCTCTGATAATGGGATCCCATGAAAATCGATGGAAACGCTAATGAAATACCAGCTCACTGATGAGCTGGTATTAAATTAGGGTTTTTGTTTTTACTAAAAAGATTTCATTCACTAAAAAGTTAAAAATAAAAAATATTTTCCAAAAAATAAAAACCGACTTCAAAAACGCTGAAAAGTTTAAAATAATATAAGAATAGGTACAGACAACATCACACTTCTATATTGAAGTCGGTGACAAATTTTAAGACTTTCGAGGAGATATCGTTTGGCACCGACTTCAATATAGAAGTGTGATGTTGTCTGTACCTATTGCTTATATTATTTTTAACTTTTCAGTGTTTTTGAAGTCGGTTTTTATTTTTTGTAAAATATTTTTTATGTGTAATTATGATTGCGATGTTTTGGGTTCCAAATGAGCTCTTCTCTATAATAAAGTTCTAGGAATTCTAAAATTCGCACTTTACTCCACTCTAATTTGTCTACACGTTCGGTTGGGTCGGGCGCTAGCAGTCAACTAAATGCATGCGAATGTGTAAACAGTAAGTTCGTGTTCGCCATTCGTGCCCTTTGATTCGCGTCCAAAAAACCGCTCCCGACGCGAACTCACGAATCGCGAGGCGAATGGCGAGGCGAATAGCGAACTTACTGTTTACACATGCGTGTTCGTTATTCGCCTCGCGATTGGCGCGAATGTGTAAACGCGCTATTTCGCGCGAATCTCGAGGCGAATTGCTAGGCGAATAGCGAGGCGAATAACGAACACGCATGTGTAAACAGCTAGTTCGTTATTCGCCTCGCTATTCGCCTCGCGATTCGCGCGAATGTGTAAACGCGGTGATTCCGAGATGAAGTTATTTCAAATAATACAACAAGAAGCATACCACGGCAATTTGTTTTCGGATAAAAATATACAATGCTTTTCGGACAGAAATGGTATTAAGAGTCAACTCCAAATTATTATTATCAGATAATGACGAAGATTATAAACGACCTATACTGTTACCAGGTAAAAAATTTATAATAGAGCGTCTAGTTCGTCATTATCACCTTAGTTACCTTCACGCTGGCGTACAGACTTTAAAAGCTAATCTTCGGCAGAGAGTTTGGATTTGTTTAACTTCTGGTTCAAAGCTATCTACTATTCAGTTATCCAAAATATTATGGTTTGTCCGCTTTGGTCTGTCAAAAGTTATTTACTCTGTGATTTGTTTGGGAAAAGAAAAGTGTTGTTTTTACTATTTTCCACGCATTTTTTAATGTTTTTCTCTCCACTAGATCCTGTCTTGTGGCTTAAGAAAAATATGAAAAAGAAATTAACCGAATCGGTCCAGCCATAGTTCTCGAGTTTTGCGCTTAGCAACACATTCGGCGATCGATTTTTATTTATATAGAAGTTATTATATTAAATAAATAAATCACTCTCAGAATCGAAGAAAACATTGTGTACGTGTAAGCGCTGCAAAGCTTCGATTGACACTGTTGAGAAAAAAACGTCTTAGCGCGTTCTGACGCGACACAACACACGTTACTAGTGTGCACTAGGGATGTTGCGAATATTCGCATCCGCATCCGCAAATGCGAAGCTTCCGCATGGATTTGGACATCTGCATCCGCATCCGCAATAATCGATGCGGATGCGCATGTAAGACAAGTTGCGACAAGGAAGAAATTGGGTGGGGTGACGGAACTTGACAATAACCAATGGGAAGGAAAAAATTGGTAACACGATCTGACGCGTCTGTTGTGGTGCATCATTTGTTTTTTGTAAATAAATAATTACGTGTTTGTTTGCGCTGTGTGTGGAATACTTATCGTTTATCCACTCCACCAGGCAGTGTTCCTAGTGAACAATTATTTATAGTCTGGTTTTTAATTCGACGGAATTCTGACAGATGTCATCCATAGACAAATCAGATATAATCTCAGAAGAATAACTAAAGCATAGAAACCTAGCAAAAATAGCTACTGAACTTACTATATTTGACTCACTTTGACATTAGGCACTGCTAATAGAAGTTAGAGAGAGACACGTATATGCAAGATGTTTCGAAATTTTGTAGGTCGTCTAATTCTCGCTTGTCAGTTCTTTTCCCAATGATGTCGTGCTCATCACTCACCTAGTTTCAACGTCGATAATTATATTATGTAGGTATTTAATAGATCCCTAATACTAAAATGTCTTTATTACGAGAAATATAACATAAATAATTAAGGGTAGATTTTCTTATGTAACTTATCCAGCTAATAGCTGCGTGTCTCTTTGGTATGGTCAGGCTGGCCGTTCATGAGACTAAAAGGGGGAAATGCGAGTCGGACTCGCCCACCGAGGGTCCCGTATAAAATTGTAGGTTATACTTTAAATAGAGACTAATTTTTTTATGATTTAATTACAAATGTGGAGTTTGAGATTTTCCCTGACTAATAGTGTAAGACTATATTTACTTCTTCTATATATTATTCTATATATTATTTATATACTATATTTATTACTAACTTCACAAATTTCATAGTTCTAGCTAGATCAACGAAAAGTACCCTATACATTTTGATGCTCGTGAGAATATCGAAATATACGTTTTTGGCGACATAAATTTTTTCACATCTTCAAGGGACTAGAACTTGTTAGTGTAGAATTGAGTAATTATATGGTTTTAATTTCAACTCGATACCTTCACGCGTTTTCAAGATAGTCTTGACAGACAAACGGACAATAAAGTGATCCTATAATGGTTCAGTGTTTCTTTTGAGGTACGGAACCCTAAAATTTGGACTATTTAAGTATTTCCCGTTATCTAAAATGTTGGAATTTTTCTATTGCAGAGATTCACAAATTCTATGGGAAGGAAATCGAAGACACACTGCTTTTATTTCATCGCTTAGATTTAATTCATTTTTTATCGCATCGCTTAGAGGTACTTGAGGTTAATCTCATATTTAATTTACTTACCGAAAATTTAACCCTCATGGATTTTGAACCGTGGATAAATTCGGGAATGCTAAAACTACTATTTGTACATATGCTTGGAAATTAAACTAAAAACATTAACATTTGACCATAATTTATTGTTAAGACATTTTTCGATAGATTTATTACGCTTGATGTGCAGCCGGGCTTAGTTAGAATGTAAATCTTCCGAAGGCGGCGTTTTGATATTTTACCTTTTTGACTCTTTCAAGTAATATTTTAATTCTTAGAAAAAAATCATCTTGTTCTTGGCATCCGTCTCAAGGATTCCTTAAAGAAATAGTTAAGAAATTAAATAAGTTTTTATTTTCATAAATAATATTTTAGTTTAAAGATTTCCTTTCATTAAATAACTTGACTTACGTCATGACGTCTCCATCTCATAGTTTTACTACTAAGTACATACAAAATTAATCTGATGGAAAATATCTGGAGCAAATTTGACTATGCTTTCTTGGACTCCAATTTCGTCTGACAATACACTTTATCCATATGTTTTGTCTTTAGGAAATCTGTAAAATAAAAATATCGACAAAATTTTACAACACTACGCATGATCAAGAAAACCTCAAAGTAATTTTCTAAAAATCGCTAAAACATAGAAGTGAAGTTAATATTACGTATTGTTTTTCTACAAAATGATTCAGCGATATTTCATATGTATATAAGTGTACTTATTAGCTCACATTCACGTAACAATATGAGAAAACATGCCAATTTAAGGTCAATAAATTTTGATTATTTTCCTTTCGCGACGAATGAGACTTGCAGCCCCAAACTACACGAGACATTGTATTACGGAGTGCACAAACACACACTATTTGTAAATACCTAAGGAATTCTTGCTTTCTAATCACTTAAATATTAATAAAATATGATCAAAATATTACTAGACACGGGACGCACAAACAAATATTATACGAACAATTCAAATAGTTCAAGCTCGGATGGTCTATCTTCGATACAAGGTAATAATAATAATAATAATAATAATACCGACCATCGTGTGGTCGACGGGCGGCTGCCTGATGCCAATGCCATGGTCAGTTTCTGGCGTGACATCTGGTCGCTGCCCGTCGATCATGTAGAGGGTGATTGGATGCGTGTAATCGAACGGGAATGTGAATCTATTGAGCCAATGGGGCCTATTACCATAGACCCCGTAGACGTTAGTTGTGCCATCCGTTCGGCCCAGAACTGGAAATGCCCAGGGCCTGACGGATTGCACAACTTCTGGATAAAGTGGTTTCGTAGTTCGCATCCCCGTTTGGCTACACAGTTTCAAGAAGCCCTAGAGCACGGTTCCATTCCCACTTTTATGACTACCGGTACCACCTTCTTGCTCCACAAGACCGGAAGTACCACGGATCCAAAGAATTATAGACCTATCACATGCTTACCCACCATCTACAAGCTCCTTACGTCCATTCTGACCACAAAAATTAACACACACATTGTGTCAAATAATATTTTGGCCTCTACTCAGAATGGATGTAAGGCTGGGTCCCGTGGTACGAAGGAGCTCCTCCTCATAGACATGACCATTAGCCAACAAGTTCGACGGAGCAGGGGATCCCTTTCTGCTGCATGGATTGACTACAAGAAGGCCTATGATTCGGTGCCGCACTCGTGGCTGGAGAGGATTTTAGAGCTGTATAAAATAAATACAACTCTGAAATCCTTTTTAAGTAACTGTATGCGGCAGTGGACCACAGCTCTTCGTCAACCATGCGGCGGTGACGGTTCCCTTGATCCGCAAAACTTGATTAAAATAGAGAGAGGTATTTTTCAGGGTGACAGTTTGAGTCCCTTGTGGTTTTGCCTAGCATTGAACCCTCTCAGCACTTTGTTGAAGGACTCAAGTCTAGGCTGTCGGCTCCGGAGACAGGGTGAAGTCATTAGTCATCTGCTGTACATGGATGATCTCAAGTTATTTGCACCGAAACAACGAGATCTGATGGAGTTGCTGAAAATCACACAGATTTTCAGCAACGCTATCAGAATGGAGTTCGGTGTAGATAAGTGTGCGGTCTTGCATGTGCAGCGGGGGAAAGTTGTAAAATCACCGAATGTACAACTTTCCGATACAATGACACTCAGATCTCTTTCCGATGCCGACTCATACAAATATCTTGGTATGTCACAGTCCTTAGGGATATCGGCGGAGGACGTCAAGAAATCGGTGAAGGCACGCTTCTTTTGTCGCCTAACAAAGGTACTTAACAGTCTCTTGTCTGGCGGCAATAAGGTGCGTGCCTTCAACGGTTGGGTGATGCCTCTATTGATATACTCCTTTGGCATACTGAGATGGACTCAGACTGAGCTGGACGCTCTGGACAGGAGAGTCCGCCAACTACTCACAACACATCGCATGCTCCACCCGCGCTCGTCTGTTATGAGACTGTACATTCCACGGAAATGGGGTGGTCGTGGCTTTCTAAATGCCAAGAACCTCCACAACCGTGAAGTGTGCAGCCTCAGGAATTACTTCCTTAACAACGAATGTGGGATGCATCGTGATGTTGTGGCAGTTGACAAAGGACTTACCCCTCTCTCCATGGCAATCGAGAACTGGCGCAAACCATTTTTTATATCTATATATTGTAAAAAACTTAAATTTAAGATGCTTTTTTGAATAAATGTATAATAATACATTTATTTGCCAGAATATGGTTAGTAGGTTGTTACAGTTATATTTCCCGACATATTCTATCGAATGTTCGATGTGCAAATGTTAAAATTATTGGTTAAATTATACATTTAATATATGCAGATATTTTGTTTTTCATGAGCATGGATATCTTATTATTTTGATAGAAGCTTACATATAAATGGCTTTTACAGGGTCATAGATTTATATCATTATTTATTAGAGAGAATTGTATTGTAGTAGAAATAAAATAATAGTAATGTCAAGATGATAGTCAATAATTTTAATAGAATTGTCATAATTTGTCATTGAGATATTCATTAATAGTATAATACATTTTACTAATTAAAAGGTTATGCAGTGTTGATTTAAATTTATTATATGTCAATGTTTTTATTTTGTCTGGTATTTTATTATATATTCTAATAGCCATACAGTACGTGTTTCTTGAGTATAGTACCAATTTTTGTTGAGGAACGTATAGATCGTCAACCCTTCTACCTCTGTATGGACACAGATAACATAATACTAGTACAGATGCCCAATCCCATAGTACAAATCCGTGCACGCCTAAGGAAACTATCTCGGGTAACTAAAAAGTTACCATAGCTTTCTTGCTTGGCGGCAGCACTGGACACTGCTTTTTTGTTCCTAAAACCAAAGAGAGCACAGCAATGCTTTGCTTCGAAAATCGACGTTTTATTGCGTAGTTATATAGCATGTCAATAGATGGCAGTATTTTTACAAGCAATTAAAGCAAGGGATTCTCACAGAAACCGGAAATACTCGGAAACAGCATCTTAACTGTCACAACAACTTACCTACATGATATAATTTTTGTAATTTGTTAGACTTTAGCATTAATTTGTCTACTTATTTAAATAAATTCAACTAAGAGAAAACCGTCGCTCATTAACTCAACGTAGAAAACTATTAGAGAG
This sequence comes from Schoenobius gigantellus, assembly GCA_963935595.1. Classification (NCBI taxonomy): domain Eukaryota; kingdom Metazoa; phylum Arthropoda; class Insecta; order Lepidoptera; family Crambidae; genus Schoenobius; species Schoenobius gigantellus. Next base: position 6,317,512 of record OZ012553.1, read on the forward strand.
CGACAAGATTTTAGAATTGAACCAACCACATACCTACCTACCCAATACAAGAAATGTTCTAATGGACAAGAAGACATTTTATTCTTTGAGAATTCCAATGATTCATGAAGCTGTAATTTTAGTGAATGTACTTAGGTATAGTAAAACAAATAAAACTATTAAAGTCAATTTGAGTAAGTACCTACTTTCATTGCATTTTCACCGACCATACAATACAATAATTTAACTTAGAATTTGTCTAAAGAATAATACTTACCTACATAATTTCTTGAATGAATCTTCATTTTTAACCGACTTCAAAAAAGGAGGAGGTTATCAATTTTGTTGTGTTTTTTTTATATTTGTTATCTCATAACTCCGTCATTTTTAAACTGATTTCCAAATTTTTTTTGTATTCGATAGAGTATACTGCAAGGGTGGTCCCATGGTCACCAAAGTCAGGATCTGATGATGGGATCCCATAGAAAATCGAGGAAAACACTAATTTACTTTCTTCTTTCACAAAAAGATTTCATTCACTAAAAAGTTAAAAATAAAAAATATTTTACAAAAAATAGAAACCGACTTCAAAAACACTGAAAACTTAAAAATAATATAAGAATAGGTACAGACAACATCACACTTCTATATTGAAGTCGGTGACAAATTTTAACACTTTTTAGGAGATCATCGTTTGGCGCCGACTTCAATATAGAAGTGTGATGTTGTCTGTACCTATTCTTATATTACTTTTAAGTTTTCAGTGTTTTTTGTTCAATTAGTTCTCGTCATTTTACTCAATTCGTCAATTTAAATTTTTGCCAACTAACTTTCTTTGCTATTGCCGATACTATAAGTAATACAATAATTAAGAATTTAGCTAAAGAATTGTTAATTTATTGAATATAGTCTTAATTTTGTTTAATTAGTTGTCATTTTATTCAATTCGTCAATTTGAATTCTTACCCACTATTCAATATTCAGCCAAAATAGATCTGTACAGGTCGCAATGGCCCACTGGGGGTCGCTCATTCATTGGTCGCCCCTTGCCCCCTTAAAATAACAAATAGATTACCTACTATCAATATTCCATTTATTTCTACAGAATGGAAATTAAACATTTTTGACGAATGGAATGTACCCGTTTTTTTTCTCGGGGGGAAATGCGTTTAACCGCACCGTACCCGCCGTTGGCTAGACGGTGAGCGTGTGTAGGGCCATAAGAATAACTAATAATACGAGTATTCTTATGGTAGGGCTCTCCCGGCAGAGTGCCAGGCCTACCCACTAAAAACCCTTCGGTGTTCTCCCTGAAAGGGAGTGTACCCTAAATTTTATTATAACTAAACATTTTTCATTTTCAAAAAATAGTAAAGCTGTATTTAAAGTTTTTGATACTTACATAAACCGGGAATTGAACTCGTTAAATTCTGACATTTACTTAAGTAGGTACTATTATACTATTTTTAGCACCAATCGACAGGGATCTTTTCTCATACTTAATTTTGTAGGTATATAAAATTAAAGAAAAAGAGTAGAAAGTGACTACATACCTAGCTAAGTAATTGAAATAATGATATGATACGAGCGATACGACCTTCAAACTTTCAAAAAAAGAGCGTATCCCACCTCAAAGGCCGGCAACGCACTTGTAGCTCCTCTGGGGCTGCGGGTGTCCCTGGGCGACGGTAATAACTTACCATCAGGTGATACGTCTGCTCGCTTGCCCCCTATACCATAAAAAAAAAAGGCCATACAAAATATTTGTCCCGTACGGGAATCGAACTCGCGACCCGTTGCGCAGCAGGCGATCACTCGACTTCTGCGCTAACCGTGCATTACGAAAGTAATTGCTATTACGACCGACATTCAAAAGCCTTAATCGTCATGCGTGGATGGTTCGTCGGAGTCCAAATTCAAAATTGCAGCAGTCGTATATTGTGTAGGTGTCTAATTCGAATTGTCCGTTTTCAAAGCCAGTAGGCCTATTCGCTAACTATATCCATTACTAGTTCAGTGATTTTATGTGTTACGGTGGCGTTCATGGTGCAGTAATGGATGTTAAGTTTCTTTAAAAAATGACAGTTCTAGTTAGCAGTCGTCGATAAAACACCAGAAATTAGCAAGCACAAATTCACCTCGAAACTCACAGTTGCAATGTTTTTAAACAATTAGTTCAAAAGATAACAATATAATCAAAACAAATATTTAACATTTATTTACTTAATAAAAAAATAATAATTCATCATATTCCTTCTTACCTAATGTATATTTTCTTCTAAATTATTTAACGACAAACGAAAATTTGATAACATTGAGATGTTAGAATATGTACCTAATCTGCGATTTAGACATAAAAATGCCAAACACATTTGGAAAACAAAACGCAAACACTCAGTTCAAGCTCACTTCTGTTTATCAGTATCTGAAATACTGCCATCTGTAGTCATACTTTTAAATTTCAAAGTTATTGACGTCTGGACGAGATATTAACAATAGCTCACGATAGATGGCAGTTCAAAACAAAAAAGCACAACAAAGCAGACTCATTTTGCAATTTATCAATTTTACTTAAAAAATTAACAAATTTGTTTTGAAAATAATAAAATCTTTTTAATTAAAACATCTAGTGGTTAGTTACAGCTTAATGTTAACAGAATGCGTAAGAATAAGTTATGGCATTCTAGTATGGTACATGCCGCGACATCTATTGATTTTATTTAGAACTAATTATAATTTGTTCCTATCGGGAGCCCATGGTATGGATAATCCTTATTTTTTGGAAAGAGGTGAAAATTTTTTTTCACGAAAATAGAAATCTCCAATATGTAAAGGCAGGGTAATGGAAGTATATTAAGTTTCTTAAATAGTGGTTTACAACTGTCCAAATAATCAGCACCGCAGATTGATCTCATGCTTCTTTTTTGTGCTTTAAAGGCCCTAAGCATATCTACTGAATTGCCCCACACTATAAGACCATATCTCAATATTGATGAGACGTATCCGTGATAAGCAACGAGAGCGGCTTCTTGTGATACAAGCTGTCTAATTCTATTAAGAGCGAATATATATCTGTCAATTTTGTTTACTACTAGGTCAATATGAAGTTTCCAATTACATAATTCATCTATTTTAATTCCCAAGAACATTGTGTCCTTTACCATGTCCAGTTTATTATTTTTATAATTTATGTCAATATCAGCGTAGTCAATACTTTTAGCTTTAAATCGGATTAATTTAGTTTTGTCAATATTAACTTTCAGTGAATTATTGTCAAACCATTCTATAAATTTCTGGAAATTTTCGATTACAATTTTTTTTAATTCGTGTTCACTTTTACTTTTAATGATGATGGATGTGTCGTCTGCAAACAATAGACATTTCTGGTCTGTGATACTAGGTAGGTCATTAATATATAACAAAAATAATAATGGTGCCAGAACCCCTCCTTGTGGAACTCCACATCTATTAAACATATAGTCAGAGTAGTATGAGTTTTTTGTATTTCCGGTTATTTTGGTTATTTCTACACATTGTTCTCTGTCGGATAAATAGTTTTGTAACCATAACAATGCACTACCTCTTATACCATATCTCTCCAGTTTCTGTAGTAAGAGTTGGTGAGAGACAAAGTCAAAGGCCTTGCTCATATCCAAGAAAATTGCTAATGTCTTAAATCCATAATTTAAATTTTGTGTCAGTTCCTTTACTAGGTGAAAACATGCTAGAGTCGTTGAGCTGTTTTTTCTAAAACCAAACTGGGCACCTGAGAATAACTTTTGTGATGTAATAAACGAATAGATTTTGTCGTACATAACCTTCTCAAAAATTTTTGCTATGATTGGTATTAATGTAATTGGTCTATAGTTGTTCAAGTCTTCTTTCGACCCTTTTTTAAATATAGGTTTTACTATCGATTTTTTTAATTCAGACGGAAAGTGACCCTGAACCAGGGACAGATTTATCACATGAGCTAAAGGTCTGGAAATATGTTTAGCCGATTTTTTAATAATATCTGTTGTAATGCTGTCATATCCTATAGAATGTGTCTTTTTTAATCCTTTTATCACCTTATTGATATCTATGTCATTTATTGGTGTCAAATATATACTATTACAGTGATATGGAACATTACTCAATGCCTGTCTTGATTCATTGATATGTATTGGGTTACTTTTATTCGTCAGATTAATAAAATGTTTATTGAATTCATTTGATATTCTTAATGGTTCATTGATTTTAATATTATTCACTTTTATTTCCGTAATGCTATCGTTTTTATTACTATTTTGGGTATAGTTCTTTACTATATCCCATGACGTTTTACACTTATTTTTTGAATCTAGAATACGGTGTGCATTTGCGTTTTTTTGTGATTGGAGCATACATTTCTTTAGTATTCTAGAATATTTTTTATATTTTATTTTAGCATACATTTTATTTGTCGGATGTAAACGATATTTTAGATAAAGCCTTCTTTTATTAATACAACATCTTTTTATACCCTTTGTAATCCAGGTATTTTTTAGTGGCTTTTTTACAATTTTAACTTTTATAATTGGAAAACACAAATTAAATATCAAGGTAATTAATTCATGGAAGCATGTAAAGGCTTTCTGAGTGTCAGATTCATCTAGTACCTCACTAAATGATAGTAAAGACATACATTCTAAGAATTTATTGGTGTTAGATATGCTCATATCTCTTCTTTTTTCAAACCAATAAACCGGTTTCTTGTTATATTTGGTATTAACTGCAACTTCAAATGTGATACTCTGCCCTGTCTCATGGTCTGACAAGCCCAAAAAGTGAAGTGTTGATGTAACATTGGTTTCTAAGTTGCTAATTATCATATCTAAGCACGAGTTCTGTCTGGTGGGTTCGTTTATATGGCAATTCAAATTATAATTATTTAGTATGCTTATCAAGTCATTCGTTTTTTTATTTTTTTGTAAAATATTTATATTCCAGTCACCACAAAGAATTATTTTTTTATTTCGCCTTCGCATCAAGGATTGTAAAAGAGATGTCAATTGCTCAAAAAATAAATTAATGTCAGATGAGGGAGTCCTATATATACATATTATTATAAGATTACATTGCAATAATTCCACAGCACAACACTCAAACACAAAGAGCTTCGATTGAATAATGTCCAATACTATGTAATCAATATGATTTTTCAGTAATATGCAAGTTCCACCTCTTCTCTCATTCCTAGAAAAGGCAGAAGCCATATTATAACCTTTAATATTTAAATTTCTTTCAGATCCCTGTTTTATAAACGTTTCTGATAAACATATAATGTCAATTTGACCAATTTCTCTGGATAATTCCATAAGAGTGACTTCAAAGAGATCCTGTTTACTTAAAATGCTTACTATATTTTGATGGAATAATGTTATTTTACTTGTGGAGACGAAAACATTTTTTGTTTTCTTCTAATTTTGAGTGGGGAGTGAAATAATGTAGTATTGTTTTCTGTTTTAAAGATAAGTAATGTTTTTTATAGTGTATGTAATCTATCTCAATATTGAGCTTATAACACAAGTCATGTAAATAGTTTCTTTTATAATCTAAATCTATGAACCTACAATTGCCATAATTATTAATTAATGATTTTAAATTATAATTTAATAATTTAGTATTTAAATATGGATTGTGTAATACATTTACAATAAAAATATTTAAGTGTCTTAATTTATACAGAGCTGTTATTAATTCAGAGTAAAACAAGTAGGGATTCTTATCATTGGATCCTATGAAAAGTATTATAATATCTTCTTTCTTCAATGAATCTTTAATATAGTCACATGAGCTCAATATTTGTTTACATGTTGCCCCTGGTTTTGTAATTGTTGTGATGGTGTATGGGTCATTCATAATACTACCACGACTCTGATATATTTTTTTTGAAAGTCCCTTTGCCTGCTCATCACCAAGAATAAAGATTTGAGATTGTTTTCTTGTTATGTGTGATTTTGGTTCTAATGTTCCTGTGATGTCTTTCTGGTTGTCGTTTGTGTCGGTAATATTCTCACTACTGATGCCATCTGTCGGTGGTGTCATTATCGTGGCGCTTGTTCGTATCATTCGTTCCTGTGAGCCGGTACTTGAGAAAAAACAATCACTCTGATGTGTTATTTGCTGACATTGTGATTTTAGTGCAATAGAATTATAGGTGACGCATTTGTCTATACATAGTGGTGATAATTTTGAAGAATTCATATGTATGTGCGTAATTTTCCGTTTTAGTGGTGTGTTTTTGCTTTTTTGACCGATATCGGAAGTAATTTTTTTTAATATTTCAATTTGTTTCTGTTGTCCGTCTATAGTTTTTTTTAATGAAGTGCATTCTGTATTTAGATTATCAATTTCTTGTTCTGATTGTTGCAGCATTTGTTTTAGTGTTAATATTTCCTGTACATAGTCTTCAATTCGCAAGTTGTCGTTTATATGAATGTCACTTTGTATGCTATGCATTGTTGAGTCCATAATCGTCGAATTCAACATATTTTGTGCAGTGGTCGACAAATCCAAATCAGATTTTGATCTGGGTAATCTGTTGCGAAATGTTACATGCTCCATTTTTGTTGCGTGTATTATATGGAAATGATAATAACCAAAGTACAACCCAGGTAAGCGACACAATATTTATGTTCTTGTTATTTATGTTATAAAGGTTCGTTTTGAGTTCTATATTTATTATAATTTAGTCAATTATGTGTTTATAATGTTGAATATTTGCGATCTACGAGTATATTTCTATCGTAATGCATACAAGTGAGTCGTTATTTGACCGTTACTGCTTGCGAATATTTTGAAATCAAGTCATCCGAAATCATCTAAATTTTGATTTTATATAAGAACTTGGTTACATACTTATAAACGTTGTCATAAATACTTCCTCTTGCAGTTTTCTGTTATTTAGATATTCATAAATACTAAGGAATCAGTAGCAGCACTTTCACATCGATTATTCTTTGTCCTTCTCTTCAGTATTTAGTTCCTATCACTTTTATTTGTCAATGATAACACAATGAATACAATTACAACAATTCACATTAATTCGCACATTTATAGTATTTTTAAATTTAAAATAATCACAAAGTTGATGTTTCCGTGTTGGCTCACTAGCGCCATATAGAACCGTCAGCGCCATATAGCGCCGTACTATAGAATTTAGCCGTATTATATATTTTTAACCAATTTTAATTTTTAACCAAAATGACAATTCAATCAATTCATCTAGTGACCACCTTGTGATATGCCAAAAGACAAATATTACTCATCTCTTACATTTACACAGTTTTGTGCCGTATGTTAGAAAGAGACAAATAGCACACAATTAATTCTTGTTTTAATCTTCCTTCTATGCTGTAGTGATTGTTCTGAGGATATAATATAAATAACAGAAAAAATAATAAACAGAATTAGATCAAGTAATGACATTGTAAATAGTGTTTGTTTTGTGCACTCAATGCACACTAGCTAGAATGTAAATTTTTCACTGCTAAATGGAAAAACAGAGTAAAACAACATATTTCTCAAATAAAAATATTTAATAATCATCATCACTTATATCATCATTGTCGTCATCATCATCAACTCGGATTATAAAAGAATCATACACACTATCCAGCAGATCATTAAGAGGGCAAATTTTATCCTCTTCTTTAATAATATGGTTTATGCATTCTTGCCATTTTTCAGCTGTGATATTATATGACCTCTAATATTAATTGTTTCACTTTGTGCAACTCGGACCGCGCCGCGGTGCATGACTCGGCGTAAATAGTTTTTTAATTTTAGATTAACATCTTGGTATATTGGCTCTTAGAAGAAGCAAACATTTTACAAACGAGGAGGTTTTTCTAAAAAAGGTAGGCAACCTATTAGTTATTGAACAGGGATCCCAGTAATAGAAAAATAATTTCCTTGACAACTATTGTAACTTCAATAATATGATATTAAACAATGTAATTACCATTTTAAAATTATCAGTAATTTTTCAAGTCTTTGTTTTTCAAATTGAAACTTTAAATTCTATAAAGTTTTATTTCTTATTTTGCTAAAATGCTTCCCTTTTTAGGGAGAGTTTTGCAATGTTGGCAACACTTGTGAAATGTCAGAATTCCTTCGAATTAAAAATGAGACTGTAGTAGAGCGGGTTTCATTTATGAACCTCTGCGTAACCGGCTTGAATCAGAGAAGGCGGCATTATTACTTTTTATTTATTAAGTATAATGCTCTTATTTTTTTTAATTTCATTTACTAATTGAAATTAATATAAATGTTAATAACGACTCTATCATTATTTTAATTCTTAATTCATATACTTTTTTCTATAACATATTAAACATCCGCATCCGCATTCGCATCCGCGGATGTGAGCCTTCAAAAATCCGCATCCGCATTCACATCCGCGGATGTAAAAAAATCGGCATCCGCAACATCCCTGGTGTGCACACCCACCGTCACGACACATGGCGTCGCACCACAACACGACATAATACCTAGTTTGTTTCTTCCTTTAGTGCTGAATCGGCAATGTGCGGTGTGTGCAATTTTAGAATGACCAACTTTTCAAATTAGTTTTATGCAGTATTGGAATTAAAATTATGAGAAAATAAAAAATATCTTATTTCAAAATCTACCGGGTGTAACTGAACACCCCAATAACATTTAAGGGGCATATAAGTTAGATACTAAATGGACCTTCGGTGCTTGTCTGAGACCTAGACCCCCAATAATAATAATAATAATAATAATAAATCCATTTATTGCAGGCACAATACAAAATCACACGAAGTTGATTTTATGACCCATATTTATAGCATAATTTTATATTACATTGTCAATTTTAGATAATAATTTCATTAATTATATGATCATAAAATTATATAATAATAAAATAGTCAAATAAATTAATAAAATAATAAATTAAATTCATTCACCCTATTACAATAAATTAAATTAGATTCATTCACACTCACAAAATCATTTTTTTTTTTAAGTTCATATCACTATTATAACACTATAAAAAATTTTAGTTAGGAGAAACACACCCATTATGTATTCATTAAATAGCACTCCATTCAATAAATACACACACAAAAATACACAGCTTTAATCAATGAATTATCACAGTTATACAGTCTTGTTTTAAATGAATCCAACATTTTTTTGAGCAGAGTTACAAATTGGTCAACTTTGTATTGATCAAACATACCTGACGCATTGCACCTCCATGGTAGCCCAAGCATACATCTAAATGCATTATTGTATTGCACTCGCAGCTTGTTAAATGATTTCTGTGTATAATTATACCATAGGTGAGTGGTATAGAGCGCCTGGCAGTAGGCCCTAAACATTGTTATCTTTACCTCATCTGAACAACTTGCAAATCTTCTAGCAAGCATATTGCTTTTAGTTGCAATAGCCCTTCGTTGTCTTTCAAGATCTGAATCGTCCTTAAGGGAGTCATCTAAGATATGTCCCAAATATCTAAACTGAGATACAATCTTAAGTCGTGCTCCACATAGATATATGGAAGGTACATTTTCTGGGCCATTTTTATACTTAAAAATCATTATTTTAGTTTTTTTGACATTGTATGTAAGACAGTGCTTGGAAGCAAACTTTTCACATATTGAAATAAGTTTCTGTAATCCACCAGGTGAAGGGCTGAGCAGCACCATATCGTCAGCATAACTAAGATTATTTACCAACCATCGATCGTCAGCATAACTAAGATTATTTACCAATACTTTCAGAGTTATTTGATTTTAAACTGAAAGCAAAAACTTTCAAGTGACAACCATAATCAGCTCTTAACACAAAAGAAATGTAAACACAAATTGATTGAGCACACCACCTGCAGCAAGATACTTGAGGCATTTCAGATAAACGCCCGCATGTTACTACGAGAACTCCTGGACGGGGCGAGGGCGGTGGTCTATAACAACGACACCGGGACTGTGGTGGCGGGAACTCGCCCTATAGATAAAAAGCAGATGGCGGCGTACAGCGGCACGTCAGGCATGGTGCTGGTGGATAATGAAGCAACTGACGAAAGGGGAGCAATCACATTCTGCACACCGATCGAGGACCCTATAGTGGTAATTGTCAAGTGCACCCGCTTCATGCTGGAGCACCGAATTCTAAAAACGGCGGAATCCGTGAGTGGAACTTGGATCTCCGAACCATGGGGTAAACTGGCAATCAGATGGGTTGACGGTGTGCCGGGTTGCGGGAAGACCACGTGGCTCCTCAACAACTTCCAAATGAAGGAAGATATGATCATCACTAGCACACTCAAGACGGCAAAAGAACTGTTGTACAAAGTGACGACTCGATTCGGGGCGGTCGTGAAGGGGAAAATAAGAACCATTGCCTCAGTCCTCATCAATGGTGTGGAAGCATCAAAACGCCTTTTGGTGGACGAAGCTCTCCTAGTCCATTTTGGAGCTATCATCATGGCAACAAGGCTGACCGGGGCAAGAGAATTGGTACTAATGACCGATACAAATCAGATCCCCTTCATAGACAGAGACAACCTGTTCGAGATGCGTTACGGAAGCCCCGCCGCCATCACGTCTGTAACAGAAAAGCTCCTCTGCACACACCGAAGTCCGATGGATGTGGTGTATGCCCTCTAAAACATCTACAAGGGTATTTACACATCACGGCAAGTGCTGAGGTCCATGACATGCAGAATGGCATCGGAGGCGGTGTTACGAAGGGGCAACCCAAATACTCTCTTCCTTACCTTTATTCAAGAAGAGAAAGAAGCGTATGGCAGGAAAGGGTTCGGCACCGGAGAACAATCTAGACTGCTGACGATCCACGAAGCACAGGGACTAACGTACGATCACGTGGTTGTGCTCAGAGGAGCAGAAAGGAAGAACCCTGTCCACGATAGTGTCCCTCACGCGGTGGTTGCCATTACCAGACACACGGTATCCTGCACCTACTTCTACCGGGAGTTGAAGGAGGACGACGCAATTAAACATCTCATTGCCCTTCCCAGCATAGCAACAGATGAAGTGGTCATGGAATACAATAAAAAAATGGTGCTCAGGGCCCTATCAAGCGGGTGACTTTGGTGTAACTAAAAAAAAACACACGTAACATATATTATGCCAAATGCGAGTATACTAACTGACCAAATCTTGTGAAATAGTCCATACATAAATTATTAACATATAGTATAATATTATTAAGATATATATTTGAGTATAATTAAGTATATATAAGTATAATATTATTAAGATATATATTTAAAATTTTAAATTGATTGAGTTGCGCAACTCACCTTAGATTAGGAGTAAAAAGTAGTCGTAAGTCTTAATATAATAATTATAATAACAAAATAGATCACAATGAGAAGATTACATGAAAAGAGCACGGACCACGAGTCTGTGGAGTGTTAAATTAGTAATAAAAAAAAACACATTGATACGTGACAGACGTGGGCGTAGTATTCCTCGTACGATTACGTAGGGCTTTCGGCACTTAAGAGCAGGGCTTGGGAACGGTTCGAAAAATACCGCTTAATTGTGGTTTTTAACCAGGTTTTTCGTAAACGCTCGCTCGGAGCGGAATATATTCGCGAGCGGTATATTGCTGGGATTAACCTGGTCAGAACAAAACTATACGCCGGCGATACGAGGGCGGGGCTTCTATGGCATTGGGTTGTGACCAAAGTGTTAGGTACCTACTTGTTTTATGTCCAACATTCGCGCGTGTCAATATTTTGTTTATTTACGTTCCGGCACGCATTTTCTTTCTTTTGTCGGTCTGTTTCATCATCAGAGCTCATATACGTCCTTACGAGCCTACCCTAACTAGTTTGCCTGTATAACAAACAAAAATTATAAAACTTATATTATCTAAACTTCAAAGAATGGGACGTAAAAAATGTGATTCATGGCTACTTTACGTATATTTCACATAATAGAATATTTACATGTGTCAAGTTTAATAAATCTCCTGGTAAGTATACTATTATTAAACTAAAATTCTCCTGGTAAGTATACTACTTATTTTTAGCAAGATGTTATTTTTATATATTTTTATCATTGTTCATAATAGGATATAGTTACTGACGAGGAATTTTAAGCGGGATTCAGGATCTAAAATAAATATTTTACAAAAAATTAAAACCGACTTCAAAAACACTGAAAAGGTAAAAATAATATAAGAATAGGTACAGACAACATCACACTTCTATATTGAAGTCGGTGCCAAACGAAAATTTTTAACTTTTCAGTGTTTTTGAAATCGGTTTTTATTTTTTGTAAAATATTACTTTTTAGTGAATGAAATCTTTTTAGTGAAAGAAATCCTAATTTAAGACTAGCGGTGAGCTGGTATTAAATTAGCGTTTTACTCGATTTTCATAGGTTTCCATCATCAGATCCTGACCTTGGGACCACCCCAGGAGTACATTCTATCAAATACAAAAAAAATTTTGAAGTTCACAATTGGCAGAGTAATTGCGTAACATACACATAAAAAAACACGTTGGACACACCTTAAAATTTAACGGCCTTATTAATAAAAATTTACTCCTTAGATCATCCTCGGATTAGTTACTCCGTGTTTTGTTTCGACATAATATCACAACCGACATGTGCGAAAACAAGACAAAGCACGGAGAAACTAATCCGAGGATGATCCAAGGAGTACAATTTTTATTAATAAGGCCGTAATAGTTTTCCTCGATTTTCATGGGATCCCATCATCAGATCCTAACTTTGGTGACCATGGGATCACCCTCTATCGAATACAAAAAGAGTTTTGCAAAACGGTCCACAATTGGCGGCGTAATCGCGTTACACAAAAAAACATACGCATCGAATTGAGAACCTTCTCCATTTTTGAAGTCGGTTAAAAAAGAGCAAAATACAGGCTTACTTTTGAAATAAGAGACAAATTTTGTGTGCTTGTACAGACAAGCAAACTGAACACCTTACTATAGGACAGGTGTGCTTGTTCAGGGGTGCGATGTCAGACAACCTGAAATTACTGGGTACCGTGACTTTACATCTTAAGTCACATGTTGGCAGCATACACTGTGGTTCTTGTGGGGGTTGCAGTTAGCTGCGAATCTCACAGGAACCACAATATGTATTATAGGTGACTGTTACCACTTACCATACCATCAGATGGGCAGTTTGCTTGTTTGATTGCAATAAAAAATACCTTCTCGTGGTGCACCCTGGGCAAGCCGGCAGAGTCTCTGCCGCGGGCTAATAGTCTGGCAGTGGCCCCCATAGAGGGGGGCGGTGGATGGCCGGGTACAACCCGGCGGGGCCACCTCGAGTGTTCTTCCGCTTTTGCGGCTAAGGGCGAAGTCCCCTCTTCTTGTCATAAGAAACGGTGAGACTTTCGCCGTGGGACCTGCTTGCGGGTCGTGGCGTGGCTGGGTGTTACCTGGCAGGCCACATTTTGTGCCACGCTTTGTGGTGGGAGTGGTGATTTGACACGTTTTTAGATGCTATCACGGAATCAATTTCCCACTTTTCAAAATATGATCATGTCGTTTTGATGGGTGATTTTAACATAAATTTTTTGGACAGTACTAATGATAACACGATTAAATTTAAACATTTTTTACACTGCATGGGCCTCGAGCAAGTGGTATCCGAACCCACTCATTACTCAACAGAAAATGAAACTCTTATAGATATTGTATGCACAAATGCCCCTATCCGTGATATCTCCGTTACAAATATCACCGGATCTCTCGGCCATGCCATGATAAACTTTACGCTTTCAATTAAGCAAGTGAAGCCTCCCCCTAAAACGATCACATATAGGTCTCTAAAAAATATTGACATTAGCGAGTTTAATAAAGACCTTTCTGCCATAGACTGGGAATCGGTATTAAACTCAAACTCGGTAAACTGTATGGTTGACTCTTTTAACACGATGATTCTGGCACTTTTCGATAAACATGCTCCCGTTAAAACAAAAAAACTAATACATGATTGTTCATTGCCATGGATTACTGATGTGATTAAAATAACGATAAAAACCCGTAATGAAGCTTATAAAAAGTTTAGAAAATTTAAAACAGAATCAAATAAAAATTATTACTATGAAATGAAAAAACTTGTCAAGGATAGCATATTTAGGGAAAAGCAAGCATATTATAATTTTCATATTAACTCACATCTTAAAGATTCAAAAACACTCTGGAAAAATTTAAAAAGAAATATTTTAACAGATCCTTCTAAGCATGACTACCTTCCCGATTGCTTTAATGACCCAAACACCATTAACGACCATTTTCTTGACGTCCCGGGAAGTGACACGGTTCCGTTGTCGCAGTTAACGTATTTTGAATTTCACAACTACGGGAATGACCTTTTAAAGTTGAAGCCGGTACATGAGAATGATGTGGCCAAGTATATTACATCTTCATGTAGTAACGCAGTAGGTGTGGATGGGATCAGTAGGGATATGCTTTTGCTGACGCTTCCTCGGACCCTTGCAGTCATCACTTCTATTATAAACAAATCTATAATGACAGGAGAGGTCCCTACTGTCTGGAAATCCGCCTTTGTGTTGCCATTGCCAAAGGTAAATAACCCAACTACCCTGAAAGAACTGAGGCCAATTAGTATTTTGCCCTATCTATCCAAAATTTTGGAAAAGGCTGTTTACAATCAGCTTAGTTGTTTTGTTGAACGTAACAATATTCTACCGTGTGTTCAGTCTGGGTTTCGTCGGGGTATGGGTACCATTACGGCTTTGCTTGATGTAGTCGATAACGTGCTCACAGAACAAGATGCTGGTAACAGTACTTCAATGGTTCTCTTGGACTTTTCCCGTGCGTTTGACTGTTTAAATGTACCTTTACTCCTGTCGAAGCTTCACTATTACGGTGTCGATTCTGCATCTCTGTCCTGGTTTGATAGCTATTTAAAAAACCGTTGGCAATCAGTTAAGCTTCCTAAAGAAGATGGCACTTTCTCAGTGTCTCTACCTAAACTCCTCCAGCGTGGTGTCCCCCAGGGCTCTATACTTGGCCCTTTACTTTTTATTATATACAGTGCTGATGTTGTCAGAGTCATCAAACACTCAAACTATCAGCTATATGCTGATGATATACAATTATATTTATCAGCCAATCCAACTGACACTGGTATGCTTATCTCTAAACTAAATGAAGATCTAAATAGTGTTGCGTTGTGGTCGGAGCGAAATGGTCTGGTCCTTAATCCAAATAAGTCTAAATACTTAATTCTTGGTTCGAAAAATCAAATTGCTAAAGTTATTAAAGGTGACCCAGTGGTTGCGATTCAGGGGAAGACCATTGAGCTGGTGGATGAGGCAAAGAATCTGGGTATATCTATGGATAGGCATCTGCGTTTTGAGACCCATATACTGAATCTAGTCAGATCCTGTTTTTATCGCTTGAAGGTTTTATACAATATTAGAAACCTCCTTAGTGAAAAGGTACGTATAACTTTATGTGAATCATTGATATTGTCCAGGCTTTATTATGGAGACTTGGTGTATGGTCCACGTCTACAGTCGAAAACTCGTCGCCTTGTACAGCGGGTGCAGAATGCATGTTGTCGCTTCTGCTTCAAAATACCTCCCAGGAGTCACATCTCACCATACTTAAATGAGGCATCCATGCTGAATATGAGCTCGCGGAGACATCTGCACCTTGCTTGTTTGGTGTTTGATGTCTTGAAATCTGGGAAGCCGACATATCTCTTTTCGAAACTTAAAAAGTCACCATTTCATGATAGGTATGGTACCAGAACCTGCAGATGGCTCTTGGAATGTCATCCTCATAAGACTGTGGCCTTCACTGGTGGTTTTCGCTACCTAGCTACCAAATGTTGGAACAACATACCTCCACCTTTGAGACAATTATCTTCTAAATTTTCTTTCAAAAAACATATTAAACTATTTCTTTTACAAAAACAACTTCTGGGTGTTCCAAAGGGGTACTCGGTAGCGGATTTTGCCATTTGAATGGACAGAATGATCTTTTTTTAATTCTGCTGGATAGGTAATGATTTACAAATGCACACCGTATTCCATATTTACTCACATAATAAATTTACTCACATAATAATATAAAACAATAATTTTGAATTTTATTTTTCTGCTTCTCCTTTTTACAGTTTCCAGATTTTTTGCAATATTGACTCATATGCATAAATTTATACACACTGTATACACATAATAATATATATAATAACATATAGATACACATAACTTTGCCATTTACTGTTAAAATTTTCTTAGTATTTTAATTAACAAGAAGCCCTCGGGTTGTAGCAGAATAGCAGTGCTTTGCTCACATCCTGATGTGAGTAAAACCAGTCACTGAGTTGCAACCCTTTTACACTTCTGCAGCGCACACAACGTAGTTTTGGATTAGGTACCTACCTACTATATTCTTAATTTTATGTTTAGTATTTTTTTTTTGTTTGTGTGTGATGAAGATGGTTGTAAATAAAGACTTTTATCTATCTATCTATCTTATCTATTTGTATCGTCACGGCGCTTTGCGCCCTTGGAACTTCAGCTCGTTGGCGCGGCGGGGACCCCTGTGTGACAGGACTTCGTTGGGCAACCCGTTACCCCGCACTGAGCAGGGCCGGGGGTTCGGCGCACTGAGCGTCGGGCCGCGTGGAACAAAACCACATCAAAAATTACCCCAACCCCAAGGTGGTGTCGTTCGTTCCGATGGGTTAAGTGGCTGGTGGCAAACCAGTCCCAAGCGGACAGAGCCGGAACCAATACCCACTCCGCTCGTCAGAAGAGCGCCTACGAAGATGCCGGAGACAGCAATGGGCCTTTTTTTGAAGATGTTCCGCTGTCTTCCCTTCGAGCGCCAAAGCCGAAAGGCAAAAGAGGCAGAGGCAGCTCGCCAACCACGGGTGAGTACGTGGGGTTGGCCAAGGCGAAGGTGGAGGCGGCAGAAGCACCTAGAACTCCAACTAGAGGTGGAGAGGGAACTCCTGGAGATACCTATAGCGCGCCGGTGCACTCGACGATCAACTCCTGCTCCAACACCAGCGTCGGAGGTGCTATCAGCCCTGGAGGAGAGCGGGAGGGACGACCCTACACTCACTGTCACCAAGCGTATGGGTTGCGCAATGGAAGTCATTAACTTCGTCGCGGAATGGTCCTCTAACCTAAAAGGGATCTTTGTAAAAAACTAAAGACGTCGGCGGGTTACCTCCGGGAGAAAGCCAACTTGCTAGCAGCGCGCACCATCTTGGACGAGACGGAGGGTTTACAGCGGGCGAACCGCCGCCTGGAAGAAGCCGCCGCGAAAGTGAAGGAACTGCTGAGGAGGAGCCAACCACCACCTCATTCTCCCCCAGCGAGCACAGACGGGACCCTAGCTCCCCATAACATCGGGGACCTAGAAAACAGGTTGATGGGGCGCATGGTTGCGCGACTCAACGCTAAGCTCGAGGGTTTAGAGCCTAGGCTGTCGTTGCAACTGCAGATGCTGTGGAGAAGGGCCACTCTTACGCCCAGCTGAGTGCGGCCGCCAGGGCCAAGGTAAGTCTCGCGGAGCTGGACATAGAGCGAGTCCAGTTCCGCAAGTCTTTGACTGGGGCGGCCATAATTCTCGTTAGGGGTGAGGAGAAGGAAGCGAGTGTGGCAGACTTAGCCGTCGTGCTGAGTAGGGTAGTGGATCCGACCATAGCGTGGGTCACTGCACCCACCAGGATGGTGGAATTGTTAGTCCGTTCAGCCGGAGGAATTGAAGGAGGCACTCGCTAAGACCGGCGAGTGCCAGGTCGAGGAGGTCCGGGGAGATCCGCCAGGGCCGCTACACCCGCCGTCTGGGCACAGCCCCCTCTCTCAATTTAAGAGAGAGGGGTACTGGCTACGTGGCCGCCATGTGGGGGGGAATGTTGGTCGTGTCGACCTACTTCTCCCCCAATCGCAGCCGGGCGGACTTCGCGGTCTTCCTGGCTGTGTTAGAAGGGGTCGTTCGGAGGACGGCCCCAACGCCTGTGCTGATCGCGGGGGACCTCAATGCATGGTCTACTGCATGGGAGTCCTCCAGAACCAGTCCGAGAGGTGGAGATTTGGAGTCCTGGGTCCTGTCCCTAGGGCTCCAGGTTTTGAATAGGGGCTCCACCCCTACCTGCGTCCGAGTGCAGGGCACGTCGGTGGTGGACGTGTCCTTCGCTACCCCCTCCCTTGCTCGCCGAATCAACGACTGGCGAGTGGAGGGGGATGTGGAGACCTTGTCGGACCACCTGTATGTCCGCTACGAGGTCTCCACGGCATCTCAAGGGGCCCCGAACCGCAGGGGCTCCGCGGTCAGCGCCTTCCCTCGATGGGCGCTCACCAAGCTCCGCCCGGATGTAGCGGAGGAGGCGGCGATGGTGCGGGCGTGGGCAGAAGTGCCGCCCCACCTTGCCGGGGATGTCGACAGCATGGCGGAGCTCTTCGCAGATGACATGAAGGTCGTCTGCCAAGCCGCCATGCCTAGGGCGCAGGCTTGCCCCGAAAGGGGGCAGGTGTACTGGTGGACGCAGGAGATTGCGGACCTGCGTACCACCAGTATGAGGGCCCAGGCGCGCCTACGTGCGCTGTCGTAGGCGCGCCGGAACTACACCCGACGAGGAAGCTGAACTTCGTCGGGTGTATGCGGCAGCCAAGAAGGCCCTGCGAAACGAAATCTGCAGGGCCAAGGAGGAGTCCAGAGAGCAGTTTATACGGCTCCTGGACGACGATCCGTGGGGGCGTCCGTACCGGGTGGTGAGGGGGAAATTTAAAGCTTCTGCTCCCTCTACCTCCGCTATGGACAACGGGCTGCTGGACCGGGTGCTGAGGACTCTGTTCCCCGATCCCGGTCCGTTCCAGCCCCCCAGAATGGTCCCCCCGGATGCTTCTCCAGAGGAAGTGGCTGTCGCTATCCCTCCCGTGTCAAACGTGGAATTTGACACGGTGAGGGAACGGCTCCGGCGCAAAAAGAAGGCGCCGGGACCAGACGGTGTCCCAAGCAGGGTTCTGGCCCTCGCCCTGGGACACCTCGAGGAGCGGTTCCGAGCGGTGCTTGTCCTATGCATCGCCTCGGGCCGCTTCCCCAGTCGGTGGAAAGCGGGCAGGCTCTGCCTGTTAAGGAAGGAGAACCGCCCCGCGGATTCCCCGACTGGGTATCGGCCGGTGGTACTGCTCGACGAGGCCGGGAAGTTTTTCGAGAAGATTCTCGCTTCCCGCATCGTCGAGCACCTAGAGGACCGGGGGCCGGATTTAGCAAATAACCAGTTCGGCTTCCGCACCGGCCGGTCCACGATGGATGCAGTGGCCCTCCTCAAGGGGTGGACTGAGGGGGCCACAGCTCGTGGGGAGACTGTTGTTGCGGTGTCTCTTGACATCCGCAATGCTGTCAACAGCCTGCCCCACGAGTGCATAAAGAAGGCACTTCGCTTCCACCGGGTGCCTCCTTACCTCCGCGCCCTCGTGGAGGACTATCTGCAAGGCAGGTCCATCCTCTACGAGGGGCCGGATGGGTGCGTCCATACGTGGGTAATGGCGGCAGGTGTGCCCCAGGTTTCCGTACTAGGTCCTCTACTATGGAACCTGGGGTACAACTGGGTCCTGCGAGGCGACCTCCTTCCACGAATGGAGGTCGTCTGCTTCGCCGACGACACGCTTGTCGCGGCGAGAGCAAAAACGGGGGAGGAGGCGGCCCACCTTGCGTCAGTCGGCGCTTCACTTGTCGTTCGACGCAACCGCCTCCTGGGCCTGGACGTCGCCCTCGATAAAACGAGGGCTATGATGTTCCACGCCTCTCGTCGCAGGATCCCACCGGGGCTTCGAGTCCGAGTGGAGGGGGTCCGCATACCAGTCGAGGCACAACTTAAGTACCTCGGCCTGGTTTTGGATCCCCGATGGAGTTTTGAGGAGCACTTCAAACTCCTCACTCCACGGCTATGTGCCGCCGCAGCCGCACTCGGACGGGTCCTCCCTAATGTAGGAGGGCCAGGATCAGCGTGCCGTCGACTGTATCACGGGGTGATACGGTAGATGGCACTCTACGGAGCCCCGGTATGGGCGGAGTGCCTCTCCCCCCGAACGGTGGCCCTCTTGCGACGTCCGCAGAGGGTCATAGCAACCCGGGCCGTGCGAGCTTATCGCACGGTCAGCCACGGCGCGGCCTGCGTTCTTGCGGGCCAAACGCCGTGGGATGTCGATGCACGTGTACATGCAGAGGTGTATCGACATCGGGTTGCCGTTAGAGAACGGGGGGGACGATCCGCTCCTGAGGAAGTGGAGCGGGTTCGTACCCAAGCGCAGAGGGAGGCTCTGCGTCAATGGGGTGAGGCACTCGCCTTCCCAGCTGCCGGCCACCAGACGATCGAAGCGATACGTCCGGTGTTGGAGGAGTGGGTAGGGCGCCGGCAGGGCAGTCTCTCGTTCCGCATGGTGCAGGTCTTGACCGGACATGGTTGTTTCGGTCACTACCTGCATCGGGTCGCGCGTCGGGAGGAAACGCCGCAGTGTCATCACTGCGACGCTCCCGACGATACTGCCGAGCACACATTGTTGGTGTGCCCGGCCTGGCGACGCCAGCGCAGCGAACTTCACGCTGCGCTGGGAGGCGGAGACCTCTCGCTGCCGAGCATGGTCGTGGCCATGCTCCGCGGCGAGGCGGAATGGGGGGCTGTCGCCTCCTTCTGCGAGGACGTCATCTCGCAGAAGGAGGCCGCGGAGAGGGAGCGGGAGAATGATCCTCAAGCCGCTCCCATCCGCCGGACAGGCAGACAGGCAGGCGAAGGCGGGCATTCGCGCAAGCAATGCCCGTCTAATGACCCTGCCGTTGAGGCCTGCGTGCACGGTTGGCCCCGTGTACGCCGCCGTAAGGCCCTCCGTCTGGGGATTGCCCTGGTGTTCTCGGGCAATCCCCTCTTGGCGATAGCTCGACCAGCCAGGTCGGGCTAGCCCGGGCGCGTTGGTAGTGGTAGTCGCAGTGTGGACCCTACCACGCGCGTCCATAAGGGCAGGAAGAACACCGGGGGGTTTAGTGGGTAGGCCTGGCACTCTGCCAGGAGACCTGACGACACACGCTCGCCGTCTAGCCAACGGCGAGTATGGTGCGGTATGCAATCCCCTCGAAAAAAAAAAAAAAAAAAAAGGGCCGCTACACCCTGGGCACGGCGTGGGTGTGCTGCCCGATGGCAGCGGCCAAGAAGATATCCTCCGCCAAGAGGCTGCTGGTGTGATGGTCCACCGCTAAGGTGAAGCTTCTCCAGCCCCGCGAATTGCGGTGTTTTAGGTGCCTCGAATCGGGGCACCTAAGGTTGGACCGACTGCAAGGCGGAAGAGGATCGGAGCACATTATGCTACCAGTGCGGAGTGGCAGGGCACAAGGCGTACGTTGAAGCCCAATTCCCTTTGTGTGCGGCATCTGGGAAAACGGTGGACCACCGCCTTGGGAGGTAAGACCTACTCTGCCCCCAAAACGCCCTTAAATAGGAGGAGGAGAAGGCCGGCGCGAAGCCACCATTCCGAACTCCCGAGAGCAGACGCAGAAATGAAGGTCACAGAGGACATCGTCGGGGCCCCCATCATCCAAGTGGAAGCGGCCGCGAGAGGGCAAGTGCCCCACGTAATAAATAGCCGTAGTGCTGTATCTTCAGGGGTGTAATGCGGCGCACAACACCTGAGCTGCTCACAAAGCAGCAGAACCACGCGCCTTTTGGCGTAGCGCGAGTCTGGCAAAGGACAACTCACAGGCAGGGGGTCAGCGGGAAAGGCCTCGCTGTCGTCCCCTTCCCCCTGCTTTGTTTCCGACGGGGGAGCTGCTGGAGGTTGTTAGTGGGTAGGCTTGGCACGATATGGCTCGGGGAGTCCCTCGTGGTTTGACTCGGCCACGAGGAATAGCATTTTCCCCCTTTCCAAAAAAAGGTGTGCTTGTTCAGACAAGCAAACTGAACAACTTATTATGGCAATAATCTTGAAATTGC
Source organism: Schoenobius gigantellus (assembly GCA_963935595.1). Lineage (NCBI taxonomy): Eukaryota > Metazoa > Arthropoda > Insecta > Lepidoptera > Crambidae > Schoenobius > Schoenobius gigantellus. The sequence continues at coordinate 6,339,468 of OZ012553.1, forward strand.
AAAAAAATCTGCTGTTCCATACAAATGTTTTACATCCACTGAGTGATTTCAACATTGTTCCCATAGAAAAAGTTGTTAAGTTTGCTTGATCAAGCACACTTGTAAATCTTTGTAAATTTACTTACCCTCATATATTTCATTTTGAAATCCGATAATTCTTTTTGCATTTGGATAACCTGACGATTATGATAAGCTGAGCCCGAATTCAAGCTAAGCGGATGAAAGAATACGCCTATATTCTTATTGCAACTTGTAACTGAATGTTGTAAGGAGAGGTGTGCGGGTGTGTTGAATCGGTGGGCGGAGAGAACGAAATTAGCGAGCGTAATTAACCGGTATTTCGAGCAGGAACAGTTTTATTATGCTCTTTGATCAGAACCGAAATAATATCGATTCTGATCGAGCGGAATTGAAATGAAAATGCTCTTTTTAAAATGTATGGCGTTTTTTACGAGCTGGTTAAAAATATAAACCAGGTTTCCGACCAAAAAATAGTTTATTTAGTTTGTATGACGTGAGCGTAGTATTCCTCGTACGCTTACGTAGGGCTGTCTGCACTTAATAACAAAAAATAATTTATTTAGTTTGTATAAGAAAAAAAAGTTGGTTTGTTAGCCCTAATATTTTTCCTACAAAATCTCTACTTCTAATGGATACATACCCTTAAATGTTATTGGGGTGTTCAGTTACACCCTGTATACATACAATACATACAAATATAAATAAAATTGAAGTATCTGTTTGTAATGTCAAAATAACAAGTTTTTACTAAATGTGTATGAATGTATATCGGGTACCAATAACAAAAACACAATTTAAAAAATTTTTGTCTGTCTGTCTGTTTGTTCCCGCTAATCTCCGGAACGACTGGACCGATTTTGACGGGACTTTCACTAATATATAGCTAATTATATAAGGTGAAACATAGGCTACTTTTTATCAACTTCAACAAAAGTTACTATTCCACGCGGACGAAGTCGCGAGCACAGCTAGTATCCAATAAAATTATACGACAATAATTACAAAATTGTGTCTATTGTTTATACGACTTCTTTCGTCTCTAATTCCTATAGATAATAGGATCACAAACTCAAAAGTGACTCAAGCACGCTTGTGAAAATCGTTCGCAACGTCAGATTACAAAATTAATCAAAATTACAGTCGTATTGAAAAATATTATTTAAAACTCCTACACTAAAACTTTAAAATATTGCGTTGTGACTCGTGAATAGATAGGTACTTGTAATGATAAATTTACGTATTTTTGTCCTACTGTCGTATGTACTAACTTGTATATGTATTATTTTGGATTTTGTTTACTTAATTCATCATTATAAATTTTCCAACAACACCAATAAAACATTATAAGAATTTATTTGGATTTACAATGTATCAGCCAATGTATCAATTCAGCTGAAGTTTTGCTTGGGTTATCAAGTGGTCACGAAGTTTGATTATTCGTTACATCCTGGCCACAGCTGCTGGCGACGCGACTCCTAGAAACAATAGAATTATTATTGTACCGAAACGGCCATAGTTCAAAGCGGCAAGTTGTGTACTCAGAATCCGTTTCCACGGGACTTCTAGAAATAAATGGAACTAGCTTGTAAAAAGGGTTAGAATACTGCTTAATGCCATAGGTTACATAAGGCTAGCATCAATCCGTCACGCGCACGAAGTACATAACACGCGCCTGTCTTGACACATAGCGCCGCGTCTGGGGGGGACTTCTTTCGTGAAACGGACTCTACATATTAGCGCTCATGTACACGATGCCGCTCCCGCGCCGACACCGTACCACCGCCGCACCTCACTGCTGTGCATTCGAGACGCGTAAAGGCCGCCACCGCACCGCCGCCGCACCGCCGCCGTGTCCCCGTCACCCGCTAATCACTAGTATTTTATTTTATTTCATTACCGGCCGGCTACTAACGTGCACGTGCTTACTTTTAACTTTTTAGTAATACGGGAACTTCTGCCATTAAATCTTTTAGAAATAGTTTCTACCAGTTAATAATATTCGTGACAAATTTAAAGAGACAAATTTAAATATGGCAGTGTGCCATGGCAAAATAATTATTGATAGTTTACTAAAAGGTTAAGTTTAGTAGGCACGTACACCATCGTAGCCGGCCGGCAATAAAATAACAAAATCAAATACTAGTGAACAGCGGGGTGACGGAGACCACGGCGGCGGTGCGGTGGCGGCCTTTGCGCGTCTCGTATGCACAGCAGTGAGGTGCGGCGGTGGTACGGTGTCGGCGCGGGAGCGGCATCGTGTACATGAGCGCTTAAGGTACTACATCAAGCGTCACGTTACAAGTAGCGTGGCTCTTAGCGATCAACTAATTAATCAAATTAATTTTATTGATTTCTTTTACAAGTAAAAAGTGACAAGTAAATAGGTAAGTAGCAAGGCGCAACAATGCCAGAAATGCAAGATTGCTTAAGCCGTCGGTACCAGGCTTTGGATGATCTGATAGCGGAGTTAACTGCTGCTATGTCCAGCGGACGCTCTGGTAGCGAGTGCAAGACTTCGGCAGAAGACATCTGCATTAAACTCATGTGCGAATTCTGGAACATTCTCAAGGACGATCCTCACTGTAATTTGACGGTAATTATACATTTTACGCATATTATTTTATAAGAAACGGAATGAGCTGAGATTGCGCGACCGATTTTTTGTGCGGTAACGTAACGTATACATTTACGAACGTTACATTTTTCAGCGATAATCGGGTCGACCAGGATTCACCGATAGTTTTTGACCGACTTCTTGTAGTCCATATGCGTTCCATCCAACGTAGAACCACAATATAGAGAACGAACAGTACTCTGACTCCATATAAAGGGACGAATCGGCGCACGCACTCATAGAAACGTCGTTTACATGGCCGCCAAACATGCTCTGAACGGCATAGCACAATATAGAGAACAATATCGTTCTCTATATTGTGGGCATAGCAAGTAGTGTCACGCGGCGTGACTCACGCCTCGCGTTATTGTGCTCTACGTAAGTACACGCCGCGCCCGCCGCTCACTTCAGCTTTAGGTATAAACAAAGACATATGTTTCATTTCCCCTTTTTTGACCGACTTCTTGTAGTTGTCGGTGTCCGGATACCAACCCCCCCCCCCCCATGCCTACGCCAATGAGTCACTGTACTCAAACGTGACTTTGTAATTCCGCCTTCAGGAAAAGTGCTTTAAATCAATGTTGGGATGTAACATCTTTTTACAAGCTTTAATTTACTTTCACCTGTCGCGGTGTCTGTTATGAAATCTTGTAAGTTAAATTTGACCCACTTTCCGGTCTCTGATTGAGCTGAATTTTGCATGCATGTGTATATCGCGTGACAATGCAATATTATGATGATATTAAAGCTTGTATTTAAAACAGTTTTTTTTATAATTTTACTTGTTCACATTTGCGCTGGAATACACGATCAAACTGTAAGAGTGAAGATGAGCGTCATTGATATAAACGGAGACTATATGACTTTCCTCGTTTTGCTGAAAGTATACTCGCGCTAAATCGCACGTTAGCGCTAAAAGGATGACACCAAGGCATCTTGACTCGTACGTAGTCGTGATAGGTCACTTAGCTCTATAAATAATGCTTAATCAATTTGTCATGACGATATCAAAATAATAATTAATTTGCTCATTCTTAACTCAATCAAGATACATAAATGGCAGCTGCATCTTGCATATGACACCGTGACAGCACATGTTATGGTGAGACTAGCAGGCGTAGCACGGGCTGCCAAGACTGGACTCGAGTCACGCATTATCTCACAATTTCAGTGACATAATCTCTATGTCTTAAAGAGTAGCACGGTGGCGCGAATTAAGTGGGACTGACGTGATAAAAATTTCTTAACGCTCGTCAAGGGACACGTGTGACTGAGTTTTATCACAAATTTTTTGCTCTCCGACTGCTACTACATCTTCTAAAGTAATAAAGCCCTTGCTACAACCACATCAGCAGTCGGCGCACAGGCACTCCAAGAAATTTGTGATAAAACTCAGTCACACTTGTTCCTTGACGAGCGTCAAGAAAATTTATCAGTCAGTCACGCTAAATACGCGCCACCGTGACACGAGTTTATGTCACTGAAATTGTGAGATAGTGCATGACTCGAGTCCAGTCTTGGCAGCCCGTGCTCCGCCTGCAGTAAGACGTTACCTCCTTATCACAAAACTGTTGCCCATTCAAGCATGCTAATTTTCTAGTTGCTATCTATAGCAATGAGAATATATTAATAACATCCTAATAAGTCAATAACTTATACTAAGAAATAAACCGTTCCGTGTGTTGGACAATAAAACAGCACCAGTAATTTCCACGTCAGAATAAATTTGTATTTTGGATATTGAAGTTTCGTCTTATAAAGTATTGCTTTCATGTTCTTAATGATATCTTTTTTCCTCACAAATATACTTAAACGCTTTATTGAGATTTTAAGTTTAACATGTTGCGTCAGATATAATATTTTTCATACCACCTGCTCGACAATGCTCAATTAGATCCCCCTTAACTTCAACGTAAAGCAAGACATTATATCCCAAGGGATATAATTTTGTATGAAACTCCCAAGGGATTAAAGTGTTTTAAATATGGAACAAAATTCGTATGAAAATTAAGCATAGATGCTAGCTTAGGAAGGCAAAGGTTCTACGCCCATACAGCAGTAGCGTGCATCCACTAGAGACAAAGACATTCTACCTGTGTATATAATGTTTTTATAAAATCTAAATACATAATTTCTTTACCAAAATTCTAAAATATTTATCTACATAATACTGCAAGCTAAAATAAACATCACTTTATTTTTTATTGATAAAATACTTTTTATGCAAAAAGCGCCATCTTTTGACGGCCACCATTAACTATCGATAAAAAAGAATAAAAAGCAGAGTAAAGCAAGAACACTACGCTGCCGGCGGATAAACAGCATTTGGAAAAATTAAGCGGCATATTTAAAAATAAATAATGTTTCTACAAATTGTTCCATAATTTGCACCAACAGTATTCCGTTGTATTGTTTTCATAGCTAAAACTTTGCCGCCAACGCCATTACCACAGATTACTTAATAGTTACTACGTATTTCAAAATTGTAATATCTTGTTGCTTACGTTAATAAAGTGCTTAGTGGAATATGTTTTGTGGCATCAATAATACAGTCGTTTTAAAAGTTTATTCAGTGTTTTATTGATAAGTAAAGTTAAAAAACGTAAGTAAATGTCCAGATGCTTCAGCTTTTTTTTATTTGGGGTGAATAGGTTGTCGACTATTTGAGATTTATTTCGACAGTTGTGTATAGTTATTAATTGCTGTTTCAAAAGAAAATAGGTACAACAAAGTTGAAAAATAAAAGAAATTTATTTGATACCATTTTATTGTTAACAAATTAACATTCGCCCTGCGTGCTATTAAAGGTCATTGACTGGGTCCAGCAGCTTTCGTATAGTACTTATTGCAAATCGATGGGTAGACTAAGTTCATACTTGTTATATTATTATTAAATATGTTTTGAAGTTTTTGTAATGTTTTAAGCTTTATTTAAGATAAAATTATTGCGTGACGTGTTCGTGCTTGAGAAAAATATATTTTTTTTAAATTTTATGGTTTTCTTAATAATATCTATAGTGATTTTTACTTCATGATGAAAACTACCACCTAAGTAATTGGTTATAGAGCCCTGAGTTTTTATTGTCTCGCAGATGGTATGAAAAGTAGAGTATTCACCTCTGGATTAAAGCAGTGTCTTCGTCTTAGGCGACTTGAACCCCTCGCTTCACTTTAGGACTCTACATAACTCCCTTGCTTCGCTCAGGAGTTTTTTACCTCTAGAGTCCTCGTTTAACTCTAGAGTCCCTCGTTACGCTCGGGGTTCAATATGGCGCCCGTGACGTTAGACACTGCTTTAATCCCTTGGTGCATAATCTACTATTATCTTTTGCAGCAAGCTATTTGTCAACGCATGGGTTTGAGCACGAAGTGTCAAGGAATCAAATCCCAAAACTTGACTTGCTACATGGCCGGTAAAGACATCTCCAGCAGAAATAATAAGACTGAAACAAGAGGAGTCAATAAACAGTAAATACATTTAACGTCTTTTTTTTAAAAAGGAAAGCTTAGAAATTCGTTGTCCTTAGTAGGTCACTAGATCATTTCATTGCGTGGTGTTAATTGAGATATCAATAGATTTATTCAATAAATTAAATCATCCTTTTTAGTTTTAGATATTTAATACCTTTTTATTGAACATTATTACTTTTAGGTCGTGTAGTAAACCCGAACAAAAACAAACTTGCTGTAATTCTAAAACTATACCGCCAACAAAGTCCACGACCAATACTTCGCCACTTGGCAATGTGTTATGTAATTTAAAAGAGGTAATCAAAATGTCAATATCTGTTCAAGTTTACAATAGTAATACTTAATAGATACGATTAAAGTATTAGTAATTGTTGGAGTACTCGTTAAGAATAATTTCTTGTCACAAAATCGTTGAAATGGTTTCATAAATTCTTAAATGATTTCTATAATGAAAAGTTTCATTCAGTTTGTAAAATTAAAAAGATTACAAAATAATGTTCGAAAATAAGTACATACCTACTCAATTATTTTAAAGTATTAATGGCTTATGATTACAATTCTTGACTTTAAAGGCAGTATCGTTTGAGCAAAAATGTAATGCTCGAATAAGCGAACTCATGTCAGCTCAAACCTACCTACAAGAACAGATCCAAGAATTGGAGGAAAGGGAGAAAGAAGGTATTCAGATGCTCAAGCAAGCAGATTGTATGTGGTCTTGTATGGAAGAAGCTTATAAGAAGAAAGTGGCACAATCTTTAGAAAGACAAAACATATTATTAAAACAGGTGAATGTTATTTATTTTTGTCCCCAAACCCATTCGATTATTAAGTAATAATACTGAGTATGATTTTTCCATAAACAAAATCTTTATTTTATAATTATTATTAACATCTTAATATTCTAAAGTAATACGCAGACCTATTTCATATTTAAAAGAAACTATGTTCCTCATTTTATTTCATCTATACTTTCCACAAAAACATACATATATTTATAGCACTTATAATTTTAATTATTAAACATTAGACATTAATATTTTATATAGATGAAAGAAATAGAAACCAGCAACACGAAATGGCGCAAAAATAAACAAGATCTAGAGTTCCAGTTAGGTAACGTTAATAAATGCCATCAAGAGATTAAAGAAAAGCTGCAAGAGAAGGAGAGCGAAGTAAAATGTGTTAATATGGACATAGAAAATTTTAATAAAAGAATTGAAGCGCTCAAAAAGGAAGTTACTGTGACACGAAACTCTTTAGACGATAAAAAGAATAATAATAAGGTAGTTTCCTTACAAGTACCTTTGCCTTTAAATTATACAGCCGGTTGCACCAAGTTTTATGTTTTACGATTTCGTAAAAAGTAACAACTTTATACATAGAAAATGGTCGTTTCACTATTAAATACATTTAACCTTTTTAAATCTATACTTCTATACTAATATTATAAAGAGGAAAGATTTGATTGTTTGTTTGTTTGTATAGAATAGGCTTCGAAACTACTGAACTGATTTTGATGAAAGTTGGTATAGGGATAGTTCGAGACCAGGGGAAGGACATAGGGTAATTTTCCTATGGGAAAAATCTGACGAGAAAAGTTAGTTATAATGCAAACAAAGTTGCATACGGTCAGCTAGTAAAGGATAAAATAAAACTAAAATTAAAACTAGAGGTGAGACATTATGGTGCAATTCTTACGTATTTATTTTGACTTTTACTGTTACTTTTCACGAAATCGTAAAACGTTGTACTTGGTGCAACCGGCCGAGAGTGTTTGGGACAGTAAATAACGTTTATTTATTTTGTTTCAGACAAAAATAGCCAACTTATCTGCTGAGGTTGACAAATTAAAAAAAATTGTGCACGATCAAGATCATTTCAAGAAAGAGAAAGAAATGGACGGGACCACGTATATCAAAGATGCGAGAGAGGATTTGCAAAAAATTTATAGGGTGTTATTACAAAAGAAAATTGAGAATGAAGATCTTAAGGCAGAGGTTAAACAATGTCAATTGATTTCTTATTATAACTTGGTTTGATAAAATCATTACTAAAATGACGTTTTTGTTTTCATATTTTTAGAAAGATGCACTATTGTTAGAAATAGATTTACATAGAAGATCTTGTAATCAATGTGAAGATACTTGTACAAATAAACAGACGACTGTGACTGAGGAGATTGCAAAAATTGATGCTGAAATAGCTGGTTTCCAAGTCAAATGTTTTAAGTGTCATACTTGTACGGACACAATTGATATAAGAAAATTCTGTATTGATTGCCCAAAATGTGTAGAAGAAAGGAAATGTCTTTCTGAGAGCGATCGTTGCTATTCAGATTTTGCTATGGATTGTGTTTGCATGAGCGTTAAGCAAAGTTTTATGGATAACGTTTTTGAAAATATGTATAACGTCCTAAGGGGACAAGTTAAGTCTTCCTCGGGGCAAGCAGTTGCTGATGCTATTCTGACTTGCTTAAAAAAGAGCCGTAATGGAAAATTGAACGACGAAACGAGGCAAATACTTCAAAATTTTGTATTAACCACGATTAAGAAAAATTTGAACATTACCGTAATAGGAGGAGCTGTGAAAACTAGATGCGAGGTAAAGTTATGTAATTTACACGGACCTGAATGTAGGTTCATGGTAATTTAATAACATTAAAAAAAATTTTTACAAAAAATAAAACCGACTTCAAAAACACCAAAAAGTCGTAAATAATATAAGAATACAAACAACATGAAAGTTTTATATTGAAGTTGATACCAAATCTTAATTAACTAAGTAAGTATGTACCTACTTACATTACTTTTATTGTTCTTATATATTTTTAAACTTTCCAGTTGATCATTGCTCTTGGCACCACTTACGGTCTAAGCTTAGCACAGACTTCAATATAAAACTCTGATGTTGTTTGTTGTTTGTATTATTTATTTGGTGTTTTTGAAGTGGGTTTTATTTTTTGTAAAAGTTTTCCTTCAATCTTTTAAGTTAATTTAAAATACCAAAACCTTCTCCTAAATGTAACAAATTTTTTTTTGAAAACCGCATCAAAATTGATTCAGCCAAATGCGAGATAATTGCGGAGAAATATAGATAGGTACAAACATGTCAAACAGTGAACCACCTTTTTTTGAAGTTGGTTAAAAACTGAATATGTAAATATATATGTTTATATAATTTTAAGATGGATCCCGAAACGTACCAACAATTGATGTCATGTTTAAAGCGGGTCAAAACTGCTTCAATATCGAAAGAAGATAAAGGAACTATTCCTAGAAAGGTTGGTTACTGCAGATATGAGTGAAATTAAATTATAATTAGGTAACCATAATTAACTAGCTTTCTGCTCGCAGTTTCGCACGGGTTATCCTCGTTTCCCGTGGGAATTCCATGTTTTCTCGCCTATATAGCCTATGTTACTTGGTGATATTGTAGCATTCTATTAGTGAAAGAATTTTTGAAATCGGTCCAGTGGTTTCGGAGCCTATTCAATACAAACATACAAAAATAGAAAAATACAAATCTTTCCTCTTTATATTATAAAAAGAGGAAAGAATGCTACAATATAACTGAGTAACATAGGCTATAGAATGTTTTCCCACGAGAAAATATGGAATTTATAGATTGCGACGTCTTCAAATTTCTGTCAAACATTTGTGTGATGGGCATGAAGGTTTGTTGACAGAGCATGGATACGTTATTTTACGTATGCCTTATATGAGATATAGGAATATACCACGTGTCTCATATCTCCCCATAAAAAAATATGATATTTATTTCACCGACACGACACGTTGTACTTAGTTGCGAATCACTAGTATTTGATATTAATACTAAATAAATATAATAATTTTTATGGGGAGTTATGAGAGGGATGAGACACGTTGTATGTACTTAGTTGAGAATCACTCATATTTGATATTAATAATATTCGAATTAGTTACGGACCAACGCGAACTCTTACATAAATACTTTGAATCACCTAGGAACCCTGTAGCAGATGGAATACTGCAAATGAATGTCATTGCCCCAAAGGACCGACAGGATGTATTTGTTCAAAGCTGGCTCCACCGGCTCTGAAAGAGTCAAAAGAATGTGCATCAGAAAAGAAAAAAGGCACTGTAAGTTATATACGAAGCGCTTTCTCGTAGCTTCTGAGATAACATTGGTTGAACTCATTAATTACTAAGTCATTATTTCCATTCCATTGTGTGCCATATTACAATTGCGCTAATGTTAAAATTGTGAATTGAATAAAAATAAAACTTCATTAAAACTTTCTAAAAATAGCCATTACGGTTGGCTTTACTAGTAAGTGCAATATGTACCTTCAAGATCATTTTTTTATAAAGTCAATACATAAATTCTCCTGAATTACATTAAAACGTCATCGATTGCATGTGAATCACTATCAAAGTGAGACTCGCTAAGTTTGTGAGTTTTAGCATAAATCCTATTTCTACATTTAACATGCAAGTTACTGTGGCAAAATTTGAAGGAATAATTATATGTACATTAACATCAGTGACGCTGTTAATCCGAAAATTCTTACTCAAATGCCTTATATTTCAGTAAGAATTTTTATAATTATAAGAAACTACGACAAAATAAATTACATTCTATCCATCCATAGTTCCATATAAAGTAGACATAGTTTAAAGTACCGGTTTTTGTACGTGAATATTACCTAAGTGATAAAAAATACAGAGAAAAGAAGAATTGCACCCTGAAAAAGATTCAACTACACGTAGACCAGATACAGTTTCGCGCAAGGTTCTAAGTGCTGACGGAACTGACGTTTCTACAATGAGATCGCCTCCTTGCGATGAAAAACATTGTACATTTGGAAAAAATATGAGGGCTGCCCAATGTGTTCTAGGTCCTGATTCTTTGGTACTATCGAGTAATTCTGAAGTCGTTTCAAAGGATACTTTTTCTGATCTGGATAATGAGGTTTGATATTTGACATTACCTTTATTAAAACAAAAATATGCAAATAAATGCTTAGGTATTTAATATACCTAAGCATTCGGTTACAAATATTGTTTATTGAAAATTAGAGCTACTATCGTCTTCCCAATGGGAATGAAAATTATCTGATAGTGAAAACTGCATGAAAACCGGGAATTCAGAATTTGTTATATCTTTTGTGTCACATATTGTTATTTTCAGAATACTGTTATTTTAAAAGCGATAAAATATACAACTTTTTTTTTCTCCTCTTTGTATCTACAGTGCGGCTAAAGAGACTAATAGCTAAATGCGGCGATGTTTAATTTCAAAATAAAAGTGGTATTAAGAGGCTGACAACTCTGAGCTGAGCTCATCAAGCCCCACTTAAAACTTTTTTTTAGCAAGACCTGTTTAATATACTGTAGTTAAAAAAATGTTACTCTGAACATATTTATAAGAATATCCATGTCTGATCACATCCTAAAAATAACCCTACCGATCTGTACTTGCTGGCGTCCTTTGTCGGTTTGTCGGTTTGAGTATTTGGTGCCAGTTGAAAAACGGTGCCAGATTTCCGTCTGGCTTTATACCGAACTGGTTTCCCTTTTCCATGCAGTTGTGAGACACTCCACTTTGGTATTTTATTATTATGTATTATTATGTAGTATAAACAATATGTAAGTATACTTGTTTTATATTCAAAAGTATTTGTCTTACTATTTGAAGTATTCATTTCTTAGGTTGTTTGCGAGTGTGGACCTACTACTACGAAGCCATGTCTTTGCTTGGAAGGTAATAAGATATAATAGCTGTAAACTTTTTGTAATTGATTTATGTGGGAGTACAATTACTACATCCATTCTCTAATTGCTTCCATTATTTTAGAATGTAAATGCAATCCTCGTGAAAGAATGATTGAGGAAGTAATGGGACGGTATACAGATATGGGATTCATAGAGAAAGTAAGTTTTGCAATTTTGATCAACGAGTCCACAATAGATAGTATGGTTTAAAATTACCCTTTTAGAATAATTTACAATCTTGAATTACAAACTGGTTCGCGTACGCAGTCGGCGTACGGAGTCACACTGTAATCTTGAGTCTAACGATGTAAACTAATCTATGTAAAAATGTAATAAAAAAAAAGAACTTGCATAATTTTAATTTATGGAATTAAGGCCTATAATAGATGTAAAAAGACCGAATGCGAGCCCCACGTATTCCATCGTCAATATCACAGAACACAGAAAGTGGTCTGTCTGTGTTCTGTGGTCAATATCATGTTTGTCTTCTAGACGATATCCGTAGCATGCGAGCGCGCGTTATTTATATTCCGTAGTACTCTTTGAAGTTCTTTTTTAAAACCTAAAAATAAATTCCATTCCCATCAAACATTTTTTTTATATAAGTTAATTTTAATGGTCTGAATGCATATGTAGACACGGATTTCGTTATGGGTCTTTTTACACTCTGTATATAAATGGCATAGAATTTTATAGTTTTCAAATATATATTGTACTTCCACATATAATTTATTACGGGAACAAAAGTTGGATATTTATAGCTAAAATGTTGATTGAAAAATGTATATTATGGAGCGTCGTTGGCGCTATGGACTCAGCACTTGCCTTCCAATCGGGAGGGCCGGCGTTCGAGCGAGACCGCCATGTACCAATGTTTTTTTCGTTTCGAATTTCATATGTACATTTGTCTGACGCTCCTACAGTGAGACAACCTGCATACATCTGCGAAGAAATTCAATGGTGTCTGTAAAGTCTAGCAATCCGCACTGGGCCAGCGTGGTTAGGGACATATAGGGTAGGCTTGAGCCCCTCGGTGGGGACGCATAAGGGCTGTAATGATGATGTAATGTAATGAATGTTTTTCATATTTGTATACCTATAGATCACAGAAAAAATATGATCATGAATTAATACGGGCTCATAGCTAATTGCAAATGTTCTTGCGCAAGGTCAACAACTATAAAATTATCAAATTTCTGGTGCTGTTTATAATATCATTCGGTTTAAAAAAGGATTTAAATTCAAGGTCATATTCATTTTATTAAAGTCATATTTGTTACTTAAATCGAATTATCAACCTCTGTTTTTTTTTTTTTTTTTAGATATAAATCTGAATGCTAAATTTAAGTCTAAGGCAAGAGATAACATAATTATAACAGAAACTTACGAACAAAGAGAGAAAAATGAATGTTGTAGAATTCCGGAACGTGATAATACTGAAAATTACGTAAGTAAGTTCAAACCAAATGATACTGATAAAGGAAAATACTAGTAAAACGAAATAAAGGAAATTGTTTATTAATTTTTGGGCCTAGTTGAAAACAGCAGGATGTTCAATTGAAAGAAAAATAAACGGTCTTCAATCTTAAGAAGTTTAACTTAAAAATACATTTTAAACATGATGCTGCCCTATGGTCACTATGGAGGGAAATTCTGTACCAGGATCGATTGCTTGGATACCTCTTCTGCCTTGCCTCTTCTGCCGCAAAGCAACAGTGCTTGCATTGCTGTGTGATCCGGTTGGAAGGGTAAGATATGGCAGTGAAATTACTGGGTGTCTTTACATCTTATGTTACAAGTTGGCAACGTACACTGTGGATTCTTTGGGGGTTGCAGATTTCCTGCGAATCTTACAAAAACCACAGGTATTATAGGTGACTGCTAACACTTACCATCAGGTAGATAGTTTGTTTGTTTGCCAACTTAGCTGTATAAAATGCTCGTAAACTATCTATCCTTTTGAAACAAATGAAACAGTATCATGTTGAAACAGTGTGTATCTCTAGATAGTGTTTTCTTTTTGTAGTAACACCGAACGAGCTTATACAAAACTAAATAATGTATTTTGTAAGGTAAAGTTATACGAATAAAAGTGAGTTTTTCATTTTAATTAGGACGACAATCTAAACGAAGAATTTCGAAAATTTATAATAAAAGAAGCGAAGCAATTCATTGTTGTACCACCTGCAATCTTAAAAATTACTGATTCTCATTACTATCAAATAGTCGTAGATAAGGAGTATGAAAAGGAATTCAGATCAGTGGTAACAAAACAATTAGATACAAATTTTAAGTATCCTCTAAAACTATCAAAAACTTTTTCTGGTACAGCTATTATGGAGTTAAAGAAAAAAAGTGAAAGTCGTACAATATGTAATGCTTATCTTCTGCGGTCACTTTCTGGTGAGCTCAAAGTTTTTGCAGACGAATCAACAAATACATTAAATTCTGCACAAATAAGCTGCAACTCTGAACAACTTTGTAGCAAAGAGTCTTGCAATGACCTTTTGAGAATTATGGAGAGCTTAAGGAAACCAACGAAAGGTTTACTAATAAGAAAAAGTTATATCAATAAAAGATCTAGTAGCAATTCAAACCTGTATTCAAAATGTAAGTTTAATAGTGAAGAAAAGCTCTTAACTGATGCTAACATAGCGCTTAATAAGTCCCCTCCAGGGCAATATGCCGTTATTTTGGATAAAAAATCAGTTTCTACTAAACAACCTGAAAATGGAGACATATTAAACCAGTGTATTAAAGAAATAAACATGAAAAATAGTATATTGAAAATTTGTCCTTCTGACAATATCCTCACTGTAACGGACAAATATCATTTAAATGAATATTTTCTAAGTGAAAATTCGAAATGCGGAAATATGAGTACTTCGAAAAGAAGAGTTGAAACAACAACATACAATTTATCTTCCAACAGTTCACGCAACGTTTCTCGGTGTATTTGCGCAGAGTTTTATCAAAATGATGGAACTAATATTATGCCTAAAAAATGTTCTAAAAGTTTTTCTGATGTAAGTAAAAAATGCAAAGGTTACAAGTCTCGTGGAAAATCTCCTCATATTGTGATAAGGCCAAAACCTTGTTGCCCAAGCTCAACCACTTATGTGAAAAAGCATAGCAATCAACAAGTAGTCTGTGTTACTGAACCAGGTTGCCTATTTCATAAACATACTTATGATACTGTCTCTAGTAACCTATTCGAAATGTCAAGACAATGTGAAGATAAGACAATAATGAAGAATGGTAATAGTAACATTCAAAACCAATCAAAGCGGACTGAGTTAGATTATCTAGATTCTCTTCCACCACAGTTGCCTTCGTTTCTGAGTAATTTATTATTTTGATATACTGTAGTAACAAGAAGCAATGGTTTTATGATCAAAAGATTTCGATATTAACATTACTTATAAGTTTTTCATTAAAATACATTATTGTCCTTTCGAAACTATTTTTTTAATCAAAATCATGTATTTTTGCAAACATACTAGTACCTATTCTCATAATGTCGATTCCGTGTGATACACCTAGGAATCGAAACACTTTAGTATCTGTGTACCTAATCTGTCAAGTGACCAGGGGCCCCACCATGATCGCTTATAGCAAGGTTAAAAGAAAACAATATTGAAACAGAGACACCGCGTTTGCTGCGTATAGTGCCATCCTGCTCTCAGCGCGGTTTTAATATTGTATTGAGCGATCATGGTTACCGGGCAGAACTACATTATTTATGACGATCTTCCGTAATCTAGCAATCTTAGCAATCGAGCTCTTGCAGAAGTTACGATATGATTGATTAGTACAGACATTTGCTTGCCTAGATAATTATATAACAGTAGGCATATACGTATAGAATAGAATTGGCAGTTCATCGTGCGAGAATATACAGGAAAAATCAAAAAATGTGCTTTCCCATAGTATGTTCAAACGATAATGGTCAGTCAGTTGCCAGTCTATTAAGAAGGGTACGCTGTACAACTCTCACGTAGCGAGCACGCGTTTCAAATTACAGTTTCCAAGCCCACCACCACCCTTTTTCATAACCTACGTCATTCTCTATTTGTGTGTCAACAAAGAGGACGCGGTGTATTTTGCTTTTCAAATTGTAAAACGTCTAGATAAGCCCTGCAGCACTCTGTTGGTTTAGTTAGACGATACTAACATTTTTAATAACAAACAGGGACCTTTTGTGCTTGGTTGCGTGGTATAGCTAAAAATTGTATCAACATAGTTAAATGTGAAGATCAATACGATTTTTATAATTATTTTGTTATTTTTACTAAAAAAATACAGAAATATGTTAAAATGCCTAAAATGTAAGAGATGCGTCCAGTTTGTCTTCTGCTCAACATTACTAAATCTTATTTTTATTTAGGTCAATATAATTCTTTGTTACATAATATTACATTTGTAAAATATTACTTTTATTCGCTAAATATTGCATTTTCAAAATATGTACTAACGTAAGATCCCATTCAAGCTTTACATTTACACTACGAAAACCACCGCTATTACGAGCGACATAAGACCGGTCCAAAGGTCAGACAGTATAGATTGACAAGCAGCTCACTGTACAATCAAATCAAAGTGTGAAAAATTAAATAGAATTTGTTTAAATTAAACTCAAAAATCTTGATTTAATATAGACTTTTACAGGTACTTATTGACGTCACACAAAACATAAAAATCTTATTAACCAAGAATCTAATAAAAAATTAAATTAACTAATTTATACAAACTATTATTTAAACCTTGTATGTACAGTACAATACTTACACCCCAACCGTAAAAAGATGTATGCAAGTTGACTACATCTGTTCGCAAATTGGAAGAGCCTGGAAGAACATGCAAGAAACTTGGAAGGCCTATAATTACTATAAATATAACATTCTTAATGCCTTCATTGTATCCATAATTATGAAGATTAATAAAATTAAGAAATTAGAAGAATGTTTAATTTGGTACGCGCAACCTAACGTTTTGATGTAAGCAGATACATTTTGGATGCGAGTCCGCAATTCCGCAATCGAGGGTACTGGCATCGCGTACAAGAGGTGTTTTAGACACCGCAATAAAAATTTGAGGTAAGGGAGGCCATGATGAAGTCCATCTATAGTTACAGGTTTATCCATTGTTTTAGGGACACCCTGTATAATGTTTTATTACGTTATAATATTTTAAAAGGTGTTAATTCCCTTATTTGCCAGCAAGTTACATCGCTAGGTCGTGGGTCGTGGTGCAACCTGTGAATTGGTAAATGAAATTGACAATCTTATTCTATCTAGAACTGAAGCATCTTCGCATTGGACTGCGTAAAATTTCTTGCGATACGATATTTCGGGCGGCACTTACTCCCTTGGGCACGGACTGTGTAGGCTTATTGAATACAAATTGTTACTTTATCAGACATCTTTCGTCGACTCGAGTAGGCACGAATGTCGACTTTTATGCAGTCTACGACATTGATTCTAGCTGTAGAGTTGGAAAGGTGGAATAAATTCAATCCTTTACGGCTGACTCGTGTCTGTCGCTTTGCAAAATTGGATGAAAAACGTATAACTTCGTTTGACATCAAAGTGAAACCCTTAAAATTGATCAGCAGGCCTATTTTCTAACTACGTAACTAAAACTGTCGAAATTATAAATAAATTTTTGAAAGAAACTTTATGTCCATTACTAGTTTAGTGATCTTATATGTTACGGCGACGTTCATGATAGCAGTAATAGATGTTAAGCTTCTTTCAAAAATGACAGAACTAGTGAGCAACCGAAGTTAGAGAATAGACCTGCTGGTTTCAAAATTTAGTTCGAACTAAAACCAACGAACTAAGGCCTTGTTTACGGAGACGCGGGGCGCGGCCCGCGGCGCGGCCCGCACAGAATTCAAACATATATGGTATGTTATACGTTGTATGAGTGCGTTTACGGAGAAGCGATTTTACACGCCTTTGCTTGAAATGGCGCGTTTTTTACGGCCGAGCCCGCGGATGGCACCGCCGCGTCTAACGCGGCGTTTATCGCGGCGGCGCACGCAGCGACAATTCTCGATGAAGCGATGCCCGCCGCGTGCTTCGCTACACGCTTGAGGATGCGACGCGGGTGCCGCGGCGGGCATCGCGGCGGGCACCGCGACGGTCACCGCCACGCTTCCCGTCTCGCATCTCTATGAACAACATCGTATATTGCCATATGTTTGTGTTTACGCGTGGGATTATGAGTGCCGCTTCACGCGCCGCCTTACCGTAAACAGAAAAAACGTCGGACGCGCCGCGAGACGCCATGCCACACGCGACGAGCGACGCCCCGTGTCTCCGTAAACGAGGCCTAAGACGTTATATTTTAGCAACATTTAAAATCTCCGATGGCATTGGTATTCTCGGTGTCGAGATCACGAGCAAAGTCCAATTAGAGAGTCATTTGGATAGCAAGGCTAACTTGGCCGTCAATGTCCTGGCCAAAGCGGTATTCACGCTATCAACGCCTTGTGTTTTATAAGGCCCAAGTTGGTCCACCCGTGGGTACTCCACGTGCTCACATCTGTGAGCAGGAGCTTCTTAATATTACGTTAGGGTTCATTTTTACAACCTGGAAGCAATATCGTCTAGTACGGTTCTCTTTCAGTGTACATTTTTACTACGAACGTGCCGGCTCTGGAACGAACTCCCCATTGACTGCTGTGTTTTTCATGCGCCGCAACATGTGCCTATTTAAGAGTAATCGGAGGAGATCATTATATTCGTACTCAATGTAAGCGACCAAGCTGTGTCCCTGATATTAGAGAACTCTATGGGCACGGGTATCGCTTACCATCAGGTGGGCTGTCTATTCGTCTGCAGCATTTAAAAAAATCGAAGTGAAATCGAACATAAATTAGTTATTGAATTAAGAGGAAAATGTACGGGCCGTTTTTCCATACAAACGTAGTCCCCCGTTTCCTTCCTGGATAATGGCAATAAGTGATTAATTTTTTTCAAAAAAAATCAATGGCCACTATTAGCATGTTCCTGTGTTTACCTTTTTTTATAAAGTTCATGATTTAAAAAAAATTGAACCTTCAAAAATCTAAAAAATTGGTTAACTTTTCTGCTGTATTCAAACATCCAGCAAACAAATTTGACGAGGTGAGGTTATAAGAAAAAGTAAAACACAGATACACGCCAAAGCTTTTCTTTAACTTTTAATGCAAAAAGTAATTAAATCGGTTTAGTTTTAGCGGAGAAAACAGGGGACTACGAAACGTATATTTTGTGCACTTTTCATAGGTATTTTCGGTTCCAGCTGCAGTTGTTTGAGCAAACAGCGCGACATCACTACATTTTACAAATAGGTACCTATTTCTGAATTCCTTCAACCTTGGTGTTTGCTCCTAATTTATCTAGGAAATAAATAGAGAAGGAAAGTTATTTGAGCGCTGTCGCACCTGCTGGCTAGTTGAAAATAATATGAGGAATGAAGAAAGGACAAGAATTTCGACAATAAGTAAATATCGCAATAATTTTTCAGTGCGGTGACAGATTTAGGATACATGATTGTGTCACCGTTCCATTTTTTCGTCTTCGTAAGAGCCAAATAAAAGAGTTTGCCACAGTTACA
Organism: Schoenobius gigantellus; assembly: GCA_963935595.1. Taxonomy (NCBI): domain Eukaryota; kingdom Metazoa; phylum Arthropoda; class Insecta; order Lepidoptera; family Crambidae; genus Schoenobius; species Schoenobius gigantellus. The sequence goes on from OZ012553.1 coordinate 6,358,935, forward strand.
CCTTTGCGAGGATTTCGAAAGAAAATCATAAACAAACCCGTCTAACCAGCATGGTCTATCAGGCCAAATGCCTTCTTGTTGCAGCAGTGGGACTTATGCAAAATTTCACAAAAAAGATAAATTAATTACTATAACATGAGTACGGTTTTCACATAAAGCAGCTGAACCTTTCTTAGAAGAACAATATACCTACTACACAATAACCAGCAAACTTAATATTTCCAGTACAGTGGAATTTGTGACGAGCAAAAAGCCTTCATCAGCTAACCCGTGGCTTCGCCGTGGTCCCCTTGGCCGCAATTTTTCGCCTCCACACTACCGAGCGATGTTTTTGCCGTAGTGATGTCTACTTAGTTACTGTTCCATAGGTTCTCGCATTTTTATGTTCATTGGAATTGAATTGATTTTCTTATTTCATTAATTATATGGTCTGTCACTAAGGTAATGGATTTTTTGGTTTATTACACAAAGTCCTAACTGAGCATTTCCTCACGGCCCTGTGTATAGTTACTATTGCAAGTTTTTGTGTATTGCTAGTTTTACACTAGCTGCTTGCGCGTTTTTTGTTTTCCTATGAGAATTGTATATTTTCCCGTAGTAAAATGATCCCTCCAGACCATAAAACAGGCTTTCAAATAAATCAATTTTACTGTGATACTCGAAACATTATAACAAACATTCAATCCCGTTTTTATAATAACGTTAAAGCATGTTAATTCACTTCTGTTTGATAGTCTAAGTACAAAGTATGCTTCTAGTCTTAAAAGTAAACAAGTTCTATACAAAGTTTAGTACCCCTTAGAGATTACATGACGTGTCAAATTGTAGTCAAATCCATCCAGTGTGGTTTTGAGCTGTGCGTTGATAACTCAGTCGATGGCGGTATCCTTTTATATTTATATATTGGTACTCTAAAATCGCGAAAAAAAATTTCAGCTGTTCCATACATTTTGGTCATGTGTCTTGTTCTTTTGTATGAAACATATTTTGTTGGTTTTCTCAATTTTGGAGTTGATCGCATTCCAAAACTTGTTAATTTTGTTGGTCTGAACAATTTCTTTACATTTAAATCCAGCTTTTTAGAACTCCTTATACAAATAAGAGACTAATGGCCAATTTCACCAACCTTGTATTAGTTTTGGATAATTTTAAATGGAATGTTGTCCCACTCTTTTCATAAAAGATAAAAATAAAGGTTAAATAAAGCACCAAAATCTCACCCGTAATATTTGACCGTAACTCAAATATTACGGGTGCGATTTTGGTGCTCGTCGCCATCCGCACTGATTATAGACGTCCCATACTTTCCATTCTAGTATATTTTCCATTTCTGCTTTGGTATGCCCAGCTGTAGGTATTATGACTGATGATAAGCTCAAATATTGTCAAACGTATTATTTCTAACTAACAGTAAACTCGCGATGTCAGTCATTTTGGTACCTATCATATATAAACAGTTTTTTTGTCCCTAACCATTGTTGAACGAATATTCTCGGTATTGTAGGTATTTATAACAGTATAATGACGAAGTAGTGACCTCAGTCACAGGTATCTGTAACAGTTCCCTTTTGTTCCTCACCATTTCCACGTCCCTAGCGGCCGTCCCCAGCTGATTGATTTATGACCGCCCGCGTGATCTAGTTTTAGATGTTTTAGATAGCTTCGGATTCTTGTGATTTCGGTAGGCCGGCAGATGTAATCGGGTATTCTGTGTATTGCAAAAACTTAACAGCTATGTTGTAGGCATTGTTTAAGGAAGTTTCGTATTGACGCCTCGTCATTTTATGTAAATTTGATTTTATTATAAAACAATGCAATTCTGATGTTATATGGAAGAGAGCTAAAGTACCTGTTAACGGATTGCATTGTCGAGTAATGATAGTTTTGCTCGGGTATGCAAGCAAGTATGCAAGCAGACATGCAAGCATGCAGGCAAGTAAGCATATGCAAATGCATATATGGTTTCTGTCATGGCTCCGGCGCTATGTGGCACCCGGTGGCCCCAAACGTACTTATGGTTGCGGTTTTAACCCAGGTGCGACGGCGAAATAACATTAAGCACAGTTCTTGACAAACTGATATGTACTACTTCCCAAATAGGTGCATAATAAAATTTTAAATACAAAACTAGACCCACTGTCTCGGCTAGACGTAAATGGGTAGGTGGACAATTGTCCGTTTGGCTGATTACCTACTAAAAATATCCTATACTTATTTTGCCTTTTTTACATACAACAATTTGCGACGATAGATTGAATTGAAATGTCACATGACGTCATACATGGTAAATTTTCTACTAGCTTGTGACGTAGTGAGCTCCATTACATTAATTCGTTTTGTCTCAGTCGTCTTTTGTTATTTCGACAAAGCAAAACATAGGTGTCTGAAATTTTTTATATCATCTTACTATCGGATTTATTAAATTTCGATTTTTCATACTTAGTCCGCAATTCTATTAAACAAGTTTCATCGGCTCTTTTATAGTAAAGTATGTAGTATGTACTTGTATCTCATAAAAAGCTCAAATTTAAAAATCTTTAAAGTTGTCCTACAAGCGATTAGTGTCCCACTCTTGTTCCAACCCTCACGTCTTTGGCGCAGTCAATTTGTCAATCCATTCCAAGGGGCAGTCGGGAGAGGGCTGTAAAACTTTTAACACCAAATTCTAGGATGGTTGGCTACACACCCTACTTACAGTTACTGCTAAGACTTGTGTCGTCAGTGTAACAACTTTGAAATTGCTGTAGGAAACTTAGGAATGTATCGGAAAAATATGTAAAACTCTAATACATAGGTGTTGTAAGAGTGAAGATGGTTGAATGATGCTTGTACTTATGTAATGTTAAATTGGCTGTGGTTTGTTAAAACATGAATGAATATGTGTGTTATTTTTGTATTACCGCGCTCGAAACATTATTATCCTATTTATTAATACAATTTTGGGTGTTATTAAAATTTAGATATCCAAATAAAACATAAGCCTACAGTAAAGTTTTGAATAAAAGCTGCAGTTATAGAATAACTACTCGTTTTTTATGTAAAAAAAATGATGGTAATTATAATCTTTTAGTTTCTACCTAATCTACAGCGCCACTCACTGTAGTAAACTCTACTACGAATTCGTGCATTATTATTATTTTTGAAGTGATTGGGAAAGAAAAATCGTCTTGATTGACTATCGAAGAAAATGTTTACTCAGCTGACATATTAATTACATGTCATATTGACACTGATATCTGTCGGTTTGACATGCGCTTTACTTTCTCAAATCTTATCAAAAGTTAATGTTAAACATAAATAAATAAAAAGTGATTCGAGCAGCAGATGGTCGAGTTAACAATTGTAAATTACATCTATGTATGCTTTACCTTTCCAGTTTTACAATCTACGGCTAGGTCGGCTTGATAAGTGGACTATATAGTAGTAGTACCCAAATAATTATACTGTCAGACAATGTACTATGCAAATACGTTTCACAATACGCATAAAATGGAATAGGACGCCTCCGGAACGAATAAAACGGAGGTCGCAGAGGAAGGTCGGATCGTAAAATACAGCTCGATGTCCGGAGAAAAAGAATGCCCTCAGATGTGTGCCTAAGATTTGAATAAGTAAATGCCTTACGGCGAGAAATTGGTGGCCAGAGTGATTTGATAGTTATTGCTCACATGTAAATTTGCCAGACCATTAGGGTCGGGGTTTAGGCGGATGACGTGACAATTTATTCCTTTAATAAGAATTCGCACATGCTCTATTAATTTTGGCATGACAGCTTGTATGACAGTTTGTACAACTGTACACTCTTACACTTTTTAAATATTTTGAGTTAATAAGGTTGATATTTTCTTTTAAGCATATTTGCATTGAAAGACATCGCTCCTCCATACCCAAAATATCAATTGGGTTGGTTACAATGGATCACTAAATAAAATTTTAATTACGTGTAGGTGTGTGTCCGTGAGCATGTATGTGAGTGTGCTGTGTATGCAAATGTGTGTGTGATATTTATGTGATCCAGAATAAAAGGTGAAGTGATGAAGATATAACTTATGTATATGGGAATACTCAATTTAACTCAAGAGTTTTTTAAAAATATTCTTTGTAGGTATGCATTTGTGCGATCGATTGAGATATGATATAGTCTGTTTGAATTTCAACGATTCAGTCCATTAAGGATTGATTTATATTCAATAGCAGTATATTCAAATCAGTTATTGTGTTCTTGCGAGGGTGTCTCTGGAGTGACGTTCTCTCCAAAACACGGGAACGAGCGTTTAGGCTTATCATAATATTTTAATTTGTACCTATAGGTACGTAATTTTTCGTCTTCGTTTTTTGACGATTCTACTAACCAAGAATTGTTAAGGGTTGTTTAAGGTTTATGTAGGAGGAGTCACACCAGAAAGAAAATTATTATCAAAATCGGGTACATCCAGCGGGTAGATCCATCTCACTTAATTTTGCCGCAAAGCAGTGGTGCTTGCATAATTTCGATTTGATAGGCAGTGATATTACTGGGTAAGTACTGAGACTTGATATCTTATTTTACATGTTGAGATCCTTCTTATATTCTTATATACTAGCAAGCATGTCTAGCGTGCGCGTGGACGGCAAGACGATATTAATTAATGGAATTTACAAAATATTCATTCATGAGATGACTGCACAGTTTTGAACTGGGTAGCGAGACGGAACACGTAGTCGGTCTATAAGAATTTAACAGTTATAACAAGTTCGGCCAGTCTATATTCTTATAATATTATTTACCGCTGTAGCTTATGACTTGTGTTGTTTGATCACACAGGATTCGTCAAGAATATTAAATGTTGTTACCAATTAAATATTGTTTTTACAGCAGTCTTAAGAATCTCCTTTGAGATCTTTTTCTGTTTTTTCAGTTTTAATAATATTTCGTCTTTTTCTTGAAGATATAATATAATACAGAGCAGCTCTTCTTTTAATTACATACGAAAAGAAATATACAATTTTAATTATTTAACAAACATTCTTATGTTGTCTTCTTGACAAAAATAATTGTATTATTTAAAAATGAATACAAAATTATTAGGTATGTCATGTAATTTATTTATTGAACGATAAAACCGGTTATATGTGGGAATGGCATTAAGCGAGACGTATGAGTGATGATTGCTAAAAGGTAATGTGTGCGAGTACGTGAATGATCGAATGAAAGGAACAGTGTGAGAGGGATAAAAAATAAAACGAAGATGGCGATAACGATTGAAACAGCGAACGTGTGCTCCTCAACTTTTATTAAATATTTTTATAATCTTGCAAATTAAGTACAAATAAACGAAGTTTTCGTATTTCGTCGTTTGATTCCCGACCCCACATATATATTCTATCTATATTATAAGAAGTATATATATGAAAATATAAGATAACGTAGATTAGTAATGGAGCAGTATTTCTCTAGCAGTAGGCACACCTACGTAAGCAGCCCCTGCATTCTGTTTCATGGTGCGTAAAATCAAAATTTATGGCTCATCTAGAGAAGGCCGCGATAATCTTGCTTGTAATTAATGTGGTAAATGGCTCGTGTGATGGATAAGGAATAGAGATGAATTCTTATTGAATAACTTTCGCGATATAAGATTCTTGATTGCAAACTTAGGCGGATAGACTTACAAGTGAAATTATAGTCCATTAAAGTCATTTATTAAAATCATGAAAATGAAACATGTTTTGTAAATATTTATAATGTTCTCATGCTATATTGCAAGGTTGGCGATTTAAAAGAGGAGACCAATAAATTTTTTTTACAAAACCTGTAGGCTTACTCTTGAACCAAATCCAATCGATCGGCATTGAGATTGTGATTTTTCGTACGCTTATTTAGCAACACTAGCGACAAAGTGGATCCGTATTTTGAGAAAATTAGATAGCACCGAGTTTGGTTCACTCAAAATCACCACAATACGGTTCCAATTTTGTGCCAATGTGGAAAATCAAGCGTACAAAAAATCACAATCTCAATGTCGATCGATTGGAAATGGTTCAAGAGTAGGCCTACTGGACTAAGCCAGGGGCAGAAGTCTCGACATATATAACGATCGTAAACTTTGCGATTTTTGTCGATAAGTTGTAGTGTCTTTTCTAGCTAATTTATCAGGATATGATAAGAATTTAAAATTGGGAAAAGAAAACAAAATTATTTGTTATATTAGTGCAACAATATGCTTTATTCAGTTACATATAACGACACTTACTTATCCATAAATGCAATTCTCGATATGAAAATTAACGCAAACATATCGATTTTTGTCGCTAACTTATCGAAAAAACTGTCAAATTAACGATTTCATAGCGAGCCTTTTTGATATCTCGCAAAGCATTACAATGTTCGTCGCTAACTGGCATAGGCTGTACGAGTTGTACAACAAAAGCTCATGCCATTAACAACATTAACTTATAAAATTTAATATTTTTTATGATGGCGGAAGCATATTTAGCTTGGAATCTGTTTGCTCTTGAGCACCGAACATGGTATTAAGTACGACGACGGACAGTCGCTAGAAATCGGCGTAGTCGGTAAAATCCTCTCCATCTCCAATCATGTTACTGAATGAAGCATATTGTACTAATATATGGAATAATTTTGTTTTCATTACCCAATTTTAAATTCTTTCCATATTTTGATAGATTAGCTAGAAAAGACACTACAACTTATCGACAAAAGATAACGATCGTTATCTATGTCGAGACTTCCACCCCTGGTCTTAAGTTAGTCTTGGTTTAAACCTAGTGCGCTTTCACTTGTGTTAATATACATAGACAGAGACTGCGTCAGGCTTAAACCAGGACTAAGTTTAGACCATGTTTTATACTAAGACGGTCCAAGTTTCTTGCCTGTTCTTATTGGTCCGAGTTTCTTGCCTGTTTGTCTCGTAAAGTTTCTTGCCTGTTCTTCTCGTAAAGCTTCTTCCAATTTCATTTCAAATAAATAAATAAATAAAATATTTCGTTTGTCGTCAATAAGTGCCTGTACAGGTCTGTATTGAATAAAGATTTTTGAGTGTGAATCTAGAGCTTTTGACAAACCTTGTCACTAATAGCAATAATAATATAATACCCAATAAAGCTGAACGCCATTTGTCAGCATCATACGTACCGCACGTGCCGTACGCGCCGCATTTTGGAATTCGTTGTATGAAACAATATGAACCCTATCACATTTTAACCGCACCGTATGCGCCGAATTTCAAAATTGCGGTAGGTTTCCGGGTATTGAAGGACGCATGCTGATGACGTGATATAATGCGGCGGTGCGAACTGATATGTGCGTTCACCTTAAGACGTACCAGAGTATAACACTAGCACTCAGTTGTACAAAGCTACATTAAAAATACTTCATTAAAGTTGATGCTGTTATTTATATCCCTAAAGAAGTATATAAAATAAAGGACGTTCCTACGACTGCTAAGGGTATCTTGTATCTTAAAACTCTGGATTAAAATAAATCCCAGTTGCAGCACATTAGTCAAACAAAAATTGCTGTCATCTACGTGGGTGCAAGGACACAATTTCCTGCTGGGGGAACGTAAAATACACACATCGTAAAATAAGTGATGTGAATGTTTGCCTGCGAAATAAAAAATTAAATAACATTTCATATCCATATTTACTAACACTAATCCAGACAACTAACACAATTTACAAAAATATCATTGGCAATAGTTATAAATTCCTACATTCTTATTCAATACTAGCTGTGCCCGCGACTTTGTTCGCGTGGATGACGGAAAATAATGTCAATAACTTGACAGACTTCCTCGATAAACGGACTACCTAACAAGTTTTCATTTTGAATCATTAGTTGCTGAGATTTGCGCGTTCAATCAAATAAACAAACTCTTCAGCTTTGTAATATTTGCAAAGATAGATTTCTCGAAATCTCGTGAGGACATTTCTTTTAACTCGTCTAACACTGGGGTAGGTGCGGTCCTAAACTGTTTCCTAAGACAGCATCAATCACCACGCCTTGGCCGGATCGAAAATCAATCACACAGTCGTAGCCGAGCGCCGGCTAATGTATTGGAAAATTGGAAGCCGGCGGACCTGTGCGGGTTTGTTTTGGCTGGGACACTTTAAAGGTGACAGTAAATACTCGGAGGAGTAAGTTTGTGATGGTTATTTTATCGCAAAAGCAACCGTTCCAACGCGCAAGCTTCAAAACTTTTGCAATGAAAACGAAATTTCACATAGTGTTGCTGATTTGCCTTTCCATATGTTTCAAGCTCATGTAAAAAAGACTTATAAGTAAAGGGTTATTATAAAGTCAATAATTATTTGAAATCAATGCTAGTTGTTAAATAGATACCAGTTACAATGTTAAGAAATGTTATAGTGTAAGTATAATTTTATTTATGTTAAAAAAATACTACTTATTGTGTATGGTAATGACATTATCTTTTGTAAACGACGATTCTTCTAAAAAGCTGATAAGATTTTAGCTCCGATTCTTTTTATCAGGAAACACCCTGAATGGAAAGTAGGTAAAAAATATGACAATTCAAAAGAGTTTACTATCAAGACATATTTGAATAAAGTGTGTTTTGATATAGATTTTTTGATTTTTATGGAGTGGAATCCACTCCACGAGGTACCTACCACGAGAAATAAAACACTTATACTTAATACCTAATTGAAGTGTACTTGTCAACAAAAATACTCTGCAGGGATGAGTGGAAATTAAGTTTTATGTATCGCGACTTGTAGGAACAGGTTGAGAAAATCTTTACTGTTCATGAAGTCACAAGTTAGCGTGGTTTGAGATGTGTACCTATGGCGGGATGGGAGGCACATTACCAGAAGAGTTATGGACAAGGGTAGATATAGGTAAAGGAAGACCTAAGAAAGTATAGATTAATTGTGTAAAGAACAATATACTTGCGAAGAATGTCAGTGCTGAGATGACGTATAATAGAGATTAAAGGGAGATGAAAATGTGGTGCGCTGTCGCCAACGATGCTGATGTATCCATACGTTTTTATTAAGGAACACACCGCTTGGGATTTGTTTGGTGCATTGGGCTTTTCCGATGACGTACGGAGAGGTTCACGGAAAGCTTTAGCAGGGTGTAATTACGTCCACAGTGGAATAGCCATTGGTGTCATGTAGTTCCAGCATTAACGAGTCCGACTTGTCACCAGTATCATAGCCCTGTCTTACGAAATTCGGGTCTAACTTCCCGTGGCTAGATAGGCTTGGATGGAGGTTGCCTAGAGCCTAATGAAACGTTCTAAGGACTTGTGATTTCTCAATTTTCATGTTATGCTCTCTCGGGTGATTCTGGAGCGAATATTCAAGGTAGTAGACCATCAGAAATACTAAGCTAGACAACGCAGGTGGATCACGGGCAATAAGCGAGATTTATAACTTTATCTTGCCTTTCGGCAATCCGTGATTGATCAAGTAGGTAGGTACACACTTCAGCAGTCAGCTTGTCATTACCACAGATAATATAAAACCTACTGCTCATTACTAATTTATCTTGTATCGTAGTTTTCGATACCTAATCGAAGTTCACTAATGGTTCAAAACTTTGATTGTTTAAAACTATTTGATTATGTTCTTTTTAGCTTACAAGCATGTAGGTTGATATACCGATATTATAGTATTGGTTAAATTATGAACGAGTACCTAGTAAGTTGACTTATAAACCTATAATACATGCCACCTTGCATATTGCCTTTATACAGAGTGTTTCGAAGTAATATTTAGGGGGTATATTATAGTTTAGTTATTAGATGGACCCTTAGGTCCAGACTCTCATACCATAGCCTTGACTTTAAACTTGAAGCAAAAACATTTAAATGAAAACCATAGTCAGCTTGCAATGCTCTCGATAGCGGTGAATGAAGCCACGTGGAAAAAAATCGGCGTAGAGTCTGACACACGAAACATAAGCTTGGAGAAAAGCGGCAAATTCAAAAATTCTAGCTCTGGTAATACTGTCTACAGAAGGTAAAATACATTTTGATACTTGAAATATTATAATATTTCAAGTATCAAAATGTATTTTTTTTTATTTAGGTAGTAGTTGTAATCAATAATTTTATTTATTTATGTAGTAGTTTAGAATGTTAAATTTGTGAAAGGATTGTCTTTTTTTCCTTGAATATAGTAGGAAAAAAGGAGTTTATACTTTTTTAAAATTAAATATTAGGTAATGTTTAGTTTCAATGAACTTCCAACAATGAACCTTTTATAAGAAATCGCTGTATTTGGATTTCATGAATGTTAAAATTACTTAATATCTGTAATATTTCGTCAGAAATTAAGAAAAAAATATCATGAAATTAGTGCACTTTATTGATGAAGGACTATCGATAAGGGTTAAGGTTAAAAAAATATTTACTTATTTGGTTTGTATAAAGAAAAAATAGTTTGATAAGCACCAACATTTTCCTGCACAATATTCACTATGGATGGATACATACCCTTAAATGTTGTTTGATATTTCGAAACAGCCTGTATAGTCACAGTACAATATGTGCCATCCATTAGGCGCATAACACATTGCACCGGACACCGCTCCGGTGTGCGGTGCTGCGGTTTTTAATTTTGACTGGAGAATCTTAATTTGTATACAAAAACCACACTATTGTATGCCACACTGTGCCGCAGTATCGTACGGATTTTTGCGTAGAAAGGACGCGCATACGCTTAATAGATCTCAACATAGATAATGCGGCGATGCGGGGCGTCGTCGTACACCGCAGCTCCGGACGGTGATACGGATTACGGAGCAAACCGTACGGTGGCACGGTTCCGTGCCGCCGCAGCCGCATGCGGTTTTCGTCCCTCCGTACACCACAGCGGTGTCCGGTGCAATGTGTTATGCGCCTTAGCCTCAACTCAGTTGAAACCGAACTCAGTTGAAGTCAACTGTCCCCTTGAGGGAGAGTCAAGGTAAATTTATTAGCGAGTGATCTTTAACATTATGTAAGTGTTCTGTATCAAAAAAAGGTTTTCACATGTATACATCTATACTCTATACAAATAAATAAAATTGAAGTGTCTGTTTGTAATGTCAAAATAACAAGTTTTTACTAAATGGGTATGAATTTATATCGGGTACCAATAACAAAAATACAATTAAAAATTTTTTTGTCTGTCTGTCTGTCTGTTTGTTCCCGCTAATCTCCGGAACGGTTGGACCGGTGTGCATTACCGCAGCAAAATGTTGTGCTTTAGAGAAGTGAGAGTATATCAAATAATTAGTTCATCATGAGGAGAAATTAGTTCATGAATAGCAAAATTTCTTCGCATTGTAGTTTTAAAGTTATTCGAGAAAAACAGATTTTGCTGGAGTAATGTTCGAAACGTTACCCTGGCAAAATCTTTTTTTATAAAATCGTTTCCATCCAGAACCAAATACATGAATAGATAGCTTTTGTTGCGTATTAAATGTTTGTGAATAGCAAAATTTGTGCATGTTGTATTTCTTAAGTTATTTAAGATTTTGCTGCGGTAACGTTTTAGGATATCCCAGATCTCGAAATTGGTTGAACATAGAAGTTTGAAAAAAATACCAATAATAGACCTTAATTTGTTCAAATTTGTTCAAGCATTAGTTTTTGATTTGCTTGATGAATACCAATGTAATTAAATGTTTTCAAAAATCAGAAAAAACGAATTTCTCAGTAAACCAGTACACTTACAATAAAATAAAAGGCTGTAAACATGTACCCTTGGTACACCTTTATAACGACAGTAAACTTAGATTATGTAACTTTACGCAATATGAACATATAGAGAATTTTAAAAAGGTTTTTTTAAGTCATCGAATCAGAAATGTAGAACCGTATCAGAAATGATGTGATCCGACAGAGAACTAAAGTCACCGACATAGCCCACCGAATTAGTAAACTGAAGTGGCAGTGGGCTGGCCACATGAGCCGCAGAACTGACGGCCGTTGGAGTCGTAAGGTGCTTGAGTGGAGACCGCGACTCGGAAAACGTAGTGTGGGACGCCCTGCGACAAGATGGGATGACGATATACGTAGGCTGGCTGGAGTGGGCTGGATGAGTGTAGCCGAAGATCGGAAGCGGTGGCGTGCATTAGGGGAGACCTATGTCCAGCAGTGGACGAGTGTAGGTCGATGATGATGATGATGAAGTCATCGAATACGCAGCTTCCATTAAACAAGGAAACATGGCATACTATGAACAAATTAAAATGTTCCATCAATAAACAATCCTGTTAATTCCAGCTTTGAATTACGACTATTATGAAAGTTATATCAAAAATAAGACATATCAGTAATTTGTCAATAAGCCGACCGAATTATAAAGGTTGCGTAAAAGCGACCTCATCATACATAAGGCTAACCATTTTAAATGAACGGTATAATATTGATGTTTCGTTAGTACAGTTGCGAAAAAAAGGGTATAATAAAATAATGAAACGAGAACGACATTATTTTATTTAAAAATCAGTCTTATACAAGTGATATTTTTTACTTATTAAAAATCACAGATAATTTTTATAAGGCACACATGCACATTATGAATATAAAATCATCGGATTGGTAGAGTGACATTAATCTGTTGAGCCGCGTAATACTCCCGGGAACAATAAGACAATGAAAATATCCTTCATACAGAGCCATGTTTGTGCGATCTGAGAAACAAACTATACACGGTTTTTCATAATAACCAATAAATAATTAATGCGTTATCTAAAAATAATTATTAAAAATGTGTTTTGTAACGGGATAAATTAAAAAGTAGACGTTGCAGAATCACACTGATTTAATTTCGATTTACAATAGGGCAGAGTTCCGTCTTAGAAACAGTAAAACAGAGAAGTGATCTAAATATGAGATGGCGCGGCATTTTATAGTTTCTCCGATAGTAAGGCGCTAGCTTGGCTTGGCTCTGATTGGCTGGCTTGGGCTGGCTGGCACATGGCTGCACGTGCTTGGCTCTGATTGGCTGGCTTGGGCTGGCTGTCACAAGGCAACACGTGCTTGGCTCTGATTGGCTGGCTTCGGCTGGCTTGCGATTGGCTGAGGCGGTGTGGCGCGTAACAGTCGGCCGTCCTGAAACAATCATTGCTCCCGCAATGGAAAAACACGTGGTTAGCTTTCAAGTAGGTCAATGAGATCTTCGGTTTCAAGCTGGTCATCAGAGCTACTGGCACTGTATGATATAGGGTACTGTGATTTTGTGATAGGGCCTCAAGAGTCCGATGCAACCAGGCTAGTAAAGGCCTTGTAGCCTCGGAACCCCTTGATACTGAGGATTCTGTATATGTCATTACCCACACCTTAGTAATGATATATGGGCCAGAGTAAATATCATCAAGCTTAGTGCTCACTCTTGTTACACTACTTGTGGGTGCTTGCCGCCAAAGAATTAAATCTCCCTTTATGTAAATTCGACTAGTTTTCCTTTTTTTTTATCGACGTTACGCTTCATCTTATGGCTTTCTAATTTTAATCGCGCACTAGATCTATTATTACGTCTGATTTCAACCGATTCATTATTACTTTCATAACATCAAATCATAGGGCTATACGACTATGTTGTACTTTCATTTACAGTATTATTAACACCCCAAATAATGTCAGGTAAGCTATTGGCCCAATTATTAGAAGTCTGGCTAGGATCAATCGCACGTAACGCATTCAGTAAGATCCGGTTCCACTTAACCATTGGCTCGTGGACATGCAACAGATGTCAAAATGTACTTAAATTGCTTGTCAGTTGATTTTTTTTTTAATAAATGCTGTTAAAAGCTTTGCCATGATCACTGACAAGTTTATGAGGGTAACCAATAAACTAAATATTTTTTTAAAGTATTCTTATTGTTTTTTACTGAATTGACCGTGGGTGGGCTCAGCAATAACAAATTTAGAGAAATTATCCTACTTCCTACTAATATTATAAACGTGAAAGTGTGGATGTTTGGATATTTGGATGTTTGTTACTCAATCACTCAAAAACGGCTGAACGGATTTGGATGAAATTTGGCATGCATGTAGCCTTTGACATGGAAAAGAACGTGACATAGGCTACCTTTTATCCCGATTCCTTAAGTAGTTCCCGAGGGAAAATTAAAAATTGTTCAAAATTGAAGTCCACGCAGATGAAGTCGCGGGCAGAAGCTAGTCTGTAATAACCAACATATATTGATAACCTTTTGCTGTTCTACAAAAGGGGCATATGGTCGACATGAACCATGACCATGGGTTCTATGGGTTTCGGAATAGGGAACAATGTACCATTTACTCCCTCTTTATTAAATCTATACATTTTTGAAAGCCTACATGACTTATCATTGTGGTGCATCTGAACTAGTCTATCTGATCAATGCAGACACTACGAGGCGATTACCATACAATGTCTTCCTATAGAGTCTATCATCTGAGAGCACATAGTTGTTGTTTATATCAGGGGCAGCAGAGCGATCTTTAAGCTGAACAATGATACGCCTTAACTTGTCATCCTGGTACTGGACTGTTATAGAACCCATCTGACACTTCAAGGCGGTTGACATTAATAGCATCGACGGGATTTCTACTCAACGCGTCTACGTGTTAAATTTTTTCCCCACACCATATTGTACACTCATGTCAAAATCTTGTATTGACAGCCAGCACCTAGCAATACGTGGGATAATGTCACGTTTAGTAAGGGTGGCGCGAACGGCAGTACAGTCAGTTACCACTTTTACATGTATCCCTACTATAATACACTCTAAACCTACACATAGATTCTACTACGGTAAGCGTTTCAAGCTCGTAACTATGGTATATACTTTCTTCTTTACTCGTTGCCCTACTGAAATACAAGACAGGCCTAAGGGAATTATCAGTGTATTTTTGTAAAAAAAATACCTGCGATAATCTCAGTTGGTAATACAGGGTCATATAAAGCCAGTATTGGCCTTGTACACAAACACAGTTTTAATTGTTGAAAACTATCGACTTGTTCAGTGCCCCATTTCTATAACTGCGTGTTTCTTTGTTAAATCTGTTAAAGGGCGAGCAATTAAATTGCGAAGCTTTTAATAAATTTACGGAAATAGCTACATAGCCCTATAAATTGACGTATTTCATGAACACTACTAGGGGTAGGAAACTGCGACACTGCTAACAATTTTGATTCACCTGGTTGAATGCCATTCGAAGATATCTCATGTCCTAAGTATGTAATTTTGTTTTATAAGAATGAACACTTACTCACATTTCACTTTAAATTTTCCGATCTTCATTTATGAAGAACTTTTTGTAAAATATCTAAACCTGACTGAACATCAAAAAAGGGTAGCAACAAATTGTCTAAGAATGCTAACATTTCGTATTTATCGGGAAAGTCATTGTGGGTTTTTGAACTACCGCCTTTTGTGATTATCTGCAGAGTTGATTTTGACCCGATGGTAACTTTGTGCCAAATTAAGACTCGTAAAGAAATTCTTAACGGCTAATTTGGAAACCTAATCATCGATATTAGACAAGGGTCAACACAAAGTCTACTATCGCCGTTCTTTTTTTTTTACGAATTACGGGAGAAGCAAAACATAATTCAGATTCTTGAACTATACCTGCGTCAAGCAATTCAGACACTTTGGATCTAACTACTGACTGTGCGACAAGCTGTAAGGTTGACGGTATATAGGCTGTCCACTTGTTAACTTTATTTTTATGTTTAATAAATCTGTACATCCTAAGTCTTGTGTTTTACTCGCAAAATAATCAGGGAAATTGATTAGTAAAGCAATCAAATAATCATAATCGGTTTTTATTCAATAGATCTGAACTGATTTCCTCTATGTTTGATGCCCCGATTGTGCTAATATTGGCTTGGCTAGTGTGCAATAGTCCAATAGATTATTTTGGCTACAAAGGTAGTGCAATAAAATAATGTGGGCTAACCTGAACCTCCGAAGGCGGTGTGCGCTGTCTGACAACTTACACCGAAAACACATGGCGACTTTGTCCTGATAATATTTGGTCATCGAATCCATATTTGCGATGTCTGGGAAATGCACGTATCAACATTTGCTTCCAGTCTTCCCAAGAGTAATCGTATTCATCCAGCCGGTTGTACCATCTTCTTGCTTGACCTCCTTAATCTATCTTGCAGATGAAACGACTTCATGTTTTCGCACCATCCATATGAATTTCGCCAAGTTGATCAATTTTTTTTTGAGCCTTGCTGTCGCAGTAGTATACTCTTCGTTATCCGGGTCGAACTCGGGGATAAGCAAGGCTGCACGGGGTTCTTTTCTTGTAGTGACGGAGGGTATTTCGTAATTTAAAGAACTCATGGCCTTTTGTACCTCTGATTTCAAAAGCTTGCATAGGATTTTTCGAGCTGAAGGCGAGGCTGGTGGCGAAACTTTGTCTTCGTTTTCACTAGTTGTCTCGGATGAATCTTCACGCGGAGATTTGCCCCATTCGTGCGGACGGACCAGGCGGCATACACTCGACGCATTAACTACGTTTTAGGTTTTTTTATATTTATCCCACTTCTGATATGTAACGGGATAAATTAAAAAGTAGACGTTGCAGAATCACACTGATTTAATTTCGATTTACAATAGGGCAGAGTTCCGTCTTAGAAACAGTAAAACAGAGAAGTGATCTAAATATGAGATGGCGCGGCATTTTATAGTTTCTCCGATAGTAAGGCGCTAGCTTGGCTTGGCTCTGATTGGCTGGCTTGGGCTGGCTGGCACATGGCTGCACGTGCTTGGCTCTGATTGGCTGGCTTGGGCTGGCTGTCACAAGGCAACACGTGCTTGGCTCTGATTGGCTGGCTTCGGCTGGCTTGCGATTGGCTGAGGCGGTGTGGCGCGTAACAGTTTACATGTAATGTCATTTAACCCAATATTTTCATGTATATCATAGTATCATCATCATGTCTATGATTTACATGAAAATTTTGGGTTGAATGACATTACGGGTAAACACAATTTAATAATTAGTTTTAGATAACGCATTGATTATTTATTGGTTATTATGAAACACCGTGTATAAAAAAATCATGCAACGCAAATTGATACTTGGCGAAGAATCTTAGATTAATTACCATGTAACACAATATTAGATGAAATTTAAAAAAGGAAACCCTACCACAGATTAGATAATAGTTACTACGTAACAGATACATCACTCCCATAGAAACGCTCGAATCGTTGTAATAATAATAGCCAAAACCGACAGACAAAAGTCGCTGCAAGAAGAAAAGGTCTCTATGAACGCGCGCCGAGAGTTGAGATTCCCGCGTACACCACGTGATTGCGTCATCGAGCGAAAACTTAAGGGTTGTACAAAGAACATAAACAAAATAGTTAAAGTAAAACTTTAATGTTATTATTTTATTAATATACGTAGGATTATAATGAAATAAAGTTATTGCGAGGAAAGCTCCCGACTCAAATGTGCTTTAATTTTATAAAATGATAATAATAATAGTACTTACTTTATTTGCAAGAATATGGTAAAATACATGATTGGTGTTAATCATTACATTATTCTTCATAATCTACTTCTAAATTGGCAGTGCGCATATATTTAAAAATTTAAAATAGTATTTGTTAAAAAATAAGAGAATAGAATATTATTTTATCGTCATTAATACCTCCCGCCCAAGGCGAAATTTTTTCTTCATTGATTTTATTCATTTGTCAAATTACAAGCGATTAAAAAAATTACGAATTATTATGAAAAATACATGATCGATGTTTTTTTTTTCATGTTTGAACTCACGGTTATTCAATTTTACTATTGAAAATATCCTCAATCGCATGAATAATTGTGATAAATAGGCAATCTTTTAAAAACAAGAGTAAGGTGGAATATTTTTTTTGTAAGGAATCAAATAACCGGTTCATCGAGACTTTATTATTTTTTTATAAAACTAAGTAGGCAATCAAGCAGACAATCAAGCAGGCTGCCATTTTTTTTTACAAACAACAGGGAAGCTGTTGGCTTTCATCTTAGCCGATGATAAGTGACGAAAACGTCTAAGATGAAAGTGAGCTGAACCTGAACTCCTCAGCAAGTGAGGAACTAGGCTGAGGACTGAAGATTGTTACAATGGCGACGAATTACTATCTAATTAGTTCGAATTACTTCGAATTTCGACTATGAAAAAAAAAATCAAATTATTTATTTGTCTTTTAACAACGACATCCAATAACGGTAGTAATGAACCATAGTAATGAATCATAGTAATGAACCACCGTATTGTTAATCAAGTTTAAAAAAATAAAATTATTGTGTGGTTTTGTAAAACCACAATGCAAGTGGAACTTTTTTCGTATCAACATTTAACTGAAAATTTTCGGAAAATCATTCAATTTAGGTATAAAAATCCCATGTTTAGTTCTGAAAAGAAAATTATAAATAAAAAAAATAATTGAAAAAAACTAAAAGAAATCAAAAACTAAATTAATATAATAATAAAAAAGCAATAAAATATACGAAAAGAAACAATATAATAAAAAAAATATGAAAAAAAAATACAAGATTCGATAATAATAAAAGTCTCGCGTGCGGCGCGGCGGGTGGCGGCGCGGCGGCCCTCTGCCGGTCGGAGCGCCGGCGCGCTACTTAGCGGTAGGTATTTATAACGCTGCATTGCGAGAGTGACGGGGGCCTGACCCTACTTGAAATCTTGAAATCCAACAATCTTAGCTTGAAATCCAACAATCATTTCATTCGGCAAGAACATAGCCATTTACGGCAATTCCTGTTAGCGTGGTGACTTATCGTCTTGTTTATCGCGATGATTGGGGCAACGGGGCAACATTTCCATTTTTAATGTTAATTTGGTTTTAAATATACAGTGAAAACTTTCAGCGGGGCAGTAAGGAGAAGTACCTAATCTGTTCCAGCTACACGAAAATGGTCTTAGGAGACTATCCATAATTTTTTATGGAATTTTGATCCTCATTCACAGATTTTCAAAAAAAATTACAGTTAGCAAGAAAATAGCCATTTTACATAAAAACATTTTTCGATGCCAATTGATCCTGTTTCTAATACTGATCAAAAACTTCTATGGGACCAACCATCGTTGGAGGAGTCCGATACTTAAAACCTAAACATAAATTGCCTAATAACGTTTGGCCTAAAACACATATCACCTAAAAACGAAATGCCTAATAACGTTTAGCCTAAATAAGTGTAGTGTGACTACATAAATATTATAAAATATTAATTTATAATTTTTATATCTAAACAAATTATTATAATTGATAAAATATTAATAACATCTAAAATTATATATTCTTAGATAAAACATAATATACTACATTATACTACTACTACAGTATATTTTATACTACATACATATATATTGATATATAAACAAATAAAATGTAAACGCAAAAATATAATAAAAATTTGTATGTAAACCGGACAAACGTATCCGTTTCTTATATAGATATTTGTGCGCATACGCCGGCCGCTGGCCGTGAGTCAGCGAGCGGGCCTTGTCCACCTCTCAGTCGCAAGCGCCCGGCCGGCCAGTCGTTTCGATTGCTCCATACCGATTGCATGTCGTATGCGCCTCTGATTACCTATTGTTTCTGCGTATATCGTATTGTATAGTCTTCTGTGTTATTACTGTGCTAACGTTCTCCTTCTGTATTTGTCTATCTGTTCAACGTGTATGTGTGATCAGAAGGAATAAACTGTGAGTGACGAATCTCCGTATTTTATTCTCTGGAGTCAAACCAACGTCACTTCATTGGTGACCCCCAAGAACACACGTGAAGATGAGCGAACCAGTAAAGACAACGACCGATAGTGCAGATTTGAATCCACCAAGCGACGTTCATCGGGTTGGTGTACGGATACCCCCGTTTTACCCAGAAAAACCGGCGCTATGGTTTGCACAGCTGGAGAGCCAATTTTTTCTGGCGAATATTACTACAGATGCCACGAAATTCCACTACGCCATCAGTCAGCTAGATCCCATATATGCGTCGGAAGTGGAAGACATAATATCGGCACCAGCAGCCCCCAATAGGTACGAGCGATTGAAGACCGAACTCGTCAGACGATTGTCTGCGTCAAGGGAGAAAAAGGTAAAGCAGCTACTTATCCATGAGGAACTTGGCGACAGAAAACCTTCGCAATTCCTTCGTCACCTCCAGCACCTCGCAGGCCCAGACATTCCCGAGGAATTATTGAAAACCATTTGGACCAGTCGATTGCCCAGCAGTACGCAGTCCATTATTGCGACTCAGTCCAAGGCATCTTTGGAGGAGGTAGCAGAGCTAGCGGACAAGATTCACGATGTCGTCCCACCAAGCCCGCAAGTAGCAGCAGCGTCAGCCATCCCTAGTAGTTCCACCGACATGGCTAACCAGATTGCGGAGCTCACACGGGCAGTTCAATCTCTGAACAAGAGGGTAGAAAGAATGTCCCGATCGCGAAGAAGATCATTCTCCAACGGCCGTTCCCGTGACAGTTTACGTTCCAACCGATCCCAGTCCAACTACAAAAAATTCCCTACGTGTTGGTACCATGCTAAGTTTGGTGCAAAAGCAACTAAATGTGTAAAGCCGTGCGATTTTTCGGGAAAAGTGTAGGGCAGATCGTGATGGCGACCGACGCCTGTCCAAATACCGGTCGCTTATTCGTAACTGACAATCGTGCAAAAATTCAATTTTTAGTTGATACGGGTAGTGATATTTGTGTTTTTCCTAAAAAATTAATCGGCGAGCATCGTCACAAAACAAATTATGAATTGTGTGCCGCTAACGGCTCAACGATACATACATATGGGTACGCTCATTTTGTTTTGAATATAGGCTTACGCCGTGACTATGCTTGGCGATTTATTGTTGCAGATGTAACGCGGGCGATAATAGGTGTTGATTTTTTATCTTACTATAATTTAATCGTAGATGTGCAGAATAAACGCTTAATAGATGCTAATACAACGCTTTGTACCCCTGCTTCGCTTGCGAAAAATAATGATATTTTTTCAGTGAAGGTAATGTCTGGCCATACAGCTTATCATCGCATACTAAGTGAATACCCCGACATCACTCGCCCTTCTGGGTTGCATAGTACACTGAAACATAACACAGTACATCACATTCGCACAACACCTGGACCACCAGTAGCTTGCTCACCTCGTAGATTGGCGCCTGATAGGCTTAAAATTGCTAAGGCCGAGTTTGAGGCCATGTTACAGATTGGAACCTGTCGGCCGTCGGAGTCTGCTTGGTCTTCTCCATTGCATTTGGCGCCGAAAAAGGATAACGGCTGGCGGCCCTGCGGTGACTACCGGATGCTGAACGCCAGAACAATTCCTGACAGGTATTCCATACGGCACATCCAGGACTTCGACTACAATCTTTGTGGTTGTACGGTCTTCTCCACCATCGATTTAGTGAAGGCGTATAACCAGGTCCCTATAAATCCGAGCGATATACCGAAAACCGCCATCACAACGCCGTTTGGACTTTACGAATCCATACATGACGTTTGGACTTCGTAATGCCGGTCAGACGTTCCAGCGGTTTGTCGATGAAGTGCTCAGGGGTCTGGATTTTGCCTATTCGTACATCGACGATATCTTGGTCTATTCAAAAGACCAGAAGACCCACGAAGACCATCTGCGGCAGGTATTTAATCGGCTGAAAGAATATGGCATGGTAATCAACACAGCCAAATGAACCTTCGGAGCTTCAGAAGTAACGTTTCTGGGCTACCATGTCACTGCTGAGGGCGTTAGACCACCACTAGAGAAGGTAACAGCCATAAAAAATTTCCCTACCCCCAAAACAGTTCGAGAGTTACGCAGATTCCTGGGTATGTTAAATTTTTACCGCAGATTCATTCCACAAGCTGCTCAACATCAGGCACCACTAAACGCTCTTTTGGTCGGGTCAGTAAAGGGCTCTCACCCAGTCAATTTAACGCCCACAGAATCGGTTGCGTTTGAGAAGTGCAAGGGGGATCTATGTCGTGCTGCTATGCTGGTGCATCCGGATTGTAGGGCACAGTTGGCCTTAGTCACGGACGCATCGGACACTGCAATAGGAGCTGTCTTACAACAGCTTAGGGATAATGCATGGGAACCACTGGCATTCTTCTCCCGTAAATTATCGCCATCGCAGACCAAATATTCCCCTTATGACAGGGAGCTTTTGGCAATATACGAGGCAATCAAGCACTTTAGGCACATGATCGAAGCGCGTGACTTTGTGATATACACGGACCACAAACCTCTTACGTTCGCATTCCACTCGAGGAAAGAAAACTGCTCACCTAGGCAATTCCGCCATTTAGATTTAATTTCACAGTTTTCTACTGATAAAAGACACATTTCAGGCAAAAGCAATGTGGTGGCTGATACGCTGTCACGCGTCGAAGAAATCGTACAGCCGATCGATTTCGATAAGTTGGCATCGAGTTAAAAATCTGACAGTGAACTCAAACAACTTTTACATGCCGACAACACAGCCTTATGTCTGGAATTGGTTAAGCTGCCTGGTACTGACCTCGAGTTATATTGCGATGTAAGAGGTGGCAACAAGCGTCCTTATGTCACGAAGGATTTGCGCCGTCAAGTGTTTGAGAACTTGCACTCGTTGAGCCACCCAGGCACTAGGGCTACTGCCAAGCTGGTTAGCGATCGCTTCGTATGGCCTGGTGTCCAGCGTGACTGTAAGCAATGGGTTCGTTCCTGTTTGGCCTGCCAAAGATCTAAAGTTACCCGTCATGTATCATCTCCCGTTGGCATTTATGTACTACCATCTGCCAGGTTCAGATATATACATATAGATCTGGTTGGCCCGTTGCCCATTTCACAAGGGTTTAGGTATTGTCTCAGCCATTGACCGTTTTACACGATGGCCTGAGGCAATACCATTACAAGACATTACAGCGGAGACGGTCGCAAAGGCACTGCTCAGTGGATGGAGCTCCCGCTTTGGCTGTCCTACAAAAATTGTCACTGACCGTGGGAGACAATTTGAGTCGACACTGTTTAGATGTCTCTCAGAAATTGCTGGATTTTAGCACAGACGAACCACTGCGTATCATCCATCATGCAATGGTTTAGTAGAAAGGTTACACAGGCAACTTAAGGCTGCCATAACCTGCCACGCTGACAGCAGTTGGGTCGAATCTCTCCCATTGGTGTTGCTAGGGATACGTAGTACCTTCAAAGAGGATTTAAATTCATCCTTAGCCGAATTGGTGTATGGTGAACCATTGCGTCTGCCAGGAGAATTTTTCCAACCAGACGAGGAAAATACAGCTGACGTTACAAGTTATGTAGCGCGCCTTCGCATGTTTACCAAAAACTTGCAACCATCCCCAGCTTCGCGTCATGGATCACAAAGGTCTCCATTTATATTTAAAGATTTGGCAACGGCTTCTCATGTCTTCCTTCGCGATGACGCAGGAGCCGGCTGTCTCAAACCAGCCTATACCGGACCACATGAGGTCATAAAGCGGGGAGACAAGGTGTTTAAACTCGCAATTAATGGTAAGCCAGTCACAGTGTCAATAGACAGATTAAAACCTGCATATATACTGCGTGATCCAGACACCACAACAAGCACAACTCTCCCTTCACATTTACACATTCACACTCATTCACCTTCACCTACAGTACGCGATGACTTACCTGTATCAGAAGACATTCCAATTAAAGTCAAGCGGTCAGGTCGTAGGGTAAAATTTCCAGATTATTATCGCCCGTAGGACGGTCTCTGGAAGGGGGTGATGTAGTGTGACTACATAAATATTATAAAATATTAATTTATAATTTTTATATCTAAACAAATTATTATATTTGATAAAATATTAATAACATCTAAAATTATATATTCTTAGATAAAACATAATATACTATATTATACTACTACTACAGTATATTTTATACTACATACATATATATTGATATATAAAGAAATAAAATGTAAACGCAAAAATATAATAAAAATTTGTATGTAAACCGGACAAACGTATCCGTTTCTTATATAGATATTTGTGCGCATACGCCGGCCGCTGGCCGTGAGTCAGCGAGCGGGCCTTGTCCACCTCTCAGTCGCAAGCGCCCGGCCGGCCAGTCGTTTCGATTGCTCCATACCGAATGCATGTCGTATGCGCCTCTGATTACCTATTGTTTCTGCGTATATCGTATTGTATAGTCTTCTGTGTTATTACTGTGCTAACGTTCTCCTTCTGTATTTGTCTATCTGTTCAACGTGTATGTGTGATCAGAAGGAATAAACTGTGAGTGACGAATCTCCGTATTTTATTCTCTGGAGTCAAACCAACGTCACTTCATAAGTATGCATAAAGTCGAGAATACACATAAAGTCATTTCTGGCGTTTCGCCGGCCGCTGCCGCGGCACGCTCGCCTCGCTCGCTCGGCTCGCGCGCTTGGTTCATGTTCAAACCTACGCTCGTCGCTTCGCTCCTCGCTACCTATTTTTGACGTTATTAGGCATTTCGTTTTTAGGTGATATGTGTTTTAGGTCAAACGTTATTAGGCAATTTGTGTTTAGGTTTTAAGTATCGGACATTCGTTGGAGTACACAAAAAGTCACAAATTGCAAAAAACTTTTCCCCTACATTTTGTAAAGAATTTGTGTAACTGAAATACAAAAAAATAAAATAATCACGTAGAATTTTACACATATCAAAGAGAAGGCGTATTAATTTTCTTTTTTTATTAACTAACATAACTTGATGATGTTATTCGTATTTAAATTCTTGCTGTTTCTTGCCCTACGATATCAAGTGCTCGAAGTGACCGCCATTTTGACGAATACATAAATTGATTCGTTTTTGTACCGACCTAGTGGCTGCTGACAATTTATTTGGATGAATTCCATACAAAATTATGGTTAGTGAGTCTTTAAGTTCTCGAACACTATCGTATTGCTTTTTGTAAACCTCGCAGTTTTCAGGTAGCCCCACAAAAATAAATCTAGAGGCGTTCGATCTGGACTACGCGCTTGCCAAGAAATAGGACCATGTGTCCCTATCCATTGATCACCAAATTGTCAAGATTGTTTTTTATTTAATAATATCGAGTTCGAAATTTGAATTGTTTTTAAACTTATCTTTTTATTCAGTCAACAAAAAGATCACAAAACAAAGTCACAAAAAAAACTTTTGCGTAAAATTTTCATACAAAATGTACGGGAAAAGTTTTTTTGCAATTTGTGACTTTTTGAGTACTCCAACGATGGTTGATCCCATAGAAGTTTTTGATCAGTATTAGAAACAGGATCTATTGGCATCAAAAAATGTTTTTATGTAAAATTGCTATTTTCTTGCTAACTGTACATTTTTTTAAAAATCTGTGAATGGGGATCAAAATTCCATAAAAAATTATGGATAGTCTCCTAAAACCATTTTCGTGTAGCTGCAACGGATAAGGTACTTCTCCTTACTGCCCCGCTGAAAGTTTCCACACTGTATACTTAAGTCATTAAATTGTATAATAATACTGTTGATTATCATGGTTGCAATTTACAAAAAAGAAAACTGGTAGAAATATTTAAAAATCGGTTGTCCGAATTACTATTCTACCCGACTGTACACTACGTCACATACTACGCTGCTAATTTGCGAAGTATACCCGTATGTATGGTGCGGTCGCTTTTACGTAACCTTTATAATTCGGTCGGCTTATTGACAAATTACTGATATATATTATTTTTGTTATAACTTTCATAATAGCCGTAATTCAAAGCTGGAATTAACAGGATTGTTTATTGATGGAACATTTTAATTTGTTCATAGTATGCCATGTTTCCTTGTTTAATGGAAGCTGCGTATTCGATTCACAAACATTTAATACGCAACAAAAGCTATCTATTCATGTATTTGGTTCTGGATGGAAGCGATTTTATAAATAAAGATTTTGCCAGGGTAACGTTTCGAACATTACTCCAGCAAAATCTGTTTTTCTCGAATAACTTTAAAACTACAATGCGAACAAATTTTGCTATTCATGAACTAATTTCTCCTCATGATGAACTAATTATTTGATATACTCTCACTTCTCTAAAGCACAACATTTTGCTGCGGTAATGCACACGTTGGACCGATTTTGACGGGACTTTAACTAATAGTTAGCTAATTATATAAGGTATAACATAGGCTACTTTTTATCAACCTCAACAAAAGTTACTATATATCACGTGGACGAAGTCGCGGGCACAGCTAGTGTTGTATATGGCACCGTAAAATTGCAAATACCGTTAGATTATAATCTATCTCGCGAGATTGTAAACTATCGAAAGATTGTGAACCGTAACTACTGCTTACAATTTAACGCATTATTTTTCGGTAGATTATAATCTATCGAAGTGAAACTGTTAAATCACAATCTGTCGCGCGTTAAATTGTCAACTGTCCGAAGGCTGTCCATGATTGGTCCGTCTTACAGTAGATCATTCTGTGTCCATAGAGTTAGGAATCAAACACAAGTGTCAGTCAAATAAAATTAAATTAAAAATACACTTCAAGAATAGTGACATTAAGTAAGTTATTATTTAGTAGTTAATCAATATTTCTGACATCATAATATAGTAAGAAAAATTATAACAAAATAAGAAAATCAGAAATGTAAGAATATTTTCTTGTCATACACAAATTGAGATTGAAAAATAAAAAATTTTCGCCGAAACAAATTAAACACAAATCGAAACGTAATAAAATTGTCTATTAGAAAAAAAATTACCAAACAAAATCATGTTTTATTGTAAGAGTAATAAAAAATAATATGAACGAAAAATGCACCAATAAAAATATTCGCTTATCCTACAAGTTCCCAAAAAGGGCACATTTTTATTGGTGCATTTTTCGTTCATATTATTTTTTATTACTCAAGTATAAGTCAAGATTTTGTTTCGTATTTTTTTTCTAATAAGTAGACAATTTTGTTACGTTTTGATTTTGATTTTTATTTTAATTTTAGTTTGTGTTTAATTTGTTTCGGCGAAAATTTTTATTACTATTTTAATCTTAATTTGTGTACTATTTTAATCTTAGTTTGATAAGAAAGTATTGTTACATTTCTGATTTTGTCATTTTGTTACAATTTTTCTTACCATATTATGATGTCAGAAATATTGATTAGCTACTAAATAATAAATACATACTTAATGTCACTATTCTTGAAGTGCATTTATTTTATTTGATTGACACTTGTGTTTGATTCCGAACTCTATGGACACAGAACGATCTACTGTAAGACGGGCCAATCATGGACAGCTTTCGGACAGTTGACAATTTAACGTGCGATAGATTGTGATTTAACAGTTTCACATCGATAGATTATAAGCTACCGAAAAATAATGCGTTAAATTGTAAGCAGTATGTTACGGTTCACAATCTGTGGATAGTTTACAATCTCGCGAGATAGATTATAATCTAACGGTATTTGCAATTTTACGGTGACATATATAATAAAAAGAAAACATTATTAAATAAAGCGATACGTATGCTTGAGGTGCTAAAGTAGCGATAGCGAGAGGTCGTGGGTTTTTTTAAACAATAATTTATTCCTATTGTCTTGGGTTTATTTAACAATAATTTATTTTAATGTAAAGTTATGTATGTTTTGCACTTGAAAACTATGAATTCAATTTAGTCAGTTTGATATTACTCGTCATTTTGTCGCAACTTGATGAATATAATAACGTTTTTAATGCTCACTGGCGGCCCTACCGCCTATCTCAAAGCGATCACTCGCCATCGCCTTCGTGATATTAGAACAATAGTTTTAATATCACATGTGACATTAAATAGTAGAACTGTAGAGGTAGAACTATTGTTCTAATGTCACGAAAGCGATAGCGAGTGATCGCTATGAGTTAGGCGGTAGCCCCGCTGTTCCTCTTTGAAAGTCAGATTTTGAAAAAAAAGTTTGAGAAACCTTGTTTTCTTTGTTTAGATACTTGCTCATGCCCAGATGAATATGGTATAAGTAGTAGTGCAAGAAATTTGTGAACTTTTAAAAGGGATAAGTTGCCCCTCAATTCATAATTAAATTTTGCTGAAGTCGCGGTAGGTTTGTTGGTGAGAGCTTTCGTTGACTTTGCTTTGTAGTTCGGTTTAGTTTAGTTTTAAACTGCTTATGATATCCTTTGAACATCTTTTCTATGTTATCTTTTCTTTAATTAGTACTACCTTGTTGTGCCCGCAAACTACGTTTCGCTATAATAAATTTTAACGCTATAATAAATATTAAGGACAACATTCGAAATAACTATCATATCTTTTGCATACAGTAAGCTAAATTTCATCAAAATCAATTAAGAAATTTCGAAGTTTATCTCAGACAAACATCGTGATGCAAGATTTTTATATGTATGTATAAGAGAATATCAAAATCTCGTATCAAATCCAGTATCACTGCCTATCTTACCCTTCAAACCGGACAGCAACCTGCAAGAACCGCTGTTTGGCGGCAGAAATAGGTAATATATAGGTACCTATGCAGGCGACTCTCCCTCTGTGGGCTTACCCTCGAACCTATTCCAATCGATCGACATTGAGATTGTGTGTGAGGCTTACGCGTACGTTTAATTAGCAACACTATCGCTCGAACCTATTCCGATCGATCGAAATTGAGATTGTAACTTTTCGTATGATTAGCAACACTAGCGCAAAATTGATTCCATATCTTGAGAAAATAATATAATATTGAGTTTCGTGCGTGTTGCCAGTGATGACATACGGAACTGAGACGTGGCCGCTTACAATGGGTCTCATAACTCATAACATAAGTCACTCAAAGGGCAATCAATGGAGAGGGCTATGCTCAGGGTTTCTCTACGTGATCACATCAGAAATGATTGAGATCTAGAGTAGAGTCTAGAGTAGAAGAACTAGAGTTACCGACATAGCCCAAAGAATTGCATTGCAGTGGGCAGGACACATCGCTCGTAGGACTGATGGCCGTTGGGGCGGAAAGGTCCTCGACTGGCGGCCGCGTACCGGGAGACGCAGCGTTGGTAGGCCCCCCACAAGGTGGACCGACGATTTGGTGAAGGTCGCGGGAAGCCGCTGGATGCGGGAGGCGCAGGACTGATCGTTATGGTGGTTTTAGAGTGTTGCAGGGGAACAGCATCCCTTTACCACTACTAGTAACAGAGATATATTTTTGTGTCAAGAAAGTGAAAATTCACCCAATCCACGATAGATAATGCCGCAATGGACCAATTTGGCGCCAGGTGATTTTAGTACACAAAAATATTTGATCACTTGGATGATATCACCCAGGAGCTCAAAGTGGAATAATCCATATAAGTGATCACAATCACCACGTGGACATACACGTGGTTCCTGTAAGATTTGCAAATAAAAAATCCTATAAGAAGCACAGTACAATATGTGAACCCGTGACTGTGCCAATCTGTGACTTAAGGCGCATAGGGGGGATTACTCTCTGTCACACCAGTGCAACACAGAAAGTGGTCCCAATGACCTTGCTCGATCGTCCCGTACTGATTACATAGGCGAGTGAGGGGAATATTTAAAGCAAACCTTTACGTAGTAACTATTAAGTAATCTGTGCCTTTACGCGTAAGATGAATTACTTTATTTCAATTAAGAATTAATAAAGGCGAATAAGAAAAATCTAAAAAGACCATCCGCTAGAATATTGTTTACTTTATTTATTGAAAATGAAAGTATATGATTGCAATAGATATGAGTGCCATGAGTGCAATAGTTTACGATACGTCGCGAACCTATCGAAAACGCGCTCGCTATCGACAATCGTTTTGTGCATATTGTATGGAAATCGGTACCACAGATAACATAATACTAGTACAGTAGCTCTACCATGAGTTTGCATTCGTTTGGAGTCGATATCGACTGCGTAAATTTTTGTATGGAACTTTGTACAGCGCCCCTAGCGGTAACGCGGTGAACTAAAATCGGTACCATGAGTGCAATAGTTTACGATAGGTCGCGAACCTATCGAAAACGCGCTCGCTATCGACAATCGTTTTGTGTATATTGTATGGAAATCGGTACCATGAGTTCATGATTTGACAGTTACTCGATAGACGATAACGTACAAAACGATAACTACACTAGTTACGTTACTCACTTACATTTTCAAGCGTGAGACTCGATTCGATAGATAATCTAAGCAAATTTGGAATAATATTATTGAGTTAAATTAGTTAATAAGTTGTGATTTTTTTTGCATGGAATATGCCAACCACGGCTGAGTTCAAGAATAATAACACATACATATAATATATACGTCAATGACACGAAAACAATTAAAATACGGGAGCAGTCGTGAGAAAAAGTTCAAAAGAGTGATTACAACTATTTGTGCCAATTATAGTATTATAAATAAGCATTTCAGCATTGGTGTTTAAAAGCAAATACAGACTTGAAACTGAAAGCTATACAGAGTTTATATAAGTAACCTCAAAATCAAATTACCATTTTTAAAAAGTTACTTACTGTTTTGTTTTGATCTTAATAGCTTTATGATCATAGAGTTATCGTAAGTGTATAATACTGTTTTATGACAACTGAAGTGAATATATGGGTAATAATTCAGATTGTCTTCGTATGACCCCTTCAGTAGGTAAATGCAAAACTTGGATTTTTGGAAATAACAAAACAAAATGTCATCCTTATGTATGGCAAAATAACACATTCAATAAACTACAAGGCATCCCTAGAAGTTAAGGAATTGTTTGACAAGCTGATAACAAATTAAAAATAGTCTATATCAAAGTGTTAAAATACCTATTCTATAACATTTTATTTACAAAACATTTCTTGCAGATTATCCATAAATGGGACTGTTGATGCCACATCCATACTTGCGTGCAACAAGTCCAATGAAGAAGCAAAGAATTAGCTGGATATAACAGCCAGTCAAATGGAAAAAGAATTGTGGTTAAAAATCATTGTCACTGTGTAGAGAGGTAAAACATTCATACACCCTCAAATGTCAAGAATTGCATTTTATTTTCTATATTATAAACCTTAATAACTTTTTAAATAACTTCTTAGAGTTGTTTCTCTAATAAAAAGCTATGGGTAATAGGTATACCTAATTTTTTTACAAAGAATAAAACTGACTTCAAAAACACCAAAAAGTCATAAATAATATAAGAATACATACAATATCACATTTTTATATTGAAGTCGGTGCCAAGCAATATCACCTGGAAAGTTTGGCACTAACTTCAATAAAAAATGTGATAAGTATTGTATGTATTCTTGTATTTAAGACTTTTGGTGTTTTGGAACCTGTTTAATTTTTTTTGTAAAAAAAAATGTTTCAATATATTTAGTAAAATTCCCAAACTCGTCACCTACCAGAAACCTTTCATCATCATCAGCTCAGTAACATTATATGATGACTATCAGATGCAAATAGCTACCTACTTACCTAAATATCGTCAGAAAAAAATGAAACATGTTGGATGTGCCTCTGTAATTTAAGTGTTTCCTTCCATTATCTCAGGATCCCTCTATCGATTAAAAGAAAGAATTTTGAAAATCGGTCCACAATTGGCGGAGTAATCAGTCAACATAATATTTAAAAAAAATGATTCAGTCATTATCTCCTTTTTTGAAGTCAGTTAAAACTTAAAAAGGTGCATATTATTATAAGATTTTATTTTTTACAGCTACATTTATTTTGGATGAGTGGCGGAGGATGATTCGAATTGAGTGGCATTGATGATAATACAGAATGGTGCAGCCAAGACCTT
The DNA here is from genome assembly GCA_963935595.1 of Schoenobius gigantellus. Classification (NCBI taxonomy): domain Eukaryota; kingdom Metazoa; phylum Arthropoda; class Insecta; order Lepidoptera; family Crambidae; genus Schoenobius; species Schoenobius gigantellus. The sequence continues at coordinate 6,390,665 of OZ012553.1, forward strand.
CGGTTTTAGCATTTCATTTTTTGGACTGATTTATTGCCACAGCTGCAGTTGGATTTTACAGTGTCACAATAGTTTGGATTGCATTAAAAAGGAAAAATTGGTTGATGATTTTTTTTATTGGTAGATTAATAAAAGATGTTGTTAACACATTTTTTACACCATAAATAAATAAATTACATGAGCCCACTCTTTAATTTATTTACCTAAGTAGGATTTCCTTGTTTTGACAAAGCAAAAAATATTAATTTTCAATAAAATTCTAGGTCTATATTTCATACTGAATCTAATATAAAGAACAACAGAATTGTTGTATTTGTGCATATTTTACACAAGAATGTTGGCAAACAAGCAAATAGTCTACTAGATGATCATAGTCACCTATAGTCTTCTAATGACCAAGGTGTAGGTTATTATCTTATGAATGTAGTTACAGTACCCTGAAATTTCGTATCCTTCAATATAAAACAGAAAAGCATTGCTGCTTTGCAATAACACAGAAGACCTAGTACCTCTGGTTATTTAACATAAACATTAAGAATTTGCATCAAAAACATTATCTTTCAATGGAGATTGTCCATTTTTTATGAGACTGGTCAGTCATGAACATTCCTATAAAACTATATTTTTACTTTTACATCTTATGTAAAAGAAGTTATTACCTTACGTAAAAGAATATGGGCATGATTGAGTATCAAATTGCTTAATAAATATAACTTCCTGTAAGCTTTTCAATGAATATAAACAATATGAAATAAAACAAACAATCTTCTGTATATTTGAATTTATTCTGCTTCATATGTCAAATAGGTGGATGGTATGAAAAAACAGGTTTGTTGGTAATATACACGGTTATTTTTTTATCACCCTGGAAAATTTAAGGGACGCTTCACGACATGGTATTAGAATGATTTAAATATAAATAAAAAAAATAACCCCCCTCCTTAATTTTATATTAATTATTAAAAAAATACAAAAAATGCTGCACTAGTTGAGAGCAGCATTTTTAGAGATTTTTTTTATTTTTTTTTAATTTTTTATTTCATTTTTTTATTTTTTATATAATATTGTATGTGTCCTGAAGCATCCCTAAAATTTTCCAGGGTGATAAAAAAATAACCGTGTATATTGCCCAACCCAAAACCATGTAAGAGTCGTAATGTGAACACAATAATTCACTGTTTTTCAGTCAACAATGCATTTATAGTAATATTCTTTAATTGATTCCCTACCATTACTGTTATTATGATAAAATAATAATACAAACAAAATGTATTTTTCAGACTAACTTCCCACTGTATTTTACCCTTAGATCATTTAGCCTAATTTTACCTCATAATAATGTGCAGTTTGCTAAAGTATCCAGTGAGTTTGTAGCTGCGACTGCATACTTTCATTGTCATTAAGGTTTTGGCAGCAATATAATTTTACTGACTTGTAATCATACAAAACAAGTAAAATACCAATAGAATATATTTTAATAATATAATAGTGTCGATTAAACAAATTTCTTCATCTATTAAGTTTGCTAAAATATGATAATTATTGAATGATAATAAATAACAGTAGTACCGGTTCTTTCTTGTGCAGTAATTTCTATGTTTGGACACTTGACTGTAATTCCAGGTAAATTTTGGAACTTAAACTTCTGCAACAACAGACATATCATTAAACATCACATAAAGCCATAATAGATAATCATAATATTGTAAAATTCAAGTATTTTATATGAATATTGGTCGACGTCAGACGTCATCAGCTTTATTTTCAGTTTTAAATAAATTGCTTCATCATAAATACTCATACTGTAAAGGAGTAACATTTTTAGTTTTATTCATTCACTCACTCACTTATGCAGTTGTATATCTCCTGTAATACTACATTTGGCAGGTATCAATTTTCAGCATATTTGTCAACTCTATTGAATTAAACAAATATTATACATATTTTCCTGTGGGCCCTCGGGAACAATTGAGATAATGGTGATCTAAAGCCTGAAAGAAAAAATTAATTGGTTAAATTATTTAGCTATAAAGGAAAATCCTTCAATTATAACGGATTGCACTATTTACATTTAAATTATCAATCCAATAGGTATCTTTGTGTAGCCACGTCTTTAAATAGATGGGTACTAAAAAACAAACCCATAGAAGCATATAAAATGATTATTTTTAATGGAAAATTGTTACAATGTTTACCACAACAATGTTAATACTTACAATTAAACTATAATTACTATATATTCCTATGATTTGCGCCATTAACTGGAACCATGGAGCGCTTGTCTATATCATTATTAAATCAATACATGGCCTACATTTAATAAAAACTTATTCTTTAATATAAAACTAAATAAGTGTTCGTGAATGTAATCAAACAATGATTAAAAATATAACCTATGAAATAATTTGAAGTTGATGTATAAGCCGACTAAATTAAATCTTTCCTATCAATATGGTAAGAAACCGAATTGAGCTACCTTTTTGCGAGGACGGATTATAGCGTATTACCAACATGACGACAACAAATAATTACCTGTAGGTAGTCTGTATCCTTTGTATCGTTTACTATACTATCGAGCTAACGTTACGAAGTCAGGTAAATGCAAAAGTAACTCATGGTACGGTCACTATCGAAAACGATATCGTCTGCGTTAACACGTTAGCGACTGTAGTTAACTACAGTGTGCAATCGATGGCAACTCATGGTAGAGGTACAGATGCCCAATCCCATAGTACAAATCCGTGCACGCCTAAGGAAACTATCTCGGGTAACTAAAAAGTTATCATAGTTTTCTAGCCAGGCGGCAGCACTGGACACTGCTTTTTTGTTCCTAAACCAAAGAGAGCACATAGCAATGCTTTGGTTCGAAAATCGACGTTTTATTGCGTAGTTGCGTAAGCATGTCAATAGATGGCAGTATTTTTACAAGCAATTAAAAGCAAGGGATTGTGAGAGAAACCGGAAATACTCGGAAACAGCATCTTAACTGTCACAACAACTTACCTACATGATATAATTTTTGTAATTTAGTGTAGTTAGACTTTAGCATTAATTTAAATAAATTCAATTCATATTTAAACCGTCGCTAATAAACTCAACGTAGAAAACTATTAGAGAGCGATAAGATTTTAGAATTGAACCCACCACGTACCTACCTACTTACCCAATATAAGAAATGTTCTAATGGGCAAGAAGACTTTATATTCTTTGAGAATTTCAATGATTCATGAAGCTGTAATTAGTGAATGTACTTAGGTATAGTAAAATAAATAAAACTATTAAAGTCAATTTGTGTAGGTACCTACTTTCATTGCATCTTCACCGACCATACAATACAATAATTTAACTTAAGAATTTATCTAAAGAATAATACCTACATAATTTCTTGAATGAATACTTATTTTGTTCAATTAGTTCTACGGTACTTACACCTAATTCGTCAATTTAAATTGACGAATTGCGTAAAATAACGAACTATTGCCCAGTAGGTAATACCTACAATAATTAAAAATTTAGCTAAAGAATTGGGATGATGACTGAATTCTAATTTTTACGACTCGTCATTAAATATTAAAATACCGTGGAAAAAGATGCAGTCCTGTGAAATTAGAATTAAAATCGGCTAAGAAATACATTAGATACAAGCATTTTAAGTTGTTAATTTGAAGTCGATTAGACAGAGAGATCCGACATCAACCGTGACGTCATAGTTGAGTACGGCCATATAAACTCCTTGTAAATTGTCGTTTTGATAGAAAGAGATGGAGAAATACCTTATATCTTGGTTGTTTTTATAGTTATTCGAAAACCTTTTGTGGGTTATGTTGGCGGTCAAATAATACCACTGTATTTATGTGTAATCAACTGTATTCAATCTATTCTTAAAAACACAACTGTAATATATGATTGGTACAACCTAACCACCTAACAAAGCAATCATTCTGTGAGAGAGTGACAGGAAAAAAAAAAAAGCGGCAAAAACCTCAGACCAAGTAACTCCATAGATAAACCAAATTTTTTTGTTGTCTATAGTCAACACCCTTCCTCAACAAAACAAATTAAATTCAAATATAATTTTATAGAAACAAAACACTTCACAACATAAACCATAATCATTAAACTCACAATTTTTTTTTTAACCTTAAGTACCTACTTAATTTACAGCATGACATAATTTTTCAAAAACTGTTTTTGATACAGGCTTGGTAAACATATCCGCTATTTGATTATGTGTATCAACATACTGCAAAACTACTATTCCATTAGCAACTTTATCTCGGACATAATGATATTTCAAATCTATATGTTTAAGCCTTTTGTGTTTTTCAGGATTTTTGGCAATATGAATGGCTGACTGACTATCAATAAAGACCTTAAAACTGACACAATTTATTTTTATTTCATTTAATAAATTCCTTATCCAACATCCTTCAGCGACACCTTTCCCTAGAGCCACATATTCAGACTCTGTTGATGAGAGTGCAATACATTGTTGTTTATTACTATTCCATGAAACTGAACATCCATAAAGTTTAAATAAATAGCCTGAAGTTGATTTTCTTTCCAATTTATCACCGGCCCAATCTGCATCTGTATAACTGACCAAGGTCTCCATAGAATTTCTTTTATAAACTAATTTAAAATCTAAAGTTCCTTTGATGTACCGCAAGATTCTTTTTAGGGCCTTCCATAAGTTCTGATCTGCATACACTTGATATCTACTCAGGTAACTTACAGCAAAACATATGTCTGGCCTTGTCCCAAGCATAGCGTACATTAGGCTTCCTATCAACTGTCTACATTTTGTAACAAGATCTTTATCTGTGGCTGGTTGAGTTGATAACACAATTCCTGTCTCTATTGGGGTTGATACTGGATTACATTCTTCCATTTTATACTTTCTAAGTAATTCCTTTAAATATTGTCTCTGATCTAATTCAATACAGTTTTCTTTCTTTGCGATATTTATACCTAAATATTTATTATTATTATTTCCCAAATCTGTCATTTTAAACTGCTTCTGTAGCTCTTTCTTTAATTTTTCCTCTTCGTTCATATCTTCTGTAATAATTATTAAATCATCGACATATAATAATAGGTACACTTTCTTGTTTTCTTTAAAATATAAGCAATAGTCTGCTTTGCTTCTTTTAAAACCTTGTTCTTTCATGAATTTATCGAATCTGTCATTCCAATCCCTGGGAGATTTCTTTAGGCCATATAGAGATTTCTGAAGCTTCAACACCTTGTTATCATATCTGTCTATACCTTTTGGTAATTTTATATATACATTTTCTTTTATGTTGCCATATAAAAATGCGCTTTTCACGTCCATCTGTGTCCAGTATAAATTATATTTCATGGCTATAGCAAGCAATATTCTAAGTGTAGTTAATTTTGCCACTGGCGCATAAATATCAGCTTGATCTATTATATCATCCTGTTGGAATCCTCTGGCAACGAGCCTTGCTTTATAAATTGTCTTTCCATTTTCTTGTTTCATTTTGAAAACCCACTTAGTATCTATAATTCTTTTATTGATTGGCAATATTGCTTCTATCCAAGTTTCATTACTTTCTAATGCTTCTAATTCCTTATCTATTGCTGCCTTCCATTTCTGTGAATCTTTTCCTTTCATTATTTTATCATATGTTAAATTCTCTTCTATCACTGTATATCCTGTATAATAATCTTTTAATTTCACTGGCTGTTTTACTTGTCTAGTCCTAGTTCTTTTTGGTAGTTCATCTGTTGATAATTCTTCTTCACACTCACTACTCTCTTCTTTATCGTCACTGTAGCTATTGTAATTGCTTTCTTCAGAATCACTTTCACACATTTCTATTCTATTTCTTTCATACTCTATATTACACTGATTATCTTCCTTTTCATTTCTAATTTCTTCCATGTCAACTCTTCCTCCATCTCTTGAATCATCTGTTTCATTATGAATTAGCATAATTTCATTCATTTCTCTGTCTGTATAATCATCTATTTCTTTTTGAAATTCAACACTTTTATCCCTTCCTCTATCTGAACCGCCATGTGAACAGTTTGCACTTTTCCTTATATGTTTATTATCATCATATCTATAATTTTCTTTCATCTGTGGTGGTAAAAATGTAATATCTCTTTTTATGTCTACAGAATTCTTTTGTGGATAATATATACGATACCCCTTTGAATCTTCATAACCTACAAATATTCCTTTTTCACTCTTAGTATCCCATTTTTTTCTATGTTCTTTTGGTATATGTACATACACTTCTGTTCCAAAAATTTTATTTAATTTTTGTATGTCAAACTCCTTCTTAGTCCATAACTGAAATGGTGTCTTCCCTTCTACTTTGCTTTTTCCAGTTCTGTTCAATACATATACTGTCATGTTTATTGCTTCTGCCCACAGATTTTTATCTAGCTCTTTTGATTTAATCAGTGTCCTAGCTGCTTCAACTAAAGTTCTCATATCCCGTTCAATCTTCCCATTTTGTTCAGGACTGTAGGAAACAGTTGTTTGATGTATTATTCCTTTATGCTCTAAGAATTCTTTTAATTCCATATTCACAAACTCTTTTCCATTGTCTGACTTTAATATTTTTATTTTTGTATTATACTGTCTTTCTACTAATAAAACAAACTTTTTAATATTTTTTACTGTTTCTGACTTTGACTTTAAAAAATAAACATATCTGTAATTACTAAGATCATCTTTTAATAGTAAAAAATATTTTGAACCACCTACTGAATTGACTTCCATTGGACCACACAGATCCATATGCACTATGTCACCAACAGATTCTGATTTTAGTGTACTACTATAGAAAGGCAATCGATGTTGCTTACCCTGTATGCATGCATGACATATTTCAGTCTGACCATCATATTTTATGTTGTTTGAATCTAGTATGTTTTTAATATGTTTAAAATTTTGATGAACCAGACGCTCATGCCAATCAGACAATGTTAAAAATATTTTATTTTCTTTACTTAAAATATCCATTACATACAAATTACCAATTTTGGTTGCTGTACATGTAACCTTTCCTTTAAGACTAAATTTACATCCTTGTTTACATGTTGTTAATATATATCCTTTGTCTATTGCACAGCCTACAGAAAATAAATTTACTTTTAAATCTGGCACATGTAAAACATTAAAGTAAATTGAAGGTACATATTTTTGACCATTATAAGCTAAAACATGAATTTTTCCAATACCATGTACTTTCAATCTTCTTCCATCACCAACTGTAACATATCTATCAGAAATCAATTTGTACTCACTAAATAATTCCTTGAATGCACACATATGGTCACTGGCGCCTGTATCCATAATCCATTTCTGCTCACCGACAAAGTTTGATGTTATATAAGCATTATGAGTTTTATTTTTCGACTCTTTAAATTTATTTAATCTATTCTTACAGTCTTTATATAAATGTCCAATTTTTCCACAATAATTACACTTTCTGTTACGACACTCCCTTTTTAGATGCCCCTTTTTACCACACTGATAACATGTAAGTTCACCACTGCCACTATCACTTTTTACATATCGACTATGAGCACTATTTTTAACCACCAACGCTGTTGTCACTGCATGCTCTCCTTCCTTGAGCCTCTCCTCTTCTATAAGTAATCTAGCTGTCAGCTCGTTTAGGCTTTGTTTACTTTGATCAACTGACTCCCATGCGCTTATAAAATGTTTATACTCACTAGGTAGCGACATCAATATTTTAGTCATAATCATTCTATTATCAATTGTTTGGCCTAACTCAGTAGCTCTGCATGCTATTTCCTCCAAATTAGATATGTGCTCACTTATATTTGTTCCAGGTACATAAGCATAACTGAAAAATTTCTGCTGTACTAAGTGTAGACTGCTAGCTGATTTCAACTCATAGATAGTCAATAGTTTTGTCCATATTTCTTCTGCTGATTTGCAATTAATAACATGTACAACCACGTGATCAGCTAACCTTGACACTATGATGGACTGTGCTTTGGCGTCTTTTAACAACCAATCTTCACTCTTCTTATTTTCTTCATTTGGCTTATTTTGCACTATGTCCCATAAGCCTACGCTATTTAAATAAACGCGTAATTGGAAACGCCATATATTCCAATTCGCTTGTCCCTCCAACTTGGTACAATTTGATGCTTCCATGTTCTAAATCCAGTTTACGATGTTTGCATGTCCTGGGCCCATAACCTTTTGTGGGTTATGTTGGCGGTCAAATAATACCACTGTATTTATGTGTAATCAACTGTATTCAATCTATTCTTAAAAACACAACTGTAATATATGATTGGTACAACCTAACCACCTAACAAAGCAATCATTCTGTGAGAGAGTGACAGGAAAAAAAAAAAAGCGGCAAAAACCTCAGACCAAGTAACTCCATAGATAAACCAAATTTTTTTGTTGTCTATAGTCAACAAAACCGATTTTTTCTTTCTGTTTATTATATGAATGAGCTTCTATTGAAGCAAAAAAATTTTTTAGTCATCTAGCCTATTGTGAATAATTTTTTTAATGTAGTCTTAATTTTGTTTAATTAGTCGTCATTTTATTCAATTCGTCAATTTGAATTCTTACCCACTATCAATGTTCAGCCAAAATATATCTGTACAGAGGGCTACCGCCTAACTCAGGGTTTCTTAAAGTGGGGTCCACGGACCCCTTAGGGGTCCCTAGCATGTGTATCAGTGGTCCGCAGTAGGTCAGTCTGTAAACATTGTGTAGTAAACTCGACGTAAACATGACATGCATCTTGCCTTGTCGAAGACAATCCCACAATTTAACGTTCTCATTAAGGCCAAACAGCTGCACCCTTCTCATTAGCTTAGTAGTAAGTGTAATGCAAGGATCAATAAAAGTATTTTTTATCAATATAAATAAGGTGTTCTTCATTTCCAAAAATATGGTTAAACAGGGTCCGTGGAATTGTTTAAATTGTGAAAGGGGTCCGTGACTGCAAAAAGTTTAAGAAACCCTGGCCTAACTCAAAGCGATCACTCGCTATCGCTTTCGTGACATTAGAACAATAGTTCAAATGTCACGTGACATTAAAACTATTCTTCTAATGTCACGATAACGATAGCGAGTGATCGCTTTGAGTTAGGCGGGACGGCCGCAGGTCGCAATGGCCCACTGGGGGTCGCTCATTCATTGGTCGCCCCTTGCCCATTTAAAATAACAGATTGATTACTTACCTACTATCAATATTCCAATTATTTCTACAGAATGGAAATTAAAGATTTTTGACAAAGGGAATGTACCCGTTTTTTTTCACGGGGGGAAATGCGTTTAACCGTACCCGCGCCGTTTTGGCTAGATTGCGAGCGTGTGTGGGGCTCTCCCGGCAGAGTGTCAGGCCTACCCACTAAAACCCCACGGTGTTCTCCCTGAAAGAGAATGTACCCTAAATATTGATTTTCATTTTCAAAAAATAGTAAAGCTGTACCTATTTAAAGTTTTCGATACTTACATAAACCGCGAATTGATCTCGTTACATTCTAACATTTAAGTACTATTATACTATTTTTAGAACCAATCGACAGGGATCTTTTCTCATACCTAATTTTGTAGGTATATAAAATTAAATAAAGAAAAGAGTAGACAGTGACTATACCTACCTAACTAAGTACCTAATTGAAATAATAATGATGTGATAATATTTTTAAAAAGACATTGCTTTGGCCCATAATAACAGAAGAATTTCCACCACAGTCCCCAGGAAGAATCTGACTAAATCGATGTACTTTTTCATTCATATTAACAGGGTAAGATATTTCCTTAGGCCAAATAAAACGCCTTAAGTAGGTACTTTATTTACCAACTTAATAAAAAAAAATACTACGGATCAGTAAAGGAATTGAAAACTTAAGCTCAAAATATCATTGTTAGGGTTCCGTACCTCAAAAGGAGAAAACGGAACTTGTGTAGGATTCATTGTTCGTCTGTGTGTCTTTTAAGACCCCTTTTCTCAGGAACGCGTAGAGATAGATATCAAAATGAAATATCATTCTTCAAAACGACATTTTATTTATTTTGTTGTTAGCTTGACGTGTTGTCAGCAACACGTCGTTTTTTTTTATAAAAAACGTTTTCCCACACTACGATTTTCTCCTGTGTCGTGCGTGGGTGTGCAGTTACAAACATAGAATATCACATTCACATACGCCCAGACCGGAAAAAATTCTGTAGGCCATACAAAACATTTGTCCCGTACGGGAATCGAACTCGCGACCCGTTGCGCAGCAGGCGATCACTAGATCTCTGCGCTAACCGTGCATTACGAAAGTATTTGATATTACGACCGACATTCAAAAGCCTAATAATCGTCGTGTGTGGATTGTTCGAAGTCCAAATTCAAAATTGCGGCAGTCGTATATTGTGTATAATCGTGGTACCTAATTCGAATTGTCCGTTTTTAAAGCCAGTAGGCCCATTCACTAACTACGGTTGGTAACTATAACTGTCATTTTTGAAAGAAACTTTATATCCATTACTAGTTTAGTGATATTATGTGTTACCCGGCCTCCAAACTACTCGCGAAGTTGAACGAGGTTAAGCGAATACAATAGTGTGGAGAGGCACTTCGTCTTACTTCGTCCAACTTCGACTCGCCTCGGGCGACTTCCATTTGTTGTCGGTTTTTGCGCCCGAGTCAAAGGACTCGAAATTGCACGAAGTATCTACGCGAAGTTCCTCTCTACACTACTCGGCTAACTTCAGTTTAAATATTCACTTTTTGGCTTCAATACGTAGTCGTGAGTAGGTACATGCGCGTGCTAGTAATTATTTTTTATTAATATTTTCACACGACACGATTATGAGTGGTACACAGTGGTCGCAGGAGCAAATTCTGTGGTTCCTGGAAGCTGCTACTTGAGCGTTCATGACGTGCGAGTCCTGACGGTACTGCTGCGCGGCACGAATGAGTTTCTCGCGAAGTTCAACGAGTGTGTAGCGACATACTTCGGACTTCGGTTAACTTTCCCGAGTACTTCGTCGAGGAACTTCGCGAGTAGTCTGGAGGAGGCATTACGGTGGCGTTCATGATGCAGTAATGGATGTAAAGTTTCTTTCAAAAATAACAGTTCTAGTTAGCAACCGAAGTTAGAGAAAAGGCCTGCAGGTCGTCGATAAAACATCAGACATTAGCAAGCACAAATTCACCTCGAAACTCACAGTCGCAATGTTTTTAAACAATTAGTTCAAAAGATGACAATATAATCAAAACATTTATTTAATATTCGTTCTTACCTAATGTATATTTTTTTCTAAATTATTTAACGACAAACGAATAATTGATAACATTTAGATGTTAGAATATGTACCTAATCTGCGATTTAGACATAAAAATGCCAAACACACTTGGAAAACAACAACAACAACGCAAACACTCAGTTCTTCTAGCTCACTTCTGTTTATCAGTATCTGTATTACTGCCATCTGTAGTCATACTTTTTAATTTCAAAGTTATCGACGTCTGGACGAGATGTTAACAATAGCTCACAATAGATGGCAGATCAAAACAAAAAAGCACAGTAAAAGCAGACTCATTTTGCAACTTATCAATTTTACTTAAAAAATTAACAAATCTGTTTTGAAAATAATAATTTCTTTTTAATTAACACATCTAGTGGTTAGTTACAGCTTAATATTTACACAATGCGTAAGAATAAGTTCTTACATTCTAGTATGGTACATGCTGCGACATCTATTGATTTTATTTAGAACTAATTATAATTTGTTCCTATCGGGAGCCCATGATAATACAAACAAAATGTATTTTTCAGACTAACTTCCCACTGTATTTTACCCTTAGATCATTTAGCCTAATTTTACCTCATAATAATATGCAGTTTGCTAAAGTATCCAGTGAGTTTGTAGCTGTGACTCTGCATACTTTCATACTGTCATTAAGATTTTGGCAGCAATATAATTTTACTGACTTGTAATCATACAAAATAAGTAAAATACCAATAGAATATATTTTAATAATATAATAGTGTCGATTAAACCAATTTCTTCATCTATTAAGTTTGCTAAAATATGATAATTATTGAATGATAATAAATAACAGTAGTACCGGTTCTTTCTTGTGCAGTAATTTCTATGGTTGGACATTGACTGTAATTCCAGGTAAATTTTGGAACTTAAACTTCTGCAACAACAGACATATCATTAAACATCACATAAAGCCATAATAGAATATAACATAAAATCATAATATTGTAAAATTAAAGTATTTTATATGAATATTGGCCGACGTCAGACGTCATCGGCTTTATTTTAAGTTTTATATAAAATGCTTCATCATAATTACTCATACTGTAAAGGAGTAACATTTTTAGTTTTATTCATTCACCCACTCACTTATGCAGTTGTATATCTCCTGTAATACTACATTTGGCAGGTATCAATTTTCAGCATATTTGTCAACTCTATTGAATTAAACAAATATTATATATATTTTCCTGTGGGCCCTCGAGAACAATTGAGATAATGGTGATCTAAAGCCTGAAAGAAAAAATTAATTGGTTAAATTATTTAGCTATAATGGAAAATCCTTCAATTATAACGGATTGCACTATTTACATTTAAATTATCAATCCAATAGGTCTCTTTGTGTAGCCACGTCTTTAAATAGATGGGTACTAAAAAACAAACCCATAGAAGCATAGAAAATGATTATTTTTAATGGAAAATTGTTACAATGTTTACCACAACAATGTTAATACTTACAATTGAACTATAATTACTATATATTCCTAAGAATTGCACCATTAACTGGAACCATGGAGCGCTTGTCTATATCATTATTAAATCAATACATGGCCTACATTTAATAAAAACTTATTCTTTAACATAAAACTAAATAAGTTTTCATGAATGTAATCAAACAATGATTAAAAATATAACCTATGAAATAATTTGAAGTTGACGTATAAGCCGACTAAATTAAATCTTTCATAACAATATGGTAAGAAACCGAATTGAGCTACCTTTTTGCGAGGACGGATTATAGCGTATTACCAACATGACGACAACAAATAATTACCTGTAAGTAGTCTGTATCCTTTGTATCGTTTACTATACTATCGAGTTAACGTTACGAAGTCAGGTAAATGCAAAAGTAACTCATGGTACGGTGACTATCGAAAACGATATCGTCTGCGTTAACACGTTAGCGACTGTAGTTAACTACAGTGTGCAATCGATGGCAACTCATGGTAGAGGTACTGCTTGCGCGATGTTACGCCGTTTGACTCATTCCTTTAGAGCAAAATTTCTCAAAAAACATTGGGTATTTATTTGCAACACAGCAAATAATGGGTAGGGAGGGAATATAAATCTCTTCGGATGCAACGTCTCGTATAATTATGGTCAAACATCACAAAGGTAAGTTTGTTTAACCATTAATTATACTACGACGTTGCATCCTCGAGATTTATATATTAACCAGGTAGGATGTTTAGAGTATTTTGAGAAATTTTTAATTACAAGAGGAACAAAAAAAGAAAGTTTGTCGTTAATTCGTTATAAGTTGACTTTTTTAATAATTTATAACAAAATCTAAATCAGAAAACTAAAGAGTTTTATTACGCATGATAGACTCTTGATAGAATCTTGATAAGAATTTCCAAGGCACAGAAAATCATCTAAATAATTTATAATAGTAAACTGACTTCTAAGATGAGATAATATGGGTTTAAAAATCTTAGTGAACATGTATGAAGCTGAAGCAAGTGCAAAGGGAAGACAATTAAAATTCATAAGTTATTTGCTTAAATTTAAATCTAAGATAGGTAATGTTTCGACGATTGATGCGTAGTGACTAAAAAATACGAGTAGACATCTTATAAATCGATGAACGCCATATAACAGAATTTAGACATCAGCTAAATAGCCGTTCGAATGTCTTCCATTTTAAAAGGCAACTCTGAACAAATTCATTAAAAGGTTTGACATTGAGAATAAATCTATTCTAACCATCAGTTTTACGGATTGTAGCACCGTTTGTTCTTAAAATTTAATTAAACAAATTTTGCAAAAAACTTTTCGTTTCACTGTTGTTTTTACATAAAAATAACAACTTTTTTTATTACAACAATTCTTTGTCAATTAGTTATTCAAGAAAAATTACGAAATAGTTTCGTTGGAATATATCAAGTGCACGCGACCTTCGAGGTTTTGTTTCCAGTTCGAGATCAAGGCTCAGGACACGCAATACATACTTAGCTATAAATAATAAGGATTCTCCGAATGATTCATCAATTTGTTATAATAATTTAAGTACTTACGCTAATTACCAAGGTACCTTAGGTATTTCTAAATCACTTGAATTTTCTTTTTGATTTAGAACAGATAAATTTATTAACTTTTTTGGTAGATAGGGTTTTTTCAAACACATATTCCCAAAATCCGTCTTTTACATCCCCTATTTCATAAAAAAAATCCTGATAGTAAGCGGCATCTTGGTGGATTAATGAACAATATTTACACATTTCATGTTATAAATATTCTAGATTTTCACCATAGAAAGTTTCAGATCACTCCTTGGCAAATAACTCACAAAGGCTATTTTCTTTGAATTAATGGTAGTAGTTGTACACAAAATAGGTGCTCTCTCCCCGGACCTCGGTTACGAGTAGTCGTGTTTCTAAGGCTGCGCCAGTAGTTTTTAATATAGATTAATTTCAAATATTCACTAAAATTAAAAGTGCTAACAGACGATCCGATTTGGTTGGATCCAACGTGATCCAACCAAATGAGGAGCCGACGCGCCTACAGACGTTCCGACGCGGTTGGCAATCCAACATTAGGGATGCCCTAAAAAGTATTATGTACCTATATCGATATCGATACAAAATACTATTTTGGCCAATACAAAAACATAATTTGTCTTTGCGAAACTCAAATAAATTAACACCTTTTGTTAATATTTTATAAAGTTTATAAACAAATTTATAAGAATAAATAAATAGGTACAGATAGATTTCATGGTTGTCCTTAATTTTTTGAGGTAATGTTTGTTAGAAATATTTATTTCCTGTGATCCGACTCTATCGATCGGTATCATAAAAATCCCGATCCAGACAGGTGATTATTTAGCAGTCTTTGAATGCGGTTGGATTTGTTTTTGAATTTAAAATTATGAATTCTTTCCGCAAAGTTATATCTACGGTATTTAATGTACTTTTCCTCCATGTTGCATCGCCGTCGGATGCCTTGTATTGTATTACTGAATAGGACCATTCGTTCCATTCGTTTGGGAACTATGAAGCCACAGCCAGACATCCAGCCAGATACACAGACACACAGATACCTAAAATAAGACCTATACCTATAGATTAAAAAATTATCGTACTCGTAAAAATATTGAAAGAAAAGTATCAATACTTCAAATTCAAAGTGTAGAGTACTTCAATGTCAGTCAGTGACTTGAAAACAGCAAAAAATTAAGTAGGTGTGTATAAACAATAATAAAAAAGCATCTGTAAATTCACAAATTAAAGTTTATTATATTAGGTAGGTAGTCATAAATAGGGTAATGTCTGTTATTGATTATATAAATAATCAACTAGCAGGATGTACAGTAAGCTCCTATTCAAGCTTTACATTGACACTACGAATACCGCCACTATTACAAGGGACATAAGAACGATCCCAAGGTCAAATAGCTTGACAAAGAGCTTACTGTACAATGCGTAACTAAACGTGCGAAAATAAATAAATTATGAAACACGGTTGCCCTGTTAAAACACAAACAAAAAGTAAAACAACATTTTTGCAACATATTTTTTTCTCTACTTTGTGGTTTGGCAGGACAGCAGTCGAATCATTTTAGTTTACTAAATTATCAATGTATTACTTTAAGCACACATAATTAAATTAAACCACAAAGTATCGATACTATTGTCTTTTGTCGTGTCCCTACTTGTCGGATGAGCGATCGGGCTGTCGAGCATCCAACAAGCTAATAATAATTATGTCGAGCCGACAGCCGTACACACGTTCCAATTTGGTTGGGGTCGGGCGGTTGGCTCCAACCAAATCGGATCGTCTGTTACGGCTATAAGAAACATAAATTAGGAGTGCATAAAGTGTAAGAGGTGGCGGTTGCGACTCGCGCTCAGTGTTTGTTCTTGCACGCGGTGTTCGCGTGTACCGTGCGCCCGATATTGTACCTACTTCGATTCGATCTACGAGAGTGAGTCCGTTGTGTCGCTGCCTGGCTCAAGCGCGACCTCCATTTTAATTCTGGTACTCGACTCAGCGTGTGCGGTGTCCGTATTCTGGTAACTTGCTACGTGGGGGCATATTCTGTGACTTAATGATAATACATCCCTATTCTATATCGGTTGACATTTGTATACCGGTCAGTTACGTTATCTATGATAAATAACATGAACAAATCTTTCTCAACATCAAATGTTGATGACACGGGAAAGGAAAGTACGCCTTTGAACTATGTACCTCAACGTACTAAAAGAATGAGGGATGAAGATTTACCATCTGAATTTCAGAGTTTTAAAGACGAAATAAAGCAAATGCTCACATCTTTTATGACGACACAACAAACTCAAATTAATGAAATCTTACAAGATCTAAAGGAAATTCAAGAAACAAACAATAACATTGATAGTTCTATCTCCCTCCTAGCTAGTCAAAATGAGGAGTTCGGGAAGAAAATGGAGGTCCTTGAGACACAAATCAAAACCAACCAAGAGAATATATCTATTCTCGAGCATAAAATTGATGAACTGCAAAGAACACTGCTAAAGTCAAATATTGAAATTAAGAATGTACCTAAATTAATGACTCAAGAAAATAGAGATGACCTTATAAAAATGGTGCTAACTTTGTCACAAAACATTGACCTCCAAATAAAACCTGAGGACATCAAGGACATTTATAGATTGTCTGTTAAAAAGGATGATATTAAAAGCCCCCCAATTGTGGTTGAGCTTGGCTCCACCATATTAAAAAATGACTTACTGAAAAAAACTAAACTGTTCAATATAAGAAACAATAATAAATTATTGGCAAAACCCCTAGGCCACACAACCAATGAAGATAATCCTCTTTTTGTTTCTGAACAATTAACGATTAAGGGCGCACGTCTTTTCTTCCTGGCACGAAATTTGGCAAAAACACAGAAATATAAATACTGTTGGACCTCCTACGGTAGGATCTTCGTTCGACAAGACGACAATTCAAGGGTTATCCAGATTACCAATGAATCTCAGATTCATCAGCTACTACAAAGTGCGTGACTATGCAATTTATTAATTAATATTTTAATTATCGGCGATTCTTTCTACCATTATCCATGGTTCCTATTTAAAAGTCATTTTTATGTTATAAATATTTTTATTAATATCTTCAAAACATGTATGGCGCGTACTCCACTACAAACACACAACTCTAAATTCTTAATTCATTTACACACATACACAAAAAGTTACACCACTAAAATTACAGTTAAACTATTACAATCACCCATTACAAACTCGTATAAAAATATCTTTATTCTCATTTGTATAATTCGTACCTGTCTATTTTGCAGTACCTTTGTAGAATGTAAGGACAGTTGTAGCGTTGAAGACTATTTATCGCATAATGAATCAAATTATGGATAGTAATCTGCAATCGATAGAAGTATTGGACAATACTGAAATAGTAATGCCGTATCATGCAATGTAGATGATATTGTGAATTGTATTCAATACTTCAATAAGAATAATAACTTCATGATTGTTACTCAAAATATTAGAAGCATTTACTGTAATCATGACGACCTTCAAATTACCTTGTCAGATCTACCTTTCGAAGCTGATATTTTAATATTAACAGAGTGCCGATTAAATATAAATAAACCAATTCCATTGTTAAGCAATTACATCTCACATTGCACATTACGACAACTCAATCAAAACGACGGGGTGGTTGCATATATTAAAAATACGTTACAGGTAAAAGTTATTGAATTAAACCTCGTACATGCATCAGGATTGCAGATAATTACTCCTAATTTCACAATATTAGGTATTTATCGCTCACCTTCTGTAACAAATGCAGAAAATTTTATTAATTCTTTAAATATCCATCTAGACACAATAGCCTCACATAAAAATATTATTATAACTGGTGATATAAATATTAACTTAATAACTAATGTTATAGAAAAAACAAATCAACAAAATAATAGATTAAAATATTTAGATATATTATCTTTGCATGGTCTTTTATCAGGTCATTGTTTACCGACAAGACAAGACAGTTGCCTCGACCACGTCATGCTCAAACTAGACAAAAAAGATCACTTGGCTTTCGTTACTATCCTAAATACCACAGTAACTGACCACGCCATGGTTTTACTTAATATAACGAGCCCAAACTCAGAAGTTAATAAAACTTTAAAAACAAAAACCTTTATCGACTTTGATGCTGCGTGTACATCGCTCATTAATACAGATATTAAACTTTTTGACACTTTTACCGATCCAAATACCTTAGCTGATCTTTTGATAGACGTTATTTCGAAAATCATTCAATCAAATACTAAAACTAAGGTTGTAAAGAGCAATAAGCGCATTATACAACCCTGGATTACTGAAGGTGCTTTACGCTGCATTAGACTTAGGAATACTATGCAACAACGATTAAAAAAGGAACCTTTTAATGAAGTGTTGAGAATCACATATAATCGCTATCGTAATTTCTGCACAAATCTTAGAAGAAAATTAAAAAGGCTACATAATAAAAAATAATATTAGAATCATCAAAGAACCCAAAAAAACTATGGTCAACAATAAATGAGATAACTCGGTTTAAAGCCCCTAAAACTGCAAATGTTAGCCTACTTAGTATTATGCCCGATCCTATGGATTCTATTAACAGAGTCAATAAGTTCTTTTGTAGTGTCGGTAAAACATTAGCTGAAGATATAATCCAAAAGTCATGTACGCAGAGTCCTAGAATTGCTGACCAGGATTCGCATTTAACTTCTTTTGTCTTACTAGAAACTGACGCCCAGGAAGTAGACATGGCCCTCATGGGTCTTGACTCAAACTCAGCCCCGGGGTGGGCTGGTATACCAACAAACTTTTTAAAACGTTGTCGAGATTTTGTTGTCCCTGTGATAACTAAGTTGGCAAATTTATGTTTCACGACTGGAATTTTTCCTGCTGTTTTTAAACGCTCTCTAGTTAGCCCTGTGCACAATGGTGGGGATAAAGAAGATGTTAACAATTATAGGCCAATTTCCGTATTGTCCTGTATATCCAAAATCATTGAAAAAATCTTAAATAAAAGACTGATAAATTATTTAAATAAATATAATATATTAGCAGATTCACAATATGGATTTAGAAAAGGAAAATCAACCCAAGATGCTATTATAGATTTAACAAATTACATTGTAGATAAGGTAGATAAAGAACATAAATGCCTCACAGTTTTTCTAGATATTAAAAAAGCTTTTGATACCGTTTCTATCGCCATCCTTGTGCGCAGACTCGAGAAAATTGGTATCAGAGGATCTGCTCTTATGCTCTTTAAAAGTTACCTTACTGAAAGAATGCAAATCGTGAAAATTGACAATCTAAAGAGTGCTGAAGAGAATATTAGCTATGGTGTTCCTCAGGGATCGGTCCTCGGACCGACACTGTTCTTAATATTAGGTTGGGGAAAAAGTCTTTTCGCATTATAGTATGTATAAACTTGTAATAAAATCTCTTTGGCTATACTATTTGTATCTGGCTGGTTTTGGTATCATTGAAAGTTTAAATTTTAAAGAACATAATTCCAAATTCAAATTAGGAAAATGTGTGATTTTCATTTGTTTTTCGTACCGCCAAGATGAGTGAATCTAATGAAGAAATTCGATACATTTTAAAATTTTACTACAAAAAAGGTAAAAATGCAACGCAAGCCGCGAAAAAAATTTGGGATGATTATGGACCTAGTGCAGTGTCTGTGAGAGTAGCACAAATTTGGTTTAAGCGTTTTCAATCCGGAAATTTTGATGTCAAAGATGCACGTCGCTCTGGTCGCCCTATTACAGATAAAATGGATGCCATTTTTGAAAAAGTGGAGCAAGATCGGCATGTCAGTAGTTACGACGTAGCTGAAGAACTGGGAATTGACCACAAAACAGTTTTGGCGCATTTGAAAAAAACTGGGTACACAAAAAAGCTCGACATTTGGGTACCTCACGAGCTCACTGAAAGAAACCTAATGAACCGTGTACTCATTTGTGATTCTTTATTACGACGTAATGAAACCGAACCATTTTTGAAGAAGCTGATAACTGGTGATGAAAAGTGGATCACGTACGACAAGAACGTGCGAAAAAGGTCGTGGTCAAAGGCCGGTCAGGCTTCACAGACTGTGGCGAAACCCGGGTTAACTCGCAACAAGGTGATGCTGTGTGTGTGGTGGGATTGGAAGGGCATTATTCATTATGAGCTGTTACCACAAGGCAGGACCATCGATTCTGAACTCTACTGCGAACAACTGATGAGATTAAAGCAAGAAGTTGAGAGAAAGCGGCCGGAATTAATCAACAGAAGGGGTGTGGTTTTTCATCATGATAACGCTAGACCTCACACATCTTTAGCCACTCAGCAAAAATTAAGAGAGTTTGGCTGGGAGGTGTTAATGCATCCGCCGTAGAGTCCTGACCTTGCACCTTCAGATTACCACCTGTTTCGGTCTCTTCAGAATTCTTTAGGCAGTGTCAGGTTAACATCACGAGAGGACTGCCAAAACCACTTGTCGCAGTATTTTGACCAGAAGTCCCAAAATTTCTATAGCAATGGGATCATGTCCCTACCTACAAGATGGCAAAAAGTTATCGAACAAAATGGTACCTACATACTTTAGTTAAATGTAAATAAACTATATTAAAAAATGTTTTGAATTTTCTTAAAAAATGCGAAGAAACTTTTTCCCCAACCTATTATATATAAATGAACTATGCTCGCTTATAGGTACTGGTGACAAAATATTTTCTTATGCAGATGACACAGCTGTTGTGTTTTCTGGTCAGTCGTGGGATGAGGTTCAAAATATAGCCGAAACAGGTTTGTCCAAAATTGCTAAATGGTTGAACACAAACCTTCTCACGCTTAATACGACCAAAACTAACTTTATATGTTTCACCCCAAATATAAGATCACAACCAAAAGAAAGTTTTCGGATCGGAATACATGAGTGTGCTAATCAACTTGATCTTAACTGCATTTGTCCTGTGATTCAAAGGGTTTATTGTACCAAATATCTAGGCATAATGGTAGACTATAAATTGTCATGGCATACACATCTTGAACTTATCGCAATGAGGATCAGAAAATTGATTTGGATTTTTAAAAACTTACGCTATGTAATGTCAAGTTCATTACTAAATAAAATCTACTTGGCCTTGGCTCAATCAATTATTACTTATTGTATTCCCGTGTGGGGTGGTGCCACAAAAACAAAATTTTTACAAATTGAAAGAGCCCAAAGATCACTAATAAAGGTAATGTATTTTAAGCCATACAGATTCTCAACAAATGAATTATATAAACTCTCCGGCCTCCTCACAATAAGGAAATTATATATCTTGCATCTAATAACCAGTTTACACAAGAATCTGCCATTTCATTCTGACAGGCTCCAGAAAAGACGCAAGTTCAGCGTATTAGCACCTCATTCTACGCGAACTGTGTTTGCTGAAAGGCAGAATAAAGCAAGATCTATATCTTTGTATAACTGCATAAATAAAAAATTGAACATTTATCCTAGGAAGTTATACAAATGTAAACAAATCTTGACACAATGGTTACATACTAATGAACCTATGAACCTAATACTAATACATATACATACTAATGCATACTAATGAATACCTATGAAGAAACTGAAAATCTACTAATTAAAATGAAATAAAATAAATTAAAGACTCTTGGTTCGTTCGTTAGTTCAAACATTTAATATGAAACAAACGCCGTACACACACATACACACACACACACACACACACACACACACACACACAAGCACACACACCATCACGCCAAATCAATTAAACTTCTATTTGTTATTTGTATGAGTATCAATACTTATTATCAGTTTAGTCTTGGGATAGAGCGAGACACTCCCAACACGAGTATTTTATTACTTACCGGGTTGGTCTCAGTAAATGTTGTATGTAATTTAAGCAATAAAAGTATTTTTATTTATTTATTTATTATTATTATCTCTCCTCCATATGTTATTTTTATAATCCAACAAATAACAAAATTTTGCAATTTATTAAAAATTATGTTTGTAAAACCCTGTGTGAGAGCCGCTGACCATATGATCATAGGCATGTTACTATATACTTTTTTAACCCAACACTGTACTATGAATATCCAGGGCAGTTCCCATAAGGCTTGGCTGTCTGGTTTTTCAGTGGAGGAACTAAGAAACAACTACATAGTATAACAAGGAAGAATTCTGTGGAATTACATATCTAAAACATATAAAATCTAAGAAATTGGAGTACAGTATCATTGACCCGTGATCGCAAGAATTTAAAGTCGAAGGTACGATCCACTAACCATAGTTACGGGGAAGGCTAATCTTACAAAAAAAGAAACAAAACATTTTCATTTGGTGTATTCCATTACCCAGTTGTGTACCCAATTTTTAGCTTTATTAGTTTGATACCGAGATTGATTAAAAAAATCCGAACTATTCTGCCCTTTGTATAGATTTCTGTATCTGTTATAATATAGGTAAGTACCTGATTCTCTTTAATTTAACTTATAACTCTAAGGATATGATTGTATCTGACTATTATTATGATGGCTGGCTTGATTGTAATTTTTCTCTTATGCTTATGAGAACTGTATAAAGCTTATAATTTCAATAAGTCAAGGATTAAATTTGTTTTCTTTTCCCAAATTTAAATTTACAACCAAATTTTGACGATTAGCAAGAAAAGAGCATTACAGGTAGGAAATATTATGTTAGATATAAATTAATCTAATTCGTCATTGCATCATCTTACTGCTCTCATTTGGTATAACTTCTTAATTTCATAACATAATGACTGTATTTGACTGTGAAAAAACGAGATCTTTGAGATTCGGTTTCTTAAAAATAAATTTGTAATCCATTTTACCCGTTACAACTCATAAGAGAACTGGATCGATTGTATTTTTTTTTTAGGTGTGAATAAAATATTTTAATTTACCAGGATAATTATTACATTTTTCCTCTATTATGTTTTGATCGGCGCCTTTGGTCGAGGCTTCGTTGTCTGATATCGATCTACTACAGTACCTCTACCATGAGTTGCCATCGATTGCACACTGTAGTTAACTACAGTCGCTAACGTGTTAACGCAGACGATATCTTTTCGATAGTGACCGTACCATGAGTTACTTTTGCATTTACCTGACTTCGTAACGTTAACTCGATAGTATAGTAAACGATACAGCTTTATGCGTATGCGGCAGTGCGGCTCTGTTGTCTGTCACGTCACGTGACTCGCTGTGTTTTTTGCTTGTGGTTTTATTAATTTCGACTGCTTTCTTTCTTCATAATTCTGATTCCAGCTGGACTTTTGAGATTTGATACATAAGCATGTTTCGATGTGTTATTGAGAAAAGAGAGTCGCCCTGCGGATTCCCCGGCAGGGTACCGGTCGGTGGTGCTGCTTGACGAGGCTGGGAAGTTCCTGGAAAAAATTCTAGCTTCCCGCATCGTCAAGCACGTAGAGGACAGGGGGCCGGACTTGGCGAACAACCAGTTCGGCTTCCGCACCGGCCGGTCCACGATGGACGCGGTGGCCCTCCTCAAGGGGTGGACTGAGGGGGCCACAGCTCGTGGAGAGGTTGTTGTTGCGGTGTCTCTTGACATCCGCAATGCCTTCAACAGCTTGCCCCACGAGTGCATAAAGGAGGCACTCCGTTTCCACCGGGTGCCTCCGTACCTCCGCGCCCTCGTGGAGAGCTACCTGGACGATAGGTCAGTTCTCTACGAAGGACCGGACGGTCGCGTCCATACGTGGGCAATGGCAGCAGGTGTGCCCCAGGGCTCCATACTAGGTCCCCTACTCTGGAACCTGGGGTACAATTGGGTCCTGCGAGGCGGCTTCCTGCCACGAACGGAGGTCGTCTGCTTCGCTGATGATACGCTCATCGCGGCGAGAGCTAAAACGGGGGAGGAGGCGGTCCACCTTGCGTCGGTCTGCACCTCTTTGGTTGTCCGACGCATCCGCCTCCTGGGCCTGGACATGGCCCTCGATAAAACGAGGGCCATGAGTTTCCACGCCCCCCGTCGCAGGATCCCACCGGGGCTCCGAGTCCGAGCAGAGGGGGTCCGTATACCGGTCGAGTCGCACCTAAAGTACCTCGGCCTAGTTCTGGACCCCCGATGGAGTTTCGAGGAGCACTTCAAGCTCCACACTCCACGGCTGTGTGCTGCCGCAGCCGCACTCGGACGGGTCCTCCCTAACGTGGGAGGGCCAGGATCGGCGTGCCGTCGACTGTATCACGGGGTGATACGGTCGATGGCACTCTACGGAGCCCCGGTATGGGCGGAGTGCCTCTCCCCCCGAACGGTGACCCTCTTGCGACGTCCGCAGAGGGTCATAGCAACCCGGGCCGTGCGAGCTTATCGCACGGTCAGCCACGGCGCGGCCTGCGTGCTTGCGGGTCAAACGCCGTGGGATGTCGATGCACGCGTCCATGCGGAGGTGTATCGACATCGGGTTGCCGTTAGAGTGCGGGGGGGACGATCCTCTCCTGAGGAAGTGGAGCGGGTTCGTACCCAGGCGCAGAGGGAGGCTCTGCGTCGATGGGGCGAGGCACTCGCCGTCCCAGCTGCCGGCCACCGGACGATAGAAGCGATACGTCCGGTGTTGGAGGAGTGGGTAGGGCGCCGGCAGGGCAGTCTCTCATTCCGCATGGTGCAGGTACTGACCGGACATGGTTGTTTTGGTCACTACTTGCACCGGGTCGCGCGTCGGGAGGAAACGCCGCAGTGTCATCACTGCGACGCTCCCGACGACACTGCCGAGCACACCCTTTTGGTGTGCCCGGCCTGGCGACGCCAGCGCAGCGAACTCAATGCTGCGCTGGGAGACGGAGACCTCTCGCTGCCGAGCATGGTCGTGGCCATGCTCCGTGGCGAGGCGGAATGGGGGGCTGTCGCCTCCTTTTGCGAAAACGTCATCTCGCAGAAGGAGGCCGCGGAGAGGGAGCGGGAGAATGATCCTCAAGCCACTTCCATCCGCCGTAGATGGACAGGCAGGCGAAGGCGGGCATACGCACAAGCGATGCCCGTCTAATGACCCTGCCGTGGAGGCCTGCGTGCACGGTTGGCCCCGTGCACGCCGCCGTAAGGCCCTCCGTCTGGGGATTGCCCTGGTGTTCTCGGGCAATCCCCCCTTGACGATAGCCTGACCAGTTGGTCAGGCTTTCCCGGGCGCGTGGGTAGTGGAGTCGCAGTGTGGACCTTACCTAGCGCGCCCATAAGGGCAGGAAGAACACCGGGGGGTTTTAGTGGGTAGGCTTGGCACTCTGCCGAGAGAGCCCCACTCACGCTCGCCGTCTAGCCAACGGCGGGTACGGTGCGGTTACGCATTTCCCCCCGAAAAAAAAAAAAAAAAGGTACCAATTAGCTTCGCCCCTTTGGCCATACTGTCAATGCAAGTCAGTGAACAGATCATTATACTTCTTATCAATATCTATACATAAAATATAATCTATCAAAGGTTTCATTACTAGGTACATACAAAGAGTTTATTATACTCAAAAATCAAAATGTATTGCAACTGTATTGCAACAATTTTGTTTTACTTTTCGTTTGTGTTTTAGCAGGGCAACCGTGTTTCATTATTTATTTATTTTCGCACGTTTAGTAACGCATTCACGCAGCGTCGGTGGCGCAGTGGACTCGGCACTTGCCTTCCAATCGGGGGGTCGGGGTTCGAGACCCGCCATGTACCAATGTGTTTTTCGTTTCGAATTTCATATGTACATTTGTCTGACGCTCCTACGGTGAAGGAAAACATCGTGAGGCAACCTGCATACATCTGCGAAGAAATTCAATGATGTATGTGAAGTCGACCAATCCGCACTGGGCCAGCGTGGTTGACTAAGGCCTAATCACCCTAATATAGGGTAGGCTCGAGCCCCTCGGTGGGGACGTATATGGGCTGTGATGATGATGATGATGATGAGTAACGCATTGTACAGTAAGCTTTTTATCAAGCTATACTATTAGACCTTTGGATCGTTCTTATGTTGCTTGTAACAGTGGCGGTATTCGTAGTGTCAAAGTAAAGCTTGAATCAGAGCTTACTGTACATCCTGCTAGTTGA
This sequence comes from Schoenobius gigantellus, assembly GCA_963935595.1. Taxonomy (NCBI): domain Eukaryota; kingdom Metazoa; phylum Arthropoda; class Insecta; order Lepidoptera; family Crambidae; genus Schoenobius; species Schoenobius gigantellus. Next base: position 6,417,046 of record OZ012553.1, read on the forward strand.
TTATTTATATAATCAATAACAAACATTTTTATGAGTACCTACCTAATATAATAAACTTTGATTTGTGAATTTACAGTTGCTTTTTTATTATTGTTTATACGCACATACCTAATTTGTTACTGTTTTCAAGTCACTGACTGACGTTGAAGTAGGTACGCTACACTTTGAATTTGAGGTATTGATACTTTTGTTTCAATATTTTTACAAGTACGATAATTTTTTAACCCCCGTCGGAAAAAGAGGGGTGTTATAAGTTTAACATGTGTATCTGTGTGTCTGTATATCTGGATGTCTGCGGCTGTGGCTTCATAGTTCCCAAACGAATGGAACGAATGGACCTATTCAGTGATACAATATAAGGCATCCGACGGCTATACCACATGGAGGAAAAGTACCTTAAATACTGTAGATATAACTTTGCGGAAAGAATTCATAATTTTAAATTCAAAAGCAAATCCAACCGCATTCAAAGACTGCTAAATAATCACCTATCTGGATCGGGATTTTTATCTTACCGATCTATAGAGTAGGATCACAGGAACGAAATATTTGTAACAAGCATTACCTCAAAAACTTAAGGACAACCATGAAATCTATCTGTACCTATTTATTTATTCTTTATAAACTAATTTTATAAAATATAAACAAAAGGTGTTAATTTATTTGAGTTTCGCAAAGACAAATTATGTTTTTGTATTGGCCAAAATAGTATTTTGTATCGATATCGATATAGGTACATAATACTTTTTAGGGCATCCCTACTGTTGTATTGCCAACCGCGTCGGACCGTCTGTAGGCGCGTCGGCTCCTCATTTGGTTGGATCACGTTGGATCCAACCTGTTCAAAAATCCATATTTTAATGTTTCTATTAAGTTAGTACTTGTCATTCACTATAGCAGAAGTCTAATGAATATAACCTTATTCCTCATTACTAACGATTCATTATGATTATATCCTAGTTTTGGTAATGATTCTTCGTAGAAACAGTGTTAAAAGTGTAAGTAGAATGTGGCCTATCTTGGGACTAATTAATTCTATTAAAAAATGTCACTATAGCAACAGGGATAGGTAGGTATTATTAAGGAGCTTGGTAGGTACTAAGTCAATCTAACTTAAGACCGGAGATTACAAAGTTGTCAAATCACATAATATATTTTGATAACTAAAAGTGTTCACATTATAAAGTTGTCAAATCACATAAATATTTTGATAACTGACAGTGTTTATATCGACAGTAAGTTGCCGATAAAGTTAGTCCGTGCAACTCACGCCTTTTTGGGTTTTTGAGGTTATGCCAATAATTGCATTATAACTTTTAAACTGCTGCTTTATATGTAAAATGGCTCATATATTTTGAAATGACATATTTTTAGCTTTCATTTGACTGATCGCTGTAACGTGTTGGGGCACAGCCCCATACTAAAACGGGCCATGTCCTTTGAATTTGGAATTCCTAACCATAGAGGAGATATTTGAGATCAAAGTGGTCAGTAGGGGCAAAACCCCAATTTCATATGTAAGGACCTAATATATAAGACACTTGAAAACAAGTAAAAAAACGTATTATTTGTTATACACATTGATTTACTACCAAACGTAGATAGAGCACTTCATACAAAAACGCGCTTGAAATCTGTCACCTAATCGACTATACATTTGTACGCTGTTAAATGGGTAGTTGAATATGCACACCCGAATTAAAATTACCATAAAGAAAGTACCGTATTTATCGAATTCAACCTTATTCTTTATTATTACGGCAACTATTACTACCACCACATTAAACTTGACGTTTTAGTAATTGCTACAAGAAAATATCAACTTTATACTCTCAAACATAATGCTCAAAATTGCTTATCGCGTTGTCGCTCCAACGCATGGAAAAGAACTGCACGAGGCCCGATTGAGCAGTTCTTCACCGGCCCACTTTTCGAACGTTCATGCGTTATCTACGTTTGGTAGTAAATCAATGGTTATACATAATATAAATATTTTTGTGTACCTACCTATATACTTACCTATCATAATGTTGTAGTAAATATGTACCTTAACTGAAATAAAAGTATGTGATTGTAATTGTTTTATTTTGCATTTAGTCATTTCCTCGCTGAGGGGGGATGAAAAGTTACGTGTTGCACTCGAGTGCAAAGATTTTTCATTTTAGAATCCTCCGCTTGCTCGGTCATCAAAGTTGAGCACGTGGTTAAAAAGCAACTTTGCACTCATGTATAACAAATAACTATTTCTGTTATACCTACTACCAGGGCGATGAATGCACGACTCACGCATTGCGCCATGGGTACCGTAGTACTTTGATTTACTGGAGGGAGACCTTGTACCAGGGTCATCTGCTTAGGTACCTCCGTCTTACCTATTTCTGCCGCAAAGCAGCAGTGCTTGCATTGCTGTGTTCCGGTTTGAAGGGTAAGATATGGCAGTGAAATTACTGGGTACTGTGACTTTACATCTTGTGTCACAAGTTGGCAACGTAGGTACACTGTGGTTCTTGTGGGGGTTGCAGTTTTGGTGCGAATCTCACAAGAGCCACATGTATTATAGGTGACTGTTACCACTTACCATCACGTGGGCAGTTTGCTTGTTTGCCAACATTCTGCAATAAAAAAAAACCTGGGACGGTTTACAGTTTTTGCGGACCACAGTCCCCGCGGACGTGTGAGCGGATCCGTGGCCCGCAAGCGCGCGTTTGCGTAGCATTTTTTGCAGTTGTTTTTTAAAACCTAAAAATAAATTTCGTTTCCCATTAATAATTTTTTGTATATATATATTAATTTCAATGGTCTGAATGCGTAGACGCGGGCTTCGTTATGGGTCATTTTACATGTTGTATATTACTAGGTGCTAAAGACGGAAGATCCCATGCTAAATGTGGTTTGCGATGAGACACTCGATGGCTGCTTCCGATTTAGTGAGCAACGTAATTTCATAGAGTTGATTCACATAACAATACTGATGGACAATAGCTCAGGATCAAATAATTATGTGTTTAAAAAACCTACTTATCTCCAATTTACTTATTTTTGTTTTATTTAACACTTTTTTTGTGTGGCGCTATCAGTGCGTCCCATCAGTCATAACTTATGACATATGGTGGATACTTACAATGGGGCTAGTCGTCTAGTAGTCATAAATTCAAAGTCGCTCAGCGAGCTATGTTAGGAGTTTCTTTGAAGGATAAAATCCGAAATGAGGTTATCCGGAAAAGAACTGGAGTCACCGACATAGCTCGCAGGATAAGCAATCCGAAGTGGCAGTGGGCTGGCCACATCTGTCGAAGGACCGATGGTCGTTGGAGCAGACGTGTCCTAGAGTACAGACCGCAAACCTGGTGTAGGACGTCCGTGAAGCTAGGTGGACCGATGACCTGAGGAAGGCAGCAGGGATGGACTGGATGTGGAAGGCGGAGGACAGAGTGTTGTGGCGCAGATTGGGAGAGGTCTATGTCCAGCAGAGGGCTGTGATAGGCTGATTGATTGATTGAAACACTTTTTATGATGAGGTGGAATGCTGTTGCGGTGTTGCACACCGTACCTGCCGATAGTTAAAGCGGCTTTACATTTGGCTAAATTCAATCCATTAAATGAGGAAGACTCTAAATTTAGGCAAGTGTAAAGGCGCTTTAACTATCGGCAGGTACGGTGCGCAACACCGCAACAGCAACTTAGTTTGTCTTAAGGAAGCTGAATTAGTCTGTCTGAATTTAAAGCACTGAATTCAGGATAAATGGCACTTTAGTCGACAGGCGTATGTGGGGCTCTCTCCGCTAAGTACAGGGCACACGCACTAAACCAACCTTGGCGTTTATCTTGTCCAGGGTCTAGGAAGGTAGGAAGTCCTAACCTCAGGACAGCTTGGCCAGCTACAAGTTATTTACGCCTGAATTTCATTTAAACCCAAGTTGAATAATATGAATATAGGAGTAAATGTTGTTTGTGTCGCTTAAATTATGTTTGCTACGTTCCTTCTTTTTATGTTATAACTTATGATGGATTAGCTAGATGTGAGAGAGATATTATAGTGCACAGTGTTGCGCAAACACCTGTGCGTTCTCTGTTCCTTCACTCGCACTGTCTGATGGGATTTACCGACACGACCGGATCAACTCTAACAACAAAACGACATCACTTCGTAATCCATATGGCGAAGGCTTCAAGATGTCATAAGTAGCTTCGTTTGCACCATTGATGATGCTGGCCAATGGTGTAAATGAGACACCGGGAAAATATTGATGAAGTATTTTAAAGATTCTTCTGGCAAGCGGAAAGTCATCTCTTTACAGATACTTGACTGTATAGAAATCGAATCACATACTCCTTGATTTTGAGAGTATCCCGTGCGGAATACAAATGACCAGCTGCCCTGCGATCGATGACGCTAACGTTCGCCAAGCTAACATTCCAGGGACCGGCAAATCGTTGGCGGGAACATAAGCATTTCGAAGAAAAAATACTGGCTATCTACAACTTCATAGAGCCATATTTTGGAGTAATAATCTTACGGTGGTGTAGGATTGATGTAACGATGGTAATAATAGTACGGTAAGATTTGTGGTATTATTCATCTTGATGATATTTTATTGCTTTCTGGTATAAAAAATTTACATGGATAACGGCAAATGCCACGACCGACTTTCTGTAGGCCCAATCATAATATATGAAAAATATGATGGGACTGGTCAATGTATTTGAGTTGTTATTTACCGCTTTGCACCAAACCCATTATTGTTATTATTTTTTACCCCTTTCTTCATAAAGAAATCAATATGTCCAACCTCACGAGGTACACGAGGTACGCAACAGCATTCCACTTCATCATAAAAAGTGTTTCAATCAATCAATCAGCCTATCACAGTCCTCTGCTGGACATAGACCTCTCCCAATCTGCGCCACAACACTCTGTCCTCCGCTTTCCACATCCAGTCCATCCCTGCTGCCTTCCTCAGGTCATCGGTCCACCTAGCTTCACGGACGTCCTACACCAGGTTTGCGGTCTGTACTCTAGGACACGTCTGCTCCAACGACCATCGGTCTTTCGACAGATGTGGCCAGCCCACTGCCACTTCAGTTTAGTTATCCTGCGAGCTATGTCGGTGACTCCAGTTCTTTTCCGGATAACCTCATTTCGGATTTTATCCTTCAAAGAAACTCCTAACATAGCTCGCTGAGCGACTTTGAATTTATGACTACTAGACGACTAGCCCCATTGTAAGTATCCACCATATGTCATAAGTTATGACTGATGGGACGCACTGATAGCGCCACACAAAAAAAGTGTTAAATAAAACAAAAATAAGTAAATTGGAGATAAGTAGGTTTTTTAAACACATAATTATTTGATCCTGAGCTATTGTCCATCAGTATTGTTATGTGAATCAACTCTATGAAATTACGTTGCTCACTAAATCGGAAGCAGCCATCGAGTGTCTAATTGCAATCATTACATATTAATACCTGGAACATGAAAGACAATATCGAATCAATGCACAATAATTTTGATTACTCTATAGAGGATAGAGAAAATGCACCTCCATCTGTTTCAAATGAAGAAAATTTAAAATAGCAGTACAAATAGAAATACCACATATAGAGGAGGAAGTAAAATTATCAGATGAAATACTTGAAATTTTTGGTATAATTCAGCCAAACGAATCTAAGAGTATACCACGACAATCAGAAGTAATTAAGATATGGTCTGATATCTTTAAAATGGTTTGAAGAAAACTGATAGAGATGAGATAAGTAACAACAAACCCTTCAATAACTGCCCTTTAATGATTGCACCTAAACTTAACCCCGAAGTGAACATGGCAATAAGTGAATACATCAAAAAATGAGGTCATTTGATTGAAATAAGACAAAAACAGCTGTCAACTGTTCCATAATGCCTTGGAACTACACTATAGTTATGTGTCAAAATGACATAAAAGAACATAAACCAACAATCATTAGGTGAATATGTAGAGCACTCATTATGTCCACACAAAATAAGGACATGAAAGTTTCACTATTACAAACAGAAAATTTGACATATATCTCTTTGGAGATAATTTGTCTGAAAAAATAAAAACTGCGATATCTGTCCAGAAATCAAGTTAAGACCTTAAGCTTCCAGAAAGAAGTAAAAAAAAACCAACTTCAAAACAGAATGCACCTAATATAACGGTAAATACTCCAGTATAGAAGTCTTTAAACTGGTGGGGTCCTCCCCGTCTAGCGATGAAAAATCATTACACACCCAGGACTACATCCCCTCTTACAACATCAAAAAACAGAGGGAGAGGAAGAAGGCGAAAACAGCTGGAAAACAGCACAACATGAAGTCGTTCCCAAGGTAGGCAGATTGAAATATTTTTTCAATAATTGGAAGAATTTTACTAATGATAAAACAATTTTAACTTGGATACAAGGGTAAATATATATTCCCTTTAAAGAAAAACCTTATCAGAATAATATCCCTTTGAATAATATGTTTTCAAAAACGGAATCAAATATGATAGATGTAGAAATTTATTAAATTGTTAAATAAAAAAGCCTTAGAATTTTGTAAACCTGAAAGGGACCAGTTCTGTTTTTTCTCTATATATTTTTAATTAAGAAACCTAATTGTACTCTTCCAGCCTTACAAATAAACGTGGCATAAAGATAAACTCGAGAATAAATTAAGAATAAGCAAAATGTCTACAAATAAACCAAGAATAACTTATACTGAGTATAACATTGACATTTCTATTGATACAAACGTTATTCCGAAGTTATACCAGCCCGCACCCTTGTATAAACCTAGTATAACTCGATTTGTGCTTGTTTGCTGTGGTCATTTGAGGTTATTATATTTAAATATAGTTAATGGATAAATATAGTTAATGGATACACTAAAGTAGTCTTTATTCACTGTTAAAAATTAACAAAGTTCAAATGAGATCAATCATCATCATCATTTTAGCCAACAGACGCCCTCTGTTGGACATAGGCTTCCCCCAAGGATCTCCATACCGATCGGTCCTGCGCCTCTCGCATCCAGCGGCTTCCTGCGACCTTCATCAGGTCGTCGGTCCACCTTTTGGGGGGCTTACCAACGCGGCGTCTCTTACGGATCTCATCATTACTTATCGTTCACGTAAAGAAACTCCGAGCATAGCCATCTCCACCCCCCACCCCTCCTCCCCCAAATTAATGAGATCAATACAGTTAAAGATTTCGTCGGAGCTGATAAGAGCTCGGTGGTCGAAGTGGTCAAAGCGTCAATACGGTACGTTGGAGACACGGGTTCGATCCCCGCCCGAGACGAAATTTATTTATTGATTTATTCAGCATTTTTGAAAAAAAATCAAAGTTCTTTATCAAAATTTAACTATTTTCAAATTAATATAATTATTTACACGAAAGTATAAACAAATATAAAAATATGGAAATGAAACCAATCAACAAAACGGTCGCCCGGTCGAAAAACTGACAGCTTTCACTGATAAAATGTTACTTTTTTGTACATTTCTCTTTGATTGCGCTGTTGCCATATTGTGCATTTTGATAGATCGGAAGAATAGCTATACCGAAGATAAACCTCGTTTATTTGTCAAAAAATATTCTAGAGTTATTCTCGTTTTATACTAAGTATAACTATACCTAGTATAAGGGTGGAATAAATGTGGTATAACTCATTTTTATTTGTAAGACTGTTAATTTTAAGTTCAAGACTATGGGACAGTGTATAAAATACCTTTTTTTATCTTTTTTATTATACAGAGTTTTTATCCTTTTGGATATGTCAACCCCATCGTACCCTTATACTTAACCTTTACAACAATATATGTAAAATGTAATGTAACAATATATGTAGCATGTTAATTATTCCACTATGTTACGTGTATAAAATACTTAACAAAAATTATTATTTAGCTTCTCTATTTTTTAAAAAGACCCTTATGATATGGTAAGTATAAGGTTCTTTTAAGGTTCTTTTTTAAGGTAAAATATTACCAAGTTAATGTTCTACCTTTTGGACTATGTACTGCACCATTTGTGTTCACAAAAATCATGAAACCAATGATTGCACACAATAGAAAAAGGATATACTTAATATCAATTATCATATTTAGAAGTAGTCTTCTAAATATTTCAATATTGATATTAAGTATAAATAATTCATATAGAAACTGTCAAAACAATATAAATATGACTTTTCAACATTAAACAAATTAGGATTTCTTATTAATAAAAATAAATAAGAAAAAAGACAAAATTGCCTCTAAGCTATTATAGAACAAAAAATCTATGTCAATCATATTTTTTGCAAAAGTTATAGGTAGGTATTCTAATATCTGTGTGCCCGGCAATAAAATATTTATTGATCTATATATGGTATGTTATACACCAAAGTAATTAGAAAGAATTAAATATCTGTTTCAAATATAATAATGATAATTATGAAGTTCCTACTGTTTTTTGACAACCAATGTAAACAAGTTTTAACATTGTGGACTAAAAACATTTTAAAATCTGTAAATCTCATAATAATAAAAAAAAAAAAACAAATGTAATACTGAGACAACTAATGGCAGTTGGACTGAGTAAGAAAGTAAATCTAATATATAAAATTCTCGTGTCACAGTGTTTGTTACCGAACTCCTCCGAAACGGCTTGACCGATCTTTATGAAATTTTTTGTGTATATTCAGTAGGTCTGAGAATAAGTCGTAAACTATTTTTTATTATGGCGAAACGTAAGTTCGCCGTTATTAAGGCGAAACGTGAGTTCACCGTTATTAAGGCGAAACGTAGTTCGCCGGCACAGCTAGTTACATATAAATTCTTTAGAATTGATAGCAGCATTTTTTGGGTTTAAATGCTTAACAAAAGATCTTAATAATTGTAAAATACTATTACGTATAGACAATGTAATAGGGAGGGGTTCAATACCCTCACCTCCATGATATTTATTTATTTATTTAAGTTTTCTTCGTACAACATATGAACAAGTACACATAAGGCGGACTTAATGCCGGAGGCATTCTCTACCAGTCAACCCGTAAAATGTGATAATGTTTGTTGACGGTGTGCGAATTGGGAAAATCAATAATAAAAGCTACAAGCTCTTTGTTACTATTAAATGAGATATACAAAATGCTGATAAAATGAATACTAAATATGCAAATATATAAATAAATAAATATAAATGGATAGATACATAAATATAGATATATAAATATATAACAATAATAAACAAATCATGTTGTCATACAATTTTAGATAGATGATATTGCTAAAACTATTTGGCAATTGTGCAAATTTAAAGCTATAGTAATTCCAAAGAGAACATTATTGATGATTTTGAATCTAGAAGAGAGTTAAATATCACAGAATGGGAATTAGGAACAAAATATTTTAAACAAATATTAAAAGATTTAGGATAGCCATCTATTGATTTATTTGCATCAAGAACCAGTATGAAATGTCTTTAATATGTTTCTTGTCATCCAGACCCAAATGCATTTGCAATTGATGCATTTACTATATGTTGGAATCAATATTTATTTTATGTATTCCCTCCTTTTTTTGTATGAGTCTTAAGTGTTAGAAAAGATAATAACAGATAGGCTAAATAATTTGAATGTATTTTCACCTACATTTCGGAGGTTCTTGTACAAAAAGATTCCGCGAAGGTTTGTCTTATGGTGGCCTTAACTCATTACGATCTGCATTATCTTTTTTGATAGGATAGCATTTAGGTAACGATAGCAGTATAAGGAGACTCTTCAAAGGTTTCTTCAAACCTGGACCCACTGCACCAAAATATAACTACATGGGATGTGTCAGTATTACTCAATTTTATTGAAAATAGCTATTCAGGTAGTAATTCTTTAGATATAAATACCAAAAACACTGTTTCATTATAAGCATTAGCTAAAGGCCAAAGAACTCCAAACCTGTCCTTAAATGAAATTAAAGATATTATTGTAAAAAATGATTGTGTCATTATAAAAATAGATAAGATTATTAAGACATCGGCACCTAATAGATGCCAACCTTTCCTAGTATTACCATTTTTTTTAATGATAATAAGAAGATCTGTCAAGCTAGAGCAATTTTATATGGACATTACTAAGGTAATTCGTACATGTGATAACTTGTTTGTTTTTTCAATTAGAAAACCATATACAAATGTAATAGCCAGTACTATCAGGCGTTGGATTAAACAAACGATGAAAGAAAGTGGAATTGATGTTACAGTTTTTTTTTTTGGCACACAGCACACGATATGCTTCATGCTCTATAGCTTTTAAAAGAGGTGTCAATATTGATAATATTCGAAGAACGGCTGGTTGGACTGGAGAATCAAATACTTTTTTGACAGATTCTATAACAGACCAATCATTGAAATGAAGAATTTGCCAGCAAAACTGTATTGAAAACTTGATAATAATAATTAAGATTTTGATTATTACCAATACTATTATATTAGAATGTAAAATTATGTATGTAGTTCCTACATATAAATAATAAATATTGTGTACAAATTATTGTATCTCCTAATGAATGTTGTTGATTTTACAACTAGTCTTTGAACATCTACATTAGTTAATTCATCATTGAGGACGAGACAACAGTGAGCATAATTGAAAAGTCAAACGAACTTACCTGTAAGTGAAGTTCGACTGTAATTATGCGGAGCTGTTGTCTCGTGCGAAGATGATGAAGTCCCACCCAACCCTTTGAATGGTAATTATATTCATAATTAATAATTCCCCTTGTTGTAAAATCACAATGCTTTAAAATTAATGAAGTTAGTTACAGATAAAGGGAGTGACGTGCGGCTGCGTTTCGTTTTACGAAATATTTCTTTAAACTTATGTGACGCCAGAGAGTGAAATAGCCGAGACTACATTAGTTAATTCATCATCTTCGGACGAGACAACAGCTTCGCATAATTACAGTCGAACTTCACTTACAGGTAAGTTCGTTTGACTTTTCAATTATAATCCCTATCACTCTTAGAATAAGAATTAATTTCCTTCGTACAAAAAAATACTTGCAAGTATTTGAAACCTGGTTTTTAGCCCTACCATGATCATTTATAGCAAGGTTTAAACAATAATAAGAGACACCGCTCTTACTGCGTATAACGCCATCCCGCTCTCAGTATTGTTTTGGGCGATCGTGGTTAGAGGGCTGGTCAAATATCCAAGTAGTTTTTACTGAGTTTTTAAAGTATTCTGTCACGCAAGTGTGATTATAATCCCTATCACTCTCGAAATAAGAATTAATTTCCTTCGTACAAAAAAATAATACTTGCAAGTATTTCGTAACCTGGTTTTTAGCCCTGGTATTTATTGATGGACGTACTTTAAAGCCCTGGGTACTCGAATTTGCAAGTGCATGCCTACACCGCCCCGCCCCCCCCCCCACCTATTCACCAATGTTCATGAAAATTGATGGAGATTCAACGAAATCGGAGGTGAAAACCATTGACTAAACTCATGGAATTATTAATTAAAGTTTGAGTAATAATTCCATGACTGTACTATATAATCTAGGTAAGATACACCCACGATGATCCGCGCGGTTATGGGGCGCCCCGTGTGTGAAGAGCCGCCTCTCCGCGCTGTCGTCCGCGCGGAGGGGCGGTGGCGGCGCAAGCATCGCTCGACCGCGCGGTCAGGCGGTGTACGTGTGTTTGGCATCAACTTTATTAGAGGCCAATGCGACTTGAGATCCGCTTCACCGCCAACCGCGACGGTGCGCGGTGTCGTGTAGTTATGGGCGTTATAAACCGTAAACTGTTATTGAAACTATTTATTAGCAGCAATACCGAAAACTATGTATTGACTTCTTCAGAAACTATTTATCGGGAGTAACTATTTATTGTGTGGAACGGACGGTTCACTTGCTGTCGCTCGCAACGTGGTACCCGAGCGAGAGCCGATACTAGGCGCCAAGCTGACGGAACCGACGGCAAACGATTCGCGCCAAATTGTAAAATAGGAATTGTAAATACAAAACTTCGTAACATAGTGTAAATAAAAACGTGTAAAATATAAAATAGGTTTATAGTAAAGGGTAAATATTGTGGATATGTACAGAATAACAATGTACATAAAATCAAATGAACTTTTAATTTAAATACGCCTGCCACCTGGCAGCCAGTCCTAAGCCTGGTCAAAGTATGAAGGAAAGTTCATTTTCATTTATCAAAATAATAGGTACTGATGGTTACTATCGAACACCCAATACTCAGTCACGTCAATAGATAGTTGCCGAATAAAATCATTTATTCATTAAACATGATTTTCCTTCGAACCGAAACCGAGCCCTCAGTCGACACTTGCGATACCCATTCAATAACTAGTTATTAAAATAAATAGTTTCAAAAACCGTTATTACAAACTAAACCAATACATAGTTTCGGTATTGCAAAAACGCGTACCGACCCACCACTAGTGTCGTGTGTTAATCGCCATATTCGCCATAGCTTTACACACTGTAGATTGCACATTTACACTAGATGGCGCTGTACGCATTTAGAACGCGGTTACGTTATGTGTAGGGTGTCAGTATAAAATAGCTTCTTAGCGACGTTACATTGAAGAAAACGCTCCGTCCGTCTCCTTACGTAGCCTAATTTAATACCGCTTTGGTTAGACGTTAAATACGTCCGGTATTAAATTATTAAAATTTTTGTAATGGAAATCTTGATTGAGGTTAAGATTTCCTCTCTTACCTAGATTATATAGTACAGTCATGGAATTATTACCTCATAACCTCACACTTTGATTAATAATTCCATGAGTACAGTCAATGGTTTTCACCTCCGATTTCATTGAATCTCCATCGATTTTCATGAAAATTGGTGAGTAGATGGGAGGGGGGGGGGGGGGGGGGGGGGAGTAGACATGCATGGGTCGTACTTGCAAAGGACATGTAATAAAATTTAGGTTTTTTTAGGCCTGCAAATTCCAAAAAACAGCAATTTTCTGATTGACTTTCATAGTATGTAAAACAAAGCGATTTTTGTATGGAAATCAATGACAAGTTACTGAAACGTGTCACAAACGAATAAATAAGTAACAAAAGCGCACAAACGATGTGATAGTGAGTGACTTTCTGACTAAAATTCACATAAATTACATTTTTAATGTTTTATCAAGATTTACGAAAAACATGGCTGTAAAAAAATATAATCATCTTTTTTAAATAAAACATCATAATGTTCTCCTTCTTTTACGAATAAAACATAATAATTTCCTCATACTTTGCTTAATAATATAAGGTAATAAATCAAAATATTTTTCAGATTTTTGTTATGTAAAAGGAAATAAGTTCATACGATACCTAAAATCCTAAATCAGCGGCAAACTAAAGTACCTATTAGCAGTAGGTATATAGCTTTTTAGGAAAAATGATCACTATATAATCTATATTAAAAAGCATTTATCATTACTCAATTTTTTGTAGCGTTCGTTGAAACGTAAGAATTTTTTTTTATAAAATTTTGAATTTTTATGAAATGAAAATCTCAATTTCATGCGTACGACGCATGAACAACCAGCTATATTTTACGAATTTATGACACTAAAAGTCTGACATTATTAGAATCTGTCATTAACAGAATCTAGCATTAATAGAATCTGTCGTTAATAGAATCTGCCATTTGTAGAATCTGGTGTTTAAAGAATTCGTCATTCATAGACTTTGGCGTTTTAAGACTCGGTTGTCATTTCCAGAATACGGCATTCATCGACTAAACCGAACTTAGCTCCCTTTGCCTTTTCTTGCAGAAGTGACAACGTCAAAAAAAGCCTCGTTTAATTTTGTGATTTTAATGATCGTGATCGCTTATAATCCAAGCAAGAACAATACATCACAATACTTTTTATTAAGAAGTGCACAATCTTGTGTTGTTGCCGCAATGACTGTCAAATTAAAGGCAGCAGACGTTATAGCTTTTTCCTTCGACAATAAACCCCCAGGTGACCACATATTGAATTGGATTGCAAATTAGCAGCATTGCAGGTCACTGCTGGTAACAAACAAGCATCTCTGACTCTGACCAAAAAAATGATACATGTAATCAATAGGTCCATGCTATTAAAATGAAATTAGCACAATTGGTTGGTGGCAGATGACTTCTATACTTTACTTTGTAGCAGTGTGTTTGTGCAGCATTTGTTAGGATGAGCCCCTGGCTGTAGTGTCTAGTGTGTGATACCTGTTTTACTCTGCCTACTCTTATAATAAGCACCTACCTCACAGTAATGAAATATCAACATAAATAAAATATACTGGTCTGTTCTTAAGAATGCTACAGTTCTACTATTTCAATAACAAAAGATTTTTTACAAAAGAAATGCAAATTAATGAAGTCATTATAATGAACTAAGTGCAAAATTCTCTAAGATTACTATAATGTTAATTCAAAGTGTAAATATTTACTTCTATATGACTACATACCCTCGATTTTATCATGGGTACTAAATATGTAATATGAAGTGTTGGATAATTATAATAGTGGAAACTATGTGAAAGAGTTGTAATATAGAAACTGGTTGCAGGTTTGAAATAAAACCCAGAAATTATGTAATTTTTATTTATTAAATTTCAACATCTTCCCTCATTAGTACGTCATTTCAAAATTGAGCCAGTGGTGTTATATGAGTTTGGTGCGGAGCCCATCCTAAATTCATGGATATCATTTGATTTTTCCTCTTATCAGCAGTCTCATGTGATGGATCATTTTCTTGAATATGTTCCCCAAAATATGACTTAGCTTGCTTAATTTAATATGTTCCAAGACTGATTAAAATTAAATTGAATATTTTCATTCCGGGGAACATATTCAAGTGTGGAATTTAAGCATCAATATGTACAAAGATGGCTTCTAATGCCCTATTTAAAATAGATTGACCACTAGGTCGGTTGGTCGCTTACTGCAGCTAGCAGTGTAAGTTATAAGATTTCTTTTGAAATAGGTAATTAGAGGACTTTTGTAAGTAAAATGTTAGTAACCTCTAATAAAACAATGGAATTGTTTGAATCAGACCCAAAGAGTATAACGTATAGTTAGATTTCTACTGGACAGGTTTTCCCTGCTTATATGGGCTATACCTAAATGTAAAGGTGCATATTGATTTTTGAAGCAATAACACTTTTTTATATAAGTAAACATGAGTTTTTGAAATGCATACCCGAGAAGCAATTCTGCAAAGGGATTCCTTAGCCCATAGTCTGACTTAATACAAACCTAAGGCCTTTTTAGGCTTTGAACAAACCTCACCTAATTGAGTTAAGCAAGAGAACATAAAACAAATTGTGTGACTGTTAAACCTGTCCAGTATTTACATACTATATCAGTGGAATTTTCTATATTTTCAAATTCAATTAGTTTCTGTTCTTTGATTTTATTGTTAGTAAGTCAAGCATGAATTATTTGGTGTAAACAATACAGTGAACTTATATTACCGTAAAAATGCAAAAATCATATTGACTCATGTGATTGTCACAGACTCTGGCATTACTTTACGAATATTTTACAATCCCCGAGGATCTTCTTTCTTAAATATAATGGTACCCTTCGACATTCCAAATTATAGCACTCTGGTACAAAAAAATGAGAAGTTGTATCAGCAGGCGTAGCACGGGCTGCCAAGACGGGACTTGAGTCACGCACTATCTCACAATTTGAGTGACATAGTGGCATATAGTGGTGGCAATTCTGTTGGCAGTAATTCGATTAAACTAACCTAAATTTAGTTTTAGTGCTGTCAAATTGTGTTTTCAGTTAAAATTTTCGAACAAAAAATACAATTTGACAGCACTAAAACTAAATTTAGTTTAGTCTATTCCAATTAATGCCAACAGAATTGACACCAATATCTATGTCTAGAGTAGCACGGCGGCGCGTATTGAGGCTGCGGTCCGATAACACTATCACTGTGCTAACGATTATAATCGCCTTGTCCAAATGAATGAGAACACTGAAAATGCTATCAGCATGCTTACGATTTCGGTCCGGAAGAACAGCTACACTCATTTTGAACCGAAAACATAATTATCGAACGTCAGACTGACAGTTCGCATTAAGTGATTTCACTCCAGAGCATTAGCGCCGTAAGTTCTATATGTCGTTAACGATAACGTCATGTGGCTCTTAATGCCGGCTAACATTAGCGCGCTCACAACATATCGGGACTTGAGCGTTCGAGCGCGCTAATAGTGACTGTTATTGATTTTCGGAACGCAGCCTTAGTGTGACTGACATGATGAAATTTCTTGACGCTCCTCAAGGGATACGTGTAACACCGCGTTTACACATTCGCGCGAATCGCGAGGCGAATAGCGAGGCGAATAACGAACTAGCTGTTTACACATGCGTGTTCGTTATTCGCCTCGCTATTCGCCTAGCAATTCGCCTCGAGATTCGCGCGAAATAGCGCGTTTACACATTCGCGCGAATCGCGAGGCGAATAACGAACACGCATGTGTAAACAGTAAGTTCGCTATTCGCCTCGCCATTCGCCTCGCGATTCGTGAGTTCGCGTCGGGAGCGGTTTTTTGGACGCGAATCAAAGGGCACGAATGGCGAACACGAACTTACTGTTTACACATTCGCATGTATTTAGTTGACTGCTAGCGCCCGACCCAACCGAACGTGTAGACAAATTAGAGTGGAGTAAAGTGCGAATTTTAGATTTCCTAGAACTTTATTATAGAGAAGAGCTCATTTGGAACCCAAAACATCGCAATCATAATTACACATAAAAAATATTTTACAAAAAATAAAAACCAACTTCAAAAACACTGAAAAGTTAAAAATAATATAAGAAATAGGTACACACAACATCACACTTCTATATTGAAGTCGGTGCCAAACGATATCTCCTCGAAAGTCTTAAAATTTGTCACCGACTTCAATATAGAAGTGTGATGTTGTCTGTACCCATTCTTATATTATTTTAAACTTTTCAGCGTTTTTGAAGTCGGTTTTTATTTTTTGTAAAATATTTTTTATTTTTAACTTTTTAGTGAATGAAATCTTTTTAGTAAAAACAAAAACCCTAATTTAATACCAGCTCATCAGTGAGCTGGTATTTCATTAGCGTTTCCATCGATTTTCATGGGATCCCATTATCAGAGAATACAAAAAGAATGTTGAAAATCAGTCCACAATTGGCGGCGTAATCGCATAACATACACACAAAAAAAACATTCGCATCGAATTAAGAACCTCCTCCCTTTTTGAAGTCGGTTAAAAATAAAAACCGACTTAAAAAACACTGAAAAGGTAAAAATAATATAAGAATAGGTACTGACAACATCACACTTCTATTTTGAAGTCGGTGTCAATTTTAAGACTTTATGAGAGATCATCGTTTCGTACCGACTTCAATATCATCATCATCATCATCATCATCACAGCCCATATACGTCCCCACCGAGGGGCTCGAGCCTATATTAGGGTGATTAGGCCTTAGTCAACCACGCTGGCCCAGTGCGGATTAGTCGACTTCACATACATCATTGAATTTCTTCGCAGATGTATGCAGGTTGCCTCACGATGTTTTCCTTCACCGTACGAGCGTCAGACAAATGTACATATGAAATTCGAAACGAAAAACACATTGGTACATGGCGGGTCTCGAACCCCGACCCCCCGATTGGAAGGCAAGTGCCGAGTCCACTGCGCCACCGACGCTCTGTCGCGCGCTGTATATGCAAGTATGTATGTGTATATATAAACACATTCATACACATTACTTACATAACACTTACACACACACACATATACAATATGTATACGTGAGTGTTATGTGCGTGTATGTATGTTTTTTTCTTAATATCATATTATTTGAATATAACAATTATTGTCATTTATTACATTTATTTTCTTATGCCGTCATTTACTTTCTCTCCTTAGCCTAATGGTTGACTGGTAGAGAGCGATGTTTATCGCTAAGTCCGCCATATGTACAAACCGTTTGTAACATTAAAGCTTAAATTATTAAAAACTAAAATGTAGCACGCATGCCGCCATTATTTTCACGTCCTCCGTGTTCGTGTGCTAATATCAAAATGAATCACCCACGAATGTGTGAACAGTAGTTCGCGGTGGCGCTCGTATACGAATGTTTCGTTGAATGACGAGGCGAATAGCGAACACGAATGTGTAAACGCCACACGAATGTTTCGTCGAATGTTTCGTCGAATGTTTCGTCGAATGTTTCGACGAATGGCGAACACGCATGTGTAAATGCGACATCACTGAGTCTTATCACAAATTTCTTGGCAGCCCGTGCTACGCCTGCAGGAGTGCGACTGTAACCTGGAAGTATAACATTTTGTTGTTCAATTCTTGGGTCTGGTTACTTCGTACGTTCAAATTACGAGAAAACTTAGTCCAGTTAGCAAGCCAATATTTAAATCACATGTAAAATCAAGAACCTGAGCATAGCTGTAGAAAATAAATGATACTATTTTGGAAAGGAAGGAAGGTTACACACATACACACAAACAATAAACAAAAGTCAAAAAGACAGCTACAGTGGCATTGACAATGACATCCTTTTAATTGCCAGTAAAAAAAACTAAATGTGGCCCTACTAAAGAAACAATAAAAAAAAACATTTTTAATTTTTTTCTCCTAAATGCAGGCCTTAATATTTTTAATATTCATGGATAAACATCCTTCTCATAAAGTTCTATTTCCGTCATAAATTTTTAAACTGGTTAAAAAAGGTTCAGAATAAAATTCCACGTTCCATACAAAAAGTGGACATGTCCTTTGAGTAGCAGGGCTTTAAAGTACGTCCATCAATAAATACCAGGGCTAAAAACCAGGTTACGAAATACTTGCAAGTATTATTTTTTTGTACGAAGGAAATTAATTCTTATTTCGAGAGTGATAGGGATTATAATCACACTTGCGTGACAGAATACTTTAAAAACTCAGTAAAAACTACTTGGATATTTGACCAGCCCTCTAACCACGATCGCCCAAAACAATACTGAGAGCGGGATGGCGTTATACGCCTTAAGAGCGGTGTCTCTTATTATTGTTTTAACCTTGCTATAAATGATCATGGTAGGGTCCCAGGGCTAAAAACCAGGTTTCAAATACTTGCAAGTATTTTTTTGTACGAAGGAAATTAATTCTTATTCTAAGAGTGATAGGGATTATAATTGAAAAGTCAAACGAACTTACCTGTAAGTGAAGTTCGACTGTAATTATGCGAAGCTGTTGTCTCGTCCGAAGATGATGAATTAACTAATGTAGTCTCGGCTATTTCACTCTCTGGCGTCACATAAGTTTAAAGAAATATTTCGTAAAACGAAACGCAGCCGCACGTCACTCCCTTTATCTGTAACTAACTTCATTAATTTTAAAACATTGTGATTTTACAACAAAGGGAATTATTAATTATGAATATAATTACCATTCAAAGGGTTGGGTGGGACTTCATCATCTTCGGACGAGACAACAGCTTCACATAATTACAGTCGAACTTCACTTACAGGTAAGTTCGTTTGACTTTTTAATATGCTCACTGTTGTCTCGTCCTCAATGATGAATTAACTAATGTAGATG
Source organism: Schoenobius gigantellus (assembly GCA_963935595.1). Taxonomy (NCBI): domain Eukaryota; kingdom Metazoa; phylum Arthropoda; class Insecta; order Lepidoptera; family Crambidae; genus Schoenobius; species Schoenobius gigantellus. The sequence goes on from OZ012553.1 coordinate 6,436,639, forward strand.
TTCAAAGACTAGTTGTAAAATCAACAACATTCATTAGGATATACAATAATTTGTACACAATAATTATTATTTATATGTAGGAACTACATACATAATTTTACATTCTATTATAATAGTATTGGTAATAAGTAATCAAAATCTTAATTATTATTATCAAGTTTTAAATACAGTTTTGCTGGCAAATTCTTCATTTCAATGATTGGTCTGTTATAGAATCTGTCAAAAAAGTATTTGATTCTCCAGTCCAACCAGCCGTTCTTCGAATATTATCAATATTGATTGACACCTCTTTTAAAAGCTATAGAGCATGAAGCATGTCGTGTGCTGTGTGCCAAAAGAAAAAACTGTAACATCAATTCCACTTTCTTTCATCGTTTGTTTAATCTAACGGCTGATAGTACTGGCTATTACATTTGTATATGGTTTTCTAATTGAAAAAACAAACAAGTTATCACATGTACGAATTACCTTAGTAATGTCCATATAAAATTGCTCTAGCTTGACAGATCTTCTTATTATCATTAAAAAAATGGTAATACTAGGAAAGGTTGGCATCTATTAGGTGCCGATGTCTTAATAATCTTATCTATTTTTATAGTGACACAAACATTTTTTACAATAATATCTTTAATTTCATTTAAGGACAGGTTTGGAGTTCTTTGGCCTTTAGCTAATGCTTATAATGAAACAGTGTTTTTGGTATTTATATCTAAAGAATTACTACCTGAATAGCTATTTTCAATAAAATTGAGTAATACTGACACATCCCATGTAGTTATATTTTGGTGCAGTGGGTCCAGGTTTGAAGAAACCTTTGAAGAGTCTCCTTATACTGCTATCGTTACCTAAATGCGATCCTATCAAAAAAGATAATGCAGATCGTAATGAGTTAAGGCCACCATAAGACAAACCTTCACGGAATCTTTTTGTACAAGAACCTCCGAAATGTAGGTGAAAATACATTCAAATTATTTAGCCTATCTGTTATTATCTTTTCTAACACTTAAGACTCATACAAAAAAGGAGGGAATACATAAAATAAATATTGATTCCAACATATAGTAAATGCATCAATTGCAAATGCATTTGGGTCTGGATGCCAAGAAACATATTAAAGACATTTCATACTGGTTCTTAATGCAAATAAATTAATAGATGGCTGTCCTAAATCTTATAATATTTGTTTAAAATATTTTGTTCCTAATTCCCATTCTGTGATATTTAACTCTCTTCTAGATTCAAAATCATCAATAATGTTCTCTTTGGAATTACTATAGCTTTAAATTTGCACAATTGCCAAAATAGTTTTAGCAATATCATCTATCTAAAATTGTATGACAACATGATATGTTTATTATTGTTATATATTTATATATCTATATTTATGTATCTATCCATTTATATTTATTTATATATTTATATATTTGCATATTTAGTATTCATTTTATCAGCATTTTGTATATCTCATTTAATAGTAACAAAGAGCTTGTAGCTTTTATTATTGTTTTTCCCAATTCGCACACCGTCAACAAACATTATCACATTTTACGGGTTGACTGGTAGAGAATGCCTCCGGCATTAAGTCCGCCTTATGTGTACTTGTTCATATGTTGTACGAAGAAAACTTAAATAAATAAATAAACATCATAGAGGTGAGGGTATTGAACCCCTCCCTGTCTATTAATATAAGATACTGCCATTACATTGTCTATACGTAATAGTATTTTACAATTATTAAGATCTTTTGTTAAGTATTTTAACCCAAAAAATGCTGCTATCAATTCTAAAGAATTTATGTAACTAGCTGTGCCGGCGAACTACGTTTCGCCTTAATAACGGCGAACTTACGTTTCGCCTAAATAACGGCGAACTTACGTTTCGCCATAATAAAAAATAGTTTACGACTTATTCTCAGACCTACTGAATATACACAAAAAATTTCATAAAGATCGGTCAAGCCGTTTCGGAGGAGTTCGGCAACACTGTGACACGAGAATTTTATATATTAGATTTACTTTCTTACTCAGTCTAACTGCCATTAGTTGTCTCAGTATTACATTTGTTTTTTTTATTTTTATTATGAGATTTACAGATTTTAAAATGTTTTTAGTCCACAATGTTAAAACTTGTTTACATTGGTTGTCAAAAACAGTAGAAACTTCATAATTCATATTGAAATTATTATATTTGAAACTGAGATATTTAATTCTTTCTAATTGCTTTGGTGTATAACATACCATATATAGATCAATAAATATTTTATTGCCGGGCACACAGATATTAGAATACCTACCTATAACTTTTGCTAAAAATATGATTGACATAGATTTTTTGTTCTATAATAGCTTAGAGGCAATTTTGTCTTTTTTCTTATTTATTTTTATTAATAAGAAATCCTTATTTGTTTAATGTCTGAAAAGTCATATTTATATTGTTTTGACAGTTTCTATATGAATTATTTATACAAAGGTAGTCTTCTAAATATGATAATTGATATTAAGTATATCCTTTTTCTTTTGTGTGCAATCATTGGTTTCGTGATTTTTGTGAACACAAATGGTGCAGTACATAGTCCAAAAGGTAGAACATTAACTTGGTAATATTTTACCTTAAAAAAGAACCTTATACTTACCATATAATAAGGGTCTTTTTAAAAAATAGAGAAGCTAAATAATAATTTTTGTTAAGTATTTTATACACTGTCCCATAGACTTGAACTTAAAATGAAGAGTACAATTAGGTTTCTTAATTAAAAATATATAGAGAACAGAACTGGTCCCTTTCAGGTTTACAAAATTCTAAGGCTTTTTTATTTAACAATTTAATAAATTTCTACATCTATCATATTTGATTCCGTTTTTGAAAACATATTATTCAAAGAAATATTATTCTGATAAGGTTTTTCTTTAAAGGGAATATATATTTACCCTTGTATCCAAGTTAAAATTGTTTTATCATCAGTAAAATTCTTCCAATTATTGAAAAAATATTTCAATCTGCCTACCTTGGGAACGACTTCATGTTGTGCTGTTTTCCAGCTGTTTTCGCCTTCTTCCTCTCCCTCTGTTTTTTGATGTTGTAAGAGGGGCCCCGCTGATGTAGTAAGAGGGGCCCCGCTGATGTAGTCCTGGGTGTGTAATGATTTTTCATCGCTAGACGGGGAGGACCCCACCAGTTTAAAGACTTCTATACTGGCATATTTACCGTTATATTAGATGCATTCTGTTTTGAAGTAGGTTTGTTTTTTTTTACTTCTTTCTGGAACCAGAAATCAAGTTAAGACCTTAGTAACTTGATTTCTGGACAGATATCGCAGTTTTTATTTTTTCAGACAAATTATCTCCAAAGAGATATATGTCAAAGGTTCTGTTTGTAATAGTGAAACTTTCATGTCCTTATTTTGTGTGGACATAATGAGTGCTCTACACATTCACCTAATGATTGTTGGTTTATGTTCTTTTATGTCATTTTGACACATAACTATAGTGTAGTTCCAAGGCATTATGGAACAGTTGACAGCTGTTTTTGTCTTATTTCAATCAAATGACCTCATTTTTTGATGTATTCACTTATTGCCATGTTCACTTCGGGGTTAAGTTTAGGTGCAATCATTAAAGGGCAGTTATTGAAGGGTTTGTTGTTACTTATCTCATCTCTATCAGTTTTCTTCAAACCATTTTAAAGATATCAGACCATATCTTAATTACTTCTGATTGTCGTGGTATACTCTTAGATTCGTTTGGCTGAATTACACCAAAAATTTCAAGTATTTCATCTGATAATTTTACTTCCTCCTCTATATGTGGTATTTCTATTTGTACTGCTATTTTAAATTTTCTTCATTTGAAACAGATGGAGGTGCATTTTCTCTATCCTCTATAGAGTAATCAAAATTATTGTGCATTGATTTGATATTGTCTTTCATGTTCCAGGTTTTAATATGTAATGATTGCAAACCGTAACCATGTGAGTTCCCGCAGAACTCCCCTTGAAGGTTAATGTTTAGGCAGGAGGGTTCCTTTTCAATGAAGCGTTTAATTTCTAAATTACAATTAATTTATTTCTCCGTTTACAATCGTTTTAGAATTTTACAGTCGAGTTAAGTATTGGTTGCTTCTCGGAAGACGTTTAAATTTTGAAGTGAACGACCAGTTCCGCCTTCTAGGGTAGTGTTGCCAGTTGCGATCCACAGATAATGTTTTGCTGTCCCATAGATGATGTTAAGTGGCGTAAACATGGCCCCGGCCTTGGAAGATCCATCTTCCAACGAGTTAATCGCTTACTTCAATCTTGTTGCTGCAGTAGTGGACAAATCTTAGAAAATGCCCGACGAATGATTCCAGTAGAAGTGCGTATATCTGCAACTCTTCGTATTCCATCACTCCCAGGATAAACGCGTACTATACGCCCCATCTTCCATTTGAATGGTGGTACACCGTCCTCCTTGACCAGTACAAGACTATCAATAGCAATGTCTTCTCCCTCCGTCTTCCATTTTGTTCTCGTCTGAAGCTCTGCGACATACTCCTTAGACCAACGCTGCCAGAAGTGCTGACGCAGCTGCTCGATTCTGTCGTAGCGTGATAAAGATGCAGCGGAGACAGTGCACGGAGGGACACGCTCCATACAAGGGCGGTCATAAATAGTTAAAGTCCTGTTACTATCAATACATTGTATTATTTTAGTGACTTATAGTTGTAAAAGTGTTTTAGGAACATTAAAATGGAAGAAGTACATGTATTTACGGAATAAAAAACGTTTACTTCAGTAAAAAACAAATATAAACAATAACATACTTTTACCTAAATTTATCATGAACAAACACTTAAAAATTGGAATGTAAAACATATATTTTAAATAAAATAAGAGTCAAAACATTGATAACATTATTTAATTATAATAAAATAATAGAAATAAATAAATTAAAATTAATTAAATACAAAAAAACAAAACAACTAACAAAATACAAATAAATTATTCTTATTCTAACAATATTAAACATGTAACAATTCTATTACACTTTGTGACAGAGTATTTTTCTTTTTAGGGGGAAGTTTCCGAAGACTTGTAATATAAGGATCTGAATGTAATAATAGTCGTTGTATTAAATCTTGATTGGTAACTTCACGTGACATTTTTCGAGTGTGACTTCGTCTATAAATTTTGATATACTTATTTGTCGCTTCAGCAGCTTCTTCGGAAAGTTCTCCTATAGATAACAATGCATAACTTATAATATCTGATCCATGTACGAGCACCTTGTGGACAGAAGCAGGAAGACTATACCACGGATATTCCTCGACCAGGCTGTATGCTGTTTGTAATGCATAGTCTTTAAACTTGCATTCATTAATTTTATGTCCAGAAGATAACGTTTGTAATATTACACAACAACGATCTATGAGATCCTTATTCAAACCTGTAATTTCAGCAGATACAGCTGATTCCAAAAAAAACTTCCTGGCCGTGTTTCCGTCGTTAGACTTCCCGCTTCCACCACTACGCGGCTTGTCAACTATTAAACCTAATCGTTCCCTAAACTGGGACTGTACATATTGTTTTTTATTTGATAACAATTGTTTATCACTATCTAGCCTAACTTGCCATTTTTTTATGTCTAATCTATATGAAAGATGAATAAAATATTCGAAGAAACGTATCCAAGAATGTAGTGGTGATAATCCAAATTGGTATCTACTCTCTATTACAGGTTTTTGTAAACATTCGTTTATTTTATTCATCTCTTTAGGGGTAGCATTACATATATAACATCTACTTGTAGATGTTTCACTTAAAGCACTACAAATTTTACCATCTACCATTGAAAGCTGCAACTTATGAGAAACGACCAATTCACGATTGTCGATCTGAATAAAAGTAGGTTGCAAACTTTCAATTTTATCCTTAAAATAAGCTTCCTCTTGCAAAGACACTGCTGTGCTTTCTTTCAAAAATTGAAATCGAATAGGACGGCAGTACCTAGTGGAAGAGGGTCGAGGATTTTTCCATAAAATTTTACAATTATCTTCAGCTAATTTTACAATAATTTGAAGGGGTACATAAGATGTTACAAACAAACTACTATCTTCTAAAGTTGAATCTGAAAAAAATTGTTTGTATTCACTATGTCCAGTGCTGCCATCGAATCCCCATTTCCCAAGTAAAGAGATATTAGACAAACAATCATCAGGAATCTGATCTAAGACCTCTTTTTGAGATTCAAGGATTCGAGAAGCTGTGTGATCAAAAAGACTTTGTAATTCAACTTCAGCTGAAGACTCGGAAACAGTTATATTAGAAGGGTAACATCTCTGTTTCGCTTTAGTAATTTGTTGGTAACATGGTAATACATTAGGAGAAATCTTACTATTAACAAAGTTTTTAATTAATAAATACTGATGTTTTGTCAACTGAGCATCAGTCACAAGTGACAAGACATCATCAGTGCTAACTCTAGATATACACGAATCGAATGAACAGTCTGAAACATCAAGAAATGCACTCACAGTAGAATCATCAGACTTTGACAAATCAGCTACTCTCCGACGTTTAGTCCTTTTACTACATTGCGTAAAAGGTTTTCGAGGACGACCACGTGAATGACACGGCGACGTTTCAGACGGAGTACATTGCTTATTGTTTTTCACAAGTTGATTTTTTTCAATAACATTAAACCAATCGGAATTCTTATATAAAAGCTTGGTTTTATCCCTATTACATTTTTTCCAGAATCGAGCAATAGCTTTACATAAATTATTAACAATTTTCTCTAAATAATGAATATCAATGTTCTCAGCATCGTTCAGAGTAGTCAACAAACTTTGTAGGACTTGACGACACTTTTCCGAGTCATTATCGGTATTGACAGTTAGCCATATTTCAAGAATATGCATTCTTGAAAACGAGCATATATATAAATTACCTAAAACAAAAAAAAACGGTTAAAATTCAGTCACAAAACCTACACAAAGCACTAAGACTAAATAAACTAATTTCGTAGCAAATGCTACGAGATAATCTGGCAACCGTAGCACCCTTGTCATCGCCAAAAGGGCAGATAAGGGCAGCCAAGTTTTAATTTTCCTAAGATAAGAAAGTCTAAAGATTATGGTGCAATATACCTCCATAGTCGGAGCGAGTGGGAACATATTTAAAAGTTTATTCAAACTTTGAATATTAAAATATAATACTCCAAGAAAAGTCGCCTCGTAGCAATGACATACTAAAGAAAATATATACTAAGATACAATTAAAATAAAAATATTAATTATTACATACCCTGTTCTTGGATATCCATTTCAGAAAAAACTCACACAGCACTCACAGGTCCCGCAATGACAACAAATGACGTCACGCTTTTTAATGACTCACTGATAACAGTATTTACGATTGGCGATGCGCTCTCTTTGAATGCACAATAGATAATGAAGGCGCACTCTAATTACTGACCTATTTATAGTTTCAGAAGGTACCGCAACTATCCAATGTAACGACAAGGAATAAAATGTAAAACAAGAAAGCAGGTTTTTAAGATTTATGACCTATGGATGTCCCACAGTGCAGTGGTGAGATCAGTACTTGCAGGCGCAGTCATCGATCGGCCTATAAGGAAGTGAGCTGGTGTCAAGGGATTAAGATCTGAGGGATCTGAGGAAAGGGGAGAAAGCGGACGAGAATTTAGTATGGCTTCGATTTGTGCCAAGATCGTGCTGTATTCCTCGTAGGTTAACCTAGCGTTACCAACGATACGTCTAAGGTGATACTTACACGATCGTACCCCACTTTCCCAAAGTCCGCCAAAATGAGGAGAGTATGGTGGAATGAATTTAAATTTAATGCTATTGTTTGCTGCGTAATCCACAATATCATTTGAATTATTTTCAAAAAATAATGGCAATTCCTTTTCCCCACCAACAAAATTTTTGCCATTATCTGAGTAGATAATATCAGGTTTACCCCTTCGACTTATAAACCGTTTTAAACTCAATATGTAATCTTTAGAAGACAGACTAGTAACGAGTTCCAGGTGCACAGCTTTAGTTAAAAAACATACAAATACACATATGTAGGCTTTAGTTAGACGAGAACCTCTGCCCTTTTTATTTAAAATATATACCGGACCGGCATAGTCGACTCCGGTTCTTTGAAACGAGAACCCAGCATCAAGTCGATCCTTAGGTAAATCTCCCATAATAGGTACGAGAGTTTTACCTCTCATTCGCGTACACGTTACGCATTCACGAACGATCCTCCTTACCAAATTTCGAGCGCTCAGCGGCCACCAACATTCACGAATAGAAGCTAAAAGCAGCTGAGGGCTGGCGTGTAATAAACGTAGGTGTTCGTGCCTGATCAACAACTTCGTAAATGGATGCTTACTACACAAAAGTATTGGATGTTTTTTATTAAATGAAAATTCTGTGCAGTTTTTCAATCGTCCCCCAACTCTTATAATATTATTAGAGTCGATAAATACGTTTAATCCAGATATTCGTTTACTTTTAATTGTTTTTAGTGAGTTACCTTTACTCAAGCAATCATAAACATCGGGGAATGATTGTATTTGCGTATGCCGTACTAACAAACATTTCGCCGCGTTGAGCTCACTTACTGATAAAGAACCGGTTTGCCAGCTTTGCTTGTTGCGCGTACGCACATTGTGAATGAAACGCAAAGCGTATGCGAATGTTCTTAATAATTTATTATATGAGGAATATTTATCGAATTGAATTAAATTATTTTCTGTACATGAACTAGTTAAATTAATAATTGTATTTGACTTTAATTCGGGTAATAGATCTGGAATTGTAAATTCCGTATTTAATGATTCGAGACTATGCAAAAACGTTGGACCGTGCCACCACAGCTTGTTGTTTATTAACGAGTCGAGATATTGTCCGCGGGATACTAAATCGGCTGGATTGTTCTCACTGCTAACGTGTAACCAAACTGAGTCACCAGTCAGTTCATTAATTTCTACCACACGGTTCTGTACAAATGTTTTGAGCGCATGAGGTGACATTCGTAGCCAACCGATAACTATAGTCGAATCTGACCAGAAAAATGTTTTTGTAAAATTTAAACGTAACAATTTTTTTATTTTTTCGTATAGCTTTGCCCCAACTAATGCTGCACAAAGTTCTAAGCGGGGAATACTTGTAGGCTTTAATGGCGCAACTTTACTTTTTGCACACAATAAATGCACTGATACGCTATTGATATCGTTACTATTATATGTACGAACGTATGCACAGGCACCGTAGGCTGTTTGCGACGCGTCAGTGAATATATGAAGTTCAATTTGTTCTGGATTATCACTCAACACTCCACGGGGAATGCGCAACGTAGGCAATACGTGTAAGGATTTTATAAAACTATCCCATTCCTTAGCGATACTTGGAGGCACAGTAGTGTCCCAATCTATTTTACATATCCACAGCTTTTGTAATAATATTTTAGGTATTATAACCGCTGGTGAGATGAGACCTAACGGGTCATAGATTTGTGATATTACGGAAAGCATTACACGTTTAGTTAACGTACTTGTATTATAAATATTTTCTACCTCGGTAGTAAAGTACCATTGATCCGAATAACTCAACCAACCCAAACCTAGCGTTTTATTTTGTGTATGCTCACCTATAAAGTATTGTTCCGTATCACTTCTGTTACCTACATCCGAATTAAATGTCCACTTACGTAATGGAAACCCACCGCTCTTTAAAACCTTTGATGTTTTTTCGCAAATTTCGATCAAAGCGGCTTGATCGTCATGGCCCGTTATCAGGTCATCCACGAAAAAGTCATCGTTGATGGTGCGAGATATGACGTCGTCTCCACATTCAGCTGCTAGCTGACGTAAGCACCGCATACTTAAATAAGGTGCTGATGCGGTTCCGTAGGTGACAGTTTTTAACTGATACGTGTCTAACGAACTAGTAGGATTATCGCGCCAAAGTATCAACTGTAATTTTCTCTGATCAGGTTGTATGCTCACTTGGCGAAACATCTTCTCAACGTCCGCACAAGCGACATATTTGTATTGTCTAAACCTCAAGAGAATTGAGAAAATGTCGTTTTGCAACGCTGGACCAGGTAGCTGGATGTCGTTAAGTGATTTATTTGAGCTCGTTTTGGCACTAGCATCGAACACTACGCGCAATTTTGTAGTGCTGCTGCTTTCCCTCACTACGCCATGATGAGGAAGATAATAATGAGGCTGAATTGGTGGTTCGATTTTCACCATATGCCCTAAATAATCCAATGCCAAATCTATGTACTCTTGCATAAATTCGCAATATTTTCGTTTATACTCTTGTGAGCGTTCAAATTTTCGTTCAAGTGATAGAAATCTAGTTTTAGCCATCGTATAAGAATCCCCAAGTGAGTTTTCATTCTCCTTTAAGGGTATGCGAACTGAAAATCTACCATCTTTTTCACGTTTAGTGGTATTTAAAAACAAATTCTCACAAAAGCTCTCATCCTTTGTTAAGACATTTGTTTGAACTGGGTTTGGAATGCTTTCTAGCTCCCAAAACCTTCTAAGCTGAGTGTCTAAGTCTATATTTTGGGAAAAATTACACTGAATTTGATTATTAATGCGCAAATTCTTTGTGTAAATAGGCCCCGACAATAGCCACCCTAACTTAGATTCGCGTAAATAAGGACCCGAAGGCAAACGTATAAAATTCGTATCTATAAGATCCCAGAATTTGTCGGCACCTATTAACAAGTCAATCTGAGACGAGACATTGAAAGTAGGGTCAGCGAGTTCAATATTATCTGGAATGCTTAGTAATTTCGCGTCGATGTTCACTGCCGGTAAACTGCTTGTTATACGCGGCAAAACAAAACATTCGAGTTTCGTATTAAAATTGCAATGTTTAGAACGTATAAGTATTTCGCATAATTGATTTGCTTGGGTTATAGTTTGACCTACACCCGATATAGAAACAGTGGACTGTATAAAAGACGTATTAAGACGTTTACATAATTCGCTTGAAACGAAACAGTGCTGGCTGCCGCAATCAAGCAGCGCCCGCGCTGTGTGGTATTCATGTTTATTGTCTGCCACCTCTACTAACGCAGTACACAATAATACGGGCGACGGCGGTCGGTTCCCTCCGAACGTCTCGTTTCCGCGAGTAGAATTATTTGCTTTGGCAGACAGTGATAACGTATGCAGCGATGACGTATATGGTTGGTGCACCCCACTCGGACTTGCTACGGGTTCGACCGGCAGCGGCGGCGTACACGCAGTGTTATCGAAGAAATGAAGCAAACTATTATGCTTGCGAGAACATTGTTTACATGGCCCGAATAGACAAACACTAGCTTCATGCCCTATGCGTAAACAATTTTTACACAATCCTTTACTCTCAACGAATTTCAGCCTTTCACTCACGGATAAATTAAGAAAACTGATACATGTGTACAGTGCGTGATTGTGATTACATAAAGTGCAAGTGCGTACGCTCTTATTTAAATTGGAAGATTTCGACTTAGTGTTACCTTCGTTATTTGTAGAAACAAAACTATGAACGTTATTTGTGGTTTTGTTCAAATTGTGACCTTTATTTTCGTGAAACACTGGCCTATCTTTTGACTTAGTGCTAGATACGTTAATCATTTCTAGCATGTCTGCTCTGTTTTTGAGAAATGAAAGCAGATCTTCCAATTTAATTTTAGAGTGTGATTGTTGGATAGATAACGATCCTTTGTACGTTTCCCACTCACGTTCCGTTACGGCGTCTAGCTTAGTGACAATTAAATAAATAACTAAAGTGTCCCATGACTGAGTAGGTTCGTCTAACGTTTTAAGCGCCCGTAAATTACGCAATATGGTATCGATTAGTTTTCTAATGAGTAAAGGTGATTCTTGTTTTATTGGCACAATATTAAATAACGCTTTTACGTGGTTACTGATTAGTAGTCTAGTGTTATGATATCTATTCGGAATGCGTAGGTATTATCCTGGCGGCCCTCGCCATAGAATCTAAAGGAATTATGGATTCTCACATCCGCATAGTCTCTGATAGTGCTTCGGTACTCAAATCCCTAAACAAAACCCATGTCACTTCGGAACTTGTATTGGAATGTCACAATGTGTTAGAACGAATTGTGATTTCCAACCGGAACACAGTGACACTACAATGGATAAAAGGACACAGCGGATCACTGGGCAATGACGCGGCCGACGAGCTGGCTAGGAGGGGATCCGACATAACGGCTTTCGGACCCGAGCCCATCGTACCAATTCCCTTCAGCCAGATTCGCGGATGGCTGCAAGAGCTCACTCACACACAAGCACAAGACCACTGGTTCTCGACTCCAGGGTGCAGAAAGTCAAAGGAAGCCATGCCAATCCTAAATAACAAACTGACCAGACGCATATTGCGTCTGGACAGGAACAGTCTGCGGCTGGTGACGGGAACCATCACTGGACACTGCTCACTAAACAAACACTTCCACACCATAGGCATAACAGATAGCCCCCTATGCAGAGCATGCTTAGGGGCCGAGGAAACGGTGTCACATGTGCTCCTTGAGTGCACAGGTGTCACCGAAATACGGAAAAACACCCTTGGATCTCCCAATTCTGTTACAGAATCTCTGGACAGACTCGGAGATCTCATACGCTTCTGGAGGGAGGTGGGCTGGCTGGAGTGACGGCCGCCCTCACGTACAATGGTCCACCTTAGGGATTAAGTGCGGAAACCGACCCCGATAACATGATATCTATTCTCAAGTAGCTCCCATGCATGAATGTAATTAGCCGATGTGAACTCTAAAGCACTAATTACTTGTCGAGCGTTTCCGTGTAGTGATGATCTAAGATAATGAAATTTTTGAATATTGTTAAGGTCGGATCGCTCGTGAATCATTGTAACGTATAAATTTTTAAATTCAAGCCATTAATCGAATGATCCGTCAAAACTTGGCAATTTAATTTCAGGCAGTTTAACGTTTGAAGTAACGGTATTTTTTAAATATTGAGCAGGTTCATCATTGCTTTCGCTAGCAATAAGACAATTTGCTACGGCCATACTAGTGAAATAATCAGATTCAACCGATTCTACGTATTCTAAATTACAAGCTATATCGCTTTCCGAAGAATAAAGTTCGATATCACTTTGCACTAAATGAAATCTCTGGAACACGTCATTAGCTGTCTGTATACGTAGTTTCATCTCCGCAATTTGAATTTTAGTCAAATTAGGACTCGAAAATGACTCAACGTATTTTTTGAATTGAGTTAATCTGCCCTTCAAAGTACCCCTCACTTTCCTGAGATCATCTACTGGCTTTCTTTTATTAGGAGAATGCGAAGGAACAGACACTTTAATGCTATCACTATCCATCATTTTAGCGGTCTTTTAGAAAAGTTAAGAGTACTCACGTTTAAGTAACGGCTTTTTTGGCTGGAAATTTGAATATTCCAGACACAGCAACACGACCACGAACACGATCCAAGACGATACTGAAATTTAACACGATTTTAGCACACAATCGTTTAGGATAGGATAAGAAAAGGAACAAAGACCTGACCGTTACTGCGGTGATGAAGTGATCTTCGCTTAGCTGCTTCAATCTTCAAAATCCGTCTCGATGGACCAAATGTTTAGGCAGGAGGGTTCCTTTTCAATGAAGCGTTTAATTTCTAAATTACAATTAATTTATTTCTCCGTTTACAATCGTTTTAGAATTTTACAGTCGAGTTAAGTATTGGTTGCTTGTCGGAAGACGTTTAAATTTTGAAGTGAACGACCAGTTCCGCCTTCTAGGGTAGTGTTGCCAGTTGCGATCCACAGATAATGTTTTGCTCTCCCATAGATGATGTTAAGTGGCGTAAACAGTTAGGTAATTATAGTAATGATTGCAAACCATAACCATGTGAGTTCCCGCAGAACTCCCCTTGAAGGTTAGGTAATTATAGTAATGATTGCAAACCATAACCATGTGAGTTCCCGCAGAACTCCCCTTGAAGGTTATGTTTATTGTAAGTACTTTACTTACGTACGTACTTTCCACAGAATTTCAATAGAAACATTGTGCTTTTTAATACACATACACATTGTAACTTCGTAACACACACTGATAACTTCTTGATCCAAATTGGGCAATTTTTCAAATCTATGTTGTACTTTTCTTATTTTTCTCAATAAATGAGCTTTTTCCCTCTCGGGAGATCTTTTACTTATTGTTAAATAATTATTTACTGAAATTTATTTAACAACCAAAAGAAAATACGTGACGCCGTTGAAATGACATAAAAACCGAATGAAGTTAGTTACAGATAAAGGGAGTGACGTGCGGCTGCGTTTCGTTTTACGAAATATTTCTTTAAACTTATGTGACGCCAGAAAGTGAAATAGCCGAGACTACATTAGTTAATTCATCATTGAGGACGAGACAACAGTGAGCATAATCACACTTATTGCGTGACAGAATACTTTAAAAACTCAGTAAAAAATACTTGGATATTTTAACATATATAATGTCGTAACTGTTTACTTTCTAATAGTCGGATCGCCCAACCGACCGATGACGCGAAATGAGACATACGAAATACTTTCAAGTAATTTATCAAGGTAGCTCACCTACTTGATAAATTACTTGAAAGTATTTCTATGAAAATCAAAACCCTGTTGTAATGAACTTAAATTTGTAAAAATTAGGTAAAAGTTGTAAAAATTAGGCTAGCAAAACAGACATATTAAGGTTTGGAAGTATTTATTTTAGTCGCTGCGTTTGTCTGCCTTATTTGTGTGTAAGTAAGGCATAATGTTATCCCATGATACTTCAGTTTTTACAACGCGAGGTGCTACGCGGGCCGCGTGGCACGTGCCGCGTCTAGTAAAATACTTTCAAAATCTTGCAAGTGTTTTCTGCCGGGTATTTATTTTTCATTACTCATACTCTGAAAGTAGGTCTGAAGTTGCCTGAGGAGCGGGTTGAAAGTAATACTTTTCAGCCCTAGGGAGAATCACTTTCAACTGACAGCTGCTGTCAAATTTAAAAAAAATTAGTTCTTTTTTCACATTTTTATTGAATCATGTTCCGACTTTCTATACAGCCACCAATTACAGCGCGATGCAGGTGCGGAGCCAGCCCTCAAAAAAGGTTGTGGTATCAGGTGGGTAAGAGCCACCCGAAAATCGGAAAATGCGAGACGAAGTATGATTTCGCTCATGATTGATATTGTGCATTCCGACAAAGGAGATGTTTACCAAACATATCGTAATATGAATTAATGTAACCGCCATCAGCCGATTTTGCAGGAGAGGCAAAAAACTAATTTGAAAATAAGAAAAAATGTAAGTTTTTATTTACTTAAGTACTTATCCTTATGAAATTATGTTTCTTTTTTTTTATAAACGTCGCCCCACACTTGGATTTTCTCCTGTGTCGTGGGTGCAGTTACAAACATAGAATATCAGGTAAAACACACCACCTGTAGCAAGATACTGGAAGCATTTCAGATAAACGCCCGCATGTTACTGCGGGAGCTCCTGGGAGGGGCGAGGGCTGTGGTCTATAACAACGACACCGGAACTGTGGTGGCGGGAATTCACCCTATAGATAAAAGGCAAATGGCGGCGTACAGTGCCGCGGCGGGCATGGTGCTGGTGGATCATGTAGCGACTAAGGAAAGGGGAGTCCTCACATTATGCACACCAATTGAGGACCCAATAGTGGTAATTGCCAGGTGCACCCGTTTTATGTTGGAGGACCGAATTCTAGAAATGGCAGAAACCATGAGCGGAACTTGGGTCTCCGAACCATGGGGTAAACTGGCGATCAGATGGGTGGACGGTGTGCCGGGGTGCGGGAAGACTACGTGGCTCCTCAACAACTTCCAAATGAAGGAAGACATGATAATCACTAGCACACTCGAGACGGCAAAAGAACTGTCGGACAAAGTGACGACTTGATTTGGGGCGGTTGTAAGGGGGAAAGTAAGAACCATTGCCTCGGTCCTCATCAATGGGGTGGGAACATCAAAGCGCCTTTTGGTGGATGAAGCTCTACTAGTTCATTTTGGAGCTATCTACATGTGTTATGGAAGCCCTGCCGCCATTACGTCGATAACAGAAAAGCTTGCTGGCGATCCATGAAGCACAAGGACTAACATACGATCACGTGGTTGTGCTCAAAGGAGCAGAAAGGAAGAACCCTGTCCATGATAGTGTTCCCCACGCGGTGGTTGCCATAACGAGACACACAGTATCCTGCACCTACTTCTACCGGGAGCTGAAGGAGGACGACGCAATTAGACGTCTCATTGCACATCCCAGTACAGGAACAGATGAAGAGGTGGTAGAATATAATGAAAAAATGATGCTCAGAGCCCTATCAAGCGCAGACCTTGCAGAATAACAAACATCAACCCTGGAACCCGAAGTGAATACATAGGCATAAATAGGGAAATGTTAGCATAGGTTACTTAAGAGCACTCGTACAATAAGAATATTGCGATGATACATAGTATATAAAATTTTAAACTAAGCTAATTTGATTGAGTTGCGCAACTCACATTAAAATAAGAGTAGTCGTAAGTTTTAAAATAATTTAATATTATATAGAATGGATCAAAACGAAACCTAAAAAAATGAAAAAGGCACGGACCACGAGTCTGTGGAGAGTTAACTATGTAACGGAACGCATTGAGTTTTAAGCATTCGTTACAAATAGGGAATAATAAAATACATCATGCAATGTAAAACTTGATAGTTTCTCAATTATTCTAGGGTAAATTGGCAAAAATGCTTAATGACAATAGGTCTGCTTTGGTGCATACTATGTACATAGAGAATTTAAATAAATAAATTAAATAAAGCTTCAATTAAATTTAGAAAGTCAATTAAGAAACAAATAATTAGAATAGTGGCCTAATAGAGTCATGTAAACATTGAGAATAGACCCCGTATTAGACGCCTGCCTGTCGACGCGGCTGTTGTGCATAAATGCATGTAAAAATGTATTAAATATAGTTGGTACAAGCGATTATGAATTCTAACAGCGGAATATTTTCTCATATTTTGATATCAAAATGGCGTGTCATCCCCGCGTCTGTCGAGATCGCGGCGTCGCTAGTGATGGTTCAGCTTGCGCAGCTCGCCGAGATCGCCCAGATCGCCTTGTCGTTTTAAGTATAAATAGGTCGGTGGTTGGAAATCGGGAGCTCATTTTTCGCGGGTCGTCTTACCGGGAGCTTCAAAGCAAGCCTCGAGTGCATTGCGAATTCTATCCAAGCCGGTTGGTTTTTAACGCGTTCTTTGATATTGTGTATTTAATTCGAATTAATTTGTGATTGCAAATATTGTGAATTTCAAAATATTAGTATACGAATCCGAATATCGAATTGTGACGACCTAAACACTGACATGGTTCGGTGGGCCTCGGTCGGGTTACCCTATGGTGACAGCAGACCTGGGTTTTAACTTCCTTCGGGGAGGGCGTTGTTTGGAACATATCAACGCAGTCACTCTTTATCAACATAGTGGCTCAAGTTCCCTGGTTTCTTTGAGAAGTGTTTAGCGGCGGGGGGACTGTCGAAGTAGACCCATGCCTTAATTGCACCCGTTTAGCTACGCATGGACTAAAGAAGTCGGTCTCCTACTTATATATTTATATATACACCACGTATATAGGGCTTGTGAACACACGGCGATCCCAATCCAGTTGCCCGTGCTCACACTTACACGAGTATAGGGAAATAGGTACACAGAGGCCCTTCTCACCTCGCCTTTCATTCTTTTAAGTTAGTTAGGTGTCTTACATTGCACTTCGTAAGACAACAGAACACACCACACGATTAACGTAATAAAAAGGATTTGATCCTTAGCTTGCTATCTTCTCATTAATTTAGCAGATTAGGATTATAAAGTAGACATGGGTAGGATAATAGGCAGGATAGGAAATTAGAATGGGAACTAGGAATAGGGTGATAGGGATAGGATCATTAGATGTTGCTAAGTATCATTTGATGATAGAGTTACGGTTGAGCTAGGCTAGAAAGGTAGGGAAAATTTGAATTTAAAATCAAGGAAATAGCTGAGTTTCATGGAAACTACTTCTCAGTGAGAAGGTTTATAAAGTTTGGAGGAGTCAATTTGAGAAATAATGAATATTATTAATAAATTTAACTAGTAAGGAAATGCTCTAAAAATGGAAATTGTTCAAAGTTATAATGAAATTAATATCATGATAAATTAAATACTCTTCAATTTTCCAAGTCAAAATGACTAATTGAAATGTAAATAGAATACAGCTATTAAATATTCTAAAGTATGTCCTTAAATGTTGATATGCAATAACATGATTATAAAATCATATGAAATGATTCTTTATTATGTAAATGGGAAAATTATCCATTGTTTGCTATTAATTATGGCATGTTAATTCAGTGTTATTCAGGTGAGCCAAAGGCAGCCTACAACAATGACTCAAAAATAAAAGGGTGTATGTTGTTATCTTCAAGTCTAACCAGAAGTTAATATTGCTGTGGTTAATATTACTGTATTTACTTAACAAACTATAATTTATTAAAGAAATTGAAGATATTTAGTTCATCTACAAACTAATTTCATACTAGGTTTCTAAGGGAAAGTTGTTTCTTTTAACATTATGAAATTGCTTAAGTAGCTAAAGATTAATAGGATGCATAGCAATCAATGGAATAGGTGTATTAGGGAGTAGTTGTATCATTCTTTTGTTTCCTAAAAGAACTAGGGTTAATTGCGGCATGATATGGATTCCTTTATGACCACTAGATGATGACTGGCTAAACGTTGTTAGAATAAGAGTTATAAAGATTTATTACTATGAATCATATTTAATATGATTAGACAGAGAGAGAAGTAGTGAAGGTGAATGTTAATTAATTATAAAATAGCTATTTTAAACCTGCACCTGGGTCGTAAGCCCCAGGCACTACATTTGGCTCTCCTCTGTAATGTATATAATAAATCTAATAGGTTTTGTAGGGAAACTTTTAGAACTATTAAATAGGTAGGGGCCTGCGATGAGGAACTTCCGTGTGGTTTTGGAAGGGGGGAGTGTATAAGGCAGGTTTGGCATAGACACTCACCATGTGGAGCGAGGCTGGAGCTCACCATTTTCTCATCAGGTATTAAATACCGATTAGGTAGAACATTTCCTCATTAGGTTTTAATGTCAGTTAGGTAGGAGTAAGACTTTACCATTTCCTCATTAAGTTTTTAATGCTGATTAGATAGGAGTAAAAATTAGATTTTGTTTATCTTGGTAGATTAGATTTTTTAGTCTGTTTTTTAGTTAGAAATAAGGTGGGGGTTATATTTATATTATATTAGGATTAGGTTAGGCTAGGATTTAGGGTTTCGGTTGGGTTTAGAGTAGAGTAGGATAGTGTAGAGTAGCTCGGAGAGAAGAAGGGGTGGGGGGGGTTGTTACAACTATGTATTAAAAAAAAACATCAGAATATCACATGCACATACGCCCAGACCGGAACAAATTTCTGTAGGCCATACAAAACATTTGTCCCGATTCCCGAACGGGAATCGAACCCGCGACCCGTTGCGCAGTAGGTGATCACTCGACCTCTGCGCTAAACGTGTCGTCAAATATCAATAATCTTATATATTTATTTTTATTTATTGCAAAAGATTCACCAACAACATAACATTACACATTAGTATTACACATTATAAGACTTAAACTAAATGTTATGTCTTTACAGGTAAATACAGCTTTTTCTTACTATTACTAAGATGAAACTAAATTAAATTTTAACCTAATAATTACAAACAATTTATTTAATATATGTTAAGGGCAATTGACTCTTTCTACACACAGCCGTTTAAACGCGGAATCAGAGAGATGAAAGATATCAATACTGCAGTCATCCAAATCGTTATATGTATGCATACACCGATATAATGGGGCACACTTACCAAGATTGGTTTTGCAATGAGGCAGTCTGAAGGTGTCCGACATTGGATGCCTAGGGATATGATAGGGTACAGAAAGGCCAACCCATTTGAGAAGATCGGGACATTGTAATTTACCATGTACAAGCTTATGTAAGGTTAATAGGTCCAAAAGTTTACGCCTGTTTTTTAGGGAAGTTAATTTAAAATGTGAAAGGCGTGAAACGTAATCAGAGCCGCGTGGACAATCTCGACTACGATATGCTAGGTAACGTGTAAAATTCCTTTGAATACGTTCAATTCGATCCGAGTGAACCTTATAAATGGGATTCCATACACTTGAAGCGTACTCAAGGTGACTACGAACAAGAGCATTAAACAGTATTATGAGAGTGTGAACGTTTTTGAAGTCCTTACCAATCCGTTTTATCAAACCCAACAATTTCCAAGACAATCCCACAATTTTATCAACATGATTAATAAAATTTAGCTTACTGTCAAGCAATACACCAAGATCGCGAATAGTAGATAATTCTATTAATTTCTGGCTAGATATGTTGTACGAAGAATGAAAAGGATTTTTTTTCCTAGTAAATTTTATATGACTACATTTTTTGGGATTAAGTATCATTTTATTCGCAGCACACCATTCATGAATACCATCTATATCCTTTTGTAATAGAATAACGTCAATTTCATTATTTATAGATTTATATAACTTTAAGTCATCAGCAAAAACAGAGAATTTACTATATTTTATTGAATCTGAGATATCATTTATGAATACTAAAAAAAGGATGGATCCAAGATGCGAACCCTGAGGTACACCAGAAATAGAAATGTATTCATTTGACTTAAATCCATGAACTATTACACTAAGAGTTCGCTCCCTTAAATATGAGCTTAACCAACGTAGGAGATCTCCGTGGATTCCGTATGCTTCTAGTTTCGCGAGAATACCATGGTCAACCATATCGAAGGCGCTAGAAAAATCGGTATATATGGAATCTACCTGCACCTGATTATCCACACAATTTATTAAGTCAGTAACATAAGCCATTAAGTTGCTGACCGTTGATTTGCCTGTTAGAAAGCCATGTTGAGCATCAACTATAAAACTCCTGAGATAATTCGTCAATACAGGACAAACCGTAGCCTCAAATATTTTCGCAAACTGACTTAAAATTGATACAGGCCGATAATTCTTGACATCATCTTTTTTACCTTTTTTAAAAATAGGAATAATATTAGAACGCTTCCATTTGGAGGGAAATGTGCCTGTATTAAAAGATTTTTCAAATATAAGCTTCAAAGGAAGTGTCAAGAACTTTGATGTCTTTTTAATAAACAATGCCGGAATGCCATCGGGACCGGCCCCTTTGCTAGCATCTATCGATTTGATAACCTTGTCTATTTGACGTTCAGTAAACACAATGTTATTGAGTGAGTTTTGTGGGTATCTGTCGGTTAGAACAGGGGGTTCGGAATTATCTGGTTGCGAGAAACTCGAAGAGAAGTGCGCAGCAAAGAGGTTACATATACCTTCACCACTGGATGCTTTTGTGTCGTTTAAGAACATTTGATCAGGAATCGGAGATAACGAACCTCGGGCCTCATGGATGAATGACCAAAACTTTTTAGGAGTACGCTTTATTGACAACTCTATACCGGCAACGTAGTTACAGTAACATGTTGATATTAAGGATTTGATACGACGGTTGCAGATTTTGAGCTCTAAGCCATCCCTAGGATTCTTATATTTCCGACGGATTTTTTCCTTCTCATTAATCATTTTTATCAAGCTGCGAGTAAACCATATTGGATATTTATAGTTACGCAAGTGCGATTTAGGTACAGTTTCATCAATAACAGAACGAATGATATTATAAAATTTGGAGACTGCAACATTGACATCACGCACCTGGCCAAATTCGAAAACCCAGTCGATTTCACTCAATTTCAAATTAACTTTCCCATAATCTGCTTTTTTAAAATTGTGTGTAGCAAACGTTTTGCCTTTCAAAACACTATGAAAAGGTATATCAATGAATATTTCTATAGCAGGGTGATGTTGGTCGAGTTTACTAATTGGATATTGACATTCTGTTACACTTACATTATGAAAATTGCATAAGATGAGATCAAGAACTCTACTGTTATAATTTTTTATACAGTTGAACTGAAATAAATCATTAAGAGATAGGAAGTCAACCAGCTGATAACCCAAGTTACAAGAATAATTTGAAGGAATCATTTTTTTACTGTCAGTGTCACAAGACCAGTTTATGAAGCCCAAGTTAAAGTCGCCAACAATTATCGTATTACAGGGACATGATTGCATAACAGTACTACAGTTTTCGAGATATTCTTCCAATATGTTAACTGTTACAGGCGGAGGCAAGTAAACTGCACAAAATACAAATTCAACATTTTTTCCATTTATTACCGCTTTAACGGAAACCCACAGGTCCTCAAACTTGCTCTCAAAATGATCTATTCTTCTAGATTTTATTGTTTTTAAGACTGCTATGAGTACTCCACCTCCATTTTTACCCGCCAAGCAACTAGTATTTCGGTCACGTCTATATACATGGTAGTTAGTGCCAAACAGCTCGTTATTATGTATTGTATCATCCAACCATGTTTCGGTTCCCACAATGATGTCATAATTATTAGCTAAACAGGCCAAACGTATATCAGTGATTTTGGTCTTCATACCTCTAAAATTTTGATAATACACGTTGAATTTTACGTTTAACCTACGGACAGAAAGCACCAAATTTTATGAGAAAAATAATATATTTATAAGTTAGATAAAGAGTCATTACACTTTATTAGTATTGCAGGAGCTTGGTCATCCTTGCGAACAAATATTCTACCGTTACGTATCCAAACGAACTTATAAGTCTTTTCCCGGGCTGCTTTTCTAGTGCTTGCATGCAGAGCCTTATTATATGGCGAGAGATGTTCCGATACATAAACCGGTAATTTACTCCCACCGTAACCCAAAGTTGAAGTATTTAGTTTATTATTCTGGTTCTTCCTATTGTAACTCGACACAGCCGCTAGTATTTCGTCACGCTTTTTGGTGTTCTGTAGTTTTATTATTATTGAACGTGGTCTATCGGTGTCCTCTTTCAATTTTCTTATTCTGGTACTGGCAAGGATATCTGATTCCAGAACGGATATGGAAACTGTGTTACACAGTTGGTGGAAAACAGAAACTAAGTTTTCTGATTTATTTTCGGGAATGCCGCTTATTTCTATATTTGTTTCACGGGAATGTTGCTCAATTAAGTTAAGCCTGTTAGTAAGATCAAACAACTTCTCAGACAGTGATGAGTTTTCTTTACCTAGTGAGTATACCTTTTCCTGAGAGGTTTTCAATTCAGACTTCATGCGATCATATTCAGCACTTAGAAATTCTATACTATTTTGCAATTCCCGCACAACAGTCAGTTCCTTTTTAATCTCGTTAAACTCCTTCATGAAATACATTTGAACCGTCGATTCCACAGACTCTGCAACAGAGCGTTGTATCTCATTCCGAATTGTAGCGAGCAAGGCTTCATCTTTAGGCAGGCAATGACAAGGCGAAGTTGATGATTGCAAAGATGGATTGCTGGCTAGAGGTTTTCTAATAGTAATGTTATTTTCATCAGATGCCCTCTCAGGTGAACTTTGCTTAGCCGACATACGGCAATCTTGTACCGGGGTATTAGTGTTGTCAATCTTCCTTTGTTTACTTTTACATGCCGGGCACTGCCAATTCTCTTTTTTTTCTTTAGTCATTAGCGTAAACATTTTGTGAGAGTAATTGATGCATTCAATGTCATATACGGCGTCGCATAAATAACAAGACAAATATTCTCTGTTTGATATTTTTTTAGTGCAACCCGCACACGAAATCGGCTTATTGGGAGCCATCCTTATAATTATTTGCCAAGCGAAAAAGCACCTTCAAACAATATCCAACCAGCCAGCACAAAGTGAATCAATGACTTTCACTACGCAGGTCGCGAGAAATATATGTTTATCTTATGTATGTTTATAGCAATAATCTTATATATGTGAGACCTTTTAACTAAACGAGGTCTTAAAAAGTTTAGAAAATTATTATATTACTATTATAGTTTAGAAAATAGTATGGCGCTTACGTTAATTTATTCTCATAAATGTGTGATTACAAAATTATATTAATAATGCCAACCAATATGTGTTTTAAATAGATTTTTATTGGGTGCACTATTATAATGTCATAAATTATAAACGAGTACGAAAAACGTTCAATACGAAAAAGTATTATTGATTTATTATGTAACTGCCTCCGTAGTGTAGTGATTGAGACCACCGGGTGTTGGTCGGGAGGGTCGGGGCTCGATTCCCCTTTTTCGATTTGGACATTTTTCGCATTTGACATTTTTCGTATTAGACATTTTTCGCATTTGACATTTTTCACATTTGACATTTTTCGCGTTTGACATTTTTCTTTTTGGACATTTTTCGCATTTGACATTAATAATTTTTACAAGCTTTTATTTAACTTGTATTGTAAGTAGGTATGTAAGTATGTATGTTGGGGTGGAATCTTGCAACTCAATTTTGAAGTAGATATCTTTCACCGATTGAGCTGAAATTTTGTATACAAACACAGTTTGGATGACAATGCAGGGTTAACTGTGTGACGTCATTCTAAATCTAAGATGGCGGACCAATTATTTTTAATGCACTCCTACAATATGGGTATCAAATAAAATGTCTGGCTAAGAATAACTTGAAAAATAAAGTGATATCAGTATTAATCCAATATGGCGTACTTCTAAAGTTAAAAAATCAATTTTGAAGTAGATACTTTTTTTTTTTTCTTAAGGTACACCAGTATTTGTTTACACTGTTACTTAAATTAAGTACTATACTATTTAACATTTATATATAAGTGTCACAAATTTTTAAGGTGAACACTACATGATAAAAAACCTAGACAAACATATTAGTATTTAAATAATTAGACATTACAAAAAAAAAAACAAAACACTAATCGGAACAATACACTACGCAGATTTTTCCCTCCAGGAGACCTATTTTTGAATTACGTATGCGATTTAGAAATCACCGCTGACTAAATAGTCAGCGATGACTTTGAAGTCACGAATTCCTAAACATCCTATTTTTGAAAGTCGAACGCAGAGCTGCCAACATAGATAAAGGTAAGGGTTCGGTTCCACGCAGAATGTAGCGGTTTTCGGTATATACCGGTTATTATACGGCTAAAAATTCATTGCAACTAGGCCAAAATATAAGAAAATACTGGTCTAAGTTTGTTACACAAATTTACAATATTTTAAACTTATACACGGTTATTTTTTTATCACCCTTCAGGACACATCCAATATTATATAAAAAAAAATGAAATAAAAAATAAAAAAAATGAAATAAAAAATAAAAAAAAATATAAAAACTAAAAATCTCTAAAAATGCTGCTCTCAACTAGTGCAGCATTTTTTGTATTAAAAAAAAATTTAAGTGAGTTATTTTTTTTTATTTATATTTAAATCATTCTAATACCATGTCGTAAAGCGTCCTTTCAATTTTCCAGGGTGATAAAAAATAATCGTGTATATTTACTTATTTAAAAATTTTTAAATCCGACTCAAAATCAACACACATCAACTTCAAACTTGTCAATATGTTCTCTAAATAAAACACAGATAACGTTTCCACAGTTATGTATGACTTGTTTACGAGTGGGTGAGGGCACTCGTAATGAAATCACATCCGTGACTAGGTAGTCACATAAGTGATATTCAAAAATAAGAATTATTGAAAATCGGTGATTATTAGTCACATCGGTGATTTCGAAGTCGCATACGTAATTCAAAAATAGCTCTCCTGGACGTATAGAGTTCTCTTTTGAGCTTAGCAAATGAGTCAGCGAAAACATCAATGCTATGTTCATTAATAAATTTATATAGCCGCGGCACTACGGAGTTCGCGCCAAGAACTGTCTTGCGTAAAGGAGGACAAAATGGAGTGATAGGAGGTCGAGAAATTTGCCTAGGGACACGAAGGTGGAATTTTTGAAGCAGTTGTGGGCAGTTAATTTTATCTTGAAACACTTTTAGAGTAAATGATCCATCAAGCGGAATCCTGCGGTTCTCTAACGAGATCATATTAAAGTTTTGTAATCTTTTCTTATAGGACCGCATTTTTTTCGAGATCCTGTTCCAATATGCCAAGCTTGAAACAAACCGCTTTTGAATTTTGTTCTAATTTCAAAGAGTGAACTGCAAAATGAGGCCTCCACACCACGCTACAGTACTCCAATAAACTACGTACCAAACTGTTGTAAAGAACAATTTTAATGTTATTATTTTTTAAATCTTTCACGTTACGTATTAACCCATTCCTTCCCGCTGTCCTATTTATAAGACATTATATTCAATATTTTTTTTATAAGTGAGGCCTTATATTGTTATTATTTCTAATGAAATTTGTATTTATTCACTGTTTTTCTATTATAATATATTATTTTTTGCTGTGAAAAATATTTACCTCATTATAATATTGTTAGGTTAATCCCAAGGAGAGACGATAACTTAGCAATGCATGTTATGCATGGAATGCTAAGTTATCGTCTCTCCTTGGGATTCCATACATAACATGCATTCACCACGTGGGCGCCCGGCTTATCGCGTTGCAGAGAAGAGAGCCAAGAGCGGTGCCTGGGGCTTATGACCCAGGTGCAGGTTTAAGTAGCTACTTTATAATGCATTAACATTCACCTTCACCACCCCGGCTCCTCTCTCTGCCTAACCATAATTAATAATTATTTAATACGATTCCGTAAGTGAAGAAACTTAAACGTAATCAAATAGTCACAGCACTCACAGCAGTTCACTGGTTTTCAAAACTGAATGCCCTAACCGTCAAACGTTCTTCCTCAACCGTCAACCGTCAAACGTTGCCTCAGTTCTCATCAATGGTGTGGAAGCATCAAAACGCCTTTTGGTGGACGAAGCTCTCCTAGTCCATTTTGGAGCTATCATCATGGCAACAAGGCTGACCGGGGCAAGAGAATTGGTACAGTCAGCGTCAAAATGATCTAAGCGTTCAAACCTTTCAAAAGTATCTAGAGATTTGACAAAAATCAACCTTATCTCAAAACGTAGAGATGCATTTTCATTTGTTGTTTGAGAATAAATGACAACAAAAGATAGTACACCTTAAAGTATTTGTGCTAAGAGTGATTTTTGCCAAATCCTTAGATACTTTTGGTAGGTTTGAATGCTTAGATCATTTTGACGCTGACTGTACTAATGACCGATACAAATCAGATCCCCTTCATAGACAGAGACAACCTGTTCGAGATGCGTTACGGAAGCCCCGCCGCCATCACGTCGGTAATAGAAAAGCTCCTCTGCACACACCGTAGTCCGATGGATGTGGTGTATGCCCTCCAAAACATCTACAAGGGTATTTACACATCACGGCAAGTGCTGAGGTCCATGACATGCAGAATGGCATCGGAGGCGGTGTTACGAAGGGGCAACCCAAATACTCTCTTCCTTACCTTTACTCAAGACGAGAAAGAAGCGTATGGGAGGGAAGGGTTCGGCACCGGAGAACAATCTAGATTGCTGACGATCCACGAAGCACAGGGACTAACGTACGATCACGTGGTTGTGCTCAGAGGAGCAGAAAGGAAGAACCCTGTCCATGATAGTGTCCCTCACGCGGTGGTTGCCATTACCAGACACACGGTATCCTGCACCTACTTCTACCGGGAGTTGAAGGAGGACGACGCAATTAGACGTCTCATTGCCCTTCCCAGCATAGCAACAGATGAAGTGGTCATGGAATACAATAAAAAAATGGTGCTCAGGGCCCTATCAAGCGGAGCGACCTTGGTGTAACTAAAAAAAAAACAGACGTAACATATATTATGCCAAATACGAGTATACTAACTGTCCAAATCTTATGAAATAGTCCATACATAAATTAAATAAATTAATAATTAAATGTTCGCGCCAACGCATGACTCCAATCTTTCATCAAATGTACCCTCATTATAAATACTCGGAGTACCTAAGCAAGTCGAGGTTTTTATTATAAATATACCGTCCTAACTAAAAAAAATATCTACTTACATTTTGTACTTTGTACCAAAAACACGTATTGTAAAAATTATTGATTAAATATTGTAAAAAATCATTACCGAGTTTAAATTCAAGCTCCATAGTGTTTACTACGAAACATATTTTGGCGACCGTGACAGGACACGCATCTAAAGGTGTCCTTTTATAAGAATTTTCTTATCTACAACAAGCAAGGAAAAGGCAATCGAAGCACAAAGGTATTGCCAACGTTGACTTCAAAAATAACCGAAGGCTGATGGGACTATAATAAATCTTGAATATCATCGCCGAGCAGTGAAGCAGCAGAAGCATCACCTCGCAGCGCAATTCAACAGATAAGTGCCCCATTAATTCCTATCTACAGTTCCTAAAAATTATTTTTATACATTTTAAACTTTTTATACATTAATGTCCTATCCTAAATTCCATATTGTTCCAAACAATATAGCCATCTTGTGCAAATAGTGTTTGAAATTGTAACGAGATCTTTTGTTTTACGTAAACTAAAAATTGTTGTTTGGTTCTATTTCATATTTCAGCTCAAATATTATTTTGTGTTTGTGTTCAAATTTCTGACCACCAATACATACCTACATTGTGTTTTAAATAAAGCTGCTATTTTTCAAGTGGCGAACTGCCGTGTCAAAAATATTGTCGTTGGCTGAAGTTACAAGGAACCGGTTTCCTATCTGCCGCTGATTTGTTGGACAAAGGAACGTGAGCATAAACTGATTTTATTTTGTTTTGTTTTGATTTGAATCAATTGGTTGTCTTGTAATTAAAAAAAGGGCTACCTACTTGTGCATAAATATTTTTGTTTTAAGATATTTTCATAATGTCTGAGCAGTTAAGCAATTTAATTACAAGAAGAAGCTCTATAAAGGGACAAATCACTAAATTTAAAAATTACTTGGATAAAATTACGGGACAACCAAAATTGTCGTCCGTCGAAATTGCGGAACTTTCGTTAAAGATTAGCAAGTTCGAAGCTTTATCTTCTAAATTTGATGAGTTGCAAACTCAGATTGAGTTGGTGAATGCCACACACTTAGATTTGGAAATCGACGAAAGAGAGCGCATTGAACAAGATTTTATACAACATCTAGCAAGGGCTAAAAGTTTCATTGACGAAATTAATCTAAAAACTATGGATCAAAGGCGAGAGTCCCTATTTCAAGAAGCACAATGCGGCCTCGATCAAGAGCTTAACATTAAATTGCCCCAAATTCACATTACAAAATTTGACGGATCATTTTTTCGATGGCTTGAATTTCGTGACACATTCACCAACTTAATACACAATAACGAGCGCATACCCTTAATACAAAAATTTCACTACCTAATATCATATCTCGAAGGCGATGCTGCTCGTGTCATTTCTAACATAGAAGTGTCATCTGCCAATTACAATGATGCGTGGCAGTTATTATATAACCGTTACAATAATAAAAGGCTTCTTATAAACCACCATTTAAAATCATTATTTAATATTCAACAAATAAGCAGAGATTCAGCTAATTCATTAAGATTCCTAGTTGATCATGTTACCAAAAATCTACGTGCCCTTTCCAATTTAGGTCAGCCTACTGACTATTGGGATACATTGATAATTTATATAATAACCTCTAAACTTGATACTAACACTATTATGAAATGGGAAGAACAACGCAATTTTCTAGGTGACATGCCAACTCTCACTCAATTTAATAAATTTCTAATTGATAGGGCATTCGTTCTCGAATCTACCCTTCAAAGCAAATATGATGATAACTCTAAATTATTGCCTAATAGTGTAATCACAAACAGTAATAGAAACAGTTATAAGACAAAATCCTTCGCAATTGCTAACCAAGAATCCAAGGTCATTTATTTGTGTATTATTTGCAGCCAAGATCATAAAATATATGACTGCCACTTATTTAAGGGGAAGTCTCTTAAGGATAGGTATGCACTTGTTACAAAATACAAGCTATGTACAAATTGTTTACGTCAGGGACATCCACTAAGTCAATGTCGTATGGGTCCATGTAGATATTGTAATAAACGTCATAATTCTTTGCTGCACTCAGATGACGTGTCTGAAGTTAACAATGCACAGGTTGAAGAATCTGATTCTATTGTGAATTTTTGTAACCAGGGTAACCAGGTCATTTTATCAACCGCTTTAATAATGATTGAGAATCCGACTACAAATGAAAAATGTCGAGTACGAGCCTTGTTAGATTCCGGGAGTCAGTCATCATTTATAACTAAAAAATTGCAACAAAGGTTATCTTTAATTGCAAACCCAACCCATATTAAAGTAATCGGCATTGGGTGTGGCACGACAAATGCTGTTACTGAAAACTGTACCGTTCGGATTCAGTCTTTATATGACGATTTTAATACGAATCTTAGTTGTTTGGTGCTTGATGATCTTACAGGAAAATTACCTAGGTTCCCTATAAGTAAGCAATACCTCAAACTACCTTCAGATATAGTGCTGGCTGATCCAAACTTCGATGAACCAGGTCCAATTGACGCCTTGATAGGCGCTGACCTATTCTGGGATATATTGCAACCCGAGCAGATTTCTTTAGGTATAAAGAAACCAAAATTGCAACAATCTCATTTTGGCTGGTTGATTGGAGGTCCTATTATTTTACCTAAATCTAAAAATGTTAGTTACAGTAATGTAATGATCCATAATGATGGATCAAATGACGATAAAATCGACGTTACATTAACTAAATTCTGGGAGTTAGAAGAACTTCCACAAAAATCATTTTTGAGTGAATCTGAAAAGGCATGTGAAAGTCATTTCGTCACTACTATGTCACGCCTCAGTAATGGACGATTTTGTGTAAAACTACCGCTTCGTGATACACCTGATTGCTTGGGCGATTCCTATGCATTAGCTAAAAAAAGATTCATTAATTTGGAAAGGCGATTTAGGAAAAATCCTGAATTAAAGGAGCAATATGTTGCGTTCATAAAGGAGTATGAAATACTTGGACATCTTTCTGAATCTTCTATTGCTTTTCCAACACCATCTTATTATTTGTGTCATCATGCTGTTTTTAAAATGCAAAGTGAATCTACTAAAGTAAGAGTTGTTTTTGATGGCTCTGCTCCGTCTTCATCGGGGTTTTCAATTAATGATCTACAAATGGTTGGACCTAATGTCCAAGATTCTTTATTTTCTATATTAATTCGAGCTAGACAACATAAATATGTACTTACTGGCGACATTGAAAAGATGTATCGTCAGATTGAAGTAGACCAAGCTGACAGGAATCTACAGTTAATATTATGGAGAGATAATGAATCATCTCAACTAAAAACTATGCAACTTAATACTGTTACGTATGGTACAGCGAGTGCCAGTTACTTGAGTACAAGATGTTTGTGGCAAATTGGAGAAGAATGTTCTGATGATACCATTAAAACTATAATACAAAAGGACTTTTATATCGATGACGTCATCACTGGCTCAAATAATCCAGATGAATTGCGTCGCATACTCCATTCACTTGTTATGGAGCTAAAAAAGGGCTGTTTCAATTTGCGAAAATTTAAAACAAATTTACCTTTAATTTTTGAAAATTCCGAGCAGATTTTGTTGCAAGATGATTTGACTCTAAGCGAATCTGCGAGCACTCTAGGCTTGGGTTGGAATCCAAATAGTGACAGTTTCCATTTTCCAATTAATATTCCACATTGTGATAGCGTTACTAAGCGCAGCATTATGTCACTTAGCTTTAAGATATTTGACCCCCTTGGTCTTTTAAGTCCTATTATAATGCAGCCAAAGCTTATGATCCAAAAATTGTGGCAACTTAAGATAGATTGGGACAAACCTGTACCTAATAACATCCAACTAATCTGGACAACATTTATTGACAGTCTTCAATCTATCGAAAATATCCGCATACCTAGGTTTGTATTGTGTGACGCGCCACAACATATTGAAATTCACTGTTTTAGTGATGCATCGCAAGTTGGCTATGGTGCCTGTGTCTACGTTAAATCTACAAACATTAAAGGTGAAACCGTTGTTCATTTATATACCTCCAAATCCAAAGTAGCGCCTCTTAAACCAACATCCATCCCGCGACTAGAGTTATGCGCAGCTCTACTTTCTTCTCGTTTGTGTAAGAGCGTTTTAGAATCAATTAGATTCTCGCCCAGCAAAATATATCTGTGGTGCGATTCCAGTATTGTTTTAGGGTGGTTACAAAGTGATCTATCTAAGCTGAAAACCTTTGTCGCTAATAGAGTTAGCGAAATATTAGACATAACCAATTCATTTATTTGGCGCTATGTGCCTACAGCGGAAAACCCCGCTGATCTCATTTCAAGAGGTGTAAGTCCGGATAATTTTCTAAATAATAATTTATGGTGGCACGGGCCAACATTTTTGTCTAAAGAAGAAAGTGATTGGCCATCTCTAGGGAATATAATCTATGATGATTTACCTGAAGTGAAGGCTCTTTCTACAATAACAATGCCAGAATCTGTTATTAACTTCGAGCGATTCTCTAATGTAAATAGACTAAAAAGAGCAATGGCTTATGTTAGGCGGTTTGTAAATAATACGAAAAATCCTCAGACTAAATTAACGGGACCATTAACTGTAGATGAATTGAACAATTCTTTTAATTTATTATGTCATTTGGCTCAAAGACAGAGTTATCCCTCTGAATATAAAATGCTATCAGACAAGAATCAGTTAAAGCCTAATTCTAGCATTCTTGCATTATCGCCCTTTATTGACAAGGACAAATTAATTAGAGTGGGTGGCCGAATCGATTCTTCTAACTATCCTTATAACCAGAGACATCCTATTCTTTTAGATGCTACTCATTATTTTAGTAGATTAATATTTAAATATGAGCATATTCGCAATATGCACGCTGGTCCCCAATTATTGTTGGCCTCTGTTAGACAATTTATTTGGCCAATCAAGGGTCGACAAGTAGCTAGAAATGTTGTACGAAATTGTGTGCAATGCCGAAGAGTACAGGGTAAAACCATAACACCAAAAATGGGTGACCTACCTTCACAACGCGTAAATCTAGATTTTCCTTTCTCTTCAGTGGGAGTTGACATGGCAGGGCCTTTTTACATACTAAATCGTAAAGGGCGCGGTGCTAGGCTAACAAAGTGTTATTTATGCATTTTTATATGTCTTCGCTTTAAGTGTGTACACCTAGAGGCCGTAAGTGATCTTACAAAAGACGCATTCATTATGACTTTGCGTAGGTTTAGTGCACGACGTGGCAAGCCATCGGAAATATTTTCCGACAATGGGCGAAATTTCGTAGGAGCTGCTAAAGATTTTAGTATTTTTTTTAAAGAACAGAACCATGCGCTTACTGACTTTGCAGCTCAAGAAAATGTTAAATTTATTTTCACACCATCTTATGCTCCACACTTCGGTGGCATTTGGGAGGCCGGAGTAAAATCAGCAAAATTTCATATTAGGCGGGTGCTCGGCAATTCTCACTTAACCTTTGAGGAGATAACAACTCTGTTTGCGCAAGTTGAATCTATATTAAACAGCCGACCTTTATGTCCCCTGTCATCGTCCCCTAATGATTATCTTTTCCTGTCACCGGGGCACTTTCTCATCGGAAGACCTCTTAACGCACTACCAGCACCGGCTTTGGAAAATCACAATCAAACTAGATTACAACGGTTTACACGTCTTGAGCAAATAAGACAGCATTTCTGGCATCGATGGCAACGGGAATATATCAGCGAGTTACAGACACGATCTAAATGGAGAACTAACTCAAGAAATCTGATGGTTGGCGATTTAGTTCTTCTTAGTGAAGATTCCCTTCCTCCTTTATGCTGGCGCACTGGACGAGTATCCAAGCTGTATCCTGGACCAGATGGCATCGCTCGCGTGGCAGATGTTGAAACTAGGACTGGAAAATACCGACGACCGCTTGTTCGACTTTGCCCATTATTATTCGAGGAAGATGATTAGTGTGGAAGAGCTAAATCTTCCACGGGGGGGAGTATGTTCGCGCCAACGCATGACTCCAATCTTTCATCAAATGTACCCTCATTATAAATACTCGGAGTACCTAAGCAAGTCGAGGTTTTTATTATAAATATACCGTCCTAACTAAAAAAAATATCTACTTACATTTTGTACTTTGTACCAAAAACACGTATTGTAAAAATTATTGATTAAATATTGTAAAAAATCATTACCGAGTTTAAATTCAAGCTCCATAGTGTTTACTACGAAACAATTAACATATAGTATAATATTATTAAGATATATATTTGAGTATAATTAAGTATATACACGGTTATTTTTTTATCACCCTGGAAAATTTCAGGGATGCTTCAGGACACATCCATTATTATATAAAAAATAAAAAAAATAAAATTAAAAAATAAAAAAAAATTACAAAAAAAATAAAAAAAATCTCTAAAAATCCTGCTTTCAACTAAGGCAGCATTTTTTGGATTTTTAAAAAAAATAATATAAAATTAAGTAAGCGAGTAATTTTTTTTATTCATATATAAAACATTCTAATACCATGTCGTGAAGCGTCCCTAAAATTTTCCAGGGTGATAAAAAAATAACCGTGTATAAGTATAAATAGATATTATAATATATATATTTAAATTTTTAAATTGATTGAGTTGCGCAACTCACCTTAGATTAGGAGTAAAAAGTAGTCGTAAGTCTTAATATAATAATTATAATAAAATAGATCACAATGAGAAGATTCCATGAAAAGAGCACGGACCACGAGTCTGTGGAGTGTTAAATTAGTACCTAATAAAAAAAAACCGTCAAACGTTCGAATCCTTAGATAAAGAATGAATAGATAGGACGTGACCGTATACCCGTAAGGGACAGACATAGATGACGTCATACCTGCCTAAAGTAGATGGGTATACCAGTGTTGCTTTAAGTTTTACCCTACTTTATGTTTATAGTGGTAAAAAGGTTGGTTGATCTACGTATTTTTATTGAGACATTTTAATGAGCGCCCTTCGCTCAACAATATGTCTCAAAAAATAAAAGTGGGAGGAAGTTGCGAATTTTTTTTATTGTATTCGTCATTCAACTTTCGCAGTCTAAAGTAATTTACACTTTTAAATAAAACTACACTTTTCGGATTTACTCGAGTATATTTAGTTTTAAAACATTTTACTTAATTATTTAAGCTATTATGTAAACATCTTTACAAATATAAGAAAAAATATTAAGAATCATCATCATCAGCCCACACGCGTCCACTGCTGGACATAGGCCTCTATAAGTGCTCGCCACTGAGTACGATCCGCGACCACTCACTTCCAGCTTTTGCCAGCTAGGTACCTTGCGAAGATCGACGCTCGATTAAGAATACAGCGGGCAATATCATTGTTTTTTCTTTATCTCTGCAATTTATTTAAAATCCAATATTTATACATTTACTAAATATTTGTGAAGATTTAGAAAATGTATAAATATTAAATGTTAAATAAACATTTTCTAAAATTAGATTTCAGTAACTCCGTTATTGTCATCGAATAAAGCGTATTAGCAATGAATTCGCGTATTTAAATATTTTTTACAAATACATTTCATCAAAAGCGGGTAGTGATTATGCGTAAACTCTTCAGTAAAAAAATTGATTTAACAATTTTTCTAAGCATTGGTGCAAAAGGGAATGCATAGTAATTTTCTTTCCAAAAAGTTTTATTTCTATGATATGTTTTTTCAGCAACTTCGCACGTGGTAACTACCTCTTTGACTGCAGACTATTATATGTATATGGTTCAGAGGCAATCAGTGATTCCACACATTTGTGACATTTTATTTCTCGCTGCATTTTATGTATGTACTTAATAATATTTTCAGAAAATCTCTATTGGTTTCTCCTACAGTATCTAAAATGTCCAACCGCTCATTTTGCATCATTAACTTACACTTCAAATCACTTAACACATTTTAAAGTTTGGCTACTTTTTTTCCCAATCGTCTAAGCGATTCACGCACTGCCCGTAGTTTTTTACTTGATGACCTCGCTGATTGTTTCAAACGCAGCATTTGAAGCCGCATTTTTCTCTTTAGGGGCGTATTCAAATTTGAACCGAAATCCAACACCGATGCGTCCTGAAACAATATGTATACAGGTTAAAAATAAAATCAGGTGCTAATTTTACAACATTAAAAATAATAATTAAGAAATTTGTAAACTGTATCTGTACTAATGGTCAGACTTGTTATATAAATAGGAAATGTCCAAAATCAAACTATTAATAATATTTTTGACCATTTCAAAATAGTAGAAAAGAATTTGGTACCTACCCATGTTAACATACTCTTATAAAAATTTTGGTGTCATTAATCCAAAACTGTAAAATTAATTTTGAAATCCTTTATACAAATAGTTGGGTCTGTGAAAAATAAATATAGGTTTCGGCTTGATAGGGATTTACTTTGTAGATATAATATATATAAGTTACTGACCTGTAAAAAAAGTTAGGAATAGCACCACTCCCAAGAAAAGTGCCTTTTTTGTTTTTCTAAATCCACTGTTGTTCAAAATGCTTAGAACACATTCGAGTATGCTTGGTTGGCTGCCAATTCAATCGACCAGTAGCTTTAACCCAACTGTTTCGAGTAATTATCTCCGAAGGAAATCTGTTAAATACAGACAAACAAGCAAATAGAAAGTTTCACTTCAAAAGAATTACCTTTGTTATCTAAAATGCTCAAAATTTTATATTTAAATATGTCAATATTAATGTAACACAGAAACTAATATGTGAGTTCCCTTTAACGTAACAAATTACCTACGAATCAAGGAAAAATAGTAGTAGCGCAACTGGTATCACTATAACCCGGCAAAATGTTATACGCGTTGGTTGTATACGTGACCATATTGAATGGCGACATTCTTAACTTATTAGGTTAATAGTAACCTTATAATTAGTTTGAAATTTCATGTTTAATCCCATAATATGATTGAGAACCATAGTAGAAGGATAAAATATTGCAATATAACTTGTATTTATAATTTAAAAAATAGTTTTGGCGCTTAATATTGACACAATTTAGGTCTTACCTGTAAAGGTTATATTTTCCTGTTTTCTAGCACTATCACTATTACAACCTAAAGCGGAGCAGTGCACCATGATTTAAATGTTCAAATAGTTCACAATTACACTAATTAAACTGTTAAATAATTGCACAGTGAGCTATACTTCACACAACAAATTTCATCCACGTATTTGTTTAGCACCAGACGCTGGTGATAAACAATCCCCACTACCAGTTTCACCTATATACGGTGACAAAGACAAAAAAAAATTATGCCGTCTTCTTCTTTCCTTTGGCAATGTGTATAAGTTTATCTCTTTTCCTCATGTTTGACGGCTTTTATAGCCCATCTATTCCATTCTATATCTATGTTCGAATCACGAAATCACAGATTAGAGAGAATATATCTCAAGCAGCAGACTAAGTTTCTGACTGCCAGCGCCACCCGCGGCGCCGGTGAGAACTAAAAGTTGCCATTTGCAAGTTCCCTAACAGACGGCCTTCCTGATTTCGCAATGACCCCATTCCGACCCGTCTCGGCCATTCGAACGTTAGATGTGTCCACACGATATCTTTTTATCACATACATAATTGTAACTGTCGTTCTAATCTAATTAAAATGTGCCAATAAAGTAAAAGGTGAAAAATCTCAGAGGCTATTTAATTTTCTCCTACAAAATAAGTCCCCATCTAGACTTAAAGAAAAATTCAATATTAATAATCTAACTAAGCATGATTAACTCTCCTATCCTAATCTACACTATCTACACTATTATTATAAAGAGGAAAGATTTGTATGCATGCATGCAGTGAACAAACTCAAAAACTACTGAACCGATTTCAAATCTCTTTCACCATTAGAATACTACACTGATTGACCCTGATTAACATAGGCCACAAAACCATGTTTGCTACGGGAAAATACAAAACTGTCACGGGAAAACAAAAACAACGCGGGCGAATAATAATAATAATAATTTCTTTATTTGCTCTCACAAACTTACAACTAAAATAGGGTAGTTGACTCATATCAAAATTTATTAAAATATTGTTTATTTCTAACAGTATTTGGCATAAGGTTCCACAATATACCGATTTTAATAAATAACAATGAATGATTACTGTAAAATTTTAATTTGAAAATGATAGAAATAATCTTTTTTTATCTCACGCCGTAAACGCTTTGATATTCTGTGGTCAGGGCCGTGACATCACTCATATAGTAAACAAAGAAATGTCAAATTTGATTCAACAACTCGTCGATTTGCACTATTCTTTCCTAAAATTGGCAAAAAATCGTCCAAATCTCCGTTATTATATGTGTAAAAATCGTAAATTATTTGTATTAGTAGCAAAATCAACCATTGATGTTGGATTTGTTAGAACAGATAGTACAAATCTTCCGAAAATCGTCAGATTGATGGTCAGGAGATTCTTTGTGTATCGCTCTTAACAATATAAGTACAGTTTCAATACTGTTATAATAAAGAAGTGTACTTGTCAAGATTGTCACGCGGCAGAAGAGAGTTGCAAACATGCATTTTTGGTGTGGTTGCTTGCACCATCACAGTGAGGAGCTATTTTGTACAGTTGAATGCTATTGGATAGAATTCTATCTCTCACAAGTCAAGTAAACACTAAAAGTATTTACTTCAAGAGAAATGTTGAAAAGAAAACATCAGGATCATGTGTCAAATACCAGTGTAGTACTGCAAGAATTTGTAAATGAACATAAAAAGAGAAAGATTGGCAGTTGTTCATTTGTCAAGCATGAAGAAAATTACTGGGAGGAAAAATATATATACATTCACAGACACAGATTGTGACATATTTCTTAAAAAATAAAAGACCTCTTCAATGAAGAAAGAATAAAGTGCATAGAAAACTAAACCACGAATCATCAATACAGAAGTGCTCTTTAGTTCGAGCTTCGTTATAAACAATAACAGCTTCCATGTGCTATAAAGTCAGCCAGTGCATAACACATGATGGTTCTTTTGTTGGGAAGATTTTTGGTGGGAAATCTTGCAGATACCTACGAGTATAATGAAATGTGGAAAAAAGTTGAAAGATGAAGATTTGGGTTGAAATTTGCAAAATGTGACCTCATTTCTGATTAATACCCTGTAATAGTCTATTCAACAAACGGTATCCATAAAATTAGATTAATACAAAATTGTCATGCTCTTTTACTAAGGAAATGTTAATTAACAAAGACGGAAAACTGTGAACACTATGCTTAACTCAAGTATAGATGCAGGTGTTTTGTGCTAAACCAAAACTTATATACTTTTGTGTTGCTAGCAGTATGTAATTTTGAAAACACTCAAAAGGTGACAATATTAGCTATAATAGGTATTTGTTCTAACAATCTGTATGTCAAAAAACTTATTGATCAAATAGTGCCATTTTGGAAACTATACTACATTTTTCCTAAATCATATGAAAGTATTACCTCATAATAAATCACTTTACTATTATTTTGACTTTTATTACCTGCGAACTTAAGGCAATATTATATACATACAAATTAATAAAGGACATGTCCACTTTTTGTATGGAACGTGGAATTTTATTCTGAACCTTTTTTAACCAGTTTAAAAATTTATGACGGAAATAGAACTTTATGAGAAGGATGTTTATCCATGAATATTAAAAATATTAAGGCCTGCATTTAGGAGAAAAAAATTAAAAATGTTTTTTTTTATTGTTTCTTTAGCAGGGCCACATTTAGTTTTTTTACTGGCAATTAAAAGGATGTCATTGTCAATGCCACTGTTGTAGCTGTCGTTTTGACATTTGTTTATTGTTTGTGTGTATGTGTGTAACCTTCCTTCCTTTCACAAAATAGTATCTTTTATTTTCTACAGCTATGCTCAGGTTCTTGATTTTACATGTGATTTAAATATTGGCTTGCTAACTGGA
Organism: Schoenobius gigantellus; assembly: GCA_963935595.1. Classification (NCBI taxonomy): domain Eukaryota; kingdom Metazoa; phylum Arthropoda; class Insecta; order Lepidoptera; family Crambidae; genus Schoenobius; species Schoenobius gigantellus. The sequence goes on from OZ012553.1 coordinate 6,476,655, forward strand.
CTAAGTTTTCTCGTAATTTGAACGTACGAAGTAACCAGACCCACAGATAATATAATACTACAGTACAGACCCAAGAATTGAACAACAAAATGTTATCTTCCAGGTTACAGTCGCACTCCTGATACAACTTCTCATTTTTTTTTGTACCTGAGTGCTATAATTTGGAATGTCGAAGGGTACCATTATATTTAAGAAAGAAGATCCTCGGGGATTGTAAAATATTCGTAAAGTAATGCCAGAGTCTGTGAAAATCACATGAGTCAATATGATTTTGCATTTTTACGGTAATATAAGTTCACTGTATTGCTTATACCAAATAATTCATGCTTGACTTACTAACAATAAAATCAAAGAACAGAAACTAATTGAATTTGAAAATATAGAAAAATCCACTGATATAGTACCTATGTAAATACTGGACAGGTTTAACAGTCACACAATTTGTTTTATTGTTCTCTTGCTTAATTCAATTAGGTGAGGTTTGTTCAAAGCCTAAAAAGGCCTTAGGTTTATATTAAGTCAGACTATGGGCTAAGGAATCCCTTTGCAGAATTGCTTCTCGGGTATGCATTTCAAAAACTCATGTTTACTCGCTTCAAAAATCAATATGCACCTTTACATTTAGGTATAGCCCATATAAGCAGGGAAAACCTGTCCAGTAGAAATCTAACTATACGTTATACTTATTGGGTCTGATTCAAACAATTCCATTGTTTTATTAGAGGTTACTAAAATTTTACTTACAAAAGTCCTCTAATTACCTATTTCAAAAGAAATCTTATAACTTACACTGCTAGCTGCAGTAAGGGACCAACCAACCTGGTGGTCAATCTATTTTAAATAGGGCATTAGAAGCCATCTTTGTACATATTGATGCTTAAGTTCCACACTTGAATATGTTCCCCAGAATGAAAATATTCAATTTAATTTTAATCAGTCTTGGAACATATTAAATTAAGCAAGCTAAGTCATATTTTGGGGAACATATTCAAGAAAATGATCCATCACATGAGACTGCTGATAAGAGGAAAAATCAAATGAAATCCATGAATTTAGGATGGGCTCCGCACCAAACTCATATAACACCACTGGCTCAATTTTGAAATAACGTACTAATGAGGGAAGATGTTGAAATTTAATAAATAAAAATTACATAATTTCTGGGTTTTATTTCATACCTGCAACCAGTTTCTATATTACAACTCTTTCACATAGTTTCCACTATTATAATTATTCAACACTTCATATTACATATTTAGTACCCATGATAAAATCAAGGGTATGTAGTCATATAGAAGTAAATATTTACACTTTGAATTAGCATTATAGTAATCTTAGAGAATTTTGCACTTAGTTCATTATAATGACTTCATTAATTAGCATTTGTTTTGTAAAAAATCTTTTGTTATTGAAATAGTAAAACTGTAGCATTCTTAAGAACAGACCAGTATATTTTATTTATGTTGATATTTCATTACTGTGAGGTAGGTGCTTATCCTAAGAGTAGGCAGAGTAAAACAGGTATCACACACTAGACACTACAGCCAGGGGCTCATCCTAACAAATGCTGCACAAACACACTGCTACAAAGTAAAGTATAGAAGTCATCTGCCACCAACCAATGCATTTATTGTGCTAGATTTCATTTTAATAGCCTAAACTATATAACCTATTGATTACATGTATCATTTTTTTGGTCAGAGTCAGAGATGCTTGTTTGTTACCAGCAGTGACCTGCAATGCTGCTAATTTGCAATCCAATTCAATATGTGGTCACTTGGGGGTTTATTGTCGAAGGAAAAATCTATAACGTCTGCGCTGCCTTTAATTTGACAGTCATTGCGGCAACAACACAAGATTGTGCACTTCTTAATAAAAAGTATTGTGATGTATTGTGATTGCTTTGCTTAGATTATAAGCGATCACGATCATTCAAATCACAAAATTAAACGAGGCTTTTTTTGACGCTGTCACTTCTGCAAGAGAAGGCAAAGGGAGCTAAGTTCATACAGCCATGTTTTTCGTAAATCTTGATAAAACATTAAAAATGTAATTTATGTGAATTTTAGTCAGAAAGTCACTCACTATCACATCGTTTGTGCGCTTTTGTTACTTATTTATTCGTTTGTGACACGTTTCAGTAACTTGTCATTGGTTTCCATACAAAAATCGCTTTGTTTTACATACTATGAAAGTCAATCAGAAAATTGCTGTTTTTTTGAATTTGCAGGCCTAAAAAAACCTAAATTTTATTCTAAACCCTAGATTTTTGAGTACTCTTTACAATAATACCTGAAACATGTTGGTTAATAAATAATTATATTCTTAGCCCAAAAGAGGACATGTCCTTTGATCTAACTCTATTCAACCTATTTGTACTTTTGGAACATATATATTTGAGTAACAATGATAAATATGAGCAACAAACCTATAAAATATTATAAATCTTTTAAGGTGTAACGGAAAAATAAAACACATGTATTTCAAATTAAAATATTTTGATTCAACTTAAACCTTTACCAGTCATTATTGTCAAATAAACATAGAACATTTTTTTTAGTGAAGAACATAATGACTAATGTAGTACAAAAATTTATTATGTCATCTTTAGATGTTAGTTATGTATAAAGTAAAGAAAAAAAATTCTTTATATTATTTATTTAATAAGAAGGGTCTTGTAAATTAGGAAGAGCACAGGCTAACAACACAGCAATCACATTTAATATATTTGTATACGGCTTTAAAATGGATAACTTGCATATTCTTGCGTAAGCTGTTCTGAAATTTACCAGCCATGGTGGCCAGCAGGTTTAATCAGTGAAGATATAACATCTTTCAGTTTTACCAAACTGGACCTTTTTACTTCTATGGTGCTTTGGTATATGAATACTTGGGTTATTTTGTTGACATAATGTTGTTCTAGTTGACGGGTCACATTTCGATGTTGTGGCTGAGCATGCACTGCTTTGTATTATGTTGAACAACTTTTACTGCCTTATCAATCTCATTGTGAAGAGGAGAACAGGTTAGTACACAATAGTTCTCATTAAGTAACCACTGACAGCAACAAATTTTAATTAGGTACTCAGTAAATTCAAGTAACAGTTGTTTAGATAAATATATTCATTATGAAACTATGATATTTTTGTTTGTATTACATACTTTTAAATTAATATTCAATTACATCATTATTCAATTGGACATAAGTACATATTCTTTTCTTTGAAACATCATCTAGTGTCAGTGTATAACTTAGATTAAATCAAAAAGTCGTGAATGGTCAAGTTTTCTCTCAGTTTTCTGGTCAAGTTAAAAGGTTGGTCGGCTGCAGTCAGTTTTCATTCTAACTGAAAGATATAAATTTAATTAATGATTTACATTTGATACTGAAGTAGCGTTGTATAAAAAAGAATATGTCCTGTGTGGACTAACAGACATTCAGGATGCTTACAACAATGTGTCTGTAGTAGCCATTACCGATTGCCTTTTGAGCTTTGATGTTGATTTTTATTTATGTAAATATATAAGAGAGTTTTTAAGAGAACGTCATTTGATATATAAACTTCAGAATGGCTCAGATTTGATTCGTGTGTGTAGACAAGGCTTGGCACAAGGTGATCCCATGTCTCCGATATTATTCAATATTATTACAAACAATATCTGTAATCAAATACCACCAGATGTAAAACTTTCACAGTATGCCGATGATTTTACATTCTACTGCACTAATATAGACATAAACAAATGTGTTGAAGCGTTACAAAACACCTTTTGTATATTTATTAAATTACTCAGAGAAATAGGACTTGAAATATCTACTTCAAAAACCAAAGCTTGTGTAATAACTAGAAAATATAGGTTGCCCAATTTAGAACTTAAGATAGACAATACGCCTATCGAGTTTGTTAATAACATAAAATTTTTAGGAATGTGGATTGACACAAAATTAAATTGGAGAAAGCATGTAAATGAAACAGCAGAAAAATGTGTATCGTATCTCAATATATTAAGTTATATTAGCGGATCCAACTGGGGCATACATCCAATGCATCTACGACGGATCTATACTGCACTTATCAGAAGTCGATTAGAGTATGCAAGTTTTTAATTTTCTCATGCTAGCTCCAATTTAGTAACAAAATTAGAGAGAATTCAAAATCAAGCGCTTCGTTTATGTGGCGGATTTTTAAAGTCCACCCCCATACATGTCATAGAATATGAACTCTGTATTCAGCCCCTACATACATATACGTTCTAAAAGTTTATTGTACCGATACTTAATTAAAGTTAAGTCTAGACGGACGGATTATTTACTCAAAAATTTACAAATAGCTCAGTCTATTTCTCAGTTTGAGAACTGTAATAGAACACCGATGCTGATTAAAGGTTTCTGTGATTTGACTGATTTGAATCTGGGTTCTTCATTTACCTTTTCATGCTGCAGCTTTGCCTCTTCATGAAACTATAACAACGGAAATTCATTCCCTAACTCTACCCAAATCAAAAGTATCCTTATTGGAACTTAGAACAGAATGTGAAAAAATGATCGAATCTCTTTACAGTGGATACACTCAAATCTTCACAGATGGATCGCGATCTGATGATCAGCTTGGTTTTTCCTTTTTTGATGCTAATTGTGACTATCAAGCAAAATTTTGTGTAAATAATAAAGCTCTCCCAAAAATGGCATTAGAATTGGCTGCTATAGCGGAAGCTTTAAGTTATGTAGAATCAACCAGTTATAGAAATGTTGTTATCTTTACAGATTCAAAAAGTAGCTTACAGCATATAATATCCTGTAGTAAAGGTATTCTAGGACGTAACGAGGCTTACCTCATTATTGATTGTATTTACAAGTTTATAATTAATGGGGTTAATGTCAAACTACAATGGATCCCGTCACACGTTGGACTCCGCGGGAATGAGGTGGCTGATGCTATGGCTAAAGCTGCACACACAGATGGTATACCGTGCGATATAATTACGTTCTTCCGAGATCATTATTCAAGAGTTAGGATCAAAATTCAATTACAATGGAAAATACACTTTAACCAAAGATCGGCAGAAAAAGGAATTTGGTATTGAACATTAGTTAACGAGCCTCCTCATATCCCATGGTTTTCAACGGTGCGAATGAACAGAAAAGAACTGGTGCTCTGTTTTCGTTTACGCTCATCACATTTGGCTCTTAACAACTTTTTTTTTCTAATGGGAATAGTCAATAGCCCTAACTGCAGCTATTGTAACTATAAGCGATTAAAAGGGAAAATATTTGCTAAAAAGGGAGAGCAATGACTGACCAAGCGTTTGACACAGTGACATCTATTTATTTTTCTATAAATGTACGTATCAAAAACATAGCATAGTTAATAAAGGTATAAAAGAGTTTGCAACATAATCCCCCTCGTGTAGCGAAGCTACACAATTGTGGTTTATTTTAAAAGAGCAAGCTTTCTTGTTGGTCTCTTCAAGACTCCACCTTTGGTGGCCACATCAGCCACACGTACGACACCATCAGTGCCTGGATACAATTTTGTTATGCGACCTAAAGGCCAAACTCCTCTAGGTAAGTTGGGGTCAACCACCAAAACAACGTCACCGATCTCTAAATTCTTAAAATCTGCTACCTCTGGCCGCTTGGTTATGAGACAAGGTAAGTATTCTTTGAGCCATCTGCTCCAGAAATGCTCCTATAGTCGTAGTACTTTCTGCCACTCCTTGCGCAGGCAAAACACGTCATCTGTCAATGCAGTTGGCAGCTGTTGATTGGATGATGCTCCTATGAGGAAGTGGAAAGGAGTTAGACTCTGGAAGCCACCGTTTTCAACAACGTAAGTGAGAGGTCTCGAATTTACTAGTGCTTCAGCCTCATGTAGCAATGTCACTAACAACTCTTCTTTGGGTGCCCGCTCTTTGAGTGTTACTGCAAGGGCGCTCTTGATCGTTCGTACTAACCGTTCCCAATAGCCACCCATGAACGGAGATGCCGGGGGTATGAAAGACCATTTTATTTTACTATTAGCAGCGAATTGTTCTAGAGATTCTCCATAAAATTCTGCTAGCTGTCGACTTGCCCCAACGAATGCAGTGCCGTTGTCTAATAAGATATTATTGGGTATTCCGCGGCGAGCAATAAAACGCCGCAGGCTGGATATAGCAGAATCAGCAGAAAGAGAAAACACCAAATCAAGATGAACAGCTCTTGTTGTCATACAGGTATAAAGGGCTACATAACTGTTCTATTGTCCCGTTCCATATACAGTTGTACTATATTTTGTGATATTTAATAGAAAGCATTGTTTTTGTGAGGTTATTTCGCCCCCGTGCTTTGTTTACTATAAGACTGACGTCATTGCCACAGATAATCAACAGACTATCATGGCTGACCGTGTTTTCGGTCCATAATTGAAAATCTTAATTTAAAATAGATTTTTTGCACTTTTTAGCCATTGAAAAAAATAATATTCATGTGCTATGGTCTAATACAACAATTATGAACATTTTAAGCCCTACTTTAAAAAAGGGTCAACTAGCCTATTAACATTAGGTATGGTTCTATAATTTTAGATGATTAAGACAAAATATTTTGTCCTTTCTTGGACATTATTATACGGTAGATAATACTAGTCATTACTAAGCATAGCTACATAATTATAAGACTGCCAATAATGAATTATTACAGAATTGTTATTGGTAGGTACTCCATGATTAAAATTATTTGATATCCTAAAATATTATTTTATATCGTCGAATCAGCGGAATATAATTATCAAAATAGCATGACAAATCCCTCTGTCCAATGAACCAGAGTCGACTGTTTCTCTGCCAATATTTATCCGAAAACCACCCATTCTGGACATCCCCCAGCTGATAAGAAGAATGGGCGCAAGAAACCTATCAGCTCTAGCAGGAATTTATTTATTTATTTATTACAATGTACAAGACAGGTAACAGCCATTTAGTAATAAATAAAATACTTAATTTAAAACCTGATAACAAGGTTAAAACCCAAAATATGTACATTCTGCATTAACTAATATTGTGCAGCAAAAGATCGCCTACAAAGTATTTACAACAATAAAAAGTGAAAGAATATAACTATTATTACTTAAAAAAAAAATAGCAATTATTAACAAAATTACAGTTACATTACATTACGCATAAAAGATACTGACTTAATTTAAGATTTTATATTATTAAACAGTATATTTAGAAATTTATAAAAACTGCAGTGAAAAATATCAATATGCAGTGAAAAATGTCTATGTCCGCGAAATCTCTGACAAGTTCATCATACTGGCGACACATTCTTGCTACAGGATTATAATATGATGTATTGTTTAAATATACTTTTAGTGAGAACAATTTATAATTGCGAACACTGTGGTAAGTATTAATATTTAACTGAGACAATAGGTAAGGCGAATCAATTTGGGAATGAATGATTTTATATAGTAGTTTCAAGTCTTGTTGTTTTCTGCGACCACTCAACGTCGCCAATCTGAACCTTGCCAGCAAGTTCTCATAAGAACGAGTAGATCGTGGTAGGTTCATCCTGAAGGAAAGGAGCCTGAGAAAACGATTTTGAATACCCTCTATTCTGTCAATATGAACCTGATAAAAAGGTGACCAAATTGCCGTATTATACTCTAATAAACTACGAACTAGTGCAGAGTAAAGAGTTAAGTATGATGATACATTCCTTTATTTCAGATTTACGTGCCAAGTCATGACCATTCAAAGAGTACGTGAATTTAATGGTATTGATTTTTTTTGTAAATGTTATGATAAAGCACTTATCGACGTTAAGCAACATGTTAACTGACTCCGTCTGTTTAAGTAACATTTAATCCACCGTAGCAAGTTTCCGTGTACACCATGCATTTCCAGTTTTCGATAAAGCAATGAATGATCGACCCTGTCGAAGGCTTTAGAGAAATCTGTGTAAACAGAATCCACCTGACCTGACCTCTAGTTGCAAAAATATTACAGAGAAAATCTTTATATTCTAACAGATTACTGGTAGTTGATTTTCCCTTAAAAAACCATGCTGATTCGGTGACAGTACATTCTTGAAGTGGATGTACAGAGCATCATACACAAAAGTCTCAAATATTTTAGCGCAACAGGACAAAATACTGATTGGACGATAGTTCTCGCAAAGTGAGCGATCTCCAGATTTAAAAATAAGGACAATGTGAGCTATTTTCCACTGGCGTGGAAATGTTCCTAATACTAAAGATTTGTTATATAAAATACAAAGAGGAATACATATAGTTTCAGCACATCTTTTGATGGGAAGGGGAGGTATCCCGTCAGGACCAGCTGCTTTGAATTCATCCAGATTTTTTATTTTAGTTATAATTTCTTGCTCCGATACTACGGTAGAGTGAATATCACCTTATCATTTGAAATTATCGATAGGTAAATTATAATTAAAAGACGAATTGCTCGTGTTGGAATCATAAATAGAATCGAAATAATCAGAGAAAAGCTCACATATTTCCTTCCGATTTGATTTTACTTTATTTCTGAATTTCATTGTACTGGGTATACCATTCGATGAAGATTTCTTGCTGTGAACAAAGCTCCAGAATGATTTGACATATTCCTTCAAAGAATTTTCGACTGAACTGATATATTTTTTGTAGCAAGATGTCATAAGTTTTTTACTCCGAGAACGTAACATAGAAAACGTATCACAAGTTTCGAGGGTTACAATTTGTGGTACTTACGCTTCTCATTTATGCATTGCTTAAGACTACTACAAAACCAAGAAGGAAAAGAACAAGCGTCATCTTTAGTTAATGGGGTGTAGTAGGTGTATATTGGGCATTCTAAAACAGTTTTCATCAAAACACCGCAAACGAACGCAGTGAGATTTGCGGAGCGTAGCGGAGCTAGAGCGCAGCGAAGCGTAGCTCAAATCTCACGGTGATTTGATGAAAACAGTTTGAGATTGCCCAATATACATTATACAGGGTTAAATTATTCATACCATTAAATTGTAATTTTTGATAAATAAAGAGTTATGCGAGTATATTGAATCACCATATTTGTTTTCATTAATAAAACGCAGAAATTTTTGTTAAAAATATTTTTTTATTATAAAGCAAGTAACAAATATCATCATAGCTAAACTAGAACAATACTTTAAATACAAATTTTCATTCAAGTACAATTTACTGAAGTCATAAATTACATGTGCTTAAGTACCACTTTTTTATGAATAAAACATTCCTTAGAGCGCACTCTTTTTTATGAGTTATACAATTGAAGTTAGCTCCACCTTTAGCATAACTATTGCGCAATGTTGCAAAATTAGGACAACCTTTGCCTTCAACATTTATCAAAAAGCAGTCAGAACACAAATCTTTAATCCATTTTTGCTTTTCAACACCTTTCATTATTATGGTTTGGTCCTTTAAAATTGGAATAATTAATCTCTTAAATTCTCTGAAATCTATATTGCCTTGACTCCAGTATATTCCTCTGTTGCGTTCAATCCAATTGACTGCTCTTTTTTCTTCGGCAGATAATTTTAGATACGAATATGGAGGTTTTATTAAAAAGACTTGCGTAAACTCTTTTGTGGCTAACGCAAATTCCTTAATAATAAAATTATTTTTGCAGTCTTTGAATCCTTGAACATCAACAAAAAGTATCGAACTCTTATCAGCACTCATTGTTTCGTTGTATTCCACTGTTTAACATAAAGTTGAAGTTTGTTCTTTCAAATACCTTTTGATTGCACTTTATTTAGTTAAGATATTTTCTTCACAATATTGCTCAGAGGTTTGTACTCAAAAATGCAGTCATTTAAAATCAAGCAATATGCTGCTGTCTGATCCGGGATTTCTTGGTCTGTTTCAATCTCCACTCTGACATCGATTGATCCCTTTATCATTTCTTGTTGGTGAGAACAATCAATAACAAATAATGGGGCAACGTCTCTGAATTCCTTCAAGCTCATCAACGGCTCTGGTCGCCGTCCATGATAAGACTGTTGGAATCTTGCATATTGTTCGTATAATAAATTAAATTTATCCTCTGAGAAACTGACATTCAATCCTTCATAAGGGTAATACGATGAATTTAAATATACTTTTACATCTCGTACATTGCAGTGATCGAACTCTGCCATTGACATTTCCGCATTGTGTTTGCGATTGGTTTGCAAGGCTTATAATAACGAATCTTGGTTTCTCTATCTGTGACGAAGTTTTGATAGACCAAGTGTGTTTACGTGTCTTCGGTAATAATGGATATTCATACAAATCCCAATTTCGAAATGCTAGTGTAATAGGCCTGTCCTTTTCTAGATGTTTCAACAAATTGATTCTTTCACGATCTGATACTTTAACGTGCGGAACTCGCCAAACAACTTTGCTAATAGTTATATCTTCGACCACCTCTCCGACATTTAATTTCAAAGCATTGAGATTCGTATTGCTTCTTAATAGCACCAATTCATGTTTGGAGTTAATTATAACTTTTTCATAATCTTCTGCAAAACCTAAAATTTTCTTCAACGGCACAGAAGCCGAAAAAATTCCTCCGTTAAGATTGTTTGTACCAGAAGTTGACCATCCCCATACACGTGAGCATTTAGATTCATTATCATTTAACGAGAGGTACGATTTTATTGTTGTAGTTATGCCAGCATTTTTTATTTTGTCTATTTCTATTCCGTTTAACTCATATCGAATATCTTGAAATAAATATAGTATTGGATTGTTGATAAAATACACATTTGATATTTTTTCTTTAGTCGAACTATTATAAACATTGGCTTTACCCTCAATATACAAAGTGCTGAGTGAGGGTAACAGACATAGATCTTGTTGATTAATAGGTATTCTTATTTCATCATTCTTGTTGAAACTTGTTACGTACGGTTTATAAGAATGATATTCGAAACTTTCAATACTATTGTCGTATGATGTTGATTGAGATATATTTAAAATATTCATTTTAACAAGCCAATCAACTTCAAAAATTCCTTATTGTTTTTGGTGAGCTTCTTTTTTATATGAAGCGGTGTGCTTTTATGAGGTTATCTTCTAGTACTAACTTGAATGCAAGCTGTGTCATGATTTTTATTGAAATTTATCATTTTTACGAAAATGTAGATACAGTTGTACTTCTTCGTCTCGTAAATTGATTTGTTTATTCTCGGCGTCTAATAATTGTATAGTTATTGCACTTATAGAACTTTTATTTACAGGAAAATATATTAGATTTTTCGGCACTTCAATGATCCGATAACCAGGTGGTACGTTAGGAACAAACTCGTGAATAATATGACTTGCAGATCCGTTCACGAATGACCCACTAACTACGTCGCATTCGATGCGCACAATGGTTGTTGGCAATTGTAACACCGTTTTTTCTTAAAATTTCATAAAACACTAATTTTGCAAAAACACTTTGGTTTCACTGTAGTTTTAACACAAATTTCACAACTAAAATCACAATTACAATAACTTTGTCAATTAATTTCACAATATCAATGTCAAGTGTCAACGTCAACGTCGTTTCACGTCACGTCAGTGACATTTGCAATTATCTTTGGTCATTATTCACTTTTTGCATAAACAAAATAAATCTCGCGTTTATCCTGGCCTTATTTACAAAGATAGTTTTTTTTCGCCCAAAATCCCGTGCTTCCATTTAGGTGGGTTGATTTTCTCAAAATTCGGAATTTGACATTTAGACCGTTTGTTTCGATCATTTCTATAGACATATTTTAATAAAATACACTTAAGCTTATAGATCATATAATTATAGTTTCGTCGAATAGAATTTGGGAAGCATTCACAGTTTGTTTATGGTTAATTTTTTCATTACGTTTCGTTTTTCAACCAAGCTTATAACTTGGGCTGGAAATACTTATAGCATATTGTAGAATTCCGATAGATCCGTACGTTGACTTGACACATCATGACACACATGCTATGAAATGAATTTGGTTTTAGGGAAGGTTCCGTCGCCAATACGACGCTTAACATTCGGTGAACGGACCTCGATTCTAGTATGCGCGTAGATGGAACGCGCCCATTTTTCACCTTAGTCTTTGAACGCGTCTATCGTCTATGTTATGATTTGTCTGTGAGACATCGACTGAAGAAATTTGTTATTGATTCGAAGATCATAAAGTATTTAAATTAATTTCAGCGAAGAAAATCCATAGGTATTTCTCTCGTTTTCCGTGTGAATTTAATTTGAAAAGAATTTACAAAATTCAGTTCTTTTTGTTTTCAGCTTGAAGAGTAAAGCTAAGAAAAAAAATATTATATTTACTCGCCGGCACGCGATTCATTAAATTAAATGGATTTATTGTATCAATAAGTGCAAAAAATCAATAAGGTATCTAATTAACTTATTATATTTCATGATTTAAAGCAGATTTTGTTAATTTTATTTTTATTTGTGGGTAAATTGATTATTAAATCAAACATGTTACATTTCCAAAATTCGCCTTTTTCATCCCCTATTTCATTAAAAAACCCTGATAGTAAGCGGCATCTTAGTGGGATTAAGGCATATATTGAGTAACACTTGCGAATTTCCTGTTAAATTCTAAATTTTTACAATATTAAGTTTCACATCATACTTTGGCAAATAACTCACAAATTAAGCTGTTTTCTTTTTATTAATAGCAGTAATTATACACAAAGTAGGTGCTCTCCCCTCCATATGTCCTTTTTATTAACTAACCAATAAGACCATTTGTCAATTTATTAAAAATTACGTTTTAGAATTCATTTGCTATGTTTATTACATGAGGTTCAAATGTATTGACTGGGATTCCTTCAGAACTCAGTGTTAGACCCACTGACCCTAAGATCATAGGCATATTTAATTATATTTTTAACCTAACACTGTGCTATGAATCTCCAGGGCAGTCACCGGAGGCCGTAGGGCTCCGCTGCTTGACCTTACAGCTAGAAACCATAACAAACTAACCTAACACAAGGAGGAATTCTGTGGAATTATATATATGTAGAGAGAGAATAATCTAAGGAATTGGAATATTATATCTCTGACCCGTGATCGCGGAAACCTAGCATCAAGCAGAAGGTACGCTTCACTAACACCCGCTGAACGTAACTATTCCGCTACAGAGCGAGAGGCATTGGCCGTGGTACATGTCGTTGAACACTTCCGCCCTTACCTTGAAGGTGGTCGACAATTTAAAATTATTACCGATCATGCTAGTCTAAAGTGGTTTTTAAACCTTAAGAATCCGACAGGTCGACTAGCGCGTTGGGGGTGTAGGCTATCGCCTTATAATTTCATTATTGAGCATCGTAGTGGATCTCAAAACGTCGTACCGGATGCACTATCACGTTCTGTACCAGTGGCAGCCGTAGACGCATTTACTTCCAGCGATGCTTGGTATAACAATATATTAAAACGTTGCACGGATAGACCGCGCGCGTGTCCCAATTTTCAAATTATTGATGGTAGGCTTTTTAGATTTACAAAAAGCACTAACAAACTCTGTGGTGACTACCAGTGGAAGGAAGTTGTACCAAAGGAGCTTAGGGAGGATATTATTACAAGTAACCATTCTGAACCAATTGCTGCGCACTTAGGCGTCGCAAAAACATATAAAAGATTAAAATTACGGTATTTTTGGCCCGGTATGCATAAAGATACCGAGGAATTTATTAAAAATTGTGCCACTTGTAACTCATATAAACATAGCTCACTAGCGCCACCTGGCTTTATGGGGGAACCCAAGGTCTGCTGTCGACCATTCCAGTGCATCAGCATTGATCTCGTTGGTCCACTGCCGATGTCTCGACAGCAAAACACCTTTTTACTAGTAGTTGTGTGTTGTTTTACAAAATATTGCTTATTATTTCCTATACGGCGTGCAACGGGCAAAGTTATAGCGCAAAGGTTAGAAGACCATGTATTTCTGGTTCACGGAATACCACAGACTGTGATGTCTGATAATGGCTCGCAGTTTATAAGTCATGAGGTTCAGGCATTATATGAAAAATACAATATTCCGCAAGTACATTTGGGTCCAGTATATTGTCCACAAGTTAATACGGTGGAACGTTATAACCGCACAATAATCACTGCAGTTTCCTCGTTTGTTGAGAACGATCATAGAACGTGGGATATTAACATACATAAAATACAATTTGCCATGAACACCTCAGTAAATGAGTCTACTTCTTATACTCCTTTCATGCTAGTACACGGTAGGGAAGCTGTCACTGATGGTAGTATTTACCGTGATTTTGTAGATCTCCAAGAGTTGGTTGTGGTACCACGCGATACTCATGCGTCTAATATTGGCCACCTCGGTGACATTTTCATCAAAGTCCGAGAGTCGTTGCGTAAGGCCCATGAAAGGAATATAAAATACTATAACAACAAACGCAGAGATATCTCATTTAATGTTGGTGATTTTGTGTGGAAGCGTACGTACAAGCAGAGTTCTGCTAATAAATATTTTACTGCTAAACTTGCCCCTAAATATGAGCGTTGTAAAATTATACGTAAACTTTCCCGCCTCGTCTATGAGCTCGAGGACGAGAACGGAAAATACATAGGGAAGTGGCACATAAAAGATTTTAAAAATTTAGATACTTCGTGTGACTAAATTACATACCTAGTAACATCATACCTACTTAATTTTCATTTTTATACTCTTATGAAAATAGCCATATTTTTATAAGCATTTAACAGTTATGCACCGCGGGTGCGGCGGTCACAGAATACCCACCCCGCCATTCTTCCTGGCGTCTCGTAGAACCCGAGTGTAGGATAACGCGCCATATAACATCTGGCGGCGTTTTTGCATGTGTCTGTCCCTGTCGTTTTTTATTGATTTGCCTTGATACTTAAGTTTCCATATACCTAACATCTTCAAAATTGATATTACCATTACATAAGTACATAAAGATCTAAAACACAAATATTATACGTGTCTTAGTTCATACCATTATAAATATATTATTACTACCATTATATAAAATGGATATTGCTTCTTTAGTATCTGATACCAGAATTAAGGAACAAGTATGTACTTATTATAACTGTTATGTGGTTAGATAGATGCATTTAGCACAAGATCACAAATATAAACGTGTCTTGTTCATTATTTTTATATGTATTCTACTCTAATCAACAAAATTAATTTTGAATTCCTCACAGGAGCGGTTTGCAACTCTAGAAATAAGCCTTTGCTATATTCTTATAATGGAGGAAGTTACATCTAGCTGGAAACGTAGGAAAATCAATATCGACGATCAGGGGCAACGACACATGCAACTCATTTTTTTTTATTATTTCCTTTTTATTGTTTTTTTTACTTATTATTTGACGATTAGAGTCAAAATGTCTGTAATAACGACATCTACCGGTGGTTGTTGACATTACTTGCTATACTCTGTTAGTGTCAAGATATACTTATTTAACAACGCCATCTCGGCGTCAGTCCTGACACTACAGTTTTTTCTTTATTACTTACTTATATTTGATGGGCATAGGATATAATGCCTTTTACCTATTTATCACGGCCGTATAGGTGCTAGCAGAAGTGGTTTCGCTAGATTTTGCCACCTTATGGGTGAATATTTTTTTTACAACCATGTAGGTGCTAGCAGCAGTAG
The DNA here is from genome assembly GCA_963935595.1 of Schoenobius gigantellus. NCBI lineage: Eukaryota > Metazoa > Arthropoda > Insecta > Lepidoptera > Crambidae > Schoenobius > Schoenobius gigantellus. Next base: position 6,492,293 of record OZ012553.1, read on the forward strand.
TTTCGCGCTAGATTTTGTCACCTTATTGGTGAATGTTGTTTTTTTTTATTTCAATCTTTAACATACCATATTAATGGATTTACGTAGATTTAAGGTGCATGCATGTTAAATATTCTTTATTTACACACGTTTATATTTAAAGCTTTATGTTTTATCTTATACAAATAAATAAACTTATAAAAAAAATGATAACGTTAGGCGTAATTGGGTACAGAGTTTATCACGAATGAATAGTTTTTAAGTACCTAATTGATTCCATTTATGATAATTCTGTTTGGTTGGTTAGGGGGTTTTGAGGCTGACGGGGCGTCAGACGAATTCCCTACGTGAATTCTATCGTGGTTGGGGGGATACTGTAACACCGTTTTTTCTTAAAATTTCATAAAACACTAATTTTGCAAAAACACTTTGGTTTCACTGTAGTTTTAACACAAATTTCACAACTAAAATCACAATTACAATAACTTTGTCAATTAATTTCACAATATCAATGTCAAGTGTCAACGTCAACGTCGTTTCACGTCACGTCAGTGACATTTGCAATTATCTTTGGTCATTATTCACTTTTTGCATAAACAAAATAAATCTCGCGTTTATCCTGGCCTTATTTACAAAGATAGTTTTTTTTCGCCCAAAATCCCGTGCTTCCATTTAGGTGGGTTGATTTTCTCAAAATTCGGAATTTGACATTTAGACCGTTTGTTTCGATCATTTCTATAGACATATTTTAATAAAATACACTTAAGCTTATAGATCATATAATTATAGTTTCGTCGAATAGAATTTGGGAAGCATTCACAGTTTGTTTATGGTTAATTTTTTCATTACGTTTCGTTTTTCAACCAAGCTTATAACTTGGGCTGGAAATACTTATAGCATATTGTAGAATTCCGATAGATCCGTACGTTGACTTGACACATCATGACACACATGCTATGAAATGAATTTGGTTTTAGGGAAGGTTCCGTCGCCAATACGACGCTTAACATTCGGTGAACGGACCTCGATTCTAGTATGCGCGTAGATGGAACGCGCCCATTTTTCACCTTAGTCTTTGAACGCGTCTATCGTCTATGTTATGATTTGTCTGTGAGACATCGACTGAAGAAATTTGTTATTGATTCGAAGATCATAAAGTATTTAAATTAATTTCAGCGAAGAAAATCCATAGGTATTTCTCTCGTTTTCCGTGTGAATTTAATTTGAAAAGAATTTACAAAATTCAGTTCTTTTTGTTTTCAGCTTGAAGAGTAAAGCTAAGAAAAAAAATACTATATTTACTCGCCGGCACGCGATTCATTAAATTAAATGGATTTATTGTATCAATAAGTGCAAAAAATCAATAAGGTATCTAATTAACTTATTATATTTCATGATTTAAAGCAGATTTTGTTAATTTTATTTTTATTTGTGGGTAAATTGATTATTAAATCAAACATGTTACATTTCCAAAATTCGCCTTTTTCATCCCCTATTTCATTAAAAAACCCTGATAGTAAGCGGCATCTTAGTGGGATTAAGGCATATATTGAGTAACACTTGCGAATTTCCTGTTAAATTCTAAATTTTTACAATATTAAGTTTCACATCATACTTTGGCAAATAACTCACAAATTAAGCTGTTTTCTTTTTATTAATAGCAGTAATTATACACAAAGTAGGTGCTCTCCCCTCCATATGTCCTTTTTATTAACTAACCAATAAGACCATTTGTCAATTTATTAAAAATTACGTTTTAGAATTCATTTGCTATGTTTATTACATGAGGTTCAAATGTATTGACTGGGATTCCTTCAGAACTCAGTGTTAGACCCACTGACCCTAAGATCATAGGCATATTTAATTATATTTTTAACCTAACACTGTGCTATGAATCTCCAGGGCAGTCACCGGAGGCCGTAGGGCTCCGCTGCTTGACCTTACAGCTAGAAACCATAACAAACTAACCTAACACAAGGAGGAATTCTGTGGAATTATATATATGTAGAGAGAGAATAATCTAAGGAATTGGAATATTATATCTCTGACCCGTGATCGCGGAAACCTAGCATCAAGCAGAAGGTACGCTCTACTAACAACCGCTCCGGGGAAGGCTACTAATTTCTTTTATAAAAAAAAAAAGGAAACCTATAACTATTTGTTCGTGTACTTTATTGCCCCTCATTTTGTAGTTTTGTACCCAATTTGCACCTGATTTTTACCTGCCGAGATTGATCAAACAAACCTGAACCATCCTGCCCTTGGCTTGTATTAATTAAACATTAAGTTAAGTGCTTTGCATTGAGGGATTTTGTTTACTTCAGTAACATTATGCATAAGTGAATTATAGTTATGTACCTACAACAATAAAACTTTTCATTTTGTATCGGACTAAAGGAATAAGTTTGTTTTTTTTCCTTCAACTTTAAGATTTCCCTATATTACTACAATTTAGCAAGAAAAAGCACTACACAATATACTGACAGGATACAGAGATTCGGTCCTTTTTAATGCCTTTATTGTTTCTCCACCAAAACCTAAAATCCTTCCAAGTGAGTCACTTTTGTTAAAATGAACATCTTTAGTACAAAAAATTGTAGTTTTTAAGGTATTATTATTACAAGTTAATTTTAACATTGCATTTCTAATGTATGTCTTTAAATAATCACAGATATCTTGAAGTTCATAAGCTCCTTCAGGTATTTCGATTACTTCGTTATCGTCATAGTAGAATTTATTATTTCTTTTATCTATGTTGGGTATAGAATTAAATGTTGAAAAATACAACAATCCACACTCATAGTATCCACTTAATTCCAAAGTAGGTGAGTAGTTTGTTATCAGAGAGGATCCTTTTCCAGTTATAGACACAGTGAAAGACATTTTACTACTGATAAAGAATTTTATTTCAAGCTTTATATAAATGTGTTTTCCAATACTCCTTTAAAAATTTTATACAAAGGTGGCCGCAATTAACAGAGTCAAATGTTTGATATTGCTCATAGTTATAATTTAAAGAAACATTTCTTAAGTAATCAAGTAGTTCTAACGGAGGTTTCAGATTACCAAAACTATCAAAATATTCAGCATACTTATTTTCTTTCACGTAGGCTACCCAATGTGTTCCAATGTTATTTGAAGTATCTAAATTTATAATACCGCATTCTATCTTCCTAGGTTTTGAGGGCAACGTATCCCTCATGAAAACACCACGAAAAAATGGAATATCACTAGCATGTTCTAATATATCCCAATTAGTTAATGCCCGCCTAGGTAGCCGCTTTATTAGTTTTTTGAGGGTTTCAAATAAAGACCTGCACCCTTTTTATAAGGTCTAATATATAATCCTTTTCCGAGAGCAACCGCCTCCATCATCTTATTATGTCGTTCCGATTCTTGAAGAGCTTTTTGAGCTGCTTTTGAATCATTAACCGCTTTTGCTATGCCAGCTGCTCCACCAGCCAGTGAACCTAAAGCTGATAATCCCGCGAAAATAGGAATTAACGGTAACAGTCCTCCACATTTTGGAATAGGAATACAACGAGGTAAACTCATTTTATTTTGATTTCTAAATAGTTTTTTTGCAGCGGCGAGCGCAGATTTAATAGTAGAATTTGTGTCTTTAGATTTTATTTTTTTAAATTTAGATTTGAGTTTTTTCACAGCTGTCATAAACGACCGAGCACCTGCACCAGCTCTTAATTTGGCCTTCATAGCATTTTTTACTATCCATGAAGCAATTTTTTCTTTCTTTCCAGCGTCTTTTGATTTCAATCTTCTTTGAGCCATATTTAATAGATCTAGATCAGCTTTGTGCCTTACGTTAGCGTCGTTGTTTATGTAAGCAATATCGTGGTGCATACAAGCATTATCCAATTTATTAATTCCTCGCTGACCCTTAAGTAATCGTTTCTGAAGCTTTGTGCCGGGGCCGCAATATTGGTAGCCCGGTAAATGTAACTCAAACGGAATCTTATTTATTAAGCTGTTTATGATACCACTTCCTTTCTTCATTGATAAACAAAAAGTGAATCAATAAAGATATCTTGAGCTATTTTATATCATAAAACCAATTTATTCTTATCAACCCAACTATTTTCGCTATTACTTAATCCTAACCATTTTACAAACAATTTGTTTCCTTTTCTTTTTATAACCTTTTCAATGAGGTATAGGTCTGGAAACTTAGTTTTTTGTAACTCGTATGCATAAAATGAGCCGAGGATTCTTTGATTGCGTCTGTCCTCTATTTGATAAGTTGTTGGGTTAGTGTGATTAACTTTTACTATACGAAATATTTCGGTGGACCAGTTTGGCGTATAGCCTTTGTAAAAATCTGCTTTATATCTACTTATGCGAACATAGTCACCAACATGAAATGTATATCCCCGACTTGTTTTATTCTTTTGAGAATTCATAATATAACCTTTGACTATAAGCTCATTTACTTTGTTAACTTCCACAGGCTTAAATTTTGTTATTCTATGCAAAGTGTTATTGTAGTGTTCTACAACGTCCTTTAAAATATTTTTATACCATTGGTAATTTCCGTTCAAACTAAATAGTTTGTAAAGGTGAGATTTAATTGTTCTTATAACTCTTTCTACTATAGATGCTTTTTTAATAGAATATGTTGAATAATGATTAATATTATACTTTTTCATTAATTGTTTAAAATTATCATTGTAGAATTCTGTGCCTAAATAAGTTTGTAAATTTTTAGGTTTTCGTAATGATGTAGTTAAAATACTTTGCATTGCATCTGTAACATAATTTTTCGCTTTTGATTTTAAAGATCTGATCCATACATATTTTGATAAAGTGTCAATTACGATAAGAATATATTTATACCCTTTATTAAACTGTGAATATTTTTGCAAATCTATGAGGTCGGCTTGCCATAAATCATCTATTCCTTTTATGATCGTACATCGCCGGGAAAAATTCCTTCTTGCTGCTTTGTGAAGCTCATTCACTATGTCTTGTTTGCTCATTATTATCTGGTTTCTCTTGAAGCATGTGATCAATTTCTGTCCTTGTGTAAAACAAGGTGGTTAGCTTATTAAGTATTGAACTTTCAAAATCATTTAAATGAATATTTACATCACTTAAAATATAAGTTCTTAGTTCGTGTGTCTTTTCATCCACGTAAGCTTTATTTGCGGCTTCGTCATCATTGCCTGGCGATATAAGTCCTTTTAATCTTGATGATTTTAAATCATATTCACCTGTTTCTGACTTCACTAATGTATCGTTGAGATTTCCAATATATTCCTCTAATCGTAAACGTTTATGAACGTGATGACCAAATTTATCTACATTCATTTCCGTATCTATGCGGTGTTTGCTGTATAACTACTGATCAGTTTTTTAAAATTCGGTTCCTTATATTTGGTTTTTTAATGATGCCTGCTTCGTACAGCTCTTCTATAATCGCAATAATTTCATTATCTAAGCCGGTATTGCCAGCATCACGAGATGCAAACAGTAATTTCAATCGATCTACTAATTCATTTGGATCATCCCAATAAACGTAATCTATATCTTTCTTTACACTTTTTAAAAGATTTATTCCTTTTCCTACCGTAAGACTTTCTGTGCTGTCATACTTATTTCTAGAGAACTTAAACAGTGGTTTAATAATATGCATGTACTTAAACCCTTTGTTACTATTAATTGGCTTGCGTGGATCACAATTACGCCTATGTGCATTAGTTTCTATTAGAAGCTCTTTATAATTTTGCAAATCTTCATCTGTGATAACATCCAAATTTGGTGTCTTTTCAAATAGTAATTCTTTTAATCCAAGAGTTTTGTTTAAACTTCGATTTCCAATTTTTATAATTTTTCCGTCGTCGAAAACACGTGTTTGGCCGAGCATAAGTTTTCCTCGTTCATTTTTTATTCCAAAAGGGATATTTGCGTCGGGCGAAGCACACCACGATAAACTATTAAGTGAAACATTTGGTGATGATTGAAAAGATTTAAAGGAAGCATCACTCATATTATTGTTGTCAGAAGGTGATACGACAAGGGTTTTTTCGGAATTAAATTTTTTATAGAACTGTTGTTCCTCTTCTTCATTAAAATCGTCATCAGAAAAATTTGTTGCCTCACTGTCATTATGTTTATTTTTTTTTATTGTATAATGTTCAAACTCATCCTCATCTTCATGAGAAATTTCATTGTTCTTAATGGCTATTTGTTTCAGTGGATCGGTTATAGGTTTGAATATGGATTCCAGAGTGGCATCATTTGTATTTTTCATATCCTTTATCATTTCAACCTTTCTTTTTACAGCAGTTGCAGCTTTTACAATTTGTTTTTTAAGTTGCTTTTCCATTTTGACAAGGATTCCGTTCAATGCAAAATCCAGAGTAATAGTGATTGTGTATTGATGAAACAATAACTTATGTATATTAATCTACTACTACAAAAGTATCGAATGCCATCCTATAACATCCTTTATTTCTTTCGCAGTCTTTATTGATCACAACATAATTAAATGGTTTATTCCAAATAGTTGAGCACATTTCACGGAACTGAGACCACGACATATCTGAACCTACATGCTCATCGTAAACGTGTTTTAAATTTACATCGTCTTGTTTAAATAAAATAATGAGGTTAGAATTGTCCCTTATAAGTTGTTTAGGTACTTTACTGTATGTTTGGTTAATGTAAAAACAATCAATATTCTTATGTCGACCCATAGCAAAATAATCCCGAATGCTATTTTGGTTTTCACAAGCTACGTCGTCGAATATTATAATGGAGTTTGGCAAAGCTTCGTGTGGGCTTATGATATCACTATTATGGTTATATTTACTATAAGATATGTCTGCAACTAAATCTAATACTTTTTCTAAGAACACATATTTTGGTTGATATAATGATTTAGAATATACATATAAGTTACGAAAACGTGCACCATTCTCATGTAATAACAAACCTATTACTAAGTTTGTCTTGCCGCAATTTGATGGTCCACAAACAATACATCGTATAGTGCTCGGCAATAAGTTGCCATGTCCCTTTGCTTCACATAATGATGCAGGACAGATATTATAATCTAATTTTAACGTTTCCTTTTGTTTGAGGAACTTCATAGCAACTTGTCCGCTTTGATTCGTGGCTTTTAACAAAATGGATATAACACTTTGCGTTCGTAATAATAAGAGAACTAGCAGTATATTTACTTTTGTAAGTGCACTGAGAGAGAAGAAAGAGCTCTCACCCCTCTCGAATCGTGCAATAAAAAATGATATGAGTAAGGAATCGATGCTTAAAAATAAACATTGTTTAATTACTTGCATCCCTACTTTAACAAAGTAATAGACTGCGTTCTTTAATAAATAAAACTATATTTTTAATTTTATTACCATTATTTTAAACTATGTATTTGAATTCTAATAAATTTTATCTTAGATTTATTTATAGAGGTAATTCTGAATGAATGTTTTTCAAAATATTTGATTATATTATAGAGGTGTTAAAATAAAAACAAATATTTTCATACAAGTCTTTTTATTTTTAAATAATATTTATTGAAAATAATACAAGACTTAAACTAACATAACTATTTAAAATAACATAAGTCTTAGTTAGTAAAATTTATAAGCATTACTATAATTTTTCAGAAGAATAATGTTGTCGAAATAATGTATCTCCGTGAGTGTACACGTAACTAAAGATAGTAGGTACGCATCTAGCACATTAGAGAATTTTAATATACATCTACAAATGTTATAGGTCAGCAATAGTTATTTAAAAACTATAACTGTAACCACATATTTTCTTAGAGATATTAGTTATAATATTTTCTGCTTGATCCATTATTGGATCAATATGCTCGGTTACCACATATTGTGTTTTTATTAATGGATCATTGCTGGTTGATTCCAGATCTAATATTTCTAATTTAATTAATCGCCGCCCTTTAGTAGGTATTGTTTTAATTAAATAAGAAGGTTCGTTCCCCTTCGTATTCTGCAGTAACTTGCTTCTCCTCTTCATGGGCTTCTTTTTATTAAAAAGACTTTTAACCACCTTGGCATGCAGCGGTGAATCTTTAGCATTCCAATGTGGAAATTCTTCAGAGAAGCCCTCCAACATATCTTGCGCATTTTGCTCAAAGCAAGGAGGATAATCTTCTGTTGCCTCCTTGCTTATGAGTAGCGACTGCGAGATTTCTTGGCTATTCTGAAATTAAATTTATTATGCAACAAAAATAATTTCACATCGAAGAAATGATTGATATAGTGGCGGAGGTAGAAGAGTATATCTAGGATCCACAAGGAGGCTGACTATCTTATACGGAACCGATAGAATATGAGAATCACAATAACAGCATCACAACCATAAGTTTTTAACAACAACATTATCTTCCAACTAATTCAAATATACAAATAAACATTAACTAGTGATCTAACCACTACACAAGAAAAGAGTTTGAAGAAAAATAATTTATACGACTTACCATGATGTATTTGGGTGACCGTAGTTGTCACTTGATTAATTATGTGTGAAACAAATTTTAAAAACATTCAACTTTAATAGCTATTTATAGTGTAAATATAATGCTGACATAACAACAAAGCATTCGCACGGAATCGCAATTGGACAAATTACTAATGAACTATAAGTTGGAATACCTAAATCAGCAATAACATGTCCCAACCAGTTTCGAATTGTTCATTGCGTGTGCTATTTTATTAATAGTTTTATATTTTATGGATTATGAAATAAAAAAAAAACATGGTAGCTGGTTTATAACGTTATATATTTTCATCGTTACAATACAACATTAAGTATTTGATTAAAACTAGGTAATTAATTTACCTATTTACCATTAAAAACAATGTATAATACTATTAAACAAATAACTGATGGATAACAATATTAAAATTAAATAACTTTACAATATAAAGTGCCGTGTCGGTACATACTATACAATTTCATGTATGTTTTTATTCTATTAACTTATTCATTACTTAAGCCATATAATAAATAAATAAATAGATGATGGGGTAACATATTTCTCAACTTACAATTTGATTCATGATTACCATTAAAATAATAATAAACTATACAATACGGTGCTTCTAAAGAAAAACTAATGATATTAAACTAAACTATCCCAGTGACCCCATGATAAAGTAGAAATTTTGTTTTTTAATATGATACGTTTATCGTCATTACCTGACAAAGCTATTTTGTTCTGTTCTTGAGTAAATATTTCGTGCTTAAGAGATTTAAATATGATATTTTTTTTCTTCAAAAATGTATTTTCATTTAATACCTTGTAATAATCTTTATATTGTACATCTTTTAATACTTGCTTCTGTATGCCTTTTGCTTTTTTTAATTCATCTTCTGCCGTTTTAATACAGTATAACTTGGACCTTAATCCTACAAACTTCGAAATCAAACTTCCTCCTAGCTCATCTTTAAAGAGACCTGGCACCTTTTTGTTCCAACTAGGAATGTCGTATACGTTATTTACAGAATAATTACTAGTGTCGAAATAGGGAAGAAAATTTGATTTTAAATCAGCATAAAAATCTTTACTTTCTATTGAATACAAAAAACTATCAGTATCCGTATAACAAAGTTTTAACTTTTCCTTATAAAAAGGCTTCATAATAGAATAATGAAAATCAAACATGTGACTCTTAGATATTTCCAAAACGGAAAAACCAATGTATATAGGTTTATCCAAAGTGATTGTTTCAGGCTTCATTTGAATGGCTACCAAGTTTTCAGTGAAAATTGTAACACTGTGAAAATTTGGTCGAACTATCATTTGCTCTGCACAGAAACTTTTCTTTGTTTTGTTACTATCATCATTCCACTTATTGACTAATTTCACATTAACCCTCTTTTCTGTGTCTTCTAACGTCTTGCCAAATATACTGTTGTTAAGAAGTTTGAAGAAATCTTGTTCAAATGTAGATTTAGCTTTTTTTCGTAATTCAGTATTCATGTCAATATACTGCTTTAAATAAGGACTCTGATTAAATTGAATAACTCTATGTATTTTTTTTAACAACAAACCATGTTTTATACATGTTTGCAGATGAGCAAAATGTATGACATAGAAATATTTATCGTATAAATTTGGAATCAATTTTGAAGTTTTAGAACCTGGCGGAGTAAATTTTTGAGCACAGAATGGAAAATCGTTATGATCATTATGCAAATGTTCGGGGTATTCTAAATCTACTTCTAGTATATAACCAGTGTCTCCGTTAGTTGGCACATTTATAAAATCTATTCCAGCGATTTCCAAGTCATTCAATAACTTAAAATTGGAATGAGGCAAATAAGCACACATTGCATATCCATAGAGATTATTACAATCGATATAAATTAGAAAGTTATTACTTTTTCTTGGATCGTAAGTTTTTAAATACTTGTTATTGGCTTTTGAATACCTTGTCGAACATAAACATATTCCACCGCGAATACCTTTTTGAATCATTCTTATTATTTCCAGGTCGTGTATTAATTCTAATTTAACATCTGTTTTTAATAGCATGGCATCAAAACTGAGACTCGGTGCTGTAACATAAAAGGCTGGATCTAATTTATAATTCATCTTACATGTCTGGCGAAAACTTTCAAAAACGTCAGCTAATAAAAGAACATCTGACTTAAGATACAAGTCTGTGTATTCACCGAGATTCGATAATTCAAACGTTTGCCAGACTTTTTTTGCATGATCATAATCTACTTTAGATATATTACTATTGCGTAATTTGCTGAAAAAGAACTCCTGAGGCGGAAGTACTTTTTCTTCGTATGAACTCCAAGTAGTCATGTATTCATATGGATACACCCCTTTTCGTTTTATTAAAGCAAAATGCTCACGAGAAGGAAAATAACGCCGCAGATGTTTAAAGTCGTCATATTTTAAGTTTGCGACAAGTTTCTCTAGACTTGTGCCTAAAAATTTAAAAGAATCAACAAATCGAACAGGTATGATATCTTTATCATTAATTTGAAAAAATTTTGTAAAAGATATGTAGTTTTCCTTATTTTTTGCTATTACTTGTATTTTTCCTGATAGTTTTCCCAACTGTCGTATAAAAAGATGACTGTCATAACCCGCTAAATTATGAAAAAATATAGGAACAAACTTAGGCAAACGATATCTAATATTGCAATAAGAATGAGCTGCACCACGATACCGTCCTGTAAGATGGCAATGATCTTTAACTTTATCGTCAAACAATATTTTATCACAAAGAAAACAATTTGTAGCCCGAGCAAAGTTCGCTTTGTCTTCATTTGTTAAACAAATAGCCACTGGCGACTGCAAAACGTTATAAATATCGGTTATATCCAATAATAGACTTTCTAAAAACTTTTCTACACAGGCTGGACCTCGATAAGATACATATTTATTACGCGACTTATCATAAGAACACACAACGTAATAAGCAAATGCTGATGGTACGTGTTTTTGCAATATCTTTGTACAGCCTGATCCAGAATCGAGTTCAGTTGGTTTTAATAATGATTCAAAATCTGCGTATAAGACGAAGGGCATGTCATGCATTCGCTCGTAATGATTAAATTGAATTCGTGTTCCATCACCGGGTAATATTGTCGATACACCACCACAAACATGAGCTTTCAGTTTATCATTACTATCAAAGAATATCATACAATCCTCGCATAAATATATTTTAGAATGATGTTTAGTTAGTTGAAGACGAAGTAATTTAGATAAATCTTTAATAAGACAGTAATGGGTGCGTTTTCTGTTTTCCAGGAAAAGCATATTAATGTGATGATCTTTGCGAATCTCGCTTTTGTATAAAGGTCCAACAATGTTACCATTCTTTTGAATGCCGTAAATATTAATACTTATGCGAGGATTATTCTTTTCAAAAACTTTGATGTCCGCAAACCCAACTGGAAAAATCATATTTTTGATATTGAGTACATTTTTAAAGTGTGGGTAAGCTGACGTTCGATGTGCGTTTCTGTTTATAGGAAATAGTGCTGCCATGACACACCATAAAAAACAATAATTATCAGAATTTTGAATGTTGATACATGCTCGTTTACATTTTATGGACTTTGGTAATTCTATAAAACTGGAGCCTCTTAACGGGTTATATTTGTTTATATTTACTTCTAGATATAGGCTTTGTAAATAGGCCCACCCACTATCTCTTTCTTCAAATTCTTCAATTTTTTTACAAATTAAGTGAATAATTTTTGAAAACATATCTTCAAAATTGAAGTTTTGATGCAAGATGAAGTTTTCCGTTGCAAATGAATTGATTGAAATTGAATCATACTTACTAAGCAGAAAGAATTCACAGAAAAGTTCAAAATTAGCTTTAACATTAGTGTGAGCTTGAATTTTCGCTATGAGCAATAGGCGTACGCGAGAGCGCAAGTGCCATAAAAACTCGGCGGGCGGGCGAACACGCGCACTATCATGACCCTCATCTTCATATCGAACACGGTACGATGCTATACGATTACGAAAAGCGCTATGAACTTTTTCAACCCCCTCACTATCAACGACCGAACTGTTGTTCTTATGTAAAATACTTTTCAAATGTGCAGAGAAAACTTTGTTATTTACGGATACGTCACAAACTGAACAGAAAGTAGACCTCGACATTATGATTTGGACAGTACAAATTCTCAAAGTTAAAGTAATAAAGGCTTAAGTATGTAAGTACCTAATCTTTGAGTTTGCTAACGATAAACAATAAGTAAACCAGCTAAAACATAATTTACGCAGAGAGAAACAAAAGAGAACCTATTTTTTAACTTTATCTTTATAAAATATCCCCTCTGTGGTAAACTTTGCCTTAGCTAATTTTACAAATTTTTTTAATGCGTAAAATTCTGGAGATTCTGCTTCGCCTTGCAAGCGTACCCAAACGATAGCGCGCTCGCACCGGTCAAGGCCGCTGAGATTAGATACCTCCTTCTGGTTGTAGAGGCGTAGCTCCACTAGCAAGTCGCCGTCGAGCTGTGCAGTCCGACGCGTTACACCACCAGGTACTCGGCGTGTCAGGATACTGGTGGTCTTGTTTGGCAGGTTTGGCGGCCGCGAAACCTCGCTGTCCGACTCTGAGTCGAACAACCACTCAGAAGTATTGGACGACGATGTATTCTTCACTTCTGCACTCTTCGCCTTCGATAGGCACTTTATCGCCTTGCTTCTCTTCTTTGGACTAGGGAGATAGAAAAAGGATACACGATTATTGTACACATTAAACACTTGAAATTTAGATATATGTAAATATAGCAATAAAAGTACCTGATGTCTTCGTCGTCGGTATCAAAGAAAAGGTCAGATTCACAGCTCTTCTTGGCTAACCTTTTGTTTTGCTTGCTATCCGACCTGAAAATAGTAAATGTCATATTAGTATTAAGAGTGGTTACAAGAAAACGAGTTGAAGATTCACATCTTCAATTCATAAGATAAAAAAAATATCATCATCATCAGTCAATCAGCATGCCACTGCTGGGCTTGATGGTCCCTCGTGAAGACAGCACTTGGAGAGGTCACGTCATATACAGCCTGGTCCAATGGCTCAATTTGTTGAAGCATGAAGATGATCAACCACTTATAGACATTTAAAGAATAGATTATAAAGTATAGCAATAAAGTATAAAAACTTACGAACATTTTTCAGCAGTCTTAGTCTTGAGATTTTTTGATGAGGAGGTACTGAAGCACTGTTAGTGGTCAGAGATAGCACTGGAGTGTACTGTGACTACAGTTTTTCCGGATTTTATATAAGAAAAGTGCAATGCAAGTAATAATTTTACTGAGGTTCTCAACCTATACCTTATCTTTATAATCATTTTTATTTAACATGACTAATCTAAAAAAGAATGCTCATTAATTTTTATATTGTTAAATAAGTAAGTAATATTATAAAATATTATATATATTATCACAAAATTATTAATTTCCGTCCAAATCATATCCACACAAAATATTTATAAGAAAACAAATATGCATTCACGGATATGATGTCTATACGTTATCGAGATGCCTAATGCATTCACTTCCACTTCCATGGTCAGTGTTCGTTTTTCAAACACTAAAGACATGGTTTTTGATGTAAGCGTGAATGCATTGTGTTTGTGTTGTGTTTTGCTTGTTTGTTCATTAAATAGGTATGCGTGTCTGTACTATTTTGTATTTTTTTTTCTTGTTTTATTTTGTTTTGATGCTTCTGTTTTGTATTTCTTTTTATTAATATATGTTTTGTGCCATTTTTAATGTTACGTTTTAAATTGCTTAACCCCATTTAGGCCCGGCCAGAACACCAGCGCTGCATCAGACTAGTCTGTTGCAGCTTATGCTGAGGTCGGGTTCTAATTGGCCGCAATGTATAAATGTTTTTGTTTTTTGTCTTGTATATGTGTGCTTGTGGTCAATAAATGTTTTCTTTCTTTCTTTCTTTCTTTCTAAAGAACTGACACTTTATTTAGAGAAAATATTTTTTTTTTCGTGATTTTTTTATCACACCGCGCGTTTTAGGCAAAGGAGACGCGAAGCGCTTTGGGTACTATGGTACCCGGGACGGTTTACATAATTTGCGCTTGGGGACCATAGTCCCGCGGACGTGTGAGTGGAGCAGTTCTCAGGTCTGCAACAAAATTTTTGATCCGCAGTTGCGTATGATCCAAAAACGGTCCGATCATCGGCTGAACTTCGTCAGCTATATAAAAAAAAGTACTTACGTAGCAAGAAAGAAACAAAACGACGAACTGATGCAATTACGTGTATTGGATTTTTATTTTCGAGGTAGTAGTAGATCGTTATTCAGCATCACAACATCTAAGAGAAGATTATAGTTTGGTAGTTTACTTTCAAAAAGTCGGTCCCATACTCAAAATATAAAACCTAATAACGTTTTGCACCTCTGACTTTCATGATATTTAGCAAAATTTGATATTTACCCATAATTCTACCAATGTGCAATACGACGCGGAAATATTCAGCAAATTAATTGTTTGCCGTTTATTTCCACAAACTTGCAATACAATACTGTGCATATACAGCAAAATAATTGTTTACCGTTTAATTCTGCTGATGCAGAAATCTCGTGTAAGGCTGCATGCTCCAATTTTTTTTTCATTTCGGGTTTATTATATTTATTTAAATTATACATGTACATACATATTTACAATTACTAACGAATATTATCTCCAAATTAAAAAGTCTTCTTTATAATACATAACGGATGCGATTTCTAATTTTCATTTTTCGATACTACTATTTAAAACAGATAATCAATAGGTATATCGTTCTATTAGGCGAACCGAATGTATCTATAGCATAACGATATTGATACGACATGACGACAGAACCACAGAAGTTTAAGAAAATTATTGTAATAATACATAGGTGGTATTCATCGGCAGCATCTCATACACGTTCCCACCGCACTACCCTATTTAATTAGGATGTTAAGACCTTAGTCAGCCATGTTGACCCAAGGTAGGTAGTTAAAATGTTCTTAATATTTTTTATATTTTCATTTTTTAAATTATTGGAATATTTATTTTCTATTTTTTATTCGTTTGATGACTGGAACACATCTTTCAGGGATTAGCCCGCCCTTTTAAATATTTTGTAAAAATTATTAATTTTATACTTTGTTTTATAATAAAGAATATATTTAATTGAAGTAATTTAATAAACAAATAAAAGTATTAACGTGTGAAAGAAGCCTTATTATTTGAGTAAGCACTCGTAACTGGATATATGAATAATGTGCAATAAATTTATTGCTGATAAATGAATTTCGTGGGAATGCTTTGAAACTGTATGGCAGGCAGAGTGTAGAACGGTACAGATACTTATCCGAGAGTTGAGTCCTGAAGCTACGAAACCTCAACCTGTTTAATTTCTGTTGTTATTGCACTGCTACCTAGTTGAATGCCTTAATATTCTGAGATAGAAAACCTTGAAAATGTGTCTAGTAAATCGCAATCAATCAAAAGTATACTGTTTACAGTCAAACAACACAACACAATAGAAACATTATGAAATGAAATGAAATAAAAAATCTTCTTTTCCATTTAACCCTATATAATGTATATTGGGCAATCTTAAACTGTTTTCATCAAATCACCGTAAACGAACGCAGTGAGATTTGCGGAGCTAGAGCGCAGCGAAGCGTAGCTCAAATCTCACTGCGTTCGTTTGCGGTGTTTTGATGAAACTGTTTTAGAATGCCCAATATACACCTACTGGGTGTGCTTAGAGATGAGCTCATTTAGTCTTATGTAAAAGTTTTCAACATTATGATCTATATTATCAAAGGATAGAATCTGTGACCAGTCTGTTTGCTTAATGTCGCGGTTCAAATTAGGAAAATTGCATCTTTTATGATTTAGTCTTCTACAAGGCTTTCTTGCAAGATACTTCGTATTAGTCGAAAAATTTAACCCTATAGCCAACGGAGGATGATGAGTATCGATGGTGGTGCCCCAAGTAGACTCCACCACGTCGGCGTTTCACCGACTTGTATTGCTGAATTTTATTTGACTACCAACTCATAGAAAGCTGGTATTACTTACCTTGGCTCCAATTGTCTCCTTCCGTCTCCTCCGTAGCCGGTGGACTTCCTGAGCTAGCTCGAAGGAAGTCGCGGCTCCTGAAGATCTGCAGTGGATCCACCGGTGGAGACCGGAGCACTACAAATGCCTATTAGGCCACCACGACTCACACGCGATTCTGACACAAAGCGGGCACTCTTTTGCACAACACAAAGCGGGCTTTCGCACCCCGATATTAGGTGCGCCGCGCAAATCACTATTTGCTTGAATATTGTGTATTATATTTTATGGATGCCCGGACATCATCCTAACCACAAAATATGACATTTCGACTCGACTCAACTGACATATCACATGCGGCCGGCCGCCAAAAAAGCTGTCACTGCACAGACTAGAATGCAGTGCCGCCTCTCGCTCTTCCTCGAGCGTGAACATCCCCCCGCTCCGGACAGTCCCGGACTGTCCGCCAAATCAGTCTAAGGGGAGGCGAGAAAGAGTAGCGACCGCGCGCTTCAAAACAGAATCCCCAACTAGGACCTCGGCAAACCTGGGCACACCATCAGACCCTAGAGTAAGTTGGACAATGCGTCCGCGACGCCAACGTAAGGGTGGCAGGTTTGGGTCCTTCACTAACACGAGGTCTCCAACCCTCGGTGGGTTTGTCTTATCTGACCACTTAACGCGCTGTTGCAAAATGTGTAAATATTCAAGGTGCCAGCGGCGCCAGAAACTCTGGGTAAGCTGCTGGAGCAACTCAAACCGCGAAAGGCGTCCGGGATTGATATCTCTATAAGGATACTCGGGCAGGGCGTTAAGTGGTCTGCCTATCAAGAAATGGCCCGGCGTGAGGGCCTGCAAATCGTTCGCGTCGGTAGACAACGGACATAACGGACGCGAGTTGAGAACCGCCTCAATCTTATGAAACACCGTCGCGAGTTCCTCAAACGTGAGAATAGTCTCCCCAATAACGCGGCGAAGGTGAGTCTTGGCGGCCTTTACAACAGATTCAAAAATCCCTCCCCAGTGAGGGCAAGACGGCGGGGAGTATCGCCATGTTACCCCCCTACGGGAGAGTGTGGATCCGATCTCAATATTATTTTTATCTAAAAATTCACAAACTTCTCTTATATGTCTATCAGTGCCCTTGAAGTTCGTCCCACAATCGGACCGAATTAGAGAAGGCAGTCCCCGGCGGGAGACAAATCTGCCTAACGCTGCTAAGAAAGCGTCCATGGTGAGTGCACTCACCACCTCCAAATGAACGGCTTTAGTGGCCAAACAAACAAACACACACAAATAAGCCTTTTCAGTCTTAGCATTACGGAGTCGCGACGTTTTTATAGTGAACGGTCCCGCGAAATCAGTTCCAACTCCTAAGAAGGTCATCGATTCATTCACACGATCAGCAGGCAAATCACCCATTTGGGGCTGCATCGTCTCGGGGCGTAAACGATAGCAGGGCAGACATCGAAAGATAACAGATCGGATTATTCTTCGCGCTGACAAAATCCAAAACTCCCGTTGGAGGAGCGCGGTCAATGCATTACATCCGGCATGAGCATTCTTCACATGGCGATCAATGATCAACAATCGCACCAATGGTCCGTCCTTGGGGAGCAACAGGGGATGACGTGATCTATAAGGCAAGTTAGCGTGCCTCAATCGGCCTCCTACACGCAACAGTCCTTTATCATCCAGAAAGGGAGTCAAACGCACCAAGGGTCCCTTCAATTTGGACGTCCCGGTACGGAAAATCTTAAGTTCCGGTTCAAACGCTCTAGACTGGGTCATACGCACCCAATGCAGAAGAGCATCTTGGCGCTCCTGCGGTGAGAGGACCGGACACAAATCTTTGTCCTGAGGCCGGCGACAATTTCGTATAAATCTTCTTATCCAAGCGGTCACGCCGAGCAACTTGTCCAGAGAACTGTAGCGGTCTAATAAAAATTCCCGCTCTGGAGCCGCCATAGTCTCGACAGCGTGAACACGCAAGCCCGGATTTGGTACCTTCACCACAGCTGGTGTGGAAGGCCAAGACGGTTGTAACAACCAGTCGGGACCCCACCACAGAGTGTGGTCAATAAGCTGAGGGGCTTCGCTGCCACGTGATGCACAGTCAGCAGGGTTTATTTCACCTGGCACGTGGCGCCAAATCAACGTGGCCTTCGAGGCCTGTATTTGGGATACCCGATTGGCCACAAATACTTCCAGGGAGTGGACGGAGTTCTTAATCCAACACAGGACAACCTGACTGTCGGACCAAGCAAAGAGCGACTCAAAGTCCACACTACGTCCCAGGGTGTCAACAACGTGGTTCATCAACCGAACCAGAAGAGTAGCTCCAGACAATTCTAACTTCGGAATCGTTAATCGAGTCCGAAGTGGAGCAACCTTACTCTTAGCAATTAGCAAGTGGAGCTTAACAGCTCCTCTATCATCAACCGTCCGGATATATACGACGGCTGCGTATCCACTCTCAGACGCGTCACAAAAGCCATGAAGGCTGGCCGTAAACCGTCCCTTAGGCAGTATATGTCTAGGGATACTAACATGGTTAATGTCGGGGAGAGATGACATGAAGGACTCCCAATCTCGCAGCAAACGGCCCGAGAGGGGCTCATCCCACGACACTTCGGCTGACCAAAGTTCCTGTAGGAAGCACTTCATCCAAAACACTACGGGACTAATCCAGCCATTTGGGTCAAAGGTACGAGCTACTGTAGACAAAACCAACCGTTTCGTCCAGACCTTGGGGCTTGGCAGCTCCAATCGATAGGTGAACGTGTCCTGGACAGGTCTGTATTGCACTCCCAAAACAGACAGTAAATCTGGAGTGTTGGCATTCTCAAAAATATGAGGCTCCTGCTGGTGGTCGTCTGGCAAGTCACACAAAAGCTGAGGTGAGTTGGACATCCACTTCCTCAGTTCATAACCACCAGCCCCGAGAAGAGCAATTAGTTCATCTCGCAAAATCAAGGCTTCCTCGACACTAGAGGAGCCCGTACAAATATCATCAACAAATGCATCCTCCTTGAGAACCAAGGATGCGCGAGGGTATCGTAATCGTTCACGTTCAGCGAGTTCCACAAGTGAGCGAATTGCCACAAAGGGGCTCGAACGCAAACCGTATGTATTGGTGTTCAGCTCGTAGACCAGCATGGGATCCCTGGGATCCTCCCTCCATAATATGAGCTGATATCGCCTATCGTCCGGGTGAATCACAGTCTGCCGAAACATCATCCGGATATCGGTCACAAAGACGACGGCATGGCGACGGAAGTTGGTCAATACATCACCCACCTCGTGGTGCAACTTCGGTCCAGCATGCAGACATTGATTCAGCGAAACTCCGGTAGACGTAGGAGCTGACCCATCAAAAACAACGCGTATCTTCCCGGTGGAAGGTTTCAAAACCGCGTGGTGAGGAAGAAAATTATGTTCCTCGTTTCGCCAGTCCAGTCGCGAGACCGACATGTGCCCCAGTTGCTCATATTCTCGCATGAAGTCGACATACTTCTGTTTGAGGTCGGAGTTCCTACTCATACGACGCTCCATGGACAGCAGCCGCTTCTCGGCCAACGGCCGGGAGCTGCCAAGTGAGGGGCGAACTGACAAAAAGGGCAAACGAGTGATCAGCCGTCCCGAGTGAAGGCGACCTGTATTGTTCTGGTAGAACAACTCACACTCCTCGTCTAAGGGGTTCACTCGCTTCACGGTAGGTGGCTCTTCCACCTCCCAAAACCGTTGCAGGACATCCGATAAGGTGGAGCTAACAGTTATGTAACTGTCCACCGATGGAGATGGTGGGTTATGCCTAACTGGTCCCATCACTACAAACCCAAGCGATGTAGATAAGGCTACCAGCCCACCCTCCTGTAACTCTCTCCTCTTCCCACAATACACGCGGCCTAGAACATCGGCACCGAGCAATAAGTGAATCGGACCGGTTCGGTGGAAGGAAGGGTCAGCCAAGGTCAATCCTGATGTCGCATCAACGACAGCGCGCGAAACGTGCTGTTGCGGAAGCTGACCAACAACCTTCTCATAAACAATCGCGGTAGCGCCAATTTTGGGCGCTGAAGAGAAGTGGGGGGAGAAGGAGAACAAAACCTGACCGATCGGATCCGGGATCCGCAGGTCTCCGATTCCTCGTACCGATTCAAGGTATGGAGATGTGTTCAAACTCAACTGCCGGACCAGCCAGCTGGAGGCAATGCAACCCTGAGCTCCCGTATCCAAAAGGGCGCGAACTAAAACAAAGGTGCCCCTCGGGCCCCACACCTGTACGGAGGCTGTTGGTAACAGCACCTGCTCCTGTGGGGGGGTTGCAGCCGACAGTTGGTTTAGTGAAAATCCTCCCGCATTCCCCGCAACGGGGGGGAAGGGGGGTCCGAAGAAAAATGCGTGCGCGGCGGAGGAATAGGGCGCTCAAGGCGCTCGAGCGGGTCCCAATCCGGCACGTACACACCCCGACCAAAGCTGCATCGGGGGGCCGGGCGGTGCCCATGATGGGCGAAAGTTGGGGGAGCCCGTGACAACCGGGGTCTCTCCATCAGAGGGGGAGAGAAGCGTATTGTCTCCCGACGTGGCTCCCTAATAACCGCGGCCCAATCCCGCGGTGGCGCCTCATAAGCGGCGCGTCGATCCCCCCCGCCCGTAGGGGGGGTGGGGCGCCCAATCCTCTCACTGGAGGGGGGGCGCCTGTCCAATCTCCGCGGAGGGGTGGCACGCCCCTCCGATCTCCTCGGAGAGGTGGGTGACCTAGGAGGGCCCCCGCCCGTGTGCGAGTCCCTCTCTCTCACCACCTCACGAGTGTCTCTATTGTTGAAGCACAAAAGGGGGTGATGGGCCCCTCCACAACAGTGGCAATCTCGTGGGTGGGGGCAAGCCGATGCCATATGGGCCCCCAGGCAGCGGTAGCACCAATTCCGCTGCTTGGCCATATTCCTACGCCCCTCGGTGCGTAGGCCAACAAATTTGGGACAGGCCGGCAAACGATGGCCATCCCGCTTGCAACACTTGCAAGGCCTCGGCCTCTCCCCGTGTGGAGAGTTCTGCCGCACTGCAGTATACTGCTTGTGCGGGCGGCGCTCTCTCCGTGGCGCTGCCCGGGTCGCCTCAAAGCGGCCTGTACTCGGTCCCGGTATAGGAGCCAGATCCAAGTGGTCGGTCATCCGACACTCATCCTCCAAAAATCTGAGGAGATCCGAGAAGGGGGGGAGGTACGAGGCACTATTGCCCCCGTACCTTTGTTCGAAGCGTCCCTTCATCTCCATGGGAAGCTTATCGAGGATGAGGTGGAGCAAAATAAAGGACCACTGGTCCACCGGTAGATCAAGTCGTTTGAGCGCGTTAATAGCGCTCAGCAGCGGGTTCAAAATCTCCTTCCTCAATGAGGAGACCCGCGATACTCGTGGCAGCCCTAAAATGGCAGCCACATGTGTGTCCGCTAGCAAGCGAACATTCTGATACCGGGCGGTCAACAACGCCCTTGCAATATCATAACTGTCATCATTGACAGGTAGATGCTGGACAAGTACACCAGCCTCTCCCCGTAAGGCAGAGAGCAAATAGGCCAATTTCTGGCTAGGGAACAGGTCGTCCCTCGAGTGAACCAGGCTATCAAAGAGGTTAATGAACCCCATCCAAGAAGCCAAGTTCCCATCAAAGGTTGGGATGTCTAAAGTGGGCAGTCTGCCCAGCAAGCCGGCCGGGGTAGGCTTGACCTCCCCGGGCATGCACGACTCACCCCTCCGGGCGGATAGGATTGCCTGAGCCTTGTTTATAATCACATCCGCCTGTTCAAAACACTGATCATAATCGGCATTAAATTGGTCGACTGCCCGCAACTCAGCGGCACCCTCGGCTGGGTGGTCGAGCAGATATTGTTGATGAGCAACGAAAAGCTGCTCCAATTCCTTCAAGCGAGCCGGTACTCCCTCATGCCGAATTAACAAGGCCTGTTCTCGGTCTGGTCGGTCTACCAAAGCGACGGCACTAGCAAACCATCTCAAAATCTTTTGTGCACCCGCGCGGGCACCACTAAGCGGGCTGACTGGCGGGACCATTTTGCACCAAAATTAATAAACACTATAATAATACACGGACAAACAGACCGACAACCGCAGACAATAAAACAGATCGGGAGGAACTTCAAAGGCAGAACAAAATATATAAACAAACCAAAATCAAGTGTAAATGCTAGAACTTAACTAGAACAACAAAGGCATTTAACAACAGAATTTTTCAAACAAATTAAATTCAAGCATTAAGTCAATAACTTAACAAACACAATATTCAAAGGCAAACAAACCAAAATCAAATGTAAATGCTAAAACTTAACACAGCAATATAGTGTATTACAACAACAGCAAAGTCATTTAGCAGCAAAATTTTTTCAACAAATCAAATTCAAGTATAAGTTTACAACTTAACAAACAAAATATTCAAGGGCAAAACAAAGATATGAAAAAACAAACCAAAATTTAAATATAGGTAAATGCTAGAACTTAACTAGAACAACAAAGACATTTAACCTCAATTTTTCATATACAATGACAATTAGTTAAGGAGATCGGTCCACAAATGAGCTGGTAGTCGGTTTAAAATCAGCAATCAAAACCAATTAATATGTATTGCCCGTTTGGACAACCAACAAGATTACAATATTAATTGTACAATACTAATCAAATACTCAAATCTAAGAACCACGCTCTGCTACCAAGAGATGGTGGTGCCCCAAGTAGACTCCACCACGTCGGCGTTTCACCGACTTGTATTGCTGAATTTTATTTGACTACCAACTCATAGAAAGCTGGTATTACTTACCTTGGCTCCAATTGTCTCCTTCCGTCTCCTCCGTAGCCGGTGGACTTCCTGAGCTAGCTCGAAGGAAGTCGCGGCTCCTGAAGATCTGCAGTGGATCCACCGGTGGAGACCGGAGCACTACAAATGCCTATTAGGCCACCACGACTCACACGCGATTTTGACACAAAGCGGGCACTCTTTTGCACAACACAAAGCGGGCTTTCGCACCCCGATATTAGGTGCGCCGCGCAAATCACTATTTGCTTGAATATTGTGTATTATATTTTATGGATGCCCGGACATCATCCTAACCACAAAATATGACATTTCGACTCGACTCAACTGACATATCACATGCGGCCGGCCGCCAAAAAAGCTGTCACTGCACAGACTAGAATGCAGTGCCGCCTCTCGCTCTTCCTCGAGCGTGAACAATCGAGCTGACATACAGGATCGGTCACACAGACAGTACAATCAAAAGAGGACAAAATGAGATCTAGATAACGATTGTTCCGGTTTGGGTTAGAGTTAAATTGTTTCAGGTTGCATGTGCTCATAAAATCTAAGAGTCTCACTGATTTGTTATCTGACGATCCGACAGGGAGAAGATTCGTAGCGTCGTTTTTATGCTACCATATTACATTTGGTGTATTAAAATCCCCAATAAAAATGAACTCGTCGGAAGGTTTCGCTTCTAATAGTCTTAATGCTACAATCGTAAAACAAATTTAAAAGAACGACTGGGATGTCCGGAGGTAGGTAACAAAGACAAACATTTAAATATTTGTTCAAATTAGAATCAAGTGATATGCTAATCCATAGGTCTTCTACGTCGCTGTCCCAACAACTGCGACGAATAACATTAAATTTTTTCTTAATACCCAATAGTACACCTCCCCCTTCCTTTTTATGTATAGTAGTTAGGTGACGATCTCTTCGAAATATATTATATCTATTATCTAGTATTTCGCAATCATACACTGAATCATTAAGATTGGTTTCCGTTAAACATATCATATCGTAATCATTGTTTAAAATGTTTAAATAAACTTCATTGGTCTTTGATCTAATTCTGTTAACATTTTGAGAAAATACTTCAATCATAAAAAATTGAGAAAGAACAAAACTGAAATTTTTGAAACCTATTAAAAACAATAAACCAGAAGACAATATAACTTTTACTTCTGACCCAAATTTTTAAGTGAATCTAGATTTTTGATCTGAATAGCACTAGAGGAATCGTCTAATGAAAATTTTTCCATATCGCACCCAAACATACTTGTAGGTAATTTTTTTTAGCTATTTTACGAGTTTCGGCATACAGAGATTTCATAGCCGGTGAAAGATGTTCAGCTATATAGATTCTTCTGTGTTCACCTGCAATTTCAAGATGGGTAGACCCTAGAGGATTACTGCGATTGAGTTTATTAAAACGATGTGCCGCTGATAAAATCTGATCTCTCTGATAAGAAGACGACAGCGTCACTAAGATGTTACGTGGTCTCTTAGAGGCTTGGTCCATTCGAGCCACACGATGACAGCGGAGTATTGAGGACTCATCAATGGGAACTTTGGCAACACTGCAGAGTTTCTTGAATATATCAAGAGCGTTTTCCTGGCTAGTTTCTGGCACAGCCTGCAGCTCCACATTGCATGCACGTGAGGTTTTCTCAATTATTGCTAACTTGTCTTCGATCTTGTTGACACAATCTTGAAGGTGGAAATTATCTGCTTCTAATTTTTTGATTAACTTATCCTTACTGTCAATCTCCAGTTTGAGCCTTCGCTGTTCATCATAGATAAAGTCTGTAGTTGCCGTAAAAGCATTTTTGATGCCTTGAATTGCAGGAGCCATCTCTTTTTGCACGATTTCTACTATGTCCTGCTTAAATGTCGTGCGAAAGTTATGCGAGAACGTTTGGAATGATGACTGTAGCTTAGAGTCAAGTAGTCTACTGATACTTTCAAGCATTAACGATTGCGTGTAAGGTCCACTTTCAGTCAATAAAGAAGTATTGAGTTCAATATTATCGCAGGACATGCTGAACGACTCCGCTTCCAAAGGGACTTGCTCTGATCTTACTGGAGTGTTGCAATTATTGTTTTGCCGCGTCACGTTGTTACAGGCTGGATAGACCCATGATGAAAGGTATTCGCTCGACAATGATGCAAACTGGTCTCCGCTTATATTAAGGCACATGTGATGATATTTAAGCTTGCAAAGCCGACATTGCAGAAAAGGTTTTTTTCCAATGTTTGATTACAGGCGTTGCATTGGGTCATATTGTTTTTTAATTTAATACCTAATTATTTATGTAATTAGGCAATGGGCAATCGCTGTTGTATCGGAATGACTGAAATTATTGGTATCCTGCATCTAATAGACCACGGGTATCACAATTCGCTGGCTATAGTGGTCAGGTTGGAAACAATTAGCAAAATATGTGAACTTCACTATCAAAACACCCGCAGTTTACCGATAGAACACACTAATAAAATCTTTATGTATAAACACTAATAACTTCGAACTGAACACAATTTCACCACTTCAGTTTATCCTTTTAGAAAAAAATTGAAGAGACTCGACTAATACGTCTTTCACTGCTGCAAGTTGAGTTAATTAAGGAATGTACAGGCATATACAAAACACCATGTCGATACCATACACAGCAACATTTGTATACATAAATAGTTACATACATTATAACGAATAATATCTACATATTAACACTAGGCATTAGCATCATTCAAATAATCGTTGAGTTCATAATAAGTAACCATTATAATAGTTTTTTTAATTGTTAGAACGGTAAGTTTACCTTTATCCCTTATACTTAAATGGGATTTTTTTGGAAATTGGTATCAAATGTATTATAATATTTTAAAAACATCAATCAAATTTTCATAAATTCACTGCCCCTGCTCGTTAATTATAAATAGCGCGAACCGCTCTTTTTGAAGTATAAAAATACTTTCTATACTAGCAGATGATCCCCATAGTGGTATTCCATGACATGACACTATGAAAATAACTAAAGTAAATCAATCTTGCCGTTTCATAATCTAAGTCTGTTTGCCAAGGACTCAATATGTGGATAAAATATAGTGAAATCGTTGAATTCACCAATTTTGATTATTCATTTCCACAATAGTATCCACTATTCTTGAATAAATAAGACTCAATAAGTCTAATTGCTTCTTCAGAGACACCATAATGCTTGAGTTTATATAAAAGAGTTTGGTTGGACTAACGTAGTCAAAAGCCTTTGATAGGTCACAAAATACTCGTATACCAATTAATACATCTTGTTTAGCAAGCCAAGCAGCAAAAATGTTTTCAAGAGGTGCAACTCCAGTATCTGTAGTGCAACGACCTTTGGTAATGCCAAATTGGTTCATATGTAAAATGTGTGTTACTTGAGAAATGATCAGTTCACTGATTATATTTTGTTTCTAAGGGCTGGTAGAATCGATATTGATCGATAATTTAAAGAATCATTTTCATCTTCAAATTTCAATAGAGGTATTAACTTGCTATTCTTCATGAGATCGGGGAAGGCATCTTCATCGACACCTTTTTTTGAATATAAAAGCAAGTTCTTTTAGTGCAGGTTTAATTATATTGGTTGAAATACTTCAGTTTTCTTTTTTTTTATCATACGAAATATTTTCATAGCAGTGTAAGCATCAGCGTGATAAAAAATGAAAATCTTGGTTTATCCCTTCTACACTTTGTCCCAAAAGAGCTACAGCCTCATTGGGACACAAGTTCAGACTACTTGTAGTTTCTATGGGTACTTACATAAGAGACGCGTTGGTAACTGCATTGTCTGAAGAATTCACAGTGCTTTTGGGTCTACCCGTCTCCCGGTTATAATGATGTTCCAGGTGGTTTTTATTTTAGTTTTAAATAAACTGATTTTACTTACTTATGTATACATATATTTAGTTACATGTAAATAGCTTTTGTTGACATGCACACTTTCTTGAATGTTTTAGAATAATTTCTGATAAAATTTATGAAGATGGGCTCATTGGTGGTTACTTTTAATAATTATTATTAAAAAAACTTATTTTTATAATACATGCTTTTAGTACTCATCAATACGAATGGTGGTGCCCCAAGTAGACTCCACCACGTCGGCGTTTCACCGGATAAGGAATTTTGGGTTGATTGCTGATTACTAACAGCTCATAGAAAGGATTGTGATTTACCTTGGGTCCTATTGTCTCCGTCGGTCTCCTCCGTAGCCGGTGGACTTCCTGAGCTAGCTCGAAGGAAGTCGCGGCTCCTGAAGATCTGCAGTGGATCCACCGGTGGAGACCGGAGCACTACAAATGCCTATTAGGCCACCACGACTCACACGCGATTTTGACACAAAGCGGGCACTCTTTTGCACAACACAAAGCGGGCTTTCGCACCCCGATATTAGGTGCGCCGCGCAAATCACTATTTGCTTGAATATTGTGTATTATATTTTATGGATGCCCGGACATCATCCTAACCACAAAATATGACATTTCGACTCGACTCAACTGACATATCACATGCGGCCGGCCGCCAAAAAAGCTGTCACTGCACAGACTAGAATGCAGTGCCGCCACTCGCTCTTCCTCGAGCGTGAACATCCCCCCGCTCCGGACAGTCCCGGACTGTCCGCCAAATCAGTCTAAGGGGAGGCGAGAAAGAGTAGCGACCGCGCGCTTCAAAACAGAGTCCCCAACTAGGACCTCGGCAAACCTGGGCACACCATCCGACCCTAGAGTAAGTTGGACAATGCGTCCGCGACGCCAACGTAAGGGTGGCAGGTTTGGGTCTTTCACTAACACGAGGTCTCCAACCCTCGGTGGGTTTGTCTTATCTGACCACTTAACGCGCTGTTGCAAAATGTGTAAATATTCAAGGTGCCAGCGGCGCCAGAAACTCTGGGTAAGCTGCTGGAGCAACTCAAACCGCGAAAGGCGTCCGGGATTGATATCTCTAT
The DNA here is from genome assembly GCA_963935595.1 of Schoenobius gigantellus. NCBI lineage: Eukaryota > Metazoa > Arthropoda > Insecta > Lepidoptera > Crambidae > Schoenobius > Schoenobius gigantellus. Next base: position 6,520,621 of record OZ012553.1, read on the forward strand.
AAGGATACTCGGGCAGGGCGTTAAGTGGTCTGCCTATCAAGAAATGGCCCGGCGTGAGGGCCTGCAAATCGTTCGCGTCGGTAGACAACGGACATAACGGACGCGAGTTGAGAACCGCCTCAATCTTATGAAACACCGTCGCGAGTTCCTCAAACGTGAGAATAGTCTCCCCAATAACGCGGCGAAGGTGAGTCTTGGCGGCCTTTACAACAGATTCAAAAATCCCTCCCCAGTGAGGGCAAGACGGCGGGGAGTATCGCCATGTTACCCCCCTACGGGAGAGTGTGGATCCGATCTCAATATTATTTTTATCTAAAAATTCACAAACTTCTCTTATATGTCTATCAGTGCCCTTGAAGTTCGTCCCACAATCGGACCGAATTAGAGAAGGCAGTCCCCGGCGGGAGACAAATCTGCCTAACGCTGCTAAGAAAGCGTCCATGGTGAGCGCACTCACCACCTCCAAATGAACGGCTTTAGTGGCCAAACAAACAAACACACACAAGTAAGCCTTTTCAGTCTTAGCATTACGGAGTCGCGACGTTTTTATAGTGAATGGTCCCGCAAAATCAGTTCCAACTCCTAAGAAGGTCATCGATTCATTCACACGATCAGCAGGCAAATCACCCATTTGGGGCTGCATCGTCTCGGGGCGTAAACGATAGCAGGGCAGACATCGAAAGATAACAGATCGGATTATTCTTCGCGCTGACAAAATCCAAAACTCCCGTTGGAGGAGCGCGGTCAATGCATTACATCCGGCATGAGCATTCTTCACATGGCGATCAATGATCAACAATCGCACCAATGGTCCGTCCTTGGGGAGCAACAGGGGATGACGTGATCTATAAGGCAAGTTAGCGTGCCTCAATCGGCCTCCTACACGCAACAATCCTTTATCATCCAGAAAGGGAGTCAAACGCACCAAGGGTCCCTTCAGTTTGGACGTCCCGGTACGGAAAATCTTAAGTTCCGGTTCAAACGCTCTAGACTGGGTCATACGCACCCAATGCACAAGAGCATCTTGGCGCTCCTGCGGTGAGAGGACCGGACACAAATCTTTGTCCTGAGGCCGGCGACAATTTCGTATAAATCTTCTTATCCAAGCGGTCACGCCGAGCAACTTGTCCAGAGAACTGTAGCGGTCTAATAAAAATTCCCGCTCTGGAGCCGCCATAGTCTCGACAGCGTGAACACGCAAGCCCGGATTTGGTACCTTCACCACAGCTGGTGTGGAAGGCCAAGACGGTTGTAACAACCAGTCGGGACCCCACCACAGAGTGTGGTCAATAAGCTGAGGGGCTTCGCTGCCACGTGATGCACAGTCAGCAGGGTTTATTTCACCTGGCACGTGGCGCCAAATCAACGTGGCCTTCGAGGCCTGTATTTGGGATACCCGATTGGCCACAAATACTTCCAGGGAGTGGACGGAGTTCTTAATCCAACACAGGACAACCTGACTGTCGGACCAAGCAAAGAGCGACTCAAAGTCCACACTACGTCCCAGGGTGTCAACAACGTGGTTCATCAACCGAACCAGAAGAGTAGCTCCAGACAATTCTAACTTCGGAATCGTTAATCGAGTCCGAAGTGGAGCAACCTTACTCTTAGCAATTAGCAAGTGGAGCTTAACAGCTCCTCTATCATCGACCGTCCGGATATATACGACGGCTGCGTATCCACTCTCAGACGCGTCACAAAAGCCATGAAGGCTGGCCGTAAACCGTCCCTTAGGCAGTATATGTCTAGGGATACTAACACGGTTAATGTCGGGGAGAGACGACATGAAGGACTCCCAATCTCGCAGCAAACGGCCCGAGAGGGTCTCATCCCACGACACTTCAGCTGACCAAAGTTCCTGTAGGAAGCACTTCATCCAAAACACTACGGGACTAATCCAGCCATTTGGGTCAAAGGTACGAGCTACTGTAGACAAAACCAATCGTTTCGTCCAGACCTTGGGGCTTGGCAGCTCCAATCGATAGGTGAACGTGTCCTGGACAGGTCTGTATTGCACTCCCAAAACAGACAGTAAATCTGGAGTGTTGGCATTCTCAAAAATATGAGGCTCCTGCTGGTGGTCGTCTGGCAAGTCACACAAAAGCTGAGGTGAGTTGGACATCCACTTCCTCAGTTCATAACCACCAGCCCCGAGAAGAGCAATTAGTTCATCTCGCAAAATCAAGGCTTCCTCGACACTAGAGGAGCCCGTACAAATATCATCAACAAATGCATCCTCCTTGAGAACCAAGGATGCGCGAGGGTATCGTAATCGTTCACGTTCAGCGAGTTCCACAAGTGAGCGAATTGCCACAAAGGGGCTCGAACGCAAACCGTATGTATTGGTGTTCAGCTCGTAGACCAGCATGGGATCCCTGGGATCCTCCCTCCATAATATGAGCTGATATCGCCTATCGTCCGGGTGAATCACAGTCTGCCGAAACATCATCCGGATATCGGTCACAAAGACGACGGCATGGCGACGGAAGTTGGTCAATACATCACCCACCTCGTGGTGCAACTTCGGTCCAGCATGCAGACATTGATTCAGCGAAACTCCGGTAGACGTAGGAGCTGACCCATCAAAAACAACGCGTATCTTCCCGGTGGAAGGTTTCAAAACCGCGTGGTGAGGAAGAAAATTATGTTCCTCGTTTCGCCAGTCCAGTCGCGAGACCGACATGTGCCCCAGTTGCTCATATTCTCGCATGAAGTCGACATACTTCTGTTTGAGGTCGGAGTTCCTACTCATACGACGCTCCATGGACAGCAGCCGCTTCTCGGCCAACGGCCGGGAGCTGCCAAGTGAGGGGCGAACTGACAAAAAGGGCAAACGAGTGATCAGCCGTCCCGAGTGAAGGCGACCTGTATTGTTCTGGTAGAACAACTCACACTCCTCGTCTAAGGGGTTCACTCGCTTCACGGTAGGTGGCTCTTCCACCTCCCAAAACCGTTGCAGGACATCCGATAAGGTGGAGCTAACAGTTATGTAACTGTCCACCGATGGAGATGGTGGGTTATACCTAACTGGTCCCATCACTACAAACCCAAGCGATGTAGATAAGGCTACCAGCCCACCCTCCTGTAACTCTCTCCTCTTCCCACAATACACGCGGCCTAGAACATCGGCACCGAGCAATAAGTGAATCGGACCGGTTCGGTGGAAGGAAGGGTCAGCCAAGGTCAATCCTGATGTCGCATCAACGACAGCGCGCGAAACGTGCTGTTGCGGAAGCTGACCAACAACCTTCTCATAAACAATCGCGGTAGCGCCAATTTTGGGCGCTGAAGAGAAGTGGGGGGAGAAGGAGAACAAAACCTGACCGATCGGATCCGGGATCCGCAGGTCTCCGATTCCTCGTACCGATTCAAGGTATGGAGATGTGTTCAAACTCAACTGCCGGACCAGCCAGCTGGAGGCAATGCAACCCTGAGCTCCCGTATCCAAAAGGGCGCGAACTAAAACAAAGGTGCCCCTCGGGTCCCACACCTGTACGGAGGCTGTTGGTAACAGCACCTGCTCCTGTGGGGGGGTTGCAGCCGACAGTTGGTTTAATGAAAATCCCCCCGCATTCCCCGCAACGGAGGGGAAGGGGGGTTCAAGGGAAAATGCGTGCGCGGCGGAGGAATAGGGCGCTCAAGGCGCTCGAGCGGGTCCCAATCCGGCACGTACTGGCCCCGATCAAAGCGGCATCGGGGGGCCGGGCGGTGCCCATGATGGGCAAAAGTTGGGGGAGCCCGTGACAAACGGGGTCTCTCCATCAGAGGGGGAGAGAAGCGTATCGGCTCCCGGCGTGGCTCCCTAATGACCGCGGCCCAATCCCGCGGTGGCGCCTCATAAGCGGCGCGTCGATCCCCCCCGCCCGTAGGGGGGGTGGGGCGCCCAATCCTCTCACTGGAGGGGGGGCGCCTGTCCAATCTCCGCGGAGGGGTGGCACGCCCCTCCGATCTCCTCGGAGAGGTGGGTGACCTAGGAGGGCCCCCGCCCGTGTGCGAGTCCCTCTCTCTCACCACCTCACGAGTGTCTCTATTGTTGAAGCACAAAAGGGGGTGATGGGCCCCTCCACAACAGTGGCAATCTCGTGGGTGGGGGCAAGCCGATGCCATATGGGCCCCCAGGCAGCGGTAGCACCAATTCCGCTGCTTGGCCATATTCCTACGCCCCTCGGCGCGTAGGCCAACAAATTTGGGACAGGCCGGCAAACGATGGCCATCCCGCTTGCAACACTTGCAAGGCATCGGCCTCTCCCTGTGTGGAGAGTTCTGCCGCACTGCAGTATACTGCTTGTGCGGGCGGCGCTCTCTCCGTGGCGCTGCCCGGGTCGCCTCAAAGCGGCCTGTACTCGGTCCCGGTATAGGAACCAGATCCAAGTGGTCGGTCATCCGACACTCATCCTCCAAAAATCTGAGGAGATCCGAGAAGGGGGGGAGGTACGAGGCACTATTGCCCCCATACCTTTGTTCAAAGCGCCCCTTCATCTCCATGGGAAGCTTATCGAGGATGAGGTGGAGCAAAATAAAGGACCACTGGTCCACCGGTAGATCAAGGCGTTTGAGCGCGTTAATAGCGCTTAGCAGCGGGTTCAAAATCTCCTTCCTTAATGAGGAGACCCGCGATACTCGTGGCAGCCCTAAAATGGCAGCCACATGTGTGTCCGCTAGCAAGCGAACATTCTGATACCGGGCGGTCAACAACGCCCTTGCAATATCATAACTGTCATCATTGACAGGTAGATGCTGGACAAGTACACCAGCCTCTCCCCGTAAGGCAGAGAGCAAATAGGCCAATTTCTGGCTAGGGAACAGGTCGTCCCTCGAGTGAACCAGGCTATCAAAGAGGTTAATGAACCCCATCCAAGAAGCCAAGTTCCCATCAAAGGTTGGGATGTCTAAAGTGGGCAGTCTGCCCAGCAAGCCGGCCGGGGTAGGCTTGACCTCCCCGGGCGTGCACGACTCACCCCTCCGGGCGGATAGGATTGCCTGAGCCTTGTTTATAATCACATCCGCCTGTTCAAAACACTGATCATAATCGGCATTAAATTGGTCGACTGCCCGCAACTCAGCGGCACCCTCGGCTGGGTGGTCGAGCAGATATTGTTGATGAGCAACGAAAAGCTGCTCCAATTCCTTCAAGCGAGCCGGTACTCCCTCATGCCGAATTAACAAGGCCTGTTCTCGGTCTGGTCGGTCTACCAAAGCGACGGCACTAGCAAACCATCTCAAAATCTTTTGTGCACCCGCGCGGGCACCACTAAGCGGGCTGACTGGCGGGACCATTTTGCACCAAAATTAATAAACACTATAATAATACACGGACAAACAGACCGACAACCGCAGACAATAAAACAGATCGGGAGGAACTTCAAAGGCAGAACAAAATATATAAACAAACCAAAATCAAGTGTAAATGCTAGAACTTAACTAGAACAACAAAGGCATTTAACAACAGAATTTTTCAAACAAATTAAATTCAAGTATTAAGTCAATAACTTAACAAACATAATATTCAAAGGCAAACAAAACAAAATCAAATGTAAATGCTAAAACTTAACACAGCAATATAGTGTATTACAACAACAGCAAAGTCATTTAGCAGCAAAATCTTTTCAACAAATTAAATTCAAATATAAGTTTACAACTTAACAAACAAAATATTCAAGGGCAAAACAAAGATATGAAAAAACAAACCAAAATTTAAATATAGGTAAATGCTAGAACTTAACTAGAACAACAAAAGACATTTAACCCCAATTTTTCATATACAATGACAATTAGTTAAGGAGATCGGTCCACAAATGAGCTGGTAGTCGGTTTAAAATCAGCAATCAAAACCAATTAATATGTATTGCCCGTTTGGACAACCAACAAGATTACAATATTAATTGTACAATACTAATCAAATACTCAAATCTAACAACAACCACGCTCTGCTACCAAGAGATGGTGGTGCCCCAAGTAGACTCCACCACGTCGGCGTTTCACCGGATAAGGAATTTTGGGTTGATTGCTGATTACTAACAGCTCATAGAAAGGATTGTGATTTACCTTGGGTCCTATTGTCTCCGTCGGTCTCCTCCGTAGCCGGTGGACTTCCTGAGCTAGCTCGAAGGAAGTCGCGGCTCCTGAAGATCTGCAGTGGATCCACCGGTGGAGACCGGAGCACTACAAATGCCTATTAGGCCACCACGACTCACACGCGATTTTGACACAAAGCGGGCACTCTTTTGCACAACACAAAGCGGGCTTTCGCACCCCGATATTAGGTGCGCCGCGCAAATCACTATTTGCTTGAATATTGTGTATTATATTTTATGGATGCCCGGACATCATCCTAACCACAAAATATGACATTTCGACTCGACTCAACTGACATATCACATGCGGCCGGCCGCCAAAAAAGCTGTCACTGCACAGACTAGAATGCAGTGCCGCCACTCGCTCTTCCTCGAGCGTGAACAACGAATAAAACGAGCCCAAACTCGATACGGTTGTGTCGTTTTATTGCGGAATTCCTATGTCATTATAATATTGTACTGTCACGCGTTATACAAATATGCATTCAAAATTTCAGCACAATCGGAAACCGGGTCAAATCCAACTTATAAGATTTTAATACAGACACCAGGACAGGTGAAATTAAAAAAAATTAAGTCTGCAATGAGTATAATTCAAATAGTTTTCTACGACTTTTATATCCTATACCTGGCGGAGCCCAATCACACATTTTTTTTGATTTTCGACTTTGATTACTTTTTTTTGATAAATCATTGCATTCATCTTTAACCACATGAAATAACTTATTTTACAGATTATTGGCGTTCATCTCCCTGAATGCCAAATTTGTAGTTTAACTTATAACATTTCTTATGAATTCCTCTATGCCGCGTTTATTATTATTTTTTTTAGGTCTACAAATAATCTCACGTATGGAACAAATATGATGCTGCTCATTCGAGGCTAGTCGTCCGCTATGATCAGAGTTAATACAATTTCTACTTAACTTATACATTACAATTACAGAATAAGTATCAGATGCTTCTGTAATTCGGGTTGGTTTTTGAATTGCATAATTCATGTTAAATGATTTGAATAAGTAAATAAATCTACTAGATAGAACTTCATAGAACTATTAATTGACGAAAGAAAACAATAAGTAAAAGCAGAAGGGAAATATCAAGTAAAATTCTAACAATTAAATTTTAAAAAGGGGAACTAGATATTTGTGATTCCTTTAAAATATTAACCTTAAAATTCCCACAAAGAAGATTTTTACAAATTTTTTTTGGATATTATTCTTAAGGCATCTTCCATAGCGGACTCCAACTCTGAATAATTTCCAGAGTTCATTAGAGGTCTGTACACACAAATTATATTGGAATGATCAAGTACACACGAGGTAACTCAATAGTTCGTTCAACAGAGATTACAACTATGTCTTCTCCTAATTTTCCCCTGTCAATATTAAAAGAAAAAGAGAACAACGTGACGTGACGACAATAAAATTAAATTAGATCAATATAACTTAAAAATTGGCACAAGGCGACAATCTCCACGCAATGACCATTAAGATTTATAACCACATACCATTACTGAGAAATACAAGAAACAAAACAATTTAATGCATTTTTAAAGAAGTACCTTTGTGATAAATGTTATTACAACTTAGACGATTTTTTTAGGATAAATTTATTTAGAATTTTATAATTTATGTTAAACAAGAATTCATATTTAATGTGATGTATTGTTCTATATTTTAATGGAATGACACTATAATAAAATGAAATTTCCAATTACTGTATATTTTCATAAAATTATATTGTTTTTTTTTTCATAATTATCAAATAAATTAAAATTAGTATTTTTATTAAAAAGTACAATAATTAAATAATGTATGCCATCCTCAACAAATTGCTATGCCCTTGCAAGGGCGTCACATATCCATGTACCTAAGTAACCATTTGTACTCAAATACCTAAATGCATTATGTGCTTTGCAATTAAATATATTATTATTTAATTGGATGTCATTTTGCAAAATTTATATGGGATCCATCTCCAATTGCAGATTTTTTTGTAAACGAACTCACAATCTTATCTAAACTATCATTAACAAAACTAACTATTACCTCAACTAATCAACAATTCATGTTTTTTTTAATGCTCTGTAATACAAAGTAAATCATTTTAAAGTAAGTCTTTACCAGAAAAACTTTGAATATTTTGATGGACAATATTGATGCTTATTTTTGGTCAATACCCGACCAGAGATTACCTCTTTCGTCTGACTATCAAATTTAGATTACTTGGAACTTGTTTCAAGACATCATGTTGCTCAATAAAAGCATTGTCAACGTGAGATTTAATAGCCAAGTTCTTGATTAAACTATATTTTATAGCCATGGTTTTTTAAAGAACATTGATAAAATATAATCTATCTTCTGTCAAATAAGCTTTGTCTCAGACAAATGTCAGTTTATTAAAATCATTAGCATGGAATTTTTCCGAATAATTTGTCATTAAATCTAATATCAAATTAAGTTTACACCTAATAATATTTTTATTTTGTGTTAAATGATTTATGATACGGAAGGGAAAACACTCTACATGCATTATCATGGAGAGCCAGGCATAAAATAATTTACTTAATCCCAATTTATTTTTCAATAGCTGGCTGTTACCTTTTCCAATGTCATCACAAAAAATATTGCATTTTTTTTGCTTCGACAGTGACCTCTCTGACTGAACATTAAAACTTTATTGGTAATTGACTGGTGGTTGACACACATTGTTTTTAATATGGGCGGAGGATGTATGATGGGTGCATTGTTACTGTTTTCTGACACTACATTCTGCTTTTGAATCATTCCCACTTAAGGCCAAAAATTGTTTATCAAGCAAGATGATAGTGGTCCTCGTTATGCTAACAGAGTGTGCATATAGCAATAAACTGGATGTGCATTTTAATATCACTTTGTGCAGTGTTATAGTTTTCATAAGTAGCTGAGAATAATGCTGTAAATTCTTTATGCTATTATTGATGTGTTCCATGTTCCTATCATATATGGAGTATATGTCTTTATGTGTGCAGATAAGTCTCTATAAGTACTTACTCAAAGTTATATTAATTTATCTACGAACTCGGTCGATGTGTGAACTCTGCGCGTTGGATGACGCTTGTAAAAGCAAATTGAGACAGACTAGCCCCCCTAGCACGTCAACCAAAACACGATATGATAAAGCGGTTTATCGCGGTGAACTGTCAAAATATAATAGGGTTTCGTCGTATTTTGACAGTTCATCGCGATAAATCGCTTTATCATATCGTGTTTTGGTGGACGTGCTACAGGGGCTAGTCTGTCTCAATTTGCTTTTACAAGCGTCATCCAACGCGCAGAGTTCACACATCGACCGAGTTCGTAGATAAATGAATATAACTTTGAGTGAGTACTTATAGAGACTTATCTGCACACATAAAGACAATATTATTAAAATACAAAGTTTGAATATATGTTATTATTATTTAACATAATTATATATTATATAGTTTATATTATTTATTTGGATATTATAAGATTGTTTAGTACCGCTTGAGCTCCGGCCTACCTTTCACATAAAATGTGAGCACCGTTTGCTCTTCGGCATCCTTCACATATACATGATGACATTACCTGCATTTACATTGACCACACAGTTAGTTTACATGTATTGTGAGCACCGCTTGAGTACCATTTGCTCTTCGGCATCCTTCACATATACATGATTACATTACCTGCATTTACATTGACCACACAAATAGTTCACACGTATTGTGAGTACCGCTTGAGCACCGTTTGCTCTTCGGCATCCTTCACATATACATGATTATATCACCTGTATTTGCATTAATCACACAAAACAATATCTTCCATATCTGGGTATATTAAGGTGAGAACCGCTTGTGCTTCGACATCCCTTTCACAGTTATGTGAGTACCGCTTGCACTTCGGTTCGGTATACCTTTTCACATATACATAATTAAGTATATCACCTGCATTTACATTGATCACACAAACAATATTTTCCATATCTAGATATATTGAGGTGAGAAGCGCTTGTGCTTCGGCATCCCTTTCACGACTATGTGAGCACCGCTTGCACTTCGCTATACCTTTTGCCTCTATTCATTATTCTTTAATATCGCATGCACAAGGTACTTATGCTGATCCTTTCCTAAATAATAATTAAGGTGAGGAGTAGTTCTTATTTCAAGTTATTTATGTTTTATCAATCTCCTATTAGATATTTCCATTTCTATATAACTTATCCTGTAATACAAGTAATGGTAAGGAATTTGGTGGAGGATTCTTTGGAATGTCATTGTCTATAAATATAAATCAAAATTGGTTGGGTCAATACACAAATCCGCTAAGTAATTAATCAATTGTTATTTTGGGCAGTTGTCATTAGTCTTAATCTAAATCTCATCACTGCTACTTTCCGTGGCTTCACCACTTTCACTATCAACATTAATTTCATTAAATGTCATCCACTGTTTGAGCTGATCACTCAGCTGGATATATGTTTTTATAAGTACGTTTTTTGAAACCTGGTATACTAGTAATCTCGTATCTGTAATTATTCAAGATTGTTTTGGCGGACTGTTGTTCTTTATATTATTATTTCAAAGGATTTGATAATTCAAAACAGCCTTTGTAGCCAAATTCGTATAATAAAACAGAAAACAATCGAAATGCAATACATCAATCAAAAAATAATAATAGACAAAACATAGAAAATATAAAAAGTATAAATTTGCGGGTCGCCTCATGGTCCCAGCGGAGGTCCTAATGTCTACGACCCTGATCATGCCATCCCTTCCGGGGTAGATTGCCGCTACAACACCTCGTGGCCAGGTACCTCTTGGTAAGTCGCCGTCTGCAACGAGTACAGGATCGCCAGGCTTGAGGTCAACTGGGGAGCCTTGAACCCTTCATGGTGCCAGCAGTGGTAAGTACTCCCTAATCCAACGTCGCCAGAAATGGTCCGTAAGTCTCAGAGCCTTACGCCAGCCGGCTCTGCTGCAAAGATCGGAATCTGTTAGCCGGGCTGGTATCGGACGACCTGAAGATCCACCAAGAAGAAAATGCATCGGTGTCAGTGCCTCGGAATCGCTAGGGTCAGGTGAGATGTGCGTGAGAGGGCGTGCGTTAACCAGTGCCTCAGCTTCGGCCAACAGCGTGACGAGGATTTCTTCCGTTGGGGCTTGTTCTCTAAGGGTGACTTTTAGCGCTGTCTTGACGCTCTTCACTAGCCTCTCCCACGCACCACCCATAAACGGTGCTGACGGTGGAATAAAGTTCCATTCAATTTTGTTGTTGGAAGCGAAGTCTGCTACGACCTCACCGTACAACGTAGTTGGCGGTTGGCGCCGACAAAGGCGGTCCCGTTGTCAGAGAATAATTGGCTGGGAGTTCCTCTTCGCGCAATAAACCGGCGCAAACACATTATGGCGGCGTCAGCAGAGAGATTGTTCACCACTTCCAAATGGACAGCTATGGACGTCATACAAGTGAACAGCGCAACCCAGCGTTTTTCGCGACTGCGACGAACTGTAATTTGAAGAGGGCCGAAGTAGTCAACACCCGTGAAGGTAAAGGGCCGTTTATGATGTGCGAGTCGTGCTTCGGGCAGATCTCCCATTAGTGGCTGCAACGTTGCTCCTCGGGCTAGCTTACAGAACTGGCAGCGACGTATGACCAATCTGACGGCGTTCCTTATGCCTAAAATTCAGTACTGTTGTCGAAGCTCATTGATAACTGTCTCTGTATTAGCATGGGCGAATTTGGTGTGAAACTGGCTTATGAGGAGACGTGTAATTAGGTCTTTGCCATCAAGGATAATAGAGCGTTTAGCCCTGTCTTCCACATCTGTCGTGACGGCACGGCCTTGGAGGCACAGCAAACCGTCTTGGCTTATGAACGGAGTTAAGGTGACAAGGCGACTTTTTGGAGAAATGGATCTTCCTCGAGAAAGACAAATTAATTCGTCGTTAAATGTGTTTCTCTGACTCATGCGTAATATATGGACCTCCGCTAATTGTAACGCTGCCGCATTCAGCGGTAACAATTTTTGTGTAGTCATTGAAATTTGTTGGGGAAGAATAAAATTAGTCGAAACCCCCCTGACCCTTGTAATGCATGCAGCAATGAAATGGTGAGCTCTAGCAGTCGCCCGTACCATCCTAAGTCACGAACTAAAATGAATGGGGCTAGCTACAACAGGCACGGGTAACTCGTCTATATTATTGAAATGACAGGCGACATTACTCGCACTGGACATTATACGTGTTGATGAGGGCTTTGATATATGAGATGGTTTCAACTCGATTGCAGGAGAATTTACAGAAGCACCCACCTGTTCCTTGGGCCATTCGGATGACGGTGTCATCAAAAAATTAGGACCAGATACCCAACGACTCTCGAAATTTAATGTGTACGCATTAACTCGGGTGGCATCGTCGGCGACATTCAGTGCTGTGGGGATCCACTGCCACTCTGAAACGGCACTATTCTCCAGAATTTCGCCGACTCTGTTGGCAACGAATGGCTTATAATTTCGAGCATCGCTGCGTAGCCAGCCTAACACAGTCATAGAATCGCACCAGAAGAAGCGACGTTTAGGCTTAACTCGGTGAGAATTGCAAATAAATGAAGCTAGGCGGGTGGCGACGAGAGCTCCTTGTAATTCTAGCCGAGGTACTGAGATCGGCTTCAGTGAAGCTACACGTCCTTGCTCCCAATGAGAACTAGCCTAACCTGACCACTTATATCGATGAAACGCCAATACGCAACTGCGACGTAGGCCGACTCACTTGCGTCGCAAAACACGTGTAGTTCACGTTCCAAGACTTTCGTATCACTCATGTAATAACATCGAGGGATCCGCAAGTCAGAGACGAGTTTAACACTGTCGAACCATTCCTGTCAAGCTTTGATGTCACTAACGCCAAAGGTTTCGTCCCAATCAGTCCCTTTACGCCACAAGTTTTGAAAAAGAATTCGACCAACTACAACAATGGGCGCTAAAATTCCTAAAGGGTCATACATTTTCATAACTTGCGTCAAAGCTTGGCGTTTGGTTATAGGAGCCAAGGAATCTTTTGACAAACCGCAATTAAATGTCAAGACATCATTACCTGGTTACCAAACGAAGCCTAATGTACGAGTGACGGTGTCTCTACACAACTCTACATTTTTAATATTAACGTCAGAAAGCAACTAGTCCGGTAGCAGAGCCAAGGCTGATGGTTCGTTACTCGTCCAGCCTCTCATTTCAAACCCGCCGCGCTTGTGTATCGTTACGACTTCGGCCGCCAGACGAGCGGCAACGGTGACACTAACAACACTGGTGACGAAATCGTCCATATAAGTGTCGCTTTTGATAGCGCTTACTGCGTCGGGAAACTCCTCTCGGAAGTGTGATGCGTTTAGATTAAATATATAAATAGCCGTTGACGGGCTCGAGCAAGCACCAAGAATCATCGAGCTCATACGGTAGGTTCTAATAGGGCTCGAGAGGTTATCGCGCCATAGGAATCGTTGGGCGTCCCTGTCTTGCTCGATAATTTTTACTTGAGGAAACATTTCCTTAACGTCTGCGGTCAGAGCGATCTTACCTTCTCTAAAACGCATCAAAATTCCGAGTGAAGATTGTAAAAAATCTGGTCCCAACAACAGCATCGAGTTGAGTAACACTCCTTGTGTACGAGCAGCGGCGTCATGGACAACTCGAAGCTTGGCGGGTTTGTTGGGATTTATCACACCAAAGTGTGGTAGATACCAACAAACACCTTTTGTGCTTTGCCCGATACACTCCTCCGCGTAACCCTTGCTAAAGGCGTCGTGGACATTCCTACGGTACCGTTCAGCGTACGCAGGATCCTTTAGCATTTTGCTTTCAAGGCTTTTAAATCGCGATAAGGCTAAAGGATAACTGTCCGGTACTGTAAGTGTGTCCGCCCTCCAAAGCAAACCTACTTCAAAGTGCCCGTTCGGGAGCCGATGAGCAGTACGTTTTAAAATATCTAAAGCTCTTTCGTCATCAGCACTACGCGGCTCATGTTTGCTTATCCCGATAGCGTCCAATTTATACTGAGACTTAATAAGCTCTTCGAGTTGCAATTTAGGGTTGTCAGTGTCAGTGACGCCCGAGTGATATACTAACTCTACAGGTTTCGTCTTACTACAACCGAAACCAAACAATACCCAACCCAGGGCCGTCTTAATAGCCACTGGTTGCGACTTTGTGCCTTTTCATGTGGGGGTCGCAACTGACAAGTGCCAATTGTCGATCCCTATAACTAACATGGGCTTAGCGTTTTCATAGCAAAGCTCGGTAGATAAATCAAGTAAGTACGGGTACAGACGTAAATCATTATGGCTTACAGACTGACTGCAAACTATACTTAAATCTTTTATTGCACGTGCTTTACGAATTGTAAATGTTTTATTCGCATGCTGTCCCTTGATGTTAAAATCAACATATTTTACGGATGTCTCCTTACACAGACCACCCACACAGTCAAAGTGAATTTCGCCTTTGGGGCCCGATAAACCAATACGAGAAGCGATGTCGGAGTCTAAGAATGTTGACGTGGATCCATCATCTAAAAGCGCAAAGGTATCTACGCTACCGCTAGGGCCGGACACAGTGACTGCAACTATCTTCAGAAGAGGCCGGAGGGTACGGCTCACATTCACCATACTAGCCGAGTTTAATGTGGCAGTGGTGTGAGCAGATACCTCTCTTCCCATCTCTTTATTGTGGAGAAGACTCGTCGAAGTAGTCGGTAAGGCGGGTGCAGTGTGCGCAATATCGAAATGTTCATCAACATGAGCAGTTAATGTAGAAACAAATCCGAATTGTGTAATAACCTATGATGTTTACGGTTGCACTCGTTAATATCACACTTATCTTTATTCTTGTTGCAAAATCGAAAACTATGCGATCCCTTTTGTAGACTACGATAACAAATCTTGTTGTCTTTGATGAAACGCCACCTATCATCAACTGACATTGCCTTGAAATTGTCACATAATGACAAGTCGTGAGTTTGTTTACAACACAGACAAGCTTTGTTATTGTTGTAGTTCTGTGTGGAATGCTGATTTTTATAGCGAGGTCCAGGGTTCGATTCCCTGCTTGGTCCTGGGTTCGATTCCTTACTTGGCCCTTGGTTGGATTCCGATACTGTATGCGTACGCTTCCGCGGCATATACGTGTATGTAGTATCTGTTAGGATATTATTGTGTATGCTCAGCTCCTTACATATGTTACTCTCTGGTATGAGATGTCAATAAAGTTGTCATTGTCTAGCATCAAAGAAATCTTTCATTACTTATCCTTTTACCTAAATCTAATTTAATACGCTTCCACTGCGCCATAAACATAAATATGGGGCAATATGTTTTAATAAGGTAAATCAATAAACATTTTTGTATATATATTTCTACAAGGTAATAATTATAAATGAGTAAAAGTCGCACGGAAAAGTGATATGAAAATGACGTCGGGAACTACCATTTTGCCTCAGTTAGATGAAGGAAATTTCGCTAATTGGAAATTTAGAGTAATGTTGATATTAGAAGAAAAGAAGGTGGCGCAGGTTCTCGAAGAAGATGGTAAGAAGGAAAATTATACAGAAAATGATGCAAAAGCGCGAAGCCTTATTGTGCCTTATGTCTACCAGATCGATATCTAGAAATAATTAAAAGTGCTAAGTCGGCTAAAGAAATGTTACAATTATTAGAAAATACATTTGAAAGGAAAAGTGTAACGAACAAATTATTCTTACGGAGGAAGTTAATCAATCTGAAATGCCAAACGAAACTACAGGATCACTTCTTTGCATTTGATAGCTTAGTGTCCCAAGTAGAAGGAACAGGCTCGAAACTGGAAATAACAGATAAGATATGTTACTTGCTTTCTTCACTACCCCCACAATATGAATCAGTGATCACTGCAATCGAAACCATGAGCACAGACAAGGAGCTGACATTAGATTTTGTAAAGAGTAGATTGTTGGATGCAGAAGTAAAGCAAATACAAAAAGAAGAGGTACATGTACAACCAGGCGAAGCATCTTTTAGTGGGCACGAAAATATGAAGTGCTACACGTGTGGAAAAATAGGTCATAAAGCTGCAGAATGTAAGAAACAACAATATCGTGGGCGAGGTAACCAGAGACGAGCAAGAGGTGGACGATACGGAAGATTTAACCAAAGAGGTTACTCAAGACATGACAACAGGGACTATGGAGCGACAGCTCAATGTGAAGATTTTTCTTTTTCAGTATTTGAAGAGCGCGTAACATTGAACGAAACTAATAACAGTATCAAATTCGTAGTAGACTCCGGTGCTACCCAAAATATGATAATGAGCAAATATGAAAAGGATATGACGGATATTGTTCAATTGAATAATCCTATAAAAATATATGTTGCTAATGGCGAGTATTTGGAAAGTTACAAAATGGGTAAGATTAAGTTATGTTATAAAAATAAAGATGTTACTATAGTAGCTTTAATTGTAAATGGTTTATATCATAATTTACTGTCTGTTTCAAAATTATTGGAAAAAGGCTACTTTGTAAAATTTTATAGCAAATCTGTTATTATTGATAAAAATAATAATGCTATTGAAGGGTGTATGTATGGTAAACTGTATATAATTGAATTAAATCTGCCTAATATAGATGAGACCTGTAATGTAGCACAAGATTCTCTCTGGCATAGGAGACTAGGGCACGCCAACAGAAAGCATCTCCGAATTATGGAGCTACCATACTCGAGGGCTCCGTGTACACCGTGTATGGAAGGTAAGTCAACGAGATTACCTTTCTATCCTACATCTAAGCCAAGGTCAAGGCATATTGGAGAACTCTTGCATACTGATATCTCAGGACCAATTCGCACACCTACACTTAATGGTGAAGTATATTACTTAAGTATTATTGATGATTTTTCACATTTTTGTGTAATTTATCTACTACAAAGGAAGAGTGAAGCTACAGCCAAAATATTGGAATATATAAAATACATTGAAAGGCAAACAGGCAATAAGGTAAAGAAAATAAGAAGTGATAACGGAGGAGAATTTAAAAATGATGTACTTATTAACGAATGTTCTAAATGTGGTATCATATTACAGTTTACGCAACCCTACTCACCTCAGTCCAACGGGGTTGCGGAAAGGATTAACAGGACCATTTACAATAAGGCACGTACTCTAATGCTAGAAACGAATCTGCCAAAGTTCTTATGGGGTGAAGCTGTCAAGTGTGCTGTGTATCAGATAAATCGATGTCCATCCTCTGCTGTAAGCTACATAATCCCCGCAGAAATAATACATGGTAAAGTTGATTGGACCAAACTAAAAGTTTTCGGATCGAAAGCGTGGGCCGCTGTGATTCCCAAGCATGGAAAATTTGACAAAAGAGCACGTTATCGGCTATACCCAAAGTGGGTATCGCTTGTGGAATCCAGAGACATAAGAAATAATAAATTCGAGGGATGTTAAATTTGATGAAAATGACATAAATTATAATGAGAACAAAGCAAACGAGGTGAATAATGAGAGGTATAACGTAGATGAAAATAAAGAAAGAAATAACGAAACTGAGAAGATACAAGAAAGAGAAGAAGAAATTAGAAATAAAAGAGTAGACAGCAACGAAGAAGAACAGATAAGGACAAGATCAGGAAGGATAATAAAAAGGCCACAGTACTTGCAAGAATACGATTCACTTATAGCATACCTATTGTTTAATTACAGGAGATCCGCAAAATTTTGAAGAAGCTATGAAAGAGAAAGTATGGGAAGAAGCAGTGAATAAGGAACTGAATGACCAAGAAAGATTAGGAACATGGGAAGTAAGCAATTTACCAGAAGGAAGTAAGACAATAGATACCAAGTGGATCTTTAAGACTAAAACAGATGGAACAAAGAAAGCACGAATAGTTGCAAGAGGTTTTCAGCAATACAATACGTATTCGTCTGACAATTACTCACCTGTGGCTCGTATGTCCACTATACGATTGATGTTAAGTTTTGCGGTACAAGAGGATCTCAAATTGAGACAGCTAGATGTGCCTGTTGCATTTCTGAATGCTACGCTGGAACATGAAATATACATAAAATGTCCAAAAGTAATGAACATAGAAGAAGGTAAAGTACTAAGACTAAGAAGAGCTTTGTACGGTCTCAAAGAAGCACCAAAGTGCTGGAACGATAGATTTCATAATTTTATTGTAAGACATGGATTTACACAATCTAAATATGACGTGTGCTTATATTGTAAGAGGAAGACATGGTTACTGATTTTCGTTGATGATATATTATTACTTGGAGAAGACAAGGAAATAATAGAAGAATTGAAGAAAGAATTTAATATAAAGGATTTAGGACCTGTCAATAATTATTTAGGATTAGAAATTACCAGAAAAGGGGAAACATTAGAAATATATCAAAAGAATATGATTAACAAGATATTAGAAAAGTTTAAGATGACCGATTGCAAGGGTGCAAACACTCCAATGGAAGTGAATTTCAGTCCTGATATAAACGAGGAAGTAATAGATGTACCTTACAAAGAACTCATAGGATCACTTTTGTACATTTCTACAAACAGTCGACCAGATATAGTATATGCCGTCGGATATCTCAGTAGATATTTGGATAGACCTACAAGTCAGCTATGGAAGGCTGGTAAACGAGTCTTAAGGTATTTAAAATCTACTATTGATTACGGTTTAATTTATAACAAATCATCAGAACTAGCTCAACTGAGAGCCTACACGGATGCTGATTGGGCAGCTGACAAAACGGACCGCAAAAGTACGAGTGGATGCGCAGTTTTTCACGGTAAGAACCTTATTTCTTGGTTTTCTAAAAAACAAACAATTGTAGCGCTTTCAACGGCGGAAGCAGAGTTTGTTGCTGGTGCTTTAACAGTGAGTGAGCTTGTTTATGTTAGAGGTCTCATCTCAGATTTGGCTTGTGTAAATGTTGATTCTTTTCTCACTTACCTATATATGGATAATCAGAGTACTATTTCCATGATTAAAAATAATGTAAACAGTAAAGTATCTAAATATATAGATATAAAATATCATTTTATTAAAGATATCTATAACTCTAAGACTCTGATAATAAATTATGTTCCTACTAATGAAAATATAGCTGATATTTTTACTAAGTCTCTGCCAACCCCAAAACATGAATATCTTAGAATTAAATTGTGTGTAATGAGCTGATTGATTTATAGAAGTTTGATTTATTTTGATTATGTAATATGTAAGTTTAATATGTGAAAGTTGTTTTATGTTTAGTTTACAAGTTTTGATTATTAAGTTATAAACTTGAGGGGGTGTGTTAGGATATTATTGTGTATGCTCAGCTCATTACATATGTTACTCTCTGGTATGAGATGTCAATAAAGTTGTCATTGTCTAGCATCAAAGAAATCTTTCATTACTTATCCTTTTACCTAAATCTAATTTAATAGTATCGACAGTTGTGTCGAATTTCACACGTAGGTCGACTTCGCGTGCAAGAAAATCTGACAACAGCTCTACCCTGGCACTACATGTCGTATCATCAGCAGTCCGATATGCAGCATAATCCATCCATCGTGTGCGTAATAGTGTTAGCAGTTTGGTAATCAGCGCTCCGAATAGTTCAGGTGACCGTAAATAATCGGTCTTGTTCAATAATTTGACAACTTCTACACAATTACGTACATGGGAGGCAAAAACGCAAAGATCTTTCATATCATGATTTATCTTAGGCAAGGCGCGGACTGCCGTGACCTCTCGCAATACAATCTGCTCCGGGCGACCGAAACGTCTCTGAAGCTCTTCAAGAACAGTACCTGGCTGACTTGCTGTCGCTAACAGCATACAGACTGCATCGCGTGCAGCACCTTTGAGTGCGACACTAAGACGAGCTAGATTCTCAGCAGCTGTATACGAGTTTTCGGTATCTACGAAAGAACGGTTAAATACCAACCAATCTAAAGGGGATTTGCCATCAAAAATAGGTAGATTAATATTTGATGATTTCGGTTTTTTGTCGTGTGCAAATTTACTAACGAAACATTCGAGAGTGCTCGCTAGCCGGGATATCCCATCCACTATTGTAGTTCGATCATCATGATCATCAGCGGCAGGGGCGCCCGCCCCGTAGGCAGCCCTCCGCGAGTTGGGCTGAGACCTCCGCGGCACCTGCCACTCCGCCTCCGGACACGCAATCGGGGCAACATCGTGATTATCAAAGGTGCCTGTGAATAGTGCAATATGTTAGGTTGCGTTGGGACATCACCAGTATAAATTGGTACTGATGGCACTTCGATAACGCTGTCAACTTGGTTGATGTTCGTAGGCAGTGACATATTATTCTCAACGTTTTTGTTGCTACGATCGGGAAAAACGTTGTTGTCATTACCTTGTAACCACTTTTTTATACTGCGACCGCTTCGTTTTCCATGCTCACTGTGTTCAGCCTCAATGACGGCTAGCTCGGTCTGATATTCCAGCTCGGCGGTGTTCCTCTCGAGCTCCAACCGTCTCATCTCTAACTGTGCGAGGTTACGGGCGTGCTGTGCTTGTGCTGCAAGTTTCCTAGCAGTAACCGTCGCTGAGGAGCGACGACGACAACCAACAACATTATCCACATATTAGCAAACTACAAATACGACCCAGTGTAATAGTAATTAATTTGTTGGCAAAGGGGATAAGGAATATGCATTGAAACTGAATTCCAATTTTCTTGATAACATGTCCAAAAATATTCAAGATTTTGCATAATGAGAAAAACAGTCCGATTTAGATTACAAGCTATTTAAAACATAGTGTACATAAGTTCACCATACAATAAAATGCTACTGTTTCTATAATAACATTGAATTTCTTCGCAGATGTATGCAGGTTGCCTCACGATGTTTTCCTTCACCGTAGGAGCGTCAGACAAATGTACATATGAAATTCGAAACGAAAAACACATTGGTACATGGCGGGTCTCGAACCCCGTCCCCCCGATTGGAAGGCAAGTGCCGAATCCACAGCGCCACCGACGCTCCTATTTTATAACCTTATATTACTCAGTGATAATGTAGCATTCTATTAGTCAAAAATTTTTTTCAAATCAGCCTATTAGTTTTTAAAAATAAAAAATATAATAAATAAAAATAGCTTTATTTCTAAAAATCATTTTAACAATAATTACGCCGAGACTTCCCAGTGAGCTAGTTTTTGAGTTTATTCATTACAAACAAAAATACAAATCTTCATTCTTTATAATATTTTTGTAAATAAGTTTCGTAAATTATTTCAGTATTCCTTTGAAATTTATAGTGTAGGCACTTACTTGGTATCCCTACCAAGTCCTAATTTATATTTCTGAGCTGTTAGATTTGTTATGAAAGTACCTATCTATCGTACATTTACCTGTCTAAAGAAAATTACTTTTTGTAAGATGAGTGTTATACTGAATTAAAATGATTTTCATTTGAGATATGAATCAATAATGGATCCTTTTATGAAAAAAATAAACACTAAACATAAAATGTTACAATTATTTAAACAAGAACAGACCTCTTGTTAACTTAAAAATAAATAACAAAAATCTATTATTTTATATAGATAAATTAATACTTTTACATACAAACTAAATAGGAGCAGGGATTTAAAAAATATAAAGTAATAATTATGCATCAAATAAAAAATATTTCATTTTTATTTTTATACACTAATCTTGGGTAGTTATACTAATAGTCTTAGAATTCTAATTTTTACCACCTCCGTGGTCTAGTGGTTGAGGCCACTGGATGTTGATCGGGAGGTCCGTCCGGCGGGGTTCGATGCGTCGGGTTCGTCCGGACTACAAAAACACTGAAAAGTTAGAAATAATATAAGACATACAACATCACACATCATTATTGAAGACGGTGCCAAATTTTAAGACTTTCTAGGAGATCATCGTTTAGCACCGACTTCAATATAGAAATGTAATGTTGTCTGTACCTATTCTTACACTATTTTTAACTTTTCAGTGTTTTGGAAGTCAGTTTTTATTTTTTGTAAAATATTTTTTTGTTTAACTTTTTAGTGAAAGAAACCCTAATTAAATTAGATTATCCCTCGATTTTCATAGGATCCCATCATCAGAACCTGACTTTGGTGACCTACGGACCACCCTTTTTTTTCATCATCATCATCACAGCCCATATACGTCCCCACCGAGGGGCTCGAGCCTACCCTATATTAGGGTGATTAGGCCTTAGTCAACCACGCTGGCCCAGTGCGGATTGGTCGACTTCACATACATCATTGAATTTCTTCGCAGATGTATGCAGGTTGCCTCACGATGTTTTCCTTCACCGTAGGAGCGGCAGACAAATGTACATATGAAATTCGAAACGAAAAACACATTGGTACATGGCGGGTCTCGAACCCCGACCCCCCGATTGGAAGGCAAGTGCCGAGTCCACTGCCCTTTTTTTTAATAGAGGGAAAATACAGTTTTTACGGTATTCAACAAGGGACTTGAGCTTACTAGGCCACCCCGAGGATATGCAGGACTCGGGTAGAAGACCCACTACCGGCTAAAAACCCTCTAGATACTTCTACCTCCGTAGAGATACAATCGGGATCGGCGTTAGCCATTCCCCGATTGTACCTAGGGACCACCTTAGGAGTATACTCTACAGGATACAAAAAGAATTTTGAAAATCGGTCCACAATTTTATTGGCGGAGTAATCGCGTAACATACACACAAAACGGTTGACACGGTTAGCGCAGAGGTCGAGCGATCGCCTACTGCGCAACAGGTCGCAGGTTCGATTCCCGCATGGGACAGGTGTTTTGTATGGCCTACAGAAAGAAGAATGGCACACCCAGGGTCGCATAAAATATCAAGTGAAAGTCGATGAAATTCTATGCATTATATTAGTCAATTATAGTTGTTCATTTCCTATAAGTATGGTTCTTTTGTAAAACGGGAATAATGAGAAAATCAAAAAAAATAAAACTTGTATCAAAACTCAACCACACATGCAATAACGAAACGCATAGGTAAAGTATAAACAAATAAGTTGCCACCTTAAATAATTAAATAAATATAATGTTTAAAAGATTTATAAGATACGTTTAATACGTTTTTTTAAGTTTTATGTGATAACAAGTGATAAATAAACGGAATTCGATATTAATAAGTATTAAAAACAAAGATTTATTTTAAAAACGTCTTAATTACTTTTATGTTTATTAGGAATGGTAACATTTTTCAACTTTAAACAATGGCGTGGCTGTCCATCTGTCAATGGTGTGGATTGACATTGCGTCTTTTCTTTCGGTTTGCGTTGTACGAGTTTGGTTGTGATTTTTCATTTCATGTGGGTAGCGTACCTACCCACCCTATGTTTTGTTGTCAATTGTCATCTGTACATACCTTTTTATATGATTTCGGCTATGTAGGTAATTACCTCTTTTTAAAATCAATTCTAGTATTAAATCATGTATTATCTGTATGTAAGTTCACTGACATTTGTAGGTTATATTGCAGCATAACATAAAAACCCCATTTTAAAAAAATATGCTGCAATTACCTTTTTTTTAATTGGACTTAGACCTATCTTTGAAGGGTATTTTCATTAAGATACATAGCTCCTAAGTGCGACACTGAAAATACACGGGGCTTTGCCATTCTTTTTGTTCCGGTCTGGGCGTATGTGCATGTGATATTCTATGTCTGTAACTGCACCCACGACACAGGAGAAAATCCTAGTGTGGGGCGACGTTTTTATAAAAAAAAAACACGTTGGACGCACCTAAAAATTTAAGGATTTCCCTCCATTTTTATGGGATCCCTTCATCAGATCCTAACTTTGGTAACCGTGGGACCACCAATGGAGTATAATCTTGAGAATACAAAAAGAATTTTGAAAATCGGTCTGCAATTGGCGGCGTAATCGCGTAACATACACAAAAAAAACATACGCATCGAATTAAGAAACTTCTTTTTTGAAGTCGGTTAAAAAATACCTATTAGTATATGTAATCAGCTGCTTTAAATTGTATAGTTAAAATGAAAAAAAAAACTTCAAAACCGTACGAAGGGTGCCTTCTTCCCATATAATTATGCCTACCCTGCCTACCCTACATACTCGTATATTATTTAGGTACTTTGTCGTTTGTATTTTTTATACAATCGTAGATTCCATAACGCGAATAAAACCTTAGAGCCCAGCTTTAGAGGAATAAAATTCAAAATAATATTAAAAATAACGCTACTTGCATAGTCTATTACACGTTTTTAGCTGCTCCAACTCCATAAATTGCATAACAAATACCTATCACAAGAAACAAAATACGAATTTATTTTGAGTTGGTTTCTTTATGGCACATATTTATAACAAACAACTACTTACATACTTACATTTTTTTCCTTTTTTGGTTTTGGGAATTTACAGTAAAATTAACAGGCTACAGGCTGCTAACCCTTAAATAAGGAAATTTGTATTGAAATAAAATCTTTAAAATAAAACACTAAAATCAATAAACGTATCCAAAAAGATATTTACTTTTTCATGTATAAGGTATTTGTGAAGATTAATAGTTCCGACTTGAGTAATAACTTTCACTTTTGATCGATATATCGATATTACTCTCTCCTCCCTAGGCGACAATAACTACGATAACATTATGTCACATCACTTTCCATACATTGTACCCCATTTTTTTTTTTTTTTTTCGAGGGGATGCGTGACCGCACCGTACTCGCCGTTGGCTAGACGACGAGCGTGTGTGGGGCTCTCCCGGCAGAGTGCCGGGCCTACCCACTAAACCCCCCGGTGTTCTCCCTGCCCTTATGGGCGCGCGTGATAGGGTCCACACTGCGACTACCACTATCGACGCGCCCGGGCTAGCCCGACCTCACTGGTCGGGCTATCGCCAAGGGGGGATTGCCCGAGAACACCAGGGCAATCCCCAGACGGAGGGCCTTACGGCGACGTGCACGGGGCCAGCCGTGCATGCAGGCCTCCACGGCAGGGTCATTAGACATCGCTTGTGCGAATACCCGCCTTCGCCTGCCTGTCCGTCTGCGGCGGATGGGAGCGGCTTGAGGATCATTCTCCCGCTCCCTCTCTGCGGCCTCCTTCTGCAAGATGACGTCCTCGCAGAAGGAGGCGACAGCCCCCCATTCCGCCTCGCCGCGGAGCATGGCCACGACCATGCTCGGCAGCGAAAGGTCGCCGCCTCCCAGCGCGCGATGAGTTCGCTGCGCTGGCGTCGCCAGGCCGAGCACACCAACAGGGTGTGCTCGGCAGTGTCGTCGGGAGCGTCGCAGTGATGACACTGCGGCCTTTCCTCCCGACGCGCGACCCGGTGCAGGTAGTGACCAAAACAACCATGTCCGGTCAGTACCTGCACCATGCGGAACGAGAGACTGCCCTGCCGGCGCCCTACCCACTCCTCCAACACCGGACGTATCGCTTCTATCGTCCGGTGGCCGGCAGCTGGGAAGGCGAGCGCCTCACCCCATCGACGCAGAGCCTCCCTCTGCGCCTGGGTACGAACCCGCTCCACTTCTTCAGGAGCGGATCGTCCCCCCCGTTCTCTGACGGAAACCCGATGTCGATACACATCCGCATGGACGCGTGCATCGACATCCCACGGCGTTTGGCCCGCAAGAACGCAGGCCGCGCCGTGGCTGACCGTGCGATAAGCTCGCACGGCCCGGGTTGCTATGACCCTCTGCGGACGTCGCAAGAGGGCCACCGCACGGGGGGAGAGGCACTCCGCCCATTCCGGGGCTCCGTAGAGTGCCATCGACCGTATCACCCCGTGATACAGTCGACGGCACACCGATCCTGGCCCTCCCACATTAGGGAGGACCCGTCCGAGTGCGGCTGCGGCGGCACACAGCCGCGGAGTGAGGAGCTTGAAATGCTCCTCGAAACTCCATCGGGGGTCCAGAACCAGGCCGAGGTACTTGAGGTGCGCCTCAACCGGTATACGGACCCCCTCCACTCGGACTCGGAGCCCCGGTGGGATCCTGCGACCTGGGGCGTGGAAACTCATGGCCCTCGTTTTATCGAGGGCCACGTCCAGGCCCAGGAGGCGGATGCGTCGGACCACCAAAGAGGTGCAGACCGACGCAAGGTGGGCCGCCTCCTCCCCCGTTTTGGCTCTTGCCGCGACGAGTGTGTCGTCGGCGAAGCAGACGACCTCCGTTCGTGGCAGAAGGCCGCCTCGCAGGACCCAATTGTACCCCAGGTTCCACAGTAGAGGACCTAGTACGGATCCCTGGGGTACACCTGCCGCCATTGCCCACGTATGGACGCGACCGTCCGGTCCCTCGTAGAGAACTGACCTGCCTTCCAGGTAGCTCTCCACGAGAGCGCGGAGGTACGGAGGCACCCGGTGGAAACGGAGTGCCTCCTTTATGCAATCGTGGGGAAGGCTGTTGAAGGCGTTGCGAATGTCAAGAGACACCGCAACAACAGTCTACCCACGAGCTGTGGCCCCCTCAGTCCACCTCTTGAGGAGGGCTACTGCGTCCATCGTGGACCGGACGGTGCGGAAGCCGAACTGGTTGTTAGCCAAGTCCAGCCCCCGGTCCTCTAGGTGCTCGATGATGCGGGAAGCAAGAATCTTCTCGAAAAACTTCCCGGCTTCATCGAGCAGCACCACCGGCCGATACCCAGTCGGGGAATCCGCGGGGCGGCTCTCCTTCCTTAACAGGCAGAGCCTGCCTACTTTCCACCGACTGGGGAAGCGGCCCGAGGCGATGCATAGGTTAAGCACCGCTCGGAACCTCGAGGTGTCCCAGGGCGAGGGCCAGAACCCTACTTGGGACACCGTCCGGTCCCGGCGCCTTCTTTTTGCGCCGTAACCGATCCCTCGCCGTGTCGAATTCCACGTTCGACACGGGAGGGATGGCGGCAGCCACCTCCACCGGAAGAGTATCCGGGGGGACCATTCTGGGGGGATACATTGTACCCCTGCCCCCGACCCGTATCGTGCGATAGAGAGAGTTGCAAGAAATGGTCGAAATTGCCTACAATTCCTGTTTGAAATATTGTTTCGGGCGATAACTGTTTTACCCCCCTAAACCTTTATGAAATTAGACGCTTTTGATGTCATTAGATTCAGTATACCTTAATCTATGTTTGTACGTTTTGCTTTTTTTGTAATTCAGTATAATTTAGTCAAAAAAAGACAAAAATTCACAAGGTAGTTTTTAAGTCGAAAATATAGATATTTAGATGCTAATAACTTATATTCTGAGCAATATTTCTTCAAAATCAAAACGTACAAACCTAGTTTTTCATTATATCTACAAGATTTCCAAAAATTATGACAATTGGACTATGTTTAGAGGGAGAAAAGCGTTATCGCTTTTTGTATGAAAATTTACAGCTTCACAATCCTCTTAAGGTGTGTGAATTTCAGAATTGTGGGTTCTAATATAATCCAGATCTAGACGTTCTAAGATCGGCAAATTTGGGAAATCCTCGCCTTAAGGCGCATAGTGGATATTACTCACTGTCACACCAGTGTGACACAGAAAGTGGTCCCAATGACCTTGTTCGATCGTCCCGTACTGATTACATAGGCGAGTGAGGGGAATATTTAAGGCGAGGAATTTCCACGTGCAAGTCCATATGTTCCGCACTTCACACCGTTCATTTGTACATGACGTTAGCACGGACGCGGCCACTGAACAGGCGCCAACATCATGTGCCGCACAGTAAAAATATAATAGTACAACAAGGACGTTTTATATCGTATGCAATATACTTTTTGCTAGGTTACAAATAAGTATTGATTTATAAACTGAGGTAAGTACCTACAGTAATACAACCAATAAAGATATAGCTTTATGACTTCATTGCTATTTTTTATTGTATCTTTACTTGTATGTAAATATGGACACTTTTTAATTGTTACATTACATAGTATTTTTATTTGACAAAAAACCACGTGATTTTTTTAATAACTTAAAAATAACAAAGTTTAAAAAGCTTTTATTTGCTAGTGACGTCATTGTACTCGCCCACCATTATAATACCGATACAAACATATATTTTATAAGAAAGAGACGTAAAGCAATTATCAATAATTAGACTTTTTCAAGATTCATCATAATTAGACCGTTTCTTCACAATTTCAAAGGTTTTAAATGTTTCTATGATGTGTTATTAATAAAATGTAAATTCAAATTTTATGCATATTTCTTTTGTGCAGTATAGAATGCATCACTAGAATACAAGAAATGCTCGATTAGCTAGAAGTAGTATTTAAAACAAAAGCTAAGAATATGACTGACGCGGCGGCATATAATATAAAGCTCTGTAAAATTTTTTTGTTTGACTTCGATGGCTATTCGGTTTGATTTAGAAATAGTAGATTGTTACACCGAGCGCTAAGTGACTTATTAATGCCCGCGGATGTTTGGTGCACGAGCACTTGCTCGAGGGCACTAATAACCCGAGGGCATGAATAGCTCACTTACGAGGTGTGTAATCTGCTTTTCCTTCAACTTATTAAAAAATAATAAAAAACTGAAGTTGACTGTAGAAAAACTTATTTATTTATGACAAAAAAATGCAAATTGTTCTTATTAAGAAACCAAACCTTATCTTGACGGTGGTGACGGAAGTGGAAAATCCACAAAAAAAAACTCACTATCATGTACACCACAAAACCCTTATTTCTTGCCGTCAACATGAATGTGCACCAAAAAACACCACTTTCACTGCGCAATATTCAGTCGAATACAATTTTTAATTTATTAAAATAAAAGCTAATCTTCGCCATTAAAGCCAATTGCCTCTCTTTTTTAAATAAAATTGGCTTTGTAGGGTCCTATCTAACTTGTTTTGCGCATGTGTATTTTTTGTAACATGTTATACAACCACTCAAATCTCTTTGGAAAAATGCCTACATTTTGTATGAATATGAATTGTAATTTCTTTTTAAATTAGAAAAACAAACAACAGGGCAATTATGTTGAACGGGTCATTAATGAAATTTCATACAATACTACTGCCGTTTTCCAGGGTAGTAATGTATTACTTAGTGTTGCCTTTTCCGATGATTAGAGTAAAATTAATGAGTAGTTTGAAGAAAAATATTTGAATAGATATATGTAGGTATTTTAATACAGTACTGAATAAATAAGTACTATAACTTATTTCGATTTGATTTGTTAACCGACTTCACTGACTTCACGAAGTTATGAGGTAACACATACCTCATAGCTTCGTCATTTATTAACTGATTTTCAAAATTCTTTTTGTATTCAGAGAAGTATACCCCCGAAGTGGTTCCATGCCATCAAGTCAGGATCTAGTATTAGAATCCCAAGAAAATCGAGAGAATAGGCACGTCCAACGTCTTTCCTGTTTTTTTTCTGAAGCTATTCAGGTATTTCCACTATGCTGAGCTTACGATGGATCCTTAACTTTAAGGAGTTAGGGAGTTAAGACTTTAGATATAAAAGGTACGTATTGACTCTCAGTTAGGTATTTTCTTTCAAGTTGACTTAGAGAGCTATTATTAATTTCACGAAAAAAATAATTTTTTTTTAAACAAAAATACCGACACCACTTCAAAACAAAAACTACTTCAAAATAAAAATGTAATGTTGTGTGTTTTATTTTATTGCTACTAAGTTGGCAAACAAGCAAACTGCCCACCTGATGGTAAGTGGTAACAGTCACCTATGATACATGTGGTTCCTGTGCGATTCGCAGTAAAACTGCAAGCCCCACAAGAACCACAGTATACGTTGCCAACTTGTGACATCAGATGTAAAGTCACGGTACCCAGTAATTTCAGTGCCATATCTTACCCTTCACACCGGAACACAGCAATGCAAGCACTGCTGATTTGCGGCAGAAATAGGTAAGACGGAGGTATTTTTATCCTTGCCTTAGCAAGCATCAAAAACGATAGTATTTTTGTTTTTAATTATATCCCAATTTTTGTGACAAGTATCTCTGGCAGGTATGTCATTCATCATATTATTATTAGATGAATTCGAAACAAGCTCAAACCTGTTTTTGATGTGCTACCATCATCAACGCTGGCCAAGTGCGGGTTGGTCGACT
Organism: Schoenobius gigantellus; assembly: GCA_963935595.1. Taxonomy (NCBI): domain Eukaryota; kingdom Metazoa; phylum Arthropoda; class Insecta; order Lepidoptera; family Crambidae; genus Schoenobius; species Schoenobius gigantellus. Next base: position 6,550,775 of record OZ012553.1, read on the forward strand.
TCACACACAACCTAAGAATTTCTTTACACGTATGTGCAGCGGTCGGCGCGCCGGCGCGCTACTTAGTGGTAGGTATTTATAACGCTGCATTGCGTGAGTGACAGGGGCGTGCATGTACTAAACAAGATTATCAAGAAGAAAGCCACAAATCGCTATGAATATCAAGCAACCGTATTAGTTTCTAAGCAAACTGGTTTTAAAATATTAATTAATATTCTACCACCTTAAGCCTGTAAGAAAACTCGGGAAGTACTACACAGCTAGCGTTCTTTACCATGATGACTTTACATTTGACGACACGGTTAGCACACAGAGTTCGAGTGATCGCCTACTGCGCAACGGGTCGCGGGTTCGATTCCCGTACGGGACAAATGTTTTGTATGGCCTACAGAATTTTTTTCCGGTCTGGGCGTATGTACATGTGATATTCTGTGTTCGTAACTGCACCCACAACACAGGAGAAAATCTTAGTGTGGGGCGACGTTTTCAAAAAGAAAAAAACTGCACCTACGACACAGTTGAAAATCCTAGTGTGGGCCGACGTATTTATATAAAAACACTTTCATTACTGAGTGACTGACAGATTACGCACAGCCGTAATTAAAAGGCACAAAAAGCGGAAATTTGACATGTATGTTGGAAATTCGCCATCTAAGGGGGTAAAACTAAAAAATAATAGTTTGTATGGAACCTATAAGACATTTATGCGGGCGAAGCAGCGGGCAAAAGCAAATATTTTATAAAGTTTCACAAAATTCCGCTGATCAGATATTTTCTTTTAATACAATGAAGTGATCTTTAGATAAATCGAACGGAAAGGAGATGTCCTCGATTTGTATGGAGCCTGGTTTTTTATAAATTTAAGTTTCTAAACAACTTCAACTTTCAGGGAAGGGTTAAACTTTATGAAAAGAAAGTAAAACCACAAAAATAAAAATTGTAGACCCCTGCATTTTTTCAAAAATTGAATTTGAATATTCGTTTTTTTCTTATTATAGCAGCAACACTGCACGAATTTTATAGCATGTAAGCACAGTAAAAAAAAAAACATTTTGACGTCGCGTCGTTGTCAATTGTCAAAAAATGTTTTGAGGTTAATTAAATAATTAAGGTTTGTTGTTGTGGTTGTTAGTTTGGTGGTTGTTTTGTGTTTTCCGTTTTGGTGATTTTAATGCTCTTTTACACATACCTAGCTATTCTTTATGGACTTCTCGATTTCGTACATGAACTGGATATATATTGGCTTTCTCACTGATCTTTTCGATTTGGATACCGTTTGATTTTATAACCTGTTACCCTGAACGAAAATTGAATGTGAGTATTGCCGATACTACAAAATACAAATTGAGCCATCATACGAGCCAACATAGAAAGTATGTTATATCAAATAATAAATTAAAGACAATTTATAGTTTATTACCTAATGCTTATAAACTTTTTCAGGCAATTTCCACTATGGCACACTGCACTATCTGTAATATTAATGTTTCAAATCAACATTATCATTACAATGTAATGGATATGAGCCAAGACTATATGTATCCATTATTGAAAAATGGACTGAACATGCGTGAGGTAATGTCATAGTAAACAAAAACTTAATTTATTTGCAATTCTATTAGGTTTCTCTTTTAATTGACCTCTTAATAACCTATATTTCAGGTAGTAGATGGAAATCATCTATGCCAAGAGTGCTTTAAACTTTTGTCATTGGAATTAACTATCAGAGGTCGATGCAATATTGGAGACTGACAAATAGGGCACCAGTCAGTTTGTATATGTTGTAGAATATCAATATCAAGGCAAATAGGCTGACAATCATTGCCATTATGTACACATTGTCTATGTGCCTATAGGCCTATGTCCAGCTGTGGGTGTCTCTTGGCTGAAATGATGACGATGATGATGACACATTGGGACGGCTGAATACATTTTATAGTAACTATAATTAACCCACATCTGGTAAGTTTTATTTTATCAGCATCCTTATATAAATCATAGCATTAATTCACTATAACATAATATTATTTTAATCAATTTTATTCATATTCTTACACTTACTATACCTACTTGTTCTAGAATGAAGCACCTCTTATTGACCATTTAATAGCAATATTGCATTTATTTTATTTTTATGTCTATAGTAAAGTCTAATAAAACTGATCATTTTTAGGTTCCCATTAATGCTCATGCTTGTAATGCATGCTGGCGAAGCTCACCAACATATTGGACCTGAACTTAATGATGAAGGCCGCTTATCAGAAAGCAGGTCAAGCTCTGTTCCTGACCTTAGTCAACCTAGCTTTGATACATTTGATGTTAAATCTGTTTCAAACACTTTAACACTTCAAGACTACAGGCGCACTTCTGATACATCAACCCATTGTTTTGTGCCTAATTGTGACAATGTGGGAAGCAAAAGTGTGCCATCATCATCTCTTGATGATTATTAACAGTAATATTTTTAAAAAAATATAAGTATAGTCAGTATTGCATTGCCTCGCTTTTGTTTTTCCTGTTATCAACAATGTATCAGATAATGGAACTGTCTGCTACAAATTCAATGTTAAAAATGATTTATCTAGGAGTTGGTGATCCTTCGTAGCAACATTAGCAAAAAAGCCAGATTAAACATTGTGCAAATTAAACCAGGTTCAAGTTAAATATATGGCAGAAAAGAATCATTGTTATTTTCCACTATAAAATAAACTCATGAGATGTAGATAATAATTCCATATTCAAATGAGGAATTTCATGCTTTTAAAACAGTTTTGTTTTGTATTTAAGCATTCATATTTATTGATCTAGATATTTTACACAGATATTGTCTGTTATTTGTTTGGAATAAATTGAATTGATTAAAATAAACATTGCAAAAAAACCATTGTTTTATTTTATAATAATCATGTAACATGTTTATTAAGTAATATATGCATAAGAAGTTACAATGTTTGATTATCCTATAAAGCCAATTAGCTACACTCTAATCTTTGTCTATTTTAGAGGGTAACAACAGCATCATCATATTGAGTGTCAAGCGCGGATCCACCGTTGTGGGCACGATAGGCATGCCCACAACCCTAATATACTTGTGATGTTCGTCAGAAACCCTCTCTCCCTTCTTTTTGCTTCCTTTCTTCCTTCCATCCTTCCTAACAACACTTGTGTTCATCATAACACCCAGCGCACCCTTGCCATCATCCCACTTCCCAATTTTACACTCTGGGAGATAGAGCATGAATGTATCAAATCGCATTTGAGCTTTATCTCCCTTTCATTCGCGAATCACTTAACCCACAAGCAAACAAAAAAGAAAAATACTTGTGACATCACACTTTTAAGATCTTTTAGGAACTATAGGCTGATGACACTATATCTAATACAAAAAAAACAAAGAATCTCTGTCAGGGCAATGGTTTTGTATGTATTTTATGTATTTTCGGGTGTCTGTGACCACAACCTATTACGAGGGCTGGATCCGCGCTTGCGAGTGATTTATTTTAATTCAATATGAGTACCGCATACAATCGATCCTTTCTGTTATGCACCAGCTACCGGATAGGAACGAATGGTAAAATGGTAGATTTACATCTTTTGGTCCGTGGATATTTCACATACGTTGTGAGAACATCAAATAGGATGGGACTGAACATCCGGTGGGATGTGTAGTCCAGATGTTGTGTTCGACTTCAGGTGTTAAGCAGGTGTGGTACCCAGTTTATTACATATTTAATAGAATAACAGACGCAAAACTAAATAAGACAGAGGTGCCGGTAAGTTACGATTTGGGTTTAACGTCTCTTGTATAGATTGATAATATAAGATTATGAATTAGATAATCGTTGCAACTAATTATCATTTGCAAAAAGTAAATCAAAAATCAGTCAGATTTGAATTTGTTTGCTAAACTGTCAGTTGTCATATGTCAGCTGTCAGCTATCACTTTTACTATTTTTACGGCTCTGGTATCACCCATTTGGCCAAACTCATTCGTGCCATAGCTTTTTTTTTGTTGTTCCTTTACACACTATTTGACAAATTCTGTTCCATTTCACGTAACGTTAGTTTTGAAAACAATTAATTTTTTCTCTGATTTGCAGGGCTAAAACCGTCTAATTTTTTCTTAAAAGTGTAAGATTTTAAGAACTCTATACAAAAAATATTAATTTGTGGTGTTTAAAATATGTGGCCCAAAAAAGGACATGTCCTTTATGTTAATTATTTTTTACTTTTTTTTAATCAACTCACGCTTGACCATAAATGTTACGAAATTTAAAAGTATTTTAACAGTATTTTAGGAATCCTAAAATACTGTTTTACTGTTCATAATCATATATAATACATAGGCTCGAATAAAACTCTATTATTTAGCTACATGTATAATGTGCTGTTGATTCTACCTTCTAAAGCTTTGATGCAAGGCGTTGTGAATAAAGGGGGTAACATTAAGTATTTAAAGGAATTCAGCAATAAAGTTTTATAGGAAACATTATTTTGAACCTATAAATCGTTGCATATTTACTTGAAGAAATTATCATACTGGTTTATTAACACTGCACTGTGCTATATGGCCGCGGCAATAAAATATAAACATTTGGGAAATAAATATTTACCACTTTTCTTTCAGCATTTTTTGTATGCATTTGATTTAACATTTCGTCTTTGAATTCTTTTATTAGCGATTTTTACACATAAAATAACTTATAGAAAAAAAGAACGAAAAACATATTTTTTCACACATAAAATAATTTAGGAAGAAGGATTAAAATAGTTTTCTCCTTTATAATACCTAATCCATTATTTACACTATTCACCATATTACTACACTAATCTATAATAATAATGAAAGTTAACAAAATAAACGCAAACTGCAAAATTAAAATTCGATCGTAAAGAAACACGTAATATATTTTTTGCGCCCGCGACACGAAGCGACATGACCATACCCTGAGACGACTTGGCGAGTACTGTCTTATATGGAGCACGATTGCAACCAAGCGAAATTATAGAATATTCGTAATTTTCCTAAATATTTTATATGACATCAAAAAATCTGTCTTCACAGTTCAATAGATAATAACGAACTACATGTTCTGATCTAGACGTTCTAAGATCGGCAAATTTGGGAAATCCTCGCCTTAAGCAAACCTTTACGTAGTAACTATTAAGTGTGGTGGCAGGTGTTTGCTTGTTCGTCCGGGCGTGTGGCTGACCCCAGCCGGGCCACAAAAAAAGTGTGAAAAATAGATTGTTTGAGTATGTCGCTATAATGTCTAGAGTTTATCAGAGTTTGTCGGCAAGATCTGTGTGGCCCGGCTGGGGTAACGTTACCCCAGCCGGGCCACACAGATCTCCAAAACCAAACGACATAGCGAAAATCCGTTTGCTGATATAGATAGGCGGTAGTTTGTCAGAGTTTGTCGGACAAGTTTCAGAGTTTGTCGATCCACCATTTCAGAGCTCATCTGCAGCAAAGTTGCTGCAACTAAACTAGCTGGATCTCGAAAACAAAGCAACGTAGAGAATTTTTTTTTGCTGGAATAGTGAAGCGGTGGTTTGTCGGAGTTTGTCGAACAAGTTCCACAGTTTGAGACATGCGCATTTCCGAGATATGTGTGGCCCGGCTGGGGATACGTTACCCCAGCCGGGCCACACAGATCTCGAAAACGAAACGACCTAGCAAAAATCTGCTTACTGACAAAGATAGGTGGTAGTTTGTCGATACATTCTTCAAAGATTCAGAGTTTGTCGACGTCTCAATCCAAAGAACGAAAGAATTCTTTATTTGGGTAAATAGGTAGGAGCCTGGAGTCCCAAATGTGCGAGGTTTCGTTATTTTTTATGTTTTATGTACTTACTTACAATAAGAAGTTAATGTAAAATAGTTAATTGAATTCAGTGATGAAACAGTAACCGTTAATATTTAAATTAATGTAAATCTTCGATGAGTGATTGATATATTTTAAATGTATTATTTATGCAACATTTGGCATCTGGTCTCCTTGTCTATCTATATGAAGTAATGTACAGTCGCGTACAACTTATAATATTATATTTTAACATGTGCTTATTAGTTGTTGTAAACTATTGTTTTCGAGTGAAAAGTGATTTCTCCATCACTCAAATTTTATGTACAATTTTGAAGTAATTTTTATACCGTCACGATAGAAAAATACAATGATGTGTTGGTTGCTCAAACACAGTACACGGGCATGATTTGCGGGCGATTGCGTAGATACATGACAATTTGTCATTGCGTGTGTGTTTCTTAATTGTGAGGTAATATTTTCATAGTATGCGTATCTGTAATTGAATTCTAGATTTTCGTAGTATGCCATGCTTGTTTATCTCGCCTCCCGTAAAATGTATCAGAAAATGTATACTGCGATTTGTTGGGACCATCTCCATAGGCTAAATGCTTTAAGCCCATCTCTATTCTCGAGACATTCTGATGGTTCGGAGCTAGACTTGTGCGGAGTATATCACCGAAAAGAAAATAGATATATGTATCTTTTGAAGCTGCTGATATATATTACTCTTTTATATCACTAGGTATATCACTTTTATATCAGTCTAGCTCAGCTGAGTAATTCATGCCAAGGCATTGATGCCTGAAAAACTAGATCATTAACTCAGTATTTCCTTATTTTGTCAATGAGATAATGAATGTCTGCTCTGTCTGTCAATTTCTTAATTAAAGTTTAATTAACTTGTTTATAATTTGGAGTTTAGTATTCATAAAGAGATTTACAATATATTTGTATTCATATAAACTTAGGATAATTTTCTTAATATTGTTGTGAATATGAAAAATCGGTAACCTGAATTCTCTTCATACTTGACAGGTTTAGGAGTGCTTTGACTCTAGATTCTCAGCCTTTTGTATTCGTAAAATCCGGCCGAAGAGTTACCGAGTTACTGATTCAATGCTGTTTCAATGCTCTCGGATATCTCAGGCGAGTGAAAGACTTACTGAGATACAGATTTATTTTAAACTGAAGTGATATACTGATACAATCACTCTTTGCGTCGGATATATATCTATTGCATCAATCACTCCTGAGTTACACAACTCTAGGAGCTATGGTTAAAATTATGAGTAGAGAGTAAAACAAAAGTATAAATTAACAAGTTTTTAGAATTTTTACAAAATAAAGTTAACGCGCCTGGTGTCGCTAAAAGTTGTCGAAGTTATGGAATTCCTGGGTAAATGCCCACCACGGAGAAACTTTACAATGCTTTAACTTTGGAAAGCCTGGCTTAATTTTGATTAAACAAAAATTATTAGTATAGTATTTGCACGAGAACGCGAATTAAATGACTTGAAATCAATGACTTTTATAGTAATATTTTGATGTGTTAGTGTGACTCATTATTAATGGATTGGAATAGATCCAACCTGCTTGATGAATTTAAATATGTTGCATAAAACTTTTACCAAAGATATTTTGATTGAAACTTTTACCAAAGATATTTTGATTCAATTACTTCATCTCACTTTTTTAATTCACAAAAGTCCATTTCAAGAGATTTAAAATCTATAGGAACAGATTTTTTTTCATTGCGACATAGGTAATATAAACTATGTTATCAAAATAAACCAATTTTTTCTACTAGTTTTATTTTAATGTTTACTTGCGTCGATAACGGAGTAGGTGGAAAGGACAACTTTTAACATGAAACAATGAATTCGTAATAAACTTTATGGATGCCTTATACAAAAATTATTCTTTTCAGCATATATAACAAACAAAACCTCATAAAACTTACTTTGCATGCACTTATTAAAATCGATTTTCTTAAAAGCAAGTTGTACGCGACTGTACATTACTTCATATAGATAGACAAGGAGACCAGATGCCAAATGTTGCATAAATAATACATTTAAAATATATCAATCACTCATCGAAGATTTACATTAATTTAAATATTAACGGTTACTGTTTCATCACTGAATTCAATTAACTATTTTACATTAACTTCTTATTGTAAGTAAGTACATAAAACATAAAAAATAACGAAACCTCGCACATTTGGGACTCCAGGCTCCTAGACTATTTACCCAAATAAAGAATTCTTTCGTTCTTTGGATTGAGACGTCGACAAACTCTGAATCCTTGAAGAATGTATCGACAAACTACCACCTATCTTTGTCAGTAAGCAGATTTTTGCTAGGTCGTTTCGTTTTCGAGATCTGTGTGGCCCGGCTGGGGTAACGTATCCCCAGCCGGGCCATACATATCTCGGAAATGCGCATGTCTCAAACTGTGGAACTTGTTCGACAAACTCCGACAAACCACCGCTTCACTATTCCAGCAAAAAAAAATTCTCTACGTTGCTTTGTTTTCGAGATCCAGCTAGTTCAGTTGCAGCAACTTTGCTGCAGATGAGCTCTGAAATGGTGGATCGACAAACTCTGAAATTTGTCCGACAAACTCTGACAAACTGCCGCCTATCTATATCAGCAAACGGATTTTCGCTATGTCGTTTGGTTTTGGAGATCTGTGTGGCCCGGCTGGGGTAACGTTACCCCAGCCGGGCCACACAGCCCCCTTAAACGCGAGCCTGGTGAAAACTGAAACTTGTCCGACAAACTTCGACAAACTGCCGCCTATCTATATCAGTAAACAGATTTTCACTAGGTTGTTTCGTTTTCGAGATCTGTGTGACCCGGCTGGGGATACGTTACACAGATCTCTGAAACGCGCAGCCGACAAACTCTGAAACTTGCCGACAAACTCTGACAAACTCTAGACATTATAGCGACATACTCAAACAATCTATTTTCACACTTTTTTTTTGTGGCCCGGCTGGGGTCAGCCACACCGTCCGGGTGGACGTTTGTTGTCGTCGCCTGCGCTGTTTGGAGGAACCTTCCTTTTCCCTCCTTGTGGTACACGTCGATTTTGGCACTCATTGCAGTGTCTACGTCTGCGTCTATCGTTCCCACCGTGGTGACTTGGAGACAACTCGACTTTTTGAACACCTAAGTCGGGTGGCAGATGACGCGCAGGAGCAATTTCCTTCCGCCGAGCTGGTGTTTTTAGGGGACTTCAATGCTCACCACGAGTTGTGGTTAAGTTCCTCTAAAACTGACCATGCGGGTAGGACTGCCCACGCATTCGCTCTCACGCATGACCTGACACAATTGGATACCCGACGGATATCAGGTGGTGATTCGAGCTCCACTAGGATCTTCAGATCACTGCCTGGTATCCGTCTCAGTGCCTCAGGCGTCGCGACCGTCACCTGTGGTTGCAGCACGCCGTCTGTGGCACTATGCTTCAGCAGATTGGGATGGTATGCGGGATTATTACGCGTCTGTCCCTTGGTGGCAGCGCTGTTTCAGTGGGATGTATCCGAACTCCTGCGCTACCTCTGTTGCTGACGAGATCAGACTAGGAATGGAATATTATATTCCACATTCCAATCTCGTCAGTAGAGGGAGACGTAACCTCTGGTTCAATCGCGAGTGCGCCTCTGCTGTTGAAAACAAACAAACTAGCTACCGCGCTTGGATCAGAGGTCGAGCTTCTAGGGATCCCAATACTAACCTACTGAAAACAGCCTATAATAATGCCACCAAGTTGTGTAAGAGGGCTTACATTAGGGCGGATGCTCAGCGCATTGCACAAGTGGGTCAGGAACTGCTAGTGCACCCTACGGGTAGCCGTTCTTTCTGGCGCCTGGCCAAAGCTGTGCAATCATACTTCTGCCAACCCTCGCTGCCACCGCTGAGACATGCCGATGGCTCACTTGCTCATCAGCCGCAGGAGAAAGCCGACCTCCTGGCAAAACTCTTCGCGGCCCATTCCCGTATCGATGACTGTGGTGCACAACCTCCGGCACTGTCCCATTGTGGCAGCACTATGCCCGATATCCGCATCAGACAGCTAGAGAGGGGGCGGAGTTACAGTCGATTGATATTCGAAAAGCAAGTGGACCAGACGGCATTCCTGCGATTGTACTTAAGAAGTGTGCAGCGGAGTTGACTCCGGTCCTGACGCGTCTATACCGTCTGTCGTTCTCTGCTGGTTGTGTGCCGAAATCTTAGAAAGAGGCCAATGTCCAGCCGGTTCCCAAAAAGGGAGATCGTTCTGATCCGGCTAACTATCGCCCTATAACCGTCACTTCCATTTTGTGTAAAATCATGGAGAGGATCCTTAACACCCAGCTGATCCGTTACCTGGAAGGTCACTCGTTGCTTAATGACCGTCAGTATGGGTTTCGTCCTAAACGGTCAACAGGTGACCTTCTAGCGTTCCTTTTGCACAAATGGGGTGAATCTATCGATAAGCGCGGCGAGTCTGTGGCTATTAGTCTCGACATCGCCAAAGCTTTTGATAGAGTCTGGCACAAGGCTCTCCTTTCTAAGCTTCCGGCATATGGATTGCCCGCTCAATTCTGTACGTGGATTGCCAGCTTCCTCCACGAGCGTAGAATTCGCGTTGTCGTTGACGGCTGCGCTTCGCGGTTCGTGGCAGTGAATGCTGGTGTTCCACAAGGCTCCGTTCTATCCCCAACATTGTTTCTTCTGCATATCAATGACATGCTTTCCTTGGGAAGTATACATTGCTATGCAGACGACAGTACAGTGCATGGGGGATATCACGGAAGCTCAGGGGCTGCTCGTGGTAATATTGATAGGGAGAGGCAGAATCTTATCATTGAGCTCAACAAGACGCTGGACCTCATCTCCGAATGGGGTTCCAACAATCTTGTCGAGTTCAATGCTAAGAAAACTCAGGTGTGCGCGTTCTCGGCGAAAAGGTCACCTTTCCTCCCCCCTCCTTCTCTTCAGGGCACAACCCTTCACACACAGTGTAACATCGCCTTGCTCGGAATGAACATTCGCTGCGATCTGAACCCCAGAGACTACATCGAATCCGTTATAACTGCTGCCTCGCGGAAACTCGGTGTCATATACAAGGTGCGTAGGTATTTTGCGCCGGACCAACTATGCCTGTTGTATAAAACTCAGGTTAGGTCTTCCGTGGAATATTGCTCGCACCTTTGGGACGGCTCCGCTCAGTACCTCCTCGATGCTCTGGACAGATTGCAGCGTCGCGCTATTCGAATAATTGGCGATGTAGAGGCAACTAACACCCTCGAGCCTCTACAACTTCGTCGTGACATCGCTTCTCTTAGCGCCTTTTACCGAATGTTCCATGGGGAATGCTCTGAGGAGCTCTTTAACCTTATCCCTCCCTCTCCATTCCTTAACAGAAACACGCGTAAGGGCCTTCGGAGTCATCCTTACACTGTATCTTCCTTTTCACACCGCACCAAGAAATTCCAAGATTCCTTCTTCTGTCGTTCATCCCACACTTGGAATTCTCTACCTGCGCACGTGTTTCCTCCATCCTACAACATGGGTTCCTTCAAAAGAGGTGTGAAAAAGCATCTTTTAAGCCGGCAAGGGGCGGGCAGGTAGGATAGTGGATGTCGTCCCTACTCTATCTGTCAACTCATTTGGGCCTCTTTCACCGCTTAACATCAGGCGGGAAGAGGTCATTTGCCGGGCCTTACGAAAAAAAAAATTAAGTAATCTGTGCCTTTACGCGTAAGATGAATTACTTTATTTCAATTAAAAGTTAATAAAGGCGAATAAGAAAAATCTAAAAAGACCATCCGCTAGAATATTGTTTACTTTATTTATTGAAAATGAAAGTATATGATTTAACTTAATATTTACGACGCGATTAGGTTTAAAGTTTTAAAAACGAGGCATGTTTGTTAATTAATTTATCAAAAAATTTAATAAACCATCCTCTAAATAATGCATTGAACATATCTTTTTTAAAGATTTTTTTAACCAATATTAATGAAGAGAACCGGTTTTTTCTGAAGTGGTTTTTTATGATTGACCCCACTTCTATGCGCCTTAAGATAGTCACAGTATCCAGTAATTTCAATGCCTGTCTTAAGGCGGCTTCCCACGGCGCGCGATTCTACGGGCGCCCTCAGGCGAGCTCGGGCCGCCGCGCCGTGGGAAGGGTGTCGCCCGTGGCGGCGCGAGGTGGCCTGAGCTCGCCCGCGTATCCGCTGGTCGGCGGCGCGTGATTTCGAGGGCGCCCTCGGGTGAGCTCGCGCCCCGACGCGCCGTGGGAAAGGTGCCGTCCGTAGCGGCCCGAGCTCGCCCGTGCGTATCCGCTGATTGTCGGTAACTTCAAAGGCACGGCGCGAAGGCGCGGGCGATTCCCTGTGGTGGCCTGTGGCGGCCCGAGGTGGCGCGTGCGTCTGGCTGGCCAACCGTCATTTTCTGCTTGGTTATTTAACAAAATCAGCTTACATATGCGTTCCGTTATATCTGAAACATAAAACTATGTTACTTTAAGTCGACAAAATAATTAAAACTCATTGTGTGGTTTATGAAACCACGCTGCAAGTGATTTTCTTTGGATCGTAGGTATTTAATGAAAATGTATTATCGGCCTTGGCTGCTTTGCCGAGCACTTTTTAACCGACTTCAAAAAAGGAGGAGGTTATCAATTCGGTTGTATTTTTTTTATGTTTGTTACCTCATAACTCCGTCATTTTTAAACCGATTTCCAAAATTCTTTTTGTATTTGATAGAGTATACTGCAAGGGTGGTCCCATGGTCACCAAAGTCAGGATCGGATGATGGGATCCCATAGAAAATCGAGGAAAACACTAATTAGGGTCGGTAAGTCGGTTCTATTTTTTGTAAAAAATTTTGCTTTCACTTGTCTTTACTCCAATCCACACTGAGCTAGCGTGTTTGACTAAGGTCTAAGCAACTTAGGGTGGGCTCGATCAACAATCTATAATTAGTTCCAGATGGCATAGCTTGTGTCAAACAAAAATGTTATAAATTATTATAACTCATTCTGTAGAAATAAAATCGTCAGTAACTTCTCAATGATTTAATTTAAAATAAAATATTGTTTTCGAACTAAATTCGATAACTTGTTGAATGTTCAATCTAGTCTGCTGCAAAAGCACATAAATGTGCTCAACAGTTTTTTTTAAAACACGTCGCCCCACACTAGTATTTTCTCCTATGTCCTGGGTACAGTTACAAACATAGGATATCACATGCACAGTATACGCCCAGACCGGAACAAATTTCTGTAGCCCATACAAAATATTTCTCCCGTACGGGAATCGGACCCGCGACCCATTGCGCAGCATGCTATCACTCGACCTCTGCGCCAACCGTGTCGTCAACGTCAAGTTGACCACGTCAATACGTAGTAATTAAAAATCCGACAATAGATGTCAGTAATTTACGTCCGGTAAACGGAATGCTCAGGACAATTGCTTTAGTTATTCTTCTGAGACGGAATGATTGATTTTGTTTTGTTTTTTGGGTCTGTATTTCATTATAATATCTATCATAATATGTTTCATATTTTTGAAATATGTGCAATCGCATTAAATTTTCAATTTTCGGATCTTCGTTTCAACTTTGCTCTTGTTTTGACGTGCTTTGCTTTTTTGAAATATAAACAACGTTCTACACCAGAATCGAACCACTATCCCACAGATTTAAAAACGAAGCTCTGACCAATCGCGACCTATATGAAGTTGTGAAATTAAAGATCTGGCCCCGGTCCCGCACGGGTATACCAAAAACCTACCGCATACCTACCGCATACCTACCTACCTAAATATTTTCTTTTATACAAACCTTGTCCTAACAATAAGGAATACATAAAACCAAGAATCATGCAATTTGGTGCAGTCGTTCGAAAGTTATGGGCGTACATACATTTCGAAGGTCCATTTTTATTTATATAGATATACAAAGTTATTTTTTAGTTAGAATTTGAATTTGTACGATCAACCACGGGCGCGATCCGAGGTGGAGCGAACTTGCCCGTGGCCAGGGGCTCTATTTTTGAATCATTCGTCAGGCTTCGAGCCCTTTTCAAGCGTCATCTGTGCTCGATTCCTATTGATTTTCGTTTTTCTTGCGATGAAAATCAATAGAACATTATGACGAAGATCAATATTGTTTTTATTTTCGTCGAAAACAAAACAAAAAAATAAGTAGAAATCGAACACTGACGAGCACTCGATGCAGGAAGAATGATTCAAAAATAGGGCCCCAGAGGCGCCCGTGGAATGACAGGCCGTGGGAAGCCACGCGCCCGAGGTGGCGCGAGCTCGCCTGTCGTCCGGGCTCGTCCGTAAAAATCGGCGCGGCCTGAGGGCGCCCGCGAAAACACAGGCCGTGGGAAGCCGCCTTTACCTTTCATACCAGAGTTACAATTGCAATCGCACTCTGTTAGCATCTGAAACTGTTAAATTGTACATACATCCATGATCGCAAAAGTTTCTTGAAACAAATAATTTCATTGATTTCAATCGAAAATTGTTAGCAACAGAGCTACGTAATCAGCAGGCAGATCGTGGCAATGCAAGCACCGCTGAATTGCGGCAGTAATAGGTAGATGCGACTCTAGGTGGGTGATTTTGTAACTCATCGGCAATCGACTATCGCATCGATTTGATAATTCTGTTTGATTAAAACTGATTTTTAAAATGTTTAACGTTTTGTAACGTTAAACATTTTGTGATGTAATGTCGTCGTCTAAGTAGTCTTGGTATATTTGTGGAATAAATCAACCAATACTTATAGCTAATGAACATAATTTCGCTCTTCTTTATTAAGTCATGCAGTCTGATAACGATTGCAGATCAATCGATGAGTTACAAAATCACCACCTAGGATAGATTATCCTTCTGGTAATTATTCTGTTACATATTTTTCACGCAGATGATTATTAGTTGAGATTGGTCGCCGCTATCAACTATCGGTCGGGCTGGGAAGTTTGTTTCTGTAGAGATTAAAAAAAAACCGAACGCGAAACTGAAACCCACCTATTGAACACATCTTCAATATTTTTTTCTTCTAGACCATACCTGGGAAATTAATAGTTACGGAGATATTTAAGTTTAAAGTGACAATTATTTCATCGGGGTTTTTATACCAAACTGTTAAGAACATTATTTGTTAATTCGTCCAAAGAAACATCGCAAAAAAAATCAGTATTTGAGGGTCTGGACGGGTTAATGTTAAACTTGTAGGTTTTGTAGCAGGTAGCAGCGTAGATCTTCTTGATGAAAATAAAACAATTTCTAGTAGACGCGGACGTACGTATATATTTTTTTTTTTCAGAGAGGGAGAACCACAGACAGATAAGTATCTTAACAGAATCAAGCAAAGGACAACAAAACATTAGATCATAGTCGTAGACCTAGAGTTTAAGTTGCTAATACAAAATCTAAATTAACACTCCTCCTCAACTTAAACTTTGTTACAAAATTAACCATTACTCCAGCAAGACAAAATATTTATTTGCATGTATGTTTACACAATCCCTTTGCCCTAAAAATAACAGTGACATTCACTTCACCATGACATTTCTTTGACATTGACATATCACTTCTAAAAGTAAAACAAATTAAAATCACAAAAAAAAAAAATACACAAACTTTACAAATTAAAATATTAGCATTTTTCTATACCTATAAGTTGTTTTAAATAATTGAAAAGTGGTTTAGAAAGAGCCTTTGTGAATATATCAGCTAATTGCTGTGATGAACTGACATAATTTAGTGTGATCAATTTATTGTCAATTAAGTTTCTAATAAAGTGATGTTTTATGTCGATGTGTTTTACTCTGCGACTATTTTCTCTATTTTTAGCTATTTGAATGCAAGATTGATTATCCTCACATATTACTACAGTGTCACAGTTAATGCCTATGTCTTTAATTAATCCTTTAAACCATATAGCCTCACAACAAACTGAACTTAAAGCCATATATTCTGCTTCAGCTGTTGAAAGTGAAACAGTTTTTTGCTTTTGAGTGGACCAAGATACAATATTATTATATAACAGCATACAATAACCAGATACAGAACGTCTATCAATAATATCAGATGCCCAATCAGCATCACAATATCCTAAGATGTTGTTATGAAATTCTTTAACTTTATATACTATACCATAATCAGATGTAAGTTTAAGATATTTTAATACTCTTTTCAAATAATTATAATGTTCATCTGATGCATTATTCTGAAATCGACTAAAGTAATTTATAGCAAAAGATAAATCTGGTCTTGTACATATCACCAAATAAAATAAAGAACCAATTAACTCACGATAAGGCATAGTACATACATATTCATTACATTTTTCAAGTTTTAAATTTATTTCACAGGGCGTAGCTACAGGTTTACAGTTTTGCATTTTGAATTTACTAAGCAATTGTTGTATATAACTCTTTTGATGTAACTTTAAAACTCTGTTATCAAAATCTCTCACAATTTCAATCCCCAAAAACTTTTTTATGGAACCTAGAGTTACCATTTCAAAATTCTTACTTAGGTCATCTTTTAATTCATTTATCTTTGCAGTACAGTTACTAATTAAAAGTATGTCATCGACATAAATGAAGATATACAATTTAAAATCTCTATCACTACAGATATATAAACAGTTATCATAGCTAGAACACTGAAAACCCTTCTTACACATGTATTCATGAAATACCTCATTCCAACAACGTGCACTTTGTTTTAGACCATAAATAGAACGGTTAAGTTTACATACCATGTCACCTATTTTCTTCCCAGGTAGATTCATGTAAATCTCCTCCTGAAGTACACCATGAAGAAATGCTGTTTTCACATCCATTTGCTCTACCTGTAATCTTTCTTTATTTGCTATGACAAGTAAAGAGCGTAAAGTTGTAAGTCGTCCCACAGGTGAATAAGTTTCATCATATTCTTGTGATTGGTATCCCTTTACTACCAATCTAGCTTTGTAAATATTATTTTCCTTCCTTTTGAAAACCCATTTGCTATCTATTATATTCTTATCTTTAGGTTTTTCTACCACAGTCCACGTCTTATGTTTTTTATGTGACTCCAATTCCTTTTTCATTGCTTCCTTCCACTGATCTCTTTCTTCGCTAGCTAAAGCTTCTTCTAAACTAGTAGGATCTTCTGAACATAACAATGCACAATGGTAAGTTTCATAATCTTGGAGATAAACTGGTGGTTTTCTTGATCTTTTTTCTTGTTCATTACTTTCACCTTTTTCTTTATCTTCTTGTTCTTTTTCTACACTTGTCTGTTCTTTCTCTTGTATACTATTTTGATGACTATCATTTTCACTAATTGAATCATTTTTGTCATTTGTATAATCATATGTAAATTCTTCACGAATATGTTTTTTAGTTTGACAGTTAATATTACTATAGTTACTATTATTAAATATCACATCTCTAGCTCGAATAATTTTGTTTTCTTCACTATCCCATAACTTAAATCCATTAATGCAGTATCCAATCAGGTAATATTTTTTAGACCTTTCTTCAAATTTTCCTTTATTCCTGTGTTGAGATCCTTGATGAACATATGCTTCAGTTCCGAAACATTGAAATTTATCATAGTTGGGAATCTTTCCAAACCATAATTCTGCAGGTATAATACCGTCTTTAGTAGGTAATCTATTAATAATATATGTTGAAGTATAAATTGCTTCTCCCCATAACTCTTTACTAAAATTGGAATCTGATAAGAGCGTTCTAGCCTTCTCAACAACCGTTCTATTGAAGCGCTCGGACACACCATTCTGTTGTGGTGTATAACTTATTGTTACTTCTCGTTGTATACCCTTTTCATCACAAAACTTTATGAATTCATTGTTAACATATTCTGTTCCGTTATCGCTTCTTATTCTGGCTATTTTTGTTCCAAATTGAGCTTCTACTATGTTCACATATTTTTTAAAGCATTTCAACACTTCATTTTTGCTTTCTAATAAATATATGTATGCGAAATGGCTGTAGTCATCTATAAATGATAGTATGTATTTTTTGTTGTCATAGGTAGATGGTGTAATGGGACCACATAGGTCTGTATGTACAAGCTCTAATATTCTATTGCTGTTTATTTTTTGATTTTTATTAAAAGGTAATCTATTCTGTCTTCCTTTTAAACATGGCTCACAAAGTTCTTCGTTTTTAGTTTCATTAAAGGAAATCAGGTTTCTCTGTTTAAGACTATTTAATTTCTCCTGAGATGCATGCCCTAATTTCTTATGCCATTCTAGTGCTTTACTTGTTATACTGTATGCTTTGTTCGCTTGTTTCATAGATTCTGCTTTAAATTGAATTAAATATAGATTATTCTCTCTTGTTCCTTCTTTGATTAGTTTCTCCTTGTAATAAATTTTTACCTTCTCGTTATCAAATTCAACTTTGCAGCCTGCCTTTTCCATTTTGCTTACAGAGAGGAGATTGCATCTACTTTGTGGTACAAATAAAATGTCCTTTAATGTTATTTTTGAATTTGATTCTTTAAATTTTCCTTTCATCTTAGCTATTATTCTTTCCCCTTGCTTTGCTGTACTGATGCTAACTGGTGTTTTTAATTCTTCTATGTTCTCCAAGTATTCATCAGTATTAATTATGTGATCGGTAGCTCCAGAATCACAAACAAATTTCAGCACATTTTCTGTCTTTGTGGATGTCATTACTTCAATGCATGAACTAAGAAATGAAATATTTTCTTCGTTTTCTTTTCTTTCAGTATTCAATGAATTCTTGTTCTTTATATAGGGTTTCTTAAATTTACATTCTGCCTTCATGTGTCCCTTTTTGCCACAGTTATAGCATTCAAATGGAAAAGATTTTCTTTCTTCTTTCTTAAAAATATTATTTTCTTTTGACCAATGTCCATACCTTGGTTTATTTTTCACATTTTGCTGTCTTTTGGCTTGGAATACTTCTGTACATTCTTCTTCTTCTGAAAATCCCTTTTTCTTAATTTCTTCATCTAGCAAACGGCGCCTAACGAACTCCATAGTTAAATTTTCTCCACTTATAGTTTCTATGGCAGATACAGTACTTCCATATGATGATGGCATTGCTAATAGCAGATAACATATTAATTCGTCTTCAGATGGTTTCGCGCCAGATTCTCTAAGTTGCCTTGCTTGTTTGTCAAATTCAAGAAAGAAATCTTTTAGAGTATTTTTCTCGTTGTATTTAATGGTCAGTAACCGTTTTCTTGATAGTAGCTGTGAAGATATCCCAGTTTGTAAGTAGCTTCGTTTTAGTTTTTCTATTATTTGAAAAGGCGTGGTCACATCTTTAATTACTTCAAGATGGCTGTCGGCAATACTTTGAACAATTATGCTTTTGCACTTCTTGGATTTCTTTGCGTCTATTTGTTTTTCTTGTCCACTTATTTCGATTTCTTCTAACAAGTCGTGTTCTTCTAGTATTACCGTAAGACGAAAAAACCAATTTCCAAAATCGGTACCAGCAAAAGGGATGATTCCGAATTTGTTCTTTTTGTCGTCCTCCATCTTGAGGTTGTGCCGTTTAACAATCGGAAATTTCTTTGTTGAATTTTCTACCTTCTGGAATTCTATATATGGTGATGATCTGGGCCCATAACCTGTTAAACTTGTAGGTTTTGTAGCAGGTAGCAGCGTAGATCTTCTTGATGAAAATAAAACAATTTCTAGTAGACGCGGACGTACGTATATATTTTTTTTTTTCAGAGAGGGAGAACCACAGACAGATAAGTATCTTAACAGAATCAAGCAAAGGACAACAAAACATTAGATCATAGTCGTAGACCTAGAGTTTAAGTTGCTAATACAAAATCTAAATTAACAGTTAACATTTAAAAGTTTTTAATTTACAACGCGTAAGTTATTTTTAACGGACGCTCTCTTTTGTCGCTACGAGCCGCTGACTCACGCAGAACTATGGTCAAAGGCATAGAGCGATTAAGAAAGTATTTTTTCATCCCCCTATCCCGAAAAGAGTATTTTTGCTATTCAATATCTGACCGCCAAAGCCGTTTTTAACCGCTCGAGGTTAAAGTAAATTTGAATTTAGAACATCGCGTGCACTAGGTATGTGATTTCAAGACATCATTAAACCTATTTACTTCCATCTCCATGGTGCCGAATTTATCATACAACTTTTTTAAATTTGTTAAAAACTCAGACTCTGAACCTCTTTGGCGTACTTTTGTTTTTAATTTGCTTTGCGCGCGCCATTTTGTTTTGACGTCGTATTGTTATATTAGGTCCTTATATAATATATGAAATTGGCGTTTTGCCGTACTGGCCACTTTGATCTCAAATATCTACTCTATGGTTAGGAATTCCAAATTTAAATTTATACAGCTCATGTATTTGTTTCGAAAACTAAAATAGGCTAGATGACAAAAAAATTTTTTTTGCTTTAATAGAAGCTCATTCATATAATAAACAGAAAGAAAAAATCGGGTTTCGAATAA
Organism: Schoenobius gigantellus; assembly: GCA_963935595.1. NCBI lineage: Eukaryota > Metazoa > Arthropoda > Insecta > Lepidoptera > Crambidae > Schoenobius > Schoenobius gigantellus. Next base: position 6,571,079 of record OZ012553.1, read on the forward strand.
CTATAAAAACAACCAAGATATAAGGTATTAAAGATTTTTCTCCGTAATAAGTTTATATGGCCGTACTCAACTATGACGTCACGGTTGATGTCGGATCTCACTGTCTAATCATACCTTCAAATTAACATCTTAAAATGCTTGTATCTAATGTATTTCTTAGCCGATTTTAATTCTAATTTGGGACTATGGGACTGCATCTTTTTCCACGGTATTTTAATATTGATTGACGAGACGTAAAAATTAGAATTCAGTCATCATCCCAATTCACTTGTTTTATCCTCAATTGTTTTTTTTCTTTATGTCACTCAGTTTACAAAATGGAAAACTTGAAATTTCGCGTTATTTACGAGTACGAGTTCCACCGTGGCACCAGTGCTGCAGAAACGGCTCTGTATAGCGACGGTGCCGCAAAAGAAAACACTGTGCGTTTTTGGTTCCAATGTTTTCGTTCTGGAAATTTCGACCTGCAGAATAAGCCCCGTGGACGGTCGGAGACCAAAGTTGATAATGAAGAATTGAAGGCTATTGTGAAAGCGGAACCATCGCAAACCACGTCCGAGTTAGCTGCAGGCTGCGGTGTTAGTGATAAAACTGTTTTAATCCACTTGAAGCAAATTGGGAAGGTGAAAAAGCTTGAAAGGTGGGTACCTCACGAATTGAGTGAAGCAAATCAACAAACGCGCGTTGACTGGTGCGTTGCATTACTCAACCGGCACAATAATGAAGGGATTTTAAATCGAATCATTACTTGTGATGAAAAGTGGGTCCTGTACGATAATCGGAAGTGCTCAATGTTTATCTATTAGGATTAAAAATCTGTTTTGGTCATATAACCTTGGAAATTTATTTTTGGAGCCAACAAGAACAACTCAATCGTCTGCCACATGCATTGACAATATTTATACAAATATTGTTCCTTTAGCAAGAAGAGTTTTTAATAATTTAGAATCTGACCATTCTGGACAAATTGTTACCATTCCACTTAAATGTAAAAGCATGGAAAAAAAGAATATCACTGTTGTACCAAAGACTGCTGGTCGCTTAGAACGGCTGAAAAATAATATTGGTATTAAATTAAATTATATAGGTTATGAAGAAAATCCAAATAAATTATATGAAAATTTTTTTCATACATTTTGTTCTGAATTTAAAAATATTTTTATTCCAAAGACTATATCGGTTGATGGCACTTTAGCTTTTAGTGAATGGGCTACACCAGGTATTCACAAAAGCAGAATAAAACTTTTTGAACTTTACAATGAACGCTCATTCAATACTAGTGATGAATTTAAACTTTATGTAAAAACTTATTCCAAAGTGTTCAAAAAAGTTTGCAAGCTTGCTAAATCTAATTATTTAAGTTCAAAAATAAAAAACAGTAGTAATAAAATTAAAATGACATGGAATATTATAAATAATGAAACTGGAAAAGCTAAAACTACTAATAATCAATATTGTTTGAATGTTGATGGTAAGAAGGTAACAGTTGACACAGAAGTAGCTGCAGAATTTGAAAAGTTCTTTACTGATATTCCAGTCTCAATCACAAAGTCTTTGGATTCATCCCCCGCTATTGCTGAATCTATAGTGAAGGATCATGTTAAAGTTTGTAATGATAAATTCAAATTTGTACACATTAGTGGAATTGATATAACAAAGTCATTTAAAACTTTAAATAAAAAGAAAACTGCGGATCTGTGGGGCAATTCCGTTGATGTTACTAAATCCGTAATTGAAACAATAGCTCCAATACTTGCCAACATTTTTAATGATTGCATTGACTGTGGTGTATTTCCTGATCTTATGAAGCTAAGTAAAATTATTCCTTTACATAAATCTGGTAGCACATCAGACCCCAGTAATTTTAGACCTATCTCTGTGCTACCTACTTTTAGCAAAGTTTTTGAAAAAATAATGTTGGAGCAAATGCAAAGTTATTTTAATAGGAATAATCTTCTACACTGTAAACAATTTGGTTTTAGGAGGGGTCGCTCAACAACCGATGCTGGTGTTGAGTTAATACAACATATATTCGAAGCCTGGGAAGACTCACACGATGCGTTAGGCATTTTTTGTGACTTGTCCAAGGCATTTGATTGCGTTTATCACGAAATCTTGATCAGAAAATTACACCACTATGGGTTTCGTGACACTGCACTAGATCTTCTAATCTCTTATCTAAGTGGGAGGATTCAAAAAGTAGACATCAATGGAAAAAGGTCTCAAGGTTCTGCAGTTAAAATGGGAGTTCCGCAAGGTTCGATTCTTGGTCCTTTTCTATTTCTTATATATGTCAATGACCTCCCTGATTTTGTACAGGATAGACATGAGATGGTATTATTTGCAGATGATACTTCACTTTTATTTAAAATTAAAAGAGGTGTGCAAATTAATGACGATGTAAATAATTCTATCTCAAGAATTGTTCACTGGTTTAATGTGAACAACCTGTCACTTAATGAAGGGAAAACAAAATGTATAAAATTTGTTTTACCCAATGTCAAAGAGGTTCACACCACTGTAAAAATAAAGGATATAGGTGTTGACCCTGTGGACACCACAGTATTTCTTGGGATCACACTTGATTCTAAGCTGCAATGGGGCCCACATATCGATAAATTGTCAAAGAGACTTAGTTCTGCAGCTCACGCTGTATGGAAAATACGTCAACTGACTGATGTTGATACAGCAAGACTTGTATACTTTTCTTACTTTCATAGTGTGATGTCGTATGGTATTTTGTTGTGGGGAAATGCTGCCGACATTCAGATTGTTTTTGTACTGCAGAAAAGGGCTATTCGAGCAATCTATAACCTTAAAATGAGAGATTCTTTGCGAGAAAAGTTCAAAGAAATTGGTATTATGACAGTAGCGTCGCAATATATTTATGAGAATCTAATATATGTTCGTAAGAATATTCATGTGTTTTGTAAAAATAGTGATATTCATTCAGTTAATACTAGACAAAAGAATATGTTAGCTTTACCAAATACCAGGCTCCAAAAAATTAATAATTCTTTTAGAGGCCTGTGTATACGTTTCTACAATAAAATCCCAAGTTGTATACAAGAACTTAGCTTAAACAAATTTAAAGTTGCAATCAAAGATGTACTTATTAAAAAAGCATATTATAAAGTGTCTGATTACATGACGAACAAAAAAGCTTGGGTTTGAACTCTCAATTCTAATATTTAACAATGTATTGCGTTTTGTTTCAAAGAAACGTTCAGTGAGAGCAATTTATTTATAATCTAAGTTCACGCACTTCTCTCAGAGATAGCTTATATAATGTGAATTAACACATCTATTCTTGTAATGGAAGTTGAGCTCAAACTTTTGCTTTGAGGTCAACTTCCAATTGACGACTCTGTAACAAACCAAAATTGTAAATGGCGATTTAAAAGAGGAGATAAAAAATTTAGACCTTTCGAGTTTCTTGCCTGTTCTTCTCGAGAAGGCTCTCCCAATTTCCGAACAGGTGTAGAATCAACTTTTTTTTTTTTTTCATTCCTACTTGTATTTGCAGACATCTTGAGTATATTTAGGATGTATGCACATACAAGGTTAATATAATTTCTTTAAATTAGATTGTTTTGCTTTGTTTTGACGTCAATAAGTGCATGTAAAGGCCTATGTTGAATAAAGATTTTTGAATTTGAATTTGAATTTGAATGGCTGAACCCTGCCGAACCAGACAAATCTTGCCCCAAGCGAAAATTGACTCCAAAAAAGTTGAAAACAAAACAATTGATTAAAAAGTCCAAAATAATTGAGGAAAAAACAAGTGAATTATAATTTTTGAAACGCAAATACATGAGCTGTATAAATTTGAATTTGGAATTCCTAACCATAGAGGAGATATTTGAGATCAAAGTGGTCAGTAGGGGCAAAACGCCAATTTCATATGTAAGGACCTAATAAATAAGACACTTGAAAACAAGTAAAAAAAACGTATTATTTGTTATACATAATATAAATATTTTTCTGTAATACTTACCTATCATAATGTTGTAGTAAATATGTACCTAAACTGAAATAAAATTATCTTGTGATTGTAAATGTTTTATTTTGCATTTAGTCATTTCCTCGCTGAGGGGGGATGAAAAGTTACGTGTTGCACACATTTTAGAATCCTTTTTAGTACGAGTGTTTAGTGCAATCACTTTTAATTTTTTGACACAAGTGTGAAACTTGGCACAGTTGTTCCTTTAGTCAAAATAGCCGATTAAGATCGGTAGCCATCGGGACCCCCCCCTTCTGGCACCGGAAAGTAGCGCTCCGCCCTGCTTCATTGCGAAAATTATAACTTTCCATGTTAAGTTAATAGGACAAGTGTGTTATCATTTTCGTATAAATCAATACACAATATTCGAAATTTTCTACCAACTTTTTTTCAATTAAGTCGCCGTAATTAGTACATTGGTATATTTATTTTCAAACAAAAAATATGGTGATATAGCCCATTTAATGCTGATTTGAGAAAATATAAATATTAAATACCTTTACTACCAAAAAATGCCGAAAAAAAAATTGTGAACTTCGCGCGCCGTCAATTTGTTTTACCGGCAACATCAGAAAAGCGCATTCGGGAGTTTATTTCTCTGTAACCTAAACGCTTTGTTTGTCGAATAGATTTGTCTTAAGAGGATTGTGAAGTAATCGTGCGCGGCGCGAGTAGGTATTTTCTAAAATGCTATCTGTTTCACACCGCTCGGCCTCCCGTCTGGCGTTTACACCACAAATACAACACGCGCAAATTCTCACGCACACTACGACAGCAGCGCGCGACTCCTCGGCGCGAGAACTCGAGATCATTATTTTACCGTTTGTAATGTTTTGCGTTAAAGGCAGTCATTCCTGACTGCCTTTCCGCTCGCAACTTTGCCTTCGTGAGGCAATTTTGTTTTCCCTTATGAAAAATTATTTTATAACCTTATATTACTCAGTGATAATGTAGCATTCTATTAGTCCATTTTTTTTAATCAGCCTAGTAGTTTTTAAAAATAAAAAATATAATAAATAAAAATAGCTTAATTTCTAAAAATCATTTTAACAATAATTACGCCGAGACTTCCCAGTGAGCTAGTTTTTGAGTTTATTCATTACAAACAAAAATACAAATCTTCTTTCTTTATAATATTTTAGAAGATAAGTTTCGTAAATAATTTCAGTATTCCTTTGAAATTTATAGTGTAGGCACTTACTGTGTATCCCTTTTTTTTTTTTTTTTTTACAAGAGAGAAAATACAGTCTTTACGGTATTCGACAAGGGAATTGAGCTGACTAGGCCACCCCTTGGATATGCAGGACTCGGGTAGAAGACCCACTACCGGCTAAAAACTCTCTAGATACTTATACCTCCGTGGAGACACAATCGGGATCGGCGTTGGCCATTCCCCGATTGTGCCCCCTGGAGGGTTGCCTGGTGCCAGGGCTTACCTCTACGGAGGGGGTCGACAAGTATCTTGAGAAATTCGACCCCCCCAGACGGCCAAGCTAGGGGTGAAAAGTATCTCTCGGCCGGTGGTCATCCGGCCGAGCCATTTCAACCGCCAGCTTGCTAGGGGAGCTGGCGCGCGTTGAGGAACGCACGCCTCCTCCTCCCCAACCGCCTGCGCCGGAGCGGTGCGGCGAAAGGGTCATCCACTCGTGCCCGCTCCGCAGCCTCCTTCTGCGAGATAACGTCCTCGCAGAAGGAGGCGACAGCCTCCCACGCCGCCGCGCTGGTCAGCATCTCCCGTGCGACGCTGGCCAGCGCGACGGGCGTACCCCTACCTAGGCCCAGCGCGAGGGCTAATGCATCGCGCTGGGGTCGCCAGGCCGGGCACTCCGAGAGGGTGTGCCCGGCAGTGTCGTCGGGAGCGCCGCAATGGTGACACTGCGGCGTCTGCTCCCTCCGTGCGACATGATGCAGATAATGTCCGAAGCACCCGTGCCCGGTCATCATCTGCACCATCCGGTAGGTGAGGCTGCCTCGCCGGCGCCCAACCCACTCCTCCAACACTGGACGAACGGCCTCGATCGTCCAGTGGCCGGCAGCTGGGTGGGCGAGCGTCTCGGCCCACTGGCGGAGAGCCTCCCTCTGCGCCAGGTGCCTCGCGCGCACCACCTCCTGCGGGAGGGGCCGCTCCCCCCGACTCCTCGCTGCCACCCGATGTCGGTGCACGGCCGCAAGGACGCGTGCCTCGACATCCCACGGAGGCGAGCCCGCTAGAACGCAGGCCGCCCCGTGAGAGACCGTGCGGTAGGCCCGCACGGCCCGAGTGGCAATGACCCTCTGCGGCCTGCGCAGGAGGGCCATCGTTCGGGGGGCGAGACGCTCCGCCCAAATCGGGGCTCCGTACAGCGCCATCGACTTTATCACCGTCTGATAAAGTCGACGGCACGCTGCGCTCGGTCCCCCCACGTTGGGGAGGACCCGTCCGAGGGCTGCCGCGGCGGCAGACAGCCTTGGGGCGAGGAGCTTGAAATGCTCCTCGAAATCCCATCGGGGGTCCAGCACCAGACCGAGATACTTCATGGAGCTCTCGACCTGGACTTGGACCCCCTCCACTCGGACACGGAGCCCCGCCTGGGGTCTGCGTCGACGCGGCGGCCTGAACGTCATGGCCGTCGTCTTCTCGACGGCCACGTCCAGCCCGAGGAGGCGGATGCGCCGGACGACCATCGTCGTGCCGACCGACGCCAGGTGGACCGCCTCGTACGTGCGCCCCTTCGCCGCGACAAGGGTGTCGTCGGCGAAGCAGACAACCTCCATATTCGGCAGGAGGTTGCCCCGCAGAACCCAGTTGTACCCCAGGTTCCAGAGCAGAGGGCCCAGCACGGAACCCTGGGGTACTCCCGCCGCCATCGGCCACCTGTGGACGCGACCGTCCGCCCCCTCATACACGATTTCCCTCCCGCGGAGGTAATCGGTGATGAGGGAGTGGAGGTAGAGGGGCATTCCGTGGAAACGCAGTGCCTCCTCTATGCATTCGTGGGGGAGGCTGTTGAATGCGTTGCGGATGTCTAACGACACCGCAACGACAACCTCCCCCGCCGACGTGGCCCCCTCAGTCCACCTCTTGAGGTGGGCCACCGCGTCCACGGTGGACCGGCCGGTGCGGAAACCGTACTGGCGTTCGGCCAAGTCCGGTCCCGGGCCCTCCAGATGCTCGACGAGCCGGGAAGCGAGAATTTTCTCAAAAAACTTCCCGGCCTCGTCGAGCAGCACCACCGGCCTGTACCCCGACGGGGCATCGGCTGGGCGATTCGGCTTCCGCAGAAGGCAGAGTCGCCCCACCTTCCAGCCCTGAGGAAACCGGCCCGAGGCGATGCTCGTATTGAGCAACGCCCGGAACCGCTCCTCCAGGGGGCCCAGTGCCAGGCACAGGACCCTCGCTGGCACCCCGTCCGGTCCCGGCGCCTTCCCCTTCCCCTTGCGCCGCAACCGCTCCCTCACCGCGTCGAACTCGAGGTCCGACACGGGAGGGCCCGCTTCCTCCACTTCGAGGGAGGCGCTGGGAGCGACCATCCTCGGGGGCTCGAAGGGTCCAGGGTCGGGGAAGAGCGACCCTAGAACCCTCTGCACGAGCCCCTCGTCCAACTGGTGTATCGGGGGAGCACTGTTTCCGTACTTCCCCCTCACCAGTCGGTACGGCCGTCCCCAGGGGTCGGAGTCGAGGAGCTCTATAAAAGAGTTCCACGACTCCGTTTTGGCCCTCAAGATCTCCGTCTTGAGGGCCTTGCTCGCCTCCCTGTACGCCCGACGCAGAGTTTCCTCCTCGTCGGGCGTCCTCCTGGTGGCGCGCCTTCTGCACCGCAGGTAGGCGCGCCGCGCCCTCCAACTGGTGGCGCGCAGATCCGCTATGGTCTGCGACCACCAGTACACCTGACGCTTGCGCGCGGCCGGTTTCGCTCGCGGCATGGCGGCGTCGCAGACGACGCTAAGGTCCTCCGCGAAGTGCGCCGCCATGCCGCCAGCGTCGCCGGCGAGGTGCGGGGGCAGCTCGGACCACTCTCGCACCATCGCCACCTCCAGCGCCACGTCGGGCTGGAGGTGCGTCACCGCCCATCGGCGGAAGGCGGCACCCGTTCCCGCTGGAGACGTGGAGGCGTGCGAGGGGGAGACCGAATATCGGACGTACCGGTGGTCCGACATGGTCTCCTCCTCTGCCTCCACTCTCCAGTCCCTCACCCTCGCGGCGAGGGGTGCGGTGGCCAGGGTCACGTCGACTATCGACGAACCCTGCCACCGCACGCACGTCGGGGTGGACCCTCGGTTGAGGACGTCGAGTCCCAGGCTCGTGGCCCAGGACTCGACTAAACCACCCCTGATGTCCGTGGCGGGCGAGCCCCACACGCGCGATTTCGCGTTGAGGTCGCCCGCCACTAAAACTTGCAGGGGCGCCGCCCTCCTTACCACCCCCTCGACCGCAGTCAGGTAGGCCTCAAAGTCTGCCCGACTGCGGTTCGGGGAGAAGTAGGTGGACACCACCACCACTTCTCCCCACTTGACGGCCACGTACCCGGGCCCCCTCTCCCTGACCGAGATGGGGGGGGGGCGAGCTCGCGGGTGGCACCACAACGGCCGCCGAGCCGTCGGTGGACTCAGCCCACCTCGTGGACTGGGGCACCGCGTACGGCTCGGAGACCACCGCCAGGTCTATCTGCCACTGCGCCATCGACTGGCACAGGAGATCCTGTGCCGCGGCGCAGTGGTTGATGTTGACTTGGAGGAGATTCCCAGTGGACCTACTGGCCATTGGCGGTGTCCATGGGAATCTCCTCCCTGGCGGACAGTTCTGCCCGCCCGGTAGCCGCCGCTGTGGCAGCCCTCGGCATCAGTCTTCCCCTCACCGGTGGGGGGTTGCAACTGAGGCCCCCCATCCGGTGAGTGGAAGGCTTGCCGGCGTCCGCGCACACGGCGCACTTCACCTGCCCTTGGCAGGTGGCGGCTGCGTGCCCCTCCGAACCGCAGCGGAAGCAGAGCGCGCTGCGGTCCTTGGCGGAGGGGCACCGCTGCACGGGGTGACCGATCGCCATGCAGCGGAAGCAGCGCATGGGGCGCTGCTCCAGCAGGCGGATGGAGGCGCTGCTCCATCCCACCGTCACCTTGCCAGCGCTCGCGAGGCGCTTCGCTACATCGATGGGAGCCGACACGTTGGCGGCTCCCATGCCCCTGAGTCCAGGGTGGACCGTGCCTACCCTGATCGCGGCGCGGGGGCACTCCGCCAACGCCGCCAAGGCCTCACCCACCTCCTCCGCGGTCACCGAGTCATCCAGTCCAGTGCTACCTTGGCGGCGTCGCCGAGCACCTCCGCTATGCGCATGGCGAGCGCATCCGCCTGCTCCGGCGAGGTGCCTTTCGGGAGCTCGAGGATACGAGCTCCCGTCATCCCCGTCCGGAACTTGGCGCTTCCTACTATCCCCAAGTCCCCCAGCTTGATGTTACCCTTCGCCGTCGCAATGGCACCGCCGTACGTGGCGCCATTTGCCACCGCTTCCGGCGAAAGGGTAATGACCACCGCCAGGGTCTTAGGTGCCGTAGGCATCTTAGGCTTGGCGGCGGTAGCTGGGGGTGGAGGGGGCGCGGCCTTGGGCGCTGCCGTCGCCGTCGCCGCCTTGGCTGACTTGCGGCGCCCCCTCTTTACTACCGTGCTCCAGCCCTCCGCTTCGGGGGGTTTGGAGGTGTCGGGCCTCGAAGGCCCCGCCACCGGTTCTGGCGCAGCGGTCGGAGCCGCCGGAGTCTTCTTAGCTTTGACCTCCCTGGCCTTCTTCGGCAGGTTCGCCTCAGGGGCCAGGGTGGTCACTCCCTTCTTCTTCTTCCCCCCAGTCGCGGGCGCTGCCGGTGCTTCCGCAACAGCGGCGGGGGGTGCCTGCTCGGCGGGCTGTCTCTTGGTGGCCTTGTCGCTGGCCAGTGGGGGCCGGTGCGATTTGGCCGGCAGGAGGCGCCCGTCCACCTCCAGGCCATCCAGCCTGGCCGCACACATGTTCCCGAAGAGGGACATCATGTCCGACTGGAACGAGTCCATGAACGACATGAACTCGTCCCGGGTCACGACGTCCCCCTTCGGGGCTTCCGCTACTGGTGCCGCCACTGGCGGCGGGCTCGCCCTCTGGCGTGGGCTCGCTTCCCTACCCCGTTCGGAGAAGTCCCGCCTTAGGGCCACAAGTTCCGACTGAAGGCCGTCTAGCTGGCTTTTCAGTCGGCGGTTGTCGGCCTGTAACCGGCGAACCTCCTCGGAGGTCTTTCGCTCCGCCAGAGTTCTGGCAACCCCCAAGATAGACGTGGAGGCCTCTTTAAGGTCTCGCACGCACGTGCCTTTGAGGTTGCCAGACTTCTTGGCAACCTCCGAAATAAGCGAGGCGCTCGTTTCCGCCCTACGCAGGAGTTCGTCGTTGGTGAGGCCCTCTGGTGAGGGGGGCCTCTCCTTTTTCGAGGACTTGCCCTTCCCCTTCCCCTTGGTTGATTTGGGGACATCGACCTCAGCTGGACCCGCCTCCAGCTCCTTTCGAGCTTGAGAGAGCTCAGCCGTGTGGCGGTAAAAATCGCCCACGTCATTGGGGACACTACCTTCCCTATTCTTCTTGGCCTCCTTTCGGGCCTTTCGCGCCACCTTTGGCAATGGGGTTCTCGCTCCCCCCACCTCTACCTCAGTGTCCAACTCTGAGTCTGTGCCGGAGCTGCTGCTGAAAAATTTGCCCAGAGAGGGCCTCTTCCTCCTCGCCGGTGTTTCCGACCCCAGTACCCATTCCTGGGTCCTGGCATCAGCCACACTGGCGTCCACCACCTCAACACTCACTCCCGAAGGGGACCTCACCATCAGGTCCCTAACTTCCGTGTCCGTCGCCTCTGAGGCTTCGGATACACTGAAGGCGTCCATGTTCGGACGAAGCTACGGGCCTCGCCCGTGACAAGCACACAGAATTGTACAAATGAGAAACAAATATACAACTTAAAGCTAAAACTTAACCTACCTTAAAATTAAGCACTATAGTGTCTCAAACTTAAGCTATGCCACTAGGGTCCACAAAAATGTCCACTTAACACTACCTTATAGACTAAACTTACTGTCTATACTGCAGTCCAGATGTGTACGCTACGGCCGCACAGCAGTCCTATCTGCACAGCAACACACACAGCACAAACACCACAAAACACCGCGTTCACCCGACACAATAGTGTCGGGGTCGCCACTCAACACTGCACCGGGAGCGCCGACACCACTCGATCGTTCACCGCAACGATGACGACGACAAATTCCGGCCCGGCGGGCTCGGCACGGTCGTGCCCGGGCAAGGGTGTGCCCGGTCACACTTCGGTCACCCCTCGGCAACGGGCGTTACCGGTCACGCGTCGGTCACACTTGGGTCACGTCTCGGTAACGGGTGTTACCGGTCAAGCTTCGGTCAAGCTTCGGTCACGGGTGTGACCGGTCAAGCTTCGGTCAGGCTTCGGTCACGGGTGTGACCGGTCACGGTCACACCTTGGTAACGGGTGTTACCGGTCACGGTCACGCTTCGGTCACGGTCACGCTTCGGTCACGGTCACGGGTGAGACCGGTCAAGCTTTGGTCACGGATCTGACATTCACATGGAACCGGCGGAGCGACTCGGAGGGCGCGTGTGCTCTCGACGGCGGTCAGAGCGCGAATACTTACTGTGTATCCCTACCAAGTCCTACTTTATAGGACTGAGCTGTTATTTGTTATGAAAGTACTTATCTATCGTACATTTACATGTCTAAAGAAAATGACTTTTTGTAAGATGAGTGTTATACTGAATTAAAATGATTTTCATTTGAGATGTGAATCAATAATGGATCCTTTTATGAAAAAAACATCACACATCATTATTGAAGACGGTGCTAAATTTTAAGACTTTCTAGGAGATCATCGTTTGGCACCGACTTCAATATAGAAATGTAATGTTGTCTGTACCTATTCTTACACAATTTTTAACTTTCAGTGTTTTTGAAGTCAGTTTTTATTTTTTGTAAAATATTTTTTTTGTTTAACTTTTTAGTGAAAGAAACCCTAATTAAATTAGGGTATCCCTCGATTTTCATAGGATCCCATCATCAGAACCTGACCTAGGGACCACCCTAAGAGTATACTCTACCGAATACAAAAAGAATTTTGAAAATCGGTCCAAAATTGGCGGAGTAATCGCGTTAACCCTAACCTACAAAACATACACACAAAACGGTTGACACGGTTAGCGCAGATTTTGAGCGATCGCCTACTGCGCAACAGGTCGCGGGTTCGATTCCCGCACGGGACAGATGTTTTGTATGGCCTACAGAAATTTGTTCCGGTCTGGGCGTATGTGCATGTGATATTCTATGTTTGTAACTGCACCCACGACACAGGAGAAAATCCTAGTGTGGGGCGACGTTTTTATAAAAAAAAACACGTTGGACGCACCTAAAAATTTAAGGATTTCCCTCCATTTTTATGGGATCCCATCATCAGATCCTAACTTTGGTAACCGTGGGACCACCATTGGAGTATAATTTTGAGAATACAAAAAGAATTTTGAAAATCGGTCTGCAATTGGCGGCGTAATCGCGTAACATACACAAAAAAAAACATACGCATCGAATTGAGAAACACCTTTTTTGAAGTCGGTTAAAAATACCTATTAGTATATGTAATCAGCTGCTTTAAATTTTATAGTTAGAATGAAAAAAAAACTTCAAAACCGTACGAAGGGTGCCTTCTTCCCATATAAGCCTACCCTGCCTACCCTACATACTCGTATATTATTTAGGTATTTTTGTTTGTCGTTTGTATTTTATACAATCGTAGATCGTAGATTCCATAACGCGAGTAAAACCTTAGAGCCCAGCTTTAGAGGAATAACATTCAAATAAAATAATATTAAAAATAACGCTACTTGCATTGTCTAACGTTTTTAGCTGCTCCAACTTCATACATTGCATAATAAATACCTAACACAAGAAACAAAATACGAATTTATTTTGAGTTGGTTTCTTTATGGCACATATTTATTATAACAAACAACTACTTACATACTTACATTTTTTTCCTTTTTTGGTTTTGGGAATTTACAGTAAAGTTAACAGGCTACAGGCTGTTAACCCTTAAATAAGGAAATTTGTATTGAAATAAAATCTTTAAAATAAAACACTAAAATCAATAAACGTATTCAAAAAGATATTTACTTTTTCATGTATAAGGTATTTGTGAAGATTAATAGTTCCGACTTGAGTAATAACTTTTACTATTGATCGATATATCGATATTACTTTCTCCTCCCTAGGCGACAATAACTACGATAACATTATGTCACATCACTATCACTACATTGTACCCCTGCCCCCGACCCGTATCGTGCGATAGAGAGAGTTGCAAGAAATGGTCGAAATTGCCTACAATTCCTGTTTGAAATATTGTTTCGGGCGATAACTGTTTTACCCCCCTAAACCTTTATGAAATTAGACTCTTTTGGTGTCATTAGATTCAGTATACCTTAATCTATGTTTGTACGTTTTGCTTTTTTTGTAATTCAGTATAATTTTGTCAAAAAAAGACAAAAATGCTGAAGGTAGTTTTTAAGTAGAAAATATAGATATTTAGATGCTAATAACTTATATTCTGAGCAATATTTCTTCAAAATCAAAACGTACAAACCTAGTTTTTCATTATATCTACAAGATTTCCAAAAATTATGAAAATTGGACTATGTTTAGAGGGAGAAAAGCGTTATCGCTTTTTGTATGAAAATTTACAGCTTCACAATCCTCTTAAATAATTGTGTATAAAATTTTATTGTAATGTCATTGTGAAAAAATAGAGGAGGAATAAAAAAATATTTTTTATAAAAATACGAGTATCAAATCAAAGCTATTATATTTGTGACTTTGCATTTTCTTTCAAATTGCCAAATAAATAGAAAAATGGGTGTATTGAACACGGGTTCGATTCCTGCCCGGAATAAAGTTTTTCCTTGTATTAATTTATTAATATTTCACATTCCAAGGAGGGAGTTTTCAAAAATGCTTAAACACGTGTTCAATCACTTCTGCTTATCAGCCAGCATACATACCTACATTTCATGCTGCTAGCTTCAAAAATGACGGACTTCCAGACTAGCCTATATATTACGTTCTCTCAACAACTTAGGGGTAAAGTTTGCACAAACGCTGATACAGCCGTTTACTCATTTTAGCCCAAACATAAAATTTCATCTTTGTACCTTAAGAGGATTGTGAAGCTGTAAATTTTCATACAAAAAGCGATAACGCATTTCTCCCTCTAAACATAGTCCAATTTTCATAATTTTTGGAAATCTTGTAGATATAATGAAAAACTAGGTTTGTACGTTTTGATTTTGAAGAAATATTGCTCAGAATATAAGTTATTAGCATCTAAATATGAGTGATCAAACAAACTTACCTGTAAGTGATGTTCGATCATCATTATATTTATTTATTTATTTATTAATAAAGGCACACAAAACAAGTAACAGTCATTAAATAACAATACATTAAGGTTTAACTTAGAACTAGACTGATGCTCTAAACTATGTGTACACAGAATGATTTACACTTATAACTTTAACTATGGGATAGTCACGTAAACAAATTGCACAGAGAGAAACCATAGATTAAGCGTTAAATACGTTAATTAGGTATCTCTATGATAGAAACATTATCATGACTTAGTTCTTAATAATATTGCTTTTGTAAATGAAAAAGAAAAACAACAATTGAATCACACAAAGATTTTAGTTATATGTCTATGAAGACATTGTCCTTCGATGATCACTTTTGTAGTCTCCCCTTCTCCGTGGATCAGGCATCACGAATTTTAAAGCATTTAAGAAAAATGCTGAAAGCGGAACGCGGCTGTAACTGCGCAGTTTAATTATCTGTCATGTGTCAACTTCATTATTTCAAAGCAATAACATTTGTAACAATTTATAGGGGCAAAAACAATTTTTTTTTTTTGGGTCTTGGGAGGGTTGCAGTGATCATCGAAGGACAATGTCTTCATATAATGATGATCGAACATCACTTACAGGTAAGTTTGTTTGATCACTCATTACACATCAGACGTCCTTCGATGATCACTTTTGTAGATTTTTTTTTTTTTTTTTTTTTTTATGGATGGCCCGGCAAATGACCTCCTCCCGCCTGATGTTAAGCGGTGAAAGAGGCCCAAATGAGTTGACAGATAGAGTAGGGACGACATCCACTCTCCTACCTGCCCGTCCCTTGCCGGCCCAACAGATGCTTTTTCACGCCTCTTTTGAAGGAACCCATGTTGTAGGATGGAGGAAACACGTGCGCAGGTAGAGAATTCCAAGTGTGGGATGAACGACAGAAGAAGGAATCTTGGAATTTCTTGGTACGGTGTGAAAAGGAGGACACAGTGTACGGATGACTCCGAAGGCCCTTGCGCGTGTTTCTGTTAAGGAATGGAGAGGGAGGGATAAGGTTAAAGAGCTCCTCAGAGCATTCCCCATGGAACATTCGGTAAAAGGCGCTAAGAGAGGCGATGTCACGACGAAGTTGTAGAGGCTCGAGGGTGTTAGTTACCTCTACATCGCCAATTATGCGAATAGCGCGACGCTGCAATCTGTCCAGAGCATCGAGGAGGTACTGAGCGGAGCCGTCCCAAAGGTGCGAGCAATATTCCACGCAAGACCTAACCTGAGTTTTATACAACAAGCATAGTTGGTCCGGCGCAAAATACCTACGCACCTTGTTCAGGACACCGAGTTTCCGTGAGGCAGTAGTTATGACGGATTCGATGTAGTCTCTGGGGTTCAGATCGCAGCGAATGTTCATTCCGAGCAAGGTGATGTTGCTCTGTGTGTGAAGGGTTGTGCCCTGAAGAGAAGGAAGGGGGAGGAAAGGTGACCTTTTCGCCGAGAACACGCACACCTGTGTTTTCTTAGCATTGAACTCAACAAGATTGTTGGAGCCCCATTCGGAGACGAGGTCCAGCGTCCTGTTGAGCTCAATGATAAGATTCTGCCTTTCCCTACCAATATCACCACGAGCAGCCCCCGAGGCTCCGTGATATCCCCCATGCACTGTACTGTCGTCTGCATAGCAATGTATAGCTCCCAAGGAAAGCATATCATTGATATGCAGAAGAAACAATGTGGGGGATAGAACGGAGCCTTGCGGAACACCAGCGTTCACTGCCACGAACCGCGAAGCGCAGCCGTCAACGACAACGCGAATTCTACGCTCGTGGAGGAAGCTGGCAATCCACGTACAGAACTGCGCGGGTAATCCGTATGCCGGAAGCTTGGAAAGTAGAGCCTTGTGCCAGACTCTATCAAAAGCTTTGGCGATGTCGAGACTAATAGCCACCGATTCGCCGCGCTTATCGATAGATTCACCCCATTTGTGCAAAAGGAACGCTAGAAGGTCACCTGTTGACCGTTTAGGACGAAACCCATACTGTCGGTCATTAAGTAACGAGTGACCTTCCAGGTAACGGATCAGCTGTGTATTAAGGATCCTCTCCATGATTTTACACAAAATGGAAGTGACGGCTATAGGACGATAGTTAGCCGGATCAGAACGATCTCCCTTTTTGGGAACCGGCTGGACATTGGCCTCTTTCCAAGATTTCGGCACACAACTAGCAGAGAACGACAGACGGTATAGACGCGTAAGGACCGGAGTCAACTCCGCTGCACACTTCTTAAGAACAATCGCAGGAATGCCGTCTGGTCCACTTGCTTTTCGAGTATCGATCGACTGGAGCTCCGCCCGCACATCACGCTGTCTGATACGGATATCGGGCATGGTGCTGCCACAATGGGACAGTTTCGGAGGTTGTGTACCACAGTCATCGACACGGGAATGAGCCGCAAAGAGTTTTGCCAGGAGGTCGGCTTTCTCCTGCGGCTGATGGCCATCGGCAAGTCTCAGCGGTGGCAGCGAGGGTTGGCAGAAGTTTGATTGCACAGCTTTGGCCAGGCGCCAAAAAGAACGGCTACCCGTAGGGTGCGATAGCAATTCCTGGCCCACTTGTGCAATGCGCTGAGCATCCGCTCTAATGTAAGCCCTCTTACATAACTTGGTGGCATTATTGTAGGCTGTTTTCAGTAGGCTTGTATTGGGATCCTTAGATGCTCGGCCTCTGATCCAAGCGCGGTAAGCCAGCTGTTTGTTTTCAACAGCAGAGGCGCACTCGCGATTGAACCAGAGGTTACGTCTGCCTCTACTGACGAGATAGGAATGCGGAATATAATATTCCATTCCTAGTATGATCTCGTCAGCAACAGAGGTAGCGCAGGAGTCCGGATCCATCCTATTGAAACAGCGCTGCCACCAAGGAACAGATGCGTAATAATCCCGCATACCGTCCCAATCTGCTGACGCATAGTGCCACAGACGGCGTGCTGCAACCACAGGCGACTGTCGTGACGCCTGAGGCACTGAGACGGATACCAGGCAGTGATCCGAAGATCCTAGTGGAGCTCGAACCACCACCTGATATCCGTCAGGGCAATTTGTCAACAGAAGGTCCAATAAAGAGGGTGCTTGACCGATAATATCTGGTACCCTGGTGTTCTGGGTGACCAATTGTGTCAGGTCGTGCGTGAGAGCGAATGCGTGGGCAGTCCTACCCGCATGGTCAGTTTTAGAGGAACTTAACCACAACTCGTGGTGAGCATTGACCGCCACACGACCCTCCACACGGAAGGGCCCCCGAACCCCCCCGGAAGTGGCCGCCGGGACCCACCGTCCGGTCACCAACCAGCACGACGGACCACCCCGAGATTATGCATGGCATGGTGGGGCAGCCTCACGGACTGGTTAGGTCCGCTTGGGCCCCTGTACTATACCACGGGCGGCCAGCGGAACAGCCGTTTCTTCGGGTCTTCCTGGGCGGAGGGTCAACGCAGTCAACCTGGCACTGGGTCGACGGAAGCCCGCACAAACGAATCGCAGCAACGACCCCTCAAGCTCTGGCTGTGCGCAGACTGATCCCGAAACGCGGACAAAAATGGCCACTTGACGGGTTTTACATCATGCGCACGGTGGTCGCTAGCCAGTCGGGTTTTTCAAGCCCTACCACCAGAAGTTGGTCACTCGATTAGCACCACCCGGGGATCACGTGTAGGGTCTCGAGGGTAAAACCTACGGACGTGAGCGACTCCAATCCCCAAAAAAAGCATATCATAAAACATATCATAAATTGTAAGCAAATGTATATCAAGTATTTATTTTAATCACATATTATTATCCTTAACGAATTACCCTTATACCAAAAATAATAAACGTTTTAATAGTAGTGCACATAACTGTCTTATAATCACCTATTACAGTTATACATATAAAAATGATAAAAAAATTAATAGCTCTCATCACTGAGTACAGTATTTGTAAAACTTGTTTCATCTATGACTGGGCGATTATAAAATTTAGCAAATGTCTGTGATTGTGAAGTCCATCCTGCCGTCCTCCTAATTTCGTCTATACTGACACCTCGTCTGTAGGCTGCCGAAGTGGTTGCGTGCTTAGTACTATAAGCAGTGAAAATATTCAGATCGATACCACTGTTCTTCAGAGTCTCCTTTATCCATCTACTAATAGTTGAAACTGAAGCCATTTTGTATGGTTTTTTATATGTGATAAACAAGTTGTTCAAATTATTTCTGTGGTCTTTTGTTCTATTCATATAGTCTATTATTCCCTTGGCAGGACAAATTTTAGGTTGTTTTGAAAAATATGGCAAAATTAAATTTGGCTGATATCTACCTGGTGCTGTAGTTTTGATAGCATCAGGGATTTTGATTTCAACTTTATTGTTGAAAATAACAATATTACTCAATTTTATGAGTGATATGGTTTGAATTCGATGACCAGTGGCAATCGCAAGTAATGTGACAGTTTTTTCTGACAAAGTCTTCAAAGAAACACTGTCATTATGATTAAGATTCTTTAAATAATTTAAAACAACTGAAACATCCCAAACTTGTATCTGGGTACTGAAGGCCTCAATTTGAAAACTCCTTTCAGAAACCTTTTAATTCTGTCATCATCTGATAATTTTGGTCCCATGATTAGGGCTAATGCTGATTTCATGGAATTAAGAGTACTGTAGGATGAACCACAATGGAATTTATGTGTCAAAAAAGAAATAACATTTGGTGTAGAACAGCAAAAGAAGTCCAAATTATTTTGACTACAATACTCACACCAACTATTTATTGCTGACTGGTATTGTTTTATAGTAAATTCAGTGATGGAAGCCAACATTATATTAGCTGAAGCACGCGTGATTCCACGTCTGATGAACGCTTCCCGGATAATATCCCTACAGCTAGCCGAAGGGTTGATTTGAGAGGATGTAAGCTGCCCGCATCTGAACACAAAAGATTATTTTTGGGTTCTAATATAAGCAACTCTGATACTAACATGTTTTTAAAAACGGGAAACCAAGGTTGTGTTTCCCAATAAGGAACAATTACAATACCCTCAGCTTCATCAAGTTTTATCTTTCTGAGTACCCTTAAAATCAATGAAAATGGTGGAAAAGCATAGAAATAAAAGCCAGACCAATCAACTGTAAACGCATCAACTGCAACTGCATCAGGATCCAGATGCCAAGCAACATATCTTTGGCATTTGCAATTATGACGGGATGCAAATAAGTCAATATTAGGTAATCCCTATCACCTATGCATCGCATGCTTGATAATTATAACAAAAAATTCAATAAATTAGATATCTTTGCATGTGGCGCTAATTTATATAAGAAGCATATAATTAACATATTATTGTCAAATAATTACAATAATTAAAGTTAAAGTTAAATCTTAGTTCTAGTTCTTATCATGTACCTACATACACATAACAGAAACACTTTAGATATAAGCATAGATGTATGCACTATTTTATTAATTTAAGTTAAATACTGACACAACACTTATGTTGTAGTCATACACACGCACATACAAACGAGCACGCACGCACATGCGCACACAAACACACACCCACCCGCACACACACACACACACGCACTCACTTCACTCGAGAACACACATTCACTTGTATATTATACTACTATACATATTATATAACTATACCTATTACGTCTCGTACTCATAGTAAAATTGTATCTCATTAACTATAATATAAAAAATAAATATAGTGATAGATGTAAGTACCTACCTACATGTATAATATTAGATTACCCACTTCAAAGCTGTACAGGTTTCATAGTATACCTTTTTGAAAATTACGAAGTTACCATCAATGCTGGGTTTACAATAACTATGTTTATATAAATTTTATGTGTATGTATGATTAATTGTAAGCCTGTTCGTGGTTCAAATAAATGGAAAAAAAAAATCCAAATTTTAAAACTATCTTCCTAAAGGAACTCATATTCATTAAGCTCCATTCTACCTCTGTTTTGAGTTTTCTGGACTCACTATCTGCAATACAATTTTCTTTAGAATTAATATAGGAGGCAAACAACCAAAAGTTTCTCTCTTCGCACCATTTCCAAATTTCTTCAGAAATTGAATGAAGCTTAGGATATTGCACACCACCCATTCTATTTATATAACTTACGGCTGTAGTATTATCTATTTGTAACAGTATTTCACAGTTACATAAGTTCTCTGCAAATGTTTTTAAGGCTATAAATGCTGCTTTCAGCTCCAAAATATTAATGTGTAGTTGTTGCTTTTCTAGGTTCCAAAATCCATGAGATCTTTTATTATTGCAACTTGAACCAAATCCTGACAAAGAAGCATCTGAGAATATTTCACATGTATATTTGTATTGTCTTATATGACCTACGGATGTCCAAATGTGCTCTTTCCACCATAGTAGATCATTAATACACTCACTCGGTGTATTAATAGGTATACATGTCAAAATTATTATTGTGTTCCAATAAACTTAAGAATTTATGACGCTCTAGTTTCTTTGTATAAAGCCAGCCATAAGAAATGGCTGGACAAACAGAAGTCAATGTACCCAATACTTTAGCTAAATGTCTAATTGAGTACGACTTATCACTAAGTAGACTAGTAATTAATTTGGATATGTGATTTCTCTTTTCTTCTGATATTTTAAGAATCATGTTTTTGGTATCAAAAATAAAGAAATATTGAATTAAAAACTAGGCTAGATTTTATATGTAGCCTATGTCTAGAATATTTTTATACACAAAAAAAAGTTGTGTAATTTTTTCTGACAGACATAATATGACACCATCCAATGACCACAATGTCAATCTAAGGTATGGTAAAAAACAATCATAAAAGACCTCACTGTGTCTAACTTAGGCTACTGTTGAGCAACCTTTTACAAAAAATAGTACAGAACGATCCCCATGTCAATGCTCAGTTGATTTAAAAGCAATCTTGATTTTTAATTCAGTAAATACTAATACAAAACTACTACTGAATGATCCCTCGTATCAATCCTGGGTAGATTTGTAAGCAATCTTGCTTTGATTTAGTAAATACATTTTGAAAACTACTACTGAACGATCCCTCGTATCAGTCCTGAGCAGATATGTATGCAATCTTGCTTAAATTCAGTTTTAAAACTACTACTGAACGATCCCCCGTATCGATCCTGAGTAATTTGTAAGCAATCTCGCCAATGCAGTAAATACTTATTGACAACTACTGCTGAACGATCCCTCGTATCGATCCTGAGTAGATTTGTAGGAGTATTTACTTCACTTGTGTGTATACTAATTAAAAACTACTACTGAAAGATCCCTCGTATCGATCCTGAGTAGGTACCTGTCTTTTCTGGCTCCACAATATTTTGCTCCGGTTGAGCTACTTCATCTAGAGGCTCAATATAGGCCTCTGGGGAATCCACCGGCAACGTCAATACGGGACTAGGACTCCGACTGCGGCTAGGAGTTCGACTAGGAATTTCATTTTCTTTTTCGCTTATCCGCCTCCTCTTGATTTTTCTTTCCAATTTTTTGAGCTTACGCAACAAATAATCATCTTGATTCTTCCTTTTTGGCATAATTTTACACAATTTAATCAAAATTTAACAATTTGTTTTATAAATATGTGATGACGCCGTACACGAAAAAAAGGAATGAAGTTGACACATGACAGATAATTAAACTGCGCAGTTACGGCCGCGTTCCGCTTTCAGCATTTTTCTTAAATGCTTTAAAATTCGTGATGCCTGATCCACGGAGAAGGGGAGACTACAAAAGTGATCATCGAAGGACGTCTGATATGTAATCTATATTTTCGACTTAAAAACTACCTTGAGCATTTTTGTCTTTTTTTGACTAAATTATACTGAATTACAAAAAAAGCAAAACGTACAAACATAGATTAAGGTATACTGAATCTAATGAGACCAAAAGCGTCTAATTTCATAAAGGTTTAGGGGGGTAAAACAGTTATCGCCCGAAACAATATTTCAAACAGGAATTGTAGGCAATTTCGACCATTTCTTGCAACTCTCTCTATCGCACGATACGGGTTGGGGGCAGGGGTACAATGTAGTGATAGTGATGTGACATAATGTTATCGTAGTTATTGTCGCCTAGGGAGGAGAAAGTAATATCGATATATCGATCAATAGTGAAAGTTATTACTCAATTCGGAACTATTAATCTTCACAAATACCTTATACATGAAAAAGTAAATATCTTTTTGAATACGTTTTTTGATTTTAGTGTTTTATTTTAAAGATTTTATTTCAATACAAATTGCCTTATTTAAGGGTTAGCAGCCTGTAGCCTTTTTTTTGTTTTCGGGGGGAATCCTCATGGATACCCTGCATTGGGGGGTACAGGGTTATGTTGGACTCCGGACGAGAAGGTGACTCGCCGACCTACCAACTAAACCAACCCGGGGTTCAGCAGCTTGCCAGGTAGGCGGGGAAGGGGGAGTTGCACGCTGGTGCATTTATCCCCGCCAAACCCCGCCCGGCGTTCGCCCGCAGGCACACCGCTCTCTGTCTGTCAGAGGCATGGGGGTCCGGAACATCCCACGGAGCACCCCCACCGGAGCAGGAACCTGTGCAATGCAGGCAGGCGTCACCCCACGGACGACTACCCGCAGGCTCCCACTAGGGCAGCGAAGTCTGGTGGAACCACCTTCTCCGTCGCCCTGTCCTCCGACGCCTTCTCGCATCTGCGAGAGGATCCTCCTCCCTCCTACGTTCGGCTGTCTCCTTCTGCGCGACAACAGATTTGCAGAAGTCGACCATCGCCTGCCACGATCTTCTGTGGGCCAGCATCTCCCTGATGACGGTTGGGAGAGCTACGTCATCGCCTATCATCGCCCGGAGAAGCTCCCTCTCTTCAGTCGAGGCGGGGCAATCGCATAATGTGTGCTGTGCAGTGTCGTCTGCACTCCCGCAAGCGTTGCAGATCGGGCTCACTTCCCTACCGGCGATTTGGTACAGGTACTTATCGAAGCAGCCGTGGTTCTGCCTCGAAAGAAATTGTGCGATATCCCCTTATTATGCGTATGGCCACGATACGTTGTGGCCGCCGCAGAAGCTGTCGGTTATTCCTGTTGAGGGCGTGTACCCAGACAGGAGCCCCGTATAAGGCCATGGAGGCTACCACCCCTGCATAAAGCTTGCGGCACGGGGCTCCCGGTCCACCGACGTTAGGAAGCAGTCTACCGAGAGCTGACGCCGCACCAACCAATCTTGGGCCCATACTCCTAAAGTGCTGGGTAAATGTCCACCCGCTGTCTAATATGAGACCCAGATAGTTAAGCTGGGCCTCGATTTTAATGTTGACTCCCTCGACTACGATATGAGCATCAGGGGGAGGGCGCATCCTGGGTCTATGGAAGCAGACGGCCTCCGTCTTTTCTAGAGCCACTCGAAGACCCAAAGCTCTAATTCTTGCCACCACGTGGACAGTCCCCACTGTCGCCAGTGTAGCTGCTTCTCTGTATGTGTCACCCCGCGCAATAACTAAGGTGTCATCGGCGTAGCAAACAACGTACAGTCCGCCTAAAAGCGCACCCCTGAGCACCCAGTCGTATCCTATATTCCATAAAAGTGGGCCCAGCACAGAACCCTGGGGGACCCCTCTGCTCATGACTCGCCTTCCGAGTCGACCGTTGCTACCTTCATACACAACAACACGCTCCCGCAGGTAGTCGGCGATAACTTTTTGTATGTATGGCGGCACTTGGTGGTATTGTAATGCCGCCATGATGCAGCTAAATGGGAGCGTGTTGAAGGCATTTTTAATGTCCAGGGACACCGCTAATGCCACCCCGCCTCTATCAGTGATGCCTTCAGAAAGCGCTTTAACTTTGAGTATGGCATCCACCGTGGAACGGCCCTCCCTGAAGCCGTATTGTTGGTCGGCCAGATCGGGACCTACCGCGCTGAGGTGTTGGCATATTCGAGAGGCCAAGATCTTCTCGAAAACCTTTCCTGCCTCGTCGAGTAGCACGATAGGTCGATACGCCAAAACCAAAAAAGGAAAAAAATGTAAGTATGTAAGTAGTTGTTTGTTATAATAAATATGTGCCATAAAGAAACCAACTCAAAATAAATTCGTATTTTGTTTCTTGTGATAGGTATTTGTTATGCGGGGTGCGATGTCAGACAACCTCCTTGTGGTGCACCCTGGGCAACCCGGCAGATTCTCTGCCGCGGGCTAATAGTCTGACGAGAGGTCCCCCATGGAGGGGAGGCGTGGGATGGCCGGGTTCAACCTGGCGGGCCACTCCGTGTGGCCACCCGCTTTATGCGGCGAAGGGCGAAGTCCCCTCTTCTTGTCTTAAGAAGAGGTGTGGCTTTCGCTGGAAGCCGATTTCGGTGTCTACCTTTGTTGGTGGCAGAGGTGAGGCGATTTTTATCGCCATGGTGCTTTGCACCTTCTGGGGATTTTCCCTGAGCTTCGGCTCACCGCGCGGCGGTGGATCCAGTGGGGTCTGCCGTCGGGCAACCCGTTACCCGCACTGAGCGGGCCGGGGGTTCGGCGCACACTGAGCGTCGGACCGCGTGGAAGACAACCACAATAAAAAACCAACCGGGGTGTAGAGCGGCGCAATTCTGTGCCGCTCCACAAAGTAGCTGAGCCAGGTGGAGAGTCCGGCAACGGACATGTCACAGGCAGGGGTCAGCGGGAATAAGGCCTGGCTGTTGTCCCCTTCCCCTGTCTTGTGACGGACAGAGGAGCTGCTGGGGGGTTTTTAGTGGGTAGGCCCGGGCCGGGTACGGTCTTGGGAGTCCCACATATCCTCGTGGTTTGGCTCGACCACGAGGAATGCGTAAATGCATTTTCCCCCCTCCCTAAAAAAAAAAAAAAAAAGGTATTTGTTATGCAATGTATGAAGTTGGAGCAGCTAAAAACGTGTAATAGACTATGCAAGTAGCGTTATTTTTAATATTATTTTATTTGAATTTTATTCCTCTAAAGCTGGGCTCTAAGGTTTTACTCGCGTTATGGAATCTACGATTGTATAAAAAATACAAACGACAAAGTATCTAAATAATATACGAGTATGTAGGGTAGGCAGGGTAGGCTTATATGGGAAGAAGGCACCCTTCGTACGGTATTGAAGTTTTTTTTTTCATTCTAACTATAAAATTTAAAGCAGCTGATTACATATACTAATAGGTATTTTTAACCGACTTCAAAAAAGGTGTTTCTCAATTCGATGCGTATGTTTTTTTTGTGTATGTTACGCAATTACGCCGCCAATTGCAGACCGATTTTCAAAATTCTTTTTGTATTCTCAAAATTATACTCCAATGGTGGTCCCACGGTTACCAAAGTTAGGATCTGATGATGGGATCCCATAAAAATGGAGGGAAATCCTCAAATTTTTAGGTGCGTCCAACGTGGTTTTTTTTTATAAAAACGTCGCCCCACACTAGGATTTTCTCCTGTGTCGTGGGTGCAGTTACAAACATAGAATATCACATGCACATACGCCCAGACCGGAACAAATTTCTGTCGGCCATACAAAACATCTGTCCCGTGCGGGAATCAAACCCGTAGTAGGCGATCGCTCGACCTCTGCGCTAACCGTGTCAACCGTTTTGTGTATGTTACGCGATTACTCCGCCAATTGTGGACCGATTTTCAAAATTCTTTTTGTATTCGGTAGAGTATATTCCTAGGGTGGTCCCTAGGTCACCAAAGTCGGGTTCTGATGGATGGGATCCTATGAAAATCGAGGGATACCCTAATTTAATTAGGGTTTCTTTCACTAAAAAGTTAAACAAAAAAAATATTTTACAAAAAATAAAAACTGACTTCAAAAACACTGAAAAGTTAAAAATAGTGTAAGAATAGGTACAGACAACATTACATTTCTATATTGAAGTCGGTGCCAAACGATGATCTCTTAGAAAGTCTTAAAATTTAGCACCGTCTTCAATAATGATGTGTGATGTTGTCTGTACCTATTCTTATATTATTTCTAACTTTTCAGTGTTTTTGTAGTCCGGACGAACCCGACGAATCGAACCCCGCCGGACGGACCTCCCGATCAACATCCGGTGGCCTCAACCACTAGATCACGGAGGTGGTAAAAATTAGAATTCTAAGACTATTAGTAACTACCCAAGATTAGTGTATAAAAATGAGAGGTATTTTTTATTTGATGCATAATTATTACTTTATATTTTTTAAATCCCTGCTCCTATTTAGTTTGTATGTACAAACTAAATAGGAGCATCACTCATCTTACAAAAAGTCATTTTCTTTAGACATGTAAATGTACGATAGATAAGTACTTTCATAACAAATAACAGCTCAGTCCTATAAAGTAGGACTTGGTAGGGATACCAAGTAAGTGCCTACACTATAAATTTCAAAGGAATACTGAAATAATTTACGAAACTTATCTACTAAAATATTATAAAGAAAGAAGATTTGTATTTTTGTTTGTAATGAATAAACTCAAAAACTAGCTCACTGGGAAGTCTCGGCGTAATTATTGTTAAAATGATTTTTAGAAATAAAGCTATTTTTATTTATTATATTTTTAATTTTTAAAACTACTAGGCTGATTTAAAAAAAAAATTGACTAATAGAATGCTACATTATCACTGAGTAATATAAGGTTATAAAATATTTTTTCATACGGGAAAACAAAATTGCCTCACGAAGGCAAAGTTGCGAGCGGAAAGGCAGTCAGGAATACCTAAGCAACGCAAAACATTACAAACGGTAAAATAATGATCTCGAGTTCTCGCGCCGAGGAGTCGCGCGCTGCTGTCGTAGTGTGCGTGAGAATTTGCGCGTGTTGTATTTGTGGTGTAAACGCCAGACGGGAGGCCGAGCAATGTGAAACAGATAGCATTTTAGAAAATACCTACTCGCGCCGCGCACGATTACTTCACAATCCTCTTAAAAAATAACTAACGCGAGAAATTAAGCGAGGAATTAAGCTTGTTAACACCAAAATTAAAAACAATATTAAGAAAAAAAGGCCTAGATGATGGTGGTTTTTACAAAGTACTTTTATAGCAAAAGTGGCATGAAACATGCGATCTACGCCAAAAGTTGCACTGAGAACAAGCAAGAATGTATAGCGTTCTCTTTTCTCGCCCGAGAAACTCTTTGAAGCGGCCAAAAAAAACGACACCGATCGGAGAATAGGCGAGCCCGAGAACGAGAAAGCAGGACACCGATCACATTCACGCTTCTCGGGTGTTCTCGTCGAGAGTATAGAGGCGCCTTTAGTGAAATCACTGGATACTGTGACTTTACTTACATCTTATATGTTGGCAAATATAAGATGTAAGTAAAGTCACAGTATCCAGTCAGCTACAGTACATGTGGTTCTTGTGAGAGTCGCAAGTGTCGCAACAAATCTGCAACCCCCAACAGGAACTACAGTGTAGGTACGTGGTGACATAATATGTCACCACGTACACTGTAGTTCCTATGGTGACCGGAGTCACTTACCATCAGGTGGGCAGTCTGCTTGTTTGCTAACATATTTGTATAAATAAATACAGTTTCCTCCACTGAGACATAGCTCAGTTCTTACACTTTGGTGTAAGAACTAGTTGGATGTCTTTTGATGCCTCGATCGCACTTTTTTACCCCTTCTGTTAAATGGGTATAATCTTGCCAGTATTTACAAGATGCGATAATGGAAGGGGGTAAGCAAAATGGGTTCGAAGCAAAGAACGTATTTAGTCAGGTAACAAAAGACAAAAATGGGTCAATAATGAAAGCCTTTAAAATAATGTATAACAAAAGTTTGCTCTAATAATGATGATAGTTAAGAGTAGTGCCGTGTCTCCTGCTCGTGTTTTGTGTAGAAAAACATAGTATTTTCGTATTTAACTTGTGGATGTAATCGAAAATCCCCAACAAACTTTCAAAGATTATCTGTGGTTTTGTTAATGTTTCGATGTTATTCAATAACGTAGGAGCAGAAGACACGGCTTATGACAAAGGAACACAAGTATCAACAAGATTATGTGTAATATAATAATATTTATTTTATTTTAGATATGTTGAGATTCGAGCGTTGCTAAATGTAAATTGTTCTGTTCTTCAGATTCAGTCCCTGCATAGCGTTTAATGAAGATTTTGTTTACTAAGAAAGATCGGCAACTGGAGAATTCACCTCCAACGGACGGAATCAACTCTATATCAGCATACCTTAGTATATTATTTTAAGCAGCATACATTACGATAAATTTACCAAGGGCTGCATATTGGGCCTAGACGTTGGTGCTTCTACAAAACTGCCGGGCCGTCTGCTTGAGGGTGGAAACTTGGAGTATACTATTGGATATTGGAGACATTGGTCTATTATCCCTGCTGTGGACTTTCACGAAGATGCTGTATCTTCGTGAAACTGAAAAGATATGAATGCAACGCGGAGTGCAAAACTCGATAAAATGTACTGAGCTATGTCTAAGCAAACAGTTTTGACCCATATAACATGACTCATATAGTACTAGTAAAATCATACATTCTATCTGCTTATATTCTCAAGTTAAACAAAGCATAAAAACGAGTAATTATTAATAAACAACACCATATCCTATCCATTGTAATTTTAGACTTGCCCTAAATATCTTTCCTTCCCAATAAAGACTGGTTGTTTTCATTCCAGTTTTTTTATTTTTTTAATAATTCATTTGATAATACTGAGCTATACTTTTTATAAAGTTTCTGTCAAATAGTAAGATAAAATTATTACACTACGTATCATTATATTTATTTGATATTACCTATGTAAGTAGTAGTAGTTTGATAGTACCCATATTGTTATAATAATTAAAAAAAATATTCCTCTCTATTTTTATTACACTGACGTCACACTCAAATTTTACATTAAATGAAGGAGTGACATACACTCCATCATTTAAGACAAATCTAATGACACCTTAAGGCGAGGATTTCCCAAATTTGCCGATCTTAGAACGTCTAGATCTGGATAATATTAGAACCCACAATTCTGAAATTCACATACCTTAAACTTGAAGATATAATCTAGTGAACTGTGAAAGTAGAAACACGATTTACTCCATTTCACTCGATAGAAAAAAAATCCAAACATAGGTCTAAATCAAATACTAAAACCACGATTTGAAATCGAAATATACATAAAACAGTATAAAAGTTATACCAAAACATGTAGTTCGTTATTATCTAGTGAACTGTGAAGACAGATTTTTTGATGTCATATAAAATATTTAGGAAAATGACGAAAATTCTATAATTTCGCTTGGTTGCAATCGCGCTCCATCAGTGTTGCCAAATTCAGAGGATTTCCCTAAATCCTAGGGGTTTTTGCAGGCCTTTGAGGTTTTTTGGAGGTTTTGATATCACGAAATTTATCTAGGGGATTTTCTGAAGGTTTTCTACTATTCTAACCAAATGGCAAATTCCTTTTTATATCAGACAACACCGACAATTTATTCACCAAATAGAATGAATGGGACACTAAAACTTACGAGTATTAGCTGGCAACACATTATGTTACCATTTTACTGTCTTGTTTATCATAATTCCGGCTAAAAGACTGTTTTCCACAGCCTCACACAGACATTTATAACGAAAAATCCGAATCGACAGACACACGGCTATGTATGTGAAATAAATTAAAATAGGTAATTTGAAGAAAACTTCTAAGTTTTTTATTGTCAATATTAGAAAGCTTATGTATATGACATGGCCAAAATAGTCAGAGGTTTTTTATCAATCAAACTGGAGAATCTAGGGGTTTTTTAAATGTATTTGGGGGGGAAGGTGGAAAAAATCTGGCAACACTGCGCTCCATATAAGACAGTACTCGCCAAGTCGTCTCAGGGTATGGTCATGTCGCTTCGTGTCGCGGGCGCAAAAAAATATATTACGTGTTTCTTTACGATCGAATTTTAATTTTGCAGTTTGCGTTTATTTTGTTAACTTTCATTATTATTATAGATTAGTGTAGTAATATGGTGAATAGTGTAAATAATGGATTAGGTATTATAAAGGAGAAAACTATTTTAATCCTTCTTCCTAAATTATTTTATGTGTGAAAAAATATGTTTTTCGTTCTTTTTTTCTATAAGTTATTTTATGTGTAAAAACCGCTAATAAAAGAAGTCAAAGACGAAATGTTAAATCAAATGCATACAAAAAATGCTGAAAGAAAAGTGGTAAATATTTATTTCCCAAATGTTTATATTTTATTGTCGCGGCCATATAGCACAGTGCAGTGTTAATAAACCAGTATGATAATTTCTTCAAGTAAATATGCAACGATTTATAGGTTCAAAATAATGTTTCCTATAAAACTTTATTGCTGAATTCCTTTAAATACTTAATGTTACCCCCTTTATTCACAACGCCTTGCATCAAAGCTTTAGAAGGTAGAATCAACAGCACATTATACATGTAGCTAATAATAGAGTTTTATTCGAGCCTATGTATTATATATGATTATGAACAGTAAAACAGTATTTTAGGAATCTTTTGAATTTCGTAACATTTATGGTCAAGCGTGAGTTGATTATAAAAAAAGTAAAAAATAATTAACATAAATTTTCGTTCGATTTATGTAAAGATCACTTCATTGTATTAAAAGAAAATATCTGATCAGCGGAATTTTGTGAAACTTTATAAAATATTTGCTTTTGCCCGCTGCTTCGCCCGCATAAATGTCATAGAGGTTCCATACAAACTATTATTTTTTTAGTTTTACCCCCTTAGATGGCGAATTTCCAACATACATGTCAAATTTCCGCTTTTTGTGCCTTTTAATTACGGCTGTGCGTAATCTGTCAGTCACTCAGTAATGAAAGTGTTTTTATATAAATACGTCGGCCCACACTAGGATTTTCAACTGTGTCGTAGGTGCAGTTTTTTTCTTTTTGAAAACGTCGCCCCACACTAAGATTTTCTCCTGTGTTGTTGTGGATGCAGTTACGAACATAGAATATCACATGTACATACGCCCAGACCGGAAAAAATTTCTGTAGGCCATACAAAATATTTGTCCCGTACGGGAAGCTATATCTTTATATGGTTGTATTACTGTAGGTACTTACCTCAGTTTATAAATTAATACTTATTTGTAACCTAGCAAAAAGTATATTGCATACGATATAAAACGTCCTTGTTGTACTGTTATATTTTTACTGTGCGGCACATGATGTTGGCGCCTGTTCAGTGGCCGCGTCCGCGCTAACGTCATGTACAAATGAACGGTGTGAAGTGCGGAACATATGGGCTTGCACGTGGAAATTCCTCGCCTTAAATGTTGAAATTCGACAAACAAAGCGTTCAGCCTCCTAACTATGACCGATCAAAACAATATTAAAACCGTTCTGAGAGCGAGATGGCGCTATACGCAGCAAAAGCGGTGTCTCTGTTTTTATATTGTTTTAACCTTGCTATAAGCGATCATGGTACGGCCCCAGGTTACAGAGAAACAAACTCCAGAATGCGCTTTTCGAATGTTGCTGGCAAAATAAATTGACGGCGCGCGAAGTTCACAATTTTTTTCTACATTTATTGGTAGTTAAAAAAGTTTGTAGAAAATTTCGAATATTGTATATTTTTTCAGAAACTACTCAAGAGATTGCAATTTTTTATGTCATAAATGAATTCTACGTTATTGTTTTATACGAAAATGATACCATACTTGTCCTATTAGCTTAACATGGACAGTTATAATTTTCGCAATGAATCCGGGCGGAGCGCTAATTTCAACCCCCCCCTCCGGTGCCAGAAGGGGGGGTCCCGAGGGCTACCGATCTTAATCGGCTTATTTTGACTCAAGGAACAACTGTGCCAAGTTTCATACTTGTGTCAAAAAATTAAAAGTTCGGTCATTTTTTGTCTCGAAACGCCCCGTACTACTTCGCTTGCTCGGTCATCAAAGTTGAGCACGCGGTTAAAAAGCAACTTTGCACTCATGTATGACAAATAACTATTTTTCGTATTTTTTTTACTACGCAGGGCGATGAACCTTGGGTACCGTAGTACCCGGGACGGTTTACAGTATATTTGCGCTTGGGGACCACAGTCCCCCGCGGACGTGTGAGCGGATCCCTGGCCCGCAAGCGCGCGTTTGCGTAGCATTTTTTGCAGTTGTTTTTTAAAACCTAAAAATAAATTTCGTTTCCCATTAATAATTTTTTGTATAATATATATTAATTTCAATGGTCTGAATGCGTAGACGCGGGCTTCGTTATGGGTCTTTTTACATATTGTATAATACTAGGTGCTAAAGACGCAAGATCCCATGCTGAATGTGGTTTGCGTTGAGACACTCGATTGCTGCTTCCGATTTAGTGAGCAACGTAATTTCATAAAGTTGATTCACAGAATTACCTACTACTGATGGACAATAGTTCAGGATCAAATAATTATGAGTTTAAAGAACCTACTTATCTCCAATTTACTTATTTTTGTTTTATTTAACACTTTTTTTGTGTGGCGCTATCAGTGCGTCCCATCAGTCATAACTTATGACATATGGTGGATACTTACAGTGGGGCTAGTCGTCTAGTAGTCATAAATTCAAAGTCGCTCAGCGAGCTATGTTAGGAGTTTCTTTGAAGGATAAAATCCGAAATGAGGTTATCCGGAAAAGAACTGGAGTCACCGACATAGCTCGCAGGATAAGCAAACTGAAGTGGCAGTGGGCTGGCCACATCTGTCGAAGGACCGATGGTCGTTGGAGCAGACGTGTCCTAGAGTACAGACCGCAAACCTGGTGTAGGACGTCCTGAAGCTAGGTGGACCGATGACCTGAGGAAGGCAGCAGGGATGGACTGGATGTGGAAGGCGGAGGACAGAGTGTTGTGGCGCAGATTGGGAGAGGTCTATGTCCAGCAGAGGACTGTGATAGGCTGATTGATTGAAACACTTTTTATGATGAGGTGGAATGCTGTTGCGGTGTTGCACACCGTACCTGCTGATAGTTAAAGCGGCTTTACATTTGGCTAAATTCAGTCCATTAAATGAGGAAGACTCTAAATTTAGGCAAGTGTAAAGGCGCTTTAACTATCGGCAGGTACGGTGCGCAACACCGCAACAGAAACTTAGTCTGTCTTAAGGAAGCTGAATTAATAATAAATAATAATAATAATAATAAATACTTTATTGCACACAAAAATATAGAAACAGAATTTTTTTAAATCAACACATGTACAACACAGGCGGCCTTATTGCTAAAAAGCAATCTCTTCCAGGCAACCTTGGATCAGGGAAATACAGAAAGGGAATTCAAATCGGGGATGGGTGCAGTAGTAGCTAAATATGGACAACGAAGGAGTGATTTAGCTAAAGATTTAAGGATAGGAAGTGATTTCGAACTTGATTCTTAAAGGACTCCAGTGTACGAGCTCTCTTAATACTCTCAGGGAGAGAGTTCCATAGCCGAACGGCATATGCGGGAAAAGAGTATGAAAGAAAATCAGTACTGTGGGGTGGAATGTCAAGAGTTAAATTAAAATTCGATCGTAAAATACGACACGAAGAAGTGGACCGAAAAGAGAACTGTGACTTTAGATATGATGGGGAAGTTGGAAGAAACAAAACATTGTAAAGTAGGGATAGAACATGTAAATCTCTGCGCTGGCGAATTGGGAGCCATTTAAGTTGAGAGCGATAGTAAGAAACATGGTCAAATTTACGCAGATTAAAAATAAACCTAATGGCCACATTTTGTAGACGCTCCAAGTTGTCTAATAACTCCTCCGACAAACCCGCCCAGGCGGCGTCAGCATAGTCAATTAAGGAGAGTAGAAGTGATTGAGCTAACACTGTTTTTGTAGCCATTGGGAGAAAGTTACGGAATCTGTTGATAGAATAATATGCGGCAAACAGCTTCTTGCGCACAGCTTCAACCTGAGGTCGCCATGATAGGCACTGATCAAAAACTATACCTAGATTTTTCACGGATTTGCTGAATGGAATGACTGTTCCATCAAAGATCACTGCTGGCAGCAAACTGTAATCAATACGTGAAATGAAATAGGAACTGCCGATAATGATTGTCTGTGTTTTGCATGGATTAATAACAAGACCGTAATATTTACTCCAGTTGTCAATTATACTAAGATTAGTGTTGGTTATCGAGATAGCCTGTGGAAAATCAGATAGTGGGGCTTGCGTGTAGATCTGCAAGTCATCAGCATACAAGTGATAGAGACATGAAAGTGATTGCGTAATGGAATTTATGAAAATCGAGAAAAGAAGCGGAGACAATACGCCACCCTGGGGGACACCGGCAGCGATAGTGCACCAATCAGACAAGGAGTCCTCAATGCGTATTCGCTGCCGACGTTCCAACAGGTAACTATGAAACCAGTCAATTACGGTAGGAGATATGCCAAGAGAACGTAGGATACCAGTGAGCACATCAAAATCCACCGAATTGAAGGCATTGCTGAAATCCAAGAGCGTAAGTAGTGTAAGTTGGCGATTTTCCATGCCCTGGTGAATGTCGTGAGTGATTTTAGCTAAAGCAGTAGTCGTGCTATGACCCACGCGGAAGCCGGATTGTAAAGGGTTCAAAAGTTTGTTAACATTGAGGAATCTGAGAAGTTGTCGATAGACAAGTTTTTCAAGGACTTTGGAAAGGAACGGGAGAATGGAGATAGGCCGAAAATCAGAAAAGGAGCCAGGATTAGTTTTCTTTGGAAGAGGAATAACAAAAGCATCCTTCCATGCAGAGGGAAATACACCAGACGCGATGGAATTATTAAGGATTTGGGTGATAATTGGGGTCAGGATATCTAAGATAGGGAGGATCATTTTGCGACTAATGCAATCACTGCCTATAGCACCAGAAGTTATAGAAGTAATAGTTCTCTTGACATCACTATCCGTAAATGTCTCAATAGCGAACGGAGTGTAATCAGGTAAAGGTAATGAAGAAAGGTAATTTAAGGTATCAGCTTTACGATCACCACTAAAGGGCGAAATTGAAGTAAAGTGTGAGTTTAAAAGATTAATGTCAATTTTAAAGTCACTACTGTGCATCCGAGATTTACCAATACCAAGTGATTTGAGGAATTTCCAGACTTTAGCTGGGTCTTCATTTTCTACAGAGTTATGTATATGGCGTCTTTGGGCGTCTCTTATCACTGTGTTGCATCGATTTCTTGCAGTATTGTACCTTATCTGATTTTCAATGGTTGGATTGAGCTTGTATCTAGCTTTTGCTTTGTTCCTCTTGTTCATCAAAACACGGATATCGTCAGTAAGCCACGGAGCCGGGAGATGTTTCATTTTCATGGGTCTTACAGGAGCATGGATATCATAAAGTTCAATCAGACGAGCGTTAAAAAGTCGCACTTGATCATCAACTAAATCACAGTCATGTATATCTGACCAGTTCAAGCCAGCAGCGTCCTCGCGAAGCTTTGCTACATCTATTTTGGCGAAATTTCGCCGAAGTAAAATGCTAGGTTTAGTTCTCGGTGGGCGAACACTATATGAAAGGTAAATCAGGTCGTGTTACGAAAAAGCATCCGCGGAAAATTGACCATGCTTGCTTACCATGAATTAGTCTGTCTGAATTTAAAGCACTGAATTCAGGATATTGTAAATGGCACTTTAGTTGACAGGCGTATGTGGGGCTCTCTCCGCTAAGTACGGGGCACACGCACTAAACCAACCTTGGCGTTGTCCAGGGTCTAGGAAGGTAGGAAGTCCTAACCTCAGGACAGCTTGGCCAGCTACAAGTTATTTACGCCTGAATTTCATTTAAACCCAAGTTGAATAATATGGATATAGGAGTAAATGTTGTTTGTGTCGCTTAAATTATGTTTGCTACGTTCCTTCTTTTTATGTTATAACTTATGTATGATGGATTAGCTAGATGCGAGAGAGATATTATAGTGCACAGTGTTGCGCAAACACCTGTGCGTTCTCTGTTCCTTCACTCGCACTGTCTGATGGGATTTACCGACACGACCGAATCAACTCTAATAACAAAACGACATCACTTCGTAATCAATATGGCGAAGGCTTCAAGATGTCATAAGTAGCTTCGTTTGCACCATTGATGATGCTGGCCAATGGTGTAAATGAGACACCGGGAAAATATTGATGAAGTATTTTAAAGATTCTGAATATTATTCTGGCAAGCGGAAAGTCATCTCTTTACAGATACTTGACTGTATAGAAATCGAATCACATACTCCTTGATTTTGAGAGGATCCCGTGCGGAATACAAATGACCAGCTGCCCTGCGATCGATGACGCTAACGTTCGCCAAGCTAACATTCCAGGGACCGGCAAATCGTTGGCGGGAACATAAGCATTTCGAAGAAAAAATACTGGCTATCTACAACTTCATAGAGCCATATTTTGGAGTAATAATCTTACGGTGGTGTAGGATTGATGTAACGATGGTAATAATAGTACGGTAAGATTTGTGGTATTATTCATCTTGATGATATTTTATTGCTTTCTGGTATAAAAAATTTACATGGATAACGGCAAATGCCACGACCGACTTTTTGTAGGCCCAAACATAATATATGAAAAATATGATGGGACTGGTCAATTTATTTGAGTTGTTATTTACCGCTTTGCACCAAACCCATTATTGTTATTATTTTTTCTGTTTTTTACCCCTTTCTTCATAAAGAAATCAATATGTCCAACCTCACGAGGTACCATTGTAAGTAAACGTTTCCTAACATCATACAAAACTTAAATTATGATGAAACGGAGAAGCTGCTGAGATGAAGAAGATAAATAAAACTGCAATGTGTGGTTCCCAAAAAGTTTTCGGTTTCACACTGGTGTGACAGAGAGTTTAAGCACCCCATAAAATATAGTTAAGACTTCTAGATCCTTAGTTTTAAAATTTTTGATTCTTTCTTACGGCCGGTTGCACCAAATTTACGTTTTACGATTTCGTAAAAGTAACAATATAAATACGCAAGGATTACACCATAATCTAGTTTCAATTGTAGTTTTATTTTATGCTTTACGTTTAAAAAGGTTAAATGTACGGCGCGAATCATATACATATTTAAAAGTGAAACGACCCATTTTTAGGTATTTAGTTGATACTTTTTATGAAATCGTATAACGTAAAACTTGGTGCAACCGGCTGTTAGTTTTAAATTGTAGTTTTATATATACTCTTTATTGCATTGCATAAACACAAGAAAAAATAATTTTAATTCTAGTAGTGTTCCTAAGTTATAAACGGTCCATTAATGTTTTTTTTTGAACATCTTGCAGGAGGTGAGCTTACTGGTGCACTGCGGCAAGTCTCTCACAATTCTCACACTCAAAAATCTTTATTCAACATAGACCTTTACAGGCACTTATTGACGTCAAAAAAAAAACATAAAATCTTCAACTAAGAATCTAATTAACTAAATTATTCAATACTTGTATGTCTTAGATCAGTCTGAATGCTCTAAGTTGTATGTACACACACCCCAACCATTACAGATGACGTGTGCAAATACAAGTCAAACGAAAAAAAAAGGTTGACTCTACACCTGTTCGGAAATTGGAAGAGCTTTCTCGAGAAGAACAGGCAAGAAACTCGGAAGGTCTTGTATTTTTTTTTGTGTCCTCTTTTAAAATGCCAACATTACAATATTATATTTTACAAACATTTTTTTCTTAATAATATAGAAATGCTTGTCGGAGTAAGTGGAACAGTTACTTGAATGAAATTTATCCCATTATCACAAAGTGTTAACACCCTTTGAACGTCAATTATCACATTTATTGTCAATCCCAAGCAGTTCTATCTGTCATAAAATATAATCAGACACTTTATAATAGGTTTTTTTCATAAGTGCGACCTTGATAGTGTCTTTAAATTTGTTCAAGCTAAGTGCTTTAATATTATTTTAATATTATCAATCTCAAATGTAATATAATTCTATGTGTTACCTACCAAAGTTATAAATAAATCATAAAATAAAATAGTACAGAGGATATTGTTAGTTAGCATTTAGCAGTTAAAAATAGATGTTAGCTAACTTTGTCACAATATGTCCTCGGCACAGACCTACCCAAGAAGTGAGGCATAGTGTGGTTAAGTTACCTTCGTTTGTTGGTCGACTTCGACAATGTGACAGTTTTGTAGGTGAGAATGGCTGAATGCCTCAAGGTTCTTTTCACTCTTTGTGTTGTTGAAGCTTTATTGAGAGACTATAATCGTTTACACACTGAGACGTTAGAATTAATGAAAAGTTTCACGATAATATAAAGGCTTTGATCGACAATTTAATCATCGAAACGAAACGCAAATCGTATCATGCATGCACAATATATGCTTATCACTCATATCAAACCAAATGCAATATTTTCAAGGGCGTATCGTATCACGCTTGAACATTATATGCTTATCGCTGAAACCAAACTCAATTTTTTTAAAGGTGTATTGTATTACGCTTAATAATATATATAATAAACAGTATATGACTAGAATTGTTGAGTAGGTATTAACTAATCTATTTCTTGTGCTAGTTGTAAGTTTTCAAAAAAACTGTAACAGTTTGTGTGCCTTTCGTGATTGGTATATTTGAAACTACAGGACTTGTTCAAATGCCCTTGCCAAGTCTTGTAACATCCTCCATATTTTAACAAGCATAAATAATAATGTCGAAACACAGCCGTTTTATTGAAGCACGCTCACTTGAAAGTGCGCATGTTTACGACTCAGCAATAAAGTCGGCTTTTTGGAAACTCTTGCATCATCAATGGCATTAAGAAATTAATGACATCAAGCGTATATTTTTTTAGAAGGAGACTCATGGTCATCAAATTCGATTGTTGGTCGGTTGCAACTTGCTCTGTCAGTCCAAAGCAGTGGTTCTTAACCGGCGATTCGCGGACCACTGGTGGTCCCTGGAATCAGTCGAAATTGTTCGCGAAGCCATCAGAAAAATAATATTATAGATATAACGAAAAAACATTTAGTATAGTAAGTGAAATACTCCATATTGGTCGAGAGTTGGTGGAGAGGGCTTGACAGATATTTGTAAAATGGTGCTCCGGGAATAATTAATTCTTTCAAAGCTGTTTAGAGAGAAAGACGTTTTATTTTAAGTTATTCTGGTGTTTGCCTCGGTTCAAATTCTAATAGGCGTACTCGTAGTAACATAACTACATCGATGCGCATTGATATCAGATAAATCGCATCCGATGCGCGCATCGATGCCGGCATCGATGTCAAGTGAATGTCAATCTAACTAGTATCGTAGTATCACAGGATATGATGCGATAATTCATGTATCATGACTTGAAAATATAATCGAAACCATTTATTTATTTTTCAGGGTGATGACTGAAAATATTGAATGTTGGCAAAATTAATACCTACTCAAATAAGAAAAAAAATACTTATTTTAAATTTTTATTCAAAAATATTAACATTTGTAATTTTTTGGCCGAAAGTCGTGTACGACGGTCATTAAATATGTATCCAGTTTTGGAAAATAGTCTTTCACACGGAACAGATGTAATGACAATATTACACTTCGTGCGATATATTGTAGCCAAAACTGGATACATATTAGAATGTTGTTTCCACCATTCAGTAGGGTCATTCCATTTACCATTGATTTGTCGTGGCAATATTT
This sequence comes from Schoenobius gigantellus, assembly GCA_963935595.1. Classification (NCBI taxonomy): domain Eukaryota; kingdom Metazoa; phylum Arthropoda; class Insecta; order Lepidoptera; family Crambidae; genus Schoenobius; species Schoenobius gigantellus. Next base: position 6,611,079 of record OZ012553.1, read on the forward strand.
CGTCGTCTAAATAAAGCTGTAATTCACATATCAACTTGTCACAGACACAGGTGTGCCACAGGTGTGCCAGGAGTGCGTGTCTCTTTGAGCATTGTATCCAACTTATTGAAAACGCTTTTTGTTGTTGTATGTTCTACAATATTAAGTTGTAATGTTCGCTGCTCTGTAAATTTTGATTTATGCTTTGTAGCATGAGATCTTGACAGTATTTTTTTATTGATGCTTTATTGATGTCACTTTCGAAATCACCAATTTGAATCGACGATCTAATAAAGTGCACAATCCAAGCGTTTTACTATTTTCTATATTATGAAATCTTTTTTCCAATCCACTCTTCAGTTTGAGAAGGATATCCTGTGTAATACCGTCCAAGAACTCTTCATTCCGGAGAAGATTGTCACACACGTCAACCAGACAATTAGCAAGGACGATTGCTAGTCCGCCGGTTAAGTATTTCTCGCCACTTATAGTATTAGTCACTTCTTCAAAGGGTGAAAAGATCTGCACCAATTTGCCAAGTAACTGCCATTCTTCTTCTGGTATGACAGGCCAATCGCGACTAATAATCGCCATTGTAGCTTTGACTGCTTCAGCCACCTCTACTAGGCGTCTCAACATATAATATGTCTAGTTTGTCCATCTTGTTGGTACATCTTGAGACAGCCGTTTTGGATCCTTTACTCCTAAATGATTAGAAGCTTCTCGCATGCTTGAGTACTTCTTTTAAAGTGTGCTACAACTTTCTTCACTTTTTCTATGTATACTGTACGAGAAGAAGTGCATCCTGTACTATCAAATTAAGGGAGTGCGCAAAACAACCGTATTTGAATGGCGTTTCATATATTGCTAGCATTATCTGACACTGCAAAAACTATTTTGTTGGATAAATTCCATTCCTCGACTATGGCTCGCAATTCCTCGGCTAAATTACGACTTGTATGATTGCCAGGAAAACTTCTGCATTCCAATAAAATCGATCTAGAATTGAAATCTTTGGTTATGTAGTGGGCCGTCACGGCAATGAAACTTTCATTTATAGACAAAGTCGAACAAGAAATCGATTTTCTTTTTTCCTCCTGGGAGACTACTTTCGGAATATACGATTGAATCTTCCGTTGCCGTTTAGGTAAAGTAGAAGCTGACGAGGAATGAGCAGTGGTGGTTTCTTCAGGTGCGTTGCTTTTACTTGACGTCGTCAATGGTGATTGTCGTGTATAATGATAGGATTAAACGAACTTACCTTAAGTGAAGTTCAATCCATATTATATGAAGTATTTAATCCAAGACAACTATTGCAGTCCCGCCTTTTCCCGCCACACAATACGCGACATTTAGAGACACCACTAAAAATATGAAAGAAAAATACACCTGGTAACTCCACCGTCACCATAGCTCATTAGTTTAGAGTAGTAAGTAAATATAATTGGGTTAGTAATTCATTACTTCAAAAGGGAAGGGTGGGATACTCCTTGTCTTGGATTAAATACTTCATATAATATGGATTGAACTTCACTTAAGGTAAGTTCGTTTAATCCTATCATTATATTTATATTTAATCCAAGACAACTATTGTAGATGTTTAGTTTTTGATAAATTGGTATACAACTAACTATCAATATTCAATAACATTAAATATTTATTTTTATTTCATATATGTAGACAATGTTCACATATGAAGTTGTTAATAATTATAAATTTGATAACACATTCTTTATCAAACTTTCTTAGCTAAACAGTGTAATTCAAAATATTACTGAACATGTAAGAAAGAAGTCTTCCAGTCGGAACTGTATGCTCTGCACAGAGCAATAGAGATGGTCCAGAGAAGGAGAATAAGCTCAGCAACAGTATTGAGCGATTCCAGATCCTCTCTGGATATAATCGCTAATCCTAAAGCTGACAACCAGCTCGTGCAGAGGATACACGAAGACATAAGAAGCATCAGAAGGAATGGAGGGGAGGTGAGACTGTTCTGGCTGAGGGCACACGTGGGCACAGCGGGAAATGAAAGGGCGGATGAACTGGCCAAAACAGCGGCTCGGGCAGTAAACGGGACACCAGACTACGGCGAGGTTCCCGTGTCATACGTGAAGAGGAAAATAAGAGAGGAGTCGGTCCGAATATGGCAAGACCGTTACTCAACCTCGACCACAGGAGAGGTAACCAGGTGTTTCTTTCCGGATCAGGTCAAGGCATACGCCTGGGTCCGGAAGGAGAGACCTTCGCCCCTCCTAGTACAAGTCTTCACGGGGCACGGGGGCTTCGGAGAATATCTGCACCGATTCAGACTCAAGGATCACCCGCATTGTGAATGCGATCCTGCGGAGATTGAATCGGTGTGGCATCTGATCCTGGACTGTCCCAGGTTTGCCAGAGCTCGCTTTGAAATAGAAAATAAACTGGATGGGTTAATGTTAAAAAAGGACACCATCCATGCTCTGCTGCTGAACAATAAAACCAAAGACATCACCCTAAAGTTCCTGGAAGCAGTGGCAGAAGTGGCCATAAGAAGGAACAAGAATTGTACACCACCAGCACATGGAACTGAGGGAACTAGAGTAAACGCAGAGCCAAACAGAGTTCCCCGTGTGGCGCCAACAATAACGCGGGATCGCTGGTTGAGTGGCGGAGAAAGGGGGAAAATAGGCCTTATCAAAAGGGGTGTGGCGGTCTTCATGGATAGCCCAAGAGAGAGGATTGGCATCAGTTTTTGCATGTCAGGAACGAGGAAGCACGTAGCCATATCACCAGGCTTAGCAGTACTGCTCAAAGGCAGCACCACCAAGGCGACCATCAAGAAAAAAGTTTTTGATGCAATGCCGGAGATAATGCTTGCCGAACAAAAATGCAGGATCGTGCATGCCAGAAATAAGTCCATCCTACTCTTAAACTGGGACATGGACGATAAGACGCCCTTCATAAAAGCTGGGGAATTGCTGTCATGCTTTGATGGAGACCCGAGAGTCATCAGCGTGGACGTCATGAAGGTGGGCTTCGAGAAAGGGAACGTGTCGGATTACACTCCTTTGCTGGAGTCCGCCCGAAAACACGAAATAATAGTGTACGAAGGAAGAGGCGAAAACCTCGATTTTTTACTCAAACATCGAGAGCAGACTCCACGCGACGACCAGATGGAATGCGGCTCAGCAAGGGCTCAAAGGCGGCATGAGGAGGCGGTGCAGGAGGAACATGAAAGGGGACGCCTCCAATCTCAAAGGCCATCCCCGACAGACGACCTCGTCAGGGGAATATGTGCCGCCCTGGGCCACGTCCATCCTCGGAGGCTAGGGTGCGTGACAGCAAAGAACACGGACCCCAAAAATAAGACACCCTCCCTACATAAAACCACAAAGTCCACACTAGCTGATATGGGTAGGGTGAGACCGCCGCCAAGACTAACATCAGACCGAGACGGAGACGACCTAGTCAACGCCTACCTGGAGTATGTGGAGACACTACGGGCGACGTTACAGGTAAAACACACCACCCGCAGCAGGATAATTGAAACATTTCAAGCAAACGCCCGAGTGTTGCTGCGAGAGCTTCTAGACGGGGCGAGGGCTGTGGTCTACGACAACAACTCCGGGACGGTGCTGGCGGGGAATCACCCCATAACTGAGGGACAGATGGCGGCGTACAGTGGCACGTCGGGAATGGTGCTGGTGGATCAAGAAGCGACAGAACAAAGAGGAGCCCTCACATTCTATGCACCAGTCGATGACCCAATAGTGGTGATCGCTAAGTGCACTCGCTTCATGCTGGAGAACCGGATTCTGGAAACGGCGAAAAACGTAACTGGAACCTGGATCTCAGAGCCATGGGGTAAGTTGGCAATCAGGTGGGTGGACGGGGTGCCGGGGTGTGGGAAGACCACATGGCTCCTTAAGAACTTCCAAATTAAGGAAGACTTGATCATCACCAGCACACTCGAAACGGCAAAGGAACTGTCGGACGAAGTGACGAGTCGTCTAGGGGCGGTCGCAAAGGGGAAAATAAGAACAATTGCCTCGGTCCTGATCAATGGGGCGAGAGCTTCAAAACGCCTTTTGGTAGATGAGGCTCTCCTGGTCCATTTTGGAGCCATAGTTATGGCATCAAGGCTGACCGGGGCAAAGGAACTGGTTCTCATGGCTGATAGTAACCAAATCCCCTTCATCGACAGAAACGACCTATTCGAAATGCGTTACGAAAGTCCTGCCGCCATTACGTCCATTACCGAAAAGCTCCTCTGTACACACCGAAGCCCGATGGATGTGGTGTACGCCCTCCAAGATATTTATGAGGGTATTTACACATCTCGGCAACTACTGAGGTCCTTAACATGCGGAATGGCTTCGGGAGCGAGACTAAGAAAGTGCGACCCCAATACTCTCTTCCTGACCTTCACTCAAGATGAGAAAGAAGTGCACAAGAGGGATGGATTTGGCACTGGAGTTAAGTCTAGGCTGCTCACGATCCATGAAGCTCAGGGGCTAACGTACGACCACGTGGTTGTGCTCAGAGGAGCGGAACCAAAGAATCCAGTTCACGACAGCGTTCCTCATGCGGTGGTCGCCATAACAAGGCACACGGTGACCTGCACCTATTACTACCGGGAGCTGAAGGAGGATGACGCCATTAGACGCCTCGTTGCCTTTTCTAGCACGGCAACGGATCATGAGGTCGTCGATTACAATGAAAAAATGGCTGTCAGAGCTCAGATATGCGCAGCGACTTAGATGCGGAAACGAACCACCTCACACCGAATCCCTCTTGCGGTAGTCCCTCTAGCATTAACCTGGGCTAAGAAATAAGTTAAAAATAAAAAAAAACATATGGACATAGTTAAGTTAATAGTTAAGAACACGTATAAAAATATCGAATATGTACAGCCGGCTCCGAGAGTGGATAGCAATCTTTTAGCAAATTTGGTGCCATGTCACACCAACTTCATTTATTTAGTATGGTTACACCTATATTTCATTGTTAATGGTTGGTGTGACATGGAACTAAAATGTTTGTCTACTTTTTGAGCCGGCTGTACAAACAAAATTAATAATAATAAAAATACAACATATATAATATATTTTAATGTTAAAATATAATGTAATATATAATTAATGTATGTTAAAACATAATATAAATAATAACAAAAATCTGTAATATGTAAAGTATACAATGTAATAGGAATATAATAGGTATGTATGAGCATAAATATATATATGATGTATAAGCGTGTGTGTATTATATATAAACATGTAGGATAGTTACACTTTAGGTGATGCGCAACTCACCCTAGATATAGAGTAGAGTAGTCGGACTTATTAAGTTTAAAAAAGAAAAAGATCAAAACGAAAATACAGCCTTAAAAGGGCACGGACCACGAGTCTGTGGTGATATAATTATATTAAATAAAAAAAAAAAAAAAAAAAAAGAACATGTAAGAAATCAAGAACAACCAGCCGTGGCAAAAAGGTTTGCCAATCTAATTGGGATGGTATGTTATAATATTTAGCAAATGTCGATAATATATTAGATCATCCAATAGTGGGCATTGGCGATTTGTCACCCAATGTGTAATCTAACTCTTTGTAAGTTTCGGTCTCCTTTCCTGATTGAAATCTAATGGGATTTCATAGTACAGTATAGAGACTCAATTAATTTTGCCTTAGTGAAATATTTGTACAGAAGTTAATAATGAATATCAAATACATTAAAAATAATTTAGCCTTAGCCTGTTCCACAAACAGACTACATAATCGCCACACGAAAATGTTATAGAAATCAATCATTTACCTTTATAGGTATCTATTTGTACTTTGGACTGTCCCACAGACAGAGTACATAATCGCCACGCGAAAATGTTATAGAAATCAATCATTTACCTTTATAGGTACCTATTTGTTCTTTGGACTGTCCCACGGACAGAGTACATAATCGCCACGCGAAAATGTAGAATTAACAATTCCTTAAAATCATTCATATGCCTGGATATTTGGCCTTTAACTTGTCCCACGGACCGAGTACCTATATATCGCCACGCGAAAATGTAGAATTAACGATTGCCTAAAAGCATTAATGTGCTTTGATAGATATATGTCCTTTAGCCAGTCCCACGCACAGCGTATATAATCGCCACGCGAGAATGTAAAATAGTGATTTACTGAAAATGTTTATTCGCCTTTAGAATATTATCAACAGTTAATCCTGCCCTATATACATGATAATTTGAAGCATATTGTTTGGAGGATTATGAGTAAATAGAATATTTATATGAAAGATGAATAATTAAATTAACTTTCAAGCAATAACAAAGTTCTCAGAAGTAAAATATCTGGAATACTATTTACATAGAGAAGAGACAACTTGCTTGCTTGCTTGTGTCGCTGTCATAGAAATCTCTTAAAATAGCCATCTTAGTTTGTGAAAACATTAATTAATACATAAATAATTATGTGTGTATAGGATTTATAACTTTTTGGGCAGTGGTTTTGCTAATAATAGCAGTTTTTAATGTCAGTTTTTTCAATATCAGGTTTCTAGATGTCCCATGCTTAAGGAAATATAAAACTATGGCAGGATTGCATATGCCATATTCCATTGTGCTGGCATACATTGGGATTTCCAGACATAGTTTATTAACTCGTTCGTTTTATCCATTTTTTAATTTAATTATCTGACCCTATTTTATTGTCTATAGTTAGATAATTAGTGAAAGAGCTGAGCAGTGAAAATGTCATGATTGATGTGATGCTCCTGCTTTAAAAATAGATAGAAATTTATGATTTGAAAAAACTTTTGGTAGGTACCTACCTACATTGGATAGATTAGAAACATTAATTATTTCTTTGAAGTAAGCCTGAGTGGTAATGGTCTAACCTGAGAATACTTAGATTCCTTAAGCTCTGTCAGTTATAACTCTGCAGAAATTCCAGAATCAAAGAAAATGAGTTTCTTCTCCTTTTATAAAAATATTAATCCTATGGTATGTACATTTGAAGCATAAGAGTATGCCGTGATTTAATGCATATTATAAAATATATATTATTTATCATTTAGTCATATATTATTTATTGAAATGCGTTACAAATAATTCAATGCATGACAAATCTTAAAATTACATTATGTCCTGCGACAGTTTCCAACTTACATCTGAATTGAGACTGCAAGATTCAAAATCAGCTTAATATTTCTTATCTTAAAATTTTATATATTATAAAGCAAAAATCAGATGCCGCTATCACACCACTTCCAAATGTTTAGCAAGATAATTTGGATTGAAATTAAACTGAGCTTTTTCTGTATGTATTGAAAGTGTGGTGTTATCTATTTGTAATAAAATATCACATCTACTTCACCACTCGGTCAGCAAAACATCTTAATGCATAATTATGTATCTAACAGTTCTAAGAAATTGATACTGTCTTCCTATTTTCCTATAACCATATATATTATAAGTACCTTTTAATTACTGTCAGTTGATAAAACACCTGAGAAAATTTCTAAAGAAAATGTTTACTGCTCCATATCGCAGAAGCATTTTATAATACTTTTCTTATTAAGCATGTTGTAATTGCCCCCCAAACGTTTAAAGCTATAAACTTATATCTATCTGAGCTCTTAGTGTAAAACAATTCCACAAGAAACTGCCATACATAGTGAAACTAAACTACTTAGCATTTGAGCAAAATTGCAAACCATGCAGTGGTCTAGTTTAATAAATTTATTTATAAGTGATGATGACAATAGTATGATACATTTCCTTTCTGTTGGACTTAATCTTTAAGGTCATATCTAAGGAATATATTTTAAAACCTAGAAATTATGTCACATTGAATAAAATTATCAAAAAACTTATCTTTATTAAAAAAAAAACTTAGGTGTTGTAAAACATTATAACTAAAATTTATTAATATTTTAATCAAGTCATCTGAACATTTAATATAATTTAAAAATTTTTTTTTTTTTAAATCCTCTAATTTAAATTGCGACATATGGTAAATGCTTATGGTACTATTTTAACCCACATGGTAAGCTATTGTATTCATACAATTAGTCAAACATAAAAATTTACTAGGTATTTCCTTAGTTATTAATAATTTGGATGTAAATAGTATGCATTAATTCAACTAAATCTATACCATGAAATCTCCATTAAAAAGTGTCAATTTTCAATAAACTTATTATCATTATTTTAATTTAAAATAAATCTATGGAACCATCCTTTTTTTAGGAATTGCAAAACTCTAGAAAACATTGCACAGGGACAAGCATTTCTGCTATCCAGTTGTTAATTTCTTTGTTCAATTTATCCATTTCACAATATTTATTAATAATAATAATAATTAACTCTTTATTGCACAATTAATACAAGTTTTAGTCGGTAATATTTAAATAAAAACTGCAGATTGCGTGTTGATAATATAATAGAAATTCATATATATAAGATAATAATAAAATGTCACATAAAAGGAACTATCAAAATACAACCATGTGTCAAAAGTAAGACTAGCCAGGGTGTTGTATATTAAAAACTATAATTACAAAAAAAAAGGTTTGGTCTTACACCTCCCCGTAATATCAACACCCTGTACATGTGTATTTTATATACTCCAACGCATTAAAATTAACAAAGCACACTATACAAATAATAATTATCACGAAACTTTAACATTACAGAAACTACACTAGACCTAAACACTTAACACATTTTAAATGCTTTATATTAGGTAAAGGTTTGGTAAGGGCATCAGCGACCATACAGCCAGTAGGTATGTATTTAAAAATAATTTCATTACTGTTGATGGAATGCCGTATGAAATGATACCTTACGTCAATATGTTTGGTACGAGAATGGTGAGTATTATTTGTAGTAAGTTTAAGTGCACTTTGATTGTCGCAATGAATGGTGATTGGGTTGATATTACCAAATATTTCTGTGACTAACGACTTGAGATATATAGCCTCTTTAGTAGCATCACTAAGAGCCATATATTCAGCCTCTGTGGTTGATAGTGCGACTGTGCGTTGCTTTCTAGACTCCCAGGATATAGCAGAGCCACATGAAATAAATACATATCCGGTATACGACCTACGGTCAATTGGATTTGATCCGTAATCTGCATCGGCATAACCTATAATGTCATCATCACTGGACAGAGAGTACTTGAGCTTTTTATCCTTAGTAGCCTTTAAGTACCTTAATACACGTTTAGCAGCTCTCCAATGCACCTCCCCGTAATGTGCATTGAATTGGCTTAAAGACGATATTGCATGAGCTAGATCAGGTCTTGTGCCAATGGAGATGTACATTAAAGACCCTACAAGCTGCTGATATGGTAAGTCTGGTGCCTCCTTATCTTTTTCGGGCAAAGTCAGTTTTTGACCTGGCTCTAAAGGTGTAGAAACTGGTATCGCATTAGTGAGGTTAAATTTTTCTACCAACTTTTCAATATACTTGGTTTGGTCTAGACTAATGCTGCCATCTTCATGTTTTGTAACTCTCATTCCCAAGCAATCCTTGACAGGTCCTAAATCTTTTACAGTAAAATACTGTTTCAGTCCTGTCTTAAACAACTCTTTCATATTACTACAATTACAAGCAATAAAAAAATCATCAACAAAAACAGCCACTACAAGGAGTTTATCGCATTCTTTCTTAAAATATATGCAATGTTCCGTTTCTGCACGAGTCAGAGACAACTTCTCCATGGCTTCGCAGACTTTTTTATTCCATTGCCTTGGTGCTTGTTTAAGACCATAGAGTGCTTTTTGAGTAGGCACACGTTTTTACTCTCTTTGACAAAACCTTCGGGTTGCTCCATATAGATTTCTTCCTCTAGGTTACCATTGAGAAAAGCTGTTTCCACAACTAAGTGGTCTATCTGCATCTCTAGCTTTACAGCATATGCTAAAAGAAGTCGAATGGATGACAACCTGGCCACTGGAGAAAAAGTTTCTCCGTAATCGACACCATGCACTTGAGTGAAACCTTTTGCTACAAGCCTAGCTTTATATTTAACAATTTCACCGCTGGTATTTCTCTTTGTTTTATAGACCCATTTACATTTTATTGGTTTCCGATCATTAGGTCGGTCCACTAAAATCCAGGTGCCATGAGATATTAATGAATTGTATTCGTTATTCATGGCATTTCGCCAGTCTTCACTGTGCGCGTCTTCTAACGCTTGTTTATAGGTCTCTGGCTCAAAGTCAGGAGATACAAGATAAGCACCCGCTTCATATCTTACTGGAGAACGATGTTCCCGACGAGGATAGCGGTGTTGCTCACTGTCACTGACTTGTGGCTCTGGATTTGCACTAGAAGTGGGTTCAGTAGATTGAGTCATAATATGCGTTTCACAATTAGGAGACGGAGAAAATGAAGACGAAGTACTAGGAGTATCATCGTTAGAATCACAGGTTTCTATAGGAATAGAATCAGAAACAGCTGGATGAACCTCTATTGTTGTCACTGACGGTTCATCTATGTTGTTTGATGATTTCATCAACTCACAGTCTTCATATTTTTTATCCTCTATGAACATCACGTCTCTCGCTAAAATTATCTTTCTAGGATTCTGAGGATCAACTAACCGATATCCTTTGCAATTTTGAGAATATCCTACGAAGATGCATTCTTGTGTTTTGGATTCTAGCTTAGTACGCTTTTCTTTCGGTACTAGTGCATGAGCAGTACATCCAAATACACGTAAATGAGAAAGATTGATTTGTTTTCCAGACCAAACTTCCTCGGGTATTCTGTTACTTAAGCCCTGAGTAGGTAGATGGTTTTTTAAATATATCGCTGTACTAACAGCTTCACCCCAGTAGGCTTTAGGGAGATTTGCATCTTCAAGCATTGATCTTGCTTTTTCAATGACAGTTCTATTTACCCTTTCTGCTAAGCCATTTTGCTGAGGGTTATAAGGTACTGTCACTTGGTGAATAATACCATTCTCTTTGAGAAATGTTGACATTTTGCTATTTACATATTCGGTGCCATTGTCAGATTTAATCGCTTTTATTTTTAACCCTGTTTGATTTTCAACAAGATGCTTAAATTCGACGAACTTTGTGAATACTTCGCTTTTATTTTTTAATAAGTACCCAAAAGTTTTTCGTGAGAAGTCATCTGTAAAAGTTAGTAGATACAAAGATCCACCCCATGAATGCGTACTCATTGGTCCGCACAGGTCCGTGTGTATCAACTCTAATTTGCTATTACACCTACTCCTAGAGTTTTTAAACGGCCTTTTTGACAGTTTGCCTTTTAGACAAGGGACACAGATTTGATTAAATCTGTCAGTATAATAGACACCTATGCGACGTTTCTTTAATATATCCATCGCTTTTGTATTCAAATGACCTAACCGCCTATGCCATATTGATACGGAAATGTCATTTTGTGCAACGTATGCTTGGCATGGAGAGGAGTCTAGCTTATACATACCTGCAAAGTTTGTGCCGGTAGCCAATATAGTGCCAGACATGTAACACTCATCCTTTTTATAAATAGCAGCACCATCAGAATTAAAGAGAACTAAAAATCCTTTTTTAACTAAATCCCTAACTGATAGTAAATTAGTCGATAATTTAGGTACATATAAAACATTACTTATTTTTATTACACTATTAGCTATATTTACAAGAACAGAGCCTTTACCTTCGCTATATACAACTTCTTTATTTGCAACAGTAATTGGCTTACGGAGAGGTGTGAAGTCCACAAACCAATCCTTATAACAACTCATGTGACTAGTAGCTCCAGAGTCAATGTACCAATCCTGGGATAAAGAAGGGGAATGATGGCCTGTAAATGAATGAAAAGATGATAAAAGTGTAAAATCTGAACTATAATTAGCTATGGAATCGCCGATGCCCTTATTTTTCTTTTTATTATCAAAATAACGCTTCCTGCACTTAGAAACGTGATGACCAGCTTTCTTGCAGTAGGTACACGATACATTCATCCTTGATGAAGTTGCGAGAACGTTATTGTTGACCGTGCTATTTGTTCGACGTTGATCTTCCTTTAAAAGTGTTGTTGCCACAAAATCCGACGTGATGGTAGCGCCAGAGTGTTCGATTGCCATTACCATAGGGAGATATTCTTCAGTGAGTCCAGCTAACATTACTACACCCACAAACTCGTCCTCGATAGGTTTTCCAATTGCAGTGAGTTTCAGCTGCGTGTCACGTATGTCATTGACATATGATTCTAAATTAGGATAGGATTCGAGTTTAGAGTTAAACATCTTCTGAAGTAATGCCAGACGTCTACTAAGACTGCTATCTGCGTACTCTTTTTGTAAAGCTTTCCAGATTTGCTCGGCAGTGTCGCAGCTTATCACAATTGGATATACACTTTCAGAAATATTTAGGCAAATTTTAGACCTTGCTCGTTGATCGCGGCGTTTGAACTCTTCTGGTGTCAAATTTCCAGCACACGATTCAGGTTGAGCGACGAGGTCCCACAGTTCAGCGTCGATGAGAGTCATCTTCATGGCAAAACTCCAGGTATTGTAGTTTGCTCTGCCGTTTAATTTAGATATGGAGTTCTGGTGACTTACGGTCATTATCGGGGCACGGGGTACTGAATTTTCCATTATTTTAGCTTTATATCATCAACTTGAAGCACATAAGCCCATAACCTTTTAGTCGGTAATATTTAAATAAAAACTGCAGATTGCGTGTTGATAATATAATAGAAATTCATATATATAAGATAATAATAAAATGTCACATAAAAGGAACTATCAAAATACAACCATGTGTCAAAAGTAAGACTAGCCAGGGTGTTGTATATTAAAAACTATAATTACAAAAAAAGGTTTGGTCATTTGGTAAAGGCTTATGGTACTATTTTAACCCACATGGTAAGCTATTGTATTCATACAATTAGTCAAACATAAAAATTTACTAGGTATTTCCTTAGTTAGTCGCGCCCGAGCTGTCAAAGCGAGTGCGCGCATCCCTGCTTTTGTGTAGTGTCGATTTCGTTCAAATTGGCGTTACTTTGTTGTTGTTTTATTGAGTTGTGTTCTATTGTTGTTTTCGTTCTTTGTATTGTTGTCTCGTATCTTATAATTTGTGTGTTTGAAGTCAAAACACAAATTATTCCGTTCTTAACTTTTTGATTTTGGTGTGATAGATTAGTTCTTTTTATTTTATTGTTGTTTTACCGGTGTGTGGGGCGTTGCCCCGGCATCAGTATATTTTAGTTTATTTGTCCGTTTAATTCGTTATCTAGTATTATTTTGTTAGTGTCGTTGCTTGTATAGAGGTTAAGCTTGTTATTTTAAGGTTATCTAAGTATAGGTTAGTTATTTTTTTTAGTTGTTTTTCTTTTTTGTTGAAGGCAAAGGGTGCTGAATCCATACAGCCAAATCTTTGGATGGGATTTTTTTTTTTTTTTTTTTTTAAGTAAGTGTCTGCTTTCCGCGGGTCCGGGGATTTGGCCCAATCATTATTTTGTCAGGCTGAAGATAGATTTCTGCTCTGTTTTCGCCAACAGAATCTTTGCTGGGCTGGGCCCACGATTGGACCATGTCCGACTCGGACATCATGTCCGAGACGGACGGGGCAGATGAAATGGGGTCTGTTAAGACTCCGGTCTTAAGCGCGAAGAAAAGCCGCTCGCCGGTCAATGGAGGTGCATCAAAGGCAGCTGATGAGGTGGTGTCTCCGGTTTTGTCGCTGTCTAACATCGTAGGGGCAGCGCCCCGTCGGAGCTGCGATAGCGCGGAGAGATCTCGTCCCACCTATAGGGACGTTAATAGTGGGAAACCGGGACTGTCGCAGGCGGATCTTCCGCCACCACGGGCTGGTGGAAGGAAGAGGCCAAGCTATAGCCGCTTTTTCCAGGATCCTTTAGTCACGGACCTGGAAATAACCACTGAGGCGGAAGAAGTCGTAACGGCGCCGTACGCTCCCAAGGTCGCACGAACGAAAAGGGGCAGAGGAGGCCTAGTGCATGGTGTTGGGCTCTCCCAGGCTAGGCGGGAGCTTCAACTACTGGAGGCCGACACTGAGTCGGAGTCTGACCAGGAGTCAATGGTTGCAGAGGCTCCCAAAACAAATAAAAAGGGGAAAGGGAAGCGCTCGCCTGAGCCAACCGCTGAGCTCCTTTGCGGCAAGGCTGAGGAGAATGCAAAGGCGCTGTTGGGGGTAGCACGCAAGTCCCGCAATCTTAAAGGGACTTACGTCAAAGAAATTAAAGACGCCTCCGACTCCCTTGTAGAGATTGTCCGGACTTTGGCGTCCAGGAACACCTCGGAGGAGGTTCGTCGGCTTCAAGCCGACAACAAGCGTCTCCGGGGTCAATTGGACGCCCTAATGGGGGAGATGAAGGCCCTCCGTCGGGACTTCTCCGAGCGGAGGGCGGAACGCCCGAGGGGCCGCCGCGTTGTAGTGACCCCACCCCCCGAAATTATAGAGAATGCTGAGTCGGAGGCTATTGCCGAGGAGGAAGTGGAGGTCCCGCAGGTGGTGCTGCCAGAGGCCAGGCCGGTTGAAGCCGCACCAGCTGGGGGGATTTCCAGGGGAGAGTTCCTGGAAAGTATGGAGTTCCTCCAGCGGGAGCTATTAGCCCAAGTTGGCTTTATGGTTTCGGCGCGCCTCGAAGGCCTTGAAGTGGACGGGCGTCTGATGCCGGCTCAGGCTCGGAGGCCGCCGCTAGCGGCGGACTGTGTAAGACAGCCGCAGCCGCAGCCGCCATCTCAGCGGCAACGGGCGGCAAATATTGTGTCAGCCAATACTACTCTTGCCCCGCCGGCCAATATGCCGAAGGAAGCTAGAGTGGTAAAGAAGTCAGCAGCGGTCCCCTCAACATCCGGGGCCGCCACAACCGCGGCAAACGTAGAAACGGTCCAGGATCCCTGGACCGTTGTCGTCAGGCGAGGCCGGAAGAAGCCGGCAGCGGAAGTGCCCAAGAAGGCTATCGAGACGCAGAAAGTGCCAAAATTACCAAAAGCACCACGATCTTTGGCGGTAGTCGTAGCTCTTAAGCCGGAGGCGGTGGCAAAGGGTCTCACATACGGTGAGGCGATTGCCAAGGCCAAGGCCTCAGTCAGCCTCGGGGCCCTAGGTATAGGGCCTGCAAAGTTTAGGACGGGGATAACCGGGGCTCGAATAATCGAGCTCCCGAAAGAAACATCCCCGTCCCAGGCGGACACACTAGCCGCCAAGCTGGGGGAGGCACTAGGAGACACGGCGAAAGTGTCGCGTCCCGTCAAGACGGCGGATATCCGGGTCATCGGCATCGACGACTCGGTGTCCGCTGAGGAATTATGCCAGATCCTGGCACGGGCCGGCAATTGCCCAGCCCAACACATAAAGGTGGGCCGCGTGCATACGGGGGTACGAGGTGTCGGGGCGGCCTTCGCCTCGGTGCCTGTGGAGGCGGCGAGGCGCCTGGCGGATGCTGGTCGGCTCGAAGTTGGATGGAGTTCTGCCTCCATCCAACTCCTGGAGCAAAAGCCCATGCGGTGCTTCCGCTGCATGGGCCTGGGGCACCCCATCCAACGGTGCCCCTCTGCCAAGGACCGCAGCGGATTATGTTTCCGCTGCGGTTCCGACGGGCATAAGGCGGTGGACTGCATGGCGGCGTTAAATTGCGCCGTCTGTGCAGACGCCAAGAGGCCGGCCAGCCACCGTATGGGGGGTATGAATTGTAGCCCCCCGGCGGTCAGGGGCCGCTTGGCCCCGGTAAATGTGATTGTGGCTCCAAGGAACCCGTCAACATTGGTACCCTCGGAACCACAGCCAGCACCGGCCGCACCCGCGGTCCAGGAGGAGCCCATGGAGACCACCAATGCCTAGTGGTCCCATCAAGCTCCTCCAAGCAAACATTAACCACTGCGCCGCGGCACAGGACCTCATGTGTCAGACCGCGGCGGAGTGGAGAGTGAGTTTGGCGATTGTGTCGGAGCCCTACTACGTTCCGCCACAATCGTCAAATTGGTTGGTGGCGGCGGATGGTTCCGCCGCCTTGATGCGGGTGGCGCGTCGCACAGCCCCCTCTCTCGTTCTTAGAGAAAGGGGCACTGGCTTCGTTGCCGCCATGTGGGGTGGAGTTGTGGTCATTTCGACCTACTTCTCCCCCAATCGCAGCCGGGCTGACTTCCGAGTCTTCCTGGCTGCGTTAGAGGGGGTCGTCCGCAGGACGGCCCCGGTACCGGTGCTAGTTGCGGGAGACTTCAATGCGTGGTCAACCGCATGGGGGTCCTCCCGCACCAATGCGAGGGGTGGAGATCTGGAGTCCTGGGTTCTGTCCCTCGGGCTCCAGATCTTGAATAGGGGCTCCACCCCTACCTGCGTCCGGGTGCAGGGCACGTCGGTGGTGGACGTGTCCTTTGCTACCCCCTCACTCGCCAGTCGAATCAATGACTGGCGAGTTGAGGAAGATGTGGAGACCCTGTCGGACCACCTTTATATCCGATATGAGGTCTCCACGGCATCCCAAGGGGCCCTGAACCGCAGGGGCTCCGCGGTGAGCGCCTTCCCTCGATGGGCGCTCACCAAGCTCCGCCCAGATGTGGCGGAGGAGGCGGCGATGGTGAGGGCGTGGGCAGAAGTGCCGCCCCACATCGCCGGGGATGCTAACGGCATGGCGGATCTCTTCGCGGACGACATGAAAGTCGTCTGCCAAGCCGCCATGCCGAGGGCGCAGGCTTGCCCCGAAAGGGGACAGGTGTACTGGTGGACGCAGGAGATTGCGGATCTGCGTACCACCAGTATGAGGGCCAGGCGCGCCTACGTGCGTTGTCGTAGGCGCGCCAGAACTACACCCGACGAGGAAGCGGAACTTCGTCGGGTGTATGCGGCAGCCAAGAAGGCCCTGCGGAATGAAATCTGCAGGGCCAAGGAGGAGTCCAGGGAGCAATTTATACGGCTCCTGGACGATGATCCGTGGGGGCGTCCGTACCGGATGGTGAGGGGGAAGTTTAAAGCTTCCGCTCCCCCTACTTCCGCTATGGACAGAGGGCTGCTGGATCGGGTTTTGGGGACTCTGTTTCCTGATCCCGGTCCGTTCCAGCCCCCCAGAATGGTCCCCCCGGACACTCCTCCGGTGGAAGTGGCTGCCGCCATCCCTCCCGTGTCGAACGTGGAATTCGACATGGTGAGGGAACGGTTTCGGCGCAAAAAAAAGGCGCCGGGACCGGACGGTGTCCCAAGCAGGGTTCTGACCCTCGCCCTGGGACACCTTGAGGAGCGGTTCCGGGCGGTGCTAGATTTAAGCATCGCCTCGGGCCGCTTCCCCAGTCGTTGGAAAGCGGGCAGGCTCTGCCTGTTAAGGAAGGAGAGCCGCCCCGCGGATTCCCCGACTGGGTATCGGCCGGTGGTGCTGCTCGACGAGGCCGGGAAGTTCCTGGAGAAAATCCTGGCTTCCCGCATCGTCGAGCACTTAGAGGACCGGGGGCCGGACTTGGCTGACAACCAGTTCGGCTTTCGCACCGGCCGGTCCACGATGGACGCGGTGGCCCACCTCAAGGGGTGGACTGAGGAGGCCACAGCTCGTGGGGAGACTGTTGTTGCGGTGTCTCTTGACATCCGCAACGCTTTCAACAGCCTGCCCCACGAGTGCATAAAGGAGGCACTCCGCTTCCACCGTTTGCCTCCGTACCTCCGCGCCCTCGTGGAGGATTACTTGCAAGGCAGGTCCATCCTCTACGAGGGTCCGGATGGGCGCGTCCATACGTGGGCAATGGCGGCAGGTGTACCCCAGGGTTCCGTACTAGGTCCTCTACTATGGAACCTGGGGTACAATTGGGTCCTGCGAGGCGACCTTCTTCCACGAATGAAGGTCGTCTGCTTCGCCGACGACACACTCGTCGCGGCGAGAGCTAAAACGGGGGAGGAGGCGGCCCACCTTGCGTCGGTCGGCACCTCTTTGGTTGTCCGACGCATCCGCCTCCTGGGTTTGGATGTGGCCCTTGAAAAAACGAGGGCCATGAGTTTCCACGCCCCCCGTCGCAGGATCCCACCGGGGCTCCGAGTCCGAGTGGAGGGAGTTCATATACCGGTCGAGGCGCATCTCAAGTACCTCGGCTTGGTTCTGGACCCCCGATGGAGTTTCGAGGAGCATTTTAAGCTCCTCGCTCCACGGCTGTGTGCCGCCGCAGCCGCACTTGGACGGGTCCTCCCTAATGTGGGAGGCCCAGGATCGGCGTGCCGTCGGCTCTATCACGGGGTGATAAGGTCGATGGCACTATACGGAGCCCCGGTATGGGCGGCGTGCCTCTCCCTCCGTACGGTGGCCCTGCTGCGACGTCCGCAGAGGGTCATAGCAACCCGGGCCGTGCGAGCTTATCGCACGGTCAGCCACGGCGCGGCCTGCGTTCTTGCGGGTCAAACGCCGTGGGATGTCGATGCACGCGTCCATTCGGAGGTGTATCGGCATCGGGTTGCTGTTCGAGAACGGGGGGGTCGATCCGCTCCACAGGAGGTGGAGCGGGTTCGTACCCTGGCTCTGCGCCAGTGGGGTGAGGCACTCGCCTCCCCAGCTGCCGGCCACCGGACGATCGAGGCAATTCGTCCGGTGTTGGAGGAGTGGGTTGGGCGCCGGCAGGGCAGCCTCACATTCCGCATGGTGCAGGTACTGACCGGGCATGGCTGCTTCGGTCACTACCTGCACCGGGTCGCCCGTCGGGAGGAAACGCCGCAGTGTCATCACTGCGACGCTCCCGATGACACTGCCGAGCACACACTATTGGTGTGCCCGGCTTGGCGACGCCAGCGCAGCGAACTCAACGCTGCGCTGGGAGGTGCAAACCTCTCGCTGCCGAGCATGGTCGTGGCCATGCTCCGCGGCGAGGCGGAATGGGGGGCTGTCGCCTCCTTCTGCGAGGATGTCATCTCGCAGAAGGAGGCCGCGGAGAGGGAGCGGGAGGCAGATCCTCAAGCCGCTCCCATCCGCCGCAGACGGATAGGCAGGCGAAGGCGGGCATTCGCACAAGCGATGCCCGTCTAGTGACCCTGCCGTGGAGGCCTGCGTGCATGGTTGGCCCCGTGCACGCCGCCGTAAGGCCCTCCGTCTGGGGATTGCCCTGGTGTTCTCGGGCAATCCCCCCTTGGCGATAGCCCGACCAGTTGGTCGGGCTTGCCCGGGCGCGTGGGTAGTGGAGTCGCAGTGTGGACCTTACCTAGCGCGCCCAAGAGGGCACGGAGAACACCGGGGGGTTTTAGTGGGTAGGCCTGGCACTCTGCCGGGAGAGCCCCACACACGCTCGCCGTCTAGCCAACGGCGGGTACGGTGCGGTTACGCATTTCCCCCCGAGAAAAAAAAAAAAAAAAAAAAAAAAGGTATTTCCTTAGTTATTAATAATTTGGATGTAAATAGTATGCATTAATTCAACCAAATCTATACCATGAAATCTCCATTAAAAAGTGTCAATTTTCAATAAACTTATTATCATTATTTTAATTTAAAATAAATCTATGGAACCATCCTTTTTTTAGGAATTGCAAAACTCTAGAAAACATTGCACAGGGACAAGCATTTCTGCTATCCAGTTGTTAATTTGTTTGTTCAATTTATCCATTTCACAATATTTATTATTAATAATAATAATAATAATTAACTCTTTATTGCACAAATAATACAAGTAACAAAAGAAACAAACTTAAAAAAGAAGAAATGTACAAGTAGGCGGCCTTATTCCTATAAAGCAATCTCTTCCAGGCAACCTTAAGACTGGAAAATGGGAAAGGGATAATCAAGGGGAAGGGTGCAGAAATAGGAATAAAAAAAAACCGATTGTGTCATAGGGAAGGAAATTACATAACAATAAGCGGCTAAGGATTTATATATAGAAAGTGACTACGAACTTGGGATTTGAAAGAATCTAGCGTACGCGCTCCTTGAATACTCTCAGGGAGAGAATTCCATAGCCGGACGGCTTGAGAAGGAAACGAGTATGTTAAAAACTGAGTTGAACGAGGCGGGATGTCAAGGGATAAAATGTAATTAGATCGCAAAGTACGACTCGAAGTATTGGACCGAAAAGAGAAATGAGACTTAAGATAAGGTGGAGATATTGGATGGAACAAAATATTGTAAAGGAGTGACAAGACATGTAAGTCTCTACGCTGTCGAATTCGTAGCCATTTGAGTTGAGAGCGGTAGTAAGAAACATGGTCAAATTTTCTTAAATCAAAAATAAATCGAATGGCCACATTTTGTAGACGCTCCAGCTTGTCGAGAAGTTCCTCAGACAGATCCACCCAGGCACAATCAGCACAGTCGAGCAGTGAAAGTAAAAGTGATTGTGCTAATGCTGATTTAGTACTAATTGGAAGAAAGTTACGAAACCTGTTGAGTGAACCATATGCAGCATAGATCTTTTTGCGAATAGCTTCAACTTGCGGTCGCCATGATAAGCACTGATCAAAGACCAAACCCAAATTTTTAACGAAATTGCTAAAAGGAACAATAGTGCCACCAAATATTACTGCTGGTAACAAACTATAATCAATCCTTGAAACAAAATACGGACTGCCAATAATAATTGCTTGCGTTTTTGTAGGATTAATGAGCAGTCCATATGATTTGCTCCAATTGTCGATCAAGTTAAGATTGCTGTTATTTTGCGATAGCATGAGAGAGATTTGATAACGTTGTTGCGTATAGATCTGCAAGTCATCAGCATACAAGTGATAGAGACACGAAAGTGAATGTGTAATGGAATTAATAAATATAGAGAAAAGAAGTGGAGACAATACGCCACCCTGAGGGACACCCGCATTGATATTGCACCAGTCAGAAAAAGAATCCTCAATGCGTATACGTTGCCGGCGCCCTAGCAGGTAACTACGAAACCAGTCAACTACGGTAGGAGATATGCCAAGAGAACGTAGCACACTAGTAAGTACATCAAAATCCACGGAATTAAAGGCATTACTAAAGTCTAAAGAGAGTCATTAGTGTAAGTTGACGGTTTTCCATACCCTGGCGAATATCATGTGTGATTTTGGTTAAAGCAGTGGTCGTACTATGACCCATTCGGAAACCGGATTGCATTGGATTAAGTAGGTTATTAACATTAAGGAACTTAAGGAGCTGACGATGAACTAATTTTTCAAGGACTTTGGAAAGGAAAGGAAGAATCGATATAGGACGAAAATCAGAGACGGAGCCAGGATTGTATTTTTTCGGAAGTGGAATTACAAAAGCATCTTTCCATGCACAGGGAAATTTACCACTGGTAATAGAAGTATTAAGAGGATTGTGAAGCTGTAAATTTTCATACAAAAAGCGATAACGCTTTTCTCCCTCTAAACATAGTCCAATTTTCATAATTTTTGGAAATCTTGTAGATATTATGAAAAACTAGGTTTGTACGTTTTGATTTTGAAGAAATATTGCTCAGAATATAAGTTATTAGCATCTAAATATCTATATTTTCGACTTAAAAACTACCTTGATCATTTTTGTCTTTTTTTGACTAAATTATACTGAATTACAAAAAAGCAAAACGTACAAACTTAGATTAAGGTATACTGAATCTAATGACACCAAAAGCGTCTATTTTCATAAAGGTTTAGGGGGGTAAAACAGTTATCGCCCGAAACAATATTTCAAACAGGAATTGTAGGCAATTTCGACCATTTCTTGCAACTCTCTCTATCGCACGATACGGGTCGGGGGTAGGGGTACAATGTAGTGATAGTGATGTGACATAATGTTATCGTAGTTATTGTCGCCTAGGGAGGAGAAAGTAATATCGATATATCGATCAATAGTGAAAGATATTACTCAAGTCGGAACTATTAATCTTCACAAATACCTTATACATGAAAAAGTAAATATCTTTTTGAATACGTTTATTGATTTTAGTGTTTTATTTAAAAGTTTTTTTTTCAATACAAATTTCCTTATTTAAGGGTTAGCAGCCTGTAGCCTGTTAACTTTACTGTAAATTCCCAAAACCAAAAAAGGAAAAAAAAAATAAGTATGTAAGTAGTTGTTTGTTATAATAAATATGTGCCATAAAGAAACCAACTCAAAATAAATTCGTATTTTGTTTCTTGTGATAGGTATTTGTTATGCGGGGTGCGATGTCAGACAACCTCCTTGTGGTGCACCCTGGGCAACCCGGCAGATTATCTGCCGCGGGCTAATAGTCTGACGAGAGGGCCCCCATGGAGGGGAGGCGTGGGATGGCCGGGTTCAACCTGGCGGACCACTTCATGTGGTCACCCGCCTTATGCGGGGAAGGGCGAAGTCCCCTCTTCTTGTGTTAAGAAGAGGTGTGGCTTTCGCTGGAAGTCGATTTCGGCTGCCGGAGGTGAGGCGATTCTTATCGCCATGGTGCTTTGCACCTTCTGGGGATTTTCCCTGAGCTTCGGCTCACAGCGCGGCGGTGGATCCAGTGGGGTCTGCCGTCGGGCAACCCGTTACCCGCACTGAACGGGCCGGGGGGTTCGGCGCACTGAGCGTCGGACCGCGTGGAAGACAACCACAATAAAAAACCAACCGGGGTGTAGAGCGGCGCAATTCTGTGCCGCTCCACAAAGTAGCTGAGCCAGATGGAGAGTCCGGCAACGGACATGTCACAGGTAGGGGGTCAGTGGGAATAAGGCCTGGCTGTTGTCCCCTTCCCCCCTGTCTTGTGACGGACGGAGGAGCTGCTGGGGGGTTTTTAGTGGGTAGGCCCGGGCTGTGTACGGTCTGGGGAGTCCCACATATCCTCGTGGTTTGGCTCGACCACGAGGAATGCGCAAATGCATTTTCCCCCCTCCCAAAAAAAAAATAATAAAAAAAAATAAGGTATTTGTTATGCCTTGGCTGTTGTCCCCTTTCCCCTGTCTTGTGACGGACGGAGGAGCTGCTGGGGGGGTTTTTAGTGAGTAGGCCCGGTCCGCTGTGGAGTCCCACATATCCTTGTGGTTTGGCTCGACCACGAGGAATGCGTAAATGCATTTTCCCCCCTCCCAAAAAAAAAAAACAAAGTATTCGTTATGCAATGTATGAAGTTGGAGCAGCTAAAAACGTGTAATAGACTATGCAAGTAGCGTTATTTTTAATATTATTTTATTTGAATTTTATTCCTCTAAAGCTGGGCTCTAAGGTTTTACTCGCGTTATGGAATCTACGATTGTATAAAAAATACAAACGACAAAGTACCTAAATAATATACGAGTATGTAGGGTAGGCAGGGTAGGCATATATGGGATGAAGGCACCCTTCGTACGGTTTTGAAGTTTTTTTTTCATTTTAACTATAAAATTTAAAGCAGCTGATTACATATACTAATAGGTATTTTTTAACCGACTTCAAAAAAGGAGTTTCTCAATTCGATGCGTATGTTTTTTTTGTGTATGTTACGCGATTACGCCGCCAAATGCAGACCGATTTTCAAAATTCTTTTTGTATTCTCAAGATTATACTCCAATGGTGGTCCCTCGGTTTCAAAAGTTAGGATCTGATGATGGGATCCCATAAAAATGGAGGGAAATCCTTAAATTTTTAGGTGCGTCCAACGTGGTTTTTTTTATAAAAACGTCGCCCCACACTAGGATTTTCTCCTGTGTCGTGGGTGCAGTTACAAACAGAATATCACATGCACATACGCCCAGACCGGAACAAATTTCTGTAGGCCATACAAAACATCTTTCCCGTGCGGGAATCGAACCCGCAACCTGTTGCGCAATAGGCGATCGCTCGACCTCTGCGCTAACCGTGTCAACCGTTTTGTGTGTATGTTACGCGATTACTCCGCCAATTGTGGACCGATTTTCAAAATTCTTTTTGTATTCGGTAGAGTATACTCCTAGGGTGGTCCCTAGGTCACCAAAGTCAGGTTCTGATGATGGGATCCTATAAAAATCGAGGGATACCCTAATTTAATTAGGGTTTCTTTCACTAAAAAGTTAAACAAAAAAAATATTAACAAAAAATAAAAACTGACTTCAAAAACACTGAAAAGTTAAAAATAGTGTAAGAATAGGTACAGACAACATTACATTTCTATATTGAAGTCGGTGCCAAACGATGATCTCCTAGAAAGTCTTAAAATTTGGCACCGTCTTCAATAATGATGTGTGATGTTGTCTGTACCTATTCTTATATTATTTCTAACTTTTCAGTGTTTTTGTAGTCCGGACGAAACCGACGAATCGAACCCCGCCGGACGGACCTCCCGATCAACATCCGGTGGCCTCAATCACTAGACCACGGAGGTGGTAAAAATTAGATGTCATTTTATGTTTAGTGTTTATTTTTTTCATAAAAGGATCAATTATTGATTCACATCTCAAATGGAAATCATTTTAATTCAGTATAACTCTCATCTTACAAAAAGTAATTTTCTTTAGACAGGTAAATGTACGATAGATAGCTACTTTCATAATAAATAACAGCTCAGTCCTATTAGTAGGACTTGGTAGGGATACCAAGTAAGTGCCTACACTATAAATTTCAAAGGAATACTGAAATAATTTACGAAACTTATCTACTAAAATATTATAAAGAAAGAAGATTTGTATTTTTATTTGTAATGAATAAACTCAAAAACTAGCTCACTGGGAAGTCTCGGCGTAATTATTGTTAAAATGATCTTTAGAAATAAAGCTATTTTAATTATTTTATTTTTTATTTTTTAAAACTACTAGGCTGATTTAAAAAAAAATTGACTTATAGAATGCTACATTATCACTGAGTAATACAAGGTTATAAAATAATTTTTCATACGGGAAAACAAAATTCCCTCACGAAAAACGAAAATAACGAAGGCAAAGTTGCGAGCGGAAAGGCAGTCAGGAATACCTAAGCAACGCAAAACATTACAAACGGTAAAATAATGATCTCGAGTTCTCGCGCCGAGGAGTCGCGCGCTGCTGTCGTAGTGTGCGTGAGAATTTGCGTGTGTTGTATTTGTGGTGTAAACGCCAGACGGGAGGCCGAGCGGTGTGAAACAGATAGCATTTTAGAAAATACCTACTCGCGCCGCGCACGATTACTTCACAATCCTCTTAAGGATATGTGAAATAACTGGGACAAGGATATCTAGTAAAGGAAGGATCATATTACGACCAATACAGTCGTTGCCAATAGCACCAGAGGATATAGAAAGTACAGTTCTCTTAACATCACTATCCGTAAATTGCTCAAAAAAGAAAGGGGGATAATCAGGTACAGGCAAGGAAGAAAGATTGTTTAGAGTCTCAGATTAACGAGCACCAATAAAAGGTGTCGTTGAAGTGAAGTGTGAATTAAGACCATTAATGTCTAACTTGAAGTCATTACTATGTATTCGAGATTTGCCAATACCAAGAGATTTAAGGAACTTCAAAACTTTTGCTGGGTCTTCATTCTGGACTGATTTATGTATGTGGCGTCTTTGGGCGTCTCTTATCACAGTATTGCAACGATTTCTTGCAGCATTATATCTTGTTTTATTTTCAATCGAAGGGTCTAGTTTATATTTATTTTTTGCTTTGTTCCTTTTAGCCATACATTTTCTAATATCATCAGTTAGCCAAGGGGCTGGGAGATGTTTCATTTTAATAGGCCTCATTGGGGCATGAACGTCGTATAACCCAGCTAATTTCGCATTAAAAAACTGAACTTGTTCATCAACCGAGTCAAAGGTGAATATATCCGACCAATCGTAGCCTCACGAGATTCATCTTACCAAAACTACGCCGAAGTAAAATGCGTGGCTTCAGTTTTGGAGGGCATATGCGATATGAGAGGAAAACCAGGTCGTGATAAGAAAAGGCGTCAGCGGAAAATTGACCATGTTTACTTACCATATCAGGAGATGAGACTATCATAAGGTCTAGGAGAGATGGGGTACAATTGGGAAAATGATGTGTTTCCTGTAGCGGAAGAATATGAAGATTGTAAGACCTCACCAACGAGAGTAATTTTAGGGATCGGGAATCATTTCTGACAAGACAGGTATTAAAGTCACCCATGAGAATAGTATGCGTATAAGCAGGAGTAAGAGTCTCGATGAGTTGCTCCAAAGAAGCAAAGTAGTCTACTCTCAGGGATGGACTGTAATACACGCCCAGCAGGATTCGAGTATGAGATAGAGAAATATCAAGAAAAAGGCGTTCGGCAGTACTGGGAAGGGGTGGCTGAGGAGAGTGACTGAGAATTGAATAGGAGATATTTGCACAAAGATAAATTGCCACCCCACCATGAGAAGAACTTACGCGATCGTTACGAATCAAATTAAAACCAGGAAGAGAATATGAAGTAGAAGGTAGGATTAAGGAAGGTTTCTGATATAAGAATAGCGTGAATATTCTTATTATCAAAAGAAGTAAGCATATCGGCATAGTGAGAAGGAATGCTTTGAGCATTGAAATTTATTATTGTTCTGTGGATTATAACTTGATTGAAAATAGTAACAAACGGAATTACATAGTCTTTTATCCACTTTTAAAATTGTGGAACCTGGGTTATTTATTACCACGATGGGTAAAAATAAACATAAAATCTACCAGAGAAGCTAACCTGTGAGTCTATGGATAATTGGATCGAGACTGGCTGCTGAAAACCTGAAAGATAGTTGAGGTTGGCCCTCTCTCTATGAGGCCCTCCGAGGAGGATATTGTTAGAAATTATTGTAGCGCACAGGCTGCTGGTAGGTTTTTGAACTAGAAGCAAGTTTTTGAGGTTCTTGTACATACTTATATTTTAGAATGATTATCATTCTTTTTATGACTGTATGACTGTAAATAATTTTACAGTTTTATTGGAGTCCAAATATTCATCCCTCTTATTGCTCTTTATAGCTTCTATTAGGTTTTTATAAAAGAATAGTCATATTAGTTTCCTTCTGATCCTGGTGTACTGAAATTGTATACTTATTGCATAGTAATCTAAAGACATCAGTTGACATCACCACATCACTCAGATATTTTATGAAGATTTTATGGAAATTGAAGTCAATACTTGTGATATTACAGCTATTGCAAAGCTCACTTCACTTTAACTTAATTTTTGAGTAATTTATCCCAAGTTTAGGATATTAAGAATTTCCATGTTATGTTATGGACCATCTAACAGTTTGCAGTTACCAGGAAACTTAGATAGGTAACGTCAATTAAAATATCTTTCAAGGCAAATCTTTGTATGCTTGGTCATAAATGTATACTTTATGCCATAATTTCCTTTAAAATTATCTGTGGGATATAGGCATTTTTCCTACGGGAAAATATAAAATTCCCACGGGAAAACAAAAATAACGCGGGCGAAGTCGCGAGCGGAAAGCTAGTAACAAATATTCCTTCACCCATCCAACGACACGGTTAGCGCAGAGGTCGAGTGATCGCCTACTGTGCAACGGGTCGTGGGTTCGATTCCCGCACGGGACAGATATTTTGTATGGCCTACAGAAATTTGTTCAGGTCTGGGAGTATGTGCATGTGATATTCTATGTTTGTAACTGCACCCACGACACAGGAGAAAATCCTAGTGTGGGGCGACGTTTTTATAAAAAAAAAGAACAAATCTCGTTCTTTTTAACCGACTTCAAAAAAGGAAGAGGTTATCAATTCGGTTGTATTTTTTTTATGTTTGTTACCTCATAACTCCGTCATTTTTAAACCGATTTCTAAAATTATTTTTGTATTCGATAGAGTATACTGCAAGGGTGGTCCCATGGTCACCAAAGTCAGGATCTGATGATGGGATCCCATAGAAAATAGAGGAAAACACTAATTTAATACCAGCTCACCGAAGGTGAGTTGGTATTAAATTAGGGTTTCTTTAACTGAAAAGATTTCATTCACTAAAAAGTTGAAAATATTTTTTTTTACAAAAAATAAAACCGACTTCAAAAACACTAAAAACTTAAAAATAATATAAGAATAGGTACAGACAACATCACACTTCTATGTATATTGAAGTCGGTGACAAATTTTAACACTTTCTAGGATCATCGTTTGGCGCCGACTTCAATATAGAAGTGTGATGTTGTCTGTACCTATTCTTATATTATTTTTAAGTTTTTAGTGTTTTTGAAGTCGGTTTTATTTTTTGTAAAAAAATTTTTTTTCTTTTTTTTATAGTATGGAGCCATTGATTTACTACCAAGCGTTTGGTAGTACATCAATGTATGGAGGCTATGGCAATACCAATTTTCTCGTTTTCGTTAGACTTGGCATTTAGTTATACTTTTCAGTTTTCACTCGACACGTCCATCACTTGTCGCTCTTCCTTTAAGTCTGATTCAGAGCCCTGAATCAGTGAACGTGTAATCAGGAGCTGCAGCGACTGAATTTAGTGTCCTAAATCGGACACTGAATATCGGATCCTGAATTTAGGAAGGTCTAATACCCTCTTGAGTGTCCTAAATCGGACACTGAATATCAGATCCTGAATTTAGGATGGTCTAGTCTATGTCGCGGCAGGGATTCACCTTGCGCTACGCCAGTGTTTCCATATACACGGTAATTTATTTATTATATTAATTTCATTAGGTACCGTAGATACATCTTAATTTGGGTTGTATACTGTCGACGGTAAACATACATTAGGTACCGTTTTTACTATCGGAAATCCCAGGAAGCTTGAGTAAAACTAGTTGTTTTTTTCTAGTACAATATTATCTTATATATTCATTACCGTGTCGTATTTTCACCGTAGTTTGCCTATGGTTTACTTAGGTACCCTAAACTTTTTTACGTTTATGTGTAACGGAATGTATTTATTTTCAAGACAATAAAAAACAACAAATGCAATATTTTAGCTGAACAGGTAATCAAATTCAAAACACTGGGACTGGGAAAATCTGCGTTGAAGACATAGACATTTTTAAATTATATAATAAAATAGTTAATTTATTTTTAATATGTATTTCCTTTAAAAACTTATTTTTATATGCATTTCAATTACACGGTAATTTACAGGTATATTTTTCAATAATACACCGTAATTTTAGCAACACGGCATATTTCACTATTTTAGTACCTAGGTATGTACGAGCTACAGTGCCATAAACTTTTCTGTGCCGGGGTGGCACATTGGAACTACTATTTTCACATTTCTATTGGGCCTGCCACACACTCGACGAGTGGTATGGGAAGTAGCGAGGAAAGGAGGCAGAGACGTAGTGTGGCAGCATTACTCGTCATGCCGCACGTCATGCTCCTCGTCATGCCCACCGCTCCTTATTTTGTCGGTTTTTGGACGCGAGTCAAAGGACCGGTAATATGAGCGCGAATGTCTGGCCACATAATCGCGCGAACACAGTCCGCATCGAGCGCTCACGTACATAAAAATCAAATGACGGGAATTATGCAACATATTTTTTTACGTCTTATGTTATTACTTGTACAGTTTGTACTTCATCGTTCTATTGCTGTTAATATATGTCATACAGCTATCTCTGTTGCTGTGGATGACGACGTCGATTTATATTTCTTTGTATGACATTAACACGATTAGCTATACCAAGTTTAGACGTTTATTGTAAAGCAAAGGCAAATAACCAAGTGCGGAGCGTCGCAAGTAGAGCAGTGTGTGGGCGGAGAGGGCAACATCGCGACAGTGCGAGGACCAAGGCGATGAGCAGCGCGAGGAGCATAGTGTGGGGGGCCTATATGACATAATTGTTCACTGCTAGCGACACCACCGCCGGCATCGATAAGTTTGTGGCACCGTAGCTATAGTTACGTTGACGAAAACTAGATGGCATCGGCATCCAATAACGGTACCAAGTCGCATTGGATGCGCGCATCCAAACCCGGCATCGTTATCGCGCATCGTTATTCTATAACGCCTAAAAAAGATTGAAAAAAAAAATTTTTTTTTTTTTAAATAAAACCGACTTCAAAAACACCAAACAGTCACAAATAATAAAGGAATACATACAACATCACAGTTTTATATTGAAGTCGGTGCGAAGGTCTTTAAAAAATATTATAACAATTAATATACTCGTAGTTACTTAAAATTTGGCACCAACTTCAATATAAAACTGTGATGTTGTACGTATTCTTTTATTATTTATGACTTTTTAGTGTTTTTGAATTTGGGTTTTATTTTTTTGTAAAAACAGTTTTTATTACACTAGCTGTGCCTGCGAACTACGTTTCGCCATACAATTTTTTCCCGTTTTTGCAACATTTTCATTGACGCTCAGCTCCTATTAGTTGTAGCGTGTTGTTTAATAGCCTTCCTTGATAAATGGACTATCCAACACAAAAATATTTTTTCAAGTTGACTCAGTAGTCCCTGAGATTAGCGCGTTCAACCAAATAAACAAACACACTCTTCAGCTTTTTAATATTAGTATGTAATAAAGTATAGATTTGTTCGACACTCCTACGGCGAAGAAAAACATCGTGAGGCATCTGCGAAGAAGTTCAAAGGGAGGAAGTCCAGCTCGGCCAGCAGGCGCAGCACGGGCTGCCAAGACTGGTCTCGAGTCACGCATTATCTCACAATTTCGGTGACATAATCTCTATGTCTTAAAGAGTAGCACGGTGGCGCGTATTTAGTGTGACTGACGTGATAAAATTTTCTTGACGCTCGTCAAGAAGCCCGTGCTACGCCTGCTGGTGGGCCAGCGTGATTGACTAGGGCCACACCCCGGACACTTCATACAACGTTCGCAAATCAATTACCTATTACTACTACTTAAACAAATGACGTTCATACACGCGCAAATGTGTGCGTGGAATCGCAATGACGCGGGAAGTGCAGCGACTGCCTTCTCTTTCACCCGCATAACGCTGTCTCTGTTATCGCCCGGCGCTCGCGTCTAATCGTCCGAGCGATCGCGCGCGCCCTTGTTTACGTGTCAGTGATGTCTACAGGGAAGTGCCGGGTAGGACGAGGTATTTGAAATGAGTGCGAGGCGGTGAGTGGCCGTTCTGTACGTAGTACTATTATCTATTCTGTGCTAGGCATTGATTTACCACCAAACGTAGATAGAGCACTTCATACAAAAACGCGCTTGAAATCTGTCACCTAATCGACTATACATTTGTACGCTGTTAAATAGGTAGTTGAATATGCACACCCGAATTAAAATTACCATAAAGAAAGTACCGTATTTATCGAATTCAACCTTATTCTTTATTATTACGGCAACTATTTGAAGTACAACCGTGTGCAGTTACATCATTTCATACCTAGCCACATTAAATTTGACGTTTTAGTAATTGCTACAAGAAAATATCAAATTTATACTCTCAAACATAATGCTCAAAATTGCTTATCGCGTTGTCGCTCCAACGCATGGAAAAGAACTGCACGAGGCAGTTCTTCACCGGCCCACTTTTCGAACGTTCATGCGTTATCTACGTTTGGTAGTAAATCAATGGTGCTAGGGCCTAAACACTCTAACTTTGCAAACATAACATCGCTTGCGCTACAAAATTTATAGTTAAGAGTTAATGTGTAGTGTGAACTAATGTAATGTGTGTGAGCATGTACAAAGAGATTTCACAATGACATTGTTTAAACGAAGAAGATTTTGATAGAGTTTTTATTTCACCTAACATAGCGTAAAAAGCTTTACTAGTGAGAAGTAAGCTACATATCAAATATAAAATAAATGTATTTTTAACCCTCGGCATGCCTGGTGGAAAAAAGTTACATGGCATCTAATGTTTATAAACATGCAAAATCAACTAGAACAAAAGAGATCTCAATCAGACTTTGGGGAACATTAGGCATTATGGTATCTTATATTCTAAGCAAAAATAATTAGTCTTCTTCATTTCCGAGATCATTTTCGGGAGCTTTGTTATGGAAGCAATTTTCGCACTGAAAAATTGCATGATCTAAGCACACGTGGCTCTTGCACATCTCACAGATGTATTGTGTTTTGCGATCTTTCTTTGATGGACAAACGTGACATCTACGCCTTACACCTGGAGCTGTTTTTTTTTACAGGTGGGCCTTCTTGGAGACCAATACGGTTGGCAATTCGCTTGCGGAGATCTGTAGAAAGGCGAGTGTTTTTCTGTCTTGATTTTAGATGTGATTCTATTAGTGCTAAACCCAGATCTTTGATGAAACTTCTGCGATTGTTTTTGATGTCAGGGTAGTTGAGCATTTGAATAATTTTTGCATTTATTCCTGCAGAGTTCAGCAACCAGAAGAACAGCGTGAGCGGCCATCTACAGGAGTTTCTTGATACATCATAAGATCTAATAAGCTTATCAACGTTGTCAACACCACTTTTCGTTTTGTTATAGAATGTTATAAGTGCAGGTTTTTGCTTCTCGCCTGACTGAAGATCGATTTCCTTATCATGATGGAGAGATGACAGCATGAACACATTTTTTTTAGGTTTTGGGACGTATGATACGATAGTCATATTTTTTTGAAATCCGAACAGTGATGAGTTTAGTTCTCGTTTACCTGCTTTGAATTTGTCAGGTATGCAAGCTTTGTTTGATTTCATTGTACCGACAGCGGTTAGCTTATGATGATTTAGCAAGTGTTCAAATGTTGGATAGCTCGTAAACCAGTTGTCCATCGTGATATTCCTTCCTGATTGGGAAACTGGTGCGACAAGGCGATCGACTACATCGTGTGGCTTATTGCTGACCTTATAAGGCCCCTCTGGTTGCTCGCCTGCATAAATCTCCAAATTCAGAGAGTAGAATGTTCTGGCATCTACGAGCGCAAATATCTTTATTCCATATTTGGCCGGTTTATTTGGCAAATATTGGCGAAATTTGCAGCGGCCACGGAAAGCTACAAGCTCTTCATCGATTGTCAAATTTTCAAAGGGCGTATAGTGTAGTTGGCATCTGCTTACGAATTCATCGAACAGTTTCCTGAACGGGGCTAGCCTATCCTGTGACAATCTTTCTGCACGTGTATCAACATCATCAAATCGCAAATGATTGGCAATAAAAACGAATCTTCTCAAGCTCATTGTCATGGCAAAAATAGGAATACCAGTTCCATCATTAGACCACAAGTCTTGTAAATTCTGCCTGGAAGATTTATATAGTCCCGCAAGGTAAATTAGACCAATGGCAGCCTTCAGCTCATCCATACAAATTTCTACATAAGCGTAGTCATTTGAAGTGTTCAGACCATGTCTCGTTCTTCGGATCCTCACATTGGTATGTATCAGTATATCCAGCAACATCGACTCGCTCACAAAAAGATTGAAACACTCTAAAGGAGTTTTTGCATCTCTCGCTAATACTTTGACACCCGGTGTTCCAGATACTATGTTTTCACTACGTGTTCGAACGTTTGATCTAGCTGGAATTTTGTGCCACAAAGTTCCGTCTTTACCTTTGTAAGTTCTTCCTGATGGATGCGAAGTCAACTCTGACAGAGGCACGTCCATTTCGGAATCTGAAGAGTTCTCATCAGCGTCTACATCCATGACGTCTTCCTCCGATGCGGCCAAATCAATTTCATAGTTTTCTTCTGTGACCTCATGAGACTCTTCGTCGCTGGAGTTGAATACAATATCATCTTCATGATCTTCGTCCACCTCCTCGAGCAGTAATCTAATGATGTCACTGTCCTGTAGGTGACTCACCATTTTGAACTGTAATAGAATACGATACCATAAGTTGAATTTAAAATAATATAAAGACCTTCATAAATAAAACCCATCAAATTCGTAAAATCTTTAATACACCAAATTAAACCATTAAAAATCTAGCGTATTATATAAAAAAAACGAGTTTCCAGTTATATATATTGTTCATTTTTAATAAATTAGACACAAAATCACAAAAAGCAACAAATTAATACTTACATGAAAACGTCACGCCGTATGCCTGGTAGGGTCTGTGAGACCCGAGAGCACTTTACACACGTCCTATCACTACTGGAGCGCGCCCCGGACTGAGGTAGCGGGCGGAGGGCGTCAATTAGTTCACTACGGTCAGCTACTGAGAGCGGTTACGCGCGACATTCAAATTACAATGAATTGTAACGGTTTAACTGCTGCGGTGGGTCTCTCAGACCCAACCAGGCATGCCGAGGGTTAAATAAAGGTTTTATATTTTTTCTAAAGGTTCTTCTATTCCATAGATATTTCATGTTGACAAAAAAAAACAATTACAAAACTGATCGACTTTTTAACTAAGGCAATAAGTAGATATGGCATATCTACGTATTGCCTTAGTTAAAAAGTAACTAACTTTTAACTAACTTTTTAAAGTAACTAACTTTTTAACTAAG
Organism: Schoenobius gigantellus; assembly: GCA_963935595.1. Classification (NCBI taxonomy): domain Eukaryota; kingdom Metazoa; phylum Arthropoda; class Insecta; order Lepidoptera; family Crambidae; genus Schoenobius; species Schoenobius gigantellus. Next base: position 6,645,190 of record OZ012553.1, read on the forward strand.
GCAATAAGTAGATATGTCATATCTACTTAATGCCTTAATTAAAAAGTCGATCAGTTTTATAATTGTTTTTTTTTTTTAAGTAAGTGTACGGCGTTTTTACTTACAAAAACATTTTCCGATTAACAAAAATCGCAGCTAGATTACATGACTATGAATCTTTATGAATCCTAAGCTGTTCCATTATCATTTTTAAAATGATCCATTATCATCTATATAAAATATATAAATAAGGAGAAGTTCCCATCTATAGACGCACCACGGCCGTGACCGACCGCTAATGGTAGAAACGTGAATGGACAGTTGTTTTAATTCAAAATGCGGACGCACACTAAGAAGGAATTTAAAAAAAATATCGTGAAGGGATGAAATAGGGTTTGCAAGGTTGTATGGAAAAATATTTAAATTAGCAACTTGAGATTCATACTCTTAAAAACGGTTTGCAATACTAATGTCCAAAAAATAATAATAACAAAAAATAATAATAACAAAAAATTAAAATGTCAAAAAATTAAAATGATTATCAACAATAATCTCCAATATACATTAAAAAACCATAAAATATATACGAATCAGAATCGTTTCCATACATTCTATCAGCACATGATCGGTTGTGGGATTGGGTTTTACGGTAGAACTTAAAACCTCCGCAGTCCGGTTTAATAATTAACCTCAAAAACGGGCATGTCTAATTAATATTGTACCTACATTATTATTTGAGTTTGGCCTTAAATAATCACTTGATATGATTTATTTCGTTTATGTTGGTCATGTTACTTCTAGTTCTGCCGTAAAACGAATACCGACCGACTAAAACGCTTCCGCTAACGATATTCTATAACGGCATACCATAGGGGTGCTTGTTCTTTAAAATAAAGTTTACTGTATCTGATAAAAGCCTTGCGGCTGATGCCAGATATCTTACTAATCCTACTTATCCTACTAATATTATAAATGTGAAAGTGTGGATGTTTGGATGTTTGTTACTCAATAACGCAAAAACGGCTGAACGGATTTGGATGAAATTCGGCATGCATGTGGCTTTTGACATGGAAAAGAACATAGGCTACCTTTTATCCCGATTACTTAAGTACATAGTTCCCGAGGGAAAATTGAAAATTGTTTACGAGCTGAGCCGCGGGCGTGCGGGCTTTTTGGACCCAATTCTGAAGTCCACGCAGACGAAGTCGCGGGCAGAAGCTAGTAATATTATAAATGTGAAAGTGTGGATGTTTGGATGTTTAGATGTTTGGATGTTTGTTACTCAAACACGCAAAAACGGCTGAACGGATTTGCATGAAATTTGGCATGCATTAGCCTTTGACATGGAAAAGGACATAGGCTACCTTTTATCCCGATTCCTTAAGTAGTTCCCGAGGAAAAATTGAAAATTGTTTACGAGCTAAGCCGCGGGTAGACAGCTTTGAAATTTGGTATGCATGTCACCTATGCTATGGAAAAGTCCATGTCCTTAATGATCTCGCAAATAGTTGTCGTAATAATCTCGTGGGAAGATTAAAAATTGTTAACGGGCGAAGATTTAGATTTAGACCCAATTCTGAAGTCCACGCAGACGAAGTCGCGGGCAGATGCTAGTTGGCAATAAAGCAAATAATTAGCGCTCCAAGAAGCAAAACCTTGTGCTCTGTTCTGTTTTCATAGTTTTACACACTGTAGATTGCACATTTACACTAGATGGCGCTGTACGCATTTAGAACGCGGCTACGTTATGTGTAGGGTGTCAGTATAAAATAGCTTCTTAGCGGCCCGTCTATCTGCCCGCATATAACCTCTAAGTCAATCATACCGCTTTGGTTAGACGGTAAATCCGTCCGGTATGAATATTTTTGTAAACCTAATCTCGATTTAGGTTAACATTTCGTGTCTTATGCCGGCTCCAAACAATCGTCCAACACTCCAACATTGACACCAACATCGTCCAAATCACGATCGATCAAACAGACTCTCCACACATCAATAGGCCACTAGCCAACCTCATTCACTATGGAGGACGTTGAACTGATAGGTGCTTCTGCGCTATACCTAATGAGTGCATGTTATTATTTTTTACAAGTGTATAGCCGACGTAAAACAAAAAAAACGTTCCATAAACGAATATGCAAACCAGGGATGTTGCGGATGCCGATTTTTTCACATCCGCGGATGTGAATGCGGATGCGGATTTGTGAAGGCTCACATCCGCGGATGCGAATGCGGATGTTATAAGATATTGTTATAGAAATAAAGTATATGAATTAAGAATTAAAATAATAATAGAGTAATTATTAACATTTTTATTAATTACTAGCTTTACCCTCGCAGCTTCGCCCGCGGTATGTTTGTTTTCCCATGGGAATTTTATATTTTCCCGAAGGAAAAATAATTTTATATAGCCTATGTTCATCAGGGATAATGTAGAATTCTCAATGTGAAAGAATTTTTGAAATCAGCCTAGTAGTTTCGGAGCCTATTCAATACAAACAAACAAACAATCAAATCTTTCCTCTTTATAATATTAATAAGTATAGTAATTAGTAAATGAAGTTAAATTCATCCACAGGTTTATTAAGAGACTCCGAAATCCTATACCAAGTATCGTTTAAGGCAATTTTATCTTTCTGACGACGATGCTTCGGATTCCATAGCACCGGTTCGCCTTTATATAACTCCAAAAACAAGAGTACGGTGTCATTACTCCACTCAGTCATGCTAAAGTTTAATCGCAAATTAATTTATAACGGGAGCGCTGCGTGTCAGATATGTCTGCCTCGCCCGAGTAAACAGACAACACAACACTGATGTGTGGAGGGTATGTTCGTGCGAGTTGGCAAACTCCTTTGATCTGGGTACAATTTACCGCCATCGGACCGATCGCGAGCCAACACGAACCAACACCATCCAACATACACAAACTATCTCTCTACACGTGGAAGGTTGGACGAACAGTTGGAGTGTTGGACGAATGTTTGGAGCCGGCATTATAGTGGTGGGTCGGTACGGTACGCGTTTTTGCAATACCGAAACTAAACTATGTATTGGTTTAGTTTGTAACAAGGATGATATCTTCGTCTATGGTTTGTAATAACGGTTTTTGAAACTATTTATTTTAATAACTAGTTATTGAATGGGTATCGGATATCGCAAGTGTCGATTGAGGGCTCGGTTTCGGTTCGAAGGAAAATCATGTTTTATTGAATAAATGTTTTTATTCGGCAACTATCTATTGACGTGACTGAGTATTGGGTGTTCGATTGTAACCACCAGTATTATTTTAATAAATGAAAATGAACTTTCCTTCATACTTTGGAGAACTATATAAATATGAATTGTAACATTCACACACTCACACTTTGCAGTCCTCTCAGGGACATACTCAGCTATAATACACAGCACATTCACCAAGGTCACTCCAGTCCATTTCCCATAGCGCAGCGTTAATAATACCGTAGTCCGCCGCAGTCCGCAGCTCCAGTCTCATTTTTTCAACTTCGCTTGCTACTATTGACCGAATGACTTCGGCAGACGTGGTAAGGTACTCATGTTGAGGCGAAGGTGGTGATGAATTGTGGGTACTACTACCACCTCTTTTCGTATTAATATTAGTCTGCTTAGTCTGCCCTCCGCCGGTGTTACATCGCACAGGTGTGGTGTGTTATCGTTATTATCTCGCTTTGGCCCATTAGCTGAACACCCGGGACAAATCCATTTTTTTCTAAGCTCGGACGTCACATTATTTCGAGACTCGGAAGGAAATAAACATTGTAGATGGTATTTCAACTTGCATTTGACACAGACCAACGATCCATTATGTCCCTCCTCAGGTGACGTACAACATGCAAATTTCATTGTATTAAATTAAAATCAGAAATATCGAAGAAAAAGATTGAAAAAAAGTTGTGCACGTTCGTGGTATCGAACTCCCGACCTCTTGACTTGACGTTGTCGTGTTCCACTCGTTGCACTTCTCGCCACAAAATTGGAGTATGTCCGGGAGATAAAATACTTTGTCGCATTTACACATGCGTGTTCGCCATTCGACGAAACATTCGACGAAATATTCGACGAAACATTCGACGAAACATTCGACGAAACATTCGTGTGGCGTTTACACATTCGTGTTCGCTATTCGCCTCGTTATTCGACGAAACATTCGTACCTACGAGTGCCCCCGCGAACTACTGTTCACACATTCGCGGGTGATTCATTTTGATATTAGCACACGAACACGGAGGACGTGAAAATAATGGCGGCATGCGTGCTACATTTTAGTTTTTAATAATTTAAGCTTTAATGTTACAAACATATGGCGGACTTAGCGATAAACATCGCTCTCTACCAGTCAACCATTAGGCTAAGGAGAGAAAGTAAATGACGGCATAAGAAAATAAATGTAATAAATGACAATAATTGTTATATTCAAATAATATGATATTAAGAAAAAAACATACATATACGCACATAACACTCACATATACATATTGTATATGTGTGTGTGTGTAAGTGTTATGTAAGTAATGTGTATGAATGTGTTTATATATACACATACATACTTGCATATACAGCGCGCGACAGAGCGTCGGTGGCGCAGTGGACTCGGCACTTGCCTTCCAATCGGGGGGTCGGGGTTCGAGACCCGCCATGTACCAATGTGTTTTTCGTTTCGAATTTCAAATGTACATTTGTCTGACGCTCGTACGGTGAAGGAAAACATCGTGAGGCAACCTGCATACATCTGCGAAGAAGTTCAATGATGTATGTGAAGTCGACCAATCCGCACTGGGCCAGCGTGGTTGACTAAGGCCTAATCACCCTAATATAGGGTAGGCTCGAGCCCCTCGGCGGGGACGTATATGGGCTGTGATGATGATGATGATGATGATATTGAAGTCGGTACGAAACGATGATCTCTTATAAAGTCTTAAAATTGACACCGACTTCAAAATAGAAGTGTGATGTTGTCAGTACCTATTCTTATATTATTTTTACCTTTTCAGTGTTTTTGAAGTCGGTTTTTATTTTTAACCGACTTCAAAAAGGGAGGAGGTTCTTAATTCGATGCGAATGTTTTTTTTGTGTGTATGTTATGCGATTACGCCGCCAATTGTGGACTGATTTTCAACATTCTTTTTGTATTCTCTGATAATGGGATCCCATGAAAATCGATGGAAACGCTAATGAAATACCAGCTCACTGATGAGCTGGTATTAAATTAGGGTTTTTGTTTTTACTAAAAAGATTTCATTCACTAAAAAGTTAAAAATAAAAAATATTTTACAAAAAATAAAAACCGACTTCAAAAACGCTGAAAAGTTTAAAATAATATAAGAATAGGTACAGACAACATCACACTTCTATATTGAAGTCGGTGACAAATTTTAAGACTTTCGAGGAGATATCGTTTGGCACCGACTTCAATATAGAAGTGTGATGTTGTCTGTACCTATTTCATATATTATTTTTAACTTTTCAGTGTTTTTGAAGTCGGTTTTTATTTTTTGTAAAATATTTTTTATGTGTAATTATGATTGCGATGTTTTGGGTTCCAAATGAGCTCTTCTCTATAATAAAGTTCTAGGAATTCTAAAATTCGCACTTTACTCCACTCTAATTTGTCTACACGTTCGGTTGGGTCGGGCGCTAGCAGTCAACTAAATGCATGCGAATGTGTAAACAGTAAGTTCGTGTTCGCCATTCGTGCCCTTTGATTCGCGTCCAAAAAACCGCTCCCGACGCGAACTCACGAATCGCGAGGCGAATGGCGAGGCGAATAGCGAACTTACTGTTTACACATGCGTGTTCGTTATTCGCCTCGCGATTCGCGCGAATGTGTAAACGCGCTACTTCGCGCGAATCTCGAGGCGAATTGCTAGGCGAATAGCGAGGCGAATAACGAACACGCATGTGTAAACAGCTAGTTCGTTATTCGCCTCGCTATTCGCCTCGCGATTCGCGCGAATGTGTAAACGCGGTGTTAGGTTTGAATATAGATTGTCAATTTAACTGGAGGTCACATGTCAATAGTGTGTGTAACAAATTAAGATCTATACTTAGTAAATTTTATAACTTAAAGAATGTAGTTAATAGAAAAGTATTATATACTGTATATTATGCGTTAGTAGAATCATTAATAAGCTACGGCTTAAGCTGTTATGGGCTTACATTTAAGGCATACCTAGACCTAATTAAAAAACTTCAAATTAGATTTTTAAAAATGTTATGTAGTAAAAAAACCAAAGATACATGTAAAAAGAACTATGATGCCCTATTTTCTGAATTAAAAATTATACCCGTAGAAACAAAAGTTCAGTATTTGCTAGCGGTAGAATCATATTATACAGAAACTTTTAAAAAGAAAATAAATATTAAAATTAATACAAGAGCAAAGATGAAAGGCAAATTAATTGAATTGGGGTGTATAAATTATTATGGAAAGAGAACCAGGAAATATATAATACCAAGGCTTTGTAATAAATATTATGAGTTGATGCTAAATGAAGTTAAAATTAAATGTAAACAAACCTTAAAGAGAAAGCTAAAAGAAATTATTATGAAGGGATGTTAGTAGGTAAGCCATTATTTATAACAAATACATACTTATATGTACTTAGTCTTTAATCATAAAGTTGTAATGCATAATTATAACGTTTCGCCGACAAACTACTCAGTAGTTTGGCGTATATGTTTTTGTTTATAAGTAAGAAATTAGATAAATAAATTAAAAAAAAAAATAAAAAAAAAAAGTAAAAAAACGTATTATTTGTTATACATAATAGAAATATTTTTGTGTACCTACCTATATACCCACCTATCATAATGTTGTAGTAAATATGTACCTTAACTGAAATAAAAGTATGTGATTGTAAATGTTTTATTTTGCATTTAGTCATTTCCTCGCTGAGGGGGGATGAAAAGTTACGTGTTGCACTCGAGTGCAAAGATTTTTCATTTTAGAAACCTTCGCTTGCTCGGTCATCAAAGTTGAGCACGTGGTTAAAAAGCAACTTTGCACTCATGTATAACAAATAACTATTTCTGTTATACTACCAGGGCGATGAATGCACGACTCACGCATTGCGCCATGGGTACCGTAGTACCTTAATTTACTGGAGGGAGACCTTGTACCAGGGTCATCTGCTTAGGTACCTCCGTCTTACCTATTTCTGCCGCAAAGCAGCAGTGCTTGCATTGCTGTGTTCCGGTTTGAAGGGTAAGATATGGCAGTGAAATTACTGGGTACTGTGACTACTGAGGTGAGGTGCGGGGAAAGATATTATAAATGACACGACTGTTTCGAGAGACGGCCCGTTTATTACTGCTGCACCACAATGATTGACTTAAACTAGCTACACAACTAATACGTATGACTTATATCTACTACACCTACGGGGTTGACAGAAAAAAAAATTCGAAGATACATTTTTTTTTTTACTCGTCAACTTTCGTAAATATGAAATAAAGTATTACAAAATTAAAGAACAACATTCCAGAATTATAAAAGTATTACAAAATTATAAAATAGTATTACAAGGTTATAAAATTGCGAATCAATTATATTTAACTTATCAATAATAGTTATTGTGGTACAAAACGTTTTGTCCTATTTTTATGCCCAATATCAGGTTTACAATTTCTTAAAATTACAACATTGGGTTCCTTATCCTCTAAAACTTTAAAAGGTCCGTCGTATAACGCATTTAATTTTCCACTATTTTCATTTTTCACTAACACTAAATCGTCTTTTTCGTAATTTACTGAGTTCACTTTTTTATCATATTCACTTTTCCTACGCTGTTTAGTGCGTATTAAATTTTCTCGAGCGTCTTTCTGCGCTACTTGTAGCCTATATTTTAATTCTAGATTATAACTATCGGGATTATACAATGGTTCTATGCTACTACTTATCCTACATGGAAGTTCACTTTGCTTACCAAAAACAAGTTCAAAGGGTGTATACTTGGTTGACGAATTAACCGTGTTGTTGTAACTAAAACACCAAAATGGTATCCAATGACTCCATGACTCATGATATTTATCGCACATGATTCGAAGAAACGAACCAAGATGTTTATGAGAATTTTCCAAGGAACCAATAGATTCGTGGTGATATGCTGTAGAATGTATTTTTTCTATATGCAACAACTTACATATTTCAGACATAGTAGAAGATATAAATTCTGTACCTCTGTCGGTTGCAATGACTTGCGGAACACCAAATCTCAAAATAAAGTTGTTTACAAATGACTTAGCAATAGTAACCGTTTCTTTGTTTTTGAGTGCGTAAGCTTCAATAAACTTTGTTAACTCACACTGAATAGTTAAAATATATTTATTATCATCATCATCACGATCTAAGGGTCCGACAACATCTAAAAATATTTTCTCGAAGGCTGCATTAGCTGTAGTTGTTAATTGCATTGGTTCTACAATATGTCGAGAGTGTTTCATTTTTTGGCAATGTTCACATTTATTTATAAAAGCTTTAACATCATTTTCTATACCTGGCCAATAGTATAGTCTTTTAATGTTATTCACTGTTCTCCTAACTCCAGCATGTCCACTTGTAGGTAACAAATGGTAATCATTTATTATGAATGATTTTTCGTCATTATTGTTTATTCTTTTTACTCCTTTCAAAACACATATTCGTGGACCGGTCCAATCTTTTATTCCTTTTATCCCTTTAATTAATTCAGTTAAAAATAACGCGTTATCATCAGTTTTTATAATACATACTTCTTTTATATTTATAATGTTACAAAATTCGCAAAGTTTTGTTACAAATTCGACTCGCGTAAAATGTAATCTAAAATCACGATTAATGTAAATTATTTCTTTTTCTTTTATGTAACTGAAACATTCTTTTTCTAAAATAATTTTCTTTTGTCTTCTCAACTCGTGAACTACTTCTCCTTTTAAAAGCATCATTTCGACAGAATTATTTGGCATCTGTAATATTTCTGTGACTCTCAGTTGATCAGGCTGATTATCTACAGATTTATTAGAGATAGGAGTACATTCATCGTTTTTTCTATCACATTCTTTCACTTTATCCATTCTTTTTTTCTGTGCTCTAGTCATTACCGCTACTGTACTCTCATTCATCGCCTTTAATTCATCAGATGATATACTGATTCTAGATAAGGCATCAGCAATTACGTTATCCTTTCCTTTAACATAGATAATGGTAAAATCATATTGTTCTAATTCTAGTCGAAATTTTAATAATCTACTCGACGGATCTTTCATACTGAATAAATAAATTAGTGGTTTATGGTCAGTCATAATTATGAATTTTCGACCAAAAATATATGGTTTAAAATATTTTATAGCCCAAACGACAGCAATCAATTCTTTCTGTATTGTAGGATAATTTCGTTCTGCTTTATTCAGTGGTCTGCTAGCATAAGCAACTGGCCGTAAATCCTTATTACATAGCACCGCTCCTACTGCTAATCCAGAAGCGTCTGTTTGTAAAACAAATTCGTTTTCATGAGAAAAATCTGGATATTGTAAAATTGGTGATGAGATTAAAGCTTTTTTTAAGAACTGAAATGAATTGTCGCAATCCTTTGACCATTGAATTGTTTCGCCTTTACGACATAATTTATTTAAAGGTAACGTTATTTCTGCAAAATTATGAATGAATTTTCGATAATAGTTACAAAATGCAACAAAACGTTTCACTTCATCAGAATTAGTGGGTGTGGGGTAATTTTGAACTACTTTAATTTTATCTGGATCGGGTAAAATGCCATTTGAGGAGACAGTGTGACCCAAATATAGTAATTCTTTTTTCAAAAATTGACATTTGATTGGATTTAATTTAAGATTAACTTTTCTAAGTCTTTCAAAAACGTCTAAAAGATTTTTGTTGTGGCAAGTCAGATTACGCCCAAAAATAACAAGGTCATCAAGATAAATGAAGCATTTTTCTGAAGTTAAGCCTGACAGCAATAGTCATAACACGAGAGAATGCGCTAGGACTTATTTTCAAACCCATTGGTAATCTCTTCATTTGATATTGACCAGAATTGGTTGTGAAAGCAGTGACCTTTCGACTCTCAGGGGTCAAGGTCAATTGATAAAATGATTGACTAAGGTCTAAGTGCGTGAAATAAATAGAACCTGAAAGGGAATCTAAAATATCAGTTATATTTGGAAGAGGAAAACGGTCATCTTGAATGCAGTCGTTTAATTTCCTGTAATCGACTACGAGTCTCCATTTTTTCAAATTCGTATTATCTGACTTTTTTGGTACCAATAAAATCGGACTTGACCATTCGCTTTGTGTTTCTTCAATAATATCGTCCTTTAATAATTGTTTTATTTGTTGGTTTACTTCGGACTTAAGACTATTGGCTAAGCGATATGGTTTTACATACACCGGACTGCTATTAGGTTTCAAATGAATACTTTGTTCATAAAGGTTCGTGGTACTGAGCTTATCGTCTGGCAATGCGAATATGTCAGCATACTTCGAACATATACCTTCTATTGTTTGTCGTTCGTAGGAATGCAAGTGATCTAATTTGAGAAGCGATAACAATGTTTTAGCTCGCTGGGAATCGGTATTACACTTATTAAATGAACAAATATAATATTCATTTAATAAATTAATTTCTGGTTGGAAAATCGGTAAACTAATTTCTTTTTCACTTGTATTAAGAATACGTATAGGAATCACATTATTTATTGGAGAAACAATAGATCCCGCCAAAAATAAATTATCGTGTAATTGTTTAGAACAAACAATACAGTCTTCTTGCACCTTATTGTTTAATGGAATATAGTGTATAGATTCACTACTCGGTGGAATAATTAAAAAATCATAGCTTATTTTTGAAGAGTTATACAATTTCATATTACATGATGTTTGACTATTGTGCTGTAGTGTCAAAATAGAGTTTTTTAAATCAATATTTGTTTGGAATTTATTTAGAAAGTCTAGTCCTATTATTCCGATGGATTTACATGGAAGCTTATTAAAAATATAAAATTTATGTTCATAACTCGACCCGTCGGGTGTATTTAATATTTAAAGCGTTAAATAAGTGTAACCGTGAGAGCTAATTTCTCCTTCTATACCATTAATTATAATATTGTGTTGATAAATTTTTGTATTTGTAGGTAAAAAGTTTATAGATATAGCCGATAAGGAAGCTCCTGTGTCAAGTAAAAATGAACATTTTTTATTATTTATTGAAAAAAAAAATACTTTACATTCTGATTATGAGTTAAAACTGAATATTTATTCACGAAAAAACTGGCTCAAGTCAATACTATCATTATTTTGCTTATCAATATTTGAACTGTCTGGAACTGTATTCAATTTTTGAGATGTAAACATGCCTCGTTTGTGTCCCCTACCACGTGTCACTGTTCCTCGATATGTATTCGATCTGAACTCACGCGAATTCGATGGCCTGCCTGTGTAATTATTATTCAAAGGCCTGTTCGAGTTATGATAGTAATATCCTCTATTATAGTCTGAATTTCCACGACGAGGAAAATTTGTAAATCTACCGCGACCTGTAAAATACGGTCTACGGTACTGGTACTTACCTCTTATGTTGAGCATTGTATGAGAAGTCGATGGCTGTGATGACTCCTCATCTAGTGCCGCCCTCACTGCAGTTTTTAACTCAGAGTAATTCCTAGCTGAAATAATTATACTTAAACGCCTATTCCTTAAACCGTTTGCAAATTTTTTTATAGCTAAAGATTCGTTTATAGGTCTCAAAATCTCATAGGCTGTACTATTAGAGTCAGCTTGTGAGATCGTGAGATCCACAAATAATTCTTCAATTTTAGTCGCATAATCAGACACGGACATTTCATTTTGTGATACATTATTTAGTTGTGAGAGTAATGAGCTCGAAGACTTTTTTGTTATTAGAAGAGCTCGCATGTCTTTTATTAATTCCTCACATGTTTCATATTTATTTTTAATTCTAAGTTTAGCAGATTTAGATAACCGGGTTTTCAAAACAAATAAAATTAACAATTTTTTACACGTTGCATTTTCAAGGCAACTTTCATACATTTCTATACTATCTATGATTTTTTCGATGGTAGTTTCTTTATCGTCCATTGTAGGTATTAAACTAGCCGCGGTTTTTAGATTAAACTTGTCCATGGTTATAGTAGGAGGTGAACTTCCCTTATAACTAATAATTTTAACATATATATCTTCAATATTTTCGACAATAACTTCTAAAATATTATAGTCAAAGCATTCTTTAGAACTTATATTTAAAAGCACAGTTTTATATTTGCTATACAATATGTTTGCTTGATTTACTTTACTTTTTACGTAATCCTTATATATGTCTCTCTTTCTGCCTAATTTTCTCAAACTTATTTGAATATCTTTCAACTTACTATTTATTTCTTGTAAATGTTCCATAAAATTATAATAATAACTGAATTTATTATTAGAGATAAAACTTACGATTAAGACATTCACATTTTAGAATAAAATTTCTTAATAACACACAAAAAATGCATTGAAGTAATTAAACATTTAGCAGTTACTAGATAATAATTATAGACGAAGTAGTACCTTAAATTTTTTTTTTAAATTAAGGCCGTTCTCTTTCTTCAAAATTCAGCATGGTAGATCACACTGGTGGCTCCTGCTCCGGGGTTTCTTTGTTATTTTGCACCGTTCGTCCAGAAATTCTCATACCTACGTACTCTACGAAATGCTTCAGCACGAATTTCTTTTTGAATCCATTTTCCGTGGCATTTTTTATATTGCTTGTATCCCAGGTAAATTATAGCTATAATAAGTATCGCCAACACCGTAGAAACTATGTAGTTGTTAGTCCATATAATATGCGATGCGTCTGCCTTATTGTCTCCTACGACGCTTTACGCTATAATTATTTCCTTATCTTCTGTTTTTGAATATTTTTTCCCCATTTTCAAAGATAATCACGAATATCGTGCGTTCACAAATGTTTGCACCTCGCAGGTTTATAAAGATCTGTCTTGTGGACGCCATAGCTATACTAGTCTAAAGTCCAGTCCGCAAACGCCGCTGACACCGCGAATTATATCACGTACGCCACCACGGACGACGAGCGCCCGCGCATGGCAGGGTCGCCATGAGGTGAGGTGCGGGGAAAGATATTATAAATGACACGACTGTTTCGAGAGACGGTCCGTTTATTACTGCTGCACCACAATGATTGACTTAAACTAGCTACACAACTAATACGTATGACTTATATCTACTACACTACATCTTGTGTCACAAGTTGGCAACGTAGGTACACTGTGGTTCTTGTGGGGGTTGCAGTTTTGCTGCGAATCTCACAAGAGCCACATGTATTATAGGTGACTGTTACCACTTACCATCAGATGGGCAGTTTGCTTGTTTGCCAACTTCCTGCAATAAAAAAAAACCTGGGACGGTTTACAGTTTTTGCGTTTGGGGACCACAGTCCCCGCGGACGTGTGAGCGGATCCGTGGCCCGCAAGCGCGCGTTTGCGTAGCATTTTTTGCAGTTGTTTTTTAAAACCTAAAAATAAATTTCGTTTCCCATTAATAATTTTTTGTATATATATATATTAATTTCAATGGTCTGAATGCGTAGACGCGGGCTTCGTTATGGGTCTTTTTATTTACATGTTGTATATTACTAGGTGCTAAAGACGGAAGATCCCATGCTAAATGTGGTTTACGATGAGACACTCGATGGCTGCTTCCGATTTAGTGAGCAACGTAATTTCATAGAGTTGATTCACATAACAATACTGATGGACAATAGCTCAGGATCAAATAATTATGTGTTTAAAAAACCCTTTTTTGTTTTATTTAACACTTTTTTGTGTGGCGCTATCAGTGCGTCCCATCAGTCATAACTTATGACATATGGTGGATACTTACAATGGGGCTAGTCGTCTAGTAGTCATAAATTCAAAGTCGCTCAGCGAGCTATGTTAGGAGTTTCTTTGAAGGATAAAATCCGAAATGAGGTTATCCGGAAAAGAACTGGAGTCACCGACATAGCTCGCAGGATAAGCAAACTGAAGTGGCAGTGGGCTGGCCACATCTGTCGAAGGACCGATGGTCATTGGAGAAGACGTGTCCTAGAGTACAGACCGCAAACCTGGTGTAGGACGTCCGTGAAGCTAGGTGGACCGATGACCTGAGGAAGGCAGCAGGGATGGACTGGATGTGGAAGGCGGAGGACAGAGTGTTGTGGCGCAGATTGGGAGAGGTCTATGTCCAGCAGAGGACTGTGATAGGCTGATTGATTGATTGAAACACTTTTTATGATGAGGTGGAATGCTGTTGCGGTGTTGCACACCGTACCTGCCGATAGTTAAAGCGGCTTTACATTTGGCTAAATTCAGTCCATTAAATGAGGAAGACTCTAAATTTAGGCAAGTGTAAAGGCGCTTTAACTATCGGCAGGTACGGTGCGCAACACCGCAAAAGCAACTTAGTCTGTCTTAAGGAAGCTGAATTAGTCTGTCTGAATTTAAAGCACTGAATTCAGGATAGATGGCACTTTAGTCGACAGGCGTATGTGGGGCTCTCTCCGCTAAGTACAGGGCACACGCACTAAACCCACCTTGGCGTTTATCTTGTCCAGGGTCTAGGAAGGTAGGAAGTCCTAACCTCAGGACAGCTTGGCCAGCTACAAGTTATTTACGCCTGAATTTCATTTAAACCCAAGTTGAATAATATGAATATAGGAATAAATGTTGTTTGTGTCGCTTAAATTATGTTTGCTACGTTCCTTCTTTTTATGTTATAACTTATGATGGATAAGCTAGATATGAGAGAGATATTATAGTGCACAGTGTTGCGCAAACACCTGTGCGTTCTCTGTTCCTTCACTCGCACTGTCTGATGGGATTTACCGACACGACCGGATCAACTCTAACAACAAAACGACATCACTTCGTAATCCATATGGCGAAGGCTTCAAGATGTCATAAGTAGCTTCGTTTGCACCATTTATGATGCTGGCCAATGGTGTAAATGAGACACCGGGAAAATATTGATGAAGTATTTTAAAGATTCTGAATATTATTCTGGCAAGCGGAAAGTCATCTCTTTACAGATACTTGACTGTATAGAAATCGAATCACATACTCCTTGATTTTGAGAGGATCCCGTGCGGAATACAAATGACCAGCTGCCCTGCGATCGATGACGCTAACGTTCGCCAAGCTAACATTCCAGGGACCGGCAAATCGTTGGCGGGAACATAAGCATTTCGAAGAAAAAATACTGGCTATCTACAACTTCATAGAGCCATATTTTGGAGTAATAATCTTACGGTGGTGTAGGATTGATGTAACGATGGTAATAATAGTACGGTAAGATTTCTGGTATTATTCATCTTGATTATATTTTATTGCTTTCTGGTATAAAAAATTTACATGGATAACGGCAAATGCCACGACCGACTTTTTGTAGGCCCAATCATAATATATGAAAAATATGATGGGACTGGTCAATGTATTTGAGTTGTTATTTACCGCTTTGCACCAAACCCATTATTGTTATTATTTTTTCTGTTTTTTACCCCTTTCTTCATAAAGAAATCAATATGTCCAACCTCACGAGGTACCATTGTAAGTAAACGTTTCCTAACATCATACAAAACTTAAATTATGATGAAACGGAGAAGCTGCTGAGATGAAGAAGATAAATAAAACTGCAATGTGTGGTTCCCAAAAAGTTTTCGGTTTCACACTGGTGTGACAGAGAGTTTAAGCACCCCATAAAATATAGTTAAGACTTCTAGATCCTTAGTTTTAAAATTTTTGATTCTTTCTTACGGCCGGTTGCACCAAATTTACGTTTTACTATTTCGTAAAAGTAACAATATAAATACGCAAGGATTACACCATAATCTAGTTTCAATTGTAGTTTTATTTTATGCTTTACGTTTAAAAAGGTTAAATGTACGGCGCGAATCATATATTTAAAAGTGAAACGACCCATTTTTAGGTATTTAGTTGTTACTTATTACGAAATCGTATAACGTAAAACTTGGTGCAACCGGCTGTTAGTTTTAAATTGTAGTTTTATATATACTCTTTATTGCATTGCATAAACACAAGAAAAAATAATTTTAATTCTAGTAGTGTTCCTAAGTTATAAACGGTCCATTAATGTTTTTCTTTGAACATCTTGCAGGAGGTGAGCTTACTGGTGCACTGCGGCACAGGCTTCAGCTTAGTTCAGGCACAAGTCTCTCACAATTCTCACACTCAAAAATCTTTATTCAACATAGACCTTTACAGGCACTTATTGACGTCAAAAAAAAACATAAAATCTTCAACTAAGAATCTAATTAACTAAATTATTCAATCCTTATATGTCTTAGATCAGTCTGAATGCTCTAAGTTGTATGTACACACCATGAAGCAAATACAAAGAGGAGATGTTATAAGCATCTAGGTCCAGCTCCTATCACCAGAGTCCTGACTTCACGCTTTTTTAGTTTTAGCTACTTAACGCCAGAGGCGCTGACATCAGTCGATCTTTTTATCTGTCGGATTAGTACGTCGTACACTCTTCTTTTATTTTAGTTTTAAATTACCTAAATACAAAATGAAATGTTGTATTCTATCGTGCAAAAGTTACACAGACGACAGAAACAAAGTGAACGAAAAAAAAATCTCTTTCCATTTGTAAGTACATTAAACAAGCATTATTAATTTATTACTTGACGTATTGCTTCTAGAATGTTCGACGCCACATGGACGCTTCTGTCAATGTCCCGATAAAGCACAAAAGGCCCTCTAGTGGCGAGTAAAAATACTAACGAAAACGTAGGATGTATTAAGGGCGAAAACAAAACACGTGAATTAATATAAGCAGTTTTAACGATTTTTATTTTTAGATTATATTGACACAGCACCTAATAAATTATCTTTCTCCTACGAATGTATCTTTTAACATAATTATCTTTCTCCTACGAATGTATCTTTTAACATAATTATCTTTCTCCTACGAATGTATCTTTTACTGCCACCTAGTAATGTATAGCGGAACTTTTGTGTTAACGTCAATAATGCTGGCATTTTAGTAAAGGTCTCAGTATACGTAACGTGCATAGAACGTGGACGGAGCGAGGACGGGATGGAGACGGGACGTAGTTTAGAAAACCCTGACGTGGAGTTTAATGCATACGCAACGTCACAGGGACTCGTAACTAACGTGCTAGTGTTGTGAATAGGAAAGATGAACTTTTCATTTGAAGAATTGGCTATACTTGCTATTGCTTTAGATGACGAAAAAGCTATGGTTGCCAAGAGGAAAAGAACATTTTCTGTACATCTTACATGGCAAACAAAAGAACAGGAAGAATTTCACAAATTTTTGAGCATATTATGTTATCGAATCATAATCATTATTTTTTTCGCTTTTTCGGGTTTCTATCAAAATTTAAGTATTTTTTGTGTTCCAAATAGAAATTAATTTAATTACTAGGGAAATAATGAAATTAAGTATAATATTATATCCCTGTTTTTTATAGGCTTGAAATGATTAGGTACTTACTTCACATTGAGTTTACATGACCTAGAATTTATTAATCTTGAGTAGATGGTGCGAAAATATTATAAATAAAGTTATGAATGCAGTAAAAAAATTTAATGAAAGTTATCGTTTTCAGTGAGTGATAATTCGACTGCAATTTTACGCCACAGAAAATTTTTATGCTTCGTATCTAAATACTTTGCGTCTGCAAAATTATACAAAGCTGGATATAAACGTACACACTCGATTAGCTTTTCGTCGTCCATTTTCGATCCTTGTGACATCACTATATTGGTTTCGGAAGCGAGTGGAGTGAGTGTGCATACGCAGCGAAATCACGGACGGGACGGGGCACGTGCAGGGCGGGACGTGCTAAACATCGTCGCCGACGATATTTTTCCTATCACGTGGGCGCCACGTTCCCGTCCCGTCCGTGTGCTCGTGAGGTATACACTATCTGATACATTCTCTATAAAACGATATTTCCAAAATTTCCCGTCCCGTTCCGTCCGAGTAAAAACACGTTACGTATGCCGAGGTCTTAATTCTACTCGCTACAAGGTGACAGTGGCGTCGCGCACCCTCCCCCCGCACCCCGATTTCCGGCTTCACTTGATTTCATACGGAAAACGCGATAGGGCACCTCCTCTTTGTATTTGCTTCATGGTACACACACCCTTAAACTCTCTGTCACACCAGTGTGAAACCGAAAACTTTTTGGGAACCACACATTGCAGTTTTATTTATCTTCTTCATCTCAGCAGCTTCTCCGTTTCATCATAATTTAAGTTTTGTATGATGTTAGGAAACGTTTACTTACAATGGTACCTCGTGAGGTTAGACATATTGATTTCTTTATGAAGAAAGGGGTAAAAAACAGAAAAAATAATAACAATAATGGGTTTGGTGCAAAGCGGTAAATAACAACTCAAATACATTGACCAGTCCCATCATATTTTTCATATATTATGATTGGGCCTACAAAAAGTCGGTCGTGGCATTTGCCGTTATCCATGTAAATTTTTTATACCAGAAAGCAATAAAATATCATCAAGATGAATAATACCACAAATCTTACCGTACTATTATTACCATCGTTACATCAATCCTACACCACCGTAAGATTATTACTCCAAAATATGGCTCTATGAAGTTGTAGATAGCCAGTATTTTTTCTTCGTAATGCTTATGTTCCCGCCAACGATTTGCCGGTCCCTGGAATGTTAGCTTGGCGAACGTTAGCGTCATCGATCGCAGGGCAGCTGGTCATTTGTATTCCGTACGGGATCCTCTCAAAATCAAGGAGTATGTGATTCGATTTCTATACAGTCAAGTATCTGTAAAGAGATGACTTTCCGCTTGCCAGAAGAATCTTTAAAATACTTCATCAATATTTTCCCGGTGTCTCATTTACACCATTGGCCAGCATCATCAATGGTGCAAACGAAGCTACTTATGACATCTTGAAGCCTTCGCCATATGGATTACGAAGTGATGTCGTTTTGTTCTTAGAGTTGATCCGGTCGTGTCGGTAAATCCCATCAGACAGTGCGAGTGAAGGAACAGAGAACGCACAGGTGTTTGCGCAACACTGTGCACTATAATATCTCTCTCACATCTAGCTAATCCATCATAAGTTATAACATAAAAAGAAGGAACGTAGCAAACATAACTTAAGCGACACAAACAACATTTACTCCTATATTCATATTATTCAACTTGGGTTTAAATGAAATTCAGGCGTAAATAACTTGTAGCTGGCCAAGCTGTCCTGAGGTTAGGACTTCCTACTTTCCTAGACCCTGGACAAGATAAACGCCAAGGTTGGTTTAGTGCGTGTGCCCTGTACTTAGCGGAGAGAGCCCCACATACGCCTGTCGACTAAAGTGCCATCTATCCTGAATTCAGTGCTTTAAATTCAGACAGACTAATTCAGCTTCCTTAAGACAGACTAAGTTGCTGTTGCGGTGTTGCGCACCGTACCTGCCGATAGTTAAAGCGCCTTTACACTTGCCTAAATTTAGAGTCTTCCTCATTTAATGGACTGAATTTAGCCAAATGTAAAGCCGCTTTAACTATCGGCAGGTACGGTGTGCTACACCGCAACAGCATTCCACCTCATCATAAAAAGTGTTTCAATCAATCAATCAGCCTATCACAGTCCTCTGCTGGACATAGACCTCTCCCAATCTGCGCCACAACACTCTGTCCTCCGCTTTCCACATCCAGTCCATCCCTGCTGCCTTCCTCAGGTCATCGGTCCACCTAGCTTTACGGACGTCCTACACCAGGTTTGCGGTCTGTACTCTAGGACACGTCTGCTCCAACGACCATCGGTCCTTCGACAGATGTGGCCAGCCCACTGCCACTTCAGTTTAGTTATCCTGCGAGCTATGTCGGTGACTCCAGTTCTTTTCCGGATAACCTCATTTCGGATTTTATCCTTCAAAGAAACTCCTAACATAGCTCGCTGAGCGACTTTGAATATATGACTACTAGACGACTAGCCCCATTGTAAGTATCCACCATATGTCATAAGTTATGACTGATGGGACGCACTGATAGCGCCACACAAAAAAAGTGTTAAATAAAACAAAAATAAGTAAATTGGAGATAAGTAGGTTTTTTAAACACATAATTATTTGATCCTGAGCTATTGTCCATCAGTATTGTTATGTGAATCAATTCTATGAAATTACGTTGCTCACTAAATCGGAAGCAGCCATCGAGTGTCTAATTGCAATCATTACATATTAAAACCTGGAACATGAAAGACAATATCGAATCAATGCACAATAATTTTGATTACTCTATAGAGGATAGAGAAAATGCACCTCCATCTGTTTCAAATGAAGAAAATTTAAAATAGCAGTACAAATAGAAATACCACATATAGAGGAGGAAGTAAAATTATCAGATGAAATACTTGAAATTTTTGGTATAATTCAGCCAAACGAATCTAAGAGTATACCACGACAATCAGAAGTAATTAAGATATGGTCTGATATCTTTAAAATGGTTTGAAGAAAACTGATAGAGATGAGATAAGTAACAACAATCCCTTCAATAACTGCCCTTTAATGATTGCACCTAAACTTAACCCCGAAGTGAACATGGCAATAAGTGAATACATCAAAAAATGAGGTCATTTGATTGAAATAAGACAAAAACAGCTGTCAACTGTTCCATAATGCCTTGGAACTACACTATAGTTATGTGTCAAAATGACATAAAAGAACATAAACCAACAATCATTAGGTGAATGTGTAGAGCACTCATTATGTCCACACAAAATAAGGACATGAAAGTTTCACTATTACAAACAGAACCTTTGACATATATCTCTTTGGAGATAATTTGTCAGAAAAAATAAAAACTGCGATATCTGTCCAGAAATCAAGTTAAGACCTTAAGCTTCCAGAAAGAAGTAAAAAAAACCAACTTCAAAACAGAATGCACCTAATATAACGGTAAATACTCCAGTATAGAAGTCTTTAAACTGGTGGGGTCCTTCCCGTCTAGCGATGAAAAATCATTACACACCCAGGACTACATCAGCGGGGCCCCTCTTACAACATCAAAAAACAGAGGGAGAGGAAGAAGGCGAAAACAGCTGGAATACAGCACAACATGAAGTCGTTCCCAAGGTAGGCAGATTGAAATATTTTTTCAATAATTGGAAGAATTTTACTAATGATAAAACAATTTTAACTTGTATACAAGGGTAAATATATATTCCCTTTAAAGAAAAACCTTATCAGAATAATATCCCTTTGAATAATATGTTTTCAAAAACGGAATCAAATATGATAGATGTAGAAATTTATTAAATTGTTAAATAAAAAAGCCTTAGAATGTTGTAAACCTGAAAGGGACCAGTTCTGTTTTTTCTCTATATATTTTTAATTAAGAAACCTAATTGTAATCTTCATTTTAAGTTCAAGACTATGGGACAGTGTATAAAATACCTTTTTTTATCTTTTTTATTAAACATGGTTTTTATCCTTTTGGATATGTCAACCCCATCGTACCCTTATACTTAACCTTTACAACAATATATGTAAAATGTAATAGAGCATGTTAATTATTCCACTATGTTACGTGTATAAAATACTTAACAAAAATTATTATTTAGCTTCTCTATTTTTAAAAAGACCCTTATTATATGGTAAGTATAAGGTTCTTTTAAGGTTCTTTTTTAAGGTAAAATATTACCAAGTTAATGTTCTACCTTTTGGACTATGTACTGCACCATTTGTGTTCACAAAAATCATGAAACCAATGATTGCACACAATAGAAAAAGGATATACTTAATATCAATTATCATATTTAGAAGTAGTCTTCTAAATATGATAATTGATATTAAGTATAAATAATTCATATAGAAACTGTCAAAACAATATAAATATGACTTTTCAGACATTAAACAAATTAGGATTTCTTATTAATAAAAATAAATAAGAAAAAAGACAAAATTGCCTCTAAGCTATTATAGAACAAAAAATCTATGTCAATCATATTTTTTGCAAAAGTTATAGGTAGGTATTCTAATATCTGTGTGCCCGGCAATAAAATATTTATTGATCTATATATGGTATGTTATACACACAAAGCAATTAGAAAGAATTATATATCTCAGTTTCAAATATAATAATGATAATTATGAAGTTTCTACTGTTTTTTGACAACCAATGTAAACAAGTTTTAACATTGTGGACTAAAAACATTTTAAAATCTGTAAATCTCATAATAAAATAAAAAAAAAACAAATGTAATACTGAGACAACTAATGGCAGTTGGACTGAGTAAGAAAGTAAATCTAATATATAAAATTCTCGTGTCACAGTGTTTGTTACCGAACTCCTCCGAAACGGCTTGACCGATCTTTATGAAATTTTTTGTGTATATTCAGTAGGTCTGAGAATAAGTCGTAAACTATTTTTTATTATGGCAAAACGTAAGTTCGCCGTTATTTAGGCGAAACGTAAGTTCGCCGTTATTAAAGCGAAACGTAGTTCGCCGGCACAGCTAGTTACATATAAATTCTTTAGAATTGATAGCAGCATTTTTTGGGTTAAAATGCTTAACAAAAGATCTTAATAATTGTAAAATACTATTACGTATAGACAATGTAATAGGGAGGGGCTCAATACCCTCACCTCCATGATATTTATTTATTTATTTAAGTTTTCTTCGTACAACATATGAACAAGTACACATAAGGCGGACTTAATGCCGGAGGCATTCTCTACCAGTCAACCCGTAAAATGTGATAATGTTTGTTGACGGTGTGCGAATTGGGAAAATCAATAATAAAAGCTACAAGCTCTTTGTTACTATTAAATGAGATATACAAAATGCTGATAAAATGAATACTAAATATGCAAATATATAAATAAATATAAAGGGATAGATACATAAATATAGATATATAAATATATAACAATAATAAACAAATCATGTTGTCATACAATTTTAGATAGATGATATTGCTAAAACTATTTGGCAATTGTGCAAATTTAAAGCTATAGTAATTCCAAAGAGAACATTATTGATGATTTTGAATCTAGAAGAGAGTTAAATATCACAGAATGGGAATTAGGAACAAAATATTTTAAACAAATATTAAAAGATTTAGGATAGCCATCTATTGATTTATTTGCATCAAGAACCAGTATGAAATGTCTTTAATATGTTTCTTGTCATCCAGACCCAAATGCATTTGCAATTGATGCATTTTTTATATGTTGGAATCAATATTTATTTTATGTATTCCCTCCTTATTTCGGAGGTTCTTGTACAAAAAGATTCCGTGAAGGTTTGTCTTATGGTGGCCTTAACTCATTACGATCTGCATTATCTTTTTGATAGGATAGCATTTAGGTAACGATAGCAGTATAAGGAGACTCTTCAAAGGTTTCTTCAAACCTGGACCCACTGCACCAAAATATAACTACATGGGATGTGTCAGTATTACTCAATTTTATTGAAAATAGCTATTCAGGTAGTAATTCTTTAGATATAAATACCAAAAACACTGTTTCATTATAAGCATTAGCTAAAGGCCAAAGAACTCCAAACCTGTCCTTAAATGAAATTAAAGATATTATTGTAAAAAATGATTGTGTCACTATAAAAATAGATAAGATTATTAAGACATCGGCACCTAATAGATGCCAACCTTTCCTAGTATTACCATTTTTTTTAATGATAATAAGAAGATCTGTCAAGCTAGAGCAATTTTATATGGACATTACTAAGGTAATTCGTACATGTGATAACTTGTTTGTTTTTTCAATTAGAAAACCATATACAAATGTAATAGCCAGTACTATCAGCCGTTGGATTAAACAAACGATGAAAGAAAGTGGAATTGATGTTACAGTTTTTTTCTTTTGGCACACAGCACACGATATGCTTCATGCTCTATAGCTTTTAAAAGAGGTGTCAATATTGATAATATTCGAAGAACGGCTGGTTGGACTGGAGAATCAAATACTTTTTTGACAGATTCTATAACAGACCAATCATTGAAATGAAGAATTTGCCAGCAAAACTGTATTGAAAACTTGATAATAATAATTAAGATTTTGATTATTACCAATACTATTATATTAGAATGTAAAATTATGTATGTAGTTCCTACATATAAATAATAAATATTGTGTACAAATTATTGTATCTCCTAATGAATGTTGTTGATTTTACAACTAGTCTTTGAACATCTATATTAGTTAATTCATCATTGAGGACGAGACAACAGTGAGCATAATTGAAAAGTCAAACGAACTTACCTGTAAGTGAAGTTCGACTGTAATTATGCGAAGCTGTTGTCTCGTCCGAAGATGATGAAGTCCCACCCAACCCTTTGAATGGTAATTATATTCATAATTAATAATTCCCCTTGTTGTAAAATCACAATGCTTTAAAATTAATGAAGTTAGTTACAGATAAAGGGAGTGACGTGCGGCTGCGTTTCGTTTTACGAAATATTTCTTTAAACTTATGTGACGCCAGAGAGTGAAATAGCCGAGACTACATTAGTTAATTCATCATCTTCGGACGAGACAACAGCTTCGCATAATTACAGTCGAACTTCACTTACAGGTAAGTTCGTTTGACTTTTCAATTATAATCCCTATCACTCTTAGAATAAGAATTAATTTCCTTCGTACAAAAAAATACTTGCAAGTATTTGAAACCTGGTTTTTAGCCCTGGGACCCTACCATGATCATTTATAGCAAGGTTAAAACAATAATAAGAGACACCGCTCTTACTGCGTATAACGCCATCCCGCTCTCAGTATTGTTTTGGGCGATCGTGGTTAGGGGGCTGGTCAAATATCCAAGTAGTTTTTACTGAGTTTTTAAAGTATTCTGTCACGCAAGTGTGATTATAATCCCTATCACTCTCGAAATAAGAATTAATTTCCTTCGTACAAAAAAATAATACTTGCAAGTATTTCGTAACCTGGTTTTTAGCCCTGGTATTTATTGATGGACGTACTTTAAAGCCCTGGGTACTCGAATTTGCAAGTACAACCCATGCATGCCTACACCGCCCCCCCCCCACCTATTCACCAATTTTCATGAAAATTGATGGAGATTCAACGAAATCGGAGGTGAAAACCATTGACTAAACTCATGGAATTATTAATTAAAGTTTGAGTAATAATTCCATGACTGTACTATATAATCTAGGTAAGATACACCCACGATGATCCGCGCGGTTATGGGGCGCCCCGTGTAGTTATGGGCGTTATAAACCGTAAACTGTTATTGAAACTATTTATTAGCAGCAATACCGAAAACTATGTATTGACTTCTTCAGAAACTATTTATCGGGAGTAACTATTTATTGTGTGGAACGGACTAGTCTAAGAGGTCACGGGATTTTTCATAACGATCAAAGATACGGTTAGATTTATTTTTATAGTTTGTAGAGTAGTCCCCTAATGTGAATGATGTTGGTCTGCCTGCTTTCAGTGGTTGCAACTTCGAGTTATAGAGCTTACAAGAGGCTTCATTGTTGCGAAAAAAAAACGATCACAGAAATGGTCAGTTTTAGTACATATTCAAAGTATGGCGTCTCCACAGATGAGACAAGTTGGTCTGGCGGCTCTCAGTGGTTGCATTTCAGAGTTATGATGCGCGCAAGTCACTGTATTGTTGCGAAAAAAAAACGATAACAGAAATGGTCAGTTTTAGTACCTATTCGAAGTATGGTATCTCCACAGGTGAAACGAGTTGGTCTGCCTGCTCTCAGTGGTTGTATTTCAGAGCTATCATTGTGTACGCAATACCCTTATTTGTGGAGAAAGCCTAAAAAATATCGAAAAACGTGACAATCGGCGGATTTTTCAAATGCTCATTGACCGCTGCTGTCGTGTCTCGACTTGACACACGCAGTGCACACTCCTCCCCCCGCGCCCGGCCCCTGTCTGTGAGCGTGGAACAATCGTGGTGGGAGGGTGCGCTTGCGCTCGTTCGGTGCTTTTAAATACAATTCAACCGTTACTTGCATTTTTACAATAATGTCGAAAATAAATACTTTTTTTTATGGAACGCGTTACGCGTATGAACATCCCAAATTATATTACGATCTAGCCTATTTTATGGCTAATAAGTACATAATTTAATTCGATCTTAATTTGCTAGAGATAAACATGTCTCTAAGAAGTGTCCATTAACATGTTTTTTATTGTCTCTATTAAGGCGCCGCTACTAATTCACAGTTATAGTTGCAACACTGACCCTACATTGTACTAAATTAAAACTTATTTTTTATCACTCCACTTCATTACACTAGATCAGATGGCTTTATCCGTTTTAGTCTTCTTTTCTTATTTGTTTGGTCGAGAAGCTAGACAGCCTCCAAGTTCACATGGTTTTGAAGACTTTTTTGGTGAGCTTCGGCGTATTTTTTTTATGAAGCTATCAACGAACTCTGTTTTAAGATCCCAAAGGAGGTCGTCATTTCTTACATACCATAGAGCATTAGCGATGCCCCTCAGCACCTTATCTGAAATCTTTGGATGATACACCTGTTGGTCTGAGCGGTACAGCCCCGTAGCTGTATTCCACAAGTCCACACTGGCATGAGGACTAGACGATATAACAATAGTTTGTTAGCTATTTTCAAGGGGGAGTCTCTTCCTATTAGCCAATACATGTCTCTGTATCGTAGATCAAGCTGTTCTCTCTTTTTCTTGACGTGCACCATCCAACGTAGTTTCACATCAAGAGCCATTCCATGATATTTGGCAGTGTTCTCATATGGTATAATTCGTCTGTTAATGTAGATAGGGTGATATATTTTCTGTTTGTTACTAAAATCGATGTGTACAGACATGGATTCATTCAATTTTATCCTCCATTTCTTTGTCCAGTCATAGATCTTCTCTACAGCATTTTGGACCTTTTCTGCTGCTTCCTCATGAGTATCACCGATACCCATGATTGCAGTGTCATCAGCAAAAGGTGCAATGGTGTTATTTTTCGGTTCTGGTATATCACAAGTGTATAAAAGGTATAGGATCGGACTTAAAACACTACCTTGCGGAACACCAGCTTTTATATGTTTCAATTCTGAGAAGGCGTCTTCATGTTTGATTCTGAATACCCTATCTATAAAGCTCAGCGAACTGCTCAGGGAGCATTTGTTGTAGTTTATGAATGAGTCCGTCATGCCATATTTTGTCATAATCCTGAGCGACATCCAGGAATACTGTTGTGTATACCTTTTTGTCCTCTAGGCATTTTTCGATTATGTTCGTGATTCTGTGCACTTGATCAATCGTCGCATGTTTCTCGCGAAAGCCTATTGAATTGAGAAATTGATATTAAATATTAAATCATAGCCAGGAGATTTTGGCGGGCTGATATTACTTTTGATTTCATTCCAAACTTCTCTCGGGGTAACTTGCTTAAGTTCCACTTGCGACGGCTTGAATTTCTCCTATTTCGCATTTGGAATCTTCATAGTGTCATAGCCTTTCTTTGACAATAACAGCACTTCCAGCATGAGTTGTATTGTCTGGGTGAAGAGCATGATACACTTTGTACCCCTTGAACATGACAAGGAACGATTTGTAAAATGTGTTAGCCTATCTTAGGCAAAAGTACGTACGTGGAAAGTCGCAGAAAAGTCGGATTAAATTTAATGATTCCAAGTCTGTACACATCGAATTTAGTAACAAACAGAAAATGTATCACCATATCTTCATTAAGAGACAAATTATACCATATGAGAACACTGCCAAATATCTTGGCATGACTCTTGATGTGAAAAGTCGGATAAAATTTAATGATTCCAAGTTTGTACACATCGATTTTAGTAACAAACAGAAAATGTATCACCATATCTTCATTAAGAGACAAATTATACCATATGTGAACACTGACAAATATCTTGGCATGACTCTTGATGTGAAAAGTCGGATAAAATTTAATGATTCCAAGTCTGTACACATCGATTTTAGTAACAAACAGAAAATGTATCACCATATCTTCATTAAGAGACAAATTATACCATATGAGAACACTGCCAAATATCTTGGCATGACTCTTGATGTGAAAAGTCGGATAAAATTTAATGATTCCAAGTTTGTACACATCGATTTTAGTAACAAACAGAAAATGTATCACCATATCTTCATTAAGAGACAAATTATACCATATGAGAACACTGCCAAATATCTTGGCATGACTCTTGATGTGAAACTACTTTGGAAGCTGCGCGTCAAGAACAAGAGAGAACAGCTTGATCTACGATACAGAGACATGTATTGGCTAATAGGAAGATAGTCCCCCTTAAAAATAGCTAACACACTATTGTTATATCGGCAAGTCCTCATGCCAGTGTGGACTTATGAAATACAGCTACGGGACTGTACAGCTCAGATAAGAATAAAGATTTCAGAATAAGGTTCTGAGGGGCATCGCTAATGCTCTCTGGTAACTCGCATCACACATCATGGGGTAATAGCAATACGAACCCAAGAGGTGAGTTTTTGCATGACATGCTTTCTAGGAATTTGACGGTGCTTAATGAGGGACACAGTCCCACATTCATCACGGCAGCCCGAAGTGAAGTATTAGACATTACCCTCTGTACGTCGCGCTTAGTGAAATTCAGGGATGGCACGTCTCGGAGGAGGCTTCACAATCCGACCACAGGTACATTAGATTCGACATAGCAGCTAAGCTGGACAAACAAATCGAATCCTATCGTAATCCTAGGCATACAAACTGGGAGGGCTATCGGGAGAGCCTGAAACAGAGCCTGGGGACGATACCAGCCGTGAAAACAGTAGAACAACTAGAATATGCGGCAGGGTAGAGTATCCACAGGCATCTTAACAGCCTATGAGAATAACTGCCCCTACACCACCAGGGAAAGTAATCGTAAAGTGCCCTGGTGGAATAGCAAATTGCAATCCCTTAGGCAAAAAGCCCGCTCTCGCTTTAATAAAGCAAAAAGGGATGAGAATTGGGAAACCTATTCTCGGACCCTAACGGGGTTCAATAAAGAGTTAAGGAGAGCGAAAAGGAGATCTTGGGGTAGGTTCTGTGACATGATCAATAGCACAGCCCATGCCGCAAGGATACACAAATTGCTATCCAAGGCGCCTTCTTCCCATATTGGCTTGCTTAGGAAGCCAAACGGGACTTTCACGTGCGACGCAAAGGAGACCTTAGAACTCGTAGCCCAAGTGCACTTCCCGGACTCGAGGGTAGATGAATCATCCGAGGAGCTGCGGTCACTCTCCAGGCCTAGGCCGAAAGTGGATGATTGGAGAAAAGCCTCTTTGATTATCGGCCCTCAAGTGATCAACGGGTGGCTTGGGCTATTAACAGCTTCAAGCCATATAAGACTACAGGCGAGGATGGCATTTTCCCGGCCCTACTACAACAGGGTAAGAATATCCTCCTCCCAGTCCTAGTGAGGATCCTCAGAGCTAGTTTAGCATGGGGGTACCTCCCAAGTCTATGGACAAAGGTCAGGGTTATATTTATTCCCAAAGGAGGGGATAAAGATAGGTCCCAACCGAAGTTCTACAGACCGATCAGCCTATCCTCTTTTCTCTTGAAAACCATGAAAAAGGTAATCAACCTATATGTAAGGGAAACGCACCTGGCAGGCGACCCCCTACATTTAAGGCAACATGCCTACCAGAAAGAAAAGTCAACGGAAACTGCCTTAATCGATCTGACCGATAGACTTGAACAAGCGCTCGAAGATAAAGAAATAGCCTTGTGTGCCTTTCTGGATGTTGAGGGTGCCTTCGATAACACCCCAACAGGAGTTATTGTACGATGTCTGCAAAACCGCGGCATCGATCAATTAATAATCTCTTGGATAGAGGCAATGCTCACAACGCGAACAGTGAAAACCTAAATAAAAACGAAAGTAAAATAGGCTAGATCGTAATGCCTCCCCCTTCCTTCTCTTCAGGGCACAACCCTTCACACACAGAGCAACATCACCTTGCTCGGAATGAACATTCGCTGCGATCTGAACCCCAGAGACTACATCGAATCCGTCATAACTACTGCCTCACGGAAACTCGGTGTCCTGAACAAGGTGCGTAGGTATTTTGCGCCGGACCAACTATGCTTGTTGTATAAAACTCAGGTTAGGTCTTGCGTGGAATATTGCTCGCACCTTTGGGACGGCTCCGCTCAGTACCTCCTCGATGCTCTGGACAGATTGCAGCGTCGCGCTATTCGCATAATTGGCGATGTAGAGGCAACTAACACCCTCGAGCCTCTACAACTTCGTCGTGACATCGCCTCTCTTAGCGCCTTTTACCGAATGTTCCATGGGGAATGCTCTGAGGAGCTCTTTAACCTTATCCCTCCCTCTCCATTCCTTAACAGAAACACGCGTAAGGGCCTTCGGAGTCATCCGTACACTGTGTCCTCCTTTTCACACCGTACCAAGAAATTCCAAGATTCCTTCTTCTGTCGTTCATCCCACACTTGGAATTCTCTACCTGCGCACGTGTTTCCCCCATCCTACAACATGGGTTCCTTCAAAAGAGGCGTGAAAAAGCATCTTTTGGGCCGGCAAGGGGCGGGCAGGTAGGAGAGAGGATGTCGTCCCTACTCTATCTGTCAACTCATTTGGGCCTCTTTCACCGCTTAACATCAGGCGGGAGGAGGTCATTTGCCGGGCCATCCATAAAAAAAAAAAAAAAAAAATACTTTGGGATGTTCATAGACGCGTAACGCGTTCCATAAAAAAAAGTATTTATTTTGGACATTATTGTAAAAATGCAAGTAACGGTTGAATTGTATTTAAAAGCACCGAACGAGCGCAAGCGCACCCTCCCACCACGATTGTTTCACGCTCACAGATAGGGGCCGGGCGCGGGAGGAGGAGTGTGCACTGTGTGTGTCAAGTCGAGACACGACAGCAGCCGTCAAGGAGCATTTGAAAAATCCGCCGATTGTCACGTTTTTCGATATTTTTTAGGCTTTCTCCACAAATAAGGGTATTGCGTACACAATGATAGCTCTGAAATACAACCATTGAGAGCAGGCAGACCAACTCGTTTCACCTGTGGAGATACCATACTTCGAATAGGTACTAAAACTGACCATTTCTGTTATCGTTTTTTTTTTCGCAACAATGCAGTGACTTGCGCGCATCATAACTCTGAAATGCAACCACTGAGAGC
The DNA here is from genome assembly GCA_963935595.1 of Schoenobius gigantellus. NCBI lineage: Eukaryota > Metazoa > Arthropoda > Insecta > Lepidoptera > Crambidae > Schoenobius > Schoenobius gigantellus. Next base: position 6,676,385 of record OZ012553.1, read on the forward strand.
CGCCAGACCAACTTGTCTCATCTGTGGAGACGCCATACTTTGAATATGTACTAAAACTGACCATTTCTCTGATCATTTTTTTTCGCAACAATGAAGCCTCTTGTAAGCTCTATAGCTCGAAGTTGCAACCACTGAAAGCAAGCAGACCAACATCATTCACATTAGGGGACTACTCTACAAACTATAAAAGTAAGTTTAACCGTATCCATGATCGTTATGAAAAATCCTGTCACCTCTCAGTCTAGACGGTTCATTTGCTGTCGCTCGCAACGTGGTACCCGAGCGAGAGCCGATACTAGGCGCCAAGCTGACGGAACCGACGGCAAACGATTCGCGCCAAATTGTAAAATAGGAATTGTAAATACAAAACTTCGTAACATAGTGTAAATAAAAACGTGTAAAATATAAAATAGGTTTATAGTAAAGGGTAAATATTGTGGATATGTACAGAATAACAATGTACATAAAATCAAATGAACTTTTAATTTAAATACGCCTGCCACCTGGCAGCCAGTCCTAAGCCTGGTCAAAGTATGAAGGAAAGTTCATTTTCATTTATCAAAATAATACTGATGGTTACTATCGAACACCCAATACTCAGTCACGTCAATAGATAGTTGCCGAATAAAATCATTTATTCATTAAACATGATTTTCCTTCGAACCGAAACCGAGCCCTCAGTCGACACTTGCGATACCCATTCAATAACTAGTTATTAAAATAAATAGTTTCAAAAACCGTTATTACAAACTAAACCAATACATAGTTTCGGTATTGCAAAAACGCGTACCGACCCACCACTAGTGTCGTGTGTTAATCGCCATATTCGCCATAGTTTTACACACTGTAGATTGCACATTTACACTAGATGGCGCTGTACGCATTTAGAACGCGGTTACGTTATGTGTAGGGTGTCAGTATAAAATAGCTTCTTACAACGTTACATTGAAGAAAACGCTCCGTTCGTCTCCGTATGTAGCCTAATTTAATACCGCTTTGGTTAGACGGTAAATCCGTTCGGTATTAAATTATTAATATTTTGTAATGGAAATCTTGATTTAGGTTAAGATTTCCTCTCTTACCTAGATTATATAGTAGCGATGAGAAATATAGCTCTTTGAAAAGATAAGAGCTATATAGCTCTTCTAGCTCATTTAGCTCAGTATAGCTCTAGAGTCATTTAATTAAATGTTGTACCTGTACAGTGTACACTGTACAGTACACACAGATCACACTCGCTCAATATCGATTGACAACTTTAGGGTTACTTCCTTCTTCTTTTTGGTTGAATCTAAGGTTATACCACAATGATTTAACAGTAGTTAATTAATACCTAAACCTACTTCCTAGTCTAATTTAGCTTTTTGAAACTTTTGTAACAATAACTATTTATTTATCACTATTGCCCTGCATTGGGATGACATATAGGCTAATAATTTATTTAAGAATAATGTTTGTTATATTGATACCTTGAATTAGCCATGATTTTCCTTCATACTTTAACAGGCTTAGGACTTTCAACCAAAATAAATTTATTTCGTATAAAAACTTATAGGAACCGTCAGGATCGTGAGACTTAAATGTATCTTGATTGGCGTATTTAGAAATTGTGGCTATTTACATTGATTGAATGTACATTATTTACAATAGTTTTTTTGGGCTTATGCGTTCATGTTAATGAATAACAGCTGGGCAATTTTTTTTTGTTGTTAATCTGCGTCTCTTCTCCGATAAGGTGTTGCCAGCTTTGGAAAAAACTCTTTCACAAGGAACAGACGTAGCCATTAGGTGCAATCTTTTGCTAATATATTGGAAGAGCAGAGGATATATGTGTTTCCTCTCGTGCCACCAAACTAGGGGATCCTGTAACTTTTGACCTCTAACTCTTGGCAGCATTGGCTCTTGTAGATATTTGTCGACCTCGATAATGCCAGCCGCGGTGAGGTTTTCTGGGGTTTGTTTTGCGACTTCGCTATCAAATTCATCCCAGATCGAAGACGCGGCTGCTGTTGGTGGTGCCGTTGACCCAGAAGTGCTAGGTTGCTCCTGTGTCTCTGCAATAGCTGTTTGCGCGCCTTGAGTTTGTCCTACTTTTTGTTTAAGTACTCTAACCGCTCTTTCGAAATTCCTCTGGTCCCTAAAGGCTTTATTTTTTAATTGAGGATCTAGGATAGTAGATTCTGCATACAGAATATTGTTTTCCACTTGTCCAAAGCGACGTTCTAATTCCAGATCTAGACACCCGAGTAAGTTTTGAATTTCCCCTATTTCGGTTTGTTCGCGTAATAGTGTTCTGATGTGCCCGGTCATTATACGACATAAAGGAATAACTTTTGATAATGTTACGTGCTTCTCAGCGCACACTTCGATGGTAACATCATAAAATATCTTCAGGATCGGTAATGCTGTTTCAATTACTCTCCAATCATGAGCAGTAAGCAAAAGATCAGGACGCTCTAAAGCAAGAGCAGCTACTAATGCATCTTTTATATGCAAAACTCGCTGCAACATGTCAAACGTAGAGTTCCATCTAGTGGGAACATCTTGTTTTAACTTCAGTTGTGATAAATTAAGCTGCCTCTGCATTTCTAATAATTTTTTGCGTGACGGTAAACTTCTTGAAAAATACTCCACTATTTGTTTCACTTTGGATGTCGTTGCGTTTAACTGTTTTAGCGATTCTTGCAAACATAAATTTAAACTGTACGCAAAACAAGCTATTTGGCGCCAATTACCTAGTCTAATAGCCGCAGTAATATTAGCGGCATTGTCACTAGCGATTGCTGAGACTTTATTTTCAATATGCCACTCTGTGATTATTTGTTTTAAAAAATCGCATAAGTTGGCGATCATTGTACTCGACGCAACCAAGTAAGACGCTTTCTATTTGAGTGGCATTTGATGACGTCATATAATGAGCCGTAACCGCAATAAAACCATCGTGGTTAGCCGAAGTCCATCCGTCAGTCGTCAGGCAGACAGCACTTGCACTTAGAACTTTAATCTGTGACTTCTCTAAAATCTTATTATATAACTTTGGCAATAAACTATTCGATAAAGTTTTCCTAGTAGGGAGGGTATAACCTGGATTAAGCATTTGCAATAATTTTGCGAATTCTTTATCTTCAACTATACTAAAAGGATGGTACTCACGCGCTATCATTATTAACACTTGCTCATCTATTGCTTCTGCACGTTTAGGTGGTAACGGTTTCGTGCTATGAGTAAAGTCTGCTATTGTGGGTTGTTTGTGAACTATTGGCGCTAAACGTGTTGCTGAAGATGTTGTTGCCGACGTGGATGCATTAGTATTAGGGAGGAGATTATGGTCTTGATCCTGGCGAACAGTAATACCCTCCACAGCAGCAGGCTGTCTCTCCGTGATAATCGACACCGTCGGATGTTTTGTCTTCATGTGTCTGCCCAAGTTGCCAATATTTCCCGCAGACATATTTATAACTTGGGCACAGTATAAACATTTTGCCTTTTTAGGCTCATGTTCGTCGAAATGGTTCCATAAATTATTTCTTTTTTTATGTCCGGCTCTCATTTTTCTAACACTATTTACAGTTATAAAACACTAAAATAATAACACTATAATTTATAAAACACTATATTACTTAAACCAACCTAATTTACACTACAGAAATAAGTAAACAGTAAACACATTTCTTTCTTTACCAGTTATAATTTCTACTAATATAATACCTACACGTAACGACAATAACTATCTGTTAAGTAATTAAAACTAAAATCTTAAGAAAGTATGTCGCAGAGGTCAAGGCTACGTGACATCTCAAATCAAAATCAATGCACTAATTTCAATTTCTAAACAATTAAAGGAATTCGCGGTTCGCGGTCAAAAACTGTACTTATAAATTTAGCGCCTTAATTCGATAGCAATATAGACAAAATTTGAATGCATAGCAAAACAAAAAATAATCGCATTCCCGCTCAAAAATTGTACCTATAAATAAGATCCTTAACACGTTAGCATTATAGATGAAATTTGAATGCATACGTCCGCAGACCTAAGAGCCTAAAGAGCTAAACGCACAGACTAGGTATGAGATACTACGTAAGCGCTCGACTCCGATGAATGAAACACTGCACTGAGCTAAATGATATGAATTGAACGGGACTGAGCTAGAATAGGTGAGCTAGCTCTTTTTAACAACTCGCTCGCGAGCTACTCATCTCTATTATATAGTACAGTCATGGAATTATTACCTCATAACCTCACACTTTGATTAATAATTCCATGAGTACAGTCAATGGTTTTCACCTCCGATTTCATTGAATCTCCATCGATTTTCATGAAAATTGGTGAGTAGGTGGGAGGGGGGGGGGGGGAGTAGACATGCATGGGTCGTACTTGCAAAGGACATGTCCTCTTTTGGGCTAAAAATTTCATCATTAATTAAGCAACACGTTTCAGGTATTTTTGTAAAGAGTACTCAAAAATCTAGGGTTTAGAATAAAATTTAGGTTTTTTTAGGCCTGCAAATTCCAAAAAACAGCAATTTTCTGATTGACTTTCATAGTATGTAAAACAAAGCGATTTTTGTATGGAAATCAATAACAAGTTACTGAAACGTGTCACAAACGAATAAATAAGTAACAAAAGCGCACAAACGATGTGATAGTGAGTGACTTTCTGACTAAAATTCACATAAATTACATTTTTAATGTTTTATCAAGATTTACGAAAAACATGGCTGTATGAATCTATATTAAAAAGCATTTATCATTACTCAATTTTTTGTAGCGTTCGTTGAAACGTAAGAATTTTTTTTTATAAAATTTTGAATTTTTATGAAATGAAAATCTCAATCTCATGCGTACGACGCATGAACAACCAGCTATATTTTACGAATTTATGACACTAAAAGTCTGACATTATTAGAATCTGTCATTAACAGAATCTAGCATTAATAGAATCTGTCATTTATAGAATCTGCCATTTGTAGAATCTGGTGTTTAAAGAATTCGTCATTCATAGACTTTGGCGTTTTAAGACTCGGTTGTCATTTCCAGAATACGGCATTCATCGACTAAACCGAACTTAGCTCCCTTTGCCTTTTCTTGCAGAAGTGACAACGTCAAAAAAAGCCTCGTTTAATTTTGTGATTTTAATGATCGTGATCGCTTATAATCTAAGCAATCACAATACATCACAATACTTTTTATTAAGAAGTGCACAATCTTGTGTTGTTGCCGCAATGACTGTCAAATTAAAGGCAGCAGACGTTATAGCTTTTTCCTTCGACAATAAACCCCCAGGTGACCACATATTGCAAATTAGCAGCATTGCAGGTCACTGCTGGTAACAAACAAGCATCTCTGACTCTGACCAAAAAAATGATACATGTAATCAATAGGTCCATGCTATTAAAATGAAATTAGCACAATTGGTTGGTGGCAGATGACTTCTATACTTTACTTTGTAGCAGTGTGTTTGTGCAGCATTTGTTAGGATGAGCCCCTGGCTGTAGTGTCTAGTGTGTGATACCTGTTTTACTCTGCCTACTCTTCTAATAAGCACCTACCTCACAGTAATGAAATATCAACATAAATAAAATATACTGGTCTGTTCTTAAGAATGCTACAGTTCTACTATTTCAATAACAAAAGATTTTTTACAAAACAAATGCAAATTAATGAAGTCATTATAATGAACTAAGTGCAAAATTCTCTAAGATTACTATAATGTTAATTCAAAGTGTAAATATTTACTTCTATATGACTACATACCCTCGATTTTATCATGGGTACTAAATATGTAATATGAAGTGTTGGATAATTATAATAGTGGAAACTATGTGAAAGAGTTGTAATATAGAAACTGGTTGCAGGTTTGAAATAAAACCCAGAAATTATGTAATTTTTATTTATTAAATTTCAACATCTTCCCTCATTAGTACGTCATTTCAAAATTGAGCCAGTGGTGTTATATGAGTTTGATGCGGAGCCCATCCTAAATTCATGGATATCATTTGATTTTTCCTCTTATCAGCAGTCTCATGTGATGGATCATTTTCTTGAATATGTTCCCCAAAATATGACTTAGCTTGCTTAATTTAATATGTTCCAAGACTGATTAAAATTAAATTGAATATTTTCATTCCGGGGAACATATTCAAGTGTGGAATTTAAGCATCAATATGTACAAAGATGGCTTCTAATGCCCTATTTAAAATAGATTGACCACTAGGTCGGTTGGTCGCTTACTGCAGCTAGCAGTGTAAGTTATAAGATTTCTTTTGAAATAGGTAATTAGAGGACTTTTGTAAGTAAAATTTTAGTAACCTCTAATAAAACAATGGAATTGTTTGAATCAGACCCAAAGAGTATAACGTATAGTTAATTTCTACTGGACAGGTTTTCCCTGCTTATATGGGCTATACCTAAATGTAAAGGTGCATATTGATTTTTGAAGCAATAACACTTTTTTATATAAGTAAACATGAGTTTTTGAAATGCATACCCGAAAAGCAATTCTGCAAAGGGATTCCTTAGCCCATAGTCTGACTTAATACAAACCTAAGGCCTTTTTAGGCTTTGAACAAGCCTCACCTAATTGAGTTAAGCAAGAGAACATAAAACAAATTGTGTGACTGTTAAACCTGTCCAGTATTTACATACTATATCAGTGGAATTTTCTATATTTTCAAATTCAATTAGTTTCTGTTCTTTGATTTTATTGTTAGTAAGTCAAGCATGAATTATTTGGTGTAAACAATACAGTGAACTTATATTACCGTAAAAATGCAAAAATCATATTGACTCATGTGATTGTCACAGACTCTGGCATTACTTTACGAATATTTTACAATCCCCGAGGATCTTCTTTCTTAAATATAATGGTACCCTTCGACATTCCAAATTATAGCACTCTGGTACAAAAAAATGAGAAGTTGTATCAGCAGGCGTAGCACGGGCTGCCAAGACGGGACTTGAGTCACGCACTGGGGGTGATTCTGAAGCGACCACCTAAAACTATAACTAAATAAAATTAGAGATAGAAATGTCAATCACCGTTTGGTATTCAGAACTCACAAGTTAACTCTAAAATTAAGAGTGACGTTACTAAACTACTCAATTTAGTGTTAGATGTTATTTTCGTATTCTGTCATGCTTCCTAAATGTAATTTTTTCTATAATTTTAAATATGTCAACCTAATTTTAGGAGGTGAACTTTTAGGTGCCGTCTAAATTTATGTTGTTACTTTTTAACGATTTTCTAACATTACCGAAGTCAATTTTTTTTGTGCAACTTGCCAAATGGATAATGAATTGGTTGTTATGGCATTTATAAGGAAAGGCTTTTATAGCATCAATTGCCAAGTCGTGAGTTGTAATTTGTTTGTTCCCAAGTAGTCTAATAGTACTGACATTTAGATGATAGGTAGGTTATGTATGTATGTATTTACTCTTACAACAGAAATTAATATTCTATCTGCAGATAGAAGTATGCCTATCTAAAATTTGTTGCCTAGCAATTACTATTATTTGCAATAAATAACAGCGGTTATTGTGAAAAGAAAACAAAAATTACTAATGAAACAAAATACGCAATTTTAAAATTCAGAGGAAGTCACGAAGTACCTATCTATACAACTACAGACTACCACGTAATTTTTTTTATTTGAAGGCATAGGCGCGAAGCCATCACAATCGCAGGATAAATGTCGAATAATTTTTCTTTTGTAATAAAATGAATGATAAGTAATAAAATTTCTTTTCTGTTATTTACAAATACGATCAAATCTTAAATTAATAATTTCTGATAGTAAAATTAGTAGAATATAGCTGTTTTTAATGTTTCTAAATTATCCCGTTTTTCTACAGCACTAGGTGTATTTATAATCTGTGTATTCAATTTAAGAAATTGTCAAATACAGTTTAAATTAAGAGAGTCCGGCGTTTCAGAATACGAATTACCTAAAACTAATTTAAAATTATATGTTTAATTTTAGTTTTAGTTTTAGTGCAGGTAACTTCAGAATTACCCCCACTATCTCACAATTTGAGTGACATAGTGGTGGCAATTCTGTTGGCACTAATTCGATTAAACTAACCTAAATTTAGTTTTAGTGCTGTCAAATTGTGTTTTCAGTTAAAATTTTCGAACAAAAAATACAATTTGACAGCACTAAAACTAAATTTAGTTTAGTCTATTCCAATTAATGCCAACAGAATTGACACCAATATCTATGTCTTATAGAGTAGCACGGCGGCGCGTATTGAGGCTGCGGTCCGATAACACTATCACTGTGCTAACGATTATAATCGCCTTGTCCAAATGAATGAGAACACTGAAAATGCTATCAGCATGCTTACGATTTCGGTCCGGAAGAACAGCTACACTCATTTTGAACCGAAAACATAATTATCGAACGTCAGACTGACAGTTCGCATTAAGTGATTTCACTCCAGAGCATTAGCGCCGTAAGTTCTATATGTCGTTAACGATAACGTCATGTGGCTCTTAATGCCGGCTAACATTAGCGCGCTCACAACATATCGGGACTTGAGCGTTCGAGCGCGCTAATAGTGACTGTTATTGATTTTCGGAACGCAGCCTTAGTGTGACTGACATGATGAAATTTCTTGACGCTCCTCAAGGGATACGTGTCACTGAGTCTTATCACAAATTTCTTGGCAGCCCGTGCTACGCCTGCAGGAGTGCGACTGTAACCTGGAAGTATAACATTTTGTTGTTCAATTCTTGGGTCTGGTTACTTCGTACGTTCAAATTACGAGAAAACTTAGTCCAGTTAGCAAGCCAATATTTAAATCACATGTAAAATCAAGAACCTGAGCATAGCTGTAGAAAATAAATGATACTATTTTGGAAAGGAAGGAAGGTTACACACATACACACAAACAATAAACAAAAGTCAAAACGACAGCTACAGTGGCATTGACAATGACATCCTTTTAATTGCCAGTAAAAAAAACTAAATGTGGCCCTGCTAAAGAAACAATAAAAAAAAAACATTTTTAATTTTTTTCTCCTAAATGCAGGCCTTAATATTTTTAATATTCATGGATAAACATCCTTCTCATAAAGTTCTATTTCCGTCATAAATTTTTAAACTGGTTAAAAAAGGTTCAGAATAAAATTCCACGTTCCATACAAAAAGTGGACATGTCCTTTGAGTAGCAGGGCTTTAAAGTACGTCCATCAATAAATACCAGGGCTAAAAACCAGGTTACGAAATACTTGCAAGTATTATTTTTTTGTACGAAGGAAATTAATTCTTATTTCGAGAGTGATAGGGATTATAATCACACTTGCGTGACAGAATACTTTAAAAACTCAGTAAAAACTACTTGGATATTTGACCAGCCCCCTAACCACGATCGCCCAAAACAATACTGAGAGCGGGATGGCGTTATACGCAGTAAGAGCGGTGTCTCTTATTATTGTTTTAACCTTGCTATAAATGATCGTGGTAGGGTCTGTAACACCGTTTTTTCTTAAAATTTCATAAAACACTAATTTTGCAAAAACATTTTGGTTTCACTGTAGTTTTAACACAAATTTCACAACTAAAATCATAATTACAATAACTTTGTCAATTAATTTCACAATATCAATGTCAAGTGTCAACGTCAACGTCGTTTCACGTCACGTCAGTGACATTTGCAATTATCTTTGGTCATTATTCAATTTTTGCATAAACAAAATAAATCTCGCGTTTATCCTGGCCTTATTTACAAAGATAGTTTTTTTTCGCCCAAAATCCCGTGCTTCCATTTAGGTGGGTTGATTTTCTCAAAATTCGGAATTTGACATTTAGACCGTTTGTTTTGATCATTTCTATAGACATATTTTAATAAAATACACTTAAACTTATAGATCATATAATTATGGTTTCGTCGAATAGAATTTGGAAAGCATTCACAGTTTGTTTATGGTTAATTTTACATTACGTTTTGTTTTTCAACCAAACTTATAACCTTGGCTGGAAATACTTATTGCAGATTGTAGAATTTCGAAAGATCCGTATGTTGACTCGACACATCTTGAAACAAGTTAAGAATCTTACGAGTGTTATGAAATGAATTTGGTTTCGTCGCCAATACGACGCTTAACATTCGGCAAACGGACCTCGGTTCTAGTAGCTGCATAAATGCAAATCAGTGCGTGAATGGAACGCGCCCTATCTCACCGTAGTCTGTGAACGCGTCTATGCTATGATCTCGGAACTGGATAACTAGTCTGTGAGACATCGACCGAAGTAATTTGTTATTGATTAGGTACCTATGATTTGCGAACAGCATTTTAAATCTTAATTTCTGCGAATAAAATCCATAGGTATTTCTCCCGTTTTCCGTGTGAATTTAATTTGAAAAGTACAGTAAGACTTCAAAAGTCAAGTCAGTTATTTTTGTTTTCAGCTTGAAGAGTAAAAGCTCAATCATATTTTTAATCGCCGGCGCGCGATTCATTAAATTAATAGAAAGAAATAAATTTTATCAATATATAATACTCCGCCCACACTAAGGTATCTAATTAACTTATTATATTTCATGATTTAAAACAGATTTTGTTAATTTTATTTTTATTAGAGGGTAAATTGAATATTAAATCAAACATATTACATTTCCAAAATTCGCCTGTTTCATCCCCTATTTCATTAAAAAAACCTGATAGTAAGCGGCATCTTAGTGGGATTATTGCATATAGTGAGTAACACTTGCGAATTTCATGTTAAATTCTAAATTTTCACAATATTAAGTTTCACATCCTTCTTTGGCAAATAACTCACAAATTAAGCTGTTTTCTTTTTATTAATAGCAATAATTATACACAAAATAGGTGCTCTCCCCTCCATATGTCCTTTTTATTAACTAATCAATAAGAAACTTTGACAATTCATTGAAAATTATGTAACTTGCAATGTTTATTACATGAAATTCAAATGTATTGACTGGGATTCCTTCAGAACTCAGTGTTAGACCCACTGACTCTAAGATCATAGGCATATTTAATTATATTTTTTTAACCTAACACTGTGCTATGAATCTCCAGGGCAGTTACCGGAGGCCGTAGGGCTCCGCTGCTTGACTTTACAGCTAGAAACCATAACAAAATAACCTAGTATCAAGGAGGAATTCTGTGGAATTACACAAGTAATATTAGAAACAGAGAATAAGTTAAGAAACTGGAATATCATATCTCTGACCCGTGATTGCAAGACTTAGCATAGAAGGTACGATCCACTAACAACCGCTCAGGGGAAGGCTACTAATTTCTTTTATAAAAAAAGGAAACCTATAACTATTTGTTGGTGTACTTTATTGCCCCTCATTTTGTAGTTTTGTACCCAATTTGTACCTGATTTTTACCTGCCGAGATTGATCAAACAGACCTGAACCATCCTGCCCTTGGCTTGTATTAATTAAACATTAAGTGCTTTGCATTGAGGGATTTTGTGTACTTCAGTAACATATGCATAAGTGTATTATAATTATGTACCTACAACAATAAAGCTTTTCATTTTGTATCGGACTAAAGGAATAAGTTTGTTTTTTTTCTTTCAACTAAGATTTCCCTATATTTCAACAATTCAGCAAGAAAAAGCACTACAGGTCCCAGGGCTAAAAACCAGGTTTCAAATACTTGCAAGTATTTTTTTGTACGAAGGAAATTAATTCTTATTCTAAGAGTGATAGGGATTATAATTGAAAAGTCAAACGAACTTACCTGTAAGTGAAGTTCGACTGTAATTATGCGAAGCTGTTGTCTCGTCCGAAGATGATGAATTAACTAATGTAGTCTCGGCTATTTCACTCTCTGGCTCTCTCACATAAGTTTAAAGAAATATTTCGTAAAACGAAACGCAGCCGCACGTCACTCCCTTTATCTGTAACTAACTTCATTAATTTTAAAACATTGTGATTTTACAACAAGGGGAATTATTAATTATGAATATAATTACCATTCAAAGGGTTGGGTGGGACTTCATCATCTTCGGACGAGACAACAGCTTCACATAATTACAGTCGAACTTCACTTACAGGTAAGTTCGTTTGACTTTTTAATTATGCTCACTGTTGTCTCGTCCTCCATGATGAATTAACTAATGTAGATGTTCAAAGACTAGTTGTAAAATCAACAACATTCATTAGGATATACAATAATTTGTACACAATATTTATTATTTATATGTAGGAACTACATACATACATGGAGCGTCGGTGGCGCAGTGGACTCGGCACTTGCCTTCCAATCGGAGGGCCGGGGTTCGAGACCCGCCATGTACCAATGTGTTTTTCGTTTCGAATTTCATATGTACATTTGTCTGAGGCTCCTACGGTGAAGGAAAACATCGCGAGGCAACCTGCATACATCTGCGAAGAAATTCAATGATGTATGTGAAGTCGACCAATCCGCACTTGGCCAGCGTGGTTGACTAAGGCCTAATCACCCTAATATAGGGTAGGCTCGAGCCCCTCGGTGGGGACGTATATGGGCTGTGATGATGATGATGAACTACATACATAATTTTACATTCTAATATAATAGTATTGGTAATAATCAAAATCTTAATTATTATTATCAAGTTTTCAATACAGTTTTGCTGGCAAATTCTTCATTTCAATGATTGGTCTGTTAAAAAAGTATTTGATTCTCCAGTCCAACCAGCCGTTCTTCGAATATTATCAATATTGATTGACACCTCTTTTAAAAGCTATAGAGCATGAAGCATGTCGTGTGCTGTGTGCCAAAAGAAAAAACTGTAACATCAATTCCACTTTCTTTCATCGTTTGTTTAATCCAACGGCTGATAGTACTGGCTATTACATGTGTATATGGTTTTCTAATTGAAAAAACAAACAAGTTATCACATGTACGAATTACCTTAGTAATGTCCATATAAAATTGCTCTAGCTTGACAGATCTTCTTATTATCATTAAAAAAAAATGGTAATACTAGGAAAGGTTGGCATCTATTAGGTGCCGATGTCTTAATAATCTTATCTATTTTTATAGTGACACAATCATTTTTTACAAAAATATCTTTAATTTCATTTAAGGACAGGTTTGGAGTTCTTTGGCCTTTAGCTAATGCTTATAATGAAACAGTGTTTTTGGTATTTATATCTAAAGAATTACTACCTGAATAGCTATTTTCAATAAAATTGAGTAATACTGACACATCCCATGTAGTTATATTTTGGTGCAGTGGGTCCAGGTTTGAAGAAACCTTTGAAGAGTCTCCTTATACTGCTATCGTTACCTAAATGCGATCCTATCAAAAAAGATAATGCAGATCGTAATGAGTTAAGGCCACCATAAGACAAACCTTCACGGAATCTTTTTGTACAAGAACCTCCGAAATGTAGGTGAAAATACATTCAAATTATTTAGCCTATCTGTTATTATCTTTTCTAACACTTAAGACTCATACAAAAAAGGAGGGAATACATAAAATAAATATTGATTCCAACATATAGTAAATGCATCAATTGCAAATGCATTTGGGTCTGGATGCCAAGAAACATATTAAAGACATTTCATACTGGTTCTTAATGCAAATAAATTTATAGATGGCTGTCCTAAATCTTATAATATTTGTTTAAAATATTTTGTTCCTAATTCCCATTCTGTGATATTTAACTCTCTTCTAGATTCAAAATCATCAATAATGTTCTCTTTGGAATTACTATAGCTTTAAATTTGCACAATTGCCAAAATAGTTTTAGCAATATCATCTATCTAAAATTGTATGACAACATGATATGTTTATTATTGTTATATATTTATATATCTATATTTATGTATTTATACATTTATATTTATTTATATATTTATATATTTGCATATTTAGTATTCATTTTATCAGCATTTTGTATATCTCATTTAATAGTAACAAAGAGCTTGTAGCTTTTATTATTGTTTTTCCCAATTCGCACACCGTCAACAAACATTATCACATTTTACGGGTTGACTGGTAGAGAATGCCTCCGGCATTAAGTCCGCCTTATGTGTACTTGTTCATATGTTGTACGAAGAAAACTTAAATAAATAAATAAATATCATAGAGGTGAGGGTATTGAACCCCTCCCTGTCTATTAATATAAGATACTGCCATTACATTGTCTATACGTAATAGTATTTTACAATTATTAAGATCTTTTGTTAAGTATTTTAACCCAAAAAATGCTGCTATCAATTCTAAAGAATTTATGTAACTAGCTGTGCCGGCGAACTACGTTTCGCCTTAATAACGGCGAACTTACGTTTCGCCTAAATAACGGCGAACTTACGTTTCGCCATAATAAAAAATAGTTTACGACTTATTCTCAGACCTACTGAATATACACAAAAAATTTCATAAAGATCGGTCAAGCCGTTTCGGAGGAGTTCGGCAACACTGTGACACGAGAATTTTATATATTAGATTTACTTTCTTACTCAGTCTAACTGCCATTAGTTGTCTCAGAATTACATTTGTTTTTTTTTTATTTTGTTATGAGATTTACAGATTTTAAAATGTTTTTAGTCCACAATGTTAAAACTTGTTTACATTGGTTGTCAAAAAACAGTAGAAACTTCATAATTCATATTGAAATTATTATATTTGAAACTGAGATATTTAATTCTTTCTAATTGCTTTGGTGTATAACATACCATATATAGATCAATAAATATTTTATTGCCGGGCACACAGATATTAGAATACCTACCTATAACTTTTGCTAAAAATATGATTGACATAGATTTTTTGTTCTATAATAGCTTAGAGGCAATTTTGTCTTTTTTCTTATTTATTTTTATTAATAAGAAATCCTAATTTGTTTAATGTCTGAAAAGTCATATTTATATTGTTTTGACAGTTTCTATATGAATTATTTATACAAAGGTAGTCTTCTAAATATGATAATTGATATTAAGTATATCCTTTTTCTTTTGTGTGCAATCATTGGTTTCGTGATTTTTGTGAACACAAATGGTGCAGTACATAGTCCAAAAGGTAGAACATTAACTTGGTAATATTTTACCTTAAAAAAGAACCTTATACTTACCATATAATAAGGGTCTTTTTAAAAAATAGAGAAGCTAAATAATAATTTTTGTTAAGTATTTTATACACTGTCCCATAGACTTGAACTTAAAATGAAGAGTACAATTAGGTTTCTTAATTAAAAATATATAGAGAACAGAACTGGTCCCTTTCAGGTTTACAAAATTCTAAGGCTTTTTTATTTAACAATTTAATAAATTTCTACATCTATCATATTTGATTCCGTTTTTGAAAACATATTATTCAAAGAAATATTATTCTGATAAGGTTTTTCTTTAAAGGGAATATATATTTACCCTTGTATCCAAGTTAAAATTGTTTTATCATCAGTAAAATTCTTCCAATTATTGAAAAAATATTTCAATCTGCCTACCTTGGGAACGACTTCATGTTGTGCTGTTTTCCAGCTGTTTTCGCCTTCTTCCTCTCCCTCTGTTTTTTGATGTTGTAAGCGGGGCCCCGCTGATGTAGTAAGAGGGGCCCCGCTGATGTAGTCCTGGGTGTGTAATGATTTTTCATCGCTAGACGGGGAGGACCCCACCAGTTTAAAGACTTCTATACTGGCATATTTACCGTTATATTAGCTGCATTCTGTTTTGAAGTAGGTTTGTTTTTTTTTACTTCTTTCTGGAACCAGAAATCAAGTTAAGACCTTAGTCTTAACTTGATTTCTGGACAGATATCGCAGTTTTTATTTTTTCAGACAAATTATCTCCAAAGAGATATATGTCAAAGGTTCTGTTTGTAATAGTGAAACTTTCATGTCCTTATATTGTGTGGACATAATGAGTGCTCTACACATTCACCTAATGATTGTTGGTTTATGTTCTTTTATGTCATTTTGACACATAACTATAGTGTAGTTCCAAGGCATTATGGAACAGTTGACAGCTGTTTTTGTCTTATTTCAATCAAATGACCTCATTTTTTGATGTATTCACTTATTGCCATGTTCACTTCGGGGTTAAGTTTAGGTGCAATCATTAAAGGGCAGTTATTGAAGGGTTTGTTGTTACTTATCTCATCTCTATCAGTTTTCTTCAAACCATTTTAAAGATATCAGACCATATCTTAATTACTTCTGATTGTCGTGGTATACTCTTAGATTCGTTTGGCTGAATTACACCAAAAATTTCAAGTATTTCATCTGATAATTTTACTTCCTCCTCTATATGTGGTATTTCTATTTGTACTGCTATTTTAAATTTTCTTCATTTGAAGCAGATGGAGGTGCATTTTCTCTATCCTCTATAGAGTAATCAAAATTATTGTGCATTGATTTGATATTGTCTTTCATGTTCCAGGTTTTAATATGTAATGATTGCAAACCGTAACCATGTGAGTTCCCGCAGAACTCCCCTTGAACGTTAGGTAATTATAGTAATGATTGCAAACCATAACCATGTGAGTTCCCGCAGAACTCCCCTTGAAGGTTAGGTAATTATAGTAATGATTGCAAACCATAACCATGTGAGTTCCCGCAGAACTCCCCTTGAAGGTTATGTTTATTGTAAGTACTTTACTTACGTACGTACTTTCCACAGAATTTCAATAGAAACATTGTGCTTTTTAATACACATACACATTGTAACTTCGTAACACACACTGATAACTTCTTGATCCAAATTGGGCAATTTTTCAAATCTATGTTGTACTTTTCTTATTTTTCTCAATAAATGAGCTTTTTCCCTCTCGGGAGATCTTTTACTTATTGTTAAATAATTATTTACTGAAATTTATTTAACAACCAAAAGAAAATACGTGACGCCGTTGAAATGACATAAAAATCGAATGAAGTTAGTTACAGATAAAGGGAGTGACGTGCGGCTGCGTTTCGTTTTACGAAATATTTCTTTAAACTTATGTGACGCCAGAAAGTGAAATAGCCGAGACTACATTAGTTAATTCATCATTGAGGACGAGACAACAGTGAGCATAATCACACTTATTGCGTGACAGAATACTTTAAAAACTCAGTAAAAAATACTTGGATATTTTAACATATATAATGTCGTAACGGTTTACTTTCTAATAGTCGGATCGCCCAACCGACCGATGACGCGAAATGAGACATACGAAATACTTTCAAGTAATTTATCAAGGTAGCTCACCTACTTGATAAATTACTTGAAAGTATTTCTATGAAAATCAAAACCCTGTTGTAATGAACTTAAATTTGTAAAAATTAGGTAAAAGTTGTAAAAATTAGGCTAGCAAAACAGACATATTAAGGTTTGGAAGTATTTATTTTAGTCGCTGCGTTTGTCTGCCTTATTTGTGTGTAAGTAAGGCATAATGTTATCCCATGATACTTTAGTTTTTACAACGCGAGGTGCTACGCGGGCCGCGTGGCACGTGCCGCGTCTAGTAAAATACTTTCAAAATCTTGCAAGTGTTTTCTGCCGGGTATTTATTTTTCATTACTCATACTCTGAAAGTAGGTCTGAAGTTGTCTGAGGAGCGGGTTGAAAGTAATACTTTTCAGCCCTAGGGAGAATCACTTTCAACTGACAGCTGCTGTCAAATTTAAAAAAAATTAGTTCTTTTTTCACATTTTTATTGAATCATGTTCCGACTATCTATACAGCCACCAATTACAGCGCGATGCAGGTGCGGAGCCAGCCCTCAAAAAAGGTTGTGGTATCAGGTGGGTAAGAGCCACCCGAAAATCGGAAAATGCGAGACGAAGTATGATTTCGCTCATGATTGATATAGTGCATTCCGACAAAGGAGATGTTTACCAAACATATCGTAATATGAATTAATGTAACCGCCATCAGCCGATTTTGCAGGAGAGGCAAAAAACTAATTTGAAAATAAGAAAAAATGTAAGTTTTTATTTACTTAAGTACTTATCCTTATGAAATTATGTTTCTTTTTTTTTATAAACGTCGCCCCACACTTGGATTTTCTCCTGTGTCGTGGGTGCAGTTACAAACATAGAATATCAGGTAAAACACACCACCTGTAGCAAGATACTGGAAGCATTTCAGATAAACGCCCGCATGTTACTGCGGGAGCTCCTGGGAGGGGCGAGGGCTGTGGTCTATAACAACGACACCGGAACTGTGGTGGCGGGAATTCACCCTATAGATAAAAGGCAAATGGCGGCGTACAGTGCCGCGGCGGGCATGGTGCTGGTGGATCATGTAGCGACTAAGGAAAGGGGAGTCCTCACATTATGCACACCAATTGAGGACCCAATAGTGGTAATTGCCAGGTGCACCCGTTTTATGTTGGAGGACCGAATTCTAGAAATGGCAGAAACCATGAGCGGAACTTGGGTCTCCGAACCATGGGGTAAACTGGCGATCAGATGGGTGGACGGTGTGCCGGGGTGCGGGAAGACTACGTGGCTCCTCAACAACTTCCAAATGAAGGAAGACATGATAATCACTAGCACACTCGAGACGGCAAAAGAACTGTCGGACAAAGTGACGACTTGATTTGGGGCGGTTGTGAGGGGGAAAGTAAGAACCATTGCCTCGGTCCTCATCAATGGGGTGGGAACATCAAAGCGCCTTTTGGTGGATGAAGCTCTACTAGTTCATTTTGGAGCTATCTACATGTGTTATGGAAGCCCTGCCGCCATTACGTCGATAACAGAAAAGCTTGCTGGCGATCCATGAAGCACAAGGACTAACATACGATCACGTGGTTGTGCTCAAAGGAGCAGAAAGGAAGAACCCTGTCCATGATAGTGTTCCCCACGCGGTGGTTGCCATAACGAGACACACAGTATCCTGCACCTACTTCTACCGGGAGCTGAAGGAGGACGACGCAATTAGACGTCTCATTGCACATCCCAGTACAGGAACAGATGAAGAGGTGGTAGAATATAATGAAAAAATGATGCTCAGAGCCCTATCAAGCGCAGACCTTGCAGAATAACAAACATCAACCCTGGAACCCGAAGTGAATACATAGGCATAAATAGGGAAATGTTAGCATAGGTTACTTAAGAGCACTCGTACAATAAGAATATTGCGATGATACATAGTATATAAAATTTTAAACTAAGCTAATTTGATTGAGTTGCGCAACTCACATTAAAATAAGAGTAGTCGTAAGTTTTAAAATAATTTAATTTTATATAGAATGGATCAAAACGAAACCTAAAAAAATGAAAAAGGCACGGACCACGAGTCTGTGGAGAGTTAACTATGTATTAAAAAAAAACATCAGAATATCACATGCACATACGCCCAGACCGGAACAAATTTCTGTAGGCCATACAAAACATTTGTCCCGATTCCCGAACGGGAATCGAACCCGCGACCCGTTGCGCAGTAGGTGATCACTCGACCTCTGCGCTAAACGTGTCGTCAAATATCAATAATCTTATATATGTTTATCTTATGTATGTTTATAGCAATAATCTTATATATGTGAGACCTTTTAACTAAACGAGGTCTTAAAAAGTTTAGAAAATTATTATATTACTATTATAGTTTAGAAAATAGTATGGCGCTTACGTTAATTTATTCTCATAAATGTGTGATTACAAAATTATATTAATAATGCCAACCAATATGTGTTTTAAATAGATTTTTATTGGGTGCACTATTATAATGTCATAAATTATAAACGAGTACGAAAAACGTTCAATACGAAAAAGTATTATTGATTTATTATGTAACTGCCTCCGTAGTGTAGTGATTGAGACCACCGGGTGTTGGTCGGGAGGGTCGGGGCTCGATTCCCCTTTTTCGATTTGGACATTTTTCGCATTTGACATTTTTCGTATTAGACATTTTTCGCATTTGACATTTTTCACATTTGACATTTTTCGCGTTTGACATTTTTCTTTTTGGACATTTTTCGCATTTGACATTAATAATTTTTACAAGCTTTTATTTAACTTGTATTGTAAGTAGGTATGTAAGTATGTATGTTGGGGTGGAATCTTGCAACTCAATTTTGAAGTAGATATCTTTCACCGATTGAGCTGAAATTTTGTATACAAACACAGTTTGGATGACAATGCAGGGTTAACTGTGTGACGTCATTCTAAATCTAAGATGGCGGACCAATTATTTTTAATGCACTCCTACAATATGGGTATCAAATAAAATGTCTGGCTAAGAATAACTTGAAAAATAAAGTGATATCAGTATTAATCCAATATGGCGTACTTCTAAAGTTAAAAAATCAAGTTTGAAGTAGATACTTTTTTTTTTTCTTAAGGTACACCAGTATTTGTTTACACTGTTACTTAAATTAAGTACTATACTATTTAACATTTATATATAAGTGTCACAAATTTTTAAGGTGAACACTACATGATAAAAACCTAGACAAACATATTAGTATTTAAATAATTAGACATTACAAAAAAAAAACAAAACACTAATCGGAACAATACACTACGCTGATTTTTCCCTCCAGGACGTATAGAGTTCTCTTTTGAGCTTAGCAAATGAGTCAGCGAAAACATCAATGCTATGTTCATTAATAAATTTATATAGCCGCGGCACTACGGAGTTCGCTCCAAGAACTGTCTTGCGTAAAGGAGGACAAAATGGAGTGATAGGAGGTCGAGAAATTTGCCTAGGGACACGAAGGTGGAATTTTTGAAGCAGTTGTGGGCAGTTAATTTTATCTTGAAACACTTTTAGAGTAAATGATCCATCAAGCGGAATCCTGCGGTTCTCTAACGAGATCATATTAAAGTTTTGTAATCTTTTCTTATAGGACCGCATTTTTTTCGAGATCCTGTTCCAATATGCCAAGCTTGAAACAAACCGCTTTTGAATTTTGTTCTAATTTCAAAGAGTGAACTGCAAAGTGAGGCCTCCACACCACGCTACAGTACTCCAATAAACTACGTACCAAACTGTTGTAAAGAACAATTTTAATGTTATTATTTTTTAAATCTTTCACGTTACGTATTAACCCATTCCTTCCCGCTGTCCTATTTATAAGACATTATATTCAATATTATTTTTATAAGTGAGGCCTTATATTGTTATTATTTCTAATGAAATTTGTATTTATTCACTGCTTTTCTATTATAATATATTATTTTTTGCTGTGAAAAATATTTACCTCATTATAATATTGTTAGGTTAATCCCAAGGAGAGACGATAACTTAGCATTCCATGCATAACATGCATTCACCACGTGGGCGCCCGGCTTATCGCGTTGCAGAGAAGAGAGCCAAGAGCGGTGCCTGGGGCTTATGACCCAGGTGCAGGTTTAAGTAGCTACTTTATAATGCATTAACATTCACCTTCACCACCCCGGCTCCTCTCTCTGCCTAACCATAATTAATAATTATTTAATACGATTCCGTAAGTGAAGAAACTTAAACGTAATCAAATGGTCACAGCACTCACAGCAGTTCACTGGTTTTCAAAACTGAATGCCCTAACCGTCAAACGTTCTTCCTCAACCGTCAACCGTCAAACGTTGCCTCAGTTCTCATCAATGGTGTGGAAGCATCAAAACGCCTTTTGGTGGACGAAGCTCTCCTAGTCCATTTTGGAGCTATCATCATGGCAACAAGGCTGACCGGGGCAAGAGAATTGGTACTAATGACCGATACAAATCAGATCCCCTTCATAGACAGAGACAACCTGTTCGAGATGCGTTACGGAAGCCCCGCCGCCATCACGTCGGTAATAGAAAAGCTCCTCTGCACACACCGAAGTCCGATGGATGTGGTGTATGCCCTCCAAAACATCTACAAGGGTATTTACACATCACGGCAAGTGCTGAGGTCCATGACATGCAGAATGGCATCGGAGGCGGTGTTACGAAGGGGCAACCCAAATACTCTCTTCCTTACCTTTACTCAAGACGAGAAAGAAGCGTATTGGAGGGAAGGGTTCGGCACCGGAGAACAATCTAGATTGCTGACGATCCACGAAGCACAGGGACTAACGTACGATCACGTGGTTGTGCTCAGAGGAGCAGAAAGGAAGAACCCTGTCCATGATAGTGTCCCTCACGCGGTGGTTGCCATTACCAGACACACGGTATCCTGCACCTACTTCTACCGGGAGTTGAAGGAGGACGACGCAATTAGACGTCTCATTGCCCTTCCCAGCATAGCAACAGATGAAGTGGTCATGGAATACAATAAAAAAATGGTGCTCAGGGCCCTATCAAGCGGAGCGACCTTGGTGTAACTAAAAAAAAAAACAGACGTAACATATATTATGCCAAATACGAGTATACTAACTGTCCAAATCTTATGAAATAGTCCATACATAAATTATTAACATATAGTATAATATTATTAAGATATATATTTGAGTATAATATTATTAAGATATATATTTAAATTTTTAAATTGATTGAGTTGCGCAACTCACCTTAGATTAGGAGTAAAAAGTAGTCGTAAGTCTTAATATAATAATTATAATAAAATAGATCACAATGAGAAGATTCCATGAAAAGAGCACGGACCACGAGTCTGTGGAGTGTTAAATTAGTAATAAAAAAAAACCGTCAAACGTTCGAATCACGAAATCACAGATTAGAGAGAATATATCTCAAGCAGCAGACTAAGTTTCTGACTGCCAGCGCCACCCGCGGCGCCGGTGAGAACTAAAAGTTGCCATTTGCAAGTTCCCTAACAGACGGCCTTCCTGATTTCGCAATGACCCCATTCCGACCCGTCTCGGCCATTCGAACGTTAGATGTGTCCACACGATATCTTTTTATCACATACATAATTGTAACTGTCGTTCTAATCTAATTAAAATGTGCCAATAAAGTAAAAGGTGAAAAATCTCAGAGGCTATTTAATTTTCTCCTACAAAATAACTCCCCATCTAGACTTAAAGAAAAATTCAATATTAATAATCTAACTAAGCATGATTAACTCTCCTATCCTAATCTACACTATCTACACTATTATTATAAAGAGGAAAGATTTGTATGCATGCATGCAGTGAACAAACTCAAAAACTACTGAACCGATTTCAAATCTCTTTCACCATTAGAATACTACACTGATTGACCCTGATTAACATAGGCCACAAAACCATGTTTGCTACGGGAAAATACAAAACTGTCACGGGAAAACAAAAACAACGCGGGCGAATAATAATAATAATAATTTCTTTATTTGCTCTCACAAACTTACAACTAAAATAGGGTAGTTGACTCATATCAAAATTTATTAAAATATTGTTTATTTCTAACAGTATTTGGCATAAGGTTCCACAATATACCGATTTTAATAAATAACAATGAATGATTACTGTAAAATTTTAATTTGAAAATGATAGAAATAATCTTTTTTTATCTCACGCCGTAAACGCTTTGATATTCTGTGGTCAGGGCCGTGACATCACTCATATAGTAAACAAAGAAATGTCAAATTTGATTCAACAACTCGTCGATTTGCACTATTCTTTCCTAAAATTGGCAAAAAATCGTCCAAATCTCCGTTATTATATGTGTAAAAATCGTAAATTATTTGTATTAGTAGCAAAATCAACCATTGATGTTGGATTTGTTAGAACAGATAGTACAAATCTTCCGAAAATCGTCAGATTGATGGTCAGGAGATTCTTTGTGTATCGCTCTTAACAATATAAGTACAGTTTCAATACTGTTATAATAAAGAAGTGTACTTGTCAAGATTGTCACGCGGCAGAAGAGAGTTGCAAACATGCATTTTTGGTGTGGTTGCTTGCACCATCACAGTGAGGAGCTATTTTGTACAGTTGAATGCTATTGGATAGAATTCTATCTCTCACAAGTCAAGTAAACACTAAAAGTATTTACTTCAAGAGAAATGTTGAAAAGAAAACATCAGGATCATGTGTCAAATACCAGTGTAGTACTGCAAGAATTTGTAAATGAACATAAAAAGAGAAAGATTGGCAGTTGTTCATTTGTCAAGCATGAAGAAAATTACTGGGAGGAAAAATATATATACATTCACAGACACAGATTGTGACATATTTCTTAAAAAATAAAAGACCTCTTCAATGAAGAAAGAATAAAGTGCATAGAAAACTAAACCACGAATCATCAATACAGAAGTGCTCTTTAGTTCGAGCTTCGTTATAAACAATAACAGCTTCCATGTGCTATAAAGTCAGCCAGTGCATAACACATGATGGTTCTTTTGTTGGGAAGATTTTTGGTGGGAAATCTTGCAGATACCTACGAGTATAATGAAATGTGGAAAAAAGTTGAAAGATGAAGATTTGGGTTGAAATTTGCAAAATGTGACCTCATTTCTGATTAATACCCTGTAATAGTCTATTCAACAAACGGTATCCATAAAATTAGATTAATACAAAATTGTCATGCTCTTTTACTAAGGAAATGTTAATTAACAAAGACGGAAAACTGTGAACAGTATGCTTAACTCAAGTATAGATGCAGGTGTTTTGTGCTAAACCAAAACTTATATACTTTTGTGTTGCTAGCAGTATGTAATTTTGAAAACACTCAAAAGGTGACAATATTAGCTATAATAGGTATTTGTTCTAACAATCTGTATGTCAAAAAACTTATTGATCAAATAGTGCCATTTTGGAAACTATACTACATTTTTCCTAAATCATATGAAAGTATTACCTCATAATAAATCACTTTACTATTATTTTGACTTTTATTACCTGCGAACTTAAGGCAATATTATATACATACAAATTAATAAAGGACATGTCCACTTTTTGTATGGAACGTGGAATTTTATTCTGAACCTTTTTTAACCAGTTTAAAAATTTATGACGGAAATAGAACTTTATGAGAAGGATGTTTATCCATGAATATAAAAAATATTAAGGCCTGCATTTAGGAGAAAAAAATTAAAAATGTTTTTTTTTATTGTTTCTTTAGCAGGGCCACATTTAGTTTTTTTACTGGCAATTAAAAGGATGTCATTGTCAATGCCACTGTTGTAGCTGTCGTTTTGACATTTGTTTATTGTTTGTGTGTATGTGTGTAACCTTCCTTCCTTTCACAAAATAGTATCTTTTATTTTCTACAGCTATGCTCAGGTTCTTGATTTTACATGTGATTTAAATATTGGCTTGCTAACTGGACTAAGTTTTCTCGTAATTTGAACGTACGAAGTAACCAGACCCAAGAATTGAACAACAAAATGTTATCTTCCAGGTTACAGTCGCACTCCTGATACAACTTCTCATTTTTTTTTGTACCTGAGTGCTATAATTTGGAATGTCGAAGGGTACCATTATATTTAGAGATGAGAGTAACGACTGTTTCCAAATAATGAATAACAGTGCTGTGTTATTTCCATATAGCTGTTATTGTAAACTGCTGTTCGTTATCCTGTTATACTGCTGTTTTGCACAATGAACAACAGCGTATTCACACTGTTACCAACATCGAAATAGTTCCAAATAGGAGCGATCGGGGCTCTTATTCTCGGCATGTTTAACATTTAAAAATACTTAACACTAACTATAAAACAATTATTATTTACACTTACGCTAACTTTTAATTACGCACTTACACACTGAAACAATTAAATCGTAACAAAAAATAATCACAATTTCTCTAATTGGATCTGTTGCTGAACTGAACAGAACAGAATTGAACGAACAATAAAATTTTAAACAGCAATCTCATTCAAAACAGCAGTATAACGAATAATTATTATTCACCTGTTATTTCAAATCGTCGCGATCATCAAACATTTTAAAGTGAACTTTACGTCAATGTGAGAAAGCACAAAAATTAGTGTCGTGACTCGTGCAGTTTATATTGCTATCTCCCGTACACATATATTGCGCTCTCGCTCTTTGCTTCACTCTCGCGTTACGTTATCGGCAACAGCGCGGTGGGTGGAACGTCAGTCATTGCGCTACAACGCTACAACATCAACAGCAGTTTATAATGATAGCAGGATAATCCGTTGCTCAATAATGTGTTATTCGTTACGTTCATATAATGCATTATATTATCTGCTATCGTAATAACGACCATCTCTAATTATATTTAAGAAAGAAGATCCTCGGGGATTGTAAAATATTCGTAAAGTAATGCCAGAGTCTGTGAAAATCACATGAGTCAATATGATTTTGCATTTTTACGGTAATATAAGTTCACTGTATTGCTTATACCAAATAATTCATGCTTGACTTACTAACAATAAAATCAAAGAACAGAAACTAATTGAATTTGAAAATATAGAAAAATCCACTGATATAGTACCTATGTAAATACTGGACAGGTTTAACAGTCACACAATTTGTTTTATTGTTCTCTTGCTTAATTCAATTAGGTGAGGTTTGTTCAAAGCCTAAAAAGGCCTTAGGTTTATATTAAGTCAGACTATGGGCTAAGGAATCCCTTTGCAGAATTGCTTCTCGGGTATGCATTTCAAAAACTCATGTTTACTCGCTTCAAAAATCAATATGCACCTTTACATTTAGGTATAGCCCATATAAGCAGGGAAAACCTGTCCAGTAGAAATCTAACTATACGTTATACTTATTGGGTCTGATTCAAACAATTCCATTGTTTTATTAGAGGTTACTAAAATTTTACTTACAAAAGTCCTCTAATTACCTATTTCAAAAGAAATCTTATAACTTACACTGCTAGCTGCAGTAAGGGACCAACCAACCTGGTGGTCAATCTATTTTAAATAGGGCATTAGAAGCCATCTTTGTACATATTGATGCTTAAGTTCCACACTTGAATATGTTCCCCAGAATGAAAATATTCAATTTAATTTTAATCAGTCTTGGAACATATTAAATTAAGCAAGCTAAGTCATATTTTGGGGAACATATTCAAGAAAATGATCCATCACATGAGACTGCTGATAAGAGGAAAAATCAAATGAAATCCATGAATTTAGGATGGGCTCCGCACCAAACTCATATAACACCACTGGCTCAATTTTGAAATAACGTACTAATGAGGGAAGATGTTGAAATTTAATAAATAAAAATTACATAATTTCTGGGTTTTATTTCATACCTGCAACCAGTTTCTATATTACAACTCTTTCACATAGTTTCCACTATTATAATTATTCAACACTTCATATTACATATTTAGTACCCATGATAAAATCAAGGGTATGTAGTCATATAGAAGTAAATATTTACACTTTGAATTAGCATTATAGTAATCTTAGAGAATTTTGCACTTAGTTCATTATAATGACTTCATTAATTAGCATTTGTTTTGTAAAAAATCTTTTGTTATTGAAATAGTAAAACTGTAGCATTCTTAAGAACAGACCAGTATATTTTATTTATGTTGATATTTCATTACTGTGAGGTAGGTGCTTATCCTAAGAGTAGGCAGAGTAAAACAGGTATCACACACTAGACACTACAGCCAGGGGCTCATCCTAACAAATGCTGCACAAACACACTGCTACAAAGTAAAGTATAGAAGTCATCTGCCACCAACCAATGCATTTATTGTGCTAGATTTCATTTTAATAGCCTAACCTATATAACCTATTGATTACATGTATCATTTTTTTGGTCAGAGTCAGAGATGCTTGTTTGTTACCAGCAGTGACCTGCAATGCTGCTAATTTGCAATCCAATTCAATATGTGGTCACTTGGGGGTTTATTGTCGAAGGAAAAATCTATAACGTCTGCGCTGCCTTTAATTTGACAGTCATTGCGGCAACAACACAAGATTGTGCACTTCTTAATAAAAAGTATTGTGATGTATTGTGATTGCTTTGCTTAGATTATAAGCGATCACGATCATTCAAATCACAAAATTAAACGAGGCTTTTTTTGACGCTGTCACTTCTGCAAGAGAAGGCAAAGGGAGCTAAGTTCATACAGCCATGTTTTTCGTAAATCTTGATAAAACATTAAAAATGTAATTTATGTGAATTTTAGTCAGAAAGTCACTCACTATCACATCGTTTGTGCGCTTTTGTTACTTATTTATTCGTTTGTGACACGTTTCAGTAACTTGTCATTGGTTTCCATACAAAAATCGCTTTGTTTTACATACTATGAAAGTCAATCAGAAAATTGCTGTTTTTTTGAATTTGCAGGCCTAAAAAAACCTAAATTTTATTCTAAACCCTAGATTTTTGAGTACTCTTTACAATAATACCTGAAACATGTTGGTTAATAAATAATTATATTCTTAGCCCAAAAGAGGACATGTCCTTTGATCTAACTCTATTCAACCTATTTGTACTTTTGGAACATATATATTTGAGTAACAATGATAAATATGAGCAACAAATCTATAAAATATTATAAATCTTTTAAGGTGTAACGGAAAAATAAAACACATGTATTTCAAATTAAAATATTTTGATTCAACTTAAACCTTTACCAGTCATTATTGTCAAATAAACATAGAACATTTTTTTTAGTGAAGAACATAATGACTAATGTAGTACAAAAATTTATTATGTCATCTTTAGATGTTAGTTATGTATAAAGTAAAGAAAAAAAATTCTTTATATTATTTATTTAATAAGAAGGGTCTTGTAAATTAGGAAGAGCACAGGCTAACAACACAGCAATCACATTTAATATATTTGTATACGGCTTTAAAATGGATAACTTGCATATTCTTGCGTAAGCTGTTCTGAAATTTACCAGCCATGGTGGCCAGCAGGTTTAATCAGTGAAGATATAACATCTTTCAGTTTTACCAAACTGGACCTTTTTACTTCTATGGTGCTTTGGTATATGAATACTTGGGTTATTTTGTTGACATAATGTTGTTCTAGTTGACGGGTCACATTTCGATGTTGTGGCTGAGCATGCACTGCTTTGTATTATGTTGAACAACTTTTACTGCCTTATCAATCTCATTGTGAAGAGGAGAACAGGTTAGTACACAATAGTTCTCATTAAGTAACCACTGACAGCAACAAATTTTAATTAGGTACTCAGTAAATTCAAGTAACAGTTGTTTAGATAAATATATTCATTATGAAACTATGATATTTTTGTTTGTATTACATACTTTTAAATTAATATTCAATTACATCATTATTCAATTGGACATAAGTACATATTCTTTTCTTTGAAACATCATCTAGTGTCAGTGTATAACTTAGATTAAATCAAAAAGTCGTGAATGGTCAAGTTTTCTCTCAGTTTTCTGGTCAAGTTAAAAGGTTGGTCGGCTGCAGTCAGTTTTCATTCTAACTGAAAGATATAAATTTAATTAATGATTTACATTTGATACTGAAGTAGCGTTGTATAAAAAAGAATATGTCCTGTGTGGACTAACAGACATTCAGGATGCTTACAACAATGTGTCTGTAGTAGCCATTACCGATTGCCTTTTGAGCTTTGATGTTGATTTTTATTTATGTAAATATATAAGAGAGTTTTTAAGAGAACGTCATTTGATATATAAACTTCAGAATGGCTCAGATTTGATTCGTGTGTGTAGACAAGGCTTGGCACAAGGTGATCCCATGTCTCCGATATTATTCAATATTATTACAATCAATATCTGTAATCAAATACCACCAGATGTAAAACTTTCACAGTATGCCGATGATTTTACATTCTACTGCACTAATATAGACATAAACAAATGTGTTGAAGCGTTACAAAACACCTTTTGTATATTTATTAAATTACTCAGAGAAATAGGACTTGAAATATCTACTTCAAAAACCAAAGCTTGTGTAATAACTAGAAAATATAGGTTGCCCAATTTAGAACTTAAGATAGACAATACGCCTATCGAGTTTGTTAATAACTTAAAATTTTTAGGAATGTGGATTGACACAAAATTAAATTGGAGAAAGCATGTAAATGAAACAGCAGAAAAATGTGTATCGTATCTCAATATATTAAGTTATATTAGCGGATCCAACTGGGGCATACATCCAATGCATCTACGACGGATCTATACTGCACTTATCAGAAGTCGATTAGAGTATGCAAGTTTTTAATTTTCTCATGCTAGCTCCAATTTAGTAACAAAATTAGAGAGAATTCAAAATCAAGCGCTTCGTTTATGTGGCGGATTTTTAAAGTCCACCCCCATACATGTCATAGAATATGAACTCTGTATTCAGCCCCTACATACATATACGTTCTAAAAGTTTATTGTACCGATACTTAATTAAAGTTAAGTCTAGACGGACGGATTATTTACTCAAAAATTTACAAATAGCTCAGTCTATTTCTCAGTTTGAGAACTGTAATAGAACACCGATGCTGATTAAAGGTTTCTGTGATTTGACTGATTTGAATCTGGGTTCTTCATTTACCTTTTCATGCTGCAGCTTTGCCTCTTCATAAAACTATAACAACGGAAATTCATTCCCTAACTCTACCCAAATCAAAAGTATCCTTATTGGAACTTAGAACAGAATGTGAAAAAATGATCGAATCTCTTTACAGTGGATACACTCAAATCTTCACAGATGGATCGCGATCTGATGATCAGCTTGGTTTTTCCTTTTTTGATGCTAATTGTGACTATCAAGCAAAATTTTGTGTAAATAATAAAGCTCTCCCGATAATGGCATTAGAATTGGCTGCTATAGCGGAAGCTTTAAGTTATGTAGAATCAACCAGTTATAGAAATGTTGTTATCTTTACAGATTCAAAAAGTAGCTTACAGCATATAATATCCTGTAGTAAAGGTATTCTAGGACGTAACGAGGCTTACCTCATTATTGATTGTATTTACAAGTTTATAATTAATGGGGTTAATGTCAAACTACAATGGATCCCGTCACACGTTGGACTCCGCGGGAATGAGGTGGCTGATGCTATGGCTAAAGCTGCACACACAGATGGTATACCGTGCGATATAATTACGTTCTTCCGAGATCATTATTGAAGAGTTAGGATCAAAATTCAATTACAATGGAAAATACACTTTAACCAAAGATCGGCAGAAAAAGGAATTTGATATCGAACATTAGTTAACGAGCCTCCTCATATCCCATGGTTTTCAACGGTGCGAATGAACAGAAAAGAACTGGTGCTCTGTTTTCGTTTACGCTCATCACATTTGGCTCTTAACAACTTTTTGTTTCTAATGGGAATAGTCAATAGCCCTAACTGCAGCTATTGTAACTATAAGCGATTAAAAGGGAAAATATTTGCTAAAAAGGGAGAGCAATGACTGACCAAGCGTTTGACACAGTGACATCTATTTATTTTTCTATAAATGTACGTATCAAAAACATAGCATAGTTAATAAAGGTATAAAAGAGTTTGCAACATAATCCCCCTCGTGTAGCGAAGCTACACAATTGTGGTTTATTTTAAAAGAGCAAGCTTTCTTGTTGGTCTCTTCAAGACTCCACCTTTGGTGGCCACATCAGCCACACGTACGACACCATCAGTGCCTGGATACAATTTTGTTATGCGACCTAAAGGCCAAACTCCTCTAGGTAAGTTGGGGTCAACCACCAAAACAACGTCACCGATCTCTAAATTCTTAAAATCTGCTACCTCTGGCCGCTTGGTTATGAGACAAGGTAAGTATTCTTTGAGCCATCTGCTCCAGAAATGCTCCTATAGTCGTAGTACTTTCTGCCACTCCTTGCGCAGGCAAAACACGTCATCTGTCAATGCAGTTGGCAGCTGTTGATTGGATGATGCTCCTATGAGGAAGTGGAAAGGAGTTAGACTCTGGAAGCCACCGTTTTCAACAACGTAAGTGAGAGGTCTCGAATTTACTAGTGCTTCAGCCTCATGTAGCAATGTCACTAACAACTCTTCTTTGGGTGCCCGCTCTTTGAGTGTTACTGCAAGGGCGCTCTTGATCGTTCGTACTAACCGTTCCCAATAGCCACCCATGAACGGAGATGCCGGGGGTATGAAAGACCATTTTATTTTACTATTAGCAGCGAATTGTTCTAGAGATTCTCCATAAAATTCTGCTAGCTGTCGACTTGCCCCAACGAATGCAGTGCCGTTGTCTAATAAGATATTATTGGGTATTCCGCGGCGAGCAATAAAACGCCGCAGGCTGGATATAGCAGAATCAGCAGAAAGAGAAAACACCAAATCAAGATGAACAGCTCTTGTTGTCATACAGGTATAAAGGGCTACATAACTGTTCTATTGTCCCGTTCCATATACAGTTGTACTATATTTTGTGATATTTAATAGAAAGCATTGTTTTTGTGAGGTTATTTCGCCCCCGTGCTTTGTTTACTATAAGACTGACGTCATTGCCACAGATAATCAACAGACTATCATGGCTGACCGTGTTTTCGGTCCATAATTGAAAATCTTAATTTAAAATAGATTTTTTGCACTTTTTAGCCATTGAAAAAAATAATATTCATGTGCTATGGTCTAATACAACAATTATGAACATTTTAAGCCCTACTTTAAAAAAGGGTCAACTAGCCTATTAACATTAGGTATGGTTCTATAATTTTAGATGATTAAGACAAAATATTTTGTCCTTTCTTGGACATTATTATACGGTAGATAATACTAGTCATTACTAAGCATAGGTACATAATTATAAGACTGCCAATAATGAATTATTACAGAATTGTTATTGGTAGGTACTCCATGATTAAAATTATTTGATATCCTAAAATATTATTTTATATCGTCGAATCAGCGGAATATAATTATCAAAATAGCATGACAAATCCCTCTGTCCAATGAACCAGAGTCGACTGTTTCTCTGCCAATATTTATCCGAAAACCACCCATTCTGGACATCCCCCAGCTGATAAGAAGAATGGGCGCAAGAAACCTATCAGCTCTAGCAGGAATTTATTTATTTATTTATTACAATGTACAAGACAGGTAACAGCCATTTAGTAATAAATAAAATACTTAATTTAAAACCTGATAACAAGGTTAAAACCCAAAATATGTACATTCTGCATTAACTAATATTGTGCAGCAAAAGATCGCCTACAAAGTATTTACAACAATAAAAAGTGAAAGAATATAACTATTATTACTTTAAAAAAAAATAGCAATTATTAACAAAATTACAGTTACATTACATTACGCATAAAAGATACTGACTTAATTTAAGATTTTATATTATTAAACAGTATATTTAGAAATTTATAAAAACTGCAGTGAAAAATATCAATATGCAGTGAAAAATGTCTATGTCCGCGAAATCTCTGACAAGTTCATCATACTGGCGACACATTCTTGCTACAGGATTATAATATGATGTATTGTTTAAATATACTTTTAGTGAGAACAATTTATAATTGCGAACACGGTGGTAAGTATTAATATTTAACTGAGACAATAGGTAAGGCGAATCAATTTGGGAATGAATGATTTTATATAGTAGTTTCAAGTCTTGTTGTTTTCTGCGACCACTCAACGTCGCCAATCTGAACCTTGCCAGCAAGTTCTCATAAGAACGAGTAGATCGTGGTAGGTTCATCCTGAAGGAAAGGAGCCTGAGAAAACGATTTTGAATACCCTCTATTCTGTCAATATGAACCTGATAAAAAGGTGACCAAATTGCCGTATTATACTCTAATAAACTACGAACTAGTGCAGAGTAAAGAGTTAAGTATGATGATACATTCCTTTATTTCAGATTTACGTGCCAAGTCATGACCATTCAAAGAGTACGTGAATTTAATGGTATTGATTTTTTTTGTAAATGTTATGATAAAGCACTTATCGACGTTAAGCAACATGTTAACTGACTCCGTCTGTTTAAGTAACATTTAATCCACCGTAGCAAGTTTCCGTGTACACCATGCATTTCCAGTTTTCGATAAAGCAATGAATGATCGACCCTGTCGAAGGCTTTAGAGAAATCTGTGTAAACAGAATCCACCTGACCTGACCTCTCGTTGCAAAAATATTACAGAGAAAATCTTTATATTCTAACAGATTACTGGTAGTTGATTTTCCCTTAAAAAACCATGCTGATTCGGTGACAGTACATTCTTGAAGTGGATGAACAGAGCATCATACACAAAAGTCTCAAATATTTTAGCGCAACAGGACAAAATACTGATTGGACGATAGTTCTCGCAAAGTGAGCGATCTCCAGATTTAAAAATAAGGACAATGTGAGCTATTTTCCACTGGCGTGGAAATGTTCCTAATACTAAAGATTTGTTATATAAAATACAAAGAGGAATACATATAGTTTCAGCACATCTTTTGATGGGAAGGGGAGGTATCCCGTCAGGACCAGCTGCTTTGAATTCATCCAGATTTTTTATTTTAGTTATAATTTCTTGCTCCGATACTACGGTAGAGTGAATATCACCTTATCATTTGAAATTATCGATAGGTAAATTATAATTAAAAGACGAATTGCTCGTGTTGGAATCATAAATAGAATCGAAATAATCAGAGAAAAGCTCACATATTTCCTTCCGATTTGATTTTACTTTATTTCTGAATTTCATTGTACTGGGTATACCATTCGATGAAGATTTCTTGCTGTGAACAAAGCTCCAGAATGATTTGACATATTCCTTCAAAGAATTTTCGACTGAACTGATATATTTTTTGTAGCAAGATGTCATAAGTTTTTTACTCCGAGAACGTAACATAGAAAACGTATCATAAGTTTCGAGGGTTACAATTTGTGGTACTTACGCTTCTCATTTATGCATTGCTTAAGACTACTACAAAACCAAGAAGGAAAAGAACAAGCGTCATCTTTAGTTAATGGGGTGTAGTAGGTGTATATTGGGCATTCTAAAACAGTTTTCATCAAAACACCGCAAACGAACGCAGTGAGATTTGCGGAGCGTAGCGGAGCTAGAGCGCAGCGAAGCGTAGCTCAAATCTCACGGTGATTTGATGAAAACAGTTTGAGGTTGCCCAATATACATTATACAGGGTTAAATTATTCATACCATTAAATTGTAATTTTTGATAAATAAAGAGTTATGCGAGTATATTGAATCACCATATTTGTTTTCATTAATAAAACGCAGAAATTTTTGTTAAAAATATTTTTTTATTATAAAGCAAGTAACAAATATCATCATAGCTAAACTAGAACAATACTTTAAATACAAATTTTCATTCAAGTACAATTTACTGAAGTCATAAATTACATGTGCTTAAGTACCACTTTTTTATGAATATAACATTCCTTAGAGCGCACTCTTTTTTATGAGTTATACAATTGAAGTTAGCTCCACCTTTAGCATAACTATTGCGCAATGTTGCAAAATTAGGACAACCTTTGCCTTCAACATTTATCAAAAAGCAGTCAGAACACAAATCTTTAATCCATTTTTGCTTTTCAACACCTTTCATTATTATGGTTTGGTCCTTTAAAATTGGAATAATTAATCTCTTAAATTCTCTGAAATCTATATTGCCTTGACTCCAGTATATTCCTCTGTTGCGTTCAATCCAATTGACTGCTCTTTTTTCTTCGGCAGATAATTTTAGATACGAATATGGAGGTTTTATTAAAAAGACTTGCGTAAACTCTTTTGTGGCTAACGCAAATTCCTTAATAATAAAATTATTTTTGCAGTCTTTGAATCCTTGAACATCAACAAAAAATATCGAACTCTTATCAGCACTCATTATTTCGTTGTATTCCACTGTTTAACATAAAGTTGAAGTTTGTTCTTTCAAATACCTTTTGATTGCACTTTATTTAGTTAAGATATTTTCTTCACAATATTGCTCAGAGGTTTGTACTCAAAAATGCAGTCATTTAAAATCAAGCAATATGCTGCTGTCTGATCCGGGATTTCTTGGTCTGTTTCAATCTCCACTCTGACATCGATTGATCCCTTTATCATTTCTTGTTGGTGAGAACAATCAATAACAAATAATGGGGCAACGTCTCTGAATTCCTTCAAGCTCATCAACGGCTCTGGTCGCCGTCCATGATAAGACTGTTGGAATCTTGCATATTGTTCGTATAATAAATTAAATTTATCCTCTGAGAAACTGACATTCAATCCTTCATAAGGGTAATACGATGAATTTAAATATACTTTTACATCTCGTACATTGCAGTGATCGAACTCTGCCATTGACATTTCCGCATTGTGTTTGCGATTGGTTTGCAAGGCTATAATAACGAATCTTGGTTTCTCTATCTGTGACGAAGTTTTGATAGACCAAGTGTGTTTACGTGTCTTCGGTAATAATGGATATTCATACAAATCCCAATTTCGAAATGCTAGTGTAATAGGCCTGTCCTTTTCTAGATGTTTCAACAAATTGATTCTTTCACGATCTGATACTTTAACGTGCGGAACTCGCCAAACAACTTTGCTAATAGTTATATCTTCGACCACCTCTCCGACATTTAATTTCAAAGCATTGAGATTCGTATTGCTTCTTAATAGCACCAATTCATGTTTGGAGTTAATTATAACTTTTTCATAATCTTCTGCAAAACCTAAAATTTTCTTCAACGGCACAGAAGCCGAAAAAATTCCTCCGTTAAGATTGTTTGTACCAGAAGTTGACCATCCCCATACACGTGAGCATTTAGATTTATTATCATTTAACGAGAGGTACGATTTTATTGTTGTAGTTATGCCAGCATTTTTTATTTTGTCTATTTCTATTCCGTTTAACTCATATCGAATATCTTGAAATAAATATAGTATTGGATTGTTGATAAAATACACATTTGATATTTTTTCTTTAGTCGAACTATTATAAACATTGGCTTTACCCTCAATATACAAAGTGCTGAGTGAGGGTAACAGACATAGATCTTGTTGATTAATAGGTATTCTTATTTCATCATTCTTGTTGAAACTTGTTACGTACGGTTTATAAGAATGATATTCGAAACTTTCAATACTATTGTCGTATGATGTTGATTGAGATATATTTAAAATATTCATTTTAACAAGCCAATCAACTTCAAAAATTCCTTATTGTTTTTGGTGAGCTTCTTTTTTATGTGAAGCGGTGTGCTTTTATGAGGTTATCTTCTAGTACTAACTTGAATGCAAGCTGTGTCATGATTTTTATTGAAATTTATCATTTTTACGAAAATGTAGATACAGTTGTACTTCTTCGTCTCGTAAATTGATTTGTTTATTCTCGGCGTCTAATAATTGTATAGTTATTGCACTTATAGAATTATTTTATTTACAGGAAAATATATTAGATTTTTCGGCACTTCAATGATCCGATAACCAGGTGGTACGTTAGGAACAAACTCGTGAATAATATGACTTGCAGATCCGTTCACGAATGACCCACTAACTACGTCGCATTCGATGCGCACAATGGTTGTTGGCAATATACTGACAGGATACAGAGATTCGGTCCTTTTTAATGCCTTTATTGTTTCTCCACCAAAACCTAAAATCCTTCCAAGTGAGTCACTTTTGTTAAAATGAACATCTTTAGTACAAAAAATTGTAGTTTTTAAGGTATTATTATTACAAGTTAATTTTAACATTGCATTTCTAATGTATGTCTTTAAATAATCACAGATATCTTGAAGTTCATAAGCTCCTTCAGGTATTTCGATTACTTCGTTATCGTCATAGTAGAATTTATTATTTCTTTTATCTATGTTGGGTATAGAATTAAATGTTGAAAAATACAACAATCCACACTCATAGTATCCACTTAATTCCAAAGTAGGTGAGTAGTTTGTTATCAGAGAGGATCCTTTTCCAGTTATAGACACAGTGAAAGACATTTTACTACTGATAAAGAATTTTATTTCAAGCTTTATATAAATGTGTTTTCCAATACTCCTTTAAAAATTTTATACAAAGGTGGCCGCAATTAACAGAGTCAAATGTTTGATATTGCTCATAGTTATAATTTAAAGAAACATTTCTTAAGTAATCAAGTAGTTCTAACGGAGGTTTCAGATTACCAAAACTATCAAAATATTCAGCATACTTATTTTCTTTCACGTAGGCTACCCAATGTGTTCCAATGTTATTTGAAGTATCTAAATTTATAATACCGCATTCTATCTTCCTAGGTTTTGAGGGCAACGTATCCCTCATGAAAACACCACGAAAAAATGGAATATCACTAGCATGTTCTAATATATCCCAATTAGTTAATGCCCGCCTAGGTAGCCGCTTTATTAGTTTTTTGAGGGTTTCAAATAAAGACCTGCACCCTTTTTATAAGGTCTAATATATAATCCTTTTCCGAGAGCAACCGCCTCCATCATCTTATTATGTCGTTCCGATTCTTGAAGAGCTTTTTGAGCTGCTTTTGAATCATTAACCGCTTTTGCTATGCCAGCTGCTCCACCAGCCAGTGAACCTAAAGCTGATAATCCCGCGAAAATAGGAATTAACGGTAACAGTCCTCCACATTTTGGAATAGGAATACAACGAGGTAAACTCATTTTATTTTGATTTCTAAATAGTTTTTTTGCAGCGGCGAGCGCAGATTTAATAGTAGAATTTGTGTCTTTAGATTTTATTTCTTTAAATTTAGATTTGAGTTTTTTCACAGCTGTCATAAACGACCGAGCACCTGCACCAGCTCTTAATTTGGCCTTCATAGCATTTTTTACTATCCATGAAGCAATTTTTTCTTTCTTTCCAGCGTCTTTTGATTTCAATCTTCTTTGAGCCATATTTAATAGATCTAGATCAGCTTTGTGCCTTACGTTAGCGTCGTTGTTTATGTAAGCAATATCGTGGTGCATACAAGCATTATCCAATTTATTAATTCCTCGCTGACCCTTAAGTAATCGTTTCTGAAGCTTTGTGCCGGGGCCGCAATATTGGTAGCCCGGTAAATGTAACTCAAACGGAATCTTATTTATTAAGCTGTTTATGATACCACTTCCTTTCTTCATTGATAAACAAAAAGTGAATCAATAAAGATATCTTGAGCTATTTTATATCATAAAACCAATTTATTCTTATCAACCCAACTATTTTCGCTATTACTTAATCCTAACCATTTTACAAACAATTTGTTTCCTTTTCTTTTTATAACCTTTTCAATGAGGTATAGGTCTGGAAACTTAGTTTTTTGTAACTCGTATGCATAAAATGAGCCGAGGATTCTTTGATTGCGTCTGTCCTCTATTTGATAAGTTGTTGGGTTAGTGTGATTAACTTTTACTATACGAAATATTTCGGTGGACCAGTTTGGCGTATAGCCTTTGTAAAAATCTGCTTTATATCTACTTATGCGAACATAGTCACCAACACGAAATGTATATCCCCGACTTGTTTTATTCTTTTGAGAATTCATAATATAACCTTTGACTATAAGCTCATTTACTTTGTTAACTTCCACAGGCTTAAATTTTGTTATTCTATGCAAAGTGTTATTGTAGTGTTCTACAACGTCCTTTAAAATATTTTTATACCATTGGTAATTTTCGTTCAAACTAAATAGTTTGTAAAGGTGAGATTTAATTGTTCTTATAACTCTTTCTACTATAGATGCTTTTTTAATAGAATATGTTGAATAATGATTAATATTATACTTTTTCATTAATTGTTTAAAATTATCATTGTAGAATTCTGTGCCTAAATCAGTTTGTAAATTTTTAGGTTTTCGTAATGATGTAGTTAAAATACTTTGCATTGCATCTGTAACATAATTTTTCGCTTTTGATTTTAAAGATCTGATCCATACATATTTTGATAAAGTGTCAATTACGATAAGAATATATTTATACCCTTTATTAAACTGTGAATATTTTTGCAAATCTATGAGGTCGGCTTGCCATAAATCATCTATTCCTTTTATGATCGTACATCGCCGGGAAAAATTCCTTCTTGCTGCTTTGTGAAGCTCATTCACTATGTCTTGTTTGCTCATTATTATCTGGTTTCTCTTGAAGCATGTGATCAATTTCTGTCCTTGTGTAAAACAAGGTGGTTAGCTTATTAAGTATTGAACTTTCAAAATCATTTAAATGAATATTTACATCACTTAAAATATAAGTTCTTAGTTCGTGTGTCTTTTCATCCACGTAAGCTTTATTTGCGGCTTCGTCATCATTGCCTGGCGATATAAGTCCTTTTAATCTTGATGATTTTAAATCATATTCACCTGTTTCTGACTTCACTAATGTATCGTTGAGATTTCCAATATATTCCTCTAATCGTAAACGTTTATGAACGTGATGACCAAATTTATCTACATTCATTTCCGTATCTATGCGGTGTTTGCTGTATAACTACTGATCAGTTTTTTAAAATTCGGTTCCTTATATTTGGTTTTTTTAATGATGCCTGCTTCGTACAGCTCTTCTATAATCGCAATAATTTCATTATCTAAGCCGGTATTGCCAGCATCACGAGATGCAAACAGTAATTTCAATCGATCTACTAATTCATTTGGATCATCCCAATAAACGTAATCTATATCTTTCTTTACACTTTTTAAAAGATTTATTCCTTTTCCTACCGTAAGACTTTCTGTGCTGTCATACTTATTTCTAGAGAACTTAAACAGTGGTTTAATAATATGCATGTACTTAAACCCTTTGTTACTATTAATTGGCTTGCGTGGATCACAATTACGCCTATGTGCATTAGTTTCTATTAGAAGCTCTTTATAATTTTGCAAATCTTCATCTGTGATAACATCCAAATTTGGTGTCTTTTCAAATAGTAATTCTTTTAATCCAAGAGTTTTGTTTAAACTTCGATTTCCAATTTTTATAATTTTTCCGTCGTCGAAAACACGTGTTTGGCCGAGCATAAGTTTTCCTCGTTCATTTTTTATTCCAAAAGGGATATTTGCGTCGGGCGAAGCACACCACGATAAACTATTAAGTGAAACATTTGGTGATGATTGAAAAGATTTAAAGGAAGCATCACTCATATTATTGTTGTCAGAAGGTGATACGACAAGGGTTTTTTCGGAATTAAATTTTTTATAGAACTGTTGTTCCTCTTCTTCATTAAAATCGTCATCAGAAAAATTTGTTGCCTCACTGTCATTATGTTTATTTTTTTTTATTGTATAATGTTCAAACTCATCCTCATCTTCATGAGAAATTTCATTGTTCTTAATGGCTATTTGTTTCAGTGGATCGGTTATAGGTTTGAATATGGATTCCAGAGTGGCATCATTTGTATTTTTCATATCCTTTATCATTTCAACCTTTCTTTTTACAGCAGTTGCAGCTTTTACAATTTGTTTTTTAAGTTGCTTTTCCATTTTGACAAGGATTCCGTTCAATGCAAAATCCAGAGTAATAGTGATTGTGTATTGATGAAACAATAACTTATGTATATTAATCTACTACTACAAAAGTATCGAATGCCATCCTATAACATCCTTTATTTCTTTCGCAGTCTTTATTGATCACAACATAATTAAATGGTTTATTCCAAATAGTTGAGCACATTTCACGGAACTGAGACCACGACATATCTGAACCTACATGCTCATCGTAAACGTGTTTTAAATTTACATCGTCTTGTTTAAATAAAATAATGAGGTTAGAATTGTCCCTTATAAGTTGTTTAGGTACTTTACTGTATGTTTGGTTAATGTAAAAACAATCAATATTCTTATGTCGACCCATAGCAAAATAATCCCGAATGCTATTTTGGTTTTCACAAGCTACGTCGTCGAATATTATAATGGAGTTTGGCAAAGCTTCGTGTGGGCTTATGATATCACTATTATGGTTATATTTACTATAAGATATGTCTGCAACTAAATCTAATACTTTTTCTAAGAACACATATTTTGGTTGATATAATGATTTAGAATATACATATAAGTTACGAAAACGTGCACCATTCTCATGTAATAACAAACCTATTACTAAGTTTGTCTT
The DNA here is from genome assembly GCA_963935595.1 of Schoenobius gigantellus. NCBI lineage: Eukaryota > Metazoa > Arthropoda > Insecta > Lepidoptera > Crambidae > Schoenobius > Schoenobius gigantellus. The sequence continues at coordinate 6,718,050 of OZ012553.1, forward strand.
GCCGCAATTTGATGGTCCACAAACAATACATCGTATAGTGCTCGGCAATAAGTTGCCATGTCCCTTTGCTTCACATAATGATGCAGGACAGATATTATAATCTAATTTTAACGTTTCCTTTTGTTTGAGGAACTTCATAGCAACTTGTCCGCTTTGATTCGTGGCTTTTAACAAAATGGATATAACACTTTGCGTTCGTAATAATAAGAGAACTAGCAGTATATTTACTTTTGTAAGTGCACTGAGAGAGAAGAAAGAGCTCTCACCCCTCTCGAATCGTGCAATAAAAAATGATATGAGTAAGGAATCGATGCTTAAAAATAAACATTGTTTAATTACTTGCATCCCTACTTTAACAAAGTAATAGACTGCGTTCTTTAATAAATAAAACTATATTTTTAATTTTATTACCATTATTTTAAACTATGTATTTGAATTCTAATAAATTTTATCTTAGATTTATTTATAGAGGTAATTCTGAATGAATGTTTTTCAAAATATTTGATTATATTATAGAGGTGTTAAAATAAAAACAAATATTTTCATACAAGTCTTTTTATTTTTAAATAATATTTATTGAAAATAATACAAGACTTAAACTAACATAACTATTTAAAATAACATAAGTCTTAGTTAGTAAAATTTATAAGCATTACTATAATTTTTCAGAAGAATAATGTTGTCGAAATAATGTATCTCCGTGAGTGTACACGTAACTAAAGATAGTAGGTACGCATCTAGCACATTAGAGAATTTTAATATACATCTACAAATGTTATAGGTCAGCAATAGTTATTTAAAAACTATAACTGTAACCACATATTTTCTTAGAGATATTAGTTATAATATTTTCTGCTTGATCCATTATTGGATCAATATGCTCGGTTACCACATATTGTGTTTTTATTAATGGATCATTGCTGGTTGATTCCAGATCTAATATTTCTAATTTAATTAATCGCCGCCCTTTAGTAGGTATTGTTTTAATTAAATAAGAAGGTTCGTTCCCCTTCGTATTCTGCAGTAACTTGCTTCTCCTCTTCATGGGCTTCTTTTTATTAAAAAGACTTTTAACCACCTTGGCATGCAGCGGTGAATCTTTAGCATTCCAATGTGGAAATTCTTCAGAGAAGCCCTCCAACATATCTTGCGCATTTTGCTCAAAGCAAGGAGGATAATCTTCTGTTGCCTCCTTGCTTATGAGTAGCGACTGCGAGATTTCTTGGCTATTCTGAAATTAAATTTATTATGCAACAAAAATAATTTCACATCGAAGAAATGATTGATATAGTGGCGGAGGTAGAAGAGTATATCTAGGATCCACAAGGAGGCTGACTATCTTATACGGAACCGATAGAATATGAGAATCACAATAACAGCATCACAATATAAGTTTTTAACAACAACATTATCTTCCAACTAATTCAAATATACAAATAAACATTAACTAGTGATCTAACCACTACACAAGAAAAGAGTTTGAAGAAAAATAATTTATACGACTTACCATGATGTATTTGGGTGACCGTAGTTGTCACTTGATTAATTATGTGTGAAACAAATTTTAAAAACATTCAACTTTAATAGCTATTTATAGTGTAAATATAATGCTGACATAACAACAAAGCATTCGCACGGAATCGCAATTGGACAAATTACTAATGAACTATAAGTTGGAATACCTAAATCAGCAATAACATGTCCCAACCAGTTTCGAATTGTTCATTGCGTGTGCTATTTTATTAATAGTTTTATATTTTATGGATTATGAAATAAAAAAAAACATGGTAGCTGGTTTATAACGTTATATATTTTCATCGTTACAATACAACATTAAGTATTTGATTAAAACTAGGTAATTAATTTACCTATTTACCATTAAAAACAATGTATAATACTATTAAACAAATAACTGATGGATAACAATATTAAAATTAAATAACTTTACAATATAAAGTGCCGTGTCGGTACATACTATACAATTTCATGTATGTTTTTATTCTATCTTATTCATTACTTAAGCCATATAATAAATAAATAGATGATGGGGTAACATATTTCTCAACTTACAATTTGATTCATGATTACCATTAAAATAATAATAAACTATACAATACGGTGCTTCTAAAGAAAAACTAATGATATTAAACTAAACTATCCCAGTGACCCCATGATAAAGTAGAAATTTTGTTTTTTAATATGATACGTTTATCGTCATTACCCGACAAAGCTATTTTGTTTTGTTCTTGAGTAAATATTTCGTGCTTAAGAGATTTAAATATGATATTTTTTTTCTTCAAAAATGTATTTTCATTTAATACCTTGTAATAATCTTTATATTGTACATCTTTTAATACTTGCTTCTGTATGCCTTTTGCTTTTTTTAATTCATCTTCTGCCGTTTTAATACAGTATAACTTGGACCTTAATCCTACAAACTTCGAAATCAAACTTCCTCCTAGCTCATCTTTAAAGAGACCTGGCACCTTTTTGTTCCAACTAGGAATGTCGTATACGTTATTTACAGAATAATTACTAGTGTCGAAATAGGGAAGAAAATTTGATTTTAAATCAGCATAAAAATCTTTACTTTCTATTGAATACAAAAAACTATCAGTATCCGTATAACAAAGTTTTAACTTTTCCTTATAAAAAGGCTTCATAATAGAATAATGAATATATTATATAATGAATATGATATTTCCAAAACGGAAAAACCAATGTATATAGGTTTATCCAAAGTGATTGTTTCAGGCTTCATTTGAATGGCTACCAAGTTTTCAGTGAAAATTGTAACACTGTGAAAATTTGGTCGAGCTATCATTTGCTCTGCACAGAAACTTTTCTTTGTTTTGTTACTATCATCATTCCACTTATTGACTAATTTCACATTAACCCTCTTTTCTGTGTCTTCTAACGTCTTGCCAAATATACTGTTGTTAAGAAGTTTGAAGAAATCTTGTTCAAATGTAGATTTAGCTTTTTTTCGTAATTCAGTATTCATGTCAATATACTGCTTTAAATAAGGACTCTGGTTAAATTGAATAACTCTATGTATTTTTTTTAACAACAAACCATGTTTTATACATGTTTGCAGATGAGCAAAATGTATGACATAGAAATATTTATCGTATAAATTTGGAATCAATTTTGAAGTTTTAGAACCTGGCGGAGTAAATTTTTGAGCACAGAATGGAAAATCGTTATGATCATTATGCAAATGTTCGGGGTATTCTAAATCTACTTCTAGTATATAACCAGTGTCTCCGTTAGTTGGCACATTTATAAAATCTATTCCAGCGATTTCCAAGTCATTCAATAACTTAAAATTGGAATGAGGCAAATAAGCACACATTGCATATCCATAGAGATTATTACAATCGATATAAATTAGAAAGTTATTACTTTTTCTTGGATCGTAAGTTTTTAAATACTTGTTATTGGCTTTTGAATACCTTGTCGAACATAAACATATTCCACCGCGAATACCTTTTTGAATCATTCTTATTATTTCCAGGTCGTGTATTAATTCTAATTTAACATCTGTTTTTAATAGCATGGCATCAAAACTGAGACTCGGTGCTGTAACATAAAAGGCTGGATCTAATTTATAATTCATCTTACATGTCTGGCGAAAACTTTCAAAAACGTCAGCTAATAAAAGAACATCTGACTTAAGATACAAGTCTGTGTATTCACCGAGATTCGATAATTCAAACGTTTGCCAGACTTTTTTTGCATGATCATAATCTACTTTAGATATATTACTATTGCGTAATTTGCTGAAAAAGAACTCCTGAGGCGGAAGTACTTTTTCTTCGTATGAACTCCAAGTAGTCATGTATTCATATGGATACACCCCTTTTCGTTTTATTAAAGCAAAATGCTCACGAGAAGGAAAATAACGCCGCAGATGTTTAAAGTCGTCATATTTTAAGTTTGCGACAAGTTTCTCTAGACTTGTGCCTAAAAATTTAAAAGAATCAACAAATCGAACAGGTATGATATCTTTATCATTAATTTGAAAAAATTTTGTAAAAGATATGTAGTTTTCCTTATTTTTTGCTATTACTTGTATTTTTCCTGATAGTTTTCCCAACTGTCGTATAAAAAGATGACTGTCATAACCCGCTAAATTATGAAAAAATATAGGAACAAACTTAGGCAAACGATATCTAATATTGCAATAAGAATGAGCTGCACCACGATACCGTCCTGTAAGATGGCAATGATCTTTAACTTTATCGTCAAACAATATTTTATCACAAAGAAAACAATTTGTAGCCCGAGCAAAGTTCGCTTTGTCTTCATTTGTTAAACAAATAGCCACTGGCGACTGCAAAACGTTATAAATATCGGTTATATCCAATAATAGACTTTCTAAAAACTTTTCTACACAGGCTGGACCTCGATAAGATACATATTTATTACGCGACTTATCATAAGAACACACAACGTAATAAGCAAATGCTGATGGTACGTGTTTTTGCAATATCTTTGTACAGCCTGATCCAGAATCGAGTTCAGTTGGTTTTAATAATGATTCAAAATCTGCGTATAAGACGAAGGGCATGTCATGCATTCGCTCGTAATGATTAAATTGAATTCGTGTTCCATCACCGGGTAATATTGTCGATACACCACCACAAACATGAGCTTTCAGTTTATCATTACTATCAAAGAATATCATACAATCCTCGCATAAATATATTTTAGAATGATGTTTAGTTAGTTGAAGACGAAGTAATTTAGATAAATCTTTAATAAGACAGTAATGGGTGCGTTTTCTGTTTTCCAGGAAAAGCATATTAATGTGATGATCTTTGCGAATCTCGCTTTTGTATAAAGGTCCAACAATGTTACCATTCTTTTGAATGCCGTAAATATTAATACTTATGCGAGGATTATTCTTTTCAAAAACTTTGATGTCCGCAAACCCAACTGGAAAAATCATATTTTTGATATTGAGTACATTTTTAAAGTGTGGGTAAGCTGACGTTCGATGTGCGTTTCTGTTTATAAGAAATAGTGCTGCCATGACACACCATAAAAAACAATAATTATCAGAATTTTGAATGTTGATACATGCTCGTTTACATTTTATGGACTTTGGTAATTCTATAAAACTGGAGCCTCTTAACGGGTTATATTTGTTTATATTTACTTCTAGATATAGGCTTTGTAAATAGGCCCACCCACTATCTCTTTCTTCAAATTCTTCAATTTTTTTACAAATTAAGTGAATAATTTTTGAAAACATATCTTCAAAATTGAAGTTTTGATGCAAGATGAAGTTTTCCGTTGCAAATGACTTGATTGAAATTGAATCATACTTACTAAGCAGAAAGAATTCACAGAAAAGTTCAAAATTAGCTTTAACATTAGTGTGAGCTTGAATTTTCGCTATGAGCAATAGGCGTACGCGAGAGCGCAAGTGCCATAAAAACTCGGCGGGCGGGCGAACACACGCACTATCATGACCCTCATCTTCATATCGAACACGGTACGATGCTATACGATTACGAAAAGCGCTATGAACTTTTTCAACCCCCTCACTATCAACGACCGAACTGTTGTTCTTATGTAAAATACTTTTCAAATGTGCAGAGAAAACTTTGTTATTTACGGATACGTCACAAACTGAACAGAAAGTAGACCTCGACATTATGATTTGGACAGTACAAATTCTCAAAGTTAAAGTAATAAAGGCTTAAGTATGTAAGTACCTAATCTTTGAGTTTGCTAACGATAAACAATAAGTAAACCAGCTAAAACATAATTTACGCAGAGAGAAACAAAAGAGAACCTATTTTTTAACTTTATCTTTATAAAATATCCCCTCTGTGGTAAACTTTGCCTTAGCTAATTTTACAAATTTTTTTAATGCGTAAAATTCTGGAGATTCTGCTTCGCCTTGCAAGCGTACCCAAACGATAGCGCGCTCGCACCGGTCAAGGCCGCTGAGATTAGATACCTCCTTCTGGTTGTAGAGGCGTAGCTCCACTAGCAAGTCGCCGTCGAGCTGTGCAGTCCGACGCGTTACACCACCAGGTACTCGGCGTGTCAGGATACTGGTGGTCTTGTTTGGCAGGTTTGGCGGCCGCGAAACCTCGCTGTCCGACTCTGAGTCGAACAACCACTCAGAAGTATTGGACGACGATGTATTCTTCACTTCTGCACTCTTCGCCTTCGATAGGCACTTTATCGCCTTGCTTCTCTTCTTTGGACTAGGGAGATAGAAAAAGGATACACGATTATTGTACACATTAAACACTTGAAATTTAGATATATGTAAATATAGCAATAAAAGTACCTGATGTCTTCGTCGTCGGTATCAAAGAAAAGGTCAGATTCACAGCTCTTCTTGGCTGACCTTTTGTTTTGCTTGCTATCCGACCTGAAAATAGTAAATGTCATATTAGTATTTGTTAAGGCAGTGGTGTCAGATACTGGCATGGGCAGCGAAATAAAAATGTAGCACTGCTGTATACGTCTCGTTTATTATTCCCAATAAAGCAGCACGTATAAATTGTCCAGAATAATCACAATGAACATTGATTACAATAATTACAATAAATTATATTTCAGCTTCTTCGGTAAGCACATTTCGATAGAGAGATTGTCAATGTCAAGACAGAAAAAATAAAGGAACGTCAGACTGTAAGCGACTTCGCACACGTACTATTGGCCACATAATAAAGGCTGTCACACATGTGAACCATACATCAAGTTTACATTATCTTCTACACTTCCCCTTATGGTTCACAGTGTTAAAATAGTGTACAAACAAATAAGTCTACAAACATGTCAATAAATGTACACAAAGTCAATTATAACATACACAAACATAAATACAGGACAGTAGTTAAAACTATTATTAATTTATATTCATTGCCTCCACAAAACAATTATGTTTTAATTTACCCAGTGGTTTTGTAAGTACATCTGCGAGCATTTTATCTGTAGGTAAGTATCTAACACAAATAACATTTTCCTTAATCAGGTCTTTTACATAGTGATATCGCAAGTCGATATGTTTTGTTCTTTTATGACTGAGTTCTTTACATTGTAATAGTTTCTGAGCACTCTGATTATCATTATAGATAATACAATTCAAACTATAAGGTATGAGCTCAGACAACAAGTTTTTGATAAAAGAAATATCTTTGCAAACATCACCGATCGCCAGATATTCGGCTTCAGTGCTCGAAAGAGCTACACACTTCTGCTTACGAGACTCCCAATTTACAGTATCACTTCCTAACTTAACCACATAACCAGTATAGGACTTCCTATCATTTAAATCATTGGCCCAGTCTGCGTCAGTATAGCCAAACAACGACCAATCCCTACTTTTATGAAAACATAAACTATAGTGAATTGTACCAGCCAAATAACGCAGTATACGTTTCGCTGCTAACCAATGAGTTCTATCGAAGCAGTTGTTAAACTGGCTTAAGACACTGCAAGCATAAGATATATCGGGTCTTGTGCATACAGACAGATACATCAAGCATCCCAATAATTGCCTATAATTATACATCTCGTCTTGTAAATTTTCACCATTACTAGACTTTAGAAGCTTACAATTAACTTCCATAGGTGTTGATACAGCTTTACAATTATTCATGCCAAACCTAGTCAACAGTTTTCTTATGTACTGACTTTGATCAAGTTTTAGTAAACCCTTTGACTTATCTCTTAATACATTTATCCCTAAACAACTCTTAAGGGGACCCAAATTCTTAATATTAAATTTATTCTGTAAAACAGTAATTATATCTTTCTTAATTGAGCTATTGGGGCCATAAAATAAATAGAAGTCATCTACATACAATGCGATGATGACTAAATCAGTCCCAGATTTGCGAATATAAACGCAAGGTTCACATTTACTTTGTACAAAACCATGATCACATAATAAGTCATGTATTTTACAATTCCACATTCTACTCGCTTGCTTAAGACCATAAATACATTTTCGCAATAAGCAAACCTTATTATTATTTTCACAAAAACCAACTGGCTGTTCCATATAGATAGTCTCATTCAAATCACCATGGAGGAATGCTGTCGCTACATCCAAATGGTCAATATCTAAATCTAAATTATTAGCAATTGAGAACAAAATACGCATAGTGGAGTGACGTACTACAGGAGAAAATGTGTCATTATAATCGAGACCCTCACACTGTGAATATCCCCTGGCAACTAATCTAGCCTTAAATCGATCAAATTTGCCAGATGCATCATGCTTAATTTTATATACCCATTTACATTCAACAATATTTACATTACTGGGTCTGTCGACTAACTCCCAAACATTATTCTCTAAAAGAGACTTGTACTCACTTAACATCGCGTCCTCCCATTGCTTATGGTTCGGGCTTTTTATAGCCTCCTCATAGGTTGATGGCTCATCCAAGGAGAAATTGTTGTGTTGTACCAAAAGAGATGACATATCAAAATCTGCAAACCTTGGTGGTGGTACATTACGAGTGGATCGGGTAGGGCGGCCAGGTGGAACAGCAACGGTCACAGGACGAGTCGCAGCTTCCCCTCCAACGGCCTCGCCAGCAGAAGACATGACATCATCTTCACTGCTCGAACCCGTACAATACTCTCCTTATTTCATTAGGTATCCAAAACTTTTGCGTGTGAAGTCGTCTGTAAATGTTACAAGGTATCTCGCACCTCCCCAGCTAGTTTCTTGCATTGGACCACATACATCTGAGTGTATGAGCTCAAGTGGAGAACTTGCACGCTTGGCTTCACCTTTCGGGTAAGGTACGGCCGATAACTTCCCCTCTAGGCAAGCAGTGCAGTTTTTCAGTGCACCATCTTCAGTCATGTTATCACATTCCAAAGTTATGTCACCAACACAGTTTGATTTCAATTGTTCATTATTTGCAGTGTACACCGTGTAGTTGCAGTCTTTTGATTTCGTAATCAAGTCCATCTGATTGCACATGTGACATGAACTTCCCGAATCAATATAAAAATCAGCAGCAACACTCCGTGCCAAAAACGCAGTCGCAGTCCCCATTTTGTCAATCTCCTTCTTTTTGTCTCGCTTCAGCTTAAAGCATCGAGCTTTCATATGTCCAAGTTTTCCACAATAATGGCATTTTGTCTGTGGCTTCTTCTTTAGATCAGCATGATCAGCATGTTTACGGCTAGAATAAAAAGCACAGCCATTCTCACCATTTACTGTGGTGGTATTCATATTTGATTTGCGGTATTCTTCCTGAAGAAGTCGGGCGCGAACCGCTTCACTCGTAAGTGTGCCAGCCAAACTTGCAGTCTCGAGATTCGTCACAACTGTATCATACTCCTGAGGCAGACCCATAAGTAAGACCTCGGCGATTTCACTGTCGTCGACAATGCGTCCAATGTCTGATAGTTGATGTACTATGGACATAATTTCATTTACATAATCCGCCATGGAATAAAACTTATCAAACTGAGTACTATGAAGTCTGCGAAGAAGAACAACTCGCCTGAACAGCCCTTTGTCCTCTAATGTATTTTGGAGGTTATCCCAAGCACATTTTGCTGTCGCCGCACTCCGCACGTATTGAAACATCATTGGAGTTAGCGATAAACATATTCGTGCCAATGCTCTTTGATTTTTAGATATATCGGGGTCAGTGCCCTCAACGCAGCCCCACAAACCTTCAAGTAACAGCAGATTTTTCATGACAAATTTCCATGATGCGTAGTTGCCGACGCCGCCAAGCTTCTCAACAATCATGCCATGGCCTCCATTGATAACAGGCTGCTGGGTAACCCTTTCTTCATAGTTATCGCTAGCACGTGCTGTCGACATCTTGTCGAATCAGCACACCAAAACGCAAAGCAATGTGCTATGTAGCCGGCGCCTTCGCTCCGCCACAAATATTCCGCTGCCTGCCACCAGTTATTCGTTTTACAAATCTTTCTGATAGGTAATCTACTTTTCCTTTTCGGGGATTCTCTTTGTCCCTGGGCCCAGAACCTGTTAAGGCAGTGGTGTCAGATACTGGCATGGGCAGCGAAATAAAAATGTAGCACTGCTGTATACGTCTCGTTTATTATTCCCAATAAAGCAGCACGTATAAATTGTCCAGAATAATCACAATGAACATTGATTACAATAATTACAATAAATTATATTTCAGCTTCTTCGGTAAGCACATTTCGATAGAGAGATTGTCAATGTCAAGACAGAAAAAAATAAAGGAACGTCAGACTGTAAGCGACTTCGCACACGTACTATTGGCCACATAATAAAGGCTGTCACACATGTGAACCATACATCAAGTTTACATTATCTTCTACAGTATTAAGAGTGGTTACAAGAAAACGAGTTGAAGATTCACATCTTCAATTCATAAGATAAAAAAAATATCATCATCATCAGTCAATCAGCATGCCACTGCTGGGCTTGATGGTCCCTCGTGAAGACAGCACTTGGAGAGGTCACGTCATATACAGCCTGGTCCAATGGCTCAATTTGTTGAAGCATGAAGATGATCAACCACTTATAGACATTTAAAGAATAGATTATAAAGTATAGCAATAAAGTATAAAAACTTACGAACATTTTTCAGCAGTCTTAGTCTTGAGATTTTTTGATGAGGAGGTACTGAAGCACTGTTAGTGGTCAGAGATAGCACTGGAGTGTACTGTGACTACAGTTTTTCCGGATTTTATATAAGAAAAGTGCAATGCAAGTAATAATTTTACTGAGGTTCTCAACCTATACCTTATCTTTATAATCATTTTTATTTAACATGACTAATCTAAAAAAGAATGCTCATTAATTTTTATATTGTTAAATAAGTAAGTAATATTATAAAATATTATATATATTATCACAAAATTATTAATTTCCGTCCAAATCATATCCACACAAAATATTTATAAGAAAACAAATATGCATTCACGGATATGATGTCTATACGTTATCGAGATGCCTAATGCATTCACTTCCACTTCCATGGTCAGTGTTCGTTTTTCAAACACTAAAGACATGGTTTTTGATGTAAGCGTGAATGCATTGTGTTTGTGTTGTGTTTTGCTTGTTTGTTCATTAAATAGGTATGCGTGTCTGTACTATTTTGTATTTTTTTTTCTTGTTTTATTTTGTTTTGATGCTTCTGTTTTGTATTTCTTTTTATTAATATATGTTTTGTGCCATTTTTAATGTTACGTTTTAAATTGCTTAACCCCATTTAGGCCCGGCCAGAACACCAGCGCTGCATCAGACTAGTCTGTTGCAGCTTATGCTGAGGTCGGGTTCTAATTGGCCGCAATGTATAAATGTTTTTGTTTTTTGTCTTGTATATGTGTGCTTGTGGTCAATAAATGTTTTCTTTCTTTCTTTCTTTCTAAAGAACTGACACTTTATTTAGAGAAAATATTTTTTTTTTCGTGATTTTTTTATCACACCGCGCGTTTTAGGCAAAGGAGACGCGAAGCGCTTTGGGTACTATGGTACCCGGGACGGTTTACATAATTTGCGCTTGGGGACCATAGTCCCGCGGACGTGTGAGTGGAGCAGTTCTCAGGTCTGCAACAAAATTTTTGATCCGCAGTTGCGTATGATCCAAAAACGGTCCGATCATCGGCTGAACTTCGTCAGCTATATAAAAAAAAGTACTTACGTAGCAAGAAAGAAACAAAACGACGAACTGACGACGAACTGATGCAATTACGTGTATTGGATTTTTATTTTCGAGGTAGTAGTAGATCGTTATTCAGCATCACAACATCTAAGAGAAGATTATAGTTTGGTAGTTTACTTTCAAAAAGTCGGTCCCATACTCAAAATATAAAACCTAATAACGTTTTGCACCTCTGACTTTCATGATATTTAGCAAAATTTGATATTTACCCATAATTCTACCAATGTGCAATACGACGCGGAAATATTCAGCAAATTAATTGTTTGCCGTTTATTTCCACAAACTTGCAATACAATACTGTGCATATACAGCAAAATAATTGTTTACCGTTTAATTCTGCTGATGCAGAAATCTCGTGTAAGGCTGCATGCTCCAATTTTTTTTTCATTTCGGGTTTATTATATTTATTTAAATTATACATGTACATACATATTTACAATTACTAACGAATATTATCTCCAAATTAAAAAGTCTTCTTTATAATACATAACGGATGCGATTTCTAATTTTCATTTTTCGATACTACTATTTAAAACAGATAATCAATAGGTATATCGTTCTATTAGGCGAACCGAATGTATCTATAGCATAACGATATTGATACGACATGACGACAGAACCACAGAAGTTTAAGAAAATTATTGTAATAATACATAGGTGGTATTCATCGGCAGCATCTCATACACGTTCCCACCGCACTACCCTATTTAATTAGGATGTTAAGACCTTAGTCAGCCATGTTGACCCAAGGTAGGTAGTTAAAATGTTCTTAATATTTTTTATATTTTCATTTTTTAAATTATTGGAATATTTATTTTCTATTTTTTATTCGTGTGATGACTAGAACACATCTTTCAGGGATTAGCCCGCCCTTTTAAATATTTTGTAAAAATTATTAATTTTATACTTTGTTTTATAATAAAGAATATATTTAATTGAAGTAATTTAATAAACAAATAAAAGTATTAACGTGTGAAAGAAGCCTTATTATTTGAGTAAGCACTCGTAACTGGATATATGAATAATGTGCAATAAATTTATTGCTGATAAATGAATTTCGTGGGAATGCTTTGAAACTGTATGGCAGGCAGAGTGTAGAACGGTACAGATACTTATCCGAGAGTTGAGTCCTGAAGCTACGAAACCTCAACCTGTTTAATTTCTGTTGTTATTGCACTGCTACCTAGTTGAATGCCTTAATATTCTGAGATAGAAAACCTTGAAAATGTGTCTAGTAAATCGCAATCAATCAAAAGTATACTGTTTACAGTCAAACAACACAACACAATAGAAACATTATGAAATGAAATGAAATAAAAAATCTTCTTTTCCATTTAACCCTATATAATGTATATTGGGCAATCTTAAACTGTTTTCATCAAATCACCGTAAACGAACGCAGTGAGATTTGCGGAGCTAGAGCGCAGCGAAGCGTAGCTCAAATCTCACTGCGTTCGTTTGCGGTGTTTTGATGAAAACTGTTTTAGAATGCCCAATATACACCTACTGGGTGTGCTTAGAGATGAGCTCATTTAGTCTTATGTAAAAGTTTTCAACATTATGATCTATATTATCAAAGGATAGAATCTGTGACCAGTCTGTTTGCTTAATGTCGCGGTTCAAATTAGGAAAATTGCATCTTTTATGATTTAGTCTTCTACAAGGCTTTCTTGCAAGATACTTCGTATTAGTCGAAAAATTTAACCCTATAGCCAACGGAGGATGATGAGTATCGAGCTGACATACAGGATCGGTCACACAGACAGTACAATCAAAAGAGGACAAAATGAGATCTAGATAACGATTGTTCCGGTTTGGGTTAGAGTTAAATTGTTTCAGGTTGCATGTGCTCATAAAATCTAAGAGTCTCACTGATTTGTTATCTGACGATCCGACAGGGAGAAGATTCGTAGCGTCGTTTTTATGCTACCATATTACATTTGGTGTATTAAAATCCCCAATAAAAATGAACTCGTCGGAAGGTTTCGCTTCTAATAGTCTTAATGCTACAATCGTAAAACAAATTTAAAAGAACGACTGGGATGTCCGGAGGTAGGTAACAAAGACAAACATTTAAATATTTGTTCAAATTAGAATCAAGTGATATGCTAATCCATAGGTCTTCTACGTCGCTGTCCCAACAACTGCGACGAATAACATTAAATTTTTTCTTAATACCCAATAGTACACCTCCCCCTTCCTTTTTATGTATAGTAGTTAGGTGACGATCTCTTCGAAATATATTATATCTATTATCTAGTATTTCGCAATCATACACTGAATCATTAAGATTGGTTTCCGTTAAACATATCATATCGTAATCATTGTTTAAAATGTTTAAATAAACTTCATTGGTCTTTGATCTAATTCTGTTAACATTTTGAGAAAATACTTCAATCATAAAAAATTGAGAAAGAACAAAACTGAAATTTTTGAAACCTATTAAAAACAATAAACCAGAAGACAATATAACTTTTACTTCTGACCCAAATTTTTAAGTGAATCTAGATTTTTGATCTGAATAGCACTAGAGGAATCGTCTAATGAAAATTTTTCCATATCGCACCCAAACATACTTGTAGGTAATTTTTTTTAGCTATTTTACGAGTTTCGGCATACAGAGATTTCATAGCCGGTGAAAGATGTTCAGCTATATAGATTCTTCTGTGTTCACCTGCAATTTCAAGATGGGTAGACCCTAGAGGATTACTGCGATTGAGTTTATTAAAACGATGTGCCGCTGATAAAATCTGATCTCTCTGATAAGAAGACGACAGCGTCACTAAGATGTTACGTGGTCTCTTAGAGGCTTGGTCCATTCGAGCCACACGATGACAGCGGAGTATTGAGGACTCATCAATGGGAACTTTGGCAACACTGCAGAGTTTCTTGAATATATCAAGAGCGTTTTCCTGGCTAGTTTCTGGCACAGCCTGCAGCTCCACATTGCATGCACGTGAGGTTTTCTCAATTATTGCTAACTTGTCTTCGATCTTGTTGACACAATCTTGAAGGTGGAAATTATCTGCTTCTAATTTTTTGATTAACTTATCCTTACTGTCAATCTCCAGTTTGAGCCTTCGCTGTTCATCATAGATAAAGTCTGTAGTTGCCGTAAAAGCATTTTTGATGCCTTGAATTGCAGGAGCCATCTCTTTTTGCACGATTTCTACTATGTCCTGCTTAAATGTCGTGCGAAAGTTATGCGAGAACGTTTGGAATGATGACTGTAGCTTAGAGTCAAGTAGTCTACTGATACTTTCAAGCATTAACGATTGCGTGTAAGGTCCACTTTCAGTCAATAAAGAAGTATTGAGTTCAATATTATCGCAGGACATGCTGAACGACTCCGCTTCCAAAGGGACTTGCTCTGATCTTACTGGAGTGTTGCAATTATTGTTTTGCCGCGTCACGTTGTTACAGGCTGGATAGACCCATGATGAAAGGTATTCGCTCGACAATGATGCAAACTGGTCTCCGCTTATATTAAGGCACATGTGATGATATTTAAGCTTGCAAAGCCGACATTGCAGAAAAGGTTTTTTTCCAATGTTTGATTACAGGCGTTGCATTGGGTCATATTGTTTTTTAATTTAATACCTAATTATTTATGTAATTAGGCAATGGGCAATCGCTGTTGTATCGGAATGACTGAAATTATTGGTATCCTGCATCTAATAGACCACGGGTATCACAATTCGCTGGCTATAGTGGTCAGGTTGGAAACAATTAGCAAAATATGTGAACTTCACTATCAAAACACCCGCAGTTTACCGATAGAACACACTAATAAAATCTTTATGTATAAACACTAATAACTTCGAACTGAACACAATTTCACCACTTCAGTTTATCCTTTTAGAAAAAAATTGAAGAGACTCGACTAATACGTCTTTCACTGCTGCAAGTTGAGTTAATTAAGGAATGTACATGCATATACAAAACACCATGTCGATACCATACACAGCAACATTTGTATACATAAATAGTTACATACATTATAACGAATAATATCTACATATTAACACTAGGCATTAGCATCATTCAAATAATCGTTGAGTTCATAATAAGTAACCATTATAATAGTTTTTTTAATTGTTAGAACGGTAAGTTTACCTTTATCCCTTATACTTAAATGGGATTTTTTTGGAAATTGGTATCAAATGTATTATAATATTTTAAAAACATCAATCAAATTTTCATAAATTCACTGCCCCTGCTCGTTAATTATAAATAGCGCGAACCGCTCTTTTTGAAGTATAAAAATACTTTCTATACTAGCAGATGATCCCCATAGTGGTATTCCATGACATGACACTATGAAAATAACTAAAGTAAATCAATCTTGCCGTTTCATAATCTAAGTCTGTTTGCCAAGGACTCAATATGTGGATAAAATATAGTGAAATCGTTGAATTCACCAATTTTGATTATTCATTTCCACAATAGTATCCACTATTCTTGAATAAATAAGACTCAATAAGTCTAATTGCTTCTTCAGAGACACCATAATGCTTGAGTTTATATAAAAGAGTTTGGTTGGACTAACGTAGTCAAAAGCCTTTGATAGGTCACAAAATACTCGTATACCAATTAATACATCTTGTTTAGCAAGCCAAGCAGCAAAAATGTTTTCAAGAGGTGCAACTCCAGTATCTGTAGTGCAACGACCTTTGGTAATGCCAAATTGGTTCATATGTAAAATGTGTGTTACTTGAGAAATGATCAGTTCACTGATTATATTTTGTTTCTAAGGGCTGGTAGAATCGATATTGATCGATAATTTAAAGAATCATTTTCATCTTCAAATTTCAATAGAGGTATTAACTTGCTATTCTTCATGAGATCGGGGAAGGCATCTTCATCGACACCTTTTTTTGAATATAAAAGCAAGTTCTTTTAGTGCAGGTTTAATTATATTGGTTGAAATACTTCAGTTTTCTTTTTTTTTATCATACGAAATATTTTCATAGCAGTGTAAGCATCAGCGTGATAAAAAATGAAAATCTTGGTTTATCCCTTCTACACTTTGTCCCAAAAGAGCTACAGCCTCATTGGGACACAAGTTCAGACTACTTGTAGTTTCTATGGGTACTTACATAAGAGACGCGTTGGTAACTGCATTGTCTGAAGAATTCACAGTGCTTTTGGGTCTACCCGTCTCCCGGTTATAATGATGTTCCAGGTGGTTTTTATTTTAGTTTTAAATAAACTGATTTTACTTACTTATGTATACATATATTTAGTTACATGTAAATAGCTTTTGTTGACATGCACACTTTCTTGAATGTTTTAGAATAATTTCTGATAAAATTTATGAAGATGGGCTCATTGGTGGTTACTTTTAATAATTATTATTAAAAAAACTTATTTTTATAATACATGCTTTTAGTACTCATCAATACGAATAAAACGAGCCCAAACTCGATACGGTTGTGTCGTTTTATTGCGGAATTCCTATGTCATTATAATATTGTACTGTCACGCGTTATACAAATATGCATTCAAAATTTCAGCACAATCGGAAACCGGGTCAAATCCAACTTATAAGATTTTAATACAGACACCAGGACAGGTGAAATTAAAAAAAATTAAGTCTGCAATGAGTATAATTCAAATAGTTTTCTACGACTTTTATATCCTATACCTGGCGGAGCCCAATCACACATTTTTTTTGATTTTCGACTTTGATTACTTTTTTTTGATAAATCATTGCATTCATCTTTAACCACATGAAATAACTTATTTTACAGATTATTGGCGTTCATCTCCCTGAATGCCAAATTTGTAGTTTAACTTATAACATTTCTTATGAATTCCTCTATGCCGCGTTTATTATTATTTTTTTTAGGTCTACAAATAATCTCACGTATGGAACAAATATGATGCTGCTCATTCGAGGCTAGTCGTCCGCTATGATCAGAGTTAATACAATTTCTACTTAACTTATACATTACAATTACAGAATAAGTATCAGATGCTTCTGTAATTCGGGTTGGTTTTTGAATTGCATAATTCATGTTAAATGATTTGAATAAGTAAATAAATCTACTAGATAGAACTTCATAGAACTATTAATTGACGAAAGAAAACAATAAGTAAAAGCAGAAGGGAAATATCAAGTAAAATTCTAACAATTAAATTTTAAAAAGGGGAACTAGATATTTGTGATTCCTTTAAAATATTAACCTTAAAATTCCCACAAAGAAGATTTTTACAAAGGACAATGCCAGAAAATGTATGGAGCTATGCCCCACTTATAAATATGCACGCCCACAATTGATACTTATACTCACGTATGCGTCATTGTAATGGCTTTTTATATATATAAACAATAGTTTAAAACACCGTGCGAATATAAAGATATTAGACTTAAAAAATAAGCGCCTGCTATTATTGATCAGCAAAGTTGCGAAAAGACGATTTGCATTGAATTCTAAAAACATGGATTATTTTCTATAAAATAATATTTTTTGACGGATATAAGTCATTAATTACAATCACAATACTTCTATGGTGTTAACCATAGAAGTATTGTGATTGTAATTGTAATTAAATTGTTACCTATTTAACCGTAAAAACGCCAATATTCTTAATATCGTTAGGGCAAGAAACAATAAAAAATGCAACTGAATAATATTCTAGGTTTTCCATTTTGAGGATATCTACAATTATAAAGTTTATACTCTCAACTAAAGTTGAGAGTATAAGGTTTACAGAAAATGTAAGTTTCAACACAATTATAGGATAAGGCTTAGGCGAATTATTAGAAGAACACTCTTAAACTTTTGCACAGCTAACATTGAAGTGTTTGCTTAGGTGTCATACAAAGGCAGCTCTCAGGGTGTATTCATCACTGCTGGGAGTCTACTACTACTCGAAATGTTGACTTGCAAGTTGCGTTTAATCAATCAATGTAGTAAGAAAGCTAGAGTCAATAAAACAGATTTATTGTGTTGTGTGAATATCATTACAGTTGTGGCTTTTTTGCTGTAACTGACAGACAGCTTGTAACAGCTTGTAACGACTTGCAGCCTGCCTGTGTCTGGCCAGTCTAGATTCTGGTCTTTAAATAGGAACTGTGATTAAGGCATATAATAAAATTCGAATGTTTATATTTATAATCATTTATTGTTTTTTCATGTCAATTATTATTGAATTATTTATGAAGCACAATTGAAATAATCTTGTCTAAATATTTTGTAACCTCTTTTAAACATACTATTTACTACTTCAACTACCCATCTTCAGAATGTTACGCAGCTGGTTTAATTTTCTTGGAATTTTGTCAATTGATATTCTTCATTATCCAGTTTCAGGTTCGATGACTTTATAGCTGTGTGCTTCCATTTCTGGTAACTGCACCACAAAATGCCCTATCAAGAATAAAAACATCACCATTCCTAAAAAAATATGTCACTTGATTGTTAAACAATTTCATCATTTTCCATGCATCACTATTTACTGCCTTATATGGTCCTGACACATCTAAAATGTACCAATCACAACACACAATTAAAAAGTCTCAATAGATTTTCATATTTGTGTGTGCTGTAGGTTTCTTTTTCTTATTATACTTCATACAATTTCATGAATAATGACACAAGTGATTTGACATACCATTTATATTTTGAAAATCAAATGCATCACTCGGTCTTGAGGTCAAATATATCAGGTCTTCAATTTGTGATGGACCAAATTGTTTGTATATAAATGATACATACTCTAGTACTAAGTGGTGTGTATAGCTTTATATTCTTTAATTAATAGTTATAGAATATGTGGGAGTGTGGAATCGATGCACTGCATTGTTGCATCCTTGACAGATTTACAACACGCTTATAGTGAAGAAGGCTATAGTGCTTCCAGTTACACCAAATATTTCAGAAGTGAAGTATTCAATTAGTGGCTGATGTAGTGGAGGTGGGGTTGGCACTTCTTGAGTAAGGTCACCACCAGTCTTATTCTCCATAAAACCTCCTACTCTGCTTACATTCCTTTCCAGATGCCGATTAGCTTTTCCCCAACAATTGTAGCAAGCAATAGGTGGATGAAATATAACCTGTAAAAAATAGTATGACATTAATGATAATTACTTACATAACATATATAACAAAAAGAGTGTTCAAAATAATTTTTATAATACACCTCATTTTTCACATCCCATGACAAAACTAAATGTTTTCACTGGTACCTAATTCTGTGATGCTTAACAGTGTACCTTCCTCTAAGAGAGTGCGTGCTCACATCCAATGCATACCTTCTCGATGACCGAGACATTCATTGTGTCCATCATCTGACAACCGTCTTAGCATCTTGTAGCACTGAAACCATTGAACTGCATTTGGCCAGAGCTGAAAATAAATAATATTTCTATTAAACGATTTAATATGTTCATAATGTTGTAAATCCCGCTATTTATATGTTTTATGAATATGTAGCGGGAATGAGTGAGTACAACCATTTACCTTTAGCTACGTTGCGCATCTCCGTTCAAATCTTTTCGAACGTTTTCGTTGAAGTAATACACAAACTACAGTTTATGCACCGCGACATTATTAATATGTAAGAAATACGATGAAATATAATCGCTCACACACAGAAAAAAAACCACAAATAAACAAACAACAACAAGGTAACAAAACGGAAATGTCTATGTTGCTTTTTATTTTAATCCCCTGTTTTACAGCTACGTCATCACGACTTTTAAGCCATGTTAAAAGAAACTATTCCACAAATAAACTGTTTACATTTTAAGTCAACGATCCTCCATTTCCAGTGTTGAATTTGACTTGATCCAAGTCTAAGAATGAATAATGAATTGTGTTATTAATAATCATGTGTTATTAGAGCACTTATGACCAAAATGCATGAAGCAATTGTACACAGAACTAGCTCCTATTCTAGACCTGTGGGCTTAGACAAAAGCCTAACGCTCATTTTTCCATAGTCGTTCCGCAGAAAAAATGTATGGAGATTACATTAGCTGCGAAAAAAATAGCGTGAGGCTATCACATTCTAATGTCATTTCCATACATTTTCTCTGCGGAACAACTACGAAAAAATAAGCGTGTGGCTTTTGTCTAGGCCCATTGTAAACTAGTAAAAAGCTTGTTTATTAGTAGTTCTGTTTATTATCTTGCTACTTATTAGCACTTAACTTGAAAAAGTAGCCTCGTTTTATGGTGTTATTATAAAACTTGGTTTTGATTTAAACCTGAGGCCCTAGACAAATGCCACACGTTAACTTTTCCACAGTCGTTCCGCAGAAAAAATGTATGGGAATGATATTAGCTTACGACAATCTCACGCTATTTTTTCCGCAGCTAATGTCATCTCCATACATTTTTACTGAAAAACGACTGCGGAAAAGTTAACTTGTGGCATTTCTCTAGGGGTTCAGATGCTCTTTTACTTATGTTAATGAGATGAGATATGGATAGCGTTAGGTTTAAACCCAGAAACTAAGTTTAAACTACGTTTTGTAATAAGGCGGACTGGCTTTTTCGTCCCGGAGTGGCTATTCGGACCGATAGAAACGTAATCAAAAATAACTTTTAGGATAAAACCGAAAACTGTAGGTTAGGGTAGACAGACCGCACACAGCGGAGCGAGCGAAGCGAGCGGAGCATGATACTGCATGTTTCATGCTCCACTCGCAAAAATCTATTACGTAAAAGCCATCATCCCGTCGCCATCATTCCTCGCCCGCTTACCGCCTATCTCATAGCGATCACTCATTATCGCTTTCGTGACAATGTCACCTGTGACAAGTTTAGAACTATTGTTCTAATGTCACGAAAATGATAGCGAGTTATTGTTTTGAAATAGGCGGTAGGGCCGCGGGTCCCTATAGAATACGATGACTATTCGGACCCGATAGTGAATTGTTATCGAAAATAACTTATAGGATCAAAGTGAAAACTGTAGGTTAGATTAGAAATTGTGACCATACGCAGTGGAGCGAGCGAAGCGAGCGGAGCATGAAACTGGATGAACACTGCATGTTTTCATGTTCCGGATCCGAATAGCAATCGACTTTTATTAGGACCCGGGTCCGAATAGACACAACCTTTACGTCTATGGCTGGGTCCGGCGCAAAAAGCTAATGCCCGAAGCCGTGAAAAAACAACATTCAAAATGGCTTCGAAATCACTGTTTCCTTTTGATGAAATGCATTTTATTTTGAGTTTTGCTCTCGCACGCTTAATGGATTATTGAATACCGCCAAAATTATTATTTTTATTTAAGTATTTATTAACATTTTGTCGTAACTCTGGGACCAGTGGGGCAAATTCTGGCATTCTCCTTTTTTTTGGATATTATTCTTAAGGCATCTTCCATAGCGGACTCCAACTCTGAATAATTTCCAGAGTTCATTAGAGGTCTGTACACACAAATTATATTGGAATGATCAAGTACACACGAGGTAACTCAATAGTTCGTTCAACAGAGATTACAACTATGTCTTCTCCTAATTTTCCCCTGTCAATATTAAAAGAAAAAGAGAACAACGTGACGTGACGACAATAAAATTAAATTAGATCAATATAACTTAAAAATTGGCACAAGGCGACAATCTCCACGCAATGACCATTAAGATTTATAACCACATACCATTACTGAGAAATACAAGAAACAAAACAATTTAATGCATTTTTAAAGAAGTACCTTTGTGATAAATGTTATTACAACTTAGACGATTTTTTTAGGATAAATTTATTTAGAATTTTATAATTTATGTTAAACAAGAATTCATATTTAATGTGATGTATTGTTCTATATTTTAATGGAATGACACTATAATAAAATGAAATTTCCAATTACTGTATATTTTCATAAAATTATATTGTTTTTTTTTTCATAATTATCAAATAAATTAAAATTAGTATTTTTATTAAAAAGTACAATAATTAAATAATGTATGCCATCCTCAACAAATTGCTATGCCCTTGCAAGGGCGTCACATATCCATGTACCTAAGTAACCATTTGTACTCAAATACCTAAATGCATTATGTGCTTTGCAATTAAATATATTATTATTTAATTGGATGTCATTTTGCAAAATTTATATGGGATCCATCTCCAATTGCAGATTTTTTTGTAAACGAACTCACAATCTTATCTAAACTATCATTAACAAAACTAACTATTACCTCAACTAATCAACAATTCATGTTTTTTTTAATGCTCTGTAATACAAAGTAAATCATTTTAAAGTAAGTCTTTACCAGAAAAACTTTGAATATTTTGATGGACAATATTGATGCTTATTTTTGGTCAATACCCGACCAGAGATTACCTCTTTCGTCTGACTATCAAATTTAGATTACTTGGAACTTGTTTCAAGACATCATGTTGCTCAATAAAAGCATTGTCAACGTGAGATTTAATAGCCAAGTTCTTGATTAAACTATATTTTATAGCCATGGTTTTTTAAAGAACATTGATAAAATATAATCTATCTTCTGTCAAATAAGCTTTGTCTCAGACAAATGTCAGTTTATTAAAATCATTAGCATGGAATTTTTCCGAATAATTTGTCATTAAATCTAATATCAAATTAAGTTTACACCTAATAATATTTTTATTTTGTGTTAAATGATTTATGATACGGAAGGGAAAACACTCTACATGCATTATCATGGAGAGCCAGGCATAAAATAATTTACTTAATCCCAATTTATTTTTCAATAGCTGGCTGTTACCTTTTCCAATGTCATCACAAAAAATATTGCATTTTTTTTGCTTCGACAGTGACCTCTCTGACTGAACATTAAAACTTTATTGGTAATTGACTGGTGGTTGACACACATTGTTTTTAATATGGGCGGAGGATGTATGATGGGTGCATTGTTACTGTTTTCTGACACTACATTCTGCTTTTGAATCATTCCCACTTAAGGCCAAAAATTGTTTATCAAGCAAGATGATAGTGGTCCTCGTTATGCTAACAGAGTGTGCATATAGCAATAAACTGGATGTGCATTTTAATATCACTTTGTGCAGTGTTATAGTTTTCATAAGTAGCTGAGAATAATGCTGTAAATTCTTTATGCTATTATTGATGTGTTCCATGTTCCTATCATATATGGAGTATATGTCTTTATGTGTGCAGATAAGTCTCTATAAGTACTTACTCAAAGTTATATTAATTTATCTACGAACTCGGTCGATGTGTGAACTCTGCGCGTTGGATGACGCTTGTAAAAGCAAATTGAGACAGACTAGCCCCCCTAGCACGTCAACCAAAACACGATATGATAAAGCGGTTTATCGCGGTGAACTGTCAAAATATAATAGGGTTTCGTCGTATTTTGACAGTTCATCGCGATAAATCGCTTTATCATATCGTGTTTTGGTGGACGTGCTACAGGGGCTAGTCTGTCTCAATTTGCTTTTACAAGCGTCATCCAACGCGCAGAGTTCACACATCGACCGAGTTCGTAGATAAATGAATATAACTTTGAGTGAGTACTTATAGAGACTTATCTGCACACATAAAGACAATATTATTAAAATACAAAGTTTGAATATATGTTATTATTATTTAACATAATTATATATTATATAGTTTATATTATTTATTTGGATATTATAAGATTGTTTAGTACCGCTTGAGCTCCGGCCTACCTTTCACATAAAATGTGAGCACCGTTTGCTCTTCGGCATCCTTCACATATACATGATGACATTACCTGCATTTACATTGACCACACAGTTAGTTTACATGTATTGTGAGCACCGCTTGAGTACCATTTGCTCTTCGGCATCCTTCACATATACATGATTACATTACCTGCATTTACATTGACCACACAAATAGTTCACACGTATTGTGAGTACCGCTTGAGCACCGTTTGCTCTTCGGCATCCTTCACATATACATGATTATATCACCTGTATTTGCATTAATCACACAAAACAATATCTTCCATATCTGGGTATATTAAGGTGAGAACCGCTTGTGCTTCGACATCCCTTTCACAGTTATGTGAGTACCGCTTGCACTTCGGTTCGGTATACCTTTTCACATATACATAATTAAGTATATCACCTGCATTTACATTGATCACACAAACAATATTTTCCATATCTAGATATATTGAGGTGAGAAGCGCTTGTGCTTCGGCATCCCTTTCACGACTATGTGAGCACCGCTTGCACTTCGCTATACCTTTTGCCTCTATTCATTATTCTTTAATATCGCATGCACAAGGTACTTATGCTGATCCTTTCCTAAATAATAATTAAGGTGAGGAGTAGTTCTTATTTCAAGTTATTTATGTTTTATCAATCTCCTATTAGATATTTCCATTTCTATATAACTTATCCTGTAATACAAGTAATGGTAAGGAATTTGGTGGAGGATTCTTTGGAATGTCATTGTCTATAAATATAAATCAAAATTGGTTGGGTCAATACACAAATCCGCTAAGTAATTAATCAATTGTTATTTTGGGCAGTTGTCATTAGTCTTAATCTAAATCTCATCACTGCTACTTTCCGTGGCTTCACCACTTTCACTATCAACATTAATTTCATTAAATGTCATCCACTGTTTGAGCTGATCACTCAGCTGGATATATGTTTTTATAAGTACGTTTTTTGAAACCTGGTATACTAGTAATCTCGTATCTGTAATTATTCAAGATTGTTTTGGCGGACTGTTGTTCTTTATATTATTATTTCAAAGGATTTGATAATTCAAAACAGCCTTTGTAGCCAAATTCGTATAATAAAACAGAAAACAATCGAAATGCAATACATCAATCAAAAAATAATAATAGACAAAACATAGAAAATATAAAAAGTATAAATTTGCGGATCGCCTCATGGTCCCAGCGGAGGTCCTAATGTCTACGACCCTGATCGTGCCATCCCTTCCGGGGTAGATTGCCGCTACAACACCTCGTGGCCAGGTACCTCTTGGTAAGTCGCCGTCTGCAACGAGTACAGGATCGCCAGGCTTGAGGTCAACTGGGGAGCCTTGAACCCTTCATGGTGCCAGCAGTGGTAAGTACTCCCTAATCCAACGTCGCCAGAAATGGTCCGTAAGTCTCAGAGCCTTACGCCAGCCGGCTCTGCTGCAAAGATCGGAATCTGTTAGCCGGGGTGGTATCGGACGACCTGAAGATCCACCAAGAAGAAAATGCATCGGTGTCAGTGCCTCGGAATCGCTAGGGTCAGGTGAGATGTGCGTGAGAGGGCGTGCGTTAACCAGTGCCTCAGCTTCGGCCAACAGCGTGACGAGGATTTCTTCCGTTGGGGCTTGTTCTCTAAGGGTGACTTTTAGCGCTGTCTTGACGCTCTTCACTAGCCTCTCCCACGCACCACCCATAAACGGTGCTGACGGTGGAATAAAGTTCCATTCAATTTTGTTGTTGGAAGCGAAGTCTGCTACGACCTCACCGTACAACGTAGTTGGCGGTTGGCGCCGACAAAGGCGGTCCCGTTGTCAGAGAATAATTGGCTGGGAGTTCCTCTTCGCGCAATAAACCGGCGCAAACACATTATGGCGGCGTCAGCAGAGAGATTGTTCACCACTTCCAAATGGACAGCTATGGACGTCATACAAGTGAACAGCGCAACCCAGCGTTTTTCGCGACTGCGACGAACTGTAATTTGAAGAGGGCCGAAGTAGTCAACACCCGTGAAGGTAAAGGGCCGTTTATGATGTGCGAGTCGTGCTTCGGGCAGATCTCCCATTAGTGGCTGCAACGTTGCTCCTCGGGCTAGCTTACAGAACTGGCAGCGACGTATGACCAATCTGACGGCGTTCCTTATGCCTAAAATTCAGTACTGTTGTCGAAGCTCATTGATAACTGTCTCTGTATTAGCATAGGCGAATTTGGTGTGAAACTGGCTTATGAGGAGACGTGTAATTAGGTCTTTGCCATCAAGGATAATAGAGCGTTTAGCCCTGTCTTCCACATCTGTCGTGACGGCACGGCCTTGGAGGCACAGCAAACCGTCTTGGCTTATGAACGGAGTTAAGGTGACAAGGCGACTTTTTGGAGAAATGGATCTTCCTCGAGAAAGACAAATTAATTCGTCGTTAAATGTGTTTCTCTGACTCATGCGTAATATATGGACCTCCGCTAATTGTAACGCTGCCGCATTCAGCGGTAACAATTTTTGTGTAGTCATTGAAATTTGTTGGGGAAGAATAAAATTAGTCGAAACCCCCCTGACCCTTGTAATGCATGCAGCAATGAAATGGTGAGCTCTAGCAGTCGCCCGTACCATCCTAAGTCACGAACTAAAATGAATGGGGCTAGCTACAACAGGCACGGGTAACTCGTCTATATTATTGAAATGACAGGCGACATTACTCGCACTGGACATTATACGTGTTGATGAGGGCTTTGATATATGAGATGGTTTCAACTCGATTGCAGGAGAATTTACAGAAGCACCCACCTGTTCCTTGGGCCATTCGGATGACGGTGTCATCAAAAAATTAGGACCAGATACCCAACGACTCTCGAAATTTAATGTGTACGCATTAACTCGGGTGGCATCGTCGGCGACATTCAGTGCTGTGGGGATCCACTGCCACTCTGAAACGGCACTATTCTCCAGAATTTCGCCGACTCTGTTGGCAACGAATGGCTTATAATTTCGAGCATCGCTGCGTAGCCAGCCTAACACAGTCATAGAATCGCACCAGAAGAAGCGACGTTTAGGCTTAACTCGGTGAGAATTGCAAATAAATGAAGCTAGGCGGGTGGCGACGAGAGCTCCTTGTAATTCTAGCCGAGGTACTGAGATCGGCTTCAGTGAAGCTACACGTCCTTGCTCCCAATGAGAACTAGCCTAACCTGACCACTTATATCGATGAAACGCCAATACGCAACTGCGACGTAGGCCGACTCACTTGCGTCGCAAAACACGTGTAGTTCACGTTCCAAGACTTTCGTATCACTCATGTAATAACATCGAGGGATCCGCAAGTCAGAGACGAGTTTAACACTGTCGAACCATTCCTGTCAAGCTTTGATGTCACTAACGCCAAAGGTTTCGTCCCAATCAGTCCCTTTACGCCACAAGTTTTGAAAAAGAATTCGACCAACTACAACAATGGGCGCTAAAATTCCTAAAGGGTCATACATTTTCATAACTTGCGTCAAAGCTTGGCGTTTGGTTATAGGAGCCAAGGAATCTTTTGACAAACCGCAATTAAATGTCAAGACATCATTACCTGGTTACCAAACGAAGCCTAATGTACGAGTGACGGTGTCTCTACACAACTCTACATTTTTAATATTAACGTCAGAAAGCAACTAGTCCGGTAGCAGAGCCAAGGCTGATGGTTCGTTACTCGTCCAGCCTCTCATTTCAAACCCGCCGCGCTTGTGTATCGTTACGACTTCGGCCGCCAGACGAGCGGCAACGGTGACACTAACAACACTGGTGACGAAATCGTCCATATAAGTGTCGCTTTTGATAGCGCTTACTGCGTCGGGAAACTCCTCTCGGAAGTGTGATGCGTTTAGATTAAATATATAAATAGCCGTTGACGGGCTCGAGCAAGCACCAAGAATCATCGAGCTCATACGGTAGGTTCTAATAGGGCTCGAGAGGTTATCGCGCCATAGGAATCGTTGGGCGTCCCTGTCTTGCTCGATAATTTTTACTTGAGGAAACATTTCCTTAACGTCTGCGGTCAGAGCGATCTTACCTTCTCTAAAACGCATCAAAATTCCGAGTGAAGATTGTAAAAAATCTGGTCCCAACAACAGCATCGAGTTGAGTAACACTCCTTGTGTACGAGCAGCGGCGTCATGGACAACTCGAAGCTTGGCGGGTTTGTTGGGATTTATCACACCAAAGTGTGGTAGATACCAACAAACACCTTTTGTGCTTTGCCCGATACACTCCTCCGCGTAACCCTTGCTAAAGGCGTCGTGGACATTCCTACGGTACCGTTCAGCGTACGCAGGATCCTTTAGCATTTTGCTTTCAAGGCTTTTAAATCGCGATAAGGCTAAAGGATAACTGTCCGGTACTGTAAGTGTGTCCGCCCTCCAAAGCAAACCTACTTCAAAGTGCCCGTTCGGGAGCCGATGAGCAGTACGTTTTAAAATATCTAAAGCTCTTTCGTCATCAGCACTACGCGGCTCATGTTTGCTTATCCCGATAGCGTCCAATTTATACTGAGACTTCGAGTTGCAATTTAGGGTTGTCAGTGTCAGTGACGCCCGAGTGATATACTAACTCCACAGGTTTCGTCTTACTACAACCGAAACCAAACAATACCCAACCCAGGGCCGTCTTAATAGCCACTGGTTGCGACTTTGTGCCTTTTCATGAGGGGGTCGCAACTGACAAGTGCCAATTGTCGATCCCTATAACTAACATGGGCTTAGCGTTTTCATAGCAAAGCTCGGTAGATAAATCAAGTAAGTACGGGTACAGACGTAAATCATTATGGCTTACAGACTGACTGCAAACTATACTTAAATCTTTTATTGCACGTGCTTTACGAATTGTAAATGTTTTATTCGCATGCTGTCCCTTGATGTTAAAATCAACATATTTTACGGATGTCTCCTTACACAGACCACCCACACAGTCAAAGTGAATTTCGCCTTTGGGGCCCGATAAACCAATACGAGAAGCGATGTCGGAGTCTAAGAATGTTGACGTGGATCCATCATCTAAAAGCGCAAAGGTATCTACGCTACCGCTAGGGCCGGACACAGTGACTGCAACTATCTTCAGAAGAGGCCGGAGGGTACGGCTCACATTCACCATACTAGCCGAGTTTAATGTGGCAGTGGTGTGAGCAGATACCTCTCTTCCCATCTCTTTATTGTGGAGAAGACTCGTCGAAGTAGTCGGTAAGGCGGGTGCAGTGTGCGCAATATCGAAATGTTCATCAACATGAGCAGTTAATGTAGAAACAAATCCGAATTGTGTAATAACCTATGATGTTTACGGTTGCACTCGTTAATATCACACTTATCTTTATTCTTGTTGCAAAATCGAAAACTATGCGATCCCTTTTGTAGACTACGATAACAAATCTTGTTGTCTTTGATGAAACGCCACCTATCATCAACTGACATTGCCTTGAAATTGTCACATAATGACAAGTCGTGAGTTTGTTTACAACACAGACAAGCTTTGTTATTGTTGTAGTTCTGTGTGGAATGCTGATTTTTATAGCGAGGTCCAGGGTTCGATTCCCTGCTTGGTCCTGGGTTCGATTCCTTACTTGGCCCTTGGTTGGATTCCGATACTGTATGCGTACGCTTCCGCGGCATATACGTGTATGTAGTATCTGTTAGGATATTATTGTGTATGCTCAGCTCCTTACATATGTTACTCTCTGGTATGAGATGTCAATAAAGTTGTCATTGTCTAGCATCAAAGAAATCTTTCATTACTTATCCTTTTACCTAAATCTAATTTAATACGCTTCCACTGCGCCATAAACATAAATATGGGGCAATATGTTTTAATAAGGTAAATCAATAAACATTTTTGTATATATATTTCTACAAGGTAATAATTATAAATGAGTAAAAGTCGCACGGAAAAGTGATATGAAAATGACGTCGGGAACTACCATTTTGCCTCAGTTAGATGAAGGAAATTTCGCTAATTGGAAATTTAGAGTAATGTTGATATTAGAAGAAAAGAAGGTGGCGCAGGTTCTCGAAGAAGATGGTAAGAAGGAAAATTATACAGAAAATGATGCAAAAGCGCGAAGCCTTATTGTGCCTTATGTCTACCAGATCGATATCTAGAAATAATTAAAAGTGCTAAGTCGGCTAAAGAAATGTTACAATTATTAGAAAATACATTTGAAAGGAAAAGTGTAACGAACAAATTATTCTTACGGAGGAAGTTAATCAATCTGAAATGCCAAACGAAACTACAGGATCACTTCTTTGCATTTGATAGCTTAGTGTCCCAAGTAGAAGGAACAGGCTCGAAACTGGAAATAACAGATAAGATATGTTACTTGCTTTCTTCACTACCCCCACAATATGAATCAGTGATCACTGCAATCGAAACCATGAGCACAGACAAGGAGCTGACATTAGATTTTGTAAAGAGTAGATTGTTGGATGCAGAAGTAAAGCAAATACAAAAAGAAGAGGTACATGTACAACCAGGCGAAGCATCTTTTAGTGGGCACGAAAATATGAAGTGCTACACGTGTGGAAAAATAGGTCATAAAGCTGCAGAATGTAAGAAACAACAATATCGTGGGCGAGGTAACCAGAGACGAGCAAGAGGTGGACGATACGGAAGATTTAACCAAAGAGGTTACTCAAGACATGACAACAGGGACTATGGAGCGACAGCTCAATGTGAAGATTTTTCTTTTTCAGTATTTGAAGAGCGCGTAACATTGAACGAAACTAATAACAGTATCAAATTCGTAGTAGACTCCGGTGCTACCCAAAATATGATAATGAGCAAATATGAAAAGGATATGACGGATATTGTTCAATTGAATAATCCTATAAAAATATATGTTGCTAATGGCGAGTATTTGGAAAGTTACAAAATGGGTAAGATTAAGTTATGTTATAAAAATAAAGATGTTACTATAGTAGCTTTAATTGTAAATGGTTTATATCATAATTTACTGTCTGTTTCAAAATTATTGGAAAAAGGCTACTTTGTAAAATTTTATAGCAAATCTGTTATTATTGATAAAAATAATAATGCTATTGAAGGGTGTATGTATGGTAAACTGTATATAATTGAATTAAATCTGCCTAATATAGATGAGACCTGTAATGTAGCACAAGATTCTCTCTGGCATAGGAGACTAGGGCACGCCAACAGAAAGCATCTCCGAATTATGGAGCTACCATACTCGAGGGCTCCGTGTACACCGTGTATGGAAGGTAAGTCAACGAGATTACCTTTCTATCCTACATCTAAGCCAAGGTCAAGGCATATTGGAGAACTCTTGCATACTGATATCTCAGGACCAATTCGCACACCTACACTTAATGGTGAAGTATATTACTTAAGTATTATTGATGATTTTTCACATTTTTGTGTAATTTATCTACTACAAAGGAAGAGTGAAGCTACAGCCAAAATATTGGAATATATAAAATACATTGAAAGGCAAACAGGCAATAAGGTAAAGAAAATAAGAAGTGATAACGGAGGAGAATTTAAAAATGATGTACTTATTAACGAATGTTCTAAATGTGGTATCATATTACAGTTTACGCAACCCTACTCACCTCAGTCCAACGGGGTTGCGGAAAGGATGAACAGGACCATTTACAATAAGGCACGTACTCTAATGCTAGAAACGAATCTGCCAAAGTTCTTATGGGGTGAAGCTGTCAAGTGTGCTGTGTATCAGATAAATCGATGTCCATCCTCTGCTGTAAGCTACATAATCCCCGCAGAAATAATACATGGTAAAGTTGATTGGACCAAACTAAAAGTTTTCGGATCGAAAGCGTGGGCCGCTGTGATTCCCAAGCATGGAAAATTTGACAAAAGAGCACGTTATCGGCTATACCCAAAGTGGGTATCGCTTGTGGAATCCAGAGACAAATGAAATAATAAATTCGAGGGATGTTAAATTTGATGAAAATGACATAAATTATAATGAGAACAAAGCAAACGAGGTGAATAATGAGAGGTATAACGTAGATGAAAATAAAGAAAGAAATAACGAAACTGAGAAGATACAAGAAAGAGAAGAAGAAATTAGAAATAAAAGAGTAGACAGCAACGAAGAAGAACAGATAAGGACAAGATCAGGAAGGATAATAAAAAGGCCACAGTACTTGCAAGAATACGATTCACTTATAGCATACCTATTGTTTAATTACAGGAGATCCGCAAAATTTTGAAGAAGCTATGAAAGAGAAAGTATGGGAAGAAGCAGTGAATAAGGAACTGAATGACCAAGAAAGATTAGGAACATGGGAAGTAAGCAATTTACCAGAAGGAAGTAAGACAATAGATACCAAGTGGATCTTTAAGACTAAAACAGATGGAACAAAGAAAGCA
The DNA here is from genome assembly GCA_963935595.1 of Schoenobius gigantellus. Classification (NCBI taxonomy): domain Eukaryota; kingdom Metazoa; phylum Arthropoda; class Insecta; order Lepidoptera; family Crambidae; genus Schoenobius; species Schoenobius gigantellus. Next base: position 6,750,730 of record OZ012553.1, read on the forward strand.
CGAATAGTTGCAAGAGGTTTTCAGCAATACAATACGTATTCGTCTGACAATTACTCACCTGTGGCTCGTATGTCCACTATACGATTGATGTTAAGTTTTGCGGTACAAGAGGATCTCAAATTGAGACAGCTAGATGTGCCTGTTGCATTTCTGAATGCTACGCTGGAACATGAAATATACATAAAATGTCCAAAAGTAATGAACATAGAAGAAGGTAAAGTACTAAGACTAAGAAGAGCTTTGTACGGTCTCAAAGAAGCACCAAAGTGCTGGAACGATAGATTTCATAATTTTATTGTAAGACATGGATTTACACAATCTAAATATGACGTGTGCTTATATTGTAAGAGGAAGACATGGTTACTGATTTTCGTTGATGATATATTATTACTTGGAGAAGACAAGGAAATAATAGAAGAATTGAAGAAAGAATTTAATATAAAGGATTTGGGACCTGTCAATAATTATTTAGGATTAGAAATTACCAGAAAAGGGGAAACATTAGAAATATATCAAAAGAATATGATTAACAAGATATTAGAAAAGTTTAAGATGACCGATTGCAAGGGTGCAAACACTCCAATGGAAGTGAATTTCAGTCCTGATATAAACGAGGAAGTAATAGATGTACCTTACAAAGAACTCATAGGATCACTTTTGTACATTTCTACAAACAGTCGACCAGATATAGTATATGCCGTCGGATATCTCAGTAGATATTTGGATAGACCTACAAGTCAGCTATGGAAGGCTGGTAAACGAGTCTTAAGGTATTTAAAATCTACTATTGATTACGGTTTAATTTATAACAAATCATCAGAACTAGCTCAACTGAGAGCCTACACGGATGCTGATTGGGCAGCTGACAAAACGGACCGCAAAAGTACGAGTGGATGCGCAGTTTTTCACGGTAAGAACCTTATTTCTTGGTTTTCTAAAAAACAAACAATTGTAGCGCTTTCAACGGCGGAAGCAGAGTTTGTTGCTGGTGCTTTAACAGTGAGTGAGCTTGTTTATGTTAGAGGTCTCATCTCAGATTTGGCTTGTGTAAATGTTGATTCTTTTCTCACTTACCTATATATGGATAATCAGAGTACTATTTCCATGATTAAAAATAATGTAAACAGTAAAGTATCTAAATATATAGATATAAAATATCATTTTATTAAAGATATCTATAACTCTAAGACTCTGATAATAAATTATGTTCCTACTAATGAAAATATAGCTGATATTTTTACTAAGTCTCTGCCAACCCCAAAACATGAATATCTTAGAATTAAATTGTGTGTAATGAGCTGATTGATTTATAGAAGTTTGATTTATTTTGATTATGTAATATGTAAGTTTAATATGTGAAAGTTGTTTTATGTTTAGTTTACAAGTTTTGATTATTAAGTTATAAACTTGAGGGGGTGTGTTAGGATATTATTGTGTATGCTCAGCTCATTACATATGTTACTCTCTGGTATGAGATGTCAATAAAGTTGTCATTGTCTAGCATCAAAGAAATCTTTCATTACTTATCCTTTTACCTAAATCTAATTTAATAGTATCGACAGTTGTGTCGAATTTCACACGTAGGTCGACTTCGCGTGCAAGAAAATCTGACAACAGCTCTACCCTGGCACTACATGTCGTATCATCAGCAGTCCGATATGCAGCATAATCCATCCATCGTGTGCGTAATAGTGTTAGCAGTTTGGTAATCAGCGCTCCGAATAGTTCAGGTGACCGTAAATAATCGGTCTTGTTCAATAATTTGACAACTTCTACACAATTACGTACATGGGAGGCAAAAACGCAAAGATCTTTCATATCATGATTTATCTTAGGCAAGGCGCGGACTGCCGTGACCTCTCGCAATACAATCTGCTCCGGGCGACCGAAACGTCTCTGAAGCTCTTCAAGAACAGTACCTGGCTGACTTGCTGTCGCTAACAGCATACAGACTGCATCGCGTGCAGCACCTTTGAGTGCGACACTAAGACGAGCTAGATTCTCAGCAGCTGTATACGAGTTTTCGGTATCTACGAAAGAACGGTTAAATACCAACCAATCTAAAGGGGATTTGCCATCAAAAATAGGTAGATTAATATTTGATGATTTCGGTTTTTTGTCGTGTGCAAATTTACTAACGAAACATTCGAGAGTGCTCGCTAGCCGGGATATCCCATCCACTATTGTAGTTCGATCATCATGATCATCAGCGGCAGGGGCGCCCGCCCCGTAGGCAGCCCTCCGCGAGTTGGGCTGAGACCTCCGCGGCACCTGCCACTCCGCCTCCGGACACGCAATCGGGGCAACATCGTGATTATCAAAGGTGCCTGTGAATAGTGCAATATGTTAGGTTGCGTTGGGACATCACCAGTATAAATTGGTACTGATGGCACTTCGATAACGCTGTCAACTTGGTTGATGTTCGTAGGCAGTGACATATTATTCTCAACGTTTTTGTTGCTACGATCGGGAAAAACGTTGTTGTCATTACCTTGTAACCACTTTTTTATACTGCGACCGCTTCGTTTTCCATGCTCACTGTGTTCAGCCTCAATGACGGCTAGCTCGGTCTGATATTCCAGCTCGGCGGTGTTCCTCTCGAGCTCCAACCGTCTCATCTCTAACTGTGCGAGGTTACGGGCGTGCTGTGCTTGTGCTGCAAGTTTCCTAGCAGTAACCGTCGCTGAGGAGCGACGACGACAACCAACAACATTATCCACATATTAGCAAACTACAAATACGACCCAGTGTAATAGTAATTAATTTGTTGGCAAAGGGGATAAGGAATATGCATTGAAACTGAATTCCAATTTTCTTGATAACATGTCCAAAAATATTCAAGATTTTGCATAATGAGAAAAACAGTCCGATTTAGATTACAAGCTATTTAAAACATAGTGTACATAAGTTCACCATACAATAAAATGCTACTGTTTCTATAATAACATTGAATTTCTTCGCAGATGTATGCAGGTTGCCTCACGATGTTTTCCTTCACCGTAGGAGCGTCAGACAAATGTACATATGAAATTCGAAACGAAAAACACATTGGTACATGGCGGGTCTCGAACCCCGTCCCCCCGATTGGAAGGCAAGTGCCGAGTCCACAGCGCCACCGACGCTCCTATTTTATAACCTTATATTACTCAGTGATAATGTAGCATTCTATTAGTCAAAAATTTTTTTCAAATCAGCCTATTAGTTTTTAAAAATAAAAAATATAATAAATAAAAATAGCTTTATTTCTAAAAATCATTTTAACAATAATTACGCCGAGACTTCCCAGTGAGCTAGTTTTTGAGTTTATTCATTACAAACAAAAATACAAATCTTCATTCTTTATAATATTTTTGTAAATAAGTTTCGTAAATTATTTCAGTATTCCTTTGAAATTTATAGTGTAGGCACTTACTTGGTATCCCTACCAAGTCCTAATTTATATTTCTGAGCTGTTAGATTTGTTATGAAAGTACCTATCTATCGTACATTTACCTGTCTAAAGAAAATTACTTTTTGTAAGATGAGTGTTATACTGAATTAAAATGATTTTCATTTGAGATATGAATCAATAATGGATCCTTTTATGAAAAAAATAAACACTAAACATAAAATGTTACAATTATTTAAACAAGAACAGACCTCTTGTTAACTTAAAAATAAATAACAAAAATCTATTATTTTATATAGATAAATTAATACTTTTACATACAAACTAAATAGGAGCAGGGATTTAAAAAATATAAAGTAATAATTATGCATCAAATAAAAAATATTTCATTTTTATTTTTATACACTAATCTTGGGTAGTTATACTAATAGTCTTAGAATTCTAATTTTTACCACCTCCGTGGTCTAGTGGTTGAGGCCACTGGATGTTGATCGGGAGGTCCGTCCGGCGGGGTTCGATGCGTCGGGTTCGTCCGGACTACAAAAACACTGAAAAGTTAGAAATAATATAAGACATACAACATCACACATCATTATTGAAGACGGTGCCAAATTTTAAGACTTTCTAGGAGATCATCGTTTAGCACCGACTTCAATATAGAAATGTAATGTTGTCTGTACCTATTCTTACACTATTTTTAACTTTTCAGTGTTTTGGAAGTCAGTTTTTATTTTTTGTAAAATATTTTTTTGTTTAACTTTTTAGTGAAAGAAACCCTAATTAAATTAGATTATCCCTCGATTTTCATAGGATCCCATCATCAGAACCTGACTTTGGTGACCTACGGACCACCCTTTTTTTTCATCATCATCATCACAGCCCATATACGTCCCCACCGAGGGGCTCGAGCCTACCCTATATTAGGGTGATTAGGCCTTAGTCAACCACGCTGGCCCAGTGCGGATTGGTCGACTTCACATACATCATTGAATTTCTTCGCAGATGTATGCAGGTTGCCTCACGATGTTTTCCTTCACCGTAGGAGCGGCAGACAAATGTACATATGAAATTCGAAACGAAAAACACATTGGTACATGGCGGGTCTCGAACCCCGACCCCCCGATTGGAAGGCAAGTGCCGAGTCCACTGCCCTTTTTTTTAATAGAGGGAAAATACAGTTTTTACGGTATTCAACAAGGGACTTGAGCTTACTAGGCCACCCCGAGGATATGCAGGACTCGGGTAGAAGACCCACTACCGGCTAAAAACCCTCTAGATACTTCTACCTCCGTAGAGATACAATCGGGATCGGCGTTAGCCATTCCCCGATTGTACCTAGGGACCACCTTAGGAGTATACTCTACAGGATACAAAAAGAATTTTGAAAATCGGTCCACAATTTTATTGGCGGAGTAATCGCGTAACATACACACAAAACGGTTGACACGGTTAGCGCAGAGGTCGAGCGATCGCCTACTGCGCAACAGGTCGCAGGTTCGATTCCCGCATGGGACAGGTGTTTTGTATGGCCTACAGAAAGAAGAATGGCACACCCAGGGTCGCATAAAATATCAAGTGAAAGTCGATGAAATTCTATGCATTATATTAGTCAATTATAGTTGTTCATTTCCTATAAGTATGGTTCTTTTGTAAAACGGGAATAATGAGAAAATCAAAAAAAATAAAACTTGTATCAAAACTCAACCACACATGCAATAACGAAACGCATAGGTAAAGTATAAACAAATAAGTTGCCACCTTAAATAATTAAATAAATATAATGTTTAAAAGATTTATAAGATACGTTTAATACGTTTTTTTAAGTTTTATGTGATAACAAGTGATAAATAAACGGAATTCGATATTAATAAGTATTAAAAACAAAGATTTATTTTAAAAACGTCTTAATTACTTTTATGTTTATTAGGAATGGTAACATTTTTCAACTTTAAACAATGGCGTGGCTGTCCATCTGTCAATGGTGTGGATTGACATTGCGTCTTTTCTTTCGGTTTGCGTTGTACGAGTTTGGTTGTGATTTTTCATTTCATGTGGGTAGCGTACCTACCCACCCTATGTTTTGTTGTCAATTGTCATCTGTACATACCTTTTTATATGATTTCGGCTATGTAGGTAATTACCTCTTTTTAAAATCAATTCTAGTATTAAATCATGTATTATCTGTATGAACCTATAAATCGTTGCATATTTACTTGAAGAAATTATCATACTGGTTTATTAACACTGCACTGTGCTATATGGCCGCGGCAATAAAATATAAACATTTGGGAAATAAATATTTACCACTTTTCTTTCAGCATTTTTTGTATGCATTTGATTTAACATTTCGTCTTTGAATTCTTTTATTAGCGATTTTTACACATAAAATAACTTATAGAAAAAAAGAACGAAAAACATATTTTTTCACACATAAAATAATTTAGGAAGAAGGATTAAAATAGTTTTCTCCTTTATAATACCTAATCCATTATTTACACTATTCACCATATTACTACACTAATCTATAATAATAATGAAAGTTAACAAAATAAACGCAAACTGCAAAATTAAAATTCGATCGTAAAGAAACACGTAATATATTTTTTGCGCCCGCGACACGAAGCGACATGACCATACCCTGAGACGACTTGGCGAGTACTGTCTTATATGGAGCACGATTGCAACCAAGCGAAATTATAGAATATTCGTAATTTTCCTAAATATTTTATATGACATCAAAAAATCTGTCTTCACAGTTCAATAGATAATAACGAACTACATGTTTTGGTATAACTTTTATACTGTTTTATGTATATTTCGATTTCAAATCGTGGTTTTAGTTTTTGATTTAGACCTATGTTTGGATTTTTTTTCTATCGAGTGAAATGGAGTAAATCGTGTTTCTACTTTTACAGTTCACTAGATTATATCTTCAAGTTTAAGGTGTGTGAATTTCAGAATTGTGGGTTCTAATATTATCCAGATCTAGACGTTCTAAGATCGGCAAATTTGGGAAATCCTCGCCTTAAGCAAACCTTTACGTAGTAACTATTAAGTGTGGTGGCAGGTGTTTGCTTGTTCGTCCGGGCGTGTGGCTGACCCCAGCCGGGCCACAAAAAAAGTGTGAAAAATAGATTGTTTGAGTATGTCGCTATAATGTCTAGAGTTTATCAGAGTTTGTCGGCAAGATCTGTGTGGCCCGGCTGGGGTAACGTTACCCCAGCCGGGCCACACAGATCTCCAAAACCAAACGACATAGCGAAAATCCGTTTGCTGATATAGATAGGCGGTAGTTTGTCAGAGTTTGTCGGACAAGTTTCAGAGTTTGTCGATCCACCATTTCAGAGCTCATCTGCAGCAAAGTTGCTGCAACTAAACTAGCTGGATCTCGAAAACAAAGCAACGTAGAGAATTTTTTTTTGCTGGAATAGTGAAGCGGTGGTTTGTCGGAGTTTGTCGAACAAGTTCCACAGTTTGAGACATGCGCATTTCCGAGATATGTGTGGCCCGGCTGGGGATACGTTACCCCAGCCGGGCCACACAGATCTCGAAAACGAAACGACCTAGCAAAAATCTGCTTACTGACAAAGATAGGTGGTAGTTTGTCGATACATTCTTCAAAGATTCAGAGTTTGTCGACGTCTCAATCCAAAGAACGAAAGAATTCTTTATTTGGGTAAATAGGCTAGGAGCCTGGAGTCCCAAATGTGCGAGGTTTCGTTATTTTTTATGTTTTATGTACTTACTTACAATAAGAAGTTAATGTAAAATAGTTAATTGAATTCAGTGATGAAACAGTAACCGTTAATATTTAAATTAATGTAAATCTTCGATGAGTGATTGATATATTTTAAATGTATTATTTATGCAACATTTGGCATCTGGTCTCCTTGTCTATCTATATGAAGTAATGTACAGTCGCGTACAACTTATAATATTATATTTTAACATGTGCTTATTAGTTGTTGTAAACTATTGTTTTCGAGTGAAAAGTGATTTCTCCATCACTCAAATTTTATGTACAATTTTGAAGTAATTTTTATACCGTCACGATAGAAAAATACAATGATGTGTTGGTTGCTCAAACACAGTACACGGGCATGATTTGCGGGCGATTGCGTAGATACATGACAATTTGTCATTGCGTGTGTGTTTCTTAATTGTGAGGTAATATTTTCATAGTATGCGTATCTGTAATTGAATTCTAGATTTTCGTAGTATGCCATGCTAGTTTATCTCGCCTCCCGTAAAATGTATCAGAAAATGTATACTGCGATTTGTTGGGACCATCTCCATAGGCTAAATGCTTTAAGCCCATCTCTATTCTCGAGACATTCTGATGGTTCGGAGCTAGACTTGTGCGGAGTATATCACCGAAAAGAAAATAGATATATGTATCTTTTGAAGCTGCTGATATATATTACTCTTTTATATCACTAGGTATATCACTTTTATATCAGTCTAGCTCAGCTGAGTAATTCATGCCAAGGCATTGATGCCTGAAAAACTAGATCATTAACTCAGTATTTCCTTATTTTGTCAATGAGATAATGAATGTCTGCTCTGTCTGTCAATTTCTTAATTAAAGTTTAATTAACTTGTTTATAATTTGGAGTTTAGTATTCATAAAGAGATTTACAATATATTTGTATTCATATAAACTTAGGATAATTTTCTTAATATTGTTGTGAATATGAAAAATCGGTAACCTGAATTCTCTTCATACTTGACAGGTTTAGGAGTGCTTTGACTCTAGATTATCAGCCTTTTGTATTCGTAAAATCCGGCCGAAGAGTTACCGAGTTACTGATTCAATGCTGTTTCAATGCTCTCGGATATCTCAGGCGAGTGAAAGACTTACTGAGATACAGATTTATTTTAAACTGAAGTGATATACTGATACAATCACTCTTTGCGTCGGATATATATCTATTGCATCAATCACTCCTGAGTTACACAACTCTAGGAGCTATGGTTAAAATTATGAGTAGAGAGTAAAACAAAAGTATAAATTAACAAGTTTTTAGAATTTTTACAAAATAAAGTTAACGCGCCTGGTGTCGCTAAAAGTTGTCGAAGTTATGGAATTCCTGGGTAAATGCCCACCACGGAGAAACTTTACAATGCTTTAACTTTGGAAAGCCTGGCTTAATTTTGATTAAACAAAAATTATTAGTATAGTATTTGCACGAGAACGCGAATCAAATGACTTGAAATCAATGACTTTTATAGTAATATTTTGATGTGTTAGTGTGACTCATTATTAATGGATTGGAATAGATCCAACCTGCTTGATGAATTTAAATATGTTGCATAAAACTTTTACCAAAGATATTTTGATTGAAACTTTTACCAAAGATATTTTGATTCAATTACTTCATCTCACTTTTTTAATTCACAAAAGTCCATTTCAAGAGATTTAAAATCTATAGGAACAGATTTTTTTTCATTGCGACATAGGTAATATAAACTATGTTATCAAAATAAACCAATTTTTTCTACTAGTTTTATTTTAATGTTTACTTGCGTCGATAACGGAGTAGGTGGAAAGGACAACTTTTAACATGAAACAATGAATTCGTAATAAACTTTATGGATGCCTTATACAAAAATTATTCTTTTCAGCATATATAACAAACAAAACCTCATAAAACTTACTTTGCATGCACTTATTAAAATCGATTTTCTTAAAAGCAAGTTGTACGCGACTGTACATTACTTCATATAGATAGACAAGGAGACCAGATGCCAAATGTTGCATAAATAATACATTTAAAATATATCAATCACTCATCGAAGATTTACATTAATTTAAATATTAACGGTTACTGTTTCATCACTGAATTCAATTAACTATTTTACATTAACTTCTTATTGTAAGTAAGTACATAAAACATAAAAAATAACGAAACCTCGCACATTTGGGACTCCAGGCTCCTAGACTATTTACCCAAATAAAGAATTCTTTCGTTCTTTGGATTGAGACGTCGACAAACTCTGAATCCTTGAAGAATGTATCGACAAACTACCACCTATCTTTGTCAGTAAGCAGATTTTTGCTAGGTCGTTTCGTTTTCGAGATCTGTGTGGCCCGGCTGGGGTAACGTATCCCCAGCCGGGCCATACATATCTCGGAAATGCGCATGTCTCAAACTGTGGAACTTGTTCGACAAACTCCGACAAACCACCGCTTCACTATTCCAGCAAAAAAAAATTCTCTACGTTGCTTTGTTTTCGAGATCCAGCTAGTTCAGTTGCAGCAACTTTGCTGCAGATGAGCTCTGAAATGGTGGATCGACAAACTCTGAAATTTGTCCGACAAACTCTGACAAACTGCCGCCTATCTATATCAGCAAACGGATTTTCGCTATGTCGTTTGGTTTTGGAGATCTGTGTGGCCCGGCTGGGGTAACGTTACCCCAGCCGGGCCACACAGCCCCCTTAAACGCGAGCCTGGTGAAAACTGAAACTTGTCCGACAAACTTCGACAAACTGCCGCCTATCTATATCAGTAAACAGATTTTCACTAGGTTGTTTCGTTTTCGAGATCTGTGTGACCCGGCTGGGGATACGTTACACAGATCTCTGAAACGCGCAGCCGACAAACTCTGAAACTTGCCGACAAACTCTGACAAACTCTAGACATTATAGCGACATACTCAAACAATCTATTTTCACACTTTTTTTTTGTGGCCCGGCTGGGGTCAGCCACACCGTCCGGGTGGACGTTTGTTGTCGTCGCCTGCGCTGTTTGGAGGAACCTTCCTTTTCCCTCCTTGTGGTACACGTCGATTTTGGCACTCATTGCAGTGTCTACGTCTGCGTCTATCGTTCCCACCGTGGTGACTTGGAGACAACTCGACTTTTTGAACACCTAAGTCGGGTGGCAGATGACGCGCAGGAGCAATTTCCTTCCGCCGAGCTGGTGTTTTTAGGGGACTTCAATGCTCACCACGAGTTGTGGTTAAGTTCCTCTAAAACTGACCATGCGGGTAGGACTGCCCACGCATTCGCTCTCACGCATGACCTGACACAATTGGATACCCGACGGATATCAGGTGGTGATTCGAGCTCCACTAGGATCTTCAGATCACTGCCTGGTATCCGTCTCAGTGCCTCAGGCGTCGCGACCGTCACCTGTGGTTGCAGCACGCCGTCTGTGGCACTATGCTTCAGCAGATTGGGATGGTATGCGGGATTATTACGCGTCTGTCCCTTGGTGGCAGCGCTGTTTCAGTGGGATGTATCCGAACTCCTGCGCTACCTCTGTTGCTGACGAGATCAGACTAGGAATGGAATATTATATTCCACATTCCAATCTCGTCAGTAGAGGGAGACGTAACCTCTGGTTCAATCGCGAGTGCGCCTCTGCTGTTGAAAACAAACAAACTAGCTACCGCGCTTGGATCAGAGGTCGAGCTTCTAGGGATCCCAATACTAACCTACTGAAAACAGCCTATAATAATGCCACCAAGTTGTGTAAGAGGGCTTACATTAGGGCGGATGCTCAGCGCATTGCACAAGTGGGTCAGGAACTGCTAGTGCACCCTACGGGTAGCCGTTCTTTCTGGCGCCTGGCCAAAGCTGTGCAATCATACTTCTGCCAACCCTCGCTGCCACCGCTGAGACATGCCGATGGCTCACTTGCTCATCAGCCGCAGGAGAAAGCCGACCTCCTGGCAAAACTCTTCGCGGCCCATTCCCGTATCGATGACTGTGGTGCACAACCTCCGGCACTGTCCCATTGTGGCAGCACTATGCCCGATATCCGCATCAGACAGCTAGAGAGGGGGCGGAGTTACAGTCGATTGATATTCGAAAAGCAAGTGGACCAGACGGCATTCCTGCGATTGTACTTAAGAAGTGTGCAGCGGAGTTGACTCCGGTCCTGACGCGTCTATACCGTCTGTCGTTCTCTGCTGGTTGTGTGCCGAAATCTTAGAAAGAGGCCAATGTCCAGCCGGTTCCCAAAAAGGGAGATCGTTCTGATCCGGCTAACTATCGCCCTATAACCGTCACTTCCATTTTGTGTAAAATCATGGAGAGGATCCTTAACACCCAGCTGATCCGTTACCTGGAAGGTCACTCGTTGCTTAATGACCGTCAGTATGGGTTTCGTCCTAAACGGTCAACAGGTGACCTTCTAGCGTTCCTTTTGCACAAATGGGGTGAATCTATCGATAAGCGCGGCGAGTCTGTGGCTATTAGTCTCGACATCGCCAAAGCTTTTGATAGAGTCTGGCACAAGGCTCTCCTTTCTAAGCTTCCGGCATATGGATTGCCCGCTCAATTCTGTACGTGGATTGCCAGCTTCCTCCACGAGCGTAGAATTCGCGTTGTCGTTGACGGCTGCGCTTCGCGGTTCGTGGCAGTGAATGCTGGTGTTCCACAAGGCTCCGTTCTATTCCCAACATTGTTTCTTCTGCATATCAATGACATGCTTTCCTTGGGAAGTATACATTGCTATGCAGACGACAGTACAGTGCATGGGGGATATCACGGAAGCTCAGGGGCTGCTCGTGGTAATATTGATAGGGAGAGGCAGAATCTTATCATTGAGCTCAACAAGACGCTGGACCTCATCTCCGAATGGGGTTCCAACAATCTTGTCGAGTTCAATGCTAAGAAAACTCAGGTGTGCGCGTTCTCGGCGAAAAGGTCACCTTTCATCCCCCCTCCTTCTCTTCAGGGCACAACCCTTCACACACAGTGTAACATCGCCTTGCTCGGAATGAACATTCGCTGCGATCTGAACCCCAGAGACTACATCGAATCCGTTATAACTGCTGCCTCGCGGAAACTCGGTGTCATATACAAGGTGCGTAGGTATTTTGCGCCGGACCAACTATGCCTGTTGTATAAAACTCAGGTTAGGTCTTCCGTGGAATATTGCTCGCACCTTTGGGACGGCTCCGCTCAGTACCTCCTCGATGCTCTGGACAGATTGCAGCGTCGCGCTATTCGAATAATTGGCGATGTAGAGGCAACTAACACCCTCGAGCCTCTACAACTTCGTCGTGACATCGCTTCTCTTAGCGCCTTTTACCGAATGTTCCATGGGGAATGCTCTGAGGAGCTCTTTAACCTTATCCCTCCCTCTCCATTCCTTAACAGAAACACGCGTAAGGGCCTTCGGAGTCATCCTTACACTGTATCTTCCTTTTCACACCGTACCAAGAAATTCCAAGATTCCTTCTTCTGTCGTTCATCCCACACTTGGAATTCTCTACCTGCGCACGTGTTTCCTCCATCCTACAACATGGGTTCCTTCAAAAGAGGTGTGAAAAAGCATCTTTTAAGCCGGCAAGGGGCGGGCAGGTAGGATAGTGGATGTCGTCCCTACTCTATCTGTCAACTCATTTGGGCCTCTTTCACCGCTTAACATCAGGCGGGAAGAGGTCATTTGCCGGGCCTTACGAAAAAAAAAATTAAGTAATCTGTGCCTTTACGCGTAAGATGAATTACTTTATTTCAATTAAAAATTAATAAAGGCGAATAAGAAAAATCTAAAAAGACCATCCGCTAGAATATTGTTTACTTTATTTATTGAAAATGAAAGTATATGATTTAACTTAATATTTACGACGCGATTAGGTTTAAAGTTTTAAAAACGAGGCATGTTTGTTAATTAATTTATCAAAAAATTTAATAAACCATCCTCTAAATAATGCATTGAACATATCTTTTTTAAAGATTTTTTTAACCAATATTAATGAAGAGAACCGGTTTTTTCTGAAGTGGTTTTTTATGATTGACCCCACTTCTATGCGCCTTAAGATAGTCACAGTATCCAGTAATTTCAATGCCTGTCTTAAGGCGGCTTCCCACGGCGCGCGATTCTACGGGCGCCCTCAGGCGAGCTCGGGCCGCCGCGCCGTGGGAAGGGTGTCGCCCGTGGCGGCGCGAGGTGGCCTGAGCTCGCCCGCGTATCCGCTGGTCGGCGGCGCGTGATTTCGAGGGCGCCCTCGGGTGAGCTCGCGCCCCGACGCGCCGTGGGAAAGGTGCCGTCCGTAGCGGCCCGAGCTCGCCCGTGCGTATCCGCTGATTGTCGGTAACTTCAAAGGCACGGCGCGAAGGCGCGGGCGATTCCCTGTGGTGGCCTGTGGCGGCCCGAGGTGGCGCGTGCGTCTGGCTGGCCAACCGTCATTTTCTGCTTGGTTATTTAACAAAATCAGCTTACATATGCGTTCCGTTATATCTGAAACATAAAACTATGTTACTTTAAGTCGACAAAATAATTAAAACTCATTGTGTGGTTTATGAAACCACGCTGCAAGTGATTTTCTTTGGATCGTAGGTATTTAATGAAAATGTATTATCGGCCTTGGCTGCTTTGCCGAGCACTTTTTAACCGACTTCAAAAAAGGAGGAGGTTATCAATTCGGTTGTATTTTTTTTTATGTTTGTTACCTCATAACTCCGTCATTTTTAAACCGATTTCCAAAATTCTTTTTGTATTTGATAGAGTATACTGCAAGGGTGGTCCCATGGTCACCAAAGTCAGGATCGGATGATGGGATCCCATAGAAAATCGAGGAAAACACTAATTAGGGTCGGTAAGTCGGTTCTATTTTTTGTAAAAAATTTTGCTATCACTTGTCTTTACTCCAATCCACACTGAGCTAGCGTGTTTGACTAAGGTCTAAGCAACTTAGGGTGGGCTCGATCAACAATCTATAATTAGTTCCAGATGGCATAGCTTGTGTCAAACAAAAATGTTATAAATTATTATAACTCATTCTGTAGAAATAAAATCGTCAGTAACTTCTCAATGATTTAATTTAAAATAAAATATTGTTTTCGAACTAAATTCGATAACTTGTTGAATGTTCAATCTAGTCTGCTGCAAAAGCACATAAATGTGCTCAACAGTTTTTTTTAAAACACGTCGCCCCACACTAGTATTTTCTCCTATGTCCTGGGTACAGTTACAAACATAGGATATCACATGCACAGTATACGCCCAGACCGGAACAAATTTCTGTAGCCCATACAAAATATTTCTCCCGTACGGGAATCGGACCCGCGACCCATTGCGCAGCATGCTATCACTCGACCTCTGCGCCAACCGTGTCGTCAACGTCAAGTTGACCACGTCAATACGTAGTAATTAAAAATCCGACAATAGATGTCAGTAATTTACGTCCGGTAAACGGAATGCTCAGGACAATTGCTTTAGTTATTCTTCTGAGACGGAATGATTGATTTTGTTTTGCTTTTTGGGTCTGTATTTCATTATAATATCTATCATAATATGTTTCATATTTTTGAAATATGTGCAATCGCATTAAATTTTCAATTTTCGGATCTTCGTTTCAACTTTGCTCTTGTTTTGACGTGCTTTGCTTTTTTGAAATATAAACAACGTTCTACACCAGAATCGAACCACTATCCCACAGATTTAAAAACGAAGCTCTGACCAATCGCGACCTATATGAAGTTGTGAAATTAAAGATCTGGCCCCGGTCCCGCACGGGTATACCAAAAACCTACCGCATACCTACCGCATACCTACCTACCTAAATATTTTCTTTTATACAAACCTTGTCCTAACAATAAGGAATACATAAAACCAAGAATCATGCAATTTGGTGCAGTCGTTCGAAAGTTATGGGCGTACATACATTTCGAAGGTCCATTTTTATTTATATAGATATACAAAGTTATTTTTTAGTTAGAATTTGAATTTGTACGATCAACCACGGGCGCGATCCGAGGTGGAGCGAACTTGCCCGTGGCCAGGGGCTCTATTTTTGAATCATTCGTCAGGCTTCGAGCCCTTTTCAAGCGTCATCTGTGCTCGATTCCTATTGATTTTCGTTTTTCTTGCGATGAAAATCAATAGAACATTATGACGAAGATCAATATTGTTTTTATTTTCGTCGAAAACAAAACAAAAAAATAAGTAGAAATCGAACACTGACGAGCACTCGATGCAGGAAGAATGATTCAAAAATAGGGCCCCAGAGGCGCCCGTGGAATGACAGGCCGTGGGAAGCCACGCGCCCGAGGTGGCGCGAGCTCGCCTGTCGTCCGGGCTCGTCCGTAAAAATCGGCGCGGCCTGAGGGCGCCCGCGAAAACACAGGCCGTGGGAAGCCGCCTTTACCTTTCATACCAGAGTTACAATTGCAATCGCACTCTGTTAGCATCTGAAACTGTTAAATTGTACATACATCCATGATCGCAAAAGTTTCTTGAAACAAATAATTTCATTGATTTCAATCGAAAATTGTTAGCAACAGAGCTACGTAATCAGCAGGCAGATCGTGGCAATGCAAGCACCGCTGAATTGCGGCAGTAATAGGTAGATGCGACTCTAGGTGGGTGATTTTGTAACTCATCGGCAATCGACTATCGCATCGATTTGATAATTCTGTTTGATTAAAACTGATTTTTAAAATGTTTAACGTTTTGTAACGTTAAACATTTTGTGATGTAATGTCGTCGTCTAAGTAGTCTTGGTATATTTGTGGAATAAATCAACCAATACTTATAGCTAATGAACATAATTTCGCTCTTCTTTATTAAGTCATGCAGTCTGATAACGATTGCAGATCAATCGATGAGTTACAAAATCACCACCTAGGATAGATTATCCTTCTGGTAATTATTCTGTTACATATTTTTCACGCAGATGATTATTAGTTGAGATTGGTCGCCGCTATCAACTATCGGTCGGGCTGGGAAGTTTGTTTCTGTAGAGATTAAAAAAAAACCGAACGCGAAACTGAAACCCACCTATTGAACACATCTTCAATATTTTTTTCTTCTAGACCATACCTGGGAAATTAATAGTTACGGAGATATTTAAGTTTAAAGTGACAATTATTTCATCGGGGTTTTTATACCAAACTGTTAAGAACATTATTTGTTAATTCGTCCAAAGAAACATCGCAAAAAAAATCAGTATTTGAGGGTCTGGACGGGTTAACATTTAAAAGTTTTTAATTTACAACGCGTAAGTTATTTTTAACGGACGCTCTCTTTTGTCGCTACGAGCCGCTGACTCACGCAGAACTATGGTCAAAGGCATAGAGCGATTAAGAAAGTATTTTTTCATCCCCCTATCCCGAAAAGAGTATTTTTGCTATTCAATATCTGACCGCCAAAGCCGTTTTTAACCGCTCGAGGTTAAAGTAAATTTGAATTTAGAACATCGCGTGCACTAGGTATGTGATTTCAAGACATCATTAAACCTATTTACTTCCATCTCCATGGTGCCGAATTTATCATACAACTTTTTTAAATTTGTTAAAAACTCAGACTCTGAACCTCTTTGGCGTACTTTTGTTTTTAATTTGCTTTGCGCGCGCCATTTTGTTTTGACGTCGTATTGTTATATTAGGTCCTTATATAATATATGAAATTGGCGTTTTGCCGTACTGGCCACTTTGATCTCAAATATCTACTCTATGGTTAGGAATTCCAAATTTAAATTTATACAGCTCATGTATTTGTTTCGAAAACTAAAATAGGCTAGATGACAAAAAAATTTTTTTTGCTTTAATAGAAGCTCATTCATATAATAAACAGAAAGAAAAAATCGGGTTTCGAATAACTATAAAAACAACCAAGATATAAGGTATTAAAGATTTTTCTCCGTCTCTTTCTAGCAAAACGGCAATTTACAAGGAGTTTATATGGCCGTACTCAACTATGACGTCACGGTTGATGTCGGATCTCACTGTCTAATCATACCTTCAAATTAACATCTTAAAATGCTTGTATCTAATGTATTTCTTAGCCGATTTTAATTCTAATTTGGGACTATGGGACTGCATCTTTTTCCACGGTATTTTAATATTGATTGACGAGACGTAAAAATTAGAATTCAGTCATCATCCCAATTCACTTGTTTTATCCTCAATTGTTTTTTTTCTTTATGTCACTCAGTTTACAAAATGGAAAACTTGAAATTTCGCGTTATTTACGAGTACGAGTTCCACCGTGGCACCAGTGCTGCAGAAACGGCTCTGTATAGCGACGGTGCCGCAAAAGAAAACACTGTGCGTTTTTGGTTCCAATGTTTTCGTTCTGGAAATTTCGACCTGCAGAATAAGCCCCGTGGACGGTCGGAGACCAAAGTTGATAATGAAGAATTGAAGGCTATTGTGAAAGCGGAACCATCGCAAACCACGTCCGAGTTAGCTGCAGGCTGCGGTGTTAGTGATAAAACTGTTTTAATCCACTTGAAGCAAATTGGGAAGGTGAAAAAGCTTGAAAGGTGGGTACCTCACGAATTGAGTGAAGCAAATCAACAAACGCGCGTTGACTGGTGCGTTGCATTACTCAACCGGCACAATAATGAAGGGATTTTAAATCGAATCATTACTTGTGATGAAAAGTGGGTCCTGTACGATAATCGGAAGTGCTCAATGTTTATCTATTAGGATTAAAAATCTGTTTTGGTCATATAACCTTGGAAATTTATTTTTGGAGCCAACAAGAACAACTCAATCGTCTGCCACATGCATTGACAATATTTATACAAATATTGTTCCTTTAGCAAGAAGAGTTTTTAATAATTTAGAATCTGACCATTCTGGACAAATTGTTACCATTCCACTTAAATGTAAAAGCATGGAAAAAAAGAATATCACTGTTGTACCAAAGACTGCTGGTCGCTTAGAACGGCTGAAAAATAATATTGGTATTAAATTAAATTATATAGGTTATGAAGAAAATCCAAATAAATTATATGAAAATTTTTTTCATACATTTTGTTCTGAATTTAAAAATATTTTTATTCCAAAGACTATATCGGTTGATGGCACTTTAGCTTTTAGTGAATGGGCTACACCAGGTATTCACAAAAGCAGAATAAAACTTTTTGAACTTTACAATGAACGCTCATTCAATACTAGTGATGAATTTAAACTTTATGTAAAAACTTATTCCAAAGTGTTCAAAAAAGTTTGCAAGCTTGCTAAATCTAATTATTTAAGTTCAAAAATAAAAAACAGTAGTAATAAAATTAAAATGACATGGAATATTATAAATAATGAAACTGGAAAAGCTAAAACTACTAATAATCAATATTGTTTGAATGTTGATGGTAAGAAGGTAACAGTTGACACAGAAGTAGCTGCAGAATTTGAAAAGTTCTTTACTGATATTCCAGTCTCAATCACAAAGTCTTTGGATTCATCCCCCGCTATTGCTGAATCTATAGTGAAGGATCATGTTAAAGTTTGTAATGATAAATTCAAATTTGTACACATTAGTGGAATTGATATAACAAAGTCATTTAAAACTTTAAATAAAAAGAAAACTGCGGATCTGTGGGGCAATTCCGTTGATGTTACTAAATCCGTAATTGAAACAATAGCTCCAATACTTGCCAACATTTTTAATGATTGCATTGACTGTGGTGTATTTCCTGATCTTATGAAGCTAAGTAAAATTATTCCTTTACATAAATCTGGTAGCACATCAGACCCCAGTAATTTTAGACCTATCTCTGTGCTACCTACTTTTAGCAAAGTTTTTGAAAAAATAATGTTGGAGCAAATGCAAAGTTATTTTAATAGGAATAATCTTCTACACTGTAAACAATTTGGTTTTAGGAGGGGTCGCTCAACAACCGATGCTGGTGTTGAGTTAATACAACATATATTCGAAGCCTGGGAAGACTCACACGATGCGTTAGGCATTTTTTGTGACTTGTCCAAGGCATTTGATTGCGTTTATCACGAAATCTTGATCAGAAAATTACACCACTATGGGTTTCGTGACACTGCACTAGATCTTCTAATCTCTTATCTAAGTGGGAGGATTCAAAAAGTAGACATCAATGGAAAAAGGTCTCAAGGTTCTGCAGTTAAAATGGGAGTTCCGCAAGGTTCGATTCTTGGTCCTTTTCTATTTCTTATATATGTCAATGACCTCCCTGATTTTGTACAGGATAGACATGAGATGGTATTATTTGCAGATGATACTTCACTTTTATTTAAAATTAAAAGAGGTGTGCAAATTAATGACGATGTAAATAATTCTAACTCAAGAATTGTTCACTGGTTTAATGTGAACAACCTGTCACTTAATGAAGGGAAAACAAAATGTATAAAATTTGTTTTACCCAATGTCAAAGAGGTTCACACCACTGTAAAAATAAAGGATATAGGTGTTGACCCTGTGGACACCACAGTATTTCTTGGGATCACACTTGATTCTAAGCTGCAATGGGGCCCACATATCGATAAATTGTCAAAGAGACTTAGTTCTGCAGCTCACGCTGTATGGAAAATACGTCAACTGACTGATGTTGATACAGCAAGACTTGTATACTTTTCTTACTTTCATAGTGTGATGTCGTATGGTATTTTGTTGTGGGGAAATGCTGCCGACATTCAGATTGTTTTTGTACTGCAGAAAAGGGCTATTCGAGCAATCTATAACCTTAAAATGAGAGATTCTTTGCGAGAAAAGTTCAAAGAAATTGGTATTATGACAGTAGCGTCGCAATATATTTATGAGAATCTAATATATGTTCGTAAGAATATTCATGTGTTTTGTAAAAATAGTGATATTCATTCAGTTAATACTAGACAAAAGAATATGTTAGCTTTACCAAATACCAGGCTCCAAAAAATTAATAATTCTTTTAGAGGCCTGTGTATACGTTTCTACAATAAAATCCCAAGTTGTATACAAGAACTTAGCTTAAACAAATTTAAAGTTGCAATCAAAGATGTACTTATTAAAAAAGCATATTATAAAGTGTCTGATTACATGACGAACAAAAAAGCTTGGGTTTGAACTCTCAATTCTAATATTTAACAATGTATTGCGTTTTGTTTCAAAGAAACGTTCAGTGAGAGCAATTTATTTATAATCTAAGTTCACGCACTTCTCTCAGAGATAGCTTATATAATGTGAATTAACACATCTATTCTTGTAATGGAAGTTGAGCTCAAACTTTTGCTTTGAGGTCAACTTCCAATTGACGACTCTGTAACAAACCAAAATTGTAAATGGCGATTTAAAAGAGGAGATAAAAAATTTAGACCTTTCGAGTTTCTTGCCTGTTCTTCTCGAGAAGGCTCTCCCAATTTCCGAACAGGTGTAGAATCAACTTTTTTTTTTTTTTTCATTCCTACTTGTATTTGCAGACATCTTGAGTATATTTAGGATGTATGCACATACAAGGTTAATATAATTTCTTTAAATTAGATTGTTTTGCTTTGTTTTGACGTCAATAAGTGCATGTAAAGGCCTATGTTGAATAAAGATTTTTGAATTTGAATTTGAATTTGAATGGCTGAACCCTGCCGAACCAGACAAATCTTGCCCCAAGCGAAAATTGACTCCAAAAAAGTTGAAAACAAAACAATTGATTAAAAAGTCGAAAATAATTGAGGAAAAAACAAGTGAATTATAATTTTTGAAACGCAAATACATGAGCTGTATAAATTTGAATTTGGAATTCCTAACCATAGAGGAGATATTTGAGATCAAAGTGGTCAGTAGGGGCAAAACGCCAATTTCATATGTAAGGACCTAATAAATAAGACACTTGAAAACAAGTAAAAAAAACGTATTATTTGTTATACATAATATAAATATTTTTCTGTAATACTTACCTATCATAATGTTGTAGTAAATATGTACCTAAACTGAAATAAAATTATCTTGTGATTGTAAATGTTTTATTTTGCATTTAGTCATTTCCTCGCTGAGGGGGGATGAAAAGTTACGTGTTGCACACATTTTAGAATCCTTTTTAGTACGAGTGTTTAGTGCAATCACTTTTAATTTTTTGACACAAGTGTGAAACTTGGCACAGTTGTTCCTTTAGTCAAAATAGCCGATTAAGATCGGTAGCCATCGGGACCCCCCCCTTCTGGCACCGGAAAGTAGCGCTCCGCCCTGCTTCATTGCGAAAATTATAACTTTCCATGTTAAGTTAATAGGACAAGTGTGTTATCATTTTCGTATAAATCAATACACAATATTCGAAATTTTCTACCAACTTTTTTTCAATTAAGTCGCCGTAATTAGTACATTGGTATATTTATTTTCAAACAAAAAATATGGTGATATAGCCCATTTAATGCTGATTTGAGAAAATATAAATATTAAATACCTTTACTACCAAAAAATGCCGAAAAAAAAATTGTGAACTTCGCGCGCCGTCAATTTGTTTTACCGGCAACATCAGAAAAGCGCATTCGGGAGTTTATTTCTCTGTAACCTAAACGCTTTGTTTGTCGAATAGATTTGTCTTAAGAGGATTGTGAAGTAATCGTGCGCGGCGCGAGTAGGTATTTTCTAAAATGCTATCTGTTTCACACCGCTCGGCCTCCCGTCTGGCGTTTACACCACAAATACAACACGCGCAAATTCTCACGCACACTACGACAGCAGCGCGCGACTCCTCGGCGCGAGAACTCGAGATCATTATTTTACCGTTTGTAATGTTTTGCGTTAAAGGCAGTCATTCCTGACTGCCTTTCCGCTCGCAACTTTGCCTTCGTGAGGCAATTTTGTTTTCCCTTATGAAAAATTATTTTATAACCTTATATTACTCAGTGATAATGTAGCATTCTATTAGTCCATTTTTTTTAATCAGCCTAGTAGTTTTTAAAAATAAAAAATATAATAAATAAAAATAGCTTAATTTCTAAAAATCATTTTAACAATAATTACGCCGAGACTTCCCAGTGAGCTAGTTTTTGAGTTTATTCATTACAAACAAAAATACAAATCTTCTTTCTTTATAATATTTTAGAAGATAAGTTTCGTAAATAATTTCAGTATTCCTTTGAAATTTATAGTGTAGGCACTTACTGTGTATCCCTTTTTTTTTTTTTTTTTTTTACAAGAGAGAAAATACAGTCTTTACGGTATTCGACAAAGGAATTGAGCTGACTAGGCCACCCCTTGGATATGCAGGACTCGGGTAGAAGACCCACTACCGGCTAAAAACTCTCTAGATACTTATACCTCCGTGGAGACACAATCGGGATCGGCGTTGGCCATTCCCCGATTGTGCCCCCTGGAGGGTTGCCTGGTGCCAGGGCTTACCTCTACGGAGGGGGTCGACAAGTATCTTGAGAAATTCGACCCCCCCAGACGGCCAAGCTAGGGGTGAAAAGTATCTCTCGGCCGGTGGTCATCCGGCCGAGCCATTTCAACCGCCAGCTTGCTAGGGGAGCTGGCGCGCGTTGAGGAACGCACGCCTCCTCCTCCCCAACCGCCTGCGCCGGAGCGGTGCGGCGAAAGGGTCATCCACTCGTGCCCGCTCCGCAGCCTCCTTCTGCGAGATAACGTCCTCGCAGAAGGAGGCGACAGCCTCCCACGCCGCCGCGCTGGTCAGCATCTCCCGTGCGACGCTGGCCAGCGCGACGGGCGTACCCCTACCTAGGCCCAGCGCGAGGGCTAATGCATCGCGCTGGGGTCGCCAGGCCGGGCACTCCGAGAGGGTGTGCCCGGCAGTGTCGTCGGGAGCGCCGCAATGGTGACACTGCGGCGTCTGCTCCCTCCGTGCGACATGATGCAGATAATGTCCGAAGCACCCGTGCCCGGTCATCATCTGCACCATCCGGTAGGTGAGGCTGCCTCGCCGGCGCCCAACCCACTCCTCCAACACTGGACGAACGGCCTCGATCGTCCAGTGGCCGGCAGCTGGGTGGGCGAGCGTCTCGGCCCACTGGCGGAGAGCCTCCCTCTGCGCCAGGTGCCTCGCGCGCGCCACCTCCTGCGGGAGGGGCCGCTCCCCCCGACTCCTCGCTGCCACCCGATGTCGGTGCACGGCCGCAAGGACGCGTGCCTCGACATCCCACGGAGGCGAGCCCGCTAGAACGCAGGCCGCCCCGTGAGAGACCGTGCGGTAGGCCCGCACGGCCCGAGTGGCAATGACCCTCTGCGGCCTGCGCAGGAGGGCCATCGTTCGGGGGGCGAGACGCTCCGCCCAAATCGGGGCTCCGTACAGCGCCATCGACTTTATCACCGTCTGATAAAGTCGACGGCACGCTGCGCCCGGTCCCCCCACGTTGGGGAGGACCCGTCCGAGGGCTGCCGCGGCGGCAGACAGCCTTGGGGCGAGGAGCTTGAAATGCTCCTCGAAATCCCATCGGGGGTCCAGCACCAGACCGAGATACTTCATGGAGCTCTCGACCTGGACTTGGACCCCCTCCACTCGGACACGGAGCCCCGCCTGGGGTCTGCGTCGACGCGGCGGCCTGAACGTCATGGCCGTCGTCTTCTCGACGGCCACGTCCAGCCCGAGGAGGCGGATGCGCCGGACGACCATCGTCGTGCCGACCGACGCCAGGTGGACCGCCTCGTACGTGCGCCCCTTCGCCGCGACAAGGGTGTCGTCGGCGAAGCAGACAACCTCCATATTCGGCAGGAGGTTGCCCCGCAGAACCCAGTTGTACCCCAGGTTCCAGAGCAGAGGGCCCAGCACGGAACCCTGGGGTACTCCCGCCGCCATCGGCCACCTGTGGACGCGACCGTCCGCCCCCTCATACACGATTTCCCTCCCGCGGAGGTAATCGGTGATGAGGGAGTGGAGGTAGAGGGGCATTCCGTGGAAACGCAGTGCCTCCTCTATGCATTCGTGGGGGAGGCTGTTGAATGCGTTGCGGATGTCTAACGACACCGCAACGACAACCTCCCCCGCCGACGTGGCCCCCTCAGTCCACCTCTTGAGGTGGGCCACCGCGTCCACGGTGGACCGGCCGGTGCGGAAACCGTACTGGCGTTCGGCCAAGTCCGGTCCCGGGCCCTCCAGATGCTCGACGAGCCGGGAAGCGAGAATTTTCTCAAAAAACTTCCCGGCCTCGTCGAGCAGCACCACCGGCCTGTACCCCGACGGGGCATCGGCTGGGCGATTCGGCTTCCGCAGAAGGCAGAGTCGCCCCACCTTCCAGCCCTGAGGAAACCGGCCCGAGGCGATGCTCGTATTGAGCAACGCCCGGAACCGCTCCTCCAGGGGGCCCAGTGCCAGGCACAGGACCCTCGCTGGCACCCCGTCCGGTCCCGGCGCCTTCCCCTTCCCCTTGCGCCGCAACCGCTCCCTCACCGCGTCGAACTCGAGGTCCGACACGGGAGGGCCCGCTTCCTCCACTTCGAGGGAGGCGCTGGGAGCGACCATCCTCGGGGGCTCGAAGGGTCCAGGGTCGGGGAAGAGCGACCCTAGAACCCTCTGCACGAGCCCCTCGTCCAACTGGTGTATCGGGGGAGCACTGTTTCCGTACTTCCCCCTCACCAGTCGGTACGGCCGTCCCCAGGGGTCGGAGTCGAGGAGCTCTATAAAAGAGTTCCACGACTCCGTTTTGGCCCTCAAGATCTCCGTCTTGAGGGCCTTGCTCGCCTCCCTGTACGCCCGACGCAGAGTTTCCTCCTCGTCGGGCGTCCTCCTGGTGGCGCGCCTTCTGCACCGCAGGTAGGCGCGCCGCGCCCTCCAACTGGTGGCGCGCAGATCCGCTATGGTCTGCGACCACCAGTACACCTGACGCTTGCGCGCGGCCGGTTTCGCTCGCGGCATGGCGGCGTCGCAGACGACGCTAAGGTCCTCCGCGAAGTGCGCCGCCATGCCGCCAGCGTCGCCGGCGAGGTGCGGGGGCAGCTCGGACCACTCTCGCACCATCGCCGCCTCCAGCGCCACGTCGGGCTGGAGGTGCGTCACCGCCCATCGGCGGAAGGCGGCACCCGTTCCCGCTGGAGACGTGGAGGCGTGCGAGGGGGAGACCGAATATCGGACGTACCGGTGGTCCGACATGGTCTCCTCCTCTGCCTCCACTCTCCAGTCCCTCACCCTCGCGGCGAGGGGTGCGGTGGCCAGGGTCACGTCGACTATCGACGAACCCTGCCACCGCACGCACGTCGGGGTGGACCCTCGGTTGAGGACGTCGAGTCCCAGGCTCGTGGCCCAGGACTCGACTAAACCACCCCTGATGTCCGTGGCGGGCGAGCCCCACACGCGCGATTTCGCGTTGAGGTCGCCCGCCACTAAAACTTGCAGGGGCGCCGCCCTCCTTACCACCCCCTCGACCGCAGTCAGGTAGGCCTCAAAGTCTGCCCGACTGCGGTTCGGGGAGAAGTAGGTGGACACCACCACCACTTCTCCCCACTTGACGGCCACGTACCCGGGCCCCCTCTCCCTGACCGAGATGGGGGGGGCCGAGCTCGCGGGTGGCACCACAACGGCCGCCGAGCCGTCGGTGGACTCAGCCCACCTCGTGGACTGGGGCACCGCGTACGGCTCGGAGACCACCGCCAGGTCTATCTGCCACTGCGCCATCGACTGGCACAGGAGATCCTGTGCCGCGGCGCAGTGGTTGATGTTGACTTGGAGGAGATTCCCAGTGGACCTACTGGCCATTGGCGGTGTCCATGGGAATCTCCTCCCTGGCGGACAGTTCTGCCCGCCCGGTAGCCGCCGCTGTGGCAGCCCTCGGCATCAGTCTTCCCCTCACCGGTGGGGGGTTGCAACTGAGGCCCCCCATCCGGTGAGTGGAAGGCTTGCCGGCGTCCGCGCACACGGCGCACTTCACCTGCCCTTGGCAGGTGGCGGCTGCGTGCCCCTCCGAACCGCAGCGGAAGCAGAGCGCGCTGCGGTCCTTGGCGGAGGGGCACCGCTGCACGGGGTGACCGATCGCCATGCAGCGGAAGCAGCGCATGGGGCGCTGCTCCAGCAGGCGGATGGAGGCGCTGCTCCATCCCACCGTCACCTTGCCAGCGCTCGCGAGGCGCTTCGCTACATCGATGGGAGCCGACACGTTGGCGGCTCCCATGCCCCTGAGTCCAGGGTGGACCGTGCCTACCCTGATCGCGGCGCGGGGGCACTCCGCCAACGCCGCCAAGGCCTCACCCACCTCCTCCGCGGTCACCGAGTCATCCAGTCCAGTGCTACCTTGGCGGCGTCGCCGAGCACCTCCGCTATGCGCATGGCGAGCGCATCCGCCTGCTCCGGCGAGGTGCCTTTCGGGAGCTCGAGGATACGAGCTCCCGTCATCCCCGTCCGGAACTTGGCGCTTCCTACTATCCCCAAGTCCTCCAGCTTGATGTTACCCTTCGCCGTCGCAATGGCACCGCCGTACGTGGCGCCATTTGCCACCGCTTCCGGCGAAAGGGTAATGACCACCGCCAGGGTCTTAGGTGCCGTAGGCATCTTAGGCTTGGCGGCGGTAGCTGGGGGTGGAGGGGGCGCGGCCTTGGGCGCTGCCGTCGCCGTCGCCGCCTTGGCTGACTTGCGGCGCCCCCTCTTTACTACCGTGCTCCAGCCCTCCGCTTCGGGGGGTTTGGAGGTGTCGGGCCTCGAAGGCCCCGCCACCGGTTCTGGCGCAGCGGTCGGAGCCGCCGGAGTCTTCTTAGCTTTGACCTCCCTGGCCTTCTTCGGCAGGTTCGCCTCAGGGGCCAGGGTGGTCACTCCCTTCTTCTTCTTCCCCCCAGTCGCGGGCGCTGCCGGTGCTTCCGCAACAGCGGCGGGGGGTGCCTGCTCGGCGGGCTGTCTCTTGGTGGCCTTGTCGCTGGCCAGTGGGGGCCGGTGCGATTTGGCCGGCAGGAGGCGCCCGTCCACCTCCAGGCCATCCAGCCTGGCCGCACACATGTTCCCGAAGAGGGACATCATGTCCGACTGGAACGAGTCCATGAACGACATGAACTCGTCCCGGGTCACGACGTCCCCCTTCGGGGCTTCCGCTACTGGTGCCGCCACTGGCGGCGGGCTCGCCCTCTGGCGTGGGCTCGCTTCCCTACCCCGTTCGGAGAAGTCCCGCCTTAGGGCCACAAGTTCCGACTGAAGGCCGTCTAGCTGGCTTTTCAGTCGGCGGTTGTCGGCCTGTAACCGGCGAACCTCCTCGGAGGTCTTTCGCTCCGCCAGAGTTCTGGCAACCCCCAAGATAGACGTGGAGGCCTCTTTAAGGTCTCGCACGCACGTGCCTTTGAGGTTGCCAGACTTCTTGGCAACCTCCGAAATAAGCGAGGCGCTCGTTTCCGCCCTACGCAGGAGTTCGTCGTTGGTGAGGCCCTCTGGTGAGGGGGGCCTCTCCTTTTTCGAGGACTTGCCCTTCCCCTTCCCCTTGGTTGATTTGGGGACATCGACCTCAGCTGGACCCGCCTCCAGCTCCTTTCGAGCTTGAGAGAGCTCAGCCGTGTGGCGGTAAAAATCGCCCACGTCATTGGGGACACTACCTTCCCTATTCTTCTTGGCCTCCTTTCGGGCCTTTCGCGCCACCTTTGGCAATGGGGTTCTCGCTCCCCCCACCTCTACCTCAGTGTCCAACTCTGAGTCTGTGCCGGAGCTGCTGCTGAAAAATTTGCCCAGAGAGGGCCTCTTCCTCCTCGCCGGTGTTTCCGACCCCAGTACCCATTCCTGGGTCCTGGCATCAGCCACACTGGCGTCCACCACCTCAACACTCACTCCCGAAGGGGACCTCACCATCAGGTCCCTAACTTCCGTGTCCGTCGCCTCTGAGGCTTCGGATACACTGAAGGCGTCCATGTTCGGACGAAGCTACGGGCCTCGCCCGTGACAAGCACACAGAATTGTACAAATGAGAAACAAATATACAACTTAAAGCTAAAACTTAACCTACCTTAAAATTAAGCACTATAGTGTCTCAAACTTAAGCTATGCCACTAGGGTCCACAAAAATGTCCACTTAACACTACCTTATAGACTAAACTTACTGTCTATACTGCAGTCCAGATGTGTACGCTGCGGCCGCACAGCAGTCCTATCTGCACAGCAACACACACAGCACAAACACCACAAAACACCGCGTTCACCCGACACAATAGTGTCGGGGTCGCCACTCAACACTGCACCGGGAGCGCCGACACCACTCGATCGTTCACCGCAGCGATGACGACGACAAATTCCGGCCCGGCGGGCTCGGCACGGTCGTGCCCGGGCAAGGGTGTGCCCGGTCACACTTCGGTCACCCCTCGGCAACGGGCGTTACCGGTCACGCGTCGGTCACACTTGGGTCACGTCTCGGTAACGGGTGTTACCGGTCAAGCTTCGGTCAAGCTTCGGTCACGGGTGTGACCGGTCAAGCTTCGGTCAGGCTTCGGTCACGGGTGTGACCGGTCACGGTCACACCTTGGTAACGGGTGTTACCGGTCACGGTCACGCTTCGGTCACGGTCACGCTTCGGTCACGGTCACGGGTGAGACCGGTCAAGCTTTAGTCACGGATCTGACATTCACATGGAACCGGCGGAGCGACTCGGAGGGCGCGTGTGCTCTCGACGGCGGTCAGAGCGCGAATACTTACTGTGTATCCCTACCAAGTCCTACTTTATAGGACTGAGCTGTTATTTGTTATGAAAGTACTTATCTATCGTACATTTACATGTCTAAAGAAAATGACTTTTTGTAAGATGAGTGTTATACTGAATTAAAATGATTTTCATTTGAGATGTGAATCAATAATGGATCCTTTTATGAAAAAAACATCACACATCATTATTGAAGACGGTGCTAAATTTTAAGACTTTCTAGGAGATCATCGTTTGGCACCGACTTCAATATAGAAATGTAATGTTGTCTGTACCTATTCTTACACAATTTTTAACTTTCAGTGTTTTTGAAGTCAGTTTTTATTTTTTGTAAAATATTTTTTTTGTTTAACTTTTTAGTGAAAGAAACCCTAATTAAATTAGGGTATCCCTCGATTTTCATAGGATCCCATCATCAGAACCTGACCTAGGGACCACCCTAAGAGTATACTCTACCGAATACAAAAAGAATTTTGAAAATCGGTCCAAAATTGGCGGAGTAATCGCGTTAACCCTAACCTACAAAACATACACACAAAACGGTTGACACGGTTAGCGCAGATTTTGAGCGATCGCCTACTGCGCAACAGGTCGCGGGTTCGATTCCCGCACGGGACAGATGTTTTGTATGGCCTACAGAAATTTGTTCCGGTCTGGGCGTATGTGCATGTGATATTCTATGTTTGTAACTGCACCCACGACACAGGAGAAAATCCTAGTGTGGGGCGACGTTTTTATAAAAAAAAACACGTTGGACGCACCTAAAAATTTAAGGATTTCCCTCCATTTTTATGGGATCCCATCATCAGATCCTAACTTTGGTAACCGTGGGACCACCATTGGAGTATAATTTTGAGAATACAAAAAGAATTTTGAAAATCGGTCTGCAATTGGCGGCGTAATCGCGTAACATACACAAAAAAAAACATACGCATCGAATTGAGAAACACCTTTTTTGAAGTCGGTTAAAAATACCTATTAGTATATGTAATCAGCTGCTTTAAATTTTATAGTTAGAATGAAAAAAAAACTTCAAAACCGTACGAAGGGTGCCTTCTTCCCATATAAGCCTACCCTGCCTACCCTACATACTCGTATATTATTTAGGTATTTTTGTTTGTCGTTTGTATTTTATACAATCGTAGATCGTAGATTCCATAACGCGAGTAAAACCTTAGAGCCCAGCTTTAGAGGAATAACATTCAAATAAAATAATATTAAAAATAACGCTACTTGCATTGTCTAACGTTTTTAGCTGCTCCAACTTCATACATTGCATAATAAATACCTAACACAAGAAACAAAATACGAATTTATTTTGAGTTGGTTTCTTTATGGCACATATTTATTATAACAAACAACTACTTACATACTTACATTTTTTTCCTTTTTTGGTTTTGGGAATTTACAGTAAAGTTAACAGGCTACAGGCTGTTAACCCTTAAATAAGGAAATTTGTATTGAAATAAAATCTTTAAAATAAAACACTAAAATCAATAAACGTATTCAAAAAGATATTTACTTTTTCATGTATAAGGTATTTGTGAAGATTAATAGTTCCGACTTGAGTAATAACTTTTACTATTGATCGATATATCGATATTACTTTCTCCTCCCTAGGCGACAATAACTACGATAACATTATGTCACATCACTATCACTACATTGTACCCCTGCCCCCAACCCGTATCGTGCGATAGAGAGAGTTGCAAGAAATGGTCGAAATTGCCTACAATTCCTGTTTGAAATATTGTTTCGGGCGATAACTGTTTTACCCCCCTAAACCTTTATGAAATTAGACTCTTTTGGTGTCATTAGATTCAGTATACCTTAATCTATGTTTGTACGTTTTGCTTTTTTTGTAATTCAGTATAATTTTGTCAAAAAAAGACAAAAATGCTCAAGGTAGTTTTTAAGTAGAAAATATAGATATTTAGATGCTAATAACTTATATTCTGAGCAATATTTCTTCAAAATCAAAACGTACAAACCTAGTTTTTCATTATATCTACAAGATTTCCAAAAATTATGAAAATTGGACTATGTTTAGAGGGAGAAAAGCGTTATCGCTTTTTGTATGAAAATTTACAGCTTCACAATCCTCTTAAATAATTGTGTATAAAATTTTATTGTAATGTCATTGTGAAAAAATAGAGGAGGAATAAAAAAATATTTTTTATAAAAATACGAGTATCAAATCAAAGCTATTATATTTGTGACTTTGCATTTTCTTTCAAATTGCCAAATAAATAGAAAAATGGGTGTATTGAACACGGGTTCGATTCCTGCCCGGAATAAAGTTTTTCCTTGTATTAATTTATTAATATTTCACATTCCAAGGAGGGAGTTTTCAAAAATGCTTAAACACGTGTTCAATCACTTCTGCTTATCAGCCAGCATACATACCTACATTTCATGCTGCTAGCTTCAAAAATGACGGACTTCCAGACTAGCCTATATATTACGTTCTCTCAACAACTTAGGGGTAAAGTTTGCACAAACGCTGATACAGCCGTTTACTCATTTTAGCCCAAACATAAAATTTCATCTTTGTACCTTAAGAGGATTGTGAAGCTGTAAATTTTCATACAAAAAGCGATAACGCATTTCTCCCTCTAAACATAGTCCAATTTTCATAATTTTTGGAAATCTTGTAGATATAATGAAAAACTAGGTTTGTACGTTTTGATTTTGAAGAAATATTGCTCAGAATATAAGTTATTAGCATCTAAATATGAGTGATCAAACAAACTTACCTGTAAGTGATGTTCGATCATCATTATATTTATTTATTTATTTATTAATAAAGGCACACAAAACAAGTAACAGTCATTAAATAACAATACATTAAGGTTTAACTTAGAACTAGACTGATGCTCTAAACTATGTGTACACAGAATGATTTACACTTATAACTTTAACTATGGGATAGTCACGTAAACAAATTGCACAGAGAGAAACCATAGATTAAGCGTTAAATACGTTAATTAGGTATCTCTATGATAGAAACATTATCATGACTTAGTTCTTAATAATATTGCTTTTGTAAATGAAAAAGAAAAACAACAATTGAATCACACAAAGATTTTAGTTATATGTCTATGAAGACATTGTCCTTCGATGATCACTTTTGTAGTCTCCCCTTCTCCGTGGATCAGGCATCACGAATTTTAAAGCATTTAAGAAAAATGCTGAAAGCGGAACGCGGCTGTAACTGCGCAGTTTAATTATCTGTCATGTGTCAACTTCATTATTTCAAAGCAATAACATTTGTAACAATTTATAGGGGCAAAAACAATTTTTTTTTTTTGGGTCTTGGGAGGGTTGCAGTGATCATCGAAGGACAATGTCTTCATATAATGATGATCGAACATCACTTACAGGTAAGTTTGTTTGATCACTCATTACATATCAGACGTCCTTCGATGATCACTTTTGTAGATTTTTTTTTTTTATTTTTTTTTATGGATGGCCCGGCAAATGACCTCCTCCCGCCTGATGTTAAGCGGTGAAAGAGGCCCAAATGAGTTGACAGATAGAGTAGGGACGACATCCACTCTCCTACCTGCCCGTCCCTTGCCGGCCCAACAGATGCTTTTTCACGCCTCTTTTGAAGGAACCCATGTTGTAGGATGGAGGAAACACGTGCGCAGGTAGAGAATTCCAAGTGTGGGATGAACGACAGAAGAAGGAATCTTGGAATTTCTTGGTACGGTGTGAAAAGGAGGACACAGTGTACGGATGACTCCGAAGGCCCTTGCGCGTGTTTCTGTTAAGGAATGGAGAGGGAGGGATAAGGTTAAAGAGCTCCTCAGAGCATTCCCCATGGAACATTCGGTAAAAGGCGCTAAGAGAGGCGATGTCACGACGAAGTTGTAGAGGCTCGAGGGTGTTAGTTACCTCTACATCGCCAATTATGCGAATAGCGCGACGCTGCAATCTGTCCAGAGCATCGAGGAGGTACTGAGCGGAGCCGTCCCAAAGGTGCGAGCAATATTCCACGCAAGACCTAACCTGAGTTTTATACAACAAGCATAGTTGGTCCGGCGCAAAATACCTACGCACCTTGTTCAGGACACCGAGTTTCCGTGAGGCAGTAGTTATGACGGATTCGATGTAGTCTCTGGGGTTCAGATCGCAGCGAATGTTCATTCCGAGCAAGGTGATGTTGCTCTGTGTGTGAAGGGTTGTGCCCTGAAGAGAAGGAAGGGGGAGGAAAGGTGACCTTTTCGCCGAGAACACGCACACCTGTGTTTTCTTAGCATTGAACTCAACAAGATTGTTGGAGCCCCATTCGGAGACGAGGTCCAGCGTCCTGTTGAGCTCAATGATAAGATTCTGCCTTTCCCTACCAATATCACCACGAGCAGCCCCCGAGGCTCCGTGATATCCCCCATGCACTGTACTGTCGTCTGCATAGCAATGTATAGCTCCCAAGGAAAGCATATCATTGATATGCAGAAGAAACAATGTGGGGGATAGAACGGAGCCTTGCGGAACACCAGCGTTCACTGCCACGAACCGCGAAGCGCAGCCGTCAACGACAACGCGAATTCTACGCTCGTGGAGGAAGCTGGCAATCCACGTACAGAACTGCGCGGGTAATCCGTATGCCGGAAGCTTGGAAAGTAGAGCCTTGTGCCAGACTCTATCAAAAGCTTTGGCGATGTCGAGACTAATAGCCATCGATTCGCCGCGCTTATCGATAGATTCACCCCATTTGTGCAAAAGGAACGCTAGAAGGTCACCTGTTGACCGTTTAGGACGAAACCCATACTGTCGGTCATTAAGTAACGAGTGACCTTCCAGGTAACGGATCAGCTGTGTATTAAGGATCCTCTCCATGATTTTACACAAAATGGAAGTGACGGCTATAGGACGATAGTTAGCCGGATCAGAACGATCTCCCTTTTTGGGAACCGGCTGGACATTGGCCTCTTTCCAAGATTTCGGCACACAACTAGCAGAGAACGACAGACGGTATAGACGCGTAAGGACCGGAGTCAACTCCGCTGCACACTTCTTAAGAACAATCGCAGGAATGCCGTCTGGTCCACTTGCTTTTCGAGTATCGATCGACTGGAGCTCCGCCCGCACATCACGCTGTCTGATACGGATATCGGGCATGGTGCTGCCACAATGGGACAGTTTCGGAGGTTGTGTACCACAGTCATCGACACGGGAATGAGCCGCAAAGAGTTTTGCCAGGAGGTCGGCTTTCTCCTGCGGCTGATGGCCATCGGCAAGTCTCAGCGGTGGCAGCGAGGGTTGGCAGAAGTTTGATTGCACAGCTTTGGCCAGGCGCCAAAAAGAACGGCTACCCGTAGGGTGCGATAGCAGTTCCTGGCCCACTTGTGCAATGCGCTGAGCATCCGCTCTAATGTAAGCCCTCTTACATAACTTGGTGGCATTATTGTAGGCTGTTTTCAGTAGGCTTGTATTGGGATCCTTAGATGCTCGGCCTCTGATCCAAGCGCGGTAAGCCAGCTGTTTGTTTTCAACAGCAGAGGCGCACTCGCGATTGAACCAGAGGTTACGTCTGCCTCTACTGACGAGATAGGAATGCGGAATATAATATTCCATTCCTAGTATGATCTCGTCAGCAACAGAGGTAGCGCAGGAGTCCGGATCCATCCTATTGAAACAGCGCTGCCACCAAGGAACAGATGCGTAATAATCCCGCATACCGTCCCAATCTGCTGACGCATAGTGCCACAGACGGCGTGCTGCAACCACAGGCGACTGTCGTGACGCCTGAGGCACTGAGACGGATACCAGGCAGTGATCCGAAGATCCTAGTGGAGCTCGAACCACCACCTGATATCCGTCAGGGCAATTTGTCAACAGAAGGTCCAATAAAGAGGGTGCTTGACCGATAATATCTGGTACCCTGGTGTTCTGGGTGACCAATTGTGTCAGGTCGTGCGTGAGAGCGAATGCGTGGGCAGTCCTACCCGCATGGTCAGTTTTAGAGGAACTTAACCACAACTCGTGGTGAGCATTGACCGCCACACGACCCTCCACACGGAAGGGCCCCCGAACCCCCCCGGAAGTGGCCGCCGGGACCCACCGTCCGGTCACCAACCAGCACGACGGACCACCCCGAGATTATGCATGGCATGGTGGGGCAGCCTCACGGACTGGTTAGGTCCGCTTGGGCCCCTGTACTATACCACGGGCGGCCAGCGGAACAGCCGTTTCTTCGGGTCTTCCTGGGCGGAGGGTCAACGCAGTCAACCTGGCACTGGGTCGACGGAAGCCCGCACAAACGAATCGCAGCAACGTCCCCTCAAGCTCTGGCTGTGCGCAGACTGATCCCGAAACGCGGACAAAAATGGTCACTTGACGGGTTTTACATCATGCGCACGGTGGTCGCTAGCCAGTCGGGTTTTTCAAGCCCTACCACCAGAAGTTGGTCACTCGATTAGCACCACCCGGGGATCACGTGTAGGGTCTCGAGGGTAAAACCTACGGACGTGAGCGACTCCAATCCCCAAAAAAAGCATATCATAAAACATATCATAAATTGTAAGCAAATGTATATCAAGTATTTATTTTAATCACATATTATTATCCTTAACGAATTACCCTTATACCAAAAATAATAAACGTTTTAATAGTAGTGCACATAACTGTCTTATAATCACCTATTACAGTTATACATATAAAAATGATAAAAAAATTAATAGCTCTCATCACTGAGTACAGTATTTGTAAAACTTGTTTCATCTATGACTGGGCGATTATAAAATTTAGCAAATGTCTGTGATTGTGAAGTCCATCCTGCCGTCCTCCTAATTTCGTCTATACTGACACCTCGTCTGTAGGCTGCCGAAGTGGTTGCGTGCTTAGTACTATAAGCAGTGAAAATATTCAGATCGATACCACTGTTCTTCAGAGTCTCCTTTATCCATCTACTAATAGTTGAAACTGAAGCCATTTTGTATGGTTTTTTATATGTGATAAACAAGTTGTTCAAATTATTTCTGTGGTCTTTTGTTCTATTCATATAGTCTATTATTCCCTTGGCAGGACAAATTTTAGGTTGTTTTGAAAAATATGGCAAAATTAAATTTGGCTGATATCTACCTGGTGCTGTAGTTTTGATAGCATCAGGGATTTTGATTTCAACTTTATTGTTGAAAATAACAATATTACTCAATTTTATGAGTGATATGGTTTGAATTCGATGACCAGTGGCAATCGCAAGTAATGTGACAGTTTTTTCTGACAAAGTCTTCAAAGAAACACTGTCATTATGATTAAGATTCTTTAAATAATTTAAAACAACTGAAACATCCCAAACTTGTATCTGGGTACTGAAGGCCTCAATTTGAAAACTCCTTTCAGAAACCTTTTAATTCTGTCATCATCTGATAATTTTGGTCCCATGATTAGGGCTAATGCTGATTTCATGGAATTAAGAGTACTGTAGGATGAACCACAATGGAATTTATGTGTCAAAAAAGAAATAACATTTGGTGTAGAACAGCAAAAGAAGTCCAAATTATTTTGACTACAATACTCACACCAACTATTTATTGCTGACTGGTATTGTTTTATAGTAAATTCAGTGATGGAAGCCAACATTATATTAGCTGAAGCACGCGTGATTCCACGTCTGATGAACGCTTCCCGGATAATATCCCTACAGCTAGCCGAAGGGTTGATTTGAGAGGATGTAAGCTGCCCGCATCTGAACACAAAAGATTATTTTTGGGTTCTAATATAAGCAACTCTGATACTAACATGTTTTTAAAAACGGGAAACCAAGGTTGTGTTTCCCAATAAGGAACAATTACAATACCCTCAGCTTCATCAAGTTTTATCTTTCTGAGTACCCTTAAAATCAATGAAAATGGTGGAAAAGCATAGAAATAAAAGCCAGACCAATCAACTGTAAACGCATCAACTGCAACTGCATCAGGATCCAGATGCCAAGCAACATATCTTTGGCATTTGCAATTATGACGGGATGCAAATAAGTCAATATTAGGTAATCCCTATCACCTATGCATCGCATGCTTGATAATTATAACAAAAAATTCAATAAATTAGATATCTTTGCATGTGGCGCTAATTTATATAAGAAGCATATAATTAACATATTATTGTCAAATAATTACAATAATTAAAGTTAAAGTTAAATCTTAGTTCTAGTTCTTATCATGTACCTACATACACATAACAGAAACACTTTAGATATAAGCATAGATGTATGCACTATTTTATTAATTTAAGTTAAATACTGACACAACACTTATGTTGTAGTCATACACACGCACATACAAACGAGCACGCACGCACATGCGCACACAAACACACACCCACCCGCACACACACACACACACGCACTCACTTCACTCGAGAACACACATTCACTTGTATATTATACTACTATACATATTATATAACTATACCTATTACGTCTCGTACTCATAGTAAAATTGTATCTCAATAACTATAATATAAAAAATAAATATAGTGATAGATGTAAGTACCTACCTACATGTATAATATTAGATTACCTACTTCAAAGCTGTACAGGTTTCATAGTATACCTTTTTGAAAATTACGAAGTTACCATCAATGCTGGGTTTACAATAACTATGTTTATATAAATTTTATGTGTATGTATGATTAATTGTAAGCCTGTTCGTGGTTCAAATAAATGGAAAAAAAAAATCCAAATTTTAAAACTATCTTCCTAAAGGAACTCATATTCATTAAGCTCCATTCTACCTCTGTTTTGAGTTTTCTGGACTCACTATCTGCAATACAATTTTCTTTAGAATTAATATAGGAGGCAAACAACCAAAAGTTTCTCTCTTCGCACCATTTCCAAATTTCTTCAGAAATTGAATGAAGCTTAGGATATTGCACACCACCCATTCTATTTATATAACTTACGGCTGTAGTATTATCTATTTGTAACAGTATTTCACAGTTACATAAGTTCTCTGCAAATGTTTTTAAGGCTATAAATGCTGCTTTCAGCTCCAAAATATTAATGTGTAGTTGTTGCTCTTCTAGGTTCCAAAATCCATGAGATCTTTTATTATTGCAACTTGAACCAAATCCTGACAAAGAAGCATCTGAGAATATTTCACATGTATATTTGTATTGTCTTATATGACCTACGGATGTCCAAATGTGCTCTTTCCACCATAGTAGATCATTAATACACTCACTCGGTGTATTAATAGGTATACATGTCAAAATTATTATTGTGTTCCAATAAACTTAAGAATTTATGACGCTCTAGTTTCTTTGTATAAAGCCAGCCATAAGAAATGGCTGGACAAACAGAAGTCAATGTACCCAATACTTTAGCTAAATGTCTAATTGAGTACGACTTATCACTAAGTAGACTAGTAATTAATTTGGATATGTGATTTCTCTTTTCTTCTGATATTTTAAGAATCATGTTTTTGGTATCAAAAATAAAGAAATATTGAATTAAAAACTAGGCTAGATTTTATATGTAGCCTATGTCTAGAATATTTTTATACACAAAAAAAAGTTGTGTAATTTTTTCTGACAGACATAATATGACACCATCCAATGACCACAATGTCAATCTAAGGTATGGTAAAAAACAATCATAAAAGACCTCACTGTGTCTAACTTAGGCTACTGTTGAGCAACCTTTTACAAAAAATAGTACAGAACGATCCCCATGTCAATGCTCAGTTGATTTAAAAGCAATCTTGATTTTTAATTCAGTAAATACTAATACAAAACTACTACTGAATGATCCCTCGTATCAATCCTGGGTAGATTTGTAAGCAATCTTGCTTTGATTTAGTAAATACATTTTGAAAACTACTACTGAACGATCCCTCGTATCAGTCCTGAGCAGATATGTATGCAATCTTGCTTAAATTCAGTTTTAAAACTACTACTGAACGATCCCCCGTATCGATCCTGAGTAATTTGTAAGCAATCTCGCCAATGCAGTAAATACTTATTGACAACTACTGCTGAACGATCCCTCGTATCGATCCTGAGTAGATTTGTAGGAGTATTTACTTCACTTGTGTGTATACTAATTAAAAACTACTACTGAAAGATCCCTCGTATCGATCCTGAGTAGGTACCTGTCTTTTCTGGCTCCACAATATTTTGCTCCGGTTGAGCTACTTCATCTAGAGGCTCAATATAGGCCTCTGGGGAATCCACCGGCAACGTCAATACGGGACTAGGACTCCGACTGCGGCTAGGAGTTCAACTAGGAATTTCATTTTCTTTTTCGCTTATCCGCCTCCTCTTGATTTTTCTTTCCAATTTTTTGAGCTTACGCAACAAATAATCATCTTGATTCTTCCTTTTTGGCATAATTTTACACAATTTAATCAAAATTTAACAATTTGTTTTATAAATATGTGATGACGCCGTACACGAAAAAAAGGAATGAAGTTGACACATGACAGATAATTAAACTGCGCAGTTACGGCCGCGTTCCGCTTTCAGCATTTTTCTTAAATGCTTTAAAATTCGTGATGCCTGATCCACGGAGAAGGGGAGACTACAAAAGTGATCATCGAAGGACGTCTGATATGTAATCTATATTTTCGACTTAAAAACTACCTTGAGCATTTTTGTCTTTTTTTGACTAAATTATACTGAATTACAAAAAAAGCAAAACGTACAAACATAGATTAAGGTATACTGAATCTAATGAGACCAAAAGCGTCTAATTTCATAAAGGTTTAGGGGGGTAAAACAGTTATCGCCCGAAACAATATTTCAAACAGGAATTGTAGGCAATTTCGACCATTTCTTGCAACTCTCTCTATCGCACGATACGGGTTGGGGGCAGGGGTACAATGTAGTGATAGTGATGTGACATAATGTTATCGTAGTTATTGTCGCCTAGGGAGGAGAAAGTAATATCGATATATCGATCAATAGTGAAAGTTATTACTCAATTCGGAACTATTAATCTTCACAAATACCTTATACATGAAAAAGTAAATATCTTTTTGAATACGTTTTTTGATTTTAGTGTTTTATTTTAAAGATTTTATTTCAATACAAATTGCCTTATTTAAGGGTTAGCAGCCTGTAGCCTTTTTTTTGTTTTCGGGGGGAATCCTCATGGATACCCTGCATTGGGGGGTACAGGGTTATGTTGGACTCCGGACGAGAAGGTGACTCGCCGACCTACCAACTAAACCAACCCGGGGTTCAGCAGCTTGCCAGGTAGGCGGGGAAGGGGGAGTTGCACGCTGGTGCATTTATCCCCGCCAAACCCCGCCCGGCGTTCGCCCGCAGGCACACCGCTCTCTGTCTGTCAGAGGCATGGGGGTCCGGAACATCCCACGGAGCACCCCCACCGGAGCAGGAACCTGTGCAATGCAGGCAGGCGTCACCCCACGGACGACTACCCGCAGGCTCCCACTAGGGCAGCGAAGTCTGGTGGAACCACCTTCTCCGTCGCCCTGTCCTCCGACGCCTTCTCGCATCTGCGAGAGGATCCTCCTCCCTCCTACGTTCGGCTGTCTCCTTCTGCGCGACAACAGATTTGCAGAAGTCGACCATCGCCTGCCACGATCTTCTGTGGGCCAGCATCTCCCTGATGACGGTTGGGAGAGCTACGTCATCGCCTATCATCGCCCGGAGAAGCTCCCTCTCTTCAGTCGAGGCGGGGCA
Source organism: Schoenobius gigantellus (assembly GCA_963935595.1). Taxonomy (NCBI): domain Eukaryota; kingdom Metazoa; phylum Arthropoda; class Insecta; order Lepidoptera; family Crambidae; genus Schoenobius; species Schoenobius gigantellus. The sequence continues at coordinate 6,791,006 of OZ012553.1, forward strand.
ATCGCATAATGTGTGCTGTGCAGTGTCGTCTGCACTCCCGCAAGCGTTGCAGATCGGGCTCACTTCCCTACCGGCGATTTGGTACAGGTACTTATCGAAGCAGCCGTGGTTCTGCCTCGAAAGAAATTGTGCGATATCCCCTTATTATGCGTATGGCCACGATACGTTGTGGCCGCCGCAGAAGCTGTCGGTTATTCCTGTTGAGGGCGTGTACCCAGACAGGAGCCCCGTATAAGGCCATGGAGGCTACCACCCCTGCATAAAGCTTGCGGCACGGGGCTCCCGGTCCACCGACGTTAGGAAGCAGTCTACCGAGAGCTGACGCCGCACCAACCAATCTTGGGCCCATACTCCTAAAGTGCTGGGTAAATGTCCACCCGCTGTCTAATATGAGACCCAGATAGTTAAGCTGGGCCTCGATTTTAATGTTGACTCCCTCGACTACGATATGAGCATCAGGGGGAGGGCGCATCCTGGGTCTATGGAAGCAGACGGCCTCCGTCTTTTCTAGAGCCACTCGAAGACCCAAAGCTCTAATTCTTGCCACCACGTGGACAGTCCCCACTGTCGCCAGTGTAGCTGCTTCTCTGTATGTGTCACCCCGCGCAATAACTAAGGTGTCATCGGCGTAGCAAACAACGTACAGTCCGCCTAAAAGCGCACCCCTGAGCACCCAGTCGTATCCTATATTCCATAAAAGTGGGCCCAGCACAGAACCCTGGGGGACCCCTCTGCTCATGACTCGCCTTCCGAGTCGACCGTTGCTACCTTCATACACAACAACACGCTCCCGCAGGTAGTCGGCGATAACTTTTTGTATGTATGGCGGCACTTGGTGGTATTGTAATGCCGCCATGATGCAGCTAAATGGGAGCGTGTTGAAGGCATTTTTAATGTCCAGGGACACCGCTAATGCCACCCCGCCTCTATCAGTGATGCCTTCAGAAAGCGCTTTAACTTTGAGTATGGCATCCACCGTGGAACGGCCCTCCCTGAAGCCGTATTGTTGGTCGGCCAGATCGGGACCTACCGCGCTGAGGTGTTGGCATATTCGAGAGGCCAAGATCTTCTCGAAAACCTTTCCTGCCTCGTCGAGTAGCACGATAGGTCGATACGCCAAAACCAAAAAAGGAAAAAAATGTAAGTATGTAAGTAGTTGTTTGTTATAATAAATATGTGCCATAAAGAAACCAACTCAAAATAAATTCGTATTTTGTTTCTTGTGATAGGTATTTGTTATGCGGGGTATTTGTGATGTCAGACAACCTCCTTGTGGTGCACCCTGGGCAACCCGGCAGATTCTCTGCCGCGGGCTAATAGTCTGACGAGAGGACCCCCATGGAGGGGAGGCGTGGGATGGCCGGGTTCAACCTGGCGGGCCACTCCGTGTGGCCACCCGCTTTATGCGGCGAAGGGCGAAGTCCCCTCTTCTTGTCTTAAGAAGAGGTGTGGCTTTCGCTGGAAGCCGATTTCGGTGTCTACCTTTGTTGGTGGCAGAGGTGAGGCGATTTTTATCGCCATGGTGCTTTGCACCTTCTGGGGATTTTCCCTGAGCTTCGGCTCACCGCGCGGCGGTGGATCCAGTGGGGTCTGCCGTCGGGCAACCCGTTACCCGCACTGAGCGGGCCGGGGGTTCGGCGCACACTGAGCGTCGGACCGCGTGGAAGACAACCACAATAAAAAACCAACCGGGGTGTAGAGCGGCGCAATTCTGTGCCGCTCCACAAAGTAGCTGAGCCAGGTGGAGAGTCCGGCAACGGACATGTCACAGGCAGGGGTCAGCGGGAATAAGGCCTGGCTGTTGTCCCCTTCCCCTGTCTTGTGACGGACAGAGGAGCTGCTGGGGGGTTTTTAGTGGGTAGGCCCGGGCCGGGTACGGTCTTGGGAGTCCCACATATCCTCGTGGTTTGGCTCGACCACGAGGAATGCGTAAATGCATTTTCCCCCCTCCCTAAAAAAAAAAAAAAAAAAGGTATTTGTTATGCAATGTATGAAGTTGGAGCAGCTAAAAACGTGTAATAGACTATGCAAGTAGCGTTATTTTTAATATTATTTTATTTGAATTTTATTCCTCTAAAGCTGGGCTCTAAGGTTTTACTCGCGTTATGGAATCTACGATTGTATAAAAAATACAAACGACAAAGTATCTAAATAATATACGAGTATGTAGGGTAGGCAGGGTAGGCTTATATGGGAAGAAGGCACCCTTCGTACGGTATTGAAGTTTTTTTTTTCATTCTAACTATAAAATTTAAAGCAGCTGATTACATATACTAATAGGTATTTTTAACCGACTTCAAAAAAGGTGTTTCTCAATTCGATGCGTATGTTTTTTTTGTGTATGTTACGCAATTACGCCGCCAATTGCAGACCGATTTTCAAAATTCTTTTTGTATTCTCAAAATTATACTCCAATGGTGGTCCCACGGTTACCAAAGTTAGGATCTGATGATGGGATCCCATAAAAATGGAGGGAAATCCTCAAATTTTTAGGTGCGTCCAACGTGGTTTTTTTTTATAAAAACGTCGCCCCACACTAGGATTTTCTCCTGTGTCGTGGGTGCAGTTACAAACAGAATATCACATGCACATACGCCCAGACCGGAACAAATTTCTGTCGGCCATACAAAACATCTGTCCCGTGCGGGAATCAAACCCGTAGTAGGCGATCGCTCGACCTCTGCGCTAACCGTGTCAACCGTTTTGTGTATGTTACGCGATTACTCCGCCAATTGTGGACCGATTTTCAAAATTCTTTTTGTATTCGGTAGAGTATATTCCTAGGGTGGTCCCTAGGTCACCAAAGTCGGGTTCTGATGGATGGGATCCTATGAAAATCGAGGGATACCCTAATTTAATTAGGGTTTCTTTCACTAAAAAGTTAAACAAAAAAAATATTTTACAAAAAATAAAAACTGACTTCAAAAACACTGAAAAGTTAAAAATAGTGTAAGAATAGGTACAGACAACATTACATTTCTATATTGAAGTCGGTGCCAAACGATGATCTCTTAGAAAGTCTTAAAATTTAGCACCGTCTTCAATAATGATGTGTGATGTTGTCTGTACCTATTCTTATATTATTTCTAACTTTTCAGTGTTTTTGTAGTCCGGACGAACCCGACGAATCGAACCCCGCCGGACGGACCTCCCGATCAACATCCGGTGGCCTCAACCACTAGATCACGGAGGTGGTAAAAATTAGAATTCTAAGACTATTAGTAACTACCCAAGATTAGTGTATAAAATGAGAGGTATTTTTTATTTGATGCATAATTATTACTTTATATTTTTTAAATCCCTGCTCCTATTTAGTTTGTATGTACAAACTAAATAGGAGCATCACTCATCTTACAAAAAGTCATTTTCTTTAGACATGTAAATGTACGATAGATAAGTACTTTCATAACAAATAACAGCTCAGTCCTATAAAGTAGGACTTGGTAGGGATACCAAGTAAGTGCCTACACTATAAATTTCAAAGGAATACTGAAATAATTTACGAAACTTATCTACTAAAATATTATAAAGAAAGAAGATTTGTATTTTTGTTTGTAATGAATAAACTCAAAAACTAGCTCACTGGGAAGTCTCGGCGTAATTATTGTTAAAATGATTTTTAGAAATAAAGCTATTTTTATTTATTATATTTTTAATTTTTAAAACTACTAGGCTGATTTAAAAAAAAATTGACTAATAGAATGCTACATTATCACTGAGTAATATAAGGTTATAAAATATTTTTTCATACGGGAAAACAAAATTGCCTCACGAAGGCAAAGTTGCGAGCGGAAAGGCAGTCAGGAATACCTAAGCAACGCAAAACATTACAAACGGTAAAATAATGATCTCGAGTTCTCGCGCCGAGGAGTCGCGCGCTGCTGTCGTAGTGTGCGTGAGAATTTGCGCGTGTTGTATTTGTGGTGTAAACGCCAGACGGGAGGCCGAGCAATGTGAAACAGATAGCATTTTAGAAAATACCTACTCGCGCCGCGCACGATTACTTCACAATCCTCTTAAAAAATAACTAACGCGAGAAATTAAGCGAGGAATTAAGCTTGTTAACACCAAAATTAAAAACAATATTAAGAAAAAAAGGCCTAGATGATGGTGGTTTTTACAAAGTACTTTTATAGCAAAAGTGGCATGAAACATGCGATCTACGCCAAAAGTTGCACTGAGAACAAGCAAGAATGTATAGCGTTCTCTTTTCTCGCCCGAGAAACTCTTTGAAGCGGCCAAAAAAAACGACACCGATCGGAGAATAGGCGAGCCCGAGAACGAGAAAGCAGGACACCGATCACATTCACGCTTCTCGGGTGTTCTCGTCGAGAGTATAGAGGCGCCTTTAGTGAAATCACTGGATACTGTGACTTTACTTACATCTTATATGTTGGCAAATATAAGATGTAAGTAAAGTCACAGTATCCAGTCAGCTACAGTACATGTGGTTCTTGTGAGAGTCGCAAGTGTCGCAACAAATCTGCAACCCCCAACAGGAACTACAGTGTAGGTACGTGGTGACATAATATGTCACCACGTACACTGTAGTTCCTATGGTGACCGGAGTCACTTACCATCAGGTGGGCAGTCTGCTTGTTTGCTAACATATTTGTATAAATAAATACAGTTTCCTCCACTGAGACATAGCTCAGTTCTTACACTTTGGTGTAAGAACTAGTTGGATGTCTTTTGATGCCTCGATCGCACTTTTTTACCCCTTCTGTTAAATGGGTATAATCTTGCCAGTATTTACAAGATGCGATAATGGAAGGGGGGTAAGCAAAATGGGTTCGAAGCAAAGAACGTATTTAGTCAGGTAACAAAAGACAAAAATGGGTCAATAATGAAAGCCTTTAAAATAATGTATAACAAAAGTTTGCTCTAATAATGATGATAGTTAAGAGTAGTGCCGTGTCTCCTGCTCGTGTTTTGTGTAGAAAAACATAGTATTTTCGTATTTAACTTGTGGATGTAATCGAAAATCCCCAACAAACTTTCAAAGATTATCTGTGGTTTTGTTAATGTTTCGATGTTATTCAATAACGTAGGAGCAGAAGACACGGCTTATGACAAAGGAACACAAGTATCAACAAGATTATGTGTAATATAATAATATTTATTTTATTTTAGATATGTTGAGATTCGAGCGTTGCTAAATGTAAATTGTTCTGTTCTTCAGATTCAGTCCCTGCATAGCGTTTAATGAAGATTTTGTTTACTAAGAAAGATCGGCAACTGGAGAATTCACCTCCAACGGACGGAATCAACTCTATATCAGCATACCTTAGTATATTATTTTAAGCAGCATACATTACGATAAATTTACCAAGGGCTGCATATTGGGCCTAGACGTTGGTGCTTCTACAAAACTGCCGGGCCGTCTGCTTGAGGGTGGAAACTTGGAGTATACTATTGGATATTGGAGACATTGGTCTATTATCCCTGCTGTGGACTTTCACGAAGATGCTGTATCTTCGTGAAACTGAAAAGATATGAATGCAACGCGGAGTGCAAAACTCGATAAAATGTACTGAGCTATGTCTAAGCAAACAGTTTTGACCCATATAACATGACTCATATAGTACTAGTAAAATCATACGTTCTATCTGCTTATATTCTCAAGTTAAACAAAGCATAAAAACGAGTAATTATTAATAAACAACACCATATCCTATCCATTGTAATTTTAGACTTGCCCTAAATATCTTTCCTTCCCAATAAAGACTGGTTGTTTTCATTCCAGTTTTTTTATTTTTTTAATAATTCATTTGATAATACTGAGCTATACTTTTTATAAAGTTTCTGTCAAATAGTAAGATAAAATTATTACACTACGTATCATTATATTTCTTTGATATTACCTATGTAAGTAGTAGTAGTTTGATAGTACCCATATTGTTATAATAATTAAAAAAAATATTCCTCTCTATTTTTATTACACTGACGTCACACTCAAATTTTACATTAAATGAAGGAGTGACATACACTCCATCATTTAAGACAAATCTAATGACACCTTAAGGCGAGGATTTCCCAAATTTGCCGATCTTAGAACGTCTAGATCTGGATAATATTAGAACCCACAATTCTGAAATTCACATACCTTAAACTTGAAGATATAATCTAGTGAACTGTGAAAGTAGAAACACGATTTACTCCATTTCACTCGATAGAAAAAAAATCCAAACATAGGTCTAAATCAAATACTAAAACCACGATTTGAAATCGAAATATACATAAAACAGTATAAAAGTTATACCAAAACATGTAGTTCGTTATTATCTAGTGAACTGTGAAGACAGATTTTTTGATGTCATATAAAATATTTAGGAAAATGACGAAAATTCTATAATTTCGCTTGGTTGCAATCGCGCTCCAATCTCCATATAAGACAGTACTCGCCAAGTCGTCTCAGGGTATGGTCATGTCGCTTCGTGTCGCGGGCGCAAAAAAATATATTACGTGTTTCTTTACGATCGAATTTTAATTTTGCAGTTTGCGTTTATTTTGTTAACTTTCATTATTATTATAGATTAGTGTAGTAATATGGTGAATAGTGTAAATAATGGATTAGGTATTATAAAGGAGAAAACTATTTTAATCCTTCTTCCTAAATTATTTTATGTGTGAAAAAATATGTTTTTCGTTCTTTTTTTCTATAAGTTATTTTATGTGTAAAAACCGCTAATAAAAGAAGTCAAAGACGAAATGTTAAATCAAATGCATACAAAAAATGCTGAAAGAAAAGTGGTAAATATTTATTTCCCAAATGTTTATATTTTATTGTCGCGGCCATATAGCACAGTGCAGTGTTAATAAACCAGTATGATAATTTCTTCAAGTAAATATGCAACGATTTATAGGTTCAAAATAATGTTTCCTATAAAACTTTATTGCTGAATTCCTTTAAATACTTAATGTTACCCCCTTTATTCACAACGCCTTGCATCAAAGCTTTAGAAGGTAGAATCAACAGCACATTATACATGTAGCTAATAATAGAGTTTTATTCGAGCCTATGTATTATATATGATTATGAACAGTAAAACAGTATTTTAGGAATCTTTTGAATTTCGTAACATTTATGGTCAAGCGTGAGTTGATTATAAAAAAAGTAAAAAATAATTAACATAAATTTTCGTTCGATTTATGTAAAGATCACTTCATTGTATTAAAAGAAAATATCTGATCAGCGGAATTTTGTGAAACTTTATAAAATATTTGCTTTTGCCCGCTGCTTCGCCCGCATAAATGTCATAGAGGTTCCATACAAACTATTATTTTTTTAGTTTTACCCCCTTAGATGGCGAATTTCCAACATACATGTCAAATTTCCGCTTTTTGTGCCTTTTAATTACGGCTGTGCGTAATCTGTCAGTCACTCAGTAATGAAAGTGTTTTTATATAAATACGTCGGCCCACACTAGGATTTTCAACTGTGTCGTAGGTGCAGTTTTTTTCTTTTTGAAAACGTCGCCCCACACTAAGATTTTCTCCTGTGTTGTTGTGGATGCAGTTACGAACATAGAATATCACATGTACATACGCCCAGACCGGAAAAAAATTCTGTAGGCCATACAAAATATTTGTCCCGTACGGGAAGCTATATCTTTATATGGTTGTATTACTGTAGGTACTTACCTCAGTTTATAAATTAATACTTATTTGTAACCTAGCAAAAAGTATATTGCATACGATATAAAACGTCCTTGTTGTACTGTTATATTTTTACTGTGCGGCACATGATGTTGGCGCCTGTTCAGTGGCCGCGTCCGCGCTAACGTCATGTACAAATGAACGGTGTGAAGTGCGGAACATATGGGCTTGCACGTGGAAATTCCTCGCCTTAAATGTTGAAATTCGACAAACAAAGCGTTCAGCCTCCTAACTATGACCGATCAAAACAATATTAAAACCGTTCTGAGAGCGAGATGGCGCTATACGCAGCAAAAGCGGTGTCTCTGTTTTAATATTGTTTTAACCTTGCTATAAGCGATCATGGTACGGCCCCAGGTTACAGAGAAACAAACTCCAGAATGCGCTTTTCGAATGTTGCTGGCAAAATAAATTGACGGCGCGCGAAGTTCACAATTTTTTTCTACATTTATTGGTAGTTAAAAAAGTTTGTAGAAAATTTCGAATATTGTATATTTTTTCAGAAACTACTCAAGAGATTGCAATTTTTTATGTCATAAATGAATTCTACGTTATTGTTTTATACGAAAATGATACCATACTTGTCCTATTAGCTTAACATGGACAGTTATAATTTTCGCAATGAATCCGGGCGGAGCGCTAATTTCAACCCCCCCCTCCGGTGCCAGAAGGGGGGGTCCCGAGGGCTACCGATCTTAATCGGCTTATTTTGACTCAAGGAACAACTGTGCCAAGTTTCATACTTGTGTCAAAAAATTAAAAGTTCGGTCATTTTTTGTCTCGAAACGCCCCGTACTACTTCGCTTGCTCGGTCATCAAAGTTGAGCACGCGGTTAAAAAGCAACTTTGCACTCATGTATGACAAATAACTATTTTTCGTATTTTTTTTACTACGCAGGGCGATGAACCTTGGGTACCGTAGTACCCGGGACGGTTTACAGTATATTTGCGCTTGGGGACCACAGTCCCCCGCGGACGTGTGAGCGGATCCCTGGCCCGCAAGCGCGCGTTTGCGTAGCATTTTTTGCAGTTGTTTTTTAAAACCTAAAAATAAATTTCGTTTCCCATTAATAATTTTTTGTATAATATATATTAATTTCAATGGTCTGAATGCGTAGACGCGGGCTTCGTTATGGGTCTTTTTACATATTGTATAATACTAGGTGCTAAAGACGCAAGATCCCATGCTGAATGTGGTTTGCGTTGAGACACTCGATTGCTGCTTCCGATTTAGTGAGAAACGTAATTTCATAAAGTTGATTCACAGAATTACCTACTACTGATGGACAATAGTTCAGGATCAAATAATTATGAGTTTAAAGAACCTACTTATCTCCAATTTACTTATTTTTGTTTTATTTAACACTTTTTTTGTGTGGCGCTATCAGTGCGTCCCATCAGTCATAACTTATGACATATGGTGGATACTTACAGTGGGGCTAGTCGTCTAGTAGTCATAAATTCAAAGTCGCTCAGCGAGCTATGTTAGGAGTTTCTTTGAAGGATAAAATCCGAAATGAGGTTATCCGGAAAAGAACTGGAGTCACCGACATAGCTCGCAGGATAAGCAAACTGAAGTGGCAGTGGGCTGGCCACATCTGTCGAAGGACCGATGGTCGTTGGAGCAGACGTGTCCTAGAGTACAGACCGCAAACCTGGTGTAGGACGTCCTGAAGCTAGGTGGACCGATGACCTGAGGAAGGCAGCAGGGATGGACTGGATGTGGAAGGCGGAGGACAGAGTGTTGTGGCGCAGATTGGGAGAGGTCTATGTCCAGCAGAGGACTGTGATAGGCTGATTGATTGAAACACTTTTTATGATGAGGTGGAATGCTGTTGCGGTGTTGCACACCGTACCTGCTGATAGTTAAAGCGGCTTTACATTTGGCTAAATTCAGTCCATTAAATGAGGAAGACTCTAAATTTAGGCAAGTGTAAAGGCGCTTTAACTATCGGCAGGTACGGTGCGCAACACCGCAACAGAAACTTAGTCTGTCTTAAGGAAGCTGAATTAATAATAAATAATAATAATAATAATAAATACTTTATTGCACACAAAAATATAGAAACAGAATTTTTTTAAATCAACACATGTACAACACAGGCGGCCTTATTGCTAAAAAGCAATCTCTTCCAGGCAACCTTGGATCAGGGAAATACAGAAAGGGAATTCAAATCGGGGATGGGTGCAGTAGTAGCTAAATATGGACAACGAAGGAGTGATTTAGCTAAAGATTTAAGGATAGGAAGTGATTTCGAACTTGATTCTTAAAGGACTCCAGTGTACGAGCTCTCTTAATACTCTCAGGGAGAGAGTTCCATAGCCGAACGGCATATGCGGGAAAATAGTATGAAAGAAAATCAGTACTGTGGGGTGGAATGTCAAGAGTTAAATTAAAATTCGATCGTAAAATACGACACGAAGAAGTGGACCGAAAAGAGAACTGTGACTTTAGATATGATGGGGAAGTTGGAAGAAACAAAACATTGTAAAGTAGGGATAGAACATGTAAATCTCTGCGCTGGCGAATTGGGAGCCATTTAAGTTGAGAGCGATAGTAAGAAACATGGTCAAATTTACGCAGATTAAAAATAAACCTAATGGCCACATTTTGTAGACGCTCCAAGTTGTCTAATAACTCCTCCGACAAACCCGCCCAGGCGGCGTCAGCATAGTCAATTAAGGAGAGTAGAAGTGATTGAGCTAACACTGTTTTTGTAGCCATTGGGAGAAAGTTACGGAATCTGTTGATAGAATAATATGCGGCAAACAGCTTCTTGCGCACAGCTTCAACCTGAGGTCGCCATGATAGGCACTGATCAAAAACTATACCTAGATTTTTCACGGATTTGCTGAATGGAATGACTGTTCCATCAAAGATCACTGCTGGCAGCAAACTGTAATCAATACGTGAAATGAAATAGGAACTGCCGATAATGATTGTCTGTGTTTTGCATGGATTAATAACAAGACCGTAATATTTACTCCAGTTGTCAATTATACTAAGATTAGTGTTGGTTATCGAGATAGCCTGTGGAAAATCAGATAGTGGGGCTTGCGTGTAGATCTGCAAGTCATCAGCATACAAGTGATAGAGACATGAAAGTGATTGCGTAATGGAATTTATGAAAATCGAGAAAAGAAGCGGAGACAATACGCCACCCTGGGGGACACCGGCAGCGATAGTGCACCAATCAGACAAGGAGTCCTCAATGCGTATTCGCTGCCGACGTTCCAACAGGTAACTATGAAACCAGTCAATTACGGTAGGAGATATGCCAAGAGAACGTAGGATACCAGTGAGCACATCAAAATCCACCGAATTGAAGGCATTGCTGAAATCCAAGAGCGTAAGTAGTGTAAGTTGGCGATTTTCCATGCCCTGGTGAATGTCGTGAGTGATTTTAGCTAAAGCAGTAGTCGTGCTATGACCCACGCGGAAGCCGGATTGTAAAGGGTTCAAAAGTTTGTTAACATTGAGGAATCTGAGAAGTTGTCGATAGACAAGTTTTTCAAGGACTTTGGAAAGGAACGGGAGAATGGAGATAGGCCGAAAATCAGAAAAGGAGCCAGGATTAGTTTTCTTTGGAAGAGGAATAACAAAAGCATCCTTCCATGCAGAGGGAAATACACCAGACGCGATGGAATTATTAAGGATTTGGGTGATAATTGGGGTCAGGATATCTAAGATAGGGAGGATCATTTTGCGACTAATGCAATCACTGCCTATAGCACCAGAAGTTATAGAAGTAATAGTTCTCTTGACATCACTATCCGTAAATGTCTCAATAGCGAACGGAGTGTAATCAGGTAAAGGTAATGAAGAAAGGTAATTTAAGGTATCAGCTTTACGATCACCACTAAAGGGCGAAATTGAAGTAAAGTGTGAGTTTAAAAGATTAATGTCAATTTTAAAGTCACTACTGTGCATCCGAGATTTACCAATACCAAGTGATTTGAGGAATTTCCAGACTTTAGCTGGGTCTTCATTTTCTACAGAGTTATGTATATGGCGTCTTTGGGCGTCTCTTATCACTGTGTTGCATCGATTTCTTGCAGTATTGTACCTTATCTGATTTTCAATGGTTGGATTGAGCTTGTATCTAGCTTTTGCTTTGTTCCTCTTGTTCATCAAAACACGGATATCGTCAGTAAGCCACGGAGCCGGGAGATGTTTCATTTTCATGGGTCTTACAGGAGCATGGATATCATAAAGTTCAATCAGACGAGCGTTAAAAAGTCGCACTTGATCATCAACTAAATCACAGTCATGTATATCTGACCAGTTCAAGCCAGCAGCGTCCTCGCGAAGCTTTGCTACATCTATTTTGGCGAAATTTCGCCGAAGTAAAATGCTAGGTTTAGTTCTCGGTGGGCGAACACTATATGAAAGGTAAATCAGGTCGTGTTACGAAAAAGCATCCGCGGAAAATTGACCATGCTTGCTTACCATGAATTAGTCTGTCTGAATTTAAAGCACTGAATTCAGGATATTGTAAATGGCACTTTAGTTGACAGGCGTATGTGGGGCTCTCTCCGCTAAGTACGGGGCACACGCACTAAACCAACCTTGGCGTTGTCCAGGGTCTAGGAAGGTAGGAAGTCCTAACCTCAGGACAGCTTGGCCAGCTACAAGTTATTTACGCCTGAATTTCATTTAAACCCAAGTTGAATAATATGGATATAGGAGTAAATGTTGTTTGTGTCGCTTAAATTATGTTTGCTACGTTCCTTCTTTTTATGTTATAACTTATGTATGATGGATTAGCTAGATGCGAGAGAGATATTATAGTGCACAGTGTTGCGCAAACACCTGTGCGTTCTCTGTTCCTTCACTCGCACTGTCTGATGGGATTTACCGACACGACCGAATCAACTCTAATAACAAAACGACATCACTTCGTAATCAATATGGCGAAGGCTTCAAGATGTCATAAGTAGCTTCGTTTGCACCATTGATGATGCTGGCCAATGGTGTAAATGAGACACCGGGAAAATATTGATGAAGTATTTTAAAGATTCTGAATATTATTCTGGCAAGCGGAAAGTCATCTCTTTACAGATACTTGACTGTATAGAAATCGAATCACATACTCCTTGATTTTGAGAGGATCCCGTGCGGAATACAAATGACCAGCTGCCCTGCGATCGATGACGCTAACGTTCGCCAAGCTAACATTCCAGGGACCGGCAAATCGTTGGCGGGAACATAAGCATTTCGAAGAAAAAATACTGGCTATCTACAACTTCATAGAGCCATATTTTGGAGTAATAATCTTACGGTGGTGTAGGATTGATGTAACGATGGTAATAATAGTACGGTAAGATTTGTGGTATTATTCATCTTGATGATATTTTATTGCTTTCTGGTATAAAAAATTTACATGGATAACGGCAAATGCCACGACCGACTTTTTGTAGGCCCAAACATAATATATGAAAAATATGATGGGACTGGTCAATTTATTTGAGTTGTTATTTACCGCTTTGCACCAAACCCATTATTGTTATTATTTTTTCTGTTTTTTACCCCTTTCTTCATAAAGAAATCAATATGTCCAACCTCACGAGGTACCATTGTAAGTAAACGTTTCCTAACATCATACAAAACTTAAATTATGATGAAACGGAGAAGCTGCTGAGATGAAGAAGATAAATAAAACTGCAATGTGTGGTTCCCAAAAAGTTTTCGGTTTCACACTGGTGTGACAGAGAGTTTAAGCACCCCATAAAATATAGTTAAGACTTCTAGATCCTTAGTTTTAAAATTTTTGATTCTTTCTTACGGCCGGTTGCACCAAATTTACGTTTTACGATTTCGTAAAAGTAACAATATAAATACGCAAGGATTACACCATAATCTAGTTTCAATTGTAGTTTTATTTTATGCTTTACGTTTAAAAAGGTTAAATGTACGGCGCGAATCATATACATATTTAAAAGTGAAACGACCCATTTTTAGGTATTTAGTTGATACTTTTTATGAAATCGTATAACGTAAAACTTGGTGCAACCGGCTGTTAGTTTTAAATTGTAGTTTTATATATACTCTTTATTGCATTGCATAAACACAAGAAAAAATAATTTTAATTCTAGTAGTGTTCCTAAGTTATAAACGGTCCATTAATGTTTTTTTTTGAACATCTTGCAGGAGGTGAGCTTACTGGTGCACTGCGGCAAGTCTCTCACAATTCTCACACTCAAAAATCTTTATTCAACATAGACCTTTACAGGCACTTATTGACGTCAAAAAAAAAACATAAAATCTTCAACTAAGAATCTAATTAACTAAATTATTCAATACTTGTATGTCTTAGATCAGTCTGAATGCTCTAAGTTGTATGTACACACACCCCAACCATTACAGATGACGTGTGCAAATACAAGTCAAACGAAAAAAAAAGGTTGACTCTACACCTGTTCGGAAATTGGAAGAGCTTTCTCGAGAAGAACAGGCAAGAAACTCGGAAGGTCTTGTATTTTTTTTTGTGTCCTCTTTTAAAATGCCAACATTACAATATTATATTTTACAAACATTTTTTTCTTAATAATATAGAAATGCTTGTCGGAGTAAGTGGAACAGTTACTTGAATGAAATTTATCCCATTATCACAAAGTGTTAACACCCTTTGAACGTCAATTATCACATTTATTGTCAATCCCAAGCAGTTCTATCTGTCATAAAATATAATCAGACACTTTATAATAGGTTTTTTTCATAAGTGCGACCTTGATAGTGTCTTTAAATTTGTTCAAGCTAAGTGCTTTAATATTATTTTAATATTATCAATCTCAAATGTAATATAATTCTATGTGTTACCTACCAAAGTTATAAATAAATCATAAAATAAAATAGTACAGAGGATATTGTTAGTTAGCATTTAGCAGTTAAAAATAGATGTTAGCTAACTTTGTCACAATATGTCCTCGGCACAGACCTACCCAAGAAGTGAGGCATAGTGTGGTTAAGTTACCTTCGTTTGTTGGTCGACTTCGACAATGTGACAGTTTTGTAGGTGAGAATGGCTGAATGCCTCAAGGTTCTTTTCACTCTTTGTGTTGTTGAAGCTTTATTGAGAGACTATAATCGTTTACACACTGAGACGTTAGAATTAATGAAAAGTTTCACGATAATATAAAGGCTTTGATCGACAATTTAATCATCGAAACGAAACGCAAATCGTATCATGCATGCACAATATATGCTTATCACTCATATCAAACCAAATGCAATATTTTCAAGGGCGTATCGTATCACGCTTGAACATTATATGCTTATCGCTGAAACCAAACTCAATTTTTTGAAAGGTGTATTGTATTACGCTTAATAATATATATAATAAACAGTATATGACTAGAATTGTTGAGTAGGTATTAACTAATCTATTTCTTGTGCTAGTTGTAAGTTTTCAAAAAAACTGTAACAGTTTGTGTGCCTTTCGTGATTGGTATATTTGAAACTACAGGACTTGTTCAAATGCCCTTGCCAAGTCTTGTAACATCCTCCATATTTTAACAAGCATAAATAATAATGTCGAAACACAGCCGTTTTATTGAAGCACGCTCACTTGAAAGTGCGCATGTTTACGACTCAGCAATAAAGTCGGCTTTTTGGAAACTCTTGCATCATCAAAGCATTAAGAAATTAATGACATCAAGCGTATATTTTTTTAGAAGGAGACTCATGGTCATCAAATTCGATTGTTGGTCGGTTGCAACTTGCTCTGTCAGTCCAAAGCAGTGGTTCTTAACCGGTGATTCGCGGACCACTGGTGGTCCCTGGAATCAGTCGAAATTGTTCGCGAAGCCATCAGAAAAATAATATTATAGATATAACGAAAAAACATTTAGTATAGTAAGTGAAATACTCCATATTGGTCGAGAGTTGGTGGAGAGGGCTTGACAGATATTTGTAAAATTAATACCTAAAATTAATACCTACTCAAATAAGAAAAAAAATACTTATTTTAAATTTTTATTCAAAAATATTAACATTTGTAATTTTTTGGCCGAAAGTCGTGTACGACGGTCATTAAATATGTATCCAGTTTTGAAAAATAGTCTTTCACACGGAACAGATGTGATGACAATATTACACTTCGTGCGATATATTGTAGCCAAAACTGGATACATATTAGAATGTTGTTTCCACCATTCAGTAGGGTCATTCCAGTTACCTTTAAAAAACTTTAAATAAAAAGAAAACTGCAGATCTGTGGGGTAATTCCGTTGATGTTACTAAATCCGTAATTGAAACAATAGCTCCAATACTTGCTAACATTTTTAATGATTGCATTGACTGTGGTGTATTTCCTGATCTAATGAAGCTAAGTAAAATTATTCCTTTACATTAATCTGGTAGCACATCAGACCCCAGTAATTTTAGACCTATCTCTGTGCTACCTACTTTTAGCAAAATTTTTGAAAAATTATGTTGGAACAAATGCAAAGTTATTTTAATAGGAATAATCTTCTACACTGTAAACAATTTGGTTTTAGGAGGGGTCGCTCAACAACCGATGCTGGTGTTGAGTTAATACAACATATATTCGAAGCCTGGGAAGACTCACACGATGCGTTAGGCATTTTTTGTGACTTGTCCAAGGCATTTGATTGCGTTTATCAAGAAATCTTGATCAGAAAATTACACCACTATGGGTTTCGTGACACTGCACTAGATCTTCTAATCTCTTATCTAAGTGGGAGGATTCAAAAAGTAGACATCAATGGAAAAAGGTCTCAAGGTTCTGCAGTTAAAATGGGAGTTCCGCAAGGTTCGATTCTTGGTCCTTTTCTATTTCTTATATATGTCAATGACCTCCCTGATTTTGTACAGGACAGACATGAGATGGTATTATTTGCAGATGATACTTCACTTTTATTTAAAATTAAAAGAGGTGTGCAAATTAATGACGATGTAAATAATTCTATCTCAAGAATTGTTCATTGGTTTAATGTGAACAACCTGTCACTTAATGAAGGGAAAACAAAATGTATAAAATTTGTTTTACCCAATGTCAAAGAGGTTCACACCACTGTAAAAATAAAGGATATAGGTGTTGACCCTGTGGACACCACAGTATTTCTTAGGATCACACTTGATTCTAAGCTGCAATGGGGCCCACATATCGATAAATTGTCAAAGAGACTTAGTTCTGCAGCTCACGCTGTATGGAAAATACGTCAACTGACTGATGTTGATACAGCAAGACTTGTATACTTTTCTTACTTTCATAGTGTGATGTGGTATGGTATTTTGTTGTGGGGAAATGCTGCCGACATTCAGATTGTTTTTGTACTGCAGAAAAGGGCTATTCGAGCAATCTATAACCTTAAAATGAGAGATTCTTTGCGAGAAAAGTTCAAAGAAATTGATATTATGAGAGTAGCGTCGCAATATATTTATGAGAATCTAATATATGTTCGTAAGAATATTCATGTGTTTTGTAAAAATAGTGATATTCATTCAGTTAATACTAGACAAAAGAATATGTTAGCTTTACCAAATACCAGGCTCCAAAAAATTAATAATTCTTTTAGAGGCCTGTGTATACGTTTCTACAATAAAATCCCAAGTTGTATACAAGAACTTAGCTTAAACAAATTTAAAGTTGCAATCAAAGTTGTACTTATTAAAAAAGCATATTATAAAGTGTCTGATTACATGACGGACAAAAAAGCTTGGGTTTGAACTCTCAATTCTAATATTTATGAATGTATTGCGTTTTGTTTCAAAGAAACGTTCAGTGAGAGCAATTTATAAGCTAAGTTCACGCACTTCTCTCAGAGATAGCTTATATACTGTGAATTAACACATCTATTCTTGTAATGGAAGTTGAGCTCAAACTTTTGCTTTGAGGTCAGCTTCCAATTGACGACTCTGTAACAAACCAAAATTGTAAATGGCGATATAAAAGAGGAGATAAAAAATTTAGACCTTTCGAGTTTCTTGCCTGTTCTTCTCGAGAAGGCTCTCCCAATTTCCGAACAGGTGTAGAGTCAACTTTTTTTTTTCATTCCTACTTGTATTTGCAGACATCTTGAGTATATTTAGGATGTATGCACATACAAGGTTAATATAATTTCTTTAAATTAGATTGTTTTGCTCTGTTTTGACGTCAATAAGTGCCTGTAAAGGCCTATGTTGAATAAAGATTTTTGAATTTGAATTTGAACCATTGATTTGTCGTGGCAATTGTTCACGCTCGAGGAAGAGCGAGTGGCGGCACTGCATTCTAGTCTGTGCAGTGACAGCTTTTTTGGCGGCCGGCCGCATGTGATATGTCAGTTGAGTCGAGTCGAAATGTCATGACATGCTTAGAGGTTATGGCAGGCCGGAATAAAATATAATATACAATATTCAAGCAAATAGTGATTTGCGCGGCGCACCTAATATCGGGGTGCGAAAGCCCGCTTTGTGTTGTGCGAAATCGCGTGTGTGAGTCGTGGTGGCCTATTAGGCATTTGTAGTGCTCCGGTCTCCACCGGTGGATCCACTGCAGATCTTCAGGAGCCGCGACTTCCTTCGAGCTAGCTCAGGAAGTCCACCGGCTACGGAGGAGACGGACGGAGACAATAGGACTCGGGGTAAGCCACAATCCTTTCTATGAGCTGTTAGTAATCAGCAATCAACCCAAAATTCCTTATTCGGTGAAACGCCGACGTGGTGGAGTCTACTTGGGGCACCACCATCGCTTGGTAGCAGAGCGTGGTTGTTGTTAGATTTGAGTATTTGATTAGTATTGTACAATTAATATTGTAATCTTGTTGGTTGTCCAAACGGGCAATACATATTAATTGGTTTTGATTGCTGATTTTAAACCGACTACCAGCTCATTTGTGGACCGATCTCCTTAACTAATTGTCATTGTATATGAAAAATTGAGGTTAAATGTCTTTTGTTCTAGTTAAGTTCTAGCATTTACCTATATTTGATTTTGGTTTGTTTTTTCATATCTTTGTTTTGCCCTTGACTATTTTGTTTGTTAAGTTGTAAACTTATACTTGAATTTAATTTGTGTAAAAGATTTTGCTGCTAAATGACTTTGCTGTTGTTGTAATACACTATATTGCTGTGTTAAGTTTTAGCATTTACATTTGATTTTGTTTTGTTTGCCTCTGAATATTATGTTTGTTAAGTTATTGACTTAATACTTGATCTTAATTTGTTTGAAAAATTCTATTGTTAAATGCCTTTGTTGTTCTAGTTAAGTTCTTGCATTTACACTTGATTTTGGTTTGTTTATATATTTTGTTCTGCCTTTGAAGTTCCTCCCGATCTGTTTTATTGTCTGCGGTTGTCGGTCTGTTTGTCCGTGTATTATTATAGTGTTTATTAATTTTGGTGCAAATGGTCCCGCCAGTCAGCCCGCTTAGTGGTGCCCGCGCGGGTACACAAAAGATTTTGAGATGGTTTGCTAGTGCCGTCGCTTTGGTAGACCGACCAGACCGAGAACAGGCCTTGTTAATTCGGCATGAGGGAGTACCTGCTCGCTTAAAGGAATTGGAGCAGCTTTTCGTTCTTCATCAACAATATTTGCTCGACCACCCAGCCGAGGGTGCCGCTGAGTTGCGGGCAGTCGACCAATTTAATGCCGATTATGATCAGTGTTTTGAACAGGCGGATGTGATTATAAACAAGGCTCAGGCAATCCTATCCGCCCGGAGGGGTGAGTCGTGCACGCCCGGGGAGGTCAAGCCTACCCCGGCCGGCTTGCTGGGCAGACTGCCCACTTTAGACATCCCAACCTTTGATGGGAACTTGGCTGCTTGGATGGGGTTCATTAACCTCTTTGATAGCCTGGTCCACTCGAGGGAGGACCTGTTCCCTAGCCAGAAATTGGCCTATTTGCTCTCTGCCTTACGTGGAGAGGCTGGTGTACTTGTCCAGCATCTACCTGTCAATGATGACAGTTATGATATTGCAAGGGCGTTGTTGACCGCCCGGTATCAGAATGTTCGCTTGCTAGCGGACACACATGTGGCTGCCATTTTAGGGCTGCCACGAGTATCGCGGGTCTCCTCATTGAGGAAGGAGATTTTGAACCCGCTGCTGAGCGCTATTAACGCGCTCAAACGACTTGATCTACCGGTGGACCAGTGGTCCTTTATTTTGCTCCACCTCATCCTCGATAAGCTTCCCATGGAGATGAAGGGACGCTTCGAACAAAGGTACGGGGGCAATAGTGCCTCGTACCTCCCCCCCTTCTCGGATCTCCTCAGATTTTTGGAGGATGAGTGTCGGATGACCGACCACTTGGATCTGGTTCCTATACCGGGACCGAGTACAGGCCGCTTTGAGGCGACCCGGGCAGCGCCACGGAGAGAGCGCCGCCCGTACAAGCAATATACTGCAGTGCGGCAGAACTCTCCACCCGGGGAGAGGCCGATGCCTTGCAAGTGTTGCAAGCGGGATGGCCATCGTTTGCCGGCCTGTCCCAAATTTGTTGGCCTACGCACCGAGGGGCGTAGGAATATGGCCAAGCAGCGGAATTGGTGCTACCGCTGCCTGGGGGCCCATATGGCATCGGCTTGCCCCCACCCACGAGATTGCCACTGTTGTGGAGGGGCCCATCACCCCCTTTTGTGCTTCAACAATAGAAACACTCGTGAGGTGGTGAGAGAGAGGGACTCGCACACGGGCGGGGGCCCTCGTAGGTCACCCACATCTCCGAGGAGATCGGAGGGGCGTGCCACCCCTCCGCGGAGATTGGAGAGGCGCCCCCCCTCCAGTGAGAGGATTGGGCGCCCCACCCCCCCTACGGGCGGGGGGGATCGACGCGCCGCTTATGAGGCGCCACCGCGGGATTGGGCCGCGGTAATTAGGGAGCCACGCCGGGAGCCGATACGCTTCTCTCCCCCCCTGATGGAGAGACCTCGTTTAGCGCGGGCTCCCCCAACTTTCGCCCATCATGGGCACCGCCCGGCCCCCCGATGCAGCTTTGGTCGGGGTGTGTACGTGCCGGATTGGGACCCGCTCGAGCGCCTTGAGCGCCCTATTCCTCCGCCGCGCACGCATTTTTCTTCGGACCCCCCTTCCCCCCCGTTGCGGGGAATGCGGGAGGATTTTCACTAAACCAACTGTCGGCTGCAACCCCCCCACAGGAGCAGGTGCTGTTACCAACAGCCTCCGTACAGGTGTGGGGCCCGAGGGGCACCTTTGTTTTAGTTCGCGCCCTTTTGGATACGGGAGCTCAGGGTTGCATTGCCTCCAGCTGGCTGGTCCGGCAGTTGAGTTTGAACACATCTCCATACCTTGAATCGGTACGAGGAATCGGAGACCTGCGGATCCCGGATCCGATCGGTCAGGTTTTGTTCTCCTTCTCCCCCCACTTCTCCTCAGCGCCCAAAATTGGCGCTACCGCGATTGTTTATGAGAAGGTTGTTGGTCAGCTTCCGCAACAGCACGTTTCGCGCGCTGTCGTTGATGCGACATCAGGATTGACCTTGGCTGACCCTTCCTTCCACCGAACCGGTCCGATTCACTTATTGCTCGGTGCCGATGTTCTAGGCCGCGTGTATTGTGGGAAGAGGAGAGAGTTACAGGAGGGTGGGCTGGTAGCCTTATCTACATCGCTTGGGTTTGTAGTGATGGGACCAGTTAGGCATAACCCACCATCTCCATCGGTGGACAGTTACATAACTGTTAGCTCCACCTTATCGGATGTCCTACAACGGTTTTGGGAGGTGGAAGAGCCCCCTACCGTGAAGCGAGTGAACCCCTTGGACGAGGAGTGTGAGTTGTTCTACCAGAACAATACAGGTCGCCTTCACTCGGGACGGCTGATCACTCGTTTGCCCTTTTTGTCAGTTCGCCCCTCACTTGGCAGCTCCCGGCCGTTGGCCGAGAAGCGGCTGCTGTCCATGGAGCGTCGTATGAGTAGGAACTCCGACCTCAAACAGAAGTATGTCGACTTCATGCGAGAATATGAGCAACTGGGGCACATGACGGTCTCGCGACTGGACTGGCGAAACGAGGAACATAATTTTCTTCCTCACCACGCGGTTTTGAAACCTTCCACCGGGAAGATACGCGTTGTTTTTGATGGGTCAGCTCCTACGTCTACCGGAGTTTCGCTGAATCAATGTCTGCATGCTGGACCGAAGTTGCACCACGAGGTGGGTGATGTATTGACCAACTTCCGTCGCCATGCCGTCGTCTTTGTGACCGATATCCGGATGATGTTTCGGCAGACTGTGATTCACCCGGACGATAGACGATATCAGCTCATATTATGGAGGGAGGATCCCAGGGATCCCATGCTGGTCTACGAGCTGAACACCAATACATACGGTCTGCGTTCGAGCCCCTTTGTGGCAATTCGCTCACTTGTGGAACTCGCTGAACGTGAACGATTACGATACCCTCGCGCATCCTTGGTTCTCAAGGAGGATGCATTTGTTGATGATATTTGTACGGGCTCCTCTAGTGTCGAGGAAGCCTTGATTTTGCGAGATGAACTAATTGCTCTTCTCGGGGCTGGTGGTTATGAACTGAGGAAGTGGATGTCCAACTCACCTCAGCTTTTGTGTGACTTGCCAGACGACCACCAGCAGGAGCCTCATATTTTTGAGAATGCCAACACTCCAGATTTACTGTCTGTTTTGGGAGTGCAATACAGACCTGTCCAGGACACGTTCACCTATCGATTGGAGCTGCCAAGCCCCAAGGTCTGGACGAAACGGTTAGTTTTGTCTACAGTAGCTCGTACCTTTGACCCAAATGGCTGGATTAGTCCCGTAGTGTTTTGGATGAAGTGCTTCCTACAGGAACTTTGGTCAGCCGAAGTGTCGTGGGATGAGCCCCTCTCGGGCCGTTTGCTGCGAGATTGGGAGTCCTTTATGTCGTCTCTCCCCGACATTAACCGTGTTAGTATCCCTAGACATATACTGCCTAAGGGACGGTTTACAGCCAGCCTTCATGGCTTTTGTGACGCGTCTGAGAGTGGATACGCAGCCGTCGTATATATCCGGACGGTTGATGATAGAGGAGCTGTTAAGCTCCACTTGCTAATTGCTAAGAGTAAGGTTGCTCCACTTCGGACTCGATTAACGATTCCGAAGTTAGAATTGTCTGGAGCTACTCTTCTGGTTCGGTTGATGAACCACGTTGTTGACACCCTGGGACGTAGTGTGGACTTTGAGTCGCTCTTTGCTTGGTCCGACAGTCAGGTTGTCCTGTGTTGGATTAAGAACTCCGTCCACTCCCTGGAAGTATTTGTGGCCAATCGGGTATCCCAAATACAGGCCTCGAAGGCCACGTTGATTTGGCGCCACGTGCCAGGTGAAATAAACCCTGCTGACTGTGCATCACGTGGCAGCGAAGCCCCTCAACTTATTGACCACACTCTGTGGTGGGGTCCCGACTGGTTGTTACAACCGTCTTGGCCTTCCACACCAGCTGTGGTGAAGGTACCAAATCCGGGCTTGCGTGTTCACGCTGTCGAGACTATGGCGGCTCCAGAGCGGGAATTTTTATTAGACCGCTACAGTTCTCTGGACAAGTTGCTCGGCGTGACCGCTTGGATAAGAAGATTTATACGAAATTGTCGCCGGCCTCAGGACAAAGATTTGTGTCCGGTCCTCTCACCGCAGGAGCGCCAAGATGCTCTTCTGCATTGGGTGCGTATGACCCAGTCTAGAGCGTTTGAACCGGAACTTAAGATTTTCCGTACCGGGACGTCCAAATTGAAGGGACCCTTGGTGCGTTTGACTCCCTTTCTGGATGATAAAGGATTGTTGCGTGTAGGAGGCCGATTGAGGCACGCTAACTTGCCTTATAGATCACGTCATCCCCTGTTGCTCCCCAAGGACGGACCATTGGTGCGATTGTTGATCATTGATCGCCATGTGAAGAATGCTCATGCCGGATGTAATGCATTGACCGCGCTCCTCCAACGGGAGTTTTGGATTTTGTCAGCGCGAAGAATAATCCGATCTGTTATCTTTCGATGTCTGCCCTGCTATCGTTTACGCCCCGAGACGATGCAGCCCCAAATGGGTGATTTGCCTGCTGATCGTGTGAATGAATCGATGACCTTCTTAGGAGTTGGAACTGATTTTGCGGGACCATTCACTATAAAAACGTCGCGACTCCGTAATGCTAAGACTGAAAAGGCTTACTTGTGTGTGTTTGTTTGTTTGGCCACTAAAGCCGTTCATTTGGAGGTGGTGAGTGCGCTCACCATGGACGCTTTCTTAGCAGCGTTAGGCAGATTTGTCTCCCGCCGGGGACTGCCTTCTCTAATTCGGTCCGATTGTGGGACGAACTTCAAGGGCACTGATAGACATATAAGAGAAGTTTGTGAATTTTTAGATAAAAATAATATTGAGATCGGATCCACACTCTCCCGTAGGGGGGTAACATGGCGATACTCCCCGCCGTCTTGCCCTCACTGGGGAGGGATTTTTGAATCTGTTGTAAAGGCCGCCAAGACTCACCTTCGCCGCGTTATTGGGGAGACTGTTCTCACGTTTGAGGAACTCGCGACGGTGTTTCATAAGATTGAGGCGGTTCTCAACTCGCGTCCGTTATGTCCGTTGTCTACCGACGCGAACGATTTGCAGGCCCTCACGCCGGGCCATTTCTTGATAGGCAGACCACTTAACGCCCTGCCCGAGTATCCTTATAGAGATATCAATCCCGGACGCCTTTCGCGGTTTGAGTTGCTCCAGCAGCTTACCCAGAGTTTCTGGCGCCGCTGGCACCTTGAATATTTACACATTTTGCAACAGCGCGTTAAGTGGTCAGATAAGACAAACCCACCGAGGGTTGGAGACCTCGTGTTAGTGAAGGACCCAAACCTGCCACCCTTACGTTGGCGTCGCGGACGCATTGTCCAACTTACTCTAGGGTCTGATGGTGTGCCCAGGTTTGCCGAGGTCCTAGTTGGGGATTCTGTTTTGAAGCGCGCGGTCGCTACTCTTTCTCGCCTCCCCTTAGACTGATTTGGCGGACAGTCCGGGACTGTCCGGAGCGGGGGGATGTTCACGCTCGAGGAAGAGCGAGTGGCGGCACTGCATTCTAGTCTGTGCAGTGACAGCTTTTTTGGCGGCCGGCCGCATGTGATATGTCAGTTGAGTCGAGTCGAAATGTCATGACATGCTTAGAGGTTATGGCAGGCCGGAATAAAATATAATATACAATATTCAAGCAAATAGTGATTTGCGCGGCGCACCTAATATCGGGGTGCGAAAGCCCGCTTTGTGTTGTGCGAAATCGCGTGTGTGAGTCGTGGTGGCCTATTAGGCATTTGTAGTGCTCCGGTCTCCACCGGTGGATCCACTGCAGATCTTCAGGAGCCGCGACTTCCTTCGAGCTAGCTCAGGAAGTCCACCGGCTACGGAGGAGACGGACGGAGACAATAGGACTCGGGGTAAGCCACAATCCTTTCTATGAGCTGTTAGTAATCAGCAATCAACCCAAAATTCCTTATTCGGTGAAACGCCGACGTGGTGGAGTCTACTTGGGGCACCACCAGCAATATTTCGTCGTCTAAATAAAGCTGTAATTCACATATCGCCTTCGACACAGGTGTGCCAGGAGTGCGTGTCTCTTTGAGCATTGTATCCAACTTATTGAAAACGCTTTTTGTTGTTGTATGTTCTACAATATTAAGTTGTAATGTTCGCTGCTCTGTAAATTTTGATTTATGCTTTGTAGCATGAGATGTTGATAGTTTTTTTTTATTGATGCTTTATTGATGTCAATTTTGAAACCACCAATTTGAATCGACGATCTAATAAAGTGCACAATCCAAGCGTTTTACTATTTTCTATATTATGAAATCTTTTTTCCAATCCACTCTTCAGTTTGAGAAGGATATCCTGTGTAATACCGTGCAAGAACTCTTCATTCCGGAGAAGATCGTCACACACGTCAACCAGACAATTAGCAAGGACGATTGCTAGTCCGCCGGTTAAGTATTTCTCGCCACTTATAGTATTAGTCACTTCTTCAAAGGGTGAAAAGATCTGCACCAATTTGCCAAGTAACTGCCATTCTTCTTCTGGTATGACAGGCCAATCGCGACTAATAACCGCCATTGTAGCTTTGACTGCTTCAGCCACCTCTACTAGGCGTCTCAACATATAATATGTCTAGTTTGTCCATCTTGTTGGTACATCTTGAGACAGCCGTTTTGGATCCTTTACTCCTAAATGATTAGAAGCTTCTCGCATGCTTGAGTACTTCTTTTAAAGTGTGCTACAATTTTCTTCACTTTTTCTATGTATACTGGACGAGAAGAAGTGTATCCTGTACTATCAAATTAAGGGAGTGCGCAAAACAACCGTATTTGAATGGCGTTGCATATATTGCTAGCATTATCTGACACTGCAAAAACTATTTTGTTGGATAAATTCCATTCCTCGACTATGGCTCGCAATTCCTCGGCTAAATTACGACTTGTATGATTGCCAGGAAAACTTCTGCATTCCAATAAAATCGATCTAGAATTGAAATCTTTGGTTATGTAGTGGGCCGTCACGGCAATGAAACTTTCATTTATAGACAAAGTCCAGCAAGTAATCGATTTTCTTTTTTCCTCCTGGGAGACTACTTTCGGAATATACGATTGAATCTTCCGTTGCCGTTTAGGTAAAGTAGAAGCTGACGAGGAATGAGCAGTGGTGGTTTCTTCAGGTGCGTTGCTTTTACTTAACGTCGTCAATGGTGATTGTCGTGTATAATGATAGGATTAAACGAACTTACCTTAAGTGAAGTTCAATCCATATTATATGAAGTATTTAATCCAAGACAACACCACACAATACGCGACATTTAGAGACACCACTAAAAATATGAAAGAAAAATACACCTGGTAACTCCACCGTCACCATATCTCATTAGTTTAGAGTAGTAAGTAAATATAATTGGGTTAGTAATTCATTACTTCAAAAGGGAAGGGTGGGATGCTCCTTGTCTTGGATTAAATACTTCATATAATATGGATTGAACTTCACTTAAGGTAAGTTCGTTTAATCCTATCATTATATTTATATTTAATCCAAGACAACTATTGTAGATGTTTAGTTTTTGATAAATAGGTATACAACTATCAATATTCAATAACATTAAATATTTATTTTTATTTCATATATGTAGACAATGTTCACATATGAACAGTTGTTAATAATTATAAATTTGATAACACATTCTTTATCAAACTTTCTTAGCTAAACAGTGTAATTCAAAATATTACTGAACATGTAAGAAATCAAGAACAACCAGCCGTGGCAAAAAGGTTTGCCAATCTAATTGGGGTGGTATGTTATAATATTTAGCAAATGTCGATAATATATTAGACCATCCAATAGTGGGCATTGGCGATATGTCACCCAATGTGTAATCTAACTCTTTGTAAGTTTCGGTCCCCTTTCCTGATTGAAATCTAATGGGATTTCATAGTACAGTATAGAGACTCAATTAATTTTGCCTTAGTGAAATATTTGTACAGAAGTTAATAATGAATATCAAATACATGTGGGATCGATTGAAAACCAAAAGGAATTGTATTTTCACTTCGTTTATTAAAATAACTTTTACAAAATATAATTAAAACGTCTTTCACTTTTTCTTGCTCTTAACCTTAATCATCCATCTTTCTTAATCATCTCCCATCCCTTTTACTCTCCCATATATTCTCTCTCTGTCACTCACTCGTTCGGAAACATCATTCATACTTTCACGCGTTCGGATACACATACACCACATTCGGCCGTCCTGCTCTTGTATATGCCTTCATAAACAATTATAAAACTAAAAGTAACATGAAAAATAATTGAACCTTAACCTAAAAGTATACACTACATATGTAAACATCATGGTTTGTGCATTACCTCGAATGTATAACATCACATCATAGGAAAATCATAAACTCGTTAGTTGCTCAGATAGAACATCTTATTAATATACTTTACATGTTGAGTTCACTTAAGTTATATAATGAACACAAAATACACAGTGATATTTTCTAACTAAAAATAACATAAAATATTTTTTTTATAACATAATGTTAAATTAATACACATCCATTACTCATCTTACATGCATCATAGGAAAGATAAAATGCTTACCAGCTCCCTTTTCCATAGTTCATCATATGCATTCATCAGGCTGATTCATCAGAGGTATAGCCTGGAAAAGACTTCATATAATCAGAGCAAGTAAATGTTTTATTAGGACCTTCATCTTGAGGGTTGACCTTTTCTACATCATACCTATTGTTTCTTTTCACTTTAGTTATCTTATAAGGCCCTAGAAACTTCGGTTTTAACTTCATAGCATTACCATATTGAGTGCGTTTGATAGCTACATAATCACCTTCTTTGTATACTGTACTCTCCTTTCTCTTTTTATTATAATAATTTCTGTTTTCCTCCTGAACTTTTAAAATCTGTTGCTTGGCATTATTTCTTAGTTCTTCTCTGTATTCTATAAAACTATTTATATGTTCTTGTGATAGCAATTCTAACAACTGCAAATCTTCTTTTCTATTCATTTTTACGCCTATGAGCATTTCAAAAGGGGTAGTGTTAACACTTCGCTGGTATGTACTATTCATTGCTCTCTGTACTTTACTGATATGTTTATACCATTGACTTGGTTGCTCTATTGACAACTTTGACAATACTGCTATTAATGTTCTATGTATTCTTTCCACCTGGCCGTTTCCTCTAGGAACCCCTGTAGTAATTTTTATATGTTCTATGTTCTCTTCTTTACAATATTGGGCAAAGTCGTTACTTGTAAATGCAGTGCCTCTGTCGGATATGATTCGTTTTGGATTTCCAAATGTTTGTTGGTGAATATTTATTTTGTTCAATACTTCTTGAGTAGATGTACTTTTGGTTGGGAATAACCATACAAACTTTGTAAAAGAATCTACTATTGTAAGTACATGATTATATTGTTTCTTCGTCTCGGTAAATGGACCAACGTGATCAATGTGAAGTGTAACTAATGGTGTCTCACCCTTCTCAATGGGATTCAAAAATCCTTCTTGTTTCCCCTCTTTGGATGATGCTAGTAAACATGGAATACAGGTTGCAATATAATCTTCAACTTTCTTTAACAATTTAGGAATATAATAATCTTTGTTTATTAATTCTAATGTTTTCTTCCGTGAAAAGTGACTATTGCCATGGGCTCTCTTTATGATCTCTATTTCCATTTTCTGTCGAACAACAAAACATTGTTCTTCACCTTTACACAGCAAACCATTGTAAAGATAAAAGTCTTTATATGGTTTTCCTTCGCTTAAAATGTCCATTATGGCTTTTAGTCCATCATCAGTCTCTTGAGCATGTCTTAAGTCCCTATGCAAATCTAATGTAATCACTGCTACAGCTGGATTTCGACTTAAAGCATCAACATGTCTCATTTTAGAACCTTCACGGTGTTCGACAACGAAATCATAGTCTTGTAGGAACAAAACCCATCGTGCTACTCTTGTAGATAAAGCCAAATCTTTTTTATTCAGAGTCATTTTGAATGCCTTGCAATCAGTGACAAGTTTAAAGCGTACACCATACAAATAATGTCTAAATTTTTTAATAGCTTCAATAATAGCCAGTGCTTCTAATTCATAGCTGGTGTATCGGCTTTCAGCATCGGATGTACGTCTGCACATGTAATGTACGGGCTGTCCATCACTCTCTTTTGCATTAATATTGCTGCATATGCAATGCATGACGCATCAGTGTGAAGCTCAGTTTCTGCTCCTGGTTCATAAATCTTTAGTACAGGTTTGCTAGCTAATTTCTCTTTTAATAGCACAAATACGTTTCTATGTTCAGTAGTAAATATAAAATTCTTGTTTTTCTTAAGTAAATCAGTAAGAGGTTGTGCAATCTCAGCATAATTTTGAACAAACTTTCGGAAGTAGGAGCAAAGACCCAAAAAACTGTGCAGTTGCTTTATATTTTGCGGCTCTGGAAATTTAAGGACAGCGTTAGTCTTCTCCGGAGATGGCATAACTGTACCATTTTCAATGATATGACCTAAGTACTCCACTCTTTTAACTAATAACTGACACTTTTTCCAATTTATTTGGAGTCCATACTCTGAAGCTGTTTTTAATACCTCTCTTAGTCTATCTATTGCTTCTCTTACATTTGAGGCTGGAATAATTAAATCATCAATAAAAATAATCACGATACCTCTACTTATTATTATTTGTTACAACCAAGCAATAACAAAGTTCTCAGAAGTAAAATATCTGGAATACTATTTACATAGTGAAGAGACAACTTGCTTGCTTGCTTGTGTCGCTGTCATAGAAATCTCTTAAAATAGCCATCTTAGTTTGTGAAAACATTAATTAATACATAAATAATTATGTATGTATAGGATTTGTAACTTTTTGGGCAGTGGTTTTGCTAATAATAGCAGTTTTTAATGTCAGTTTTTTCAATATCAGGTTTCTAGATGTCCCATGCTTAAGGAAATATAAAACTATGACAGGATTGCATATGCCATATTCCATTGTGCTGGCATGCATTGGGATTGCCAGACATAGTTTATTAACTCGTTCGTTTTACCCTTTTTTTATGTAATTATCTGACCTATTTTATTGTCTATAGTTAGATAATTAGTGAAAGAGCTGAGCAGTGAAAATTTCATGATTGATGTGATGCTCCTGCTTTATATAGATAGAAATTTAAGATTTGAAAAAACTTTTGGTAGGTACCTACCTACATTGGATAGATTAGAAACATAAATTATTTCTTTGAAGTAAGCCTGAGTGGTAATGGTCTAACCTGAGAATACTTAGATTCCTTAAGCTCTGTCAGTTATAACTCTGCAGAAATTCCAGAATCAAAGAAAATGAGTTTCTTCTCCTTTTATAAAAATATTAATCCTATGGTATGTACATTTGAAGCGTAAGCGTATGCCGTGATTTAATGCATATTATAAAATATATATTATTTATCATTTAGTCATATATTATTTATTGAAATGCGTTACAAATAATTCAATGCATGACAACTCTTAAAATTACATTATGTCCTGCGACAGTTTCCAACTTACATCTGAATTGAGACTGCAAGATTCAAAATCAGCTTAATATTTCTTATCTTAAAATTTTATATATTATAAAGCAAAAATCAGATGCCGCTAGTATCACACCACTTCCAAATGTTTAGCAAGATCATTTGGATTGAAATTAAACTGAGCTTTTTCTGTTAATATATGTACTGAAAGTGTGGTGTTATCTATTTGTAATAAAATATCACATCTACTTCACCACTCGATCAGCAAAACATCTTAATGCATAATTATGTATCTAACAGTTCTAAGAAATTGATACTGTCTTCCTTTTTTCCTATAACCATATATACTATAAGTACCTTTTAATTACTGTCAGTTGATAAAACACCTGAGAAAATTTCTAAAGAAAATGTTTACTGCTCCATATCGCAGAAGCATTTTATAATACTTTTCTTATTAAGCATGTTGTAATTGCCCCCCAAACGTTTAAAGCTATAAACTTATATCTATCTGAGCTCTTAGTGTAAAACAATTCCACAAGAAACTGCCATACATAGTGAAACTAAACTACTTAGCATTTGAGCAAAATTACAAACCATGCAGTGGTCTAGTTTAATAAATTTATTTATAAGTGATGATGACAATAGTATGATACATTTCCTTTCTGTTGGACTTAATCTTTAAGTTCATATCTAAGGAATATATTTTAAAACCTAGAAATTATGCCACATTGAAGAAAATTATCAAAAAACTTATCTTTATTAAAAAAAACTTAGGTGTTGTAAAACATTATAACTAAAATTTATTAATATTTTAATCAAGTCATCTGAACATTTAATAATTTTAAAACTTTTTTTTTTTTTAAATCCTCCTAAAATTGACTTGCGACATATGGTAAAGGCTTATGATACTGTTTTAACCCACATGGTAAGCTATTGTATTCATACAATTAGTCAAACATAAAAATTTACTAGGTATTTCCTTAGTTATTAATAATTTGGATGTAAATAGTATGCATTAATTCAACCAAATCTATACCATGAAATCTCCATTAAAAAGTGTCAATTTTCAATAAACTTATTATCATTATTTTAATTTAAAATAAATCTATGGAACCATCCTTTTTTTAGGAATTGCAAAACTCTAGAAAACATTGCACAGGGACAAGCATTTCTGCTATCCAGTTGTTCATTTGTTTGTTTAATTTATCCATTTCACAATATTTATTAATAATAATAATAATTAACTCTTTACTGCACAAATAATACAAGTAACATAAGAAACAAACTTAAAAAAGAAGAAATGTACAAGTAGGCGGCCTTATTCCTATAAAGCAATCTCTTCCAGGCAACCTTAAGACTGGAAAATGGGAAAGGGATAATCAAGGGGAAGGGTGCAGAAATAGGAATAAAAAAACCGATTGTGTCATAGGGAAGGAAATTACATAACAATAAGCGGCTAAGGATTTATAGATAGAAAGTGACTACGAACTTGGGATTTGAAAGAATCTAGCGTACGCGCTCCTTGAATACTCTCAGGGAGAGAATTCCATAGCCGGACGGCTTGAGAAGGAAACGAGTATGTCAAAAACTGAGTTGAACGAGGCGGGATGTCAAGGGATAAAATGTAATTAGATCGCAAAGTACGACTCGAAGTATTGGACCGAAAAGAGAAATGAGACTTAAGATAAGGTGGAGATATTGGATGGAACAAAATATTGTAAAGGAGTGACAAGACATGTAAGTCTCTACGCTGTCGAATTCGTAGCCATTTGAGTTGAGAGCGGTAGTAAGAAACATGGTCAAATTTTCTTAAATTAAAAATAAATCGAATGGCCACATTTTGTAGACGCTCCAGCTTGTCGAGAAGTTCCTCAGACAGATCCACCCAGGCACAATCAGCATAGTCGAGCAGTGAAAGTAAAAGTGATTGTGCTAATGCTGATTTAGTACTAATTGGAAGAAAGTTACGAAACCTGTTGAGTGAACCATATGCAGCATAGATCTTTTTGCGAATAGCTTCAACTTGCGGTCGCCATGATAAGCACTGATCAAAGACTAAACCCAAATTTTTAACGCAATTGCTAAAAGGAACAATAATGCCACCAAATATTACTGCTGGTAACAAACTATAATCAATCCTTGAAACTAAATACGGACTGCCAATAATAATTGCTTGCGTTTTTGTAGGATTAATGAGTAGTCCATATGATTTGCTCCAATTGTCGATCAAGTTAAGATTGCTGTTAGTTTAGCGATAGCATGAGAGAGATTTGATAACGTTGCTTGCGTATAGATCTGCAAGTCATCAGCATACAAGTGATAGAGACACGAAAGTGAATGTGTAATGGAATTAATAAATATAGAGAAAAGAAGTGGAGACAATACGCCACCCTGAGGGACACCCGCATTGATACTGCACCAGTCAGAAAAAGAATCCTCAATGCGTATACGTTGCCGGCGCCCTAGCAGGTAACTACGAAACCAGTCAACTACGGTAGGAGATATGCCAAGAGAACGTAGCACACTAGTAAGTACATCAAAATCCACGGAATTAAAGGCATTACTAAAGTCTAAGAGAGTCATTAGTGTAAGTTGACGGTTTTCCATACCCTGGCGAATATCATGTGTGATTTTCGTTAAAGCAGTGGTCGTACTATGACCCATTCGGAAACCGGATTGCATCTTTGGAAAGGAAAGGAAGAATCGATATAGGACGAAAATCAGAGAAGGAGCCAGGATTGTATTTTTTCGGAAGTGGAATTACAAAAGCATCTTTCCATGCACAGGGAAATTTACCACTGGTAATAGAAGTATTAAGGATATGTGAAATAATTGTAACAAGGATATCTAGTAAAGGAAGGATCATATTACGACCAATACAGTCGTTGCCAATAGCACCAGAGGATATAGAAAGTACAGTTCTCTTAACATCACTATCCGTTAAATTTCTCAAAAAAGAAAGGGGGATAATCAGGTACAGGCAAGGAAGGAAGATTGTTTAGAGTCTCAGATTTACGAGCACCAATAAAAGGTGTCGTTGAAGTGAAGTGTGAATTAAGACCATTAATGTCTAACTTGAAGTCATTACTATGTATTCGAGATTTGCCAATACCAAGAGATTTAAGGAACTTCCAAACTTTTGCTGGGTCTTCATTCTGGACTGACTTATGTATGTGGCGTCTTTGGGCGTCTCTTATCACAGTATTGCAACGATTTCTTGCAGCATTATATCTTGTTTTATTTTCAATCGAAGGGTCTAGTTTATATTTATTTTTTGCTTTGTTCCTTTTAGCCATACATTTTCTAATATCATCAGTTAGCCAAGGGGCTGGGAGATGTTTCATTTTAATAGGCCTCATTGGGGCATGAACGTCGTATATCCCAGCTAATTTTGCATTAAAAAACTGAACTTGTTCGTCAACCGAGTCAAAGGTGAATATATCCGACCAATCGTAGCCTCACGAGATTCATCTTACCAAAACTACGCCGAAGTAAAATGCGTGGCATCAGTTTTGGAGGGCATATGCGATATGAGAGGAAAACCAGGTCGTGATAAAAAAAGGCGTCAGCGGAAAATTGACCATGTTTACTTACCATATCAGGAGATGAGACTATCATAAGGTCTAGGAGAGACGGGGTACAATTGGGAAAATGATGTGTTTCCTGTAGCGGAAGAATATGAAGATTGTAAGACCTCGCCAACGAGAGTAATTTTAGGGATCGGGAATCATTTCTGACGAGACAGGTATTAAAGTCACCCATGAGAATAGTATGCGTATAAGCAGGAGTAAGAGTCTCGATAAGTTGCTCCAAAGAAGCAAAGTAGTCTACTCTCAGGGATGAACTGTAATACCCACAGAGTTCATGATCGAGTAGGTACCTAGGTACATCATCTTTTATTTGCCTTGATAGGTAACGCTTTCCCACGGAAAGCAGGCAGTTCATAAAGAAAAATATATAAGCACATATTTTATATAAAATTTAAATAACGACGACGAATTTTAAAGGCAATACACAAAATTACGACGCATCTTCAAAACAGTACGTACCTGTTAAGACATGTTGTGTTATTTATTACTGTAGTATTATATTATCTGTGCTTATATTATGATAACCAATTTTCTTTTGAAGCTTCATATTATCTTTTTCATACTTATTTTCTGTTTTTAGCACTGCGTTTCTGCATTTTAGTTTTATTCAGAAAAATAAATCACTTTGAAAAACATCAATAGTTAAAATATATGTCAGCTGCGTAGAGCGCGAAAAAACGAATGTGCTATGGTGACGGTGGAGTTGCCAGGTGTATTTTTCTTTCATATTTTTAGTGGTGTCTCTAAATGTCGCGTATTGTGTGGCGGGAAAAGGCGGGACTACAATAGTTGTCTTGGATTAAATATAAATATAATCATCGCTGGGATTAACCAAGGCAGGGTCCACGCTTGACAAGATAACCAAATGTTTTTTTTTCATGTGAGACCTTAAATTACCAGTTGCGGATTTGTAATTAATATTTTGACTGCAGTATTTACATACAGTCATCTTTTCTTGTATAATGTTCCCAAATAGGATTTTGTTGTGTTTTCGACATTTTAATCAAAATCTTCACCGCGCGTTTATTTACTGGTGTAGTTCGTTAGCAAGTAAACAACGAAATGGTTAGTTCGTTTTTCGTCGAGACAATGTTGGTTGAGCTACTAGGATTCCCCGCAATCGTCTCATCTCACTCACACCCACGGGAATTTCGAAATAGCACGTCGACTGCCTTATAATGGCGGCTGTACACTCTCGACAAGTGCTCTCGTCAAGTCTCGCCGAGAGGTCTCGCCCGAGAGACCTGTCAGCGAGTGCTTACCATGTACACTCTCGTCTATTCACTTGCTCTTTTGATCACCGAGAGGATGGACGCGTTAGAAGTCGCTTCCTCTGTTTCGCTATGCACTATTAATTATTATATGTATGTACACGAATATCATACAAAAAAAATCAAAAAGAGTGGCGTAAAAGAAGATGGTGGATGGTCGCTATGCATCGAATAATAATAATAAATCTTTTTATTTGCAATAAAAAATATTTTATACAAATTAAAAACCGACTTCAAAAACACTGAAAAGTTAAAAATAATATAAGAATAGGTACAGACAACATCACACTTCTATATTAAAGTCGGTGACAAATTTTAACACTTTCTAGATCATCGTTTGGCATCGACTTCAATATAGAAGTGTGATGTTGTCTGTATTATTTTTAACTTTTCAGTATTTTTGAAGTCGGTTTTTATTTTTTATATAATACTTTTTTTTTTTAACTTTTTAGTGAATGCAATCTTTTTAGTGAAAGAAACCCGAATTTAATACCAGCTCACCTTCAGTGAGCTGGTATCAAATTTGCGTTTCCCTCGATTTTCATAGGATCCCATGATCAGATCCTGACTTTGGTGACCATGGGACCACCCTTGGGGTTTATATACGCTTGGCGGCGTAATCGCGTAACATACACACAAAAAAAACATACGCATCGAATTGAGAACCTCCTCCTTTTTTGAAGTCGGATAAAAATATGGTTACAGAGATGATTATAAGAAGCTAATCCAACTTATTTTGTCATTTTTCGACGTGCAAATACTTATTCCGATGTGAAATATTATAATTAGTACGATTCAATTCAATACTTTCAAACATTCGAAACAGGACGAGGTAAGTCAGTCATTGTTCCACATATTTGTTTCGTTGCTGACAACTTGCAGACACGTGTGTTCAGAGCGGTTGCTGGTTGCTGGCTGTGCACTGCACTGGCGACTGGCGAGAGTGTACATCAATGCTCTCGCCGTTCCTCGCGAGACGTGCCGAGACCCTTTGACTCGGGCACAAAAACTACTTGAGTAAAACTAGTTGTTTTTTTCTAGTACAATATTATCTTATATATTCATTACCGTGTATTTTCACCGTAGTTTGCCTATGATTTAC
The DNA here is from genome assembly GCA_963935595.1 of Schoenobius gigantellus. NCBI lineage: Eukaryota > Metazoa > Arthropoda > Insecta > Lepidoptera > Crambidae > Schoenobius > Schoenobius gigantellus. The sequence goes on from OZ012553.1 coordinate 6,827,623, forward strand.
TTAGGTACCCTAAACTTTTTTACGTTTATGTGTAACGGAATGTATTTATTTTCAAGACAATAAAAAACAACAAATGCAATATTTTAGCTGAACAGGTAATCAAATTCAAAATACTGGGACTGGGAAAATCTGCTTTGAAGACATAGACATTTTTAAATTATATAATAAAATAGTTAATTTATTTTTAATATGTATTTCCTTTAAAAACTTATTTTTATATGCATTTCAATTACACGGTAATTTACAGGTATATTTTTCAATAATACACCGTAATTTTAGCTCTAGCAACACGGCATATTTCACTATTTTAGTACCTAGGTATGTACGAGCTACAGTGCCATAAACTTTTCTGTGCCGGGGTGGCACATTGGAACTACAAATTTATATCCGTAGCATTTTCACATTTCTATTGGGCCTGCCACACACTCGACGAGTGGTATGGGAAGTAGCGAGGAAAGGAGGCAGAGACGTAGTGTGGCAGCATTACTCGTTATGCCGCACGTCATGCTCCTCGTCATGCCCACCGCTCCTTATTTTGTCGGTTTTTGGACGCGAGTCAAAGGACCGGTAATATGAGCGCGAATGTCTGGCCACATAATCGCGCGAACACAGTCCGCATCGAGCGCTCACGTACACAAAAATCAAATGACGGGAATTATGCAACATATTTTTTTACGTCTTATGTTATTACTTGTACAGTTTGTACTTCATCGTTCTATTGCTGTTAATATATGTCATACAGCTATCTCTGTTGCTGTGGATGACGACGTCGATTTATATTTCTTTGTATGACATTAACACGATTAGCTATACCAAGTTTAGACGTTTATTGTAAAGCAAAGGCAAATAACCAAGTGCGGAGCGTCGCGAGTAGAGCAGTGTGTGGGCGGAGAGGGCAACATCGCGACAGTGCGAGGAGCAAGGCGATGAGCAGCGCGAGGAGCATAGTGTGGGGGGCCTATATGACATAATTGTTCACTGCTAGCGACACCACCGCCGGCACCGATAAGTTTGTGGCACCGTAGCTATAGTTACGTTGACGAAAACTAGATGGCATCGGCATCCAATAACGGTACCAAGTCGCATTGGATGCGCGCATCCAAACCCGGCATCGTTATCGCGCATCGTTATTCTAAAAACGCCTAAAAAAGATTGAAAAAAAAAATTTTTTTTTTTTAAATAAAACCGACTTCAAAAACACCAAACAGTCACAAATAATAAAGGAATACATACAACATCACAGTTTTATATTGAAGTCGGTGCGAAGGTCTTTAAAAAATATTATAACAATTAATATACTCGTAGTTACTTAAAATTTGGCACCAACTTCAATATAAAACTGTGATGTTGTACGTATTCTTTTATTATTTATGACTTTTTAGTGTTTTTGAATTTGGGTTTTATTTTTTTGTAAAAACAGTTTTTATTACACTAGCTGTGCCTGCGAACTACGTTTCGCCATACAATTTTTTCCCGTTTTTGCAACATTTTCATTGACGCTCAGCTCCTATTAGTTTTAGCGTGTTGTTTAATAGCCTTCCTTGATAAATGGACCATCCAACACAAAAATATTTTTTCAAGTTGAGTCAGTAGTCCCTGAGATTAGCGCGTTCAACCAAATAAACAAACACACTCTTCAGCTTTTTAATATTAGTATGTAATAAAGTATAGATTTGTTCGACACTCCTACGGCGAAGAAAAACATCGTGAGGCATCTGCGAAGAAGTTCAAAGGGAGGAAGTCCAGCTCGGCCAGCAGGCGCAGCACGGGCTGCCAAGACTGGTCTCGAGTCACGCATTATCTCACAATTTCGGTGACATAATCTCTATGTCTTAAAGAGTAGCACGGTGGCGCGTATTTAGTGTGACTGACGTGATAAAATTTTCTTGACGCTCGTCAAGAAGCCCGTGCTACGCCTGCTGGTGGGCCAGCGTGATTGACTAGGGCCTAAACACTCTAATAGCCGTAACAGACGATCCGATTTGGTTGGAGCCAACCGCCCGACCCCAACCAAATTGGAACGTGTGTACGGCTGTCGGCCCGACATAATTATTATTAGCTTGTTGGTTGCTCGACGGCCCGATCGCTCATCCGACAAGTAGGGACACGACAAAAGACAAAAGTATCGATACTTTGTGGTTTAATTTAATTATGTGTGCTTAAAGTAATAAATTAATAATTTAGTAAACTAAAATGTCTCGACTGCTGTCCTGCCAAACCACAAAGTAGAGAAAAAAATATGTTGCAAAAATGTTGTTTTACTTTTTGTTTGTGTTTTAACAGACATTACCCTATTTATGAGTACCTACCTAATATAATAAACTTTAATTTGTGAATTTACAGATGCTTTTTTATTATTGTTTATACACACCTACTTAATTTGTTGCTGTTTTCAAGTCACTGACTGACGTTGAAGTACTCTACACTTTAAATTTGAAGTATTGATACTTTTCTTTCAATATTTTTACGAGTACGATAATTTTTTGGATCTTTTGGATTTTATGTTCGGGATTTTTATGATACCGATCGATAGAGTCGGATCACAGGAAATAAATATTTCTAACAAACATTACCTCAAAAAATTTACCATGAAATCTATCTGTACCTATTTATTTATTCCTTATAAACAAATTTTATAAACTTTATAAAATATTAACAAAAGGTGTTAATTTATTTGAGTTTCGCAAAGACAAATTATGTTTTTGTATTGGCCAAAATAGTATTTTGTATCGATATCGATATAGGTACATAATACTTTTTAGGGCATCCCTAATGTTGGATTGCCAACCGCGTCGGACCGTCTGTAGGCGCGTCGGCTCCTCATTTGGTTGGATCACGTTGGATCCAACCAAATCGGATCGTCTGTTAGCACTTTAATAGCCGTAACAGACGATCCGATTTGGTTGGAGCCAACCGCCCGACCCCAACCAAATTGGAACGTGTGTACGGCTGTCGGCCCGACATAATTATTATTAGCTTGTTGGATGCTCGACGGCCCGATCGCTCATCCGACAAGTAGGGACACGACAAAAGACAAAAGTATCGATACTTTGTGGTTTAATTTAATTATGTGTGCTTAAAGTAATAAATTAATAATTTAATAAACTAAAATGACTCGACTGCTGTCCTGCCAAACCACAAAGTAGAGAAAAAAATATGTTGCAAAAATGTTGTTTTACTTTTTGTTTGTGTTTTAACAGACATTATCCTATTTATGAGTACCTACCTAATATAATAAACTTTAATTTGTGAATTTACAGATGCTTTTTTATTATTGTTTATACACACCTACTTAATTTGTTGCTGTTTTCAAGTCACTGACTGACGTTGAAGTACTCTACACTTTGAATTTGAAGTATTGATACTTTTCTTTCAATATTTTACGAGTACGATAATTTTTTGGATCTTTTGGATTTTATGTTCGGGATTTTTATGATACCGATCGATAGAGTAGGATCACAGGAAATAAATATTTCTAACAAACATTACCTCAAAAAATTTACCATGAAATCTATCTGGTCCTATTTATTTATTCCTTATAAACAAATTTTATAAACTTTATAAAATATTAACAAAAGGTGTTAATTTATTTGAGTTTCGCAAAGACAAATTATGTTTTTGTATTGGCCAAAATAGTATTTTGTATCGATATCGATATAGGTACATAATACTTTTAGGGCATCCCTAATGTTGGATTGCCAACCGCGTCGGACCGTCTGTAGGCGCGTCGGCTCCTCATTTGGTTGGATCACGTTGGATCCAACCAAATCGGATCGTCTGTTAGCACTTTAACTTTGCAAACATAACATCACTTACGCTACAAAATTTATAGTTAGAGTTAATGTGTAGTGTGAACTAATGTAATGTGCGTGAGCATGTACAAAGAGATTTCACAATGACATTGTTTAAACGAAGAAGATTTTGATAGAGTTTTTATTTCACCTAACATAGCGTAAAAAGCTTTACTAGTGAGAAGTAAGCTACATATCAAATATAAAATAAATGTATTTTTAAATAAAGGTTTTATATTTTTCCTAAAGGTTCTTCTATTTCATAGATATTTCATGTTGACAAAAAAAAACAATTACAAAACTTATCGACTTTTTAACTAAGGCAATAAGTAGATATGGCATATCTACTTATTGCCATAGTTAAAAAGTAACTAACTTTTTAAAGTAACTAACTTTTTAACTAAGGCAATAAGTAGATATGTCATATCTACTTAATGCCTTAATTAAAAAGTCGATCAGTTTTATAATTGTTTTTTTTTTTAAGTAAGTGTACGGCGTTTTTACTTACAAAAACATTTTCCGATTAACAAAAATCGCAGCTAGATTACATGACTATGAATCTTTATGAATCCTAAGCTGATCCATTATCATTTTTAAAATGATCCATTATCATTTATATAAAATATATAAAAAAGGAGAAGTTCCCATCTATAGACGCACCACGGCCGTGACCGACCGCTAATGGTAGAAACGTGAAATTTGGACAGTTGTTTTAATTCAAAATGCGGACGCACACTAAGAAGGAATTTAAAAAAAATATCGTGAAGGGATGAAATAGGGTTTGCAAGGTTGTATGGAAAAATATTTAAATTAGCAACTTGAGATTCATACTCTTAAAAACGGTTTGCAATACTAATGTCCAAAAAATAATAATAACAAAAAATAATAATAACAAAAAATTAAAATGTCAAAAAATTAAAATGATTATCAACAATAATCTCCAATATACATTAAAAAACCATAAAATATATACGAATCAGAATCGTTTCCATACATTCTATCAGCACATGATCGGTTGTGGGATTGGGTTTTACGTTAGAACTTAAAACCTCCGCAGTCCGGTTTAATAATTAATCTCAAAAACGGGCATGTCTAATTAATATTGTACCTACATTATTATTTGAGTTTGGCCTTAAATAATCACTTGATATGATTTATTTCGTTTATGTTGGTCATGTTACTTCTAGTTCTGCCGTAAAACGAATACCGACCGACTAAAACGCTTCCGCTAGCGATATTATAGAACGGCATACCATAGGGGTGCTTGTTCTTTAAAATAAAGTTTACTGTATCTGATAAAAGCCTTGTGGCTGATGCCAGATATCTTACTAATCCTACTTATCCTACTAATATTATAAATGTGAAAGTGTGGATGTTTGGATGTTTGTTACTCAATAACGCAAAAACGGCTGAACGGATTTGGATGAAATTCGGCATGCATGTGGCTTTTGACATGGAAAAGAACATAGGCTACCTTTTATCCCGATTACTTAAGTACATAGTTCCCGAGGGAAAATTGAAAATTGTTTACGAGCTGAGCCGCGGGCGGGCGGGCTTTTTGGACCCAATTCTGAAGTCCACGCAGACGAAGTCGCGGGCAGAAGCTAGTAATATTATAAATGTGAAAGTGTGGATGTTTTGATGTTTAGATGTTTGGATGTTTGTTACTCAATCACGCAAAAACGGCTGAACGGATTTGCATGAAATTTGGCATGCATTAGCCTTTGACATGGAAAAGGACATAGGCTACCTTTTATCCCGATTCCTTAAGTAGTTCCCGAGGAAAAATTGAAAATTGTTTACGAGCTAAGCCGCGGGTAGACAGCTTTGAAATTTGGTATGCATGTCACCTATGCTATGGAAAAGTCCATGTCCTTAATGATCTCTCAAATAGTTGTCGTAATAATCTCGTAGGAAGATTAAAAATTGTTAACGGGCGAAGATTTAGATTTAGACCCAATTCTGAAGTCCACGCAGACGAAGTCGCGGGCAGATGCTAGTTGGCAATAAAGCAAATAATTAGCGCTCCAAGAAGCAAAACCTTGTGCTCTGTTCTGTTTTCATAGTTTTACACACTGTAGATTGCACATTTACACTAGATGGCGCTGTACGCATTTAGAACGCGGTTACGTTATGTGTAGGGTGTCAGTATAAAATAGCTTCATAGCGGCCCGTCTATCTGCCCGGTCATAACCTAACCTAATTCATTCATACCGCTTTGGTTAGACGGTAAATCCGTCCGGTATGAATATTTTTGTAAACCTAATCTCGATTTAGGTTAAGATTTCGTCTCTTATGCCGGCTCCAAACAATCGTCCAACACTCCAACATTGACACCAACATCGTCCAAATCACGATCGATCAAACAGACTCTCCACACATCAATAGGCCACTAGCCAACCTCATTCACTATGGAGGACGTTGAACTGATAGGTGCTTCTGCGCTATACCTAATGAGTGCATGTTATTATTTTTTACAAGTGTATAGCCGACGTAAAACAAAAAAAAACGTTCCATAAACGAATATGCAAACCAGGGATGTTGCGGATGCCGATTTTTTCACATCCGCGGATGTGAATGCGGATGCGGATTTGTGAAGGCTCACATCCGCGGATGCGAATGCGGATGTTTAAGATATTGTTATAGAAATAAAGTATATGAATTAAGAATTAAAATAATAATAGAGTAATTATTAACATTTTTATTAATTACTAGCTTTACCCTCGCAGCTTCGCCCGCGGTATGTTTGTTTTCCCATGGGAATTTTATATTTTCCCGAAGGAAAAATAATTTTATATAGCCTATGTTCATCAGGGATAATGTAGAATTCTCAATGTGAAAGAATTTTTGAAATCAGCCTAGTAGTTTCGGAGCCTATTCAATACAAACAAACAAACAATCAAATCTTTCCTCTTTATAATATTAATAAGTATAGTAATTAGTAAATGAAGAGGGCCCACCATCCGCGCGAGCCCGATCTAGTTTAGGTAAATTTCTCTAGTCTCTGTTTGTGTGCGTCGCTCACGCACACAAGCGCACTCGGTCGCGCAATCGGTACGGCCGCCTAGCAAAATATCGTAGATGTTAATTTTGAATTTAATAAGTGTTTATTATTTACTGTGTTATACTATAGTAAATACAGGGATGTGTTTGATCAACTTTTATTTTTACAAGCTTTTATTTAGCTTGCACTGTATGTATGTATGTAGATTTGACCACTTCTCGGTTTTCGATTGGGCTGAAATTTTGCACATAATATAACTGTTTTGCATTACAACAAAACAGATATTATGTGTGTGAGAAAACACACAGCGTTGGTTGAAGAAGCATCCATAGATTTTACCGTCTTAAGTATTAAATTAAGGAACTTACCAGAATTATTCCTATGTATCAAGAATTTTTCTTTCACTCACCAAGGCTGCATGTACTCCATTCCCTTTTACATGTAGCTCAGTAGTGACATATACCAGCTGTCACTGTCATAGTCTTCAATAAACACCTGCAAGCCCTTGCTCAACGCTGTGTGTTTTCTCACACACATAATATCTGTTTTGTTGTAATGCAAAACAGTTATATTATATGTGTATCTAAAACACACAGCGTTGGTTGAAGATCTGTTTGATATCTGCTGGTGAAAGAAATTCTACAAATGCTATGTGAAATCTCAATAATAAATAATATAGACATCATAACTTGAAATCAAATCAATTATATTCCTTTACAAATCAACAAAAATAATTAAATTATGAAATATATAAAAAGTATAGGGTCAACAAATTTTGGTTATATACACTATTGTCTTTCATTTTTACTTCCTTATAATAAATTTATAAAAGGTCTAGGCATTCTTCTAGATAGATCTGTTCATAATATCCTCAATAATAGCTCTATTTTCTATCCAACCTTTAGATACTACTACAGAACAGTTACTGGCCATTCAAATCAGATTCTTATTTGATCCAGCCACCAATTATTGTTCTAATGACTGGTTTAACTACTCCAGCAATAGATATAAGTATCCAAGATCTGTTCACATTCCCTGTACTCTCAGTTAATGCATTATTTTTCTCACATGATGAAATGGACAATTGGACATATTTGATGGATCAGGTACTGTTTCATTAGCCACCCTGATTGTCTATTAGTAGCAATATCAGCCCTTGAGCCAAACTTGGACCAAAAACATATTTCTTCTTACGTTATCTATTCAGGTAGTTCTAAAAGAGTGAATACCCTTCTGCCAGGGGCCAAAAATAATATTATCGCTGTTCTGATTCCACAATTCTACTTCTATCTGAGTTTACAATTGGTGTCTCAATTTATTAATAATTAATTCTCAATTAACCAATCAAAAAGTATCTTGGTATCCTAAATTGAGCTTTTATTGTCTGTAGTCTAGCTAGCGGACCAATTTATTTATTTTTTATCTTGTCAATGTTAGTTGCACAGTAATATTATATGTATATAGCTGACTTGTGTAAAAGTCTGATATGATATGACAGCTTGTCCTCTAAATAAAATTTTGCTAAAAATCTAGCTACATCTTGACCCTGAGGTGATTTATGGTCAATATCTGTATGTTGCACCAATCAGTCCACCTCCTGCTTGGGGCCTTGTAAGTTGCCACTGTTGAGTCACGGCAACTATTTGTAAGCAGTTTCCTTTCCTGCGTTGACCTGTGAGCTATCTATACTAAATAGCCTCAATTTTCTAAGCAAACAAAACTTCTGTGTCTGTGGTGTTCGTTCTTGTTCATTGTGAAATCTATTTCAGCAGATCTTTTTTTTTTTTTTTATCAGTTCCTCTAAGGCTCTTGTCTCCAGTTCTGCCAGCCAAAAAACACTGAAACCACTGAGGTCCTATCAGACTAAAGGTTACCTGAGCTGTGTTGTGGTGCCTCAGTACTCTGGGATTTAAACCTCCAGGCCAAGCTGAACCGCTAAAGACGACTTAATGGGTCGCAAAATAGCGCGGAGTCTCTGTAATCCCAGGTTATGCAGGCTCAGGTTACGTGGCACAACTGCGCGACGTGATGCGAACAAGTCAACATCTGGCTTGCCCCACTTTTTAAATATAGGCTCCAAGGCCTGGGGCAACAAATGCCATTCCTGCGCCGCTGGTCAGGCTGCGCTTTTTCGAGACGCGAACAATTCGACATGTGGCACACCCCATCTTTCGAATAAAGCCTCCGAGGCCTGGGGCAACAAGTACCATTCCCACACTGGTTGGACTGCGCTTCTTCGAGACGCAAACAAGTCGACATCTGCCATGCCCCACTTTTTGAATATAGCCTCCGAGGCCTGGGGCAACAAGTACCATTCCGGCACTGGTTGGACTGCGCTTCTTCAAGACGCAAATAAGTCGACATCTGCCCTACCCCACATTTTGAATATAGCCTCCGAGGCTTGGGGCAACAAGTGCTATTCCAGCACTGGTTAGTTTCTGGACAAGCGGCCGGCAATGCCTGTACCTCCCCGAGAGATACGCCGCTAAGTGTGGTGTTAAATTTGTTCGATCATCCCTAACAATTTCATTGCTAATTCAAGCAAGGTGAGCAATAGCTTGGAATGTGTGCTACAAACGTTCTGTTGTACAACTGTACAAGTTTTGGCAGCTGACTGCTTATAACATGTGTACACAGCAAATATCCCTTTTAGGTTTAGGTGCCAACACTTTGTCTTTGAAACCATGTTTCTGATAAATCCGACTCGCCGTTGAGTTTTGTGACTCAGACCGCGACTAACTTTTTTTTTTTTTTTTTTTAACATAAGTTACAACTCCCCTGTACAGTGGGGTGGGATTATACTGTGATCAACTGACTGATCTTAGCCACCAGCTCAGAACCTGGTACCTACCTCCCTAGGTAAGATTTATTTCATTCTGAGGTGGTGCTGCCTGAAACGTCTGAGAAACATCTATGTATGACGACAATAGGCGCCCTTTCAGAGTTGTTAAGCTTGAAAAATTCAGTAAACTTAATTTGCTTTATATCTGTTGTAAGATAGCTTGTCTTTTGTTGAGAATCTAGGTTATTGCTAGCTTTATTCTTGTGGCTTTGTTTATATAGCAAGGCCATTGTTCTTTCCTGAGTATTTCAGAGGAGACTCAGGTACTCTATTGATTGGTAAGGTTCTAATACTGACTTTTTGTAACTTATATGTCAACCTATCATCTCCAGTATATTTAATGTCGCAGATATTCTGCTATCCAATCTGATACCGCAACAAAAATCCGGCAGCTGAAGCTGGCCAAATAGAAAGGATGTTCATTCCTGTAAATCTATTTTAACCAACCAGTGATTGTCCTGCAGAAAGTCTACAATATCTCTCTGAGAAATTAGTTGAAAAGGTATTGTTGTAACATTCCTGTTCAATACCCCTAAATCAAAAATTGGCCATATTCCTCCATCTGGCTTTTTTTTTTTTTTTTTTTTTTTCTAAATATATATATTTTATATATAATTTTTTAAAGATATCCCATTCTTACTTTTGTCAGTACTTCTGAAATGCCCTTCTCCTTTAGACTGTAAATTACCAGATTCATCTGCGAAGAAGTTTTTATACAATATTTGTGAAAACTGAATCTGCTTAGATGACAAGAAGTAGTTTCTGTTTGCCTGGAATTTGGCTGTTGGTTATTATTTTCATGTTAAAAGAATTTGCACCTAACTGCTTCCAAGCATTAGCTAAAAATTATTTTTGTCTGATGTTAGATTAGAAATGTCTTGTGCTTGGTTGCTAAATGGGCTAAAATTACTGGTTCTCAGGAGAATATCTACCCTCCTTGACAACTCTTTATCTTTCTTTGTTCAGTCGTATTTTCTGATTCATGAGCATGACATAGCTGAAAGCTCTTGGAACCTGCCTGAGTCTTGTTTCTCAATTATGTGGGAGTGTATAACCACCTGTGGAAACCATCTAATGATTGGATAATAGACTGTAAAGCCACCCAACTAAACAAGTGTTCATGCCTTAATGAAATAGAATAGAAAACATTTATGTTGAATAAACATGTTTTGAGGGATGACTTTAAATTCATCTCTCTTTTAAAATTCTTTCTCTTCTTATTTCAATACATTCACTACAACTCCCACCTATTATCTGAAACTTTATACAAAGGAGAGCCTGGACCAAGCAAGGTCCATTTGATCAAATAAGGATTTAACTCACACGGATTAACTGCTGCCCAGTTTACTAGAACTTGTAAAAACTGTCTTAGTGATTTACATTGCTCTAAATCAGCATTTGTTAGGCCGGTTTACATATTTTCTGCAGAAACTAAATAGTCCCTAATTTATTAAAATAACATCTCATTAACTTTAAACAGTAGACACCTGAGGTGTTTTCAGAATAACCTCTTAATGAACATTATCAACAAATGCCTTTCAATGACTGTTATTCAAAATGCTGTAACTTATTAACCTTTAAATCTCGCTTCTCTCTGGCAGAACGGATAACCTCTTTATCATCCTACTCATTGTATACCTCGCCTGTTTTTTTTTTTTTTTTTTTTTATGGTGTACCCTGATCTCACTTTGAGTATTAGGTATTAATGAAGAACTGGGCAGTAGGCAAGATATTGATGGTATGTTGGGGATAGAACTAACGTACTGCGGTAATCTTTTTAGATACTTATTTCGAAATGTAAGTAGGTACCTAATTCGATTTACCAAGGCCGAGATTCGTGGATCTTCTTGTCTGTGAGTCCGCTTTCTCCTATTATTTGGAGATAGTAAAACGAAACTCTGTTCGTCTTCCGAAGAGGAAGAAATTTTGTCAATACTAGCACTACAAGAAACAAGCACTTCCTCCGAAGCAGCGGCATTCGAGTTCCGAACATTAAGATCCACAATCTCTTTTCACAATTTATTTTGTTAAATAACAACTTACCCCGATACTGCTCATCACTATTTTTACTGTTTTATATAGTAAAATAGAGCAATTGAAAAATTTTGTGCGTAATCGCGGCAAAATCTACAAACGCTATGACAGTGACAGCTGGTATATGTCACTACTGAGCTACATGTAAAAGGGAATGGAGTACATGCAGCCTTGGTGAGTGAAAGAAAAATTCTTGATACATAGGAATAATTCTGGTAAGTTCCTTAATTTAATACTTAAGACGGTAAAATCTATGGATGCTTCTTCAACCAACGCTGTGTGTTTTAGATACACATATAATAATATGAATATCGTGACAATGCAATATTATGATAACATGGAGCTGATCTGATGAAGGAACTGGACGGTGGCCATAGGAACTCCGTAATAAAACGACGCAGCCCCATCGAGTTTGGGCTCGTTTGATTCATATAGACGAGTACTTTGGTCCTATATGTTAACCAGGGTCTGATGCTGGAGCTAAGAGGTGGCCATAGGACCTCCGCAATAAAACGACATAACCCTATCGAGTTTGGGCTCGTTTGATTCGTAATGACGAGTACTTTGGTCCTATATGGTAACCAGGGTCTGATGCTGGAGCTGAAAGGTGGCCATAGGACCTCCGCAATAAAACGACATAAGCCTATCGAGTTTGGGCTCGTTTGATTCGTAATGACGAGGACTTTGCTTCTATATGGTAACCAGGGTCTGATGCTGGAGCTGGAAGGTGGCCATAGGAACTCCGCAATAAAACGACACAACCCCATTGAGTTTGTGCTCATTTGATTCGTATTGACGAGTACTTTGGTCCTATATGGTAACCAGGGTCTGATGCTGGAGCTGGAATGTGGCCATAGGACCTCCGCAATAAAACGACATAACCCTTTCGAGTTTGGGCTCGTTTGATTCGTAATGACGAGTACTTTGGTCCTATATGGTAACCAGGGTCTGATGCTGGAGCTGGAATGTGGCCATAGGACCTCCGTAATAAAACGACATAACCCTATCGAGTTTGGGCTCGTTTGATTCGTAATGACGAGTACTTTGGTCCTATATGGTAACCAGGGTGTGATGCTGGAACTGTAAGGTGGCCATAGGACCTCCGCAATAAAACGACATAACCCTATCGAGTTTGGGCTCGTTTGATTCGTAATGACGAGTACTTTGGTCCTATATGGTAACCAGGGTCTGATGCTGGAGCTGGAAGGTGGCCATAGGACCTCCGCAATAAAACGACATAACCCTATCGAGTTTGGGCTCGTTTGATTCGTAATGACGAGGACTTTGCTTCTATATGGTAACCAGGGTCTGATGCTGGAGCTGGAAGGTGGCCATAGGAACTCCGCAATAAAACGACACAACCCCATTGAGTTTGTGCTCATTTGATTCGTATTGACGAGTACTTTGGTCCTATATGGTAACCAGGGTGTGATGCTGGAACTGGAAGGTGGCCATAGGACCTCCGCAGTAAAACGACATAACCCTATCGAGTTTGGGCTCGTTTGATTCGTAATGACGAGTACTTTGGTCCTATATGGTAACCAGGGTCTGATGCTGGAGCTGGAAGATGGCCATAGGACCTCCGCAATAAAACGACATAACCCTATCGAGTTTGGGCTCGTTTGATTCGTAATGACGAGGACTTTGCTTCTATATGGTAACCAGGGTCTGATGCTGGAGCTGGAAGGTGGCAATAGGAACTCCGAAATAAAACGACACAACCTCATTGAGTTTGTGCTCATTTGATTCGTATTGACGAGTACTTTGGTCCTATATCGTAACCAGGGTCTGATGCTGGAGCTGGAATGTGGCCATAGGACCTCCGCAATAAAACGACATAACCCTATCGAGTTTGGGCTCGTTTGATTCGTAATGACGAGTACTTTGGTCCTATATGGTAACCAGGGTCTGATGCTGGAGCTGGAATGTGGCCATAGGACCTCCGCAATAAAACGACATAACCCTATCGAGTTTGGGCTCGTTTGATTCGTAATGACGAGGACTTTGCTTCTATATGGTAAACAGGGTCTGATGCTGGAGCTGGAAGGTGGCCATAGGAACTCCGCAATAAAACGACACAACCCCATTGAGTTTGTGCTCATTTGATTCGTATTGACGAGTACTTTGGTCCTATATGGTAACCAGGGTGTGATGCTGGAACTGGAAGGTGGCCATAGGACCTCCGCAGTAAAACGACATAACCCTATCGAGTTTGGGCTCGTTTGATTCGTAATGACGAGTACTTTGGTCCTATATGGTAACCAGGGTCTGATGCTGGAGCTGGAAGATGGCCATAGGACCTCCGCAATAAAACGACATAACCCTATCGAGTTTGGGCTCGTTTGATTCGTAATGACGAGGACTTTGCTTCTATATGGTAACCAGGGTCTGATGCTGGAGCTGGAAGGTGGCCATAGGAACTCCGAAATAAAACGACACAACCTCATTGAGTTTGTGCTCATTTGATTCGTATTGACGAGTACTTTGGTCCTATATCGTAACCAGGGTCTGATGCTGGAGCTGGAATGTGGCCATAGGACCTCCGCAATAAAACGACATAACCCTATCGAGTTTGGGCTCGTTTGATTCGTAATGACGAGTACTTTGGTCCTATATGGTAACCAGGGTCTGATGCTGGAGCTGGAATGTGGCCATAGGACCTCCGCAATAAAACGACACAAGCCCATCGAGTTTTGGGCTCGTTTGTTTCGTAATAACGAGTACTTTGGTCGAGTTTCGTAATGGCGGCCATGCGGTTACAAAATGATAAAATATAAAATAATCGTAAAAAGATTTAAAAAAAAAAGTCGCCCCACACTAGGATTTTATTCTAAAGCCCTAATAAGACGAAAATAAATTTTAATTTATTACATGATACATCTTATATATAAAATTCTCGTGTCACAGTGTTTGTTACCAAACTCCTCCGAAACGGCTTGACTGATCTTTATTAAATTTTTGTGCACATTCGGTAGATCTGAGAATAGGTCGTAAACTATTTTTTATATTATGGCGAAACGTAGTTCGCCGGCACAGCTAGTTTTTAAAAAAATATAAAAGCTTGTCGCAAGATTTACCCATTTTATAAAAAACAAATATTTTTTTCTTAGAATCACTAATATTTATTTATTTAAGGCTTACCAAGTAAATACATACGGGCAAGGTACTTAAACAGTTTTTTTTATGGAGGGCCTGGCAAATGACCTCCTCCCGCCTGATGTTAAGCGGTGAAAGAGGCCCAAATGAGTTGACAGATAGAGGAGGGAGGACATCCACTATCCAACCTTGCCGGCCCCTTGCCGGCCTAAAAGATGTTTTTCACACCTCTTTTGAAGGAACCCATGTTGTAGGATGGAGGAAACACGTGCGCAGGTAGAGAATTCCAAGTGTGGGATGAACGACAGAAGACTTACCGGAGGGAGACTCTGTACCAAGGTCGTGTGCTTGGGTACCTCCGTCTTACCTATTTCTACCGCAAAGCAGCAGTGCTTGCATTGCTGTGTTCCGGTTTGAAGGGTAAGATATGGCACTGAAATTACTGGGTACCGTGACTTTACATCTTAAGTCACAAGTTGGCAACGTACACTGTAGCCCTTGTGGGGGTTGCAGTTTTACTGCGAATGTCACACGAGACATATGTATTATAGGTGACTGTTACCACTTACCATCAGGTGGGCAGTTTGCTTTTTTGCCAACTTAGTAGCAATAAAAAAAAAGAAGGAATCTTGGAATTTCTTAATACGGTGTGAAAAGGAGGATACAGTGTAAGGATGACTCCGTAGACCCTTATGCGTGTTTCTGATAAGGAAGGAATGGAGAGGGAGGGATAAGGTTAAAGAGCTCCTCAGAGCATTCCCCGTGGAACATTCGGTAAAAGGCGCTAAGAGAGGCGATGTCACGTCGAAGTTGTAGAGGCTCGAGGGTGTTAGTTGCCTCTACATCGCCAATTATTCGAATAGCGCGACGCTGCAATCTATCCAGAGCATCGATGAGGTACTGAGCGGAGCCGGAGTGCGAGCAATATTCCACGCAAGACCTAACCTGAGTTTTATACAACAGGCATAGTTGGTCCGGCGCAAAATACCTACGCACCTTGTTCAGGACACCGAGTTTCCTTGAGGCAGCAGTTATAACGGATTCGAGTTTTTCAAAAAAAGGATCATAATATATGCATTTAAATTTCAGGACTGCACAGCATTGTCATGTGTAAGTCATGTGTGTATGACAATGCTGTACAAAACGTTATTTATTACAAAAAAATAAATATAATAATCAAGTTAAATTGTTTTATTGTTTATCCTAATTCTCGGGTCAAGCTTTTATATTTTTATAAGAAAATATATCTTGTAATAAATTAAAGTTTATTTTCCTTTTTTAAGGCATTATAATATAAGCTTGTTTTTAAAAAAACTTTTTTTAAACTAATTACTCAAATAATACGAAATATTTTAATGACTTCCGAGTTCTTTATTGTTAGTTGTATCTACAAATTAATTTATATAATATACATATAATAATTTAGTAATAAACAAATATGAAATAAATATTTTCTTGTGCTCAACGCACTTTTTAGTGCATTGAAGCCATTCGCTAGATTGTAATAAAAGAATAAATTAAAGTTTACTTTCTTTTTTTAGGACATTAAAATAAAAGCTTGTTTTTAAAAATCTTTTGTGATAGCGGCCATCTTGTTTTAGTTTTTTTCATGGTGTACTGTATTTTACGAACTTTCATTTGATACACCATATACAGACCCATATTGTGGAGATTGTACATAAAAATAATCTGTCAATTTGTGACGGCGGCCATCTTGTATTAGATTGTCTTTCAGAATATACTATATTCTACAATTCATTCTACAATTCAAGCTCTTTCATTTGACACATAAATTGGGGAAGGTCGCACAAAAGAAATTGATGGGGTTGCGTATGGATATTATATAGGCTGGGCTCAAAGTACTCATCAAGAAAAATCATATAGGACCAAAGTACTCGTCAATACGAATCAAACAAGCCCAAGCTCGATGGGGTTGCGTCGTTTTATTTCAGAGTTCCTTTGGCCACTTTCCAGCTCCAGCATCAGACCCTGGTTACCATATAGAACTAAAGTCCTCGTCATTACGAATCAAACAAGCCCAAACTTGATGGGATTGTGTCGTTTTATTGCGGAGTTCCTATGGCTACCTTCCAGCTCCAGCATCAGACCCTGGTTACCATGTAGGACCAAAGTACTCGTCAATACGAATCAAACAAACCCAAACTTGATGGGGTTGTGTCGTTTTATTGCGGAGTTCCTATGGCCAGCTTCCAGTTCCAGTATCAGACCCTGGTTACCACATAAGACCAAAGTACTCGTCAATACGAATCAAACAAGCCCAAACTTGATGGGGTTGTGTCGTTTTATTGCGGAGTTCCTATGGCTACCTTCTAGCTCCAGCATTAGACCCTGGTTACCACATAGGTCCAAAGTACTCGTCAATACGAATCCAACGAGCCCAAACTCGATGGGGTTGTGTCGTTTTATTGCAGAGTTCCTATGGCCACCTTCCAGTTCCAGCATCAGACCCTGGTTACCATATAGGCCCAAAGTGCTTCTCAATACAATTCAAACGAGCCCAAACTCGATGGGGTTGCGTTGTTTGATTACGGAGTTCCTATGGCCACCTTCCAGTTCCAGGATCAGACCCTGGTTACCATATAGGACCAAAGTGCTCGTTAATACAATTCAAACGAGCCCAAACTCAATGGGGTTGCGTTGTTTGATTGCGGAGTTCCTTTGGCTACCTTCCAGCTCCAGCATCAGACCCTGGTTACCACATAGGACCAAAGTACTCGTCAATACGAATCAAACGAGCCCAAACTCGATTGGATTGTGTCGTTTTATTGCGGAGTTCCTATGGCTACCTTCCAGCTCCAGCATCAGACCCTGGTTACCATGTAAGACCAAAGTACTCGTCAATACGAATCAAACAAACCCAAACTTGATGGGGTTGTGTGGTTTTATTGCGGAGTTCCTATGGCCAGCTTCCAGTTCCAGTATCAGACCCTGGTTACCACATAGGACCAAAGTACTCGTCAATACGAATCAAACAAGCCCAAACTCGATGAGATTGTGTTGTTTTATTGCGGAGTTCCTTTGGCTATCTTCCAGCTCCAGCATCAGACCCTGGTTACCATGTAGGACCAAAGTACTCGTCAATACGAATCAAACGAGCCCAAACATGATGGGGTTGTGTCGTTTTATTGCGGAGTTCCTATGGCCACCTTCCAGTTCCAGCATCAGACCCTGGTTACCATATAGGACCAAAGTACTCGTCAATACGAATCAAACGAGCCCAAACTCGATGGGGTTGAATTGTTTGATTGCGGAGTTCCTATGGCCACCTTCCAGTTCCAGCATCAGATCCTGGTTACCATATAGGATCAAAGTATTCGTAAAAAAGAATCAAACAAGCCCAAACTCGATGGGGTTGTGTTGTTTGATTACGGAGTTCCTATGGCCACCTTCCAGATCCAGCATCAGGCCCTGGTTACCATATAGGATCAAAGTACTTGTCAATACGAATCAAACGAGCCTAAACTCGATGGGGTTGCATTGTTCGATTGCGGAGTTCCTATGGCAACCTTCCAGTTCCAGCATCAGACCCTGGTTACCATATAGGATCAAAGTATTCGTCAATACGAATCAAACAAGCCCAAACTCGATGGGGTTGCGTTGTTTGATTGCGGAGTTCCTATGGCCACCTTCCAGATCCAGCATCAGACCCTGGTTACCATATAGGATCAAAGTTCTCGTGAATACGAATCAAACGAGCTCAAACTCGATGGGGCTATGTCGTTTTATTGCGGTGTTCCTATAAAGGTGACCTTTCAGCTGCAACATCAAATCAGCTCCATGTCGTCATCATAATATATTTATACATATGCATGCAAAATTTCAGCTTAATCGGAAACAGGGAAGTGAGTCAAATTTAACTCGCAAGATTAGACCCGAACATGCAAAAGTTAATAAAAGCTTGTAAAAAGGTTGAAGGTTTTTCGTACGGCAGCCACAAATAATAAAATTGTTAGTTATCAACTTCTCCGATTACTCCGTAGGACTTCGCGTCGTATACATACACAAATAATTACGTAACCGGGAGCTAGCTCAAAGCGACGTGCTCTCGCTTCGAGTCTTAATTGCACACTGAATTTCGACGCGCCCGAGCCAAGTATTTGTAAGAAAATCGATAAATGTATGTTAAAAAATTCATATAAAAATCAATGTACGATAATTTAAAAAAATACCACGGTGTCAGTGTTATGCTTTCCTTTGTTCTATATATTTGTTAAACTAAAATATAATAGGGTTAATTAATAAAGCTAAAAATCACGAACGGTATGTGGGTGTAACCTAAATTTTAAGTAAAATGGATGCTATTTTTAACGAAATGGTATGTAAATTTGAAAAATGGTGACGGTGATTGTGTAAACACATAATTTAAGAATTTAAATTTATTTTTTCCCGGTCAGTTAACTGGAACGTTAACGTAAAATATCAAAAACGCCAACGGCCTTTTTGCTATTTTTCGCGCCATGGGCCCTTAAGAGACTCCGAAATCCTATACCAAGTATCGTTTAAGGCAATTTTATCTTTCTGACGACGATGCTTCGGATTCCATAGCACCGGTTCGCCTTTATATAACTCCAAAAACAAGAGTACGGTGTCATTACTCCACTCAGTCATGCTAAAGTTTAATCGCAAATTAATTTATAACGGGAGCGCTGCGTGTCAGATATGTCTGCCTCGCCCGAGTAAACAGACAACACTGATGTGTGGAGGGTATGTTCGTGCGAGTTGGCAAACTCCTTTGATCTGGGTACAATTTACCGCCATCGGACCGATCGCGAGCCAACACGAACCAACACCATCCAACATACACAAACTATCTCTCTACACGTGGAACGTGTAGAGAGATAGAACGGTTGGACGAACAGTTGGAGTGTTGGACGAATGTTTGGAGCCGGCATTATAGTGGTGGGTCGGTACGGTACGCGTTTTTGCAATACCGAAACTAAACTATGTATTGGTTTAGTTTGTAACAAGGATGATATCTTCGTCTATGGTTTGTAATAACGGTTTTTGAAACTATTTATTTTAATAACTAGTTATTGAATGGGTATCGGATATCGCAAGTGTCGATTGAGGGCTCGGTTTCGGTTCGAAGGAAAATCATGTTTTATTGAATAAATGTTTTTATTCGGCAACTATCTATTGACGTGACTGAGTATTGGGTGTTCGATTGTAACCACCAGTATTATTTTAATAAATGAAAATGAACTTTCCTTCATACTTTGGAGAACTATATAAATATGAATTGTAACATTCACACACTCACACTTTGCAGTCCTCTCAGGGACATACTCAGCTATAATACACAGCACATTCACCAAGGTCACTCCAGTCCATTTCCCATAGCGCAGCGTTAATAATACCGTAGTCCGCCGCAGTCCGCAGCTCCAGTCTCATTTTTTCAACTTCGCTTGCTACTATTGACCGAATGACTTCGGCAGACGTGGTAAGGTACTCATGTTGAGGCGAAGGTGGTGATGAATTGTGGGTACTACTACCACCTCTTTTCGTATTAATATTAGTCTGCTTAGTCTGCCCTCCGCCGGTGTTACATCGCACAGGTGTGGTGTGTTATCGTTATTATCTCGCTTTGGCCCATTAGCTGAACAACCGGGACAAATCCATTTTTTTCTAAGCTCGGACGTCACATTATTTCGAGACTCGGAAGGAAATAAACATTGTAGATGGTATTTCAACTTGCATTTGACACAGACCAACGATCCATTATGTCCCTCCTCAGGTGACGTACAACATGCAAATTTCATTGTATTAAATTAAAATCAGAAATATCGAAGAAAAAGATTGAAAAAAAGTTGTGCACGTTCGTGGTATCGAACTCCCGACCTCTTGACTTGACGTTGTCGTGTTCCACTCGTTGCACTTCTCGCCACAAAATTGGAGTATGTCCGGGAGATAAAATACTTAGGTTTGAATATAGATTGTCAATTTAACTGGAGGTCACATGTCAATAGTGTGTGTAACAAATTAAGATCTATACTTAGTAAATTTTATAATTTAAAGAATGTAGTTAATAGAAAAGTATTATATACTGTATATTATGCGTTAGTAGAATCATTAATAAGCTACGGCTTAAGCTGTTATGGGCTTACATTTAAGACATACCTAGACCTAATTAAAAAACTTCAAATTAGATTTTTAAAAATGTTATGTAGTAAAAAAACCAAAGATACATGTAAAAAGAACTATGATGCCCTATTTTCTGAATTAAAAATTATACCCGTAGAAACAAAAGTTCAGTATTTGCTAGCGGTAGAATCATATTATACAGAAACTTTTAAAAAGAAAATAAATATTAAAATTAATACAAGAGCAAAGATGAAAGGCAAATTAATTGAATTGGGGTGTATAAATTATTATGGAAAGAGAACCAGGAAATATATAATACCAAGGCTTTGTAATAAATATTATGAGTTGATGCTAAATGAAGTTAAAATTAAATGTAAACAAACCTTAAAGAGAAAGCTAAAAGAAATTATTATGAAGGGATGTTAGTAGGTAAGCCATTATTTATAACAAATACATACTTATATGTACTTAGTCTTTAATCATAAAGTTGTAATGCATAATTATAAGATAGTTTAAGTGAAAATTAGAGCGTTTCGCCGACAAACTACTCAGAAGTTTGGCGTATATGTTTTTGTTTATAAGTAAGAAATTAGATAAATAAATAAAAAAAAAAATTAAAAAAAAAAAAAAAAGTAAAAAAACGTATTATTTGTTATACATAATATAAATATTTTTGTGTACCTACCTATATACCCACCTATCATAATGTTGTAGTAAATATGTACCTTAACTGAAATAAAAGTATGTGATTGTAAATGTTTTATTTTGCATTTAGTCATTTCCTCGCTGAGGGGGGATGAAAAGTTACGTGTTGCACTCGAGTGCAAAGATTTTTCATTTTAGAAACCTTCGCTTGCTCGGTCATCAAAGTTGAGCACGTGGTTAAAAAGCAACTTTGCACTCATGTATAACAAATAACTATTTCTGTTATACTACCAGGGCGATGAATGCACGACTCACGCATTGCGCCATGGGTACCGTAGTACCTTAATTTACTGGAGGGAGACCTTGTACCAGGGTCATCTGCTTAGGTACCTCCGTCTTACCTATTTCTGCCGCAAAGCAGCAGTGCTTGCATTGCTGTGTTCCGGTTTGAAGGGTAAGATATGGCAGTGAAATTACTGGGTACTGTGACTACTGAGGTGAGGTGCGGGGAAAGATATTATAAATGACACGACTGTTTCGAGAGACGGCCCGTTTATTACTGCTGCACCACAATGATTGACTTAAACTAGCTACACAACTAATACGTATGACTTATATCTACTACACCTACGGGGTTGACAGAAAAAAAAATTCGAAGATACATTTTTTTTTTACTCGTCAACTTTCGTAAATATGAAATAAAGTATTACAAAATTAAAGAACAACATTCCAGAATTATAAAAGTATTACAAAATTATAAAATAGTATTACAAGGTTATAAAATTGCGAATCAATTATATTTAACTTATCAATAATAGTTATTGTGGTACAAAACGTTTTGTCCTATTTTTATGCCCAATATCAGGTTTACAATTTCTTAAAATTACAACATTGGGTTCCTTATCCTCTAAAACTTTAAAAGGTCCGTCGTATAACGCATTTAATTTTCCACTATTTTCATTTTTCACTAACACTAAATCGTCTTTTTCGTAATTTACTGAGTTCACTTTTTTATCATATTCACTTTTCCTACGCTGTTTAGTGCGTATTAAATTTTCTCGAGCGTCTTTCTGCGCTACTTGTAGCCTATATTTTAATTCTAGATTATAACTATCGGGATTATACAATGGTTCTATGCTACTACTTATCCTACATGGAAGTTCACTTTGCTTACCAAAAACAAGTTCAAAGGGTGTATACTTGGTTGACGAATTAACCGTGTTGTTGTAACTAAAACACCAAAATGGTATCCAATGACTCCATGACTCATGATATTTATCCCACATGATTCGAAGAAACGAACCAAGATGTTTATGAGAATTTTCCAAGGAACCAATAGATTCGTGGTGATATGCTGTAGAATGTATTTTTTCTATATGCAACAACTTACATATTTCAGACATAGTAGAAGATATAAATTCTGTACCTCTGTCGGTTGCAATGACTTGCGGAACACCAAATCTCAAAATAAAGTTGTTTACAAATGACTTAGCAATAGTAACCGTTTCTTTGTTTTTGAGTGCGTAAGCTTCAATAAACTTTGTTAACTCACACTGAATAGTTAAAATATATTTATTATCATCATCATCACGATCTAAGGGTCCGACAACATCTAAAAATATTTTCTCGAAGGCTGCATTAGCTGTAGTTGTTAATTGCATTGGTTCTACAATATGTCGAGAGTGTTTCATTTTTTGGCAATGTTCACATTTATTTATAAAAGCTTTAACATCATTTTCTATACCTGGCCAATAGTATAGTCTTTTAATGTTATTCACTGTTCTCCTAACTCCAGCATGTCCACTTGTAGGTAACAAATGGTAATCATTTATTATGAATGATTTTTCGTCATTATTGTTTATTCTTTTTACTCCTTTGAAAACACATATTCGTGGACCGGTCCAATCTTTTATTCCTTTTATCCCTTTAATTAATTCAGTTAAAAATAACGCGTTATCATCAGTTTTTATAATACATACTTCTTTTATATTTATAATGTTACAAAATTCGCAAAGTTTTGTTACAAATTCGACTCGCGTAAAATGTAATCTAAAATCACGATTAATGTAAATTATTTCTTTTTCTTTTATGTAACTGAAACATTCTTTTTCTAAAATAATTTTCTTTTGTCTTCTCAACTCGTGAACTACTTCTCCTTTTAAAAGCATCATTTCGACAGAATTATTTGGTATCTGTAATATTTCTGTGACTCTCAGTTGATCAGGCTGATTATCTACAGATTTATTAGAGATAGGAGTACATTCATCGTTTTTTCTATCACATTCTTTCACTTTATCCATTCTTTTTTTCTGTGCTCTAGTCATTACCGCTACTGTACTCTTATTCATCGCCTTTAATTCATCAGATGATATACTGATTCTAGATAAGGCATCAGCAATTACGTTATCCTTTCCTTTAACATAGATAATGGTAAAATCATATTGTTCTAATTCTAGTCGAAATTTTAATAATCTACTCGACGGATCTTTCATACTGAATAAATAAATTAGTGGTTTATGGTCAGTCATAATTATGAATTTTCGACCAAAAATATATGGTTTAAAATATTTTATAGCCCAAACGACAGCAATCAATTCTTTCTGTATTGTAGGATAATTTCGTTCTGCTTTATTCAGTGGTCTGCTAGCATAAGCAACTGGCCGTAAATCCTTATTACATAGCACCGCTCCTACTGCTAATCCAGAAGCGTC
This sequence comes from Schoenobius gigantellus, assembly GCA_963935595.1. Taxonomy (NCBI): domain Eukaryota; kingdom Metazoa; phylum Arthropoda; class Insecta; order Lepidoptera; family Crambidae; genus Schoenobius; species Schoenobius gigantellus. The sequence goes on from OZ012553.1 coordinate 6,851,848, forward strand.
TGTTTGTAAAACAAATTCGTTTTCATGAGAAAAATCTGGATATTGTAAAATTGGTGATGAGATTAAAGCTTTTTTTAAGAACTGAAATGAATTGTCGCAATCCTTTGACCATTGAATTGTTTCGCCTTTACGACATAATTTATTTAAAGGTAACGTTATTTCTGCAAAATTATGAATGAATTTCCGATAATAGTTACAAAATGCAACAAAACGTTTCACTTCATCAGAATTAGTGGGTGTGGGGTAATTTTGAACTACTTTAATTTTATCTGGATCGGGTAAAATGCCATTTGAGGAGACAGTGTGACCCAAATATAGTAATTCTTTTTTCAAAAATTGACATTTGATTGGATTTAATTTAAGATTAACTTTTCTAAGTCTTTCAAAAACGTCTAAAAGATTTTTGTTGTGGCAAGTCAGATTACGCCCAAAAATAACAAGGTCATCAAGATAAATGAAGCATTTTTCTGAAGTTAAGCCTGACAGCAATAGTCATAACACGAGAGAATGCGCTAGGACTTATTTTCAAACCCATTGGTAATCTCTTCATTTGATATTGACCAGAATTGGTTGTGAAAGCAGTGACCTTTCGACTCTCAGGGGTCAAGGTCAATTGATAAAATGATTGACTAAGGTCTAAGTGCGTGAAATAAATAGAACCTGAAAGGGAATCTAAAATATCAGTTATATTTGGAAGAGGAAAACGGTCATCTTGAATGCAGTCGTTTAATTTCCTGTAATCGACTACGAGTCTCCATTTTTTCAAATTCGTATTATCTGACTTTTTTGGTACCAATAAAATCGGACTTGACCATTCGCTTTGTGTTTCTTCAATAATATCGTCCTTTAATAATTGTTTTATTTGTTGGTTTACTTCGGACTTAAGACTATTGGCTAAGCGATATGGTTTTACATACACCGGACTGCTATTAGGTTTCAAATGAATACTTTGTTCATAAAGGTTCGTGGTACTGAGCTTATCGTCTGGCAATGCGAATATGTCAGCATACTTCGAACATATACCTTCTATTGTTTGTCGTTCGTAGGAATGCAAGTGATCTAATTTGAGAAGCGATAACAATGTTTTAGCTCGCTGGGAATCGGTATTACACTTATTAAATGAACAAATATAATATTCATTTAATAAATTAATTTCTGGTTGGAAAATCGGTAAACTAATTTCTTTTTCACTTGTATTAAGAATACGTATAGGAATCACATTATTTATTGGAGAAACAATAGATCCCGCCAAAAATAAATTATCGTGTAATTGTTTAGAACAAACAATACAGTCTTCTTGCACCTTATTGTTTAATGGAATATAGTGTATAGATTCACTACTCGGTGGAATAATTAAAAAATCATAGCTTATTTTTGAAGAGTTATACAATTTCATATTACATGATGTTTGACTATTGTGCTGTAGTGTCAAAATAGAGTTTTTTAAATCAATATTTGTTTGGAATTTATTTAGAAAGTCTAGTCCTATTATTCCGATGGATTTACATGGAAGCTTATTAAAAATATAAAATTTATGTTCATAACTCGACCCGTCGGGTGTATTTAATATTTAAAGCGTTAAATAAGTGTAACCGTGAGAGCTAATTTCTCCTTCTATACCATTAATTATAATATTGTGTTGATAAATTTTTGTATTTGTAGGTAAAAAGTTTATAGATATAGCCGATAAGGAAGCTCCTGTGTCAAGTAAAAATGAACATTTTTTATTATTTATTGAAAAAAATAAATACTTTACATTCTGATTATGAGTTAAAACTGAATATTTATTCACGAAAAAACTGGCTCAAGTCAATACTATCATTATTTTGCTTATCAATATTTGAACTGTCTGGAACTGTATTCATTTTTTGAGATGTAAACATGCCTCGTTTGTGTCCCCTACCACGTGTCACTGTTCCTCGATATGTATTCGATCTGAACTCACGCGAATTCGATGGCCTGCCTGTGTAATTATTATTCAAAGGCCTGTTCGAGTTATGATAGTAATATCCTCTATTATAGTCTGAATTTCCACGACGAGGAAAATTTGTAAATCTACCGCGACCTGTAAAATACGGTCTACGGTACTGGTACTTACCTCTTATGTTGAGCATTGTATGAGAAGTCGATGGCTGTGATGACTCCTCATCTAGTGCCGCCCTCACTGCAGTTTTTAACTCAGAGTAATTCCTAGCTGAAATAATTATACTTAAACGCCTATTCCTTAAACCGTTTGCAAATTTTTTTATAGCTCAAGATTCGTTTATAGGTCTCAAAATCTCATAGGCTGTACTATTAGAGTCAGCTTGTGAGATCGTGAGATCCACAAATAATTCTTCAATTTTAGTCGCATAATCAGACACGGACATTTCATTTTGTGATACATTATTTAGTTGTGAGAGTAATGAGCTCGAAGACTTTTTTGTTATTAGAAGAGCTCGCATGTCTTTTATTAATTCCTCACATGTTTCATATTTATTTTTAATTCTAAGTTTAGCAGATTTAGATAACCGGGTTTTCAAAACAAATAAAATTAACAATTTTTTACACGTTGCATTTTCAAGGCAACTTTCATACATTTCTATACTATCTATGATTTTTTCGATGGTAGTTTCTTTATCGTCCATTGTAGGTATTAAACTAGCCGCGGTTTTTAGATTAAACTTGTCCATGGTTATAGTAGGAGGTGAACTTCCCTTATAACTAATAATTTTAACATATATATCTTCAATATTTTCGACAATAACTTCTAAAATATTATAGTCAAAGCATTCTTTAGAACTTATATTTAAAAGCACAGTTTTATATTTGCTATACAATATGTTTGCTTGATTTACTTTACTTTTTACGTAATCCTTATATATGTCTCTCTTTCTGCCTAATTTTCTCAAACTTATTTGAATATCTTTCAACTTACTATTTATTTCTTGTAAATGTTCCATAAAATTATAATAATAACTGAATTTATTATTAGAGATAAAACTTACGATTAAGACATTCACATTTTAGAATAAAATTTCTTAATAACACACAAAAAATGCATTGAAGTAATTAAACATTTAGCAGTTACTAGATAATAATTATAGACGAAGTAGTACCTTAAATTTTTTTTTGCAATTAAGGCCGTTCTCTTTCTTCAAAATTCAGCATGGTAGATCACACTGGTGGCTCCTGCTCCGGGGTTTCTTTGTTATTTTGCACCGTTCGTCCAGAAATTCTCATACCTACGTACTCTACGAAATGCTTCAGCACGAATTTCTTTTTGAATCCATTTTCCGTGGCATTTTTTATATTGCTTGTATCCCAGGTAAATTATAGCTATAATAAGTATCGCCAACACCGTAGAAACTATGTAGTTGTTAGTCCATATAATATGCGATGCGTCTGCCTTATTGTCTCCTACGACGCTTTACGCTATAATTATTTCCTTATCTTCTGTTTTTGAATATTTTTTCCCCATTTTCAAAGATAATCACGAATATCGTGCGTTCACAAATGTTTGCACCTCGCAGGTTTATAAAGATCTGTCTTGTGGACGCCATAGCTCTACTAGTCTAAAGTCCAGTCCGCAAACGCCGCTGACACCGCGAATTATATCACGTACGCCACCACGGACGACGAGCGCCCGCGCATGGCAGGGTCGCCATGAGGTGAGGTGCGGGGAAAGATATTATAAATGACACGACTGTTTCGAGAGACGGTCCGTTTATTACTGCTGCACCACAATGATTGACTTAAACTAGCTACACAACTAATACGTATGACTTATATCTACTACACTACATCTTGTGTCACAAGTTGGCAACGTAGGTACACTGTGGTTCTTGTGGGGGTTGCAGTTTTGCTGCGAATCTCACAAGAGCCACATGTATTATAGGTGACTGTTACCACTTACCATCAGATGGGCAGTTTGCTTGTTTGCCAACTTCCTGCAATAAAAAAAAACCTGGGACGGTTTACAGTTTTTGCGTTTGGGGACCACAGTCCCCGCGGACGTGTGAGCGGATCCGTGGCCCGCAAGCGCGCGTTTGCGTAGCATTTTTTGCAGTTGTTTTTTAAAATCTAAAAATAAATTTCGTTTCCCATTAATAATTTTTTGTATATATATATATATATATATATTAATTTCAATGGTCTGAATGCGTAGACGCGGGCTTCGTTATGGGTCTTTTTATTTACATGTTGTATATTACTAGGTGCTAAAGACGGAAGATCCCATGCTAAATGTGGTTTACGATGAGACACTCGATGGCTGCTTCCGATTTAGTGAGCAACGTAATTTCATAGAGTTGATTCACATAACAATACTGATGGACAATAGCTCAGGATCAAATAATTATGTGTTTAAAAAACCCTTTTTTGTTTTATTTAACACTTTTTTGTGTGGCGCTATCAGTGCGTCCCATCAGTCATAACTTATGACATATGGTGGATACTTACAATGGGGCTAGTCGTCTAGTAGTCATAAATTCAAAGTCGCTCAGCGAGCTATGTTAGGAGTTTCTTTGAAGGATAAAATCCGAAATGAGGTTATCCGGAAAAGAACTGGAGTCACCGACATAGCTCGCAGGATAAGCAAACTGAAGTGGCAGTGGGCTGGCCACATCTGTCGAAGGACCGATGGTCATTGGAGAAGACGTGTCCTAGAGTACAGACCGCAAACCTGGTGTAGGACGTCCGTGAAGCTAGGTGGACCGATGACCTGAGGAAGGCAGCAGGGATGGACTGGATGTGGAAGGCGGAGGACAGAGTGTTGTGGCGCAGATTGGGAGAGGTCTATGTCCAGCAGAGGACTGTGATAGGCTGATTGATTGATTGAAACACTTTTTATGATGAGGTGGAATGCTGTTGCGGTGTTGCACACCGTACCTGCCGATAGTTAAAGCGGCTTTACATTTGGCTAAATTCAGTCCATTAAATGAGGAAGACTCTAAATTTAGGCAAGTGTAAAGGCGCTTTAACTATCGGCAGGTACGGTGCGCAACACCGCAAAAGCAACTTAGTCTGTCTTAAGGAAGCTGAATTAGTCTGTCTGAATTTAAAGCACTGAATTCAGGATAGATGGCACTTTAGTCGACAGGCGTATGTGGGGCTCTCTCCGCTAAGTACAGGGCACACGCACTAAACCCACCTTGGCGTTTATCTTGTCCAGGGTCTAGGAAGGTAGGAAGTCCTAACCTCAGGACAGCTTGGCCAGCTACAAGTTATTTACGCCTGAATTTCATTTAAACCCAAGTTGAATAATATGAATATAGGAATAAATGTTGTTTGTGTCGCTTAAATTATGTTTGCTACGTTCCTTCTTTTTATGTTATAACTTATGATGGATAAGCTAGATATGAGAGAGATATTATAGTGCACAGTGTTGCGCAAACACCTGTGCGTTCTCTGTTCCTTCACTCGCACTGTCTGATGGGATTTACCGACACGACCGGATCAACTCTAACAACAAAACGACATCACTTCGTAATCCATATGGCGAAGGCTTCAAGATGTCATAAGTAGCTTCGTTTGCACCATTTATGATGCTGGCCAATGGTGTAAATGAGACACCGGGAAAATATTGATGAAGTATTTTAAAGATTCTGAATATTATTCTGGCAAGCGGAAAGTCATCTCTTTACAGATACTTGACTGTATAGAAATCGAATCACATACTCCTTGATTTTGAGAGGATCCCGTGCGGAATACAAATGACCAGCTGCCCTGCGATCGATGACGCTAACGTTCGCCAAGCTAACATTCCAGGGACCGGCAAATCGTTGGCGGGAACATAAGCATTTCGAAGAAAAAATACTGGCTATCTACAACTTCATAGAGCCATATTTTGGAGTAATAATCTTACGGTGGTGTAGGATTGATGTAACGATGGTAATAATAGTACGGTAAGATTTGTGGTATTATTCGTCTTGATTATATTTTATTGCTTTCTGGTATAAAAAATTTACATGGATAACGGCAAATGCCACGACCGACTTTTTGTAGGCCCAATCATAATATATGAAAAATATGATGGGACTGGTCAATGTATTTGAGTTGTTATTTACCGCTTTGCACCAAACCCATTATTGTTATTATTTTTTCTGTTTTTTACCCCTTTCTTCATAAAGAAATCAATATGTCCAACCTCACGAGGTACCATTGTAAGTAAACGTTTCCTAACATCATACAAAACTTAAATTATGATGAAACGGAGAAGCTGCTGAGATGAAGAAGATAAATAAAACTGCAATGTGTGGTTCCCAAAAAGTTTTCGGTTTCACACTGGTGTGACAGAGAGTTTAAGCACCCCATAAAATATAGTTAAGACTTCTAGATCCTTAGTTTTAAAATTTTTGATTCTTTCTTACGGCCGGTTGCACCAAATTTACGTTTTACTATTTCGTAAAAGTAACAATATAAATACGCAAGGATTACACCATAATCTAGTTTCAATTGTAGTTTTATTTTATGCTTTACGTTTAAAAAGGTTAAATGTACGGCGCGAATCATATATTTAAAAGTGAAACGACCCATTTTTAGGTATTTAGTTGTTACTTATTACGAAATCGTATAACGTAAAACTTGGTGCAACCGGCTGTTAGTTTTAAATTGTAGTTTTATATATACTCTTTATTGCATTGCATAAACACAAGAAAAAATAATTTTAATTCTAGTAGTGTTCCTAAGTTATAAACGGTCCATTAATGTTTTTCTTTGAACATCTTGCAGGAGGTGAGCTTACTGGTGCACTGCGGCACAGGCTTCAGCTTAGTTCAGGCACAAGTCTTTCACAATTCTCACACTCAAAAATCTTTATTCAACATAGACCTTTACAGGCACTTATTGACGTCAAAAAAAAACATAAAATCTTCAACTAAGAATCTAATTAACTAAATTATTCAATCCTTATATGTCTTAGATCAGTCTGAATGCTCTAAGTTGTATGTACACACCATGAAGCAAATACAAAGAGGAGATGTTATAAGCATCTAGGTCCAGCTCCTATCACCAGAGTCCTGACTTCACGCTTTTTTAGTTTTAGCTACTTAACGCCAGAGGCGCTGACATCAGTCGATCTTTTTATCTGTCGGATTAGTACGTCGTACACTCTTCTTTTATTTTAGTTTTAAATTACCTAAATACAAAATGAAATGTTGTATTCTATCGTGCAAAAGTTACACAGACGACAGAAACAAAGTGAACGAAAAAAAATCTCTTTCCATTTGTAAGTACATTAAACAAGCATTATTAATTTATTACTTGACGTATTGCTTCTAGAATGTTCGACGCCACATGGACGCTTCTGTCAATGTCCCGATAAAGCACAAAAGGCCCTCTAGTGGCGAGTAAAAATACTAACGAAAACGTAGGATGTATTAAGGGCGAAAACAAAACACGTGAATTAATATAAGCAGTTTTAACGATTTTTATTTTTAGATTATATTGACACAGCACCTAATAAATTATCTTTCTCCTACGAATGTATCTTTTAACATAATTATCTTTCTCCTACGAATGTATCTTTTAACATAATTATCTTTCTCCTACGAATGTATCTTTTACTGCCACCTAGTAATGTATAGCGGAACTTTTGTGTTAACGTCAATAATGCTGGCATTTTAGTAAAGGTCTCAGTATACGTAACGTGCATAGAACGTGGACGGAGCGAGGACGGGATGGAGACGGGACGTAGTTTAGAAAACCCTGACGTGGAGTTTAATGCATACGCAACGTCACAGGGACTCGTAACTAACGTGCTAGTGTTGTGAATAGGAAAGATGAACTTTTCATTTGAAGAATTGGCTATACTTGCTATTGCTTTAGATGACGAAAAATCTATGGTTGCCAAGAGGAAAAGAACATTTTCTGTACATCTTACATGGCAAACAAAAGAACAGGAAGAATTTCACAAATTTTTGAGCATATTATGTTATCGAATCATAATCATTATTTTTTTCGCTTAACAATATAAGATGGGTTTCTATCAAAATTTAAGTATTTTTTGTGTTCCAAATAGAAATTAATTTAATTACTAGGGAAATAATGAAATTCAGTATAATATTATATCCCTGTTTTTTATAGGCTTGAAATGATTAGGTACTTACTTCACATTGAGTTTACATGACCTAGAATTTATTAATCTTGAGTAGATGGTGCGAAAATATTATAAATAAAGTTATGAATGCAGTAAAAAAAATTAATGAAAGTTATCGTTTTCAGTGAGTGATTACCACAGAAAATTTTTATGCTTCGTATCTAAATACTTTGCGTCTGCAAAATTATACAAAGCTGGATATAAACGTACACACTCGATTAGCTTTTCGTCGTCCATTTTCGATTCTTGTGACATCACTATATTGGTTTCGGAAGCGAGTGGAGTGAGTGTGCATACGCAGCGAAATCACGGACGGGACGGGGCACGTGCAGGGCGGGACGTGCTAAACATCGTCGCCGACGATATTTTTCCTATCACGTGGGCGCCACGTTCCCGTCCCGTCCGTGTGCTCGTGAGGTATACACTATCTGATACATTCTCTATAAAACGATATTTCCAAAATTTCCCGTCCCGTTCCGTCCGAGTAAAAACACGTTACGTATGCCGAGGCCTTAATTCTACTCGCTACAAGGTGACAGTGGCGTCGCGCACCCTCCCCCCGCACCCCGATTTCCGGCTTCACTTGATTTCATACGGAAAACGCGATAGGGCACCTCCTCTTTGTATTTGCTTCATGGTACACACACCCTTAAACTCTCTGTCACACCAGTGTGAAACCGAAAACTTTTTGGGAACCACACATTGCAGTTTTATTTATCTTCTTCATCTCAGCAGCTTCTCCGTTTCATCATAATTTAAGTTTTGTATGATGTTAGGAAACGTTTACTTATAATGGTACCTCGTGAGGTTAGACATATTGATTTCTTTATGAAGAAAGGGGTAAAAAACAGAAAAAATAATAACAATAATGGGTTTGGTGCAAAGCGGTAAATAACAACTCAAATACATTGACCAGTCCCATCATATTTTTCATATATTATGATTGGGCCTACAAAAAGTCGGTCGTGGCATTTGCCGTTATCCATGTAAATTTTTTATACCAGAAAGCAATAAAATATCATCAAGATGAATAATACCACAAATCTTACCGTACTATTATTACCATCGTTACATCAATCCTACACCACCGTAAGATTATTACTCCAAAATATGGCTCTATGAAGTTGTAGATAGCCAGTATTTTTTCTTCGTAATGCTTATGTTCCCGCCAACGATTTGCCGGTCCCTGGAATGTTAGCTTGGCGAACGTTAGCGTCATCGATCGCAGGGCAGCTGGTCATTTGTATTCCGTACGGGATCCTCTCAAAATCAAGGAGTATGTGATTCGATTTCTATACAGTCAAGTATCTGTAAAGAGATGACTTTCCGCTTGCCAGAAGAATCTTTAAAATACTTCATCAATATTTTCCCGGTGTCTCATTTACACCATTGGCCAGCATCATCAATGGTGCAAACGAAGCTACTTATGACATCTTGAAGCCTTCGCCATATGGATTACGAAGTGATGTCGTTTTGTTCTTAGAGTTGATCCGGTCGTGTCGGTAAATCCCATCAGACAGTGCGAGTGAAGGAACAGAGAACGCACAGGTGTTTGCGCAACACTGTGCACTATAATATCTCTCTCACATCTAGCTAATCCATCATAAGTTATAACATAAAAAGAAGGAACGTAGCAAACATAACTTAAGCGACACAAACAACATTTACTCCTATATTCATATTATTCAACTTGGGTTTAAATGAAATTCAGGCGTAAATAACTTGTAGCTGGCCAAGCTGTCCTGAGGTTAGGACTTCCTACCTTCCTAGACCCTGGACAAGATAAACGCCAAGGTTGGTTTAGTGCGTGTGCCCTGTACTTAGCGGAGAGAGCCCCACATACGCCTGTCGACTAAAGTGCCATCTATCCTGAATTCAGTGCTTTAAATTCAGACAGACTAATTCAGCTTCCTTAAGACAGACTAAGTTGCTGTTGCGGTGTTGCGCACCGTACCTGCCGATAGTTAAAGCGCCTTTACACTTGCCTAAATTTAGAGTCTTCCTCATTTAATGGACTGAATTTAGCCAAATGTAAAGCCGCTTTAACTATCGGCAGGTACGGTGTGCTACACCGCAACAGCATTCCACCTCATCATAAAAAGTGTTTCAATCAATCAATCAGCCTATCACAGTCCTCTGCTGGACATAGACCTCTCCCAATCTGCGCCACAACACTCTGTCCTCCGCTTTCCACATCCAGTCCATCCCTGCTGCCTTCCTCAGGTCATCGGTCCACCTAGCTTTACGGACGTCCTACACCAGGTTTGCGGTCTGTACTCTAGGACACGTCTGCTCCAACGACCATCGGTCCTTCGACAGATGTGGCCAGCCCACTGCCACTTCAGTTTAGTTATCCTGCGAGCTATGTCGGTGACTCCAGTTCTTTTCCGGATAACCTTATTTCGGATTTTATCCTTCAAAGAAACTCCTAACATAGCTCGCTGAGCGACTTTGAATATATGACTACTAGACGACTAGCCCCATTGTAAGTATCCACCATATGTCATAAGTTATGACTGATGGGACGCACTGATAGCGCCACACAAAAAAAGTGTTAAATAAAACAAAAATAAGTAAATTGGAGATAAGTAGGTTTTTTAAACACATAATTATTTGATCCTGAGCTATTGTCCATCAGTATTGTTATGTGAATCAACTCTATGAAATTACGTTGCTCACTAAATCGGAAGCAGCCATCGAGTGTCTAATTGCAATCATTACATATTAAAACCTGGAACATGAAAGACAATATCGAATCAATGCACAATAATTTTGATTACTCTATAGAGGATAGAGAAAATGCACCTCCATCTGTTTCAAATGAAGAAAATTTAAAATAGCAGTACAAATAGAAATACCACATATAGAGGAGGAAGTAAAATTATCAGATGAAATACTTGAAATTTTTGGTATAATTCAGCCAAACGAATCTAAGAGTATACCACGACAATCAGAAGTAATTAAGATATGGTCTGATATCTTTAAAATGGTTTGAAGAAAACTGATAGAGATGAGATAAGTAACAACAATCCCTTCAATAACTGCCCTTTAATGATTGCACCTAAACTTAACCCCGAAGTGAACATGGCAATAAGTGAATACATCAAAAAATGAGGTCATTTGATTGAAATAAGACAAAAACAGCTGTCAACTGTTCCATAATGCCTTGGAACTACACTATAGTTATGTGTCAAAATGACATAAAAGAACATAAACCAACAATCATTAGGTGAATGTGTAGAGCACTCATTATGTCCACACAAAATAAGGACATGAAAGTTTCACTATTACAAACAGAACCTTTGACATATATCTCTTTGGAGATAATTTGTCAGAAAAAATAAAAACTGCGATATCTGTCCAGAAATCAAGTTAAGACCTTAAGCTTCCAGAAAGAAGTAAAAAAAACCAACTTCAAAACAGAATGCACCTAATATAACGGTAAATACTCCAGTATAGAAGTCTTTAAACTGGTGGGGTCCTTCCCGTCTAGCGATGAAAAATCATTACACACCCAGGACTACATCAGCGGGGCCCCTCTTACAACATCAAAAAACAGAGGGAGAGGAAGAAGGCGAAAACAGCTGGAATACAGCACAACATGAAGTCGTTCCCAAGGTAGGCAGATTGAAATATTTTTTCAATAATTGGAAGAATTTTACTAATGATAAAACAATTTTAACTTGTATACAAGGGTAAATATATATTCCCTTTAAAGAAAAACCTTATCAGAATAATATCCCTTTGAATAATATGTTTTCAAAAACGGAATCAAATATGATAGATGTAGAAATTTATTAAATTGTTAAATAAAAAAGCCTTAGAATTTTGTAAACCTGAAAGGGACCAGTTCTGTTTTTTCTCTATATATTTTTAATTAAGAAACCTAATTGTACTCTTCATTTTAAGTTCAAGACTATGGGACAGTGTATAAAATACCTTTTTTTATCTTTTTTATTAAACAGGGTTTTTATCCTTTTGGATATGTCAACCCCATCGTACCCTTATACTTAACCTTTACAACAATATATGTAAAATGTAATAGAGCATGTTAATTATTCCACTATGTTACGTGTATAAAATACTTAACAAAAATTATTATTTAGCTTCTCTATTTTTTAAAAAGACCCTTATTATATGGTAAGTATAAGGTTCTTTTAAGGTTCTTTTTTAAGGTAAAATATTACCAAGTTAATGTTCTACCTTTTGGACTATGTACTGCACCATTTGTGTTCACAAAAATCATGAAACCAATGATTGCACACAATAGAAAAAGGATATACTTAATATCAATTATCATATTTAGAAGTAGTCTTCTAAATATGATAATTGATATTAAGTATAAATAATTCATATAGAAACTGTCAAAACAATATAAATATGACTTTTCAGACATTAAACAAATTAGGATTTCTTATTAATAAAAATAAATAAGAAAAAAGACAAAATTGCCTCTAAGCTATTATAGAACAAAAAATCTATGTCAATCATATTTTTTGCAAAAGTTATAGGTAGGTATTCTAATATCTGTGTGCCCGGCAATAAAATATTTATTGATCTATATATGGTATGTTATACACACAAAGCAATTAGAAAGAATTATATATCTCAGTTTCAAATATAATAATGATAATTATGAAGTTTCTACTGTTTTTTGACAACCAATGTAAACAAGTTTTAACATTGTGGACTAAAAACATTTTAAAATCTGTAAATCTCATAATAAAATAAAAAAAAAACAAATGTAATACTGAGACAACTAATGGCAGTTGGACTGAGTAAGAAAGTAAATCTAATATATAAAATTCTCGTGTCACAGTGTTTGTTACCGAACTCCTCCGAAACGGCTTGACCGATCTTTATGAAATTTTTTGTGTATATTCAGTAGGTCTGAGAATAAGTCGTAAACTATTTTTTATTATGGCGAAACGTAAGTTCGCCGTTATTAAGGCGAAACGTAAGTTCGCCGTTATTAAAGCGAAACGTAGTTCGCCGGCACAGCTAGTTACATATAAATTCTTTAGAATTGATAGCAGCATTTTTTGGGTTAAAATGCTTAACAAAAGATCTTAATAATTGTAAAATACTATTACGTATAGACAATGTAATAGGGAGGGGCTCAATACCCTCACCTCCATGATATTTATTTATTTATTTAAGTTTTCTTCGTACAACATATGAACAAGTACACATAAGGCGGACTTAATGCCGGAGGCATTCTCTACCAGTCAACCCGTAAAATGTGATAATGTTTGTTGACGGTGTGCGAATTGGGAAAATCAATAATAAAAGCTACAAGCTCTTTGTTACTATTAAATGAGATATACAAAATGCTGATAAAATGAATACTAAATATGCAAATATATAAATAAATATAAAGGGATAGATACATAAATATAGATATATAAATATATAACAATAATAAACAAATCATGTTGTCATACAATTTTAGATAGATGATATTGCTAAAACTATTTGGCAATTGTGCAAATTTAAAGCTATAGTAATTCCAAAGAGAACATTATTGATGATTTTGAATCTAGAAGAGAGTTAAATATCACAGAATGGGAATTAGGAACAAAATATTTTAAACAAATATTAAAAGATTTAGGATAGCCATCTATTGATTTATTTGCATCAAGAACCAGTATGAAATGTCTTTAATATGTTTCTTGTCATCCAGACCCAAATGCATTTGCAATTGATGTGTTCGCGCCATTTAAAGGTTGTGCCAATTACGCGTATAAAAATAGTTATTTAAGGTTGAGAATTGACAAACAACACTCTAATCCTTTTCCTTCCTATAACCGCATCCCTTTCCGGCACGTACCGTTACAAATTCGCGAGTGATCTATTTTATTGTTCATTGCGCTAACGCTCGAAGCCGCACGCATATTTTACGCGCCGGACGCGACAACGGGAGCTGCCTTAGCAACCATAACCACGAGGCTGGTCGTTCGCTGAAGAAAGTGTCATCATCAAGGTACCGTGCCTACCTATTTCCTTAGTGAACTGCGTTCTATTTTTTTCTTACCGCAAGCAGTTCTTATTCCATTATTTACTTCGAAGTGTTTAGCGTTAATTCTCACCGCAAAAATACAGTCCACTCTCTTTCTCAACACAACTTCACCCGCACAATCATTTTATGGTCCTAACGAACCGGATTTAGAACTAAATTTAGTTAAATCTCGCGCTAAAATATCTAATTTTTAGTGTTTAATATTTTACGCATGAAACCGCCATATTTTTTACAGTAGAAGCCTAATCTATCTTAATATATTTCGATAGTTTAAAGTAGAATCTTGTAAGTTTATTCAAAATAACCGCATTGTTCACCTAGTGAATCGATAAACCTAGCTGTCTATTATATTTACACGCCGCGCCTATTGGGAATTTTCCATCGCAATATTTATTTCAATAGAGGGTAGATACTAAAACAAATCTACGACGCATTACATAACTAAAAGTTACATTCTTTGTTGTTGCTAACCGCTTTAAATTATTTTGAGTACGTATTTATAGTTATTATCGAGTTTACGCATTTACTCGAATTTATAACTATTATACTTAACCCTTAAAACCTAATATTTATTTCTAACTTTAATTATATTACCGCATAATTATTTTTGTTGTTACCGCAAATTTATTTATAGTACAGAGGAAATACTTTCGTGATACATTTGGGTTATTGTCTCCACACTCCCATAACATAACGTGAATAGGTATTCTCTGTTCTCCACCGCACCGCAGCATTTAATTTTAACGCGACATACTTACATAGTTAACTACGTATAGGTACTATTTGTTATTGTTTGTTTACATTATTTAAATAAATTTAAACATGCCTAAAAATGATAATAATTTACTACTTTTACACGCAAAAAAAGATCATATGTTCTCACGCATACAAGCTATCGCCGATAAGGTCGATAACCTGTCTAAGGATCATGAACGAGAATTATTTCTATGTGACCTTGAATCTATTGATAAGTTACGCTCGGATTTCGAAAGTGTGCTGGATCAAATAAACTCAATTGAATTAAGTCTAAATCCTACATATTCTATTAATTATCAGCCCCTATCAGTTTTCGACTCATTGTATGGTCGAGTAAAACGCGCCGCAAAGTCTTGTCAAATAACGCAGTCCGATATTAAAAACATCAAAAGTGATAGGCCCAGGCTACCGCCTATTGAGTTGCCCGAATTCAATGGCGATATAAAGTCTTGGCCTTTGTTTTATAGTTCCTTTAAAAATACTATTCATGATAATCCTGTTTTGACAAATTCAGAAAAATTGCATTATTTAATTGGCAAACTTACTAACAAAGCTAGATCGGTTTTCGCAGGCATAACTCCAAGTGCCGAAAATTACAAAGTTATACTAGATTGTTTGATAAGCAAGTACGAAGATAAGCGATTACTTGCTTCCTCCTACTTAGATCAGTTATTTGAATTGAAACCTCTAAATTCCGCAACGGCCAGTAATCTCGAATTATTTTTAGATAAATTTGCAACGTCCGTTTCTGCATTAAATAACTTGAAAATTAATAATTTGTCAGAATTTATATTTTTGTATATTGCATTAAAGAAATTAGATTCCGAAACTGCATGCGCTTTCGAAATGGACAAACGTGGTTCCGACATCCCATCTTTCGATTCTTTAGTGACGTTTCTCCGCGAACATATTAAAATATTACAACGCACTTCTATGAAACATGAAGTCACTAAGAAGCAGATCGATCGGCGAAATATGGATACGGTATCGAAACCACAAAAAACAATGCACACATATGTAAATACTACAACCACAACTTCGCAACTTAATAAAAATTGTTTTTTATGCAACACGCAACACGAACATTTATATAACTGTTCGGAATTTCAAAAACTTACACCTAATGAACGCTTTCGATTTGTAAAACAAAATGTTTATTGTGTTAATTGTTTAAGTAAAAATCACCGCTCTTTTAATTGTAATTCTAATTCAGTTTGTCGTAAGTGTCAGCTTAAGCATCATACGATGCTTCACTTTGAAAATAAAAATGCCGCATCCACACTCGGTGGCGCATCACTCTCGGTAACAAGACCGCAACAGCCGCCATGCGCTTACGCATCGGTCCCGTCGCCCCGCGCGCCCCTGCCCGGCGAAGGTTCGAACTCCGACCGCCCGACGGCATCGCGTCCGTCCACATCGAATGACATTGCGTTGTGTGCATTATCGGAAAACGTAAACAAACCTTTTCCACTAGCGCCTACTACTATTTTACTTGCAACCGCTCGCGTTATTATGATTGATTCTTGTGGCAACGAACATTATGTTCGTGCATTATTGGACAGCGCTTCCCAAAGTAATTTTATCACGCGCGAATGTTGTAATCGGTTAGGATTACACTCACAAAAAATACTTATGCGTTCTATAGTAAAGGGCATAGGGGGTTGTACTAAAACTATACAAGGTGCTACGAATATAAAATTCTTTTCGCGATTTGATCGCAATATTCACTTCGATATGGAGTCTTTGATTGTCGATAAAATAACTGAACGGCTGCCCACCGTCAGTATAGACGTCTCATTATTTACAAATTTTGGTAACTTACCTTTGGCAGATGATACTTACTGTGTTCCTGGGGACATTGATATACTTGTCGGTGCTTCGATTTTCCCTCACCTTTTGTTGTCACGCCATGGGCTCCCGATAGGAACAAATTATAATTAGTTCTAAATAAAATCAATAGATGTCGCGGCATGTACCATACTAGAATGTAAGAACTTATTCTTACGCATTGTGTAAATATTAAACTGTAACTAACCACTAGATGTGTTAATTAAAAAGAAATTATTATTTTCAAAACAGATTTGTTAATTTTTTAAGTAAAATTGATAAGTTGCAAAATGAGTCTGCTTTGTTGTGCTTTTTTGTTTTGAACTGCCATCTATTGTGAGCTATTGTTAACATCTCGTCCAGACGTCGATAACTTTGAAATTAAAAAGTATGACTACAGATGGCAGTTGTACAGATACTGATAAACAGAAGTGAGCTAAAAGAACTGAGTGTTTGCGTTGTTGTTGTTGTTTTCCAAGTGTGTTTGGCATTTTTATGTCTAAATCGCAGATTAGGTACATATTCTAACATCTAAATGTTATCAATTATTCGTTTGTCGTTAAATAATTTAGAAAAAATTTACATTAGGTAAGAACGAATATTAAATAAATGTTTTGATTATATTGTCATCTTTTGAACTAATTGTTTAAAAACATTGCGACTGTGAGTTTCGAGGTGAATTTGTGCTTGCTAATTTCTGATGTTTTATCGACGACCTGCAGGCCTTTTCTCTAACTTCGGTTGCTAACTAGAACTGTTATTTTTGAAAGAAACAACATCCATTACTGCATCATGAACGCCACCGTAATGCCTCCTCCAGACTACTCGCGAAGTTCCTCGACGAAGTACTCGGGAAAGTTAACCGAAGTCCGAAGTATATCGCTACACACTCGTTGAACTTCGCGAGAAACTCATTCGCGCCGCGCGGCAGTACTGTCAGGACTCGCACGTCATGAACGCTCAAGTAGCAGCTTCCAGGAACAACAGAATTTGCTCCTGCGACCACTGTGTACCACTCATAATCGTGTCGTGTGGAAATATTAATAAAAAATAATTACTAGCACGCGCATGTACCTACTCACGACTACGTATTGAAGCCAAAAAGTGAATATTTAAACTGAAGTTAGCCGAGTAGTGTAGAGAGGAACTTCGCGTAGATACTTCGTGCAACTTCGAGTCCTTTGACTCGGGCGCAAAAACCGACAACAAATGGAAGTAGCCCGAGGCGAGTCGAAGTTGGACGAAGTAAGACGAAGTGCCTCTCCACACTATTGTATTCGCTTAACCTCGTTCAACTTCGCGAGTAGTTTGGAGGCTAGGTAACACATAATATCACTAATCTAGTAATGGATATAAAGTTTCTTTCAAAAATGACAGTTATAGTTACCAACCGTAGTTAGTGAATGGGCCTACTGGCTTTAAAAACAATTCGAATTAGGTACCACGATTATACACAATATACGACTGCCGCAATTTTGAATTTGGACTTCGACGAACAATCCACACACGACGATTATTAGGCTTTTGAATGTCGGTCGTAATATCAAATACTTTCGTAATGCACGGTTAGCGCAGAGGTCTAGTGATCGCCTGCTGCGCAACGGGTCGCGAGTTCGATTCCCGTACGGGACAAATGTTTTGTATGGCCTACAGAATTTTTTTCCGGTCTGGGCGTATAATATGTGAATGTGATATTCTATGTTTGTAACTGCACAACCACGCACGACACAGGAGAAAATCCTAGTGTGGGAAAACGTTTTTTATAAAAAATAATAATAAAAAAACGACGTGTTGCTGACAACATGTCAAGCTAACAACAAAATAAATAAAATGTCGTTTTGAAGAATGATATTTCATTTTGATATCTATCTCTACGCGTTCCTGAGAAAACGAACAATGAATCCTACACAAGTTCCGTTTTCTCCTTTTGAGATACGGAACCCTAACAATGATATTTTGAGCTTAAGTTTTCAATTCCTTTACTGATCCGTAGTATTTTTTTTATTAAGTTGGTAAATAAAGTACCTACCTAAGGCGTTTTATTTGGCCTAAGGAAATATCTTACCCTGTTAATATGAATGAAAAAGTACATCGATTTAGTCAGATTCTTCCTGGGGACTGTGGTGGAAATTCTTCTGTTATGGGCCAAAGCAATGTCTTTTTAAAAATATTATCACATCATTATTATTTCAATTAGGTACTTAGTTAGGTAGGTATAGACACTGTCTACTCTTTTCTTTATTTAATTTTATATACCTACAAAATTAGGTATGAGAAAAGATTCCTGTCGATTGGTTCTAAAAATAGTATAATAGTACTTAAATGTCGGAATTTAACGAGATCAATTCGCGGTTTATGTAAGTATCGAAAACTTTAAATACAGCTTTACTATTTTTTGAAAATGAAAATCAATATTTAGGGTATATTCTCCTTTCAGGGAGAACACCGTGGGGTTTTAATGGGTAGGCCTGACACTCTGCCGGGAGAGCCCCACACACGCTCGCCATCTAGCCAAAACGGTGCGGGTACGGTGCGGTTAAACGCATTTCCCCCCGTTACTGTAGTATTATAAGTATTATCTGTGCCCCCGTGAAAAAAACGGGTACATTCCCTTCGTCAAAAATCTTTAATTTCCATTCTGTAGAAATAATTGGAATATTGATAGTAGGTAAGTAATCAATCTGTTATTTTAAGGGGGCAAGGGGCGACCAATGAATGAGCGACCCCCAGTGGGCCATTGCGACCTGCGGCCGTCCCGCCTAACTCAAAGCGATCACTCACTATCGTTATCGTGACATTAAAAGAATAGTTTTAATGTCACAAGTGACATTTGAACTATTGTTCTAATGTCACGAAAGCGATAGCGAGTGATCGCTTTGAGTTAGGTGGTAGCCCCCTGTACAGATCTATTTTGACTGAACATTGATAGTGGGTAAGAATTCAAATTGACGAATTGAATAAAATGACGACTAATTAAACAAAATTAAGACTACGTTAAAAAAATTATTCACAATAGGTTAGATGACAAAAAAATTTTTTTGCTTCAATAGAAGCTCATTCATATAATAAACAGAAAGAAAAAAATCGGTTTTCGAATAACAATAAAAACAACCAAGATATAAGGTATTAAAGATTTTTCTCCATCTCTTTCTATCAAAACGACAATTTACAAGGAGTTTATATGGCCGTACTCAACTATGACGTCACGGTTGATGTCGGATCTCTCTGTCTAATTGACTTCAAATTAACAACTTAAAATGCTTGTATCTAATGTATTTCTTAGCCGATTTTAATTCTAATTTCACAGGACTGCATCTTTTTCCACGGTATTTTAATATTTAATGACGAGTCGTAAAAATTAGAATTCAGTCATCATCCCAATTCTTTAGCTAAGTTTTTAATTATTGTATTACCTACTGGGCAATAGTTCGTTATTTTACGCAATTCGTCAATTTAAATTGACGAATTAGGTGTACCGTAGAACTAATTGAACAAAATAAGTATTCATTCAAGTAATTATGTAGGTATTATTCTTTAGATAAATTCTTAAGTTAAATTATTGTATTGTATGGTCGGTGAAGATGCAATGAAAGTAAGTACACAAATTGACTTTAATAGTTTTATTTATTTTACTATACTATACTATACTATACCTAAGTACATTCACTTAAATTACAGCTTCATGAATCATTGAAATTCTCAAAGAATATAATGTCTTCTTGCCCATTAGAACATTTCTTATATTGGGTAAGTAGGTACCTATGTGGTGGGTTCGATTCTAAAATCTTATCCTTATTATTCTAAGATCTTATCGCTCTCTAATAGTTTTCTACGTTGAGTTTATTAGCGACGGTTTAAATATGAATTGAATTTATTTAAATAAGAAGGTAAATTAATGCTAAAGTCTAACAAATTACAAAAATTATATCATGTAGGTAAGTTGTTGTGACAGTTAAGATGCTGTTTCCGAGTATTTCCGGTTTCTCTCAGAATTCCTTGCTTTTAATTGCTTGTAAAAATACTGCCATCTATTGACATGCTTACGCAACTACGCAATAAAACGTCGATTTTGGAACCAAAGCATTGCTATGTGCTCTCTTTGGTTTTATGAACAAAAAAGCAGTGTCCAGTGCTGCCGCCTGGCTAGAAAACTATGATAACTTTTTAGTTACCCGAGATAGTTTCCTTAGGCGTGCACGGATTTGTACTATGGGATTGGGCATCTGTACTAGTATTATGTTATCTGTGGTCACGCCATCTTCAAGGTCAACCCGCAAACGCCGCTCCTCACGCATTAGAGACCGTACTAGGGTACGTTATTATTGGTTCCGCTCCTGTTAATTATTATTCCGCTCCTGTCGCTAATTATTCCGCTCCTGTTATTAATTATTCCGCTCCCGCTTTTAATAATTACGCTTCCGCTTCGTACTGCTGTACAGTCGAGTCCATTGACTCCGTCGTCCGCAAGTTCTGGGAAATCGAAGAGGTGGATGGCCCACCTATTCTCAGTCCTGAAGATAAAGAGTGTGAAGACATTTACACTCGCACTACCACACGCGATGTTGATGGTCGTTATACTGTCGCACTCCCCTTTAAGGAAGATGTTTCTTCTCTTGGCGATTCTTATAGGTTAGCGGAGAAATGTTTTATTTGTCTCGAGCGTAAAATGCACGCTTCAACTAAACTTAAAAACGCGTATGACGACGTCATTCATGAATATTTAAATAAAGGTTATATCTCACTCGCGCCTCCAGATACGGAACTAAGTAAAACTTTGCCGTCTTATATTATACCGCATCACGGTGTTATCCGTGAGGATAAACTAACTTCCAAGTTACGCATGGTTCTCAATGGCAGTGCTAAAACTAGCACGGCTGTATCCCTCAATGACATTCTTTATAATGGTCATAATTTACAAGGAAATCTATTTAATATAATTGTTAATTTTCGCTTATTTTCCGTAGCACTCTCTGCCGATATAAGACAGATGTTCTTATGTATAGGTGTCCGTGAGTGTGACCGCAGATTTCAACGTTTTTTATATCGCTTCGCTCCTGATGAACCTCTCCAGGTTTATCAGTTTAACCGCGTTTGTTTTGGCCTCAAGTCGAGCCCCTTTCACGCATTGCGTACAATCAAACAGCTCGCTTCCGATGAAGGTGATTCTTTTCCAATGGCAAAGGAAGCAGTGCAGACAGGGCTGTATATGGACGATTTTGTCTACTGCATCGATAGCGAAAGTGAAGCAGTTTCTGTAGCCTCTGAAGTTATTTCTCTCATGAAAGCTGGACAATTCGATCTCGTGAAGTGGACAAGCAATTCGCAGTCAGTTTTAGATTCTATTCCGCCAACACATCGTCTTTCAGCAGTTAAAGAATTTAATGACTCTGATTCTCATAAAGTTCTCGGCTTATGTTGGTCTCCCCGCTCTGATTTATTCAGTTTAAAAATTTGTACTCCTAATGAAAAATGTACTAAACGCACCATATTATCTTGTGTTGCTAGATTATGGGATTTTATGGGGTTTGTGGCTCCTGTTATTGTTGGCTTCGCAGACGCAAGTGAGAAAGCTTACGGAGCGGTGATTTATTTTCACGTTAATAATGGTGACAATAATTCGGTCCATCTTATTAGCGCTAAATCAAAGGTCGCTCCTAAGAAAATTGTTTCGCTCGCTCGACTTGAGCTTTGTGCAACTCTTGTCCTCGCAAAATTATTAAATAATATAATTGACGCATGTAATAATCGCTTCCCAGTCGAAAAAATATACGCATTCTCCGATTCGACTGTTGCGCTTTGCTGGATTCACGCATCCCCTCATAAATGGGACACCTTTGTCGCCAATAGGGTTTCAAAAATTCAATCCCTTTTGTCTCCGCAAAACTATTATCACGTGCCAGGCACAGAAAATCCAGCAGATTGTCTATCCCGCGGACTTACTCCTGCCCAAATTATTGACCATCCGCTTTGGTTCCATGGGCCCGCTTGGACTAAATCTGACCCGTCAATGTGGCCCACCCGCCCTTTCAATCCCGCTACCATTTCTCAACCACCAGAGGAGAAGAAAGGTGTCTTTGTCACTTCTGTATCCAACAATCAGTCTCTCATCGTAACGCTATCAAACCGCGTTTCATCATGGTCTAAACTCTTACGTATTATTATTTATGTATGTCGCTTTTTGAAATTATTGCCGCTGCGTAAATTTATAACCGCTTCAGATCTTGAGTACGCAGAGAATAAGGTGCTTCGCGAATTGCAATCTTTATATTTTCACGATGAGATTGTCAGGTTACGGGCGGGAAAGACTTGCAACCGCACGTTTCAACGGCTCAAGCCGTATATTCAAGATGGACTAATTAGGGTTGGTGGTCGTTTAGTTTATTCGGATTTAAGTTTTAATGAAAAACATCCGATAGTTTTGCCGCGCAAAGATCATATTTTAAATTTATTGGTAGATTATTACCACAAACTTCACTGTCACGCTGGTCCAGAGTTGTTGATGTCAATCTTACGGCAAAGATATTGGATCTTATCCGCTCGCAGCTTGATTCGAAACCGGGTACATAAATGTTTACCGTGTTTTAAACTTCGCCCAAGGTCCACTTCTCCCGAAATGTCAGATCACAGGTCTTGCCGTGTAGTACAAACCGTAAAGCCCTTTATGCACACGGGTACTGATTACGCTGGTCCCTTTAAAGTTACGATATCGCGTGGCCGTGGTATACGGTCCACTAAAGCCTACATTTGCCTATTTGTTTGCCTGACCACGCGCGCCGTTCATATTGAACTGGCAAGCGACCTAAGTACTAATTGCTTCATGGCAGCTTTTAAACGGTTTTTATCTCTGCGCGGTCCCGTTGGTCAGATTTACTCTGACAATGGTACCAATTATGTTGGCGCGAAACGCATGCTATCAGAATTATACGCATTTTTGAATGCCAAATATTTTAACACTGAATTCGCACATGTACTTGCTGAAAACCGCATTACTTGGTCCTTGAATACCCCTGCCGCTAGTCATTTTGGTGGTAATTGGGAGGCGAATATTAAGAGCCTCAAAACGCATTTATTCCGCGTAATAGGTGATCAAATTTTATCGTTTGAAGAGATGAGTACCGTGCTCGCACAAGTTGGGGCTATAATGAATACGCGGCCGATGTGTAGAACACTCTCCAGTGATCCGTCTGAACCGCTCGCGTTGACTCCCGCACACTTTTTAAATCTGACACCTTTAAAATACTTACCCGCTTTAGATATTGGTGAAGATAACCTTCACACTCTTTCTCGACACGCATTGTTGGATAAATTAATTCAGTCGTTTTGGAAACGATGGAGAGCCGAGTACCTACACACGTTACAGAGTCGCGATAAATGGAACACTCCATCCAACCCAATAACTGTAGGGACTGTCGTGATTCTAAATACCGAAAATGTTCCGCCCCTTCACTGGCCTCTTGGTGTTGTGGAAGAGGTTTTTCCCGCCAAAGATGGTGTCACTCGCGTTGTTCGTGTAAAAACCGCAACTGGATCGTATTTACGGCCAGTTGTACGCCTCTGTCCTTTACCTAGACAATAGTTCATTATGTAATGCATCTTAGGTTAAGGTCTTAGTTTAATTTCATTTTTATTAATTTTTTTGAAGGCTACCCTTCAAGCCGGGGGGAATGTTCGCGCCATTTAAAGGTTGTGCCAATTACGCGTATAAAAATAGTTATTTAAGGTTGAGAATTGACAAACAACACTCTAATCCTTTTCCTTCCTATAACCGCATCCCTTTCCGGCACGTACCGTTACAAATTCGCGAGTGATCTATTTTATTGTCATTGCGCTAACGCTCGAAGCCGCACGCATATTTTACGCGCCGGACGCGACAACGGGAGCTGCCTTAGCAACCATAACCACGAGGCTGGTCGTTCGCTGAAGAAAGTGTCATCATCAAGGTACCGTGCCTACCTATTTCCTTAGTGAACTGCGTTCTATTTTTTTCTTACCGCAAGCAGTTCTTATTCCATTATTTACTTCGAAGTGTTTAGCGTTAATTCTCACCGCAAAAATACAGTCCACTCTCTTTCTCAATATATTTCACCCGCACAATCATTTACTATATGTTGGAATCAATATTTATTTTATGTATTCCCTCCTTTTTTTGTATGAGTCTTAAGTGTTAGAAAAGATAATAACAGATAGGCTAAATAATTTGAATGTATTTTCACCTACATTTCGGAGGTTCTTGTACAAAAAGATTCCGTGAAGGTTTGTCTTATGGTGGCCTTAACTCATTACGATCTGCATTATCTTTTTGATAGGATAGCATTTAGGTAACGATAGCAGTATAAGGAGACTCTTCAAAGGTTTCTTCAAACCTGGACCCACTGCACCAAAATATAACTACATGGGATGTGTCAGTATTACTCAATTTTATTGAAAATAGCTATTCAGGTAGTAATTCTTTAGATATAAATACCAAAAACACTGTTTCATTATAAGCATTAGCTAAAGGCCAAAGAACTCCAAACCTGTCCTAAAATGAAATTAAAGATATTATTGTAAAAAATGTTTGTGTCACTATAAAAATAGATAAGATTATTAAGACATCGGCACCTAATAGATGCCAACCTTTCCTAGTATTACCATTTTTTTTAATGATAATAAGAAGATCTGTCAAGCTAGAGCAATTTTATATGGACATTACTAAGGTAATTCGTACATGTGATAACTTGTTTGTTTTTTCAATTAGAAAACCATATACAAATGTAATAGCCAGTACTATCAGCCGTTGGATTAAACAAACGATGAAAGAAAGTGGAATTGATGTTACAGTTTTTTCTTTTGGCACACAGCACACGATATGCTTCATGCTCTATAGCTTTTAAAAGAGGTGTCAATATTGATAATATTCGAAGAACGGCTGGTTGGACTGGAGAATCAAATACTTTTTTGACAGATTCTATAACAGACCAATCATTGAAATGAAGAATTTGCCAGCAAAACTGTATTGAAAACTTGATAATAATAATTAAGATTTTGATTATTACCAATACTATTATATTAGAATGTAAAATTATGTATGTAGTTCCTACATATAAATAATAAATATTGTGTACAAATTATTGTATCTCCTAATGAATGTTGTTGATTTTACAACTAGTCTTTGAACATCTATATTAGTTAATTCATCATTGAGGACGAGACAACAGTGAGCATAATTGAAAAGTCAAACGAACTTACCTGTAAGTGAAGTTCGACTGTAATTATGCGAAGCTGTTGTCTCGTCCGAAGATGATGAAGTCCCACCCAACCCTTTGAATGGTAATTATATTCATAATTAATAATTCCCCTTGTTGTAAAATCACAATGCTTTAAAATTAATGAAGTTAGTTACAGATAAAGGGAGTGACGTGCGGCTGCGTTTCGTTTTACGAAATATTTCTTTAAACTTATGTGACGCCAGAGAGTGAAATAGCCGAGACTACATTAGTTAATTCATCATCTTCGGACGAGACAACAGCTTCGCATAATTACAGTCGAACTTCACTTACAGGTAAGTTCGTTTGACTTTTCAATTATAATCCCTATCACTCTTAGAATAAGAATTAATTTCCCTCGTACAAAAAAATACTTGCAAGTATTTGAAACCTGGTTTTTAGCCCTGGGACCCTACCATGATCATTTATAGCAAGGATAAAACAATAATAAGAGACACCGCTCTTACTGCGTATAACGCCATCCCGCTCTCAGTATTGTTTTGGGCGATCGTGGTTAGGGGGCTGGTCAAATATCCAAGTAGTTTTTACTGAGTTTTTAAAGTATTCTGTCACGCAAGTGTGATTATAATCCCTATCACTCTCGAAATAAGAATTAATTTCCTTCGTACAAAAAAATAATACTTGCAAGTATTTCGTAACCTGGTTTTTAGCCCTGGTATTTATTGATGGACGTACTTTAAAGCCCTGGGTACTCGAATTTGCAAGTACAACCCATGCATGCCTACACCCCCCCCCCCCCCCACCTATTCACCAATTTTCATGAAAATTGATGGAGATTCAACGAAATCGGAGGTGAAAACCATTGACTAAACTCATGGAATTATTAATTAAAGTTTGAGTAATAATTCCATGACTGTACTATATAATCTAGGTAAGATACACCCACGATGATCCGCGCGGTTATGGGGCGCCCCGTGTGTGAAGAGCCGCCTCTCCGCGCTGTCGTCCGCGCGGAGGGGCGGTGGCGGCGCAAGCATCGCTCGACCGCGCGGTCAGGCGGTGTACGTGTGTTTGGCATCAACTTTATTAGAGGCCAATGCGACTTGAGATCCGCTTCACCGCCAACCGCGACGGTGCGCGGTGTCGTGTAGTTATGGGCGTTATAAACCGTAAACTGTTATTGAAACTATTTATTAGCAGCAATACCGAAAACTATGTATTGACTTCTTCAGAAACTATTTATCGGGAGTAACTATTTATTGTGTGGAACGGACTAGTCTAAGAGGTCACGGGATTTTTCATAACGATCAAAGATACGGTTAGATTTATTTTTATAGTTTGTAGAGTAGTCCCCTAATGTGAATGATGTTGGTCTGCCTGCTTTCAGTGGTTGCAACTTCGAGTTATAGAGCTTACAAGAGGCTTCATTGTTGCGAAAAAAAAACGATCACAGAAATGGTCAGTTTTAGTACATATTCAAAGTATGGCGTCTCCACAGATGAGACAAGTTGGTCTGGCGGCTCTCAGTGGTTGCATTTCAGAGTTATGATGCGCGCAAGTCACTGTATTGTTGCGAAAAAAAAACGATAACAGAAATGGTCAGTTTTAGTACCTATTCGAAGTATGGTATCTCCACAGGTGAAACGAGTTGGTCTGCCTGCTCTCAGTGGTTGTATTTCAGAGCTATCATTGTGTACGCAATACCCTTATTTGTGGAGAAAGCCTAAAAAATATCGAAAAACGTGACAATCGGCGGATTTTTCAAATGCTCATTGACCGCTGCTGTCGTGTCTCGACTTGACACACGCAGTGCACACTCGTCCCCCCGCGCCCGGCCCCTGTCTGTGAGCGTGGAACAATCGTGGTGGGAGGGTGCGCTTGCGCTCGTTCGGTGCTTTTAAATACAATTCAACCGTTACTTGCATTTTTACAATAATGTCGAAAATAAATACTTTTTTTTATGGAACGCGTTACGCGTATGAACATCCCAAATTATATTACGATCTAGCCTATTTTATGGCTAATAAGTACATAATTTAATTCGATCTTAATTTGCTAGAGATAAACATGTCTCTAAGAAGTGTCCATTAACATGTTTTTTATTGTCTCTATTAAGGCGCCGCTACTAATTCACAGTTATAGTTGCAACACTGACCCTACATTGTACTAAATTAAAACTTATTTTTTATCACTCCACTTCATTACACTAGATCAGATGGCTTTATCCGTTTTAGTCTTCTTTTCTTATTTGTTTGGTCGAGAAGCTAGACAGCCTCCAAGTTCACATGGTTTTGAAGACTTTTTTGGTGAGCTTCGGCGTATTTTTTTTATGAAGCTATCAATGAACTCTGTTTTAAGATCCCAAAGGAGGTCGTCATTTCTTACATACCATAGAGCATTAGCGATGCCCCTCAGCACCTTATCTGAAATCTTTGGATGATACACCTGTTGGTCTGAGCGGTACAGCCCCGTAGCTGTATTCCACAAGTCCACACTGGCATGAGGACTAGACGATATAACAATAGTTTGTTAGCTATTTTCAAGGGGGAGTCTCTTCCTATTAGCCAATACATGTCTCTGTATCGTAGATCAAGCTGTTCTCTCTTTTTCTTGACGTGCACCATCCAACGTAGTTTCACATCAAGAGCCATTCCATGATATTTGGCAGTGTTCTCATATGGTATAATTCGTCTGTTAATGTAGATAGGGTGATATATTTTCTGTTTGTTACTAAAATCGATGTGTACAGACATGGATTCATTCAATTTTATCCTCCATTTCTTTGTCCAGTCATAGATCTTCTCTACAGCATTTTGGACCTTTTCTGCTGCTTCCTCATGAGTATCACCGATACCCATGATTGCAGTGTCATCAGCAAAAGGTGCAATGGTGTTATTTTTCGGTTCTGGTATATCACAAGTGTATAAAAGGTATAGGATCGGACTTAAAACACTACCTTGCGGAACACCAGCTTTTATATGTTTCAATTCTGAGAAGGCGTCTTCATGTTTGATTCCGAATACCCTATCTATAAAGCTCAGCGAACTGCTCAGGGAGCATTTGTTGTAGTTTATGAATGAGTCCGTCATGCCATATTTTGTCATAATCCTGAGCGACATCCAGGAATACTGTTGTGTATACCTTTTTGTCCTCTAGGCATTTTTCGATTATGTTCGTGATTCTGTGCACTTGATCAATCGTCGAATGTTTCTCGCGAAAGCCTATTGAATTGAGAAATTGATATTAAATATTAAATCATAGCCAGGAGATTTTGGCGGGCTGATATTACTTTTGATTTCATTCCAAACTTCTCTCGGGGTAACTTGCTTAAGTTCCACTTGCGACGGCTTGAATTTCTCCTATTTCGCATTTGGAATCTTCATAGTGTCATAGCCTTTCTTTGACAATAACAGCACTTCCAGCATGAGTTGTATTGTCTGGGTGAAGAGCATGATACACTTTGTACCCCTTGAACATGACAAGGAACGATTTGTAAAATGTGTTAGCCTATCTTAGGCAAAAGTACGTACGTGGAAAGTCGCAGAAAAGTCGGATTAAATTTAATGATTCCAAGTCTGTACACATCGAATTTAGTAACAAACAGAAAATGTATCACCATATCTTCATTAAGAGACAAATTATACCATATGAGAACACTGCCAAATATCTTGGCATGACTCTTGATGTGAAAAGTCGGATAAAATTTAATGATTCCAAGTTTGTACACATCGATTTTAGTAACAAACAGAAAATGTATCACCATATCTTCATTAAGAGACAAATTATACCATATGTGAACACTGACAAATATCTTGGCATGACTCTTGATGTGAAAAGTCGGATAAAATTTAATGATTCCAAGTCTGTACACATCGATTTTAGTAACAAACAGAAAATGTATCACCATATCTTCATTAAGAGACAAATTATACCATATGAGAACACTGCCAAATATCTTGGCATGACTCTTGATGTGAAAAGTCGGATAAAATTTAATGATTCCAAGTTTGTACACATCGATTTTAGTAACAAACAGAAAATGTATCACCATATCTTCATTAAGAGACAAATTATACCATATGAGAACACTGCCAAATATCTTGGCATGACTCTTGATGTGAAACTACTTTGGAAGCTGCGCGTCAAGAACAAGAGAGAACAGCTTGATCTACGATACAGAGACATGTATTGGCTAATAGGAAGATAGTCCCCCTTAAAAATAGCTAACACACTATTGTTATATCGGCAAGTCCTCATGCCAGTGTGGACTTATGAAATACAGCTACGGGACTGTACAGCTCAGATAAGAATAAAGATTTCAGAATAAGGTTCTGAGGGGCATCGCTAATGCTCTCTGGTAACTCGCATCACACATCATGGGGTAGTAGCAATACGAACCCAAGAGGTGAGTTTTTGCATGACATGCTTTCTAGGAATTTGACGGTGCTTAATGAGGGACACAGTCCCACATTCATCACGGCACCCCAAGTGAAGTATTAGACATTACCCTCTGTACGTCGCGCTTAGTGAAATTCAGGGATGGCACGTCTCGGAGGAGGCTTCACAATCCGACCACAGGTACATTAGATTCGACATAGCAGCTAAGCTGGACAAACAAATCGAATCCTATCGTAATCCTAGGCATACAAACTGGGAGGGCTATCGGGAGAGCCTGAAACAGAGCCTGGGGACGATACCAGCCGTGAAAACAGTAGAACAACTAGAATATGCGGCAGGGTAGAGTATCCACAGGCATCTTAACAGCCTATGAGAATAACTGCCCCTACACCACCAGGGAAAGTAATCGTAAAGTGCCCTGGTGGAATAGCAAATTGCAATCCCTTAGGCAAAAAGCCCGCTCTCGCTTTAATAAAGCAAAAAGGGATGAGAATTGGGAAACCTATTCTCGGACCCTAACGGGGTTCAATAAAGAGTTAAGGAGAGCGAAAAGGAGATCTTGGGGTAGGTTCTGTGACATGATCAATAGCACAGCCCATGCCGCAAGGATACACAAATTGCTATCCAAGGCGCCTTCTTCCCATATTGGCTTGCTTAGGAAGCCAAACGGGACTTTCACGTGCGACGCAAAGGAGACCTTAGAACTCCTAGCCCAAGTGCACTTCCCGGACTCGAGGGTAGATGAATCATCCGAGGAGCTGCGGTCACTCTCCAGGCCTAGGCCGAAAGTGGATGATTGGAGAAAAGCCTCTTTGATTATCGGCCCTCAAGTCTAGAGATGGTCGTTATTACGATAGCAGATAATATAATGCATTATATGAACGTAACGAATAACACATTATTGAGCAACGGATTATCCTGCTATCATTATAAACTGCTGTTGATGTTGTAGCGTTGTAGCGCAATGACTGACGTTCCACCCACCGCGCTGTTGCCGATAACGTAACGCGAGAGTGAAGCAAAGAGCGAGAGCGCAATATATGTGTACGGGAGATAGCAATATAAACTGCACGAGTCACACGATAATCGCAAACAACTAATTTTTGTGCTTTCTCACATTGACGTAAAGTTCACTTTAAAATGTTTGATGATCGCGACGATTTGAAATAACAGGTGAATAATAATAATTAGTTATACTGCTGTTTTGAATGAGATTGCTGTTTAAAATTTTATTGTTCGTTCAATTCTGTTCTGTTCAGTTCAGCAACAGATCCAATTAGAGAAATTGTGATTATTTTTTGTTACGATTTAATTATTTCAGTGTGTGTAAGTGCGTAATTAAAAGTTAGCTAAGTGTAAATAATAATTGTTTTATAGTTAGTGTTAAGTATTTTTAAATATTAAAAATGCCGAGAATAAGAGCCCCGATCGCTCCTATTTGGAACTATTTCGATGTTGGTAACAGTGTGAATACACTGTTGTTCATTGTGCAAAACAGCAGTATAACAGGATAACGAACAGCAGTTTACAATAACAGCTATATGGAAATAACACAGCACTGTTATTCGTTATTTGGAAACAGTCGTTACTCTCATCTCTACCTCAACGGGTGGCTTGGGCTATTAACAGCTTCAAGCCATATAAGACTACAGGCGAGGATGGCATTTTCCCGGCCCTACTACAACAGGGTAAGAATATCCTCCTCCCAGTCCTAGTGAGGATCCTCAGAGCTAGTTTAGCATGGGGGTACCTCCCAAGTCTATGGACAAAGGTCAGGGTTATATTTATTCCCAAAGGAGGGGATAAAGATAGGTCCCAACCGAAGTTCTACAGACCGATCAGCCTATCCTCTTTTCTCTTGAAAACCATGAAAAAGGTAATCAACCTATATGTAAGGGAAACGCACCTGGCAGGCGACCCCCTACATTTAAGGCAACATGCCTACCAGAAAGAAAAGTCAACGGAAACTGCCTTAATCGATCTGACCGATAGACTTGAACAAGCGCTCGAAGATAAAGAAATAGCCTTGTGTGCCTTTCTGGATGTTGAGGGTGCCTTCGATAACACCCCAACAGGAGTTATTGTACGATGTCTGCAAAACCGCGGCATCGATCAATTAATAATCTCTTGGATAGAGGCAATGCTCACAACGCGAACAGTGAAAACCTAAATAAAAACGAAAGTAAAATAGGCTAGATAGTAATGCCTCCCCCTTCCTTCTCTTCAGGGCACAACCCTTCACACACAGAGCAACATCACCTTGCTCGGAATGAACATTCGCTGCGATCTGAACCCCAGAGACTACATCGAATCCGTCATAACTACTGCCTCACGGAAACTCGGTGTCCTGAACAAGGTGCGTAGGTATTTTGCGCCGGACCAACTATGCTTGTTGTATAAAACTCAGGTTAGGTCTTGCGTGGAATATTGCTCGCACCTTTGGGACGGCTCCGCTCAGTACCTCCTCGATGCTCTGGACAGATTGCAGCGTCGCGCTATTCGCATAATTGGCGATGTAGAGGCAACTAACACCCTCGAGCCTCTACAACTTCGTCGTGACATCGCCTCTCTTAGCGCCTTTTACCGAATGTTCCATGGGGAATGCTCTGAGGAGCTCTTTAACCTTATCCCTCCCTCTCCATTCCTTAACAGAAACACGCGTAAGGGCCTTCAGAGTCATCCGTACACTGTGTCCTCCTTTTCACACCGTACCAAGAAATTCCAAGATTCCTTCTTCTGTCGTTCATCCCACACTTGGAATTCTCTACCTGCGCACGTGTTTCCCCCATCCTACAACATGGGTTCCTTCAAAAGAGGCGTGAAAAAGCATCTTTTGGGCCGGCAAGGGGCGGGCAGGTAGGAGAGTGGATGTCGTCCCTACTCTATCTGTCAACTCATTTGGGCCTCTTTCACCGCTTAACATCAGGCGGGAGGAGGTCATTTGCCGGGCCATCCATAAAAAAAAAAAAAAAAATACTTTGGGATGTTCATAGACGCGTAACGCGTTCCATAAAAAAAAGTATTTATTTTGGACATTATTGTAAAAATGCAAGTAACGGTTGAATTGTATTTAAAAGCACCGAACGAGCGCAAGCGCACCCTCCCACCACGATTGTTCCACGCTCACAGATAGGGGCCGGGCGCGGGGGGAGGAGTGTGCACTGTGTGTGTCAAGTCGAGACACGACAGCAGCCGTCAAGGAGCATTTGAAAAATCCGCCGATTGTCACGTTTTTCGATATTTTTTAGGCTTTCTCCACAAATAAGGGTATTGCGTACACAATGATAGCTCTGAAATACAACCATTGAGAGCAGGCAGACCAACTCGTTTCACCTGTGGAGATACCATACTTCGAATAGGTACTAAAACTGACCATTTCTGTTATCGTTTTTTTTTCGCAACAATGCAGTGACTTGCGCGCATCATAACTCTGAAATGCAACCACTGAGAGCCGCCAGACCAACTTGTCTCATCTGTGGAGACGCCATACTTTGAATATGTACTAAAACTGACCATTTCTCTGATCGTTTTTTTTTCGCAACAATGAAGCCTCTTGTAAGCTCTATAGCTCGAAGTTGCAACCACTGAAAGCAAGCAGACCAACATCATTCACATTAGGGGACTACTCTACAAACTATAAAAGTAAGTTTAACCGTATCCATGATCGTTATGAAAAATCCTGTCACCTCTCAGTCTAGACGGTTCATTTGCTGTCGCTTGCAACGTGGTACCCGAGCGAGAGCCGATACTAGGCGCCAAGCTGACGGAACCGACGGCAAACGATTCGCGCCAAATTGTAAAATAGGAATTGTAAAAACAAAACTTCGTAACATAGTGTAAATAAAAACGTGTAAAATATAAAATAGGTTTATAGTAAAGGGTAAATATTGTGGATATGTACAGAATAACAATGTACATAAAATCAAATGAACTTTTAATTTAAATACGCCTGCCACCTGGCAGCCAGTCCTAAGCCTGGTCAAAGTATGAAGGAAAGTTCATTTTCATTTATCAAAATAATACTGATGGTTACTATCGAACACCCAATACTCAGTCACGTCAATAGATAGTTGCCGAATAAAATCATTTATTCATTAAACATGATTTTCCTTCGAACCGAAACCGAGCCCTCAGTCGACACTTGCGATACCCATTCAATAACTAGTTATTAAAATAAATAGTTTCAAAAACCGTTATTACAAACTAAACCAATACATAGTTTCGGTATTGCAAAAACGCGTACCGACCCACCACTAGTGTCGTGTGTTAATCGCCATATTCGCCATAGTTTTACACACTGTAGATTGCACATTTACACTAGATGGCGCTGTACGCATTTAGAACGCGGTTACGTTATGTGTAGGGTGTCAGTATAACATAGCTTCTTAGCGACGTTACATTGAATTCGCCTGCGTTGAGTTATTCAATAATACGTTCGAGCTCACCTTGAAGAATCCTAATCAGAGCTGCGTTCAGCGCAGATATTGTTTAGACACGATCTTTTCGTCCTCATATTTGTTCCTCCGGACATACATCAGGAGGAACAAATGTTCGAGGAGTGGGGGTGGTCGATAAATAATCCCCGCCTACCCTTCCCCAACTAAAAGCCCTTTTCGGGGCTACAGGCACCCACCGCACGATGCCGCCACCTATTGCTGGGAACCCCACAATAAGGAGACCCACGAGACCAGCGATTTTCCGTCGGAGAACCAGACTGACCTCAAGTGCGCCGATGTCGCTGACGCCACTCCGTGAAGCATTGTCACGACAATCTCTGTACCCACAGACGCCAACCGAAGACGGTGCTGGCGAAGATCGTTTCCCACCGCCATCCTCCAATGACACATTGGAGACTCTAGTTCGGACCTTATGCTTCACCCCAAGAAAGCAAGACCGACCAGAAGAGGACTCTGCGCGCCCCTCGGCAGCGCCCGCGATCGCGCGCCCCCCGACCGCGCGCCCCTCGGCAGCGCCCGCGTCCGCGCCCCCCCCGGCAGCGCCCGCGACCGCGCGCCCCGTAACCGCGACTGCGAAAGCGCGCCCCTCGGCAGCGCCCGCGACAGCGCGCCCCTCGGCAGCGCCCGCGACCGCGCGCCCCTCGGCAGCGCCCGCGACCGCGCGCCCTTCGGCAGCGCCTGCGCGCCCGTCGACTGCTTCAGCGACCACCCGCACATCAGCCGCGACTGCTTTCACGCGCCACCCGACCACCCAATCTAACTTGCGCGCCGCAACTGCGCGCCCCGCGACCAGTGTTGCCAGATTTTTTCCACCTTCCCCCCCAAATACATTTAAAAAACCCCTAGTTTCTCCAGTTTGATTGTTAAAAAACCTCTGACTATTTTGGCCATGTCATATACATAAGCTTTCTAATATTGACAATAAAAAACTTAAAAGTTTTCTTCAAATTACCTATTTTAATTTATTTCACATACATAGCCGATTCGGATTTTTCGTTATAAATGTCTGTCGATTCCTTAGATAAAGAATGAATAGATAGGACGTGACCGTATACCCGTAAGGGACAGACATAGATGACGTCATACCTGCCTAAAGTAGATGGGTATACCAGTGTTGCTTTAAGTTTTACCCTACTTTATGTTTATAGTGGTAAAAAGGTTGGTTGATCTACGTATTTTTATTGAGACATTTTAATGAGCGCCCTTCGCTCAACAATATGTCTCAAAAAATAAAAGTGGGAGGAAGTTGCGAATTTTTTTATTGTATTCTTCATTCAACCTTCGCAGTCTAAAGTTATTTACACTTTTAAATAAAACTACACTTTTCGGATTTACTCGAGTATATTTAGTTTTAAAACATTTTACTTAATTATTTAAGCTATTATGTAAACATCTTTACAAATATAAGAAAAAATATTAGGAATCATCATCAGCCCACACGCGTCCACTGCTGGACATAGGCCTCTCCAAGTGCTCGCCACTGAGTACGATCCGCGACCACTCACTTCCAGCTTTTGCCAGCTAGGTACCTTGCGAAGATCGACGCTTGATTAAGAATACAGCGGGCAATATCATTGTTTTTTCTTTATCTCTGCAATTTATTTAAAATCCAATATTTATACATTTACTAAATATATGTGAAGATTTAGAAAAAGTATAAATATAAAATTTTAAATAAACATTTTCTAAAATTAGATTTCAATAACTCCGTTATTGTCATCGAATACAGCGTATTAGCAATGAATTCGCATATTTAAATATTTTTTACAAATACATTTCATCAAAAGCGGGTAGTGATTATGCGTAAACTCTTCAGTAAAAAAAATTATTTAACAATTTTTCTAAGCATTGGTGCAAAAGGGAATGTATGTACTTAATAATATTTTCAGAAAATCTATTGGTTTCTCCTACAGTATCTAAAATGTCCAACCGCTCATTTTGCATCATTAACTTACACTTCAAATCACTTAACACATTTTCAAGTTTGGCTACTTTTTTTCCCAATCGTCTAAGCGATTCACGCACTGCCCGTAGTTTTTTACTTGATGTCCTCGATGATTGTTTCAAACGCAGCATTTGAAGCCGCATTTTTCTCTTTCGGGGCGTATTCAAATTTGAACCGAAACCCAACAACGATGCGTCCTGAAACAATATGTATACAGGTTAAAAATAAAAGCAGGTGCTAATTTTACAACATTAAAAATAATAATTAAGAAATTTGTAAACTGTATCTGTACTAATGGTCAGACTTGTTATGTAAATAGGAAATGTCCAAAATCAAACCATTAATAATATTTTTGGCCATTTCAAAATAGTAGAAAAGAATTTGGTACCTACCCATGTTAACATACTCTTATAAAAAATTTGGTGTCATTAATCCAAAACTGTAAAATTAATTTTGAAATCCCTTATACAAATAGTTGGGTCTGTGAAAAATAAATATAGGTTTCGGCTTGATAGGGTATTTACTTTGTAGATATAATATGTATAAGTTACTGACCTGTAAAAAAAGTTAGGAATAGCACCACTCCCAAGAAAAGTGCCTTTTTTGTTTTTCTGAATCCACTGTTGTTCAAAATGCTTAGAACACATTCGGGTATGCTTGGTTGGCTGCCAATTCAATCGACCAGTAGCTCTAACCCAACTGTTTCGAGTAATTATCTCCGAAGGAAATCTGTTAAATACAGACAAACAAGCAAATAGAAAGTTTCACTTCAAAAGAATTACCTTTGTTATCTAAAATGCTCAAAATTTTATACTTAAATATGTCAATATTAATGTAACACAGAAACTAATATGTGAGTTCCCTTTAACGTAACAAATTACCTACGAATCAAGGAAAAATTGTCGTAGCGACTGGTATCATTATAACCCGGCAAAATGTTATACGCGTTGTTTGTATAGGTGACCTTATTGAATGGCGACATTCTTAACTTATTAGGTTAATAGTAACCTTATAATTAGTTTGAAATTTCATGTTTAATCCCATAATATGATTGAGAACCATAGTAGAAGGATAAAATATTGCAATATAACTTGTATTTATAATTTAAAAAATAGTTTTGGCGCTTAATATTGACACAATTTAGGTCTTACCGGTTAAGGTTATATTTTCCTGTTTTCTACCACTATAACTATTACAACCTAAAGCGGAGCAGTGCACCAAGATTTAAATGTTCAAATAGTTCACAATTACACTAATTAAACTGTTAAATAATTGCACAGTGAGCTATACTTCACACAACAAATTTCATCCACGTATTTGTTTAGCACCAGACGCTGGTGATAAACAATCCCCACTACCAGTTTCACCTATATACGGTGACAAAGACAAAAAAAAATGATGCCGTCTTCTTCTTTCCTTTGGCAATGTGTATAAGTTTATCTCTTTTCCTCATGTTTGACGGCTTTTATAGCCCATCTATTCCATTCTATATCTATGGTCGATTCGGATTTTTCGTTATAAATGTCTGTGTGAGGCTGTGGAAAACAGTCTTTTAGCCGGAATTATGATAAACAAGACAGTTCAATGATAACATAATGTGTTACCAGCTAATACTCGTAAGTTTTAGTGTCCCATTCATTCTATTTAGTGAATAAATTGTCGGTCTTGTCTGATATAAAAAGGAATTTGCCATTTGGTTAGAATAGTAGAAAACCTTCAGAAAATCCCCTAGATAAATTTCATGATATCAAAACCTCCAAAAAACCTCAAAGACCTGCAAAAACCCCTAGGATTTAGGGAAATCCTCTGAATTTGGCAACACTGCCCGCGACTTCGTCTGCGCCACAACGACCGGCATCATCGCCTACCTCCTACGCCGTTGTAGTCGGAACAACAAGCAACCCACTACCGCCACGGGACCCAAGCCGGACTTGTCAGGCCGCTCCCACGCAACCTTTGGCTGCGCCGAGAACGACTTCACCAATAGCGAGAATAAAATCACCATCTCGTTACCCGGATCCACCACCACCGCCACCTTTTGTGGTAACAGCTAATAAGCGCCACCAAGACGACCGAACGCCGCCAGCAAAACCAACATCGCTGCCCAGGCTC
This sequence comes from Schoenobius gigantellus, assembly GCA_963935595.1. NCBI lineage: Eukaryota > Metazoa > Arthropoda > Insecta > Lepidoptera > Crambidae > Schoenobius > Schoenobius gigantellus. The sequence continues at coordinate 6,890,645 of OZ012553.1, forward strand.
GACCTTTCGCCGATGGACACAGCACCGCCTGTGTCCCCGACCACCCCGCCACAGAGAACGTCTGACTCTCCAGAAAACAATGGTCACACCGCCACTGCAACTGCTCCCTCGAAAAGTGGAAGTCAACGTTACCCACCACTGATAGTAGAAACATTCCCGGACTGGGCATTTCACTTTAAGGAGCTGAAGACAAAATTGGGACACACTCCAAACGCACGCCCCTTTGGACGAGGCATTCGATTCCTGCCAAAAACTGAGACAGAATACAGAACCGTCCAACGCTACCTGACAGATTTAGAGAGCGAACAACAACTGTCCTGGTTTTGTTACTCACTCCCTGCCGACCGCAGCCTTAAGGTAGCTATCAGAGGACTACCACAGAATACCCAACCCTCTGAGATAGAGGAAGGACTAAATGAATTGGGCATCACAGCCGAGTATGTCCGCCAAGTACGGGCAAGAAGCGGACGACCTGGGTGCATTTTCTTTGCGCAAATACAACGCACCACAGACGTCACACCAAGGATCTACGAGATCACTGAACTCCTAGGTATGCCGGGAGTCCAAATAGAAGCCTGGCGAGGAAAGAAAGGCCCTGCGCAATGCCATAGATGCCAGACCTTCCGCCACTCATCGACGAACTGTCATCGCGCCCAGGCCTGTGTCAGATGCGGCGAAGGACACGCGGCCAGAGACTGCCCGAGACCGAGGGAAGAACCTCCCACCTGTGCGAACTGTGGAGGCCCCCACACGGCTAATAACACAAACTGCCCAATTTACAAAAAGGAGGCGCGCAATAAAAAGGCAGGAACGATTGTACGCTCCTTCCAGTCCACCCAATTACCAGCAAGGCCTACCATCGGCGAAGAAGAAAAGAACGCCCCACAATCACTGATGGCAGCGGCGAACGACGGCAAACCACCGGCGAAAAACAAACGAAGGCCCCAAGCGAAGAATACCCTCACATCAGGACCTCCTGCCCACATACCGTCAGCCCCCACTGCAGAACCGATGGTCGCTGCTCTTTCCGGAGGGACGAAGGCGAAACCGGCAACTGCAGACGGTGGATCACAAACCGACAAGACCATCCTGGAGTGCATACAAATTCTCCAGGCAGTACTCTCGGCAATCCAAGCGGGTCAAAACCCTGTCCCGATCATCCTAAGAGGGTTAGCTGACTTATATTCCAATGGCTAACCATCTCAATATCATACATTGGAACGCCAACGGTTTAGCAAAGCCGAAAACCGTACTGCTTAAACAGACGCTCGCAGAACACAGGGTGGATATAGCCTTAATTAGTGAAACCCACTTAAAACCTCCCATCAGACTGAAAATGGCAGGATATCATATCTACAGACAGGATGAGACCTCGCCACTAGGAAAAGCCTATAGGGGTTTGGCTGTCCTGGTGAAGAGAAACGTTATTCACCAACAGTTAAAACCAGAACAACTGAAGACATCATACGGTCTGGGTGTTGAAATTGCCATGAACAGCGGGCCCATCCGTGTGTTTGCCTTTTACAAGCCACCAAACGCTCACTTAGAAGAGGCTGACATCCACCAGTTGCTGGACTCACCGCACCCAACACTCATCGCGGGCGACTTCAACTGTAAACATACAGCCTGGAACTCCACCCAAACCTGCCCAGACGGAAACCGACTGCTCGCGGACTCGGAAGCCTTCGGCTATGCCGTAATGGGCCCAGAGACCCCTACCCACTATCCGTACAATCCGGCTCATACCCCTGATGTCATTGATCTTCTGGTGGCAAACAACCTAGAGAGCACTGATATCTCGCAGCAGGTTCTGGACCAGCACTTATTATCTGACCACCAAGCCATTCTGGTCAAGTGCCAACCGCCGATCAGAGTTTCACCACCATCAAAGAAACAAAAACAAGATTGGATAAAGTTTGCTGCCCACATGACTGAACACTCTCCTTCCTTCCCCATAACCACCCCAGCGGAAGTGGACAGATTAGCAGAAGAGTTCAACTCATGCGTCTCAGCAGCAATACAAAGCTCCGCAATATCATCAACTGCCCAGTGCAAACAGCGTTCCCTCCCGGCAAGAATACAAGACCTCATTGCCGAAAAGAGAAAGCTTCGTCGGACATGGCAGACCACCAGATGCCCACTCATGAAATCCCGGCTGAATCAACTCGCAGAGAAGATCAGTACGGAACTAGAAACAGTGGCCGAAACCTCCTGGCTGCACACACTCGACTCGACAGGAGACGATTGGAACAGCATCCACCGACTTTGCCGACACCTCTCAAACAAGCCGACTCCCGTACGGCCCCTACGAGCTATGGATGGTACCTTACGCTACCGCGCTGAAGATAGGGCGGAAATCTTCGCAGATCACCTGGAGAGGACATTCCAGCCAAATCCTATTAAAAACCACCAGCACACCACAAACGTCCAAAAACACCTGACAGACTACTTCGCTGCCCCCATCAGTAAAGACGAGGACCCCATCATACTCTCCCCGGGACAGATTGGGAGAACGATCAGGAACACCCAGCTAAGGAAAGCGCCTGGACCCGACCGCATCCCAAACGAGGCCTTAAGACACCTGCCACCTCGTGCAATAGCAACACTAACACGCCTATTCAACGGCGTACTACGCACCGGTCACTTTCCATACTCCTGGAAACAGGGTCGCGTCATCATGATTCCGAAGCCTAGAAAAGACGTCACCAAAGCGGAGAGCTACCGCCCCATCACGCTGCTTTCCACAATCTCGAAAGTCTTCGAAAAAATGTTGCTCAACATCCTTGTTCCGCACATTACACCCCGCGACGAACAATATGGATTCCGCGCCGACCACTCGACCACCCACCAGCTAGCCAGAGTCCTACATCATGTCGCTGCTGCCTTTAACAAGAAAGAGCACACAGTTGCGGTATTCCTAGACATCGAGAAGGCTTTCGACCGTGTATGGCATGAAGGACTTCTATATAAATTGGCCACATCTACTACTCCTCGTCGAATAGTCAAGATAGTGGCCTCTTTTCTAGAAGACAGAAGATTCCATGTCGCTATAGAGAACATCACCTCTAGCGACCGCCCCACCAACGCGGGTGTGCCGCAAGGTAGCTGCCTATCACCTGTGTGCTACTCCAAATATACGGACGATATACCGGTCAATCCAAACACGATCTTGGCACTATATGCAGATGACGCAGCTTTTATGTCAACATCTATGAACATCCACCACGCAGTGACTAAAATGCAGAAGCAGCTAGAAGCTCTACCATCATGGCTAGACGACTGGAGGCTGTCCGTAAATATAGCGAAGACCCAAGCTATCCTTCTGAGCACGGCGAGGACCATTCCCCCATGCCTTAACTTCTTGGGTGAGCAAATCGAATGGCTATCAAAGGTGAAATACCTGGGTGTGATCATCGATAAAAGCATCACCATGACACCCCATGTAGACCATTCTATCTCTCAAGCACGTGCAGCACGAGCGCTGTTGCGGCCACTGCTCCAATCCAATCTCCCTATTAAAATTAAGCTGGGAATATATAAAACATATATTAGACCCCGCCTAACATACGCAGCCCCAGCCTGGTACGCACTAGTAGGAGAAACCAACAGGAAAAGACTAGCGGCCCAACAATCACTTTCTCTCCGAACAATTGTGAAAGCTCCCCGCTACGTACGAAATGACGTGATATTAAGAGATCTCAAAATGGAGACCCTAACCAGCTTCATCGGCCACTTAGCAGCAACGATGTTCGGACGCGCTGCAAAGTCCCAACACCCACACATCCGGGATCTGGCACCATACCACACACGCCCCCCCGATCGGAGAGCTATGCCACGCGACCTCTTAATCTCCACGGAACGTCAGCCTGAAGGCACCTAACCCATGGATCGGGCAAGCCACGCTGTTTCCTAGAGAAAATCAGCACCGCCCAAAGACCCCAACCACTGACTGGAGGGTCAATAAACAGAGAGGCCAAACACGGCCAAACCAAATGACCCATCTGTCTCAACAGATGGCGAGAGACGTCACCGAAAGGGGCCGTTGCCCCGAACGGTTACCCCGACTCCCTGAAAGGGGGATCGAGAAGAAGCCAGGAAGGGTTACATTGAAGAAAACGCTCCGTTTGTCTCCGTATGTAGCCTAATTTAATACCGCTTTGGTTAGACGGTAAATCCGTCCGGTATTAATATTTTTGTAATGGAAATCTTGATTTAGGTTAAGATTTCCTCTCTTACCTAGATTATATAGTAGCGATGAGAAATATAGCTCTTTGAAAAGTTAAGAGCTATATAGCTCTTCTAGCTCAATAGCTCATTTAGCTCAGTATAGCTCTAGAGTCATTTAATTAAATGTTGTACCTGTACAGTGTACACTGTACACACAGATCACACTCGCTCAATATCGATTGACAACTTTAGGGTTACTTCCTTCTTCTTTTTGGTTGAATCTAAGGTTATACCACAATGATTTAACAGTAGTTAATTAATACCTAAACCTACTTCCTAGTCTAATTTAGCTTTTTGAAACTTTTGTAACAATAACTATTTATTTATCACTATTGCCCTGCATTGGGATGACATATAGGCTAATAATTTATTTAAGAATAATGTTTGTTATATTGATTGACAGGCTTAGGACTTTCAACCAAAATAAATTTATTTCGTATAAAAACTTATAGGAACCGTCAGGATCGTGAGACTTAAATGTATCTTGATTGGCGTATTTAGAAATTGTGGCTATTTACATTGATTGAATGTACATTATTTACAATAGTTTTTTTGGGCTTATGCGTTCATGTTAATGAATAACAGCTGGGCAATTTTTTTTGTTGTTAATCTGCGTCTCTTCTCCGATAAGGTGTTGCCAGCTTTGGAAAAAACTCTTTCACAAGGAACAGACGTAGCCATTAGGTGCAATCTTTTGCTAATATATTGGAAGAGCAGAGGATATATGTGTTTCCTCTCGTGCCACCAAACTAGGGGATCCTGTAACTTTTGACCTCTAACTCTTGGCAGCATTGGCTCTTGTAGATATTTGTCGACCTCGATAATGCCAGCCGCGGTGAGGTTTTCTGGGGTTTGTTTTGCGACTTCGCTATCAAATTCATCCCAGATCGAAGACGCGGCTGCTGTTGGTGGTGCCGTTGACCCAGAAGTGCTAGGTTGCTCCTGTGTCTCTGCAATAGCTGTTTGCGCGCCTTGAGTTTGTCCTACTTTTTGTTTAAGTACTCTAACCGCTCTTTCGAAATTCCTCTGGTCCCTAAAGGCTTTGTTTTTGAATCGAGGATCTAGGATAGTAGATTCTGCATACAGAATATTGTTTTCCACTTGTCCAAAGCGACGTTCTAATTCCAGATCTAGACACCCGAGTAAGTTTTGAATTTCCCCTATTTCGGTTTGTTCGCGTAATAGTGTTCTGATGTGCCCGGTCATTATACGACATAAAGGAATAACTTTTGATAATGTTACGTGCTTCTCAGCGCACACTTCGATGGTAACATCATAAAATATCTTCAGGATCGGTAATGCTGTTTCAATTACTCTCCAATCATGAGCAGTAAGCAAAAGATCAGGACGCTCTAAAGCAAGAGCAGCTACTAATGCATCTTTTATATGCAAAACTCGCTGCAACATGTCAAACGTAGAGTTCCATCTAGTGGGAACATCTTGTTTTAACTTCAGTTGTGATAAATTAAGCTGCCTCTGCATTTCTAATAATTTTTTGCGTGACGGTAAACTTCTTGAAAAATACTCCACTATTTGTTTCACTTTGGATGTCGTTGCGTTTAACTGTTTTAGCGATTCTTGCAAACATAAATTTAAACTGTACGCAAAACAAGCTATTTGGCGCCAATTACCTAGTCTAATAGCCGCAGTAATATTAGCGGCATTGTCACTAGCGATTGCTGAGACTTTATTTTCAATATGCCACTCTGTGATTATTTGTTTTAAAAAATCGCATAAGTTGGCGCTTGTATGGCGATCATTGTACTCGACGCAACCAAGTAAGACGCTTTCTATTTGAGTGGCATTTGATGACGTCATATAATGAGCCGTAACCGCAATAAAACCATCGTGGTTAGCCGAAGTCCATCCGTCAGTCGTCAGGCAGACAGCACTTGCACTTAGAACTTTAATCTGTGACTTCTCTAAAATCTTATTATATAACTTTGGCAATAAACTATTCGATAAAGTTTTCCTAGTAGGGAGGGTATAACCTGGATTAAGCATTTGCAATAATTTTGCGAATTCTTTATCTTCAACTATACTAAAAGGATGGTACTCACGCGCTATCATTATTAACACTTGCTCATCTATTGCTTCTGCACGTTTAGGTGGTAACGGTTTCGTGCTATGAGTAAAGTCTGCTATTGTGGGTTGTTTGTGAACTATTGGCGCTAAACGTGTTGCTGAAGATGTTGTTGCCGACGTGGATGCATTAGTATTAGGGAGGAGATTATGGTCTTGATCCTGGCGAACAGTAATACCCTCCACAGCAGCAGGCTGTCTCTCCGTGATAATCGACACCGTCGGATGTTTTGTCTTCATGTGTCTGCCCAAGTTGCCAATATTTCCCGCAGACATATTTATAACTTGGGCACAGTATAAACATTTTGCCTTTTTAGGCTCATGTTCGTCGAAATGGTTCCATAAATTATTTCTTTTTTTATGTCCGGCACTCATTTTTCTAACACTATTTACAGTTATAAAACACTAAAATAATAACACTATAATTTATAAAACACTATATTACTTAAACCAACCTAATTTACACTACAGAAATAAGTAAACAGTAAACACATTTCTTTCTTTACCAGTTATAATTTCTACTAATATAATACCTACACGTAACGACAATAACTATCTGTTAAGTAATTAAAACTAAAATCTTAAGAAAGTATGTCGCAGAGGTCAAGGCTACGTGACATCTCAAATCAAAATCAATGCACTAATTTCAATTTCTAAACAATTAAAGGAATTCGCGGTTCGCGGTCAAAAACTGTACTTATAAATTTAGCGCCTTAATTCGATAGCAATATAGACAAAATTTGAATGCATAGCAAAACAAAAAATAATCGCATTCCCGCTCAAAAATTGTAACTATAAATAAGATCCTTAACACGTTAGCATTATAGATGAAATTTGAATGCATACGTCCGCAGACCTAAGAGCCTAAAGAGCTAAACGCACAGACTAGGTATGAGATACTACGTAAGCGCTCGACTCCGATGAATGAAACACTGCACTGAGCTAAATGATATGAATTGAACGGGACTGAGCTAGAATAGGTGAGCTAGCTCTTTTTAACAACTCGCTCGCGAGCTACTCATCTCTATTATATAGTACAGTCATGGAATTATTACCTCATAACCTCACACTTTGATTAATAATTCCATGAGTACAGTCAATGGTTTTCACCTCCGATTTCATTGAATCTCCATCGATTTTCATGAAAATTGGTGAGTAGGTGGGAGGGGGGGGGGGGGAGTAGACATGCATGGGTCGTACTTGCAAAGGACATGTCCTCTTTTGGGCTAAAAATTTCATCATTAATTAAGCAACACGTTTCAGGTATTTTTGTAAAGAGTACTCAAAATTCTAGGGTTTAGAACAAAATTTAGGTTTTTTTAGGCCTGCAAATTCCAAAAAACAGCAATTTTCTGATTGACTTTCATAGTATGTAAAACAAAGCGATTTTTGTATGGAAATCAATAACAAGTTACTGAAACGTGTCACAAACGAATAAATAAGTAACAAAAGCGCACAAACGATGTGATAGTGAGTGACTTTCTGACTAAAATTCACATAAATTACATTTTTAATGTTTTATCAAGATTTACGAAAAACATGGCTGTATGAATCTATATTAAAAAGCATTTATCATTACTCAATTTTTTGTAGCGTTCGTTGAAACGTAAGAATTTTTTTTTATAAAATTTTGAATTTTTATGAAATGAAAATCTCAATCTCATGCGTACGACGCATGAACAACCAGCTATATTTTACGAATTTATGACACTAAAAGTCTGACATTATTAGAATCTGTCATTAACAGAATCTAGCATTAATAGAATCTGTCATTTATAGAATCTGCCATTTGTAGAATCTGGTGTTTAAAGAATTCGTCATTCATAGACTTTGGCGTTTTAAGACTCGGTTGTCATTTCCAGAATACGGCATTCATCGACTAAACCGAACTTAGCTCCCTTTGCCTTTTCTTGCAGAAGTGACAACGTCAAAAAAAGCCTCGTTTAATTTTGTGATTTTAATGATCGTGATCGCTTATAATCTAAGCAATCACAATACATCACAATACTTTTTATTAAGAAGTGCACAATCTTGTGTTGTTGCCGCAATGACGGTCAAATTAAAGGCAGCAGACGTTATAGCTTTTTCCTTCGACAATAAACCCCCAGGTGACCACATATTGAATTGGATTGCAAATTAGCAGCATTGCAGGTCACTGCTGGTAACAAACAAGCATCTCTGACTCTGACCAAAAAAATGATACATGTAATCAATAGGTCCATGCTATTAAAATGAAATTAGCACAATTGGTTGGTGGCAGATGACTTCTATACTTTACTTTGTAGCAGTGTGTTTGTGCAGCATTTGTTAGGATGAGCCCCTGGCTGTAGTGTCTAGTGTGTGATACCTGTTTTACTCTGCCTACTCTTCTAATAAGCACCTACCTCACAGTAATGAGATATCAACATAAATAAAATATACTGGTCTGTTCTTAAGAATGCTACAGTTCTACTATTTCAATAACAAAAGATTTTTTACAAAACAAATGCAAATTAATGAAGTCATTATAATGAACTAAGTGCAAAATTCTCTAAGATTACTATAATGTTAATTCAAAATGTAAATATTTACTTCTATATGACTACATACCCTCGATTTTATCATGGGTACTAAATATGTAATATGAAGTGTTGGATAATTATAATAGTGGAAACTATGTGAAAGAGTTGTAATATAGAAACTGGTTGCAGGTTTGAAATAAAACCCAGAAATTATGTAATTTTTATTTATTAAATTTCAACATCTTCCCTCATTAGTACGTCATTTCAAAATTGAGCCAGTGGTGTTATATGAGTTTGATGCGGAGCCCATCCTAAATTCATGGATATCATTTGATTTTTCCTCTTATCAGCAGTCTCATGTGATGGATCATTTTCTTGAATATGTTCCCCAAAATATGACTTAGCTTGCTTAATTTAATATGTTCCAAGACTGATTAAAATTAAATTGAATATTTTCATTCCGGGGAACATATTCAAGTGTGGAATTGAAGCATCAATATGGCTTCTAATGCCCTATTTAAAATAGATTGACCACTAGGTCGGTTGGTCGCTTACTGCAGCTAGCAGTGTAAGTTATAAGATTTCTTTTGAAATAGGTAATTAGAGGACTTTTGTAAGTAAAATGTTAGTAACCTCTAATAAAACAATGGAATTGTTTGAATCAGACCCAAAGAGTATAACGTATAGTTAGATTTCTACTGGACAGGTTTTCCCTGCTTATATGGGCTATACCTAAATGTAAAGGTGCATATTGATTTTTGAAGCAATAACACTTTTTTATATAAGTAAACATGAGTTTTTGAAATGCATACCCGAGAAGCAATTCTGCAAAGGGATTCCTTAGCCCATAGTCTGACTTAATACAAACCTAAGGCCTTTTTAGGCTTTGAACAAACCTCACCTAATTGAGTTAAGCAAGAGAACATAAAACAAATTGTGTGACTGTTAAACCTGTCCAGTATTTACATACTATATCAGTGGAATTTTCTATATTTTCAAATTCAATTAGTTTCTGTTCTTTGATTTTATTGTTAGTAAGTCAAGCATGAATTATTTGGTGTAAACAATACAGTGAACTTATATTACCGTAAAAATGCAAAAATCATATTGACTCATGTGATTGTCACAGACTCTGGCATTACTTTACTAATATTTTACAATCCCCGAGGATCTTCTTTCTTAAATATAATGGTACCCTTCGACATTCCAAATTATAGCACTCTGGTACAAAAAAATGAGAAGTTGTATCAGCAGGCGTAGCACGGGCTGCCAAGACGGGACTTGAGTCACGCACTGGGGGTGATTCTGAAGCGACCACCTAAAACTATAACTAAATAAAATTAGAGATAGAAATGTCAATCACCGTTTGGTATTCAGAACTCACAAGTTAACTCTAAAATTAAGAGTGACGTTACTAAACTACTCAATTTAGTGTTAGATGTTATTTTCGTATTCTGTCATGCTTCCTAAATGTAATTTTTTCTATAATTTTAAATATGTCAACCTAATTTTAGGAGGTGAACTTTTAGGTGCCGTCTAAATTTTAACGATTTTCTAACATTACCGAAGTCAATTTTTTTTGTGCAACTTGCCAAATGGATAATGAATTGGTTGTTATGGCATTTATAAGGAAAGGCTTTTATAGCATCAATTGCCAAGTCGTGAGTTGTAATTTGTTTGTTCCCAAGTAGTCTAATAGTACTGACATTTAGATGATAGGTAGGTTATGTATGTATGTATTTACTCTTACAACAGAAATTAATATTCTATCTGCAGATAGAAGTATGCCTATCTAAAATTTGTTGCCTAGCAATTACTATTATTTGCAATAAATAACAGCGGTTATTGTGAAAAGAAAACAAAAATTACTAATGAAACAAAATACGCAATTTTAAAATTCAGAGGAAGTCACGAAGTACCTATCTATACAACTACAGACTACCACGTAATTTTTTTTATTTGAAGGCATAGGCGCGAAGCCATCACAATCGCAGGATAAATGTCGAATAATTTTTCTTTTGTAATAAAATGAATGATAAGTAATAAAATTTCTTTTCTGTTATTTACAAATACGATCAAATCTTAAATTAATAATTTCTGATAGTAAAATTAGTAGAATATAGCTGTTTTTAATGTTTCTAAATTATCCCGTTTTTCTACAGCACTAGGTGTATTTATAATCTGTGTATTCAATTTAAGAAATTGTCAAATACAGTTTAAATTAAGAGAGTCCGGCGTTTCAGAATACGAATTACCTAAAACTAATTTAAAATTATATGTTTAATTTTAGTTTTAGTTTTAGTGCAGGTAACTTCAGAATTACCCCCACTATCTCACAATTTGAGTGACAATTCAGTGGTGGCAATTCTGTTGGCACTAATTCGATTAAACTAACCTAAATTTAGTTTTAGTGCTGTCAAATTGTGTTTTCAGTTAAAATTTTCGAACAAAAAATACAATTTGACAGCACTAAAACTAAATTTAGTTTAGTCTATTCCAATTAATGCCAACAGAATTGACACCAATATCTATGTCTTATAGAGTAGCACGGCGGCGCGTATTGAGGCTGCGGTCCGATAACACTATCACTGTGCTAACGAATATAATCGCCTTGTCCAAATGAATGAGAACACTGAAAATGCTATCAGCATGCTTACGATTTCGGTCCGGAAGAACAGCTACACTCATTTTGAACCGAAAACATAATTATCGAACGTCAGACTGACAGTTCGCATTAAGTGATTTCACTCCAGAGCATTAGCGCCGTAAGTTCTATATGTCGTTAACGATAACGTCATGTGGCTCTTAATGCCGGCTAACATTAGCGCGCTCACAACATATCGGGACTTGAGCGTTCGAGCGCGCTAATAGTGACTGTTATTGATTTTCGGAACGCAGCCTTAGTGTGACTGACATGATGAAATTTCTTGACGCTCCTCAAGGGATACGTGTCACTGAGTCTTATCACAAATTTCTTGGCAGCCCGTGCTACGCCTGCAGGAGTGCGACTGTAACCTGGAAGTATAACATTTTGTTGTTCAATTCTTGGGTCTGGTTACTTCGTACGTTCAAATTACGAGAAAACTTAGTCCAGTTAGCAAGCCAATATTTAAATCACATGTAAAATCAAGAACCTGAGCATAGCTGTAGAAAATAAATGATACTATTTTGGAAAGGAAGGAAGGTTACACACATACACACAAACAATAAACAAAAGTCAAAACGACAGCTACAGTGGCATTGACAATGACATCCTTTTAATTGCCAGTAAAAAAAACTAAATGTGGCCCTGCTAAAGAAACAATAAAAAAAAACATTTTTAATTTTTTTCTCCTAAATGCAGGCCTTAATATTTTTAATATTCATGGATAAACATCCTTCTCATAAAGTTCTATTTCCGTCATAAATTTTTAAACTGGTTAAAAAAGGTTCAGAATAAAATTCCACGTTCCATACAAAAAGTGGACATGTCCTTTGAGTAGCAGGGCTTTAAAGTACGTCCATCAATAAATACCAGGGCTAAAAACCAGGTTACGAAATACTTGCAAGTATAATTTTTCTGTACGAAGGAAATTAATTCTTATTTCGAGAGTGATAGGGATTATAATCACACTTGCGTGACAGAATACTTTAAAAACTCAGTAAAAACTACTTGGATATTTGACCAGCCCCCTAACCACGATCGCCCAAAACAATACTGAGAGCGGGATGGCGTTATACGCAGTAAGAGCGGTGTCTCTTATTATTGTTTTAACCTTGCTATAAATGATCGTGGTAGGGTCTGTAACACCGTTTTTTCTTAAAATTTCATAAAACACTAATTTTGCAAAAACATTTTGGTTTCACTGTAGTTTTAACACAAATTTCACAACTAAAATCATAATAGGCTAGTTGACCCTTTTTTAAAGTAGGGCTTAAAATGTTCATAATTGTTGTATTAGACCATAGCACATGAATATTATTTTTTTCGATGGCTAAAAAGTGCAAAAAATCTATTTTAAATTAAGATTTTCAATTTTGGACCGAAAACACGGTCAGCCATGACAGTCTGTTGATTATCTGTGGCAATGACGTCAGACTTATAGTAAACAAAGCACCGAGGCGAAATAACCTCACAAAAACAATGCTTTTTATTAAATATCACAAAATATAGTAAAGCTGTAGTATATAGAACGGGACAATAGAACAGGAATTACCTCTTCAGACTCCAGGAAAGCTGTGGCTGTGGATTAGCCGTACCCAGTGATATAGACATGCGAAATAACTCTCGCTTAAAATTGATTAACACTCGCTTAAAGAAATCCTGTAACTATCTACTGAAACTCAAATGTATTTTTGCGAAAATCACATTAATGTTAAGTACTATAAATGAATAACTCAATCTGTGTAGGTACTTCAGTTTCAACTTAAACAAAATAGAAGTTTTTAGGTTAATTAAATTTATTAAATTTAAAAATCATTAATTAAATTTTTATCTTTCAGTTAGAATGAAAACTGACTGCAGCCGACCAACCAAATTTTAACGCCAGACGTAGAGAAAACTTGACCATTCACACCTTTTTGATTTAATCTAAGTTATACACTGACGCTAGATGATGTTTTAAAGAAAAGAATATGTACTTATGTCCAATTGAATAATGATGTCATGATGTAATTGAATATTAATTAAAAAGTATGTAATACAAACTATTCCAGTTTCATAATAATGAATATATTTATCTAAACAACTTTTACTTGAATTTACTAAGTACCTAATTAAAATTTGTTGCTTTCAGAGGTTACTTAATGAGAACTATTGTTTAGGTACTACCCTGTTCTCCTCTTGACAACGAGATTGATAAGGCAGTAAAAGTTGTGCAACATAATACAAAGCAGTGCATGCTCAGCCACATCAAAATGTGACCTGTCAACTAGAACAACATTATGTCAACAAAATAACACAAGTATTCATATACCAAAGCACCATAGAAGTAAATAGGTCCAGTTTGGTAAAACTGAAAGATGTTAAGTATATCTTCACTGATTAAACCTGCTGCCCACCACCAATCAACTGCAACATCTCCCAATAAATTGTCTGAAGTAAAGTGCTGCAAACCATCTATATCTGGCCAGACATTATTAAAAATTATTATTTCCAAGTGAGGAAAATTATGATAATGACATTTATTCATTAAACCTTTTAACCAAAAGCACAATAAAAAAAGTTACTTCTAGTGTTTCACCATAAGTATAAAAGGGTAATCATAGATTGCTAAGAAATGAAATTCAAAAACCCAATGAAGTCATTTAACGAGCACTAACTTGGCCCGAGTATAAAAAAGCAAATACTATTGAATATTTATTAGAGTGACTACCTGATGTCAGCTTAATATATACAGGATATGAAAGCAGTATTAGTGATATTAACTTACTAGAAGAAAGTAAATTTCAGAACAGCTTACGAAGAATATGCAAGTTATCAATTTTAAAGCCGTATACAAATATATTAAATGTGATTGCTGTGTTGTCAGCCTTTGCTCTTCCTAATTTACAAGACCCTTCTTATTAAATAAATAATATAAAGAATTTTTTTTACGTACTTTATACATAACATCTAAAGATGACATGACAAATTTTTGTACTACATTAGACATTATGTTCTTCACTAAAAAAAATGTTGCATGTTTATTTGACAATAATGACTTGTAAAGGTTTAAGTTGAATCAAAATTTTTTAATTTGAAATACTCGTACATGTGTTTTATTTTTCCCTTACACCTTAAAAGATAATTTTTTATAGGTTGGTTGTTCATATTTATCATTGTTACTCAAATATATATGTTCCAAAAGTACAAATAGGTTTGAATAGAGTTAAATTTATTAATTTGTCATATATTGCCTTAGGGTCGCAGGTAATAAAAGTCCAAATAATAGTAGTGATTTATTATGAAGTAATACTTTCATATATTAGGAAAAATGTAGTATAGTTTCCAAAATGGCACTATTTGATAAATAAGTACCTATTATAGTTAATATTGTCACCTTTTGAGTGTTCTCAAAATTACTTAATACACAAAAGTATATAAGTTTCGCTTTAGCACAAAACATCCGCATCTATACTTGAGTTAAGCATACTGTTCACAGTTTTCTGTCTTTGATAATTAGCATTTTCTTCAGTAAAAGAGCATGACAATTTTGTATCAATCTAATTTTATGGATACCGTTTGTTGAACTGACTATTACAGGGTATTAATAAAAAATGAAGAGGTCACATATTGCAAATTTCAACCCAAATCCTTATCTTTCAACTTTTATCCACATTTCATATAGGTGTCTGCAACATATCCCACCGAAAATCTTCCCAACAAAAGAAACATCATGTGTTATGCACTGGCTTCATAGCACATGGAAGCTGTTATTCTTCATAACGAAGCTCGAACTAAAGAGCACTTCTGTATTGATGATTCCTGGTTTAGTTTTCTATGCACTTTATTCTTTCTTCATTGAAGAGGTCTTTAATTTTTTAAGAAATATGTCACAATCTGTGTCTGTAAATGTATATATATTTTTCCTCCAGTAATTTTCTTCATGCTTGACAAATGAACAACTGCCAATCTTTCTCTTTTTATGTTCATTTACAAATTCTTGCAGTACTACACTGGTATTTGACACATGATCCTGATGTTTCTTTTGAACATTTCTCTTGAAGTAAATACTTTTAGTGTTTATTTCACTTTTGAGAGATAGGATTCTATACAACAGCATTCAACTGCTGTACAAAATAGCTCCTCACTGTGATGGTGCAACCACACCAAAAATGCATGCTTGCAACTCTCTTCTGCCGCTTGACAATCTTGACAAGTACACTTGTAACCTGTTCTTCATTATAACAGTATTGAAATTGTACTTATATTGTTTAGAGCGATACACAAAGAATCTCTTGACCATCAATCTGTCAATTTTCGGAAGATTTGTACTATCTGCTCTCACAAATCCAACATCAATGGTTGATTTTGCTATTAATGCAAATAATTAACGATATTTACACATATAATAACGGAGATTTGGATGATTTTTTGCCAGTTTTAGGACAGAATAGAGCAAATCGACGAGTTGTTGAATCAAATTTGACATTTCTTTGTTTACTATATGTGTGACGTCACGACCCTGACCACAGGATATCAAAGCGTTTACGGCGTGAGATAAAAAAAGATTATTTCTAGCATTTTCAAATTAAAAATTTACAGTAATCATTCATTGTTATTTATTAAAATCGGTATATTGTGGAACCTTATGCCAAATACTATTAGAAATAAACAATATTTTAATAAATTTTGATATGAGTCAACTACCCTATTACAATAACTTTGTCAATTAATTTCACAATATCAATGTCAAGTGTCAACGTCAACGTCGTTTCACGTCACGTCAGTGACATTTGCAATTATCTTTGGTCATTATTCAATTTTTGCATAAACAAAATAAATCTCGCGTTTATCCTGGCCTTATTTACAAAGATAGTTTTTTTTCGCCCAAAATCCCGTGCTTCCATTTAGGTGGGTTGATTTTCTCAAAATTCGGAATTTGACATTTAGACCGTTTGTTTTGATCATTTCTATAGACATATTTTAATAAAATACACTTAAACTTATAGATCATATAATTATGGTTTCGTCGAATAGAATTTGGAAAGCATTCACAGTTTGTTTATGGTTAATTTTACATTACGTTTTGTTTTTCAACCAAACTTATAACCTTGGCTGGAAATACTTATTGCAGATTGTAGAATTTCGAAAGATCCGTATGTTGACTCGACACATCTTGAAACAAGTTAAGAATCTTACGAGTGTTATGAAATGAATTTGGTTTCGTCGCCAATACGACGCTTAACATTCGGCAAACGGACCTCGGTTCTAGTAGCTGCATAAATGCAAATCAGTGCGTGAATGGAACGCGCCCTATCTCACCGTAGTCTGTGAACGCGTCTATGCTATGATCTCGGAACTGGATAACTAGTCTGTGAGACATCGACCGAAGTAATTTGTTATTGATTAGGTACCTATGATTTGCGAACAGCATTTTAAATCTTAATTTCTGCGAATAAAATCCATAGGTATTTCTCCCGTTTTCCGTGTGAATTTAATTTGAAAAGTACAGTAAGACTTCAAAAGTCAAGTCAGTTATTTTTGTTTTCAGCTTGAAGAGTAAAAGCTCAATCATATTTTTAATCGCCGGCGCGCGATTCATTAAATTAATAGAAAGAAATAAATTTTATCAATATATAATACTCCGCCCACACTAAGGTATCTAATTAACTTATTATATTTCATGATTTAAAACAGATTTTGTTAATTTTATTTTTATTAGAGGGTAAATTGAATATTAAATCAAACATATTACATTTCCAAAATTCGCCTGTTTCATCCCCTATTTCATTAAAAAAACCTGATAGTAAGCGGCATCTTAGTGGGATTATTGCATATAGTGAGTAACACTTGCGAATTTCATGATAAATTCTAAATTTTCACAATATTAAGTTTCACATCCTTCTTTGGCAAATAACTCACAAATTAAGCTGTTTTCTTTTTATTAATAGCAATAATTATACACAAAATAGGTGCTCTCCCCTCCATATGTCCTTTTTATTAACTAATCAATAAGAAACTTTGACAATTCATTGAAAATTATGTAACTTGCAATGTTTATTACATGAAATTCAAATGTATTGACTGGGATTCCTTCAGAACTCAGTGTTAGACCCACTGACTCTAAGATCATAGGCATATTTAATTATATTTTTTTAACCTAACACTGTGCTATGAATCTCCAGGGCAGTTACCGGAGGCCGTAGGG
Organism: Schoenobius gigantellus; assembly: GCA_963935595.1. NCBI lineage: Eukaryota > Metazoa > Arthropoda > Insecta > Lepidoptera > Crambidae > Schoenobius > Schoenobius gigantellus. The sequence goes on from OZ012553.1 coordinate 6,908,286, forward strand.
CTCCGCTGCTTGACTTTACAGCTAGAAACCATAACAAAATAACCTAGTATCAAGGAGGAATTCTGTGGAATTACACAAGTAATATTAGAAACAGAGAATAAGTTAAGAAACTGGAATATCATATCTCTGACCCGTGATTGCAAGACTTAGCATAGAAGGTACGATCCACTAACAACCGCTCAGGGGAAGGCTACTAATTTCTTTTATAAAAAAAGGAAACCTATAACTATTTGTTGGTGTACTTTATTGCCCCTCATTTTGTAGTTTTGTACCCAATTTGTACCTGATTTTTACCTGCCGAGATTGATCAAACAGACCTGAACCATCCTGCCGTTGGCTTGTATTAATTAAACATTAAGTGCTTTGCATTGAGGGATTTTGTGTACTTCAGTAACATATGCATAAGTGTATTATAATTATGTACCTAAAACAATAAAGCTTTTCATTTTGTATCGGACTAAAGGAATAAGTTTGTTTTTTTTCTTTCAACTAAGATTTCCCTATATTTCAACAATTCAGCAAGAAAAAGCACTACAGGTCCCAGGGCTAAAAACCAGGTTTCAAATACTTGCAAGTATTTTTTTGTACGAAGGAAATTAATTCTTATTCTAAGAGTGATAGGGATTATAATTGAAAAGTCAAACGAACTTACCTGTATGTTCACGCTCGAGGAAGAGCGAGTGGCGGCACTGCATTCTAGTCTGTGCAGTGACAGCTTTTTTGGCGGCCGGCCGCATGTGATATGTCAGTTGAGTCGAGTCGAAATGTCATGACATGCTTAGAGGTTATGTGCGGGCCGGAATAAAATATAATACAATATTCAAGCAAATAGTGATTTGCGCGGCGCACCTAATATCGGGGTGCGAAAGCCCGCTTTGTGTTGTGCAATCGCGTGTGTGAGTCGTGGTGGCCTCATAGGCATTTGTAGTGCTCCGGTCTCCACCGGTGGATCCACTGCAGAACTTCAGGAGCCGCGACTTCCTTCGAGCTAGCTCAGGAAGTCCACCGGCTACGGAGGAGACGGACGGAGACAATTGGAACCAAGGTAAGTAATACCAGCTTTCTATGAGTTGGTAGTCGAATAAAATTCAGCAATACAAGTCGGTGAAACGCCGACGTGGTGGAGTCTACTTGGGGCACCACCATCTCTTGGTAGCAGAGCGTGGTTGTTGTTAGATTTGAGTATTTGATTAGTATTGTACAATTAATATTGTAATCTTGTTGGTTGTCCAAACGGGCAATACATATTAATTGGTTTTGATTGCTGATTTTAAACCGACTACCAGCTCATTTGTGGACCGGTCTCCTTAACTAATTGTCATTGTATATGAAAAATTGGGGTTAAATGCCTTTGTTGTTCTAGTTAAGTTCTAGCATTTACCTATATTTGATTTTGGTTTGTTTTTTCATATCTTTGTTTTGCCCTTGACTATTTTGTTTGTTAAGTTGTAAACTTATACTTGAATTTAATTTGTTTAACAGATTTTGCTGCTAAATGACTTTGCTGTTGTTGTAATACACTATATTGCTGTGTTAAGTTTTAGCATTTACATTTGATTTTGTTTTGTTTGCCTTTGAATATTATGTTTGTTAAGTTATTGACTTAATGCTTGAATTTAATTTGTTTGAAAAATTCTGTTGTTAAATGCCTTTGTTGTTCTAGTTAAGTTCTAGCATTTACACTTGATTTTGGTTTGTTTATATATTTTGTTCTGCCTTTGAAGTTCCTCCCGATCTGTTTTATTGTCTGCGGTTGTCGGTCTGTTTGTCTGTGTATTATTATAGAGTATCTTAATTTTGGTGCAAAATGGTCCCGCCAGTCAGCCCGCTTAGTGGTGCCCGCGCGGGTGCACAAAAGATTTTGAGATGGTTTGCTAGTGCCGTCGCTTTGGTAGACCGACCAGACCGAGAACAGGCCTTGTTAATTCGGCATGAGGGAGTACCGGCTCGCTTGAAGGAATTGGAGCAGCTTTTCGTTGCTCATCAACAATATCTGCTCGACCACCCAGCCGAGGGTGCCGCTGAGTTGCGGGCAGTCGACCAATTTAATGCCGATTATGATCAGTGTTTTGAACAGGCGGATGTGATTATAAACAAGGCTCAGGCAATCCTATCCGTCCGGAGGGGTGAGTCGTGCACGCCCGGGAACGTCAAGCCTACCCCGGCCGGCTTGCTGGGCAGACTGCCCACTTTGGACATCCCAACCTTTGATGGGAACCTGGCTTCTTGGATGGGGTTCATTAACCTCTTTGATAGCCTGGTTCACTCGAGGGACGACCTGTTCCCTAGCCAGAAATTGGCCTATTTGCTCTCTGCCTTACGTGGAGAGGCTGGTGTACTTGTCCAGCATCTACCTGTCAATGATGACAGTTATGATATTGCAAGGGCGTTGTTGACCGCCCGGTATCAGAATGTTCGCTTGCTAGCGGACACACATGTGGCTGCCATTTTAGGGCTGCCACGAGTATCGCGGGTCTCCTCATTGAGGAAGGAGATTTTGAACCCGCTGCTGAGCGCTATTAACGCGCTCAAACGACTTGATCTATCGGTGGACCAGTGGTCCTTTATTTTGCTCCACCTCATCCTCGATAAGCTTCCCATGGAGATGAAGGGACGCTTCGAACAAAGGTACGGGGGCAATAGTGCCTCGTACCTCCCCCCCTTCTCGGATCTCCTCAGATTTTTGGAGGATGAGTGTCGGATGACCGACCACTTGGATCTGGTTCCTATACCGGGACCGAGTACAGGCCGCTTTGAGGCGACCCGGGCAGCGCCACGGAGAGAGCGCCGCCCGTACAAGCAATATACTGCAGTGCGGCAGAACTCTCCACCCGGGGAGAGGCCGATGCCTTGCAAGTGTTGCAAGCGGGATGGCGATCGTTTGCCGGCCTGTCCCAAATTTGTTGGCCTACGCACCGAGGGGCGTAGGAATATGGCCAAGCAGCGGAATTGGTGCTACCGCTGCCTGGGGGCCCATATGGCATCGGCTTGCCCCCACCCACGAGATTGCCACTGTTGTGGAGGGGCCCATCACCCCCTTTTGTGCTTCAACAATAGAAACACTCGTGAGGTGGTGAGAGAGAGGGACTCGCACACGGGCGGGGGCCCTCCTAGGTCACCCACCTCTCCGAGGAGATCGGAGGGGCGTACCACCCCTCCGCGGAGATTGGACAGGCGCCCCCCCTTCAGTGAGAGGATTGGGCGCCCCACCCCCCCTACGGGCGGGGGGGATCGACGCGCCGCTTATGAGGCGCCACCGCGGGATTGGGCCGCGGTTATTAGGGAGCCACGTCGGGAGACAATACGCTTCTCTCCCCCTCTGATGGAGAGACCCCGGTTGTCACGGGCTCCCCCAACTTTCGCCCATCATGGGCACCGCCCGGCCCCCCGATGCAGCTTTGGTCGGGGTGTGTACGTGCCGGATTGGGACCCGCTCGAGCGCCTTGAGCGCCCTATTCCTCCGCCGCGCACGCATTTTTCTTCGGACCCCCCTTCCCCCCCGTTGCGGGGAATGCGGGAGGATTTTCACTAAACCAACTGTCGGCTGCAACCCCCCCACAGGAGCAGGTGCTGTTACCAACAGCCTCCGTACAGGTGTGGGGCCCGAGGGGCACCTTTGTTTTAGTTCGCGCCCTTTTGGATACGGGAGCTCAGGGTTGCATTGCCTCCAGCTGGCTGGTCCGGCAGTTGAGTTTGAACACATCTCCATACCTTGAATCGGTACGAGGAATCGGAGACCTGCGGATCCCGGATCCGATCGGTCAGGTTTTGTTCTCCTTCTCCCCCCACTTCTCTTCAGCGCCCAAAATTGGCGCTACCGCGATTGTTTATGAGAAGGTTGTTGGTCAGCTTCCGCAACAGCACGTTTCGCGCGCTGTCGTTGATGCGACATCAGGATTGACCTTGGCTGACCCTTCCTTCCACCGAACCGGTCCGATTCACTTATTGCTCGGTGCCGATGTTCTAGGCCGCGTGTATTGTGGGAAGAGGAGAGAGTTACAGAAGGGTGGGCTGGTAGCCTTATCTACATCGCTTGGGTTTGTAGTGATGGGACCAGTTAGGCATAACCCACCATCTTCATCGGTGGACAGTTACATAACTGTTAGCTCCACCTTATCGGATGTCCTTCAACGGTTTTGGGAGGTGGAAGAGCCACCTACCGTGAAGCGAGTGAACCCCTTGGACGAGGAGTGTGAGTTGTTCTACCAGAACAATACAGGTCGCCTTCACTCGGGACGGCTGATCACTCGTTTGCCCTTTTTGTCAGTTCGCCCCTCACTTGGCAGCTCCCGGCCGTTGGCCGAGAAGCGGCTGCTGTCCATGGAGCGTCGTATGAGTAGGAACTCCGACCTCAAACAGAAGTATGTCGACTTCATGCGAGAATATGAGCAACTGGGGCACATGTCGGTCTCGCGACTGGACTGGCGAAACGAGGAACATAATTTTCTTCCTCACCACGCGGTTTTGAAACCATCCACCGGGAAGATACGCGTTGTTTTTGATGGGTCAGCTCCTACGTCTACCGGAGTTTCGCTGAATCAATGTCTGCATGCTGGACCGAAGTTGCACCACGAGGTGGGTGATGTATTGACCAACTTCCGTCGCCATGCCGTCGTCTTTGTGACCGATATCCGGATGATGTTTCGGCAGACTGTGATTCACCCGGACGATAGACGATATCAGCTCATATTATGGAGGGAGGATCCCAGGGATCCCATGCTGGTCTACGAGCTGAACACCAATACATACGGTTTGCGTTCGAGCCCCTTTGTGGCAATTCGCTCACTTGTGGAACTCGCTGAACGTGAACGATTACGATACCCTCGCGCATCCTTGGTTCTCAAGGAGGATGCATTTGTTGATGATATTTGTACGGGCTCCTCTAGTGTCGAGGAAGCCTTGATTTTGCGAGATGAACTAATTGCTCTTCTCGGGGCTGGTGGTTATGAACTGAGGAAGTGGATGTCCAACTCACCTCAGCTTTTGTGTGACTTGCCAGACGACCACCAGCAGGAGCCTCATATTTTTGAGAATGCCAACACTCCAGATTTACTGTCTGTTTTGGGAGTGCAATACAGACCGGTCCAGGACACGTTCACCTATCGATTGGAGCTGCCAAGCCCCAAGGTCTGGACGAAACGGTTGGTTTTGTCTACAGTAGCTCGTACCTTTGACCCAAATGGCTGGATTAGTCCAATAGTGTTTTGGATGAAATGCTTCCTACAGGAACTTTGGTCAGCCGAAGTGTCGTGGGATGAGCCCCTCTCGGGCCGTTTGCTGCGAGATTGGGAGTCCTTCATGTTGTCTCTCCCCGACATTAACCGTGTTAGTATCCCTAGACATATACTGCCTAAGGGACGGTTTACGGCCAGCCTTCATGGCTTTTGTGACGCGTCTGAGAGTGGATACGCAGCCGTCGTATATATCCGGACGGTTGATGATAGAGGAGCTGTTAAGCTCCACTTGCTAATTGCTAAGAGTAAGGTTGCTCCACTTCGGACTCGATTAACGATTCCGAAGTTAGAATTGTCTGGAGCTACTCTTCTGGTTCGGTTGATGAACCACGTTGTTGACACCCTGGGACGTAGTGTGGACTTTGAGTCGCTCTTTGCTTGGTCCGACAGTCAGGTTGTCCTGTGTTGGATTAAGAACTCCGTCCACTCCCTGGAAGTATTTGTGGCCAATCGGGTATCCCAAATACAGGCCTCGAAGGCCACGTTGATTTGGCGCCACGTGCCAGGTGAAATAAACCCTGCTGACTGTGCATCACGTGGCAGCGAAGCCCCTCAGCTTATTGACCACACTCTGTGGTGGGGTCCCGACTGGTTGTTACAACCGTCTTGGCCTTCTACACCAGCTGTGGTGAAGGTACCAAATCCGGGCTTGCGTGTTCACGCTGTCGAGATTATGGCGGCTCCAGAGCGGAAATTTTTATTAGACCGCTACAGTTCTCTGGACAAGTTGCTCGGCGTGACCGCTTGGATAAGAAGATTTATACGAAATTGTCGCCGGCCTCAGGACAAAGATTTGTGTCCGGTCCTCTCACCGCAGGAGCGCCAAGATGCTCTTCTGCATTGGGTGCGTATGACCCAGTCTAGAGCGTTTGAACCGGAACTTAAGATTTTCCGTACCGGGACGTCCAAATTGAAGGGACCCTTGGTGCGTTTGACTCCCTTTCTGGATGATAAAGGATTGTTGCGTGTAGGAGGCCGATTGAGGCACGCTAACTTGCCTTATAGATCACGTCATCCCCTGTTGCTCCCCAAGGACGGACCATTGGTGCGATTGTTGATCATTGATCGCCATGTGAAGAATGCTCATGCCGGATGTAATGCATTGACCGCGCTCCTCCAACGGGAGTTTTGGATTTTGTCAGCGCGAAGAATAATCCGATCTGTTATATTTCGATGTCTGCCCTGCTATCGTTTACGCCCCGAGACGATGCAGCCCCAAATGGGTGATTTGCCTGCTGATCGTGTGAATGAATCGATGACCTTCTTAGGAGTTGGAACTGATTTTGCGGGACCATTCACTATAAAAACGTCGCGACTCCGTAATGCTAAGACTGAAAAGGCTTACTTGTGTGTGTTTGTTTGTTTGGCCACTAAAGCCGTTCATTTGGAGGTGGTGAGTGCGCTCACCATGGACGCTTTCTTAGCAGCGTTAGGCAGATTTGTCTCCCGCCGGGGACTGCCTTCTCTAATTCGGTCCGATTGTGGGACGAACTTCAAGGGCACTGATAGACATATAAGAGAAGTTTGTGAATTTTTAGATAAAAATAATATTGAGATCGGATCCACACTCTCCCGTAGGGGGGTAACATGGCGATACTCCCCGCCGTCTTGCCCTCACTGGGGAGGGATTTTTGAATCTGTTGTAAAGGCCGCCAAGACTCACCTTCGCCGCGTTATTGGGGAGACTATTCTCACGTTTGAGGAACTCGCGACGGTGTTTCATAAGATTGAGGCGGTTCTCAACTCGCGTCCGTTATGTCCGTTGTCTACCGACGCGAACGATTTGCAGGCCCTCACGCCGGGCCATTTCTTGATAGGCAGACCACTTAACGCCCTGCCCGAGTATCCTTATAGAGATATCAATCCCGGACGCCTTTCGCGGTTTGAGTTGCTCCAGCAGCTTACCCAGAGTTTCTGGCGCCGCTGGCACCTTGAATATTTACACATTTTGCAACAGCGCGTTAAGTGGTCGGATAAGACAAACCCACCGAGGGTTGGAGACCTCGTGTTAGTGAAGGACCCAAACCTGCCACCCTTACGTTGGCGTCGCGGACGCATTGTCCAACTTATTCTAGGGTCTGATGGTGTGCCCAGGTTTGCCGAGGTCCTAGTTGGGGATTCTGTTTTGAAGCGCGCGGTCGCTACTCTTTCTCGCCTCCCCTTAGACTGATTTGGCGGACAGTCCGGGACTGTCCGGAGCGGGGGGATGTTCACGCTCGAGGAAGAGCGAGTGGCGGCACTGCATTCTAGTCTGTGCAGTGACAGCTTTTTTGGCGGCCGGCCGCATGTGATATGTCAGTTGAGTCGAGTCGAAATGTCATGACATGCTTAGAGGTTATGTGCGGGCCGGAATAAAATATAATACAATATTCAAGCAAATAGTGATTTGCGCGGCGCACCTAATATCGGGGTGCGAAAGCCCGCTTTGTGTTGTGCAATCGTGTGTGTGAGTCGTGGTGGCCTCATAGGCATTTGTAGTGCTCCGGCCTCCACCGGTGGATCCACTGCAGAACTTCAGGAGCCGCGACTTCCTTCGAGCTAGCTCAGGAAGTCCACCGGCTACGGAGGAGACGGACGGAGACAATTGGAACCAAGGTAAGTAATACCAGCTTTCTATGAGTTGGTAGTCGAATAAAATTCAGCAATACAAGTCGGTGAAACGCCGACGTGGTGGAGTCTACTTGGGGCACACCACCACTGTAAGTGAAGTTCGACTGTAATTATGCGAAGCTGTTGTCTCGTCCGAAGATGATGAATTAACTAATGTAGTCTCGGCTATTTCACTCTCTGGCTCTCTCACATAAGTTTCAAGAAATATTTCGTAAAACGAAACGCAGCCGCACGTCACTCCCTTTATCTGTAACTAACTTCATTAATTTTAAAACATTGTGATTTTACAACAAGGGGAATTATTAATTATGAATATAATTACCATTCAAAGGGTTGGGTGGGACTTCATCATCTTCGGACGAGACAACAGCTTCACATAATTACAGTCGAACTTCACTTACAGGTAAGTTCGTTTGACTTTTTAATTATGCTCACTGTTGTCTCGTCCTCCATGATGAATTAACTAATGTAGATGTTCAAAGACTAGTTGTAAAATCAACAACATTCATTAGGATATACAATAATTTGTACACAATATTTATTATTTATATGTAGGAACTACATACATACATGGAGCGTCGGTGGCGCAGTGGACTCGGCACTTGCCTTCCAATCGGAGGGCCGGGGTTCGAGACCCGCCATGTACCAATGTGTTTTTCGTTTCGAATTTCATATGTACATTTGTCTGAGGCTCCTACGGTGAAGGAAAACATCGCGAGGCAACCTGCATACATCTGCGAAGAAATTCAATGATGTATGTGAAGTCGACCAATCCGCACTTGGCCAGCGTGGTTGACTAAGGCCTAATCACCCTAATATAGGGTAGGCTCGAGCCCCTCGGTGGGGACGTATATGGGCTGTGATGATGATGATGAACTACATACATAATTTTACATTCTAATATAATAGTATTGGTAATAATCAAAATCTTAATTATTATTATCAAGTTTTCAATACAGTTTTGCTGGCAAATTCTTCATTTCAATGATTGGTCTGTTAAAAAAGTATTTGATTCTCCAGTCCAACCAGCCGTTCTTCGAATATTATCAATATTGATTGACACCTCTTTTAAAAGCTATAGAGCATGAAGCATGTCGTGTGCTGTGTGCCAAAAGAAAAAACTGTAACATCAATTCCACTTTCTTTCATCGTTTGTTTAATCCAACGGCTGATAGTACTGGCTATTACATTTGTATATGGTTTTCTAATTGAAAAAACAAACAAGTTATCACATGTACGAATTACCTTAGTAATGTCCATATAAAATTGCTCTAGCTTGACAGATCTTCTTATTATCATTAAAAAAAAATGGTAATACTAGGAAAGGTTGGCATCTATTAGGTGCCGATGTCTTAATAATCTTATCTATTTTTATAGTGACACAATCATTTTTTACAATAATATCTTTAATTTCATTTAAGGACAGGTTTGGAGTTCTTTGGCCTTTAGCTAATGCTTATAATGAAACAGTGTTTTTGGTATTTATATCTAAAGAATTACTACCTGAATAGCTATTTTCAATAAAATTGAGTAATACTGACACATCCCATGTAGTTATATTTTGGTGCAGTGGGTCCAGGTTTGAAGAAACCTTTGAAGAGTCTCCTTATACTGCTATCGTTACCTAAATGCGATCCTATCAAAAAAGATAATGCAGATCGTAATGAGTTAAGGCCACCATAAGACAAACCTTCACGGAATCTTTTTGTACAAGAACCTCCGAAATGTAGGTGAAAATACATTCAAATTATTTAGCCTATCTGTTATTATCTTTTCTAACACTTAAGACTCATACTAAAAAGGAGGGAATACATAAAATAAATATTGATTCCAACATATAGTAAATGCATCAATTGCAAATGCATTTGGGTCTGGATGCCAAGAAACATATTAAAGACATTTCATACTGGTTCTTAATGCAAATAAATTTATAGATGGCTGTCCTAAATCTTATAATATTTGTTTAAAATATTTTGTTCCTAATTCCCATTCTGTGATATTTAACTCTCTTCTAGATTCTAAATCATCAATAATGTTCTCTTTGGAATTACTATAGCTTTAAATTTGCACAATTGCCAAAATAGTTTTAGCAATATCATCTATCTAAAATTGTATGACAACATGATATGTTTATTATTGTTATATATTTATATATCTATATTTATGTATTTATACATTTATATTTATTTATATATTTGCATATTTAGTATTCATTTTATCAGCATTTTGTATATCTCATTTAATAGTAACAAAGAGCTTGTAGCTTTTATTATTGTTTTTCCCAATTCGCACACCGTCAACAAACATTATCACATTTTACGGCTTGACTGGTAGAGAATGCCTCCGGCATTAAGTCCGCCTTATGTGTACTTGTTCATATGTTGTACGAAGAAAACTTAAATAAATAAATAAATATCATAGAGGTGAGGGTATTGAACCCCTCCCTGTCTATTAATATAAGATACTGCCATTACATTGTCTATACGTAATAGTATTTTACAATTATTAAGATCTTTTGTTAAGTATTTTAACCCAAAAAATGCTGCTATCAATTCTAAAGAATTTATGTAACTAGCTGTGCCGGCGAACTACGTTTCGCCTTAATAACGGCGAACTTACGTTTCGCCTAAATAACGGCGAACTTACGTTTCGCCATAATAAAAAATAGTTTACGACTTATTCTCAGACCTACTGAATATACACAAAAAATTTCATAAAGATCGGTCAAGCCGTTTCGGAGGAGTTCGGCAACACTGTGACACGAGAATTTTATATATTAGATTTACTTTCTTACTCAGTCTAACTGCCATTAGTTGTCTCAGAATTACATTTGTTTTTTTTTATTTTATTATGAGATTTACAGATTTTAAAATGTTTTTAGTCCACAATGTTAAAACTTGTTTACATTGGTTGTCAAAAAACAGTAGAAACTTCATAATTCATATTGAAATTATTATATTTGAAACTGAGATATTTAATTCTTTCTAATTGCTTTGGTGTATAACATACCATATATAGATCAATAAATATTTTATTGCCGGGCACACAGATATTAGAATACCTACCTATAACTTTTGCTAAAAATATGATTGACATAGATTTTTTGTTCTATAATAGCTTAGAGGCAATTTTGTCTTTTTTCTTATTTATTTTTATTAATAAGAAATCCTAATTTGTTTAATGTCTGAAAAGTCATATTTATATTGTTTTGACAGTTTCTATATGAATTATTTATACAAAGGTAGTCTTCTAAATATGATAATTGATATTAAGTATATCCTTTTTCTTTTGTGTGCAATCATTGGTTTCGTGATTTTTGTGAACACAAATGGTGCAGTACATAGTCCAAAAGGTAGAACATTAACTTGGTAATATTTTACCTTAAAAAAAGAACCTTATACTTACCATATAATAAGGGTCTTTTTAAAAAATAGAGAAGCTAAATAATAATTTTTGTTAAGTATTTTATACACTGTCCCATAGACTTGAACTTAAAATGAAGAGTACAATTAGGTTTCTTAATTAAAAATATATAGAGAACAGAACTGGTCCCTTTCAGGTTTACAAAATTCTAAGGCTTTTTTATTTAACAATTTAATAAATTTCTACATCTATCATATTTGATTCCGTTTTTGAAAACATATTATTCAAAGAAATATTATTCTGATAAGGTTTTTCTTTAAAGGGAATATATATTTACCCTTGTATCCAAGTTAAAATTGTTTTATCATCAGTAAAATTCTTCCAATTATTGAAAAAATATTTCAATCTGCCTACCTTGGGAACGACTTCATGTTGTGCTGTTTTCCAGCTGTTTTCGCCTTCTTCCTCTCCCTCTGTTTTTTGATGTTGTAAGCGGGGCCCCGCTGATGTAGTAAGAGGGGCCCCGCTGATGTAGTCCTGGGTGTGTAATGATTTTTCATCGCTAGACGGGGAGGACCCCACCAGTTTAAAGACTTCTATACTGGAGTATTTACCGTTATATTAGGTGCATTCTGTTTTGAAGTTGGTTTTTTTTTACTTCTTTCTGGAAGCTTAAGGTCTTAACTTGATTTCTGGACAGATATCGCAGTTTTTATTTTTTCAGACAAATTATCTCCAAAGAGATATATGTCAAATTTTCTGTTTGTAATAGTGAAACTTTCATGTCCTTATTTTGTGTGGACATAATGAGTGCTCTACATATTCACCTAATGATTGTTGGTTTATGTTCTTTTATGTCATTTTGACACATAACTATAGTGTAGTTCCAAGGCATTATGGAACAGTTGACAGCTGTTTTTGTCTTATTTCAATCAAATGACCTCATTTTTTGATGTATTCACTTATTGCCATGTTCACTTCGGGGTTAAGTTTAGGTGCAATCATTAAAGGGCAGTTATTGAAGGGTTTGTTGTTACTTATCTCATCTCTATCAGTTTTCTTCAAACCATTTTAAAGATATCAGACCATATCTTAATTACTTCTGATTGTCGTGGTATACTCTTAGATTCGTTTGGCTGAATTACACCAAAAATTTCAAGTATTTCATCTGATAATTTTACTTCCTCCTCTATATGTGGTATTTCTATTTGTACTGCTATTTTAAATTTTCTTCATTTGAAACAGATGGAGGTGCATTTTCTCTATCCTCTATAGAGTAATCAAAATTATTGTGCATTGATTTGATATTGTCTTTCATGTTCCAGGTTTTAATATGTAATGATTGCAAACCATAACCATGTGAGTTCCCGCAGAACTCCCCTTGAAGGTTATGTTTATTGTAAGTACTTTACTTACGTACGTACTTTCCACAGAATTTCAATAGAAAGATTGTGCTTTTTAATACACATACACATTGTAACTTCGTAACACACACTGATAACTTCTTGATCCAAATTGGGCAATTTTTCAAATCTATGTTGTACTTTTCTTATTTTTCTCAATAAATGAGCTTTTTCCCTCTCGGGAGATCTTTTACTTATTGTTAAATAATTATTTACTGAAATTTATTTAACAACCAAAAGAAAATACGTGACGCCGTTGAAATGACATAAAAACCGAATGAAGTTAGTTACAGATAAAGGGAGTGACGTGCGGCTGCGTTTCGTTTTACGAAATATTTCTTTAAACTTATGTGACGCCAGAAAGTGAAATAGCCGAGACTACATTAGTTAATTCATCATTGAGGACGAGACAACAGTGAGCATAATCACACTTATTGCGTGACAGAATACTTTAAAAACTCAGTAAAAAATACTTGGATATTTTAACATATATAATGTCGTAACGGTTTACTTTCTAATAGTCGGATCGCCCAACCGACCGATGACGCGAAATGAGACATACGAAATACTTTCAAGTAATTTATCAAGGTAGCTCACCTACTTGATAAATTACTTGAAAGTATTTCTATGAAAATCAAAACCCTGTTGTAATGAACTTAAATTTGTAAAAATTAGGTAAAAGTTGTAAAAATTAGGCTAGCAAAACAGACATATTAAGGTTTGGAAGTATTTATTTTAGTCGCTGCGTTTGTCTGCCTTATTTGTGTGTAAGTAAGGCATAATGTTATCCAATGATACTTTAGTTTTTACAACGCGAGGTGCTACGCGGGCCGCGTGGCACGTGCCGCGTCTAGTAAAATACTTTCAAAATCTTGCAAGTGTTTTCTGCCGGGTATTTATTTTTCATTACTCATACTCTGAAAGTAGGTCTGAAGTTGCCTGAGGAGCGGGTTGAAAGTAATACTTTTCAGCCCTAGGGAGAATCACTTTCAACTGACAGCTGCTGTCAAATTTAAAAAAAACTAGTTCTTTTTTCACATTTTTATTGAATCATGTTCCGACTTTCTATACAGCCACCAATTACAGCGCGATGCAGGTGCGGAGCCAGCCCTCAAAAAAGGTTGTGGTATCAGGTGGGTAAGAGCCACCCGAAAATCGGAAAATGCGAGACGAAGTATGATTTCGCTCATGATTGATATAGTGCATTCCGACAAAGGAGATGTTTACCAAACATATCGTAATATGAATTAATGTAACCGCCATCAGCCGATTTTGCAGGAGAGGCAAAAAACTAATTTGAAAATAAGAAAAAATGTAAGTTTTTATTTACTTAAGTACTTATCCTTATGAAATTATGTTTCTTTTTTTTTATAAACGTCGCCCCACACTTGGATTTTCTCCTGTGTCGTGGGTGCAGTTACAAACATAGAATATCAGGTAAAACACACCACCTGTAGCAAGATACTGGAAGCATTTCAGATAAACGCCCGCATGTTACTGCGGGAGCTCCTGGGAGGGGCGAGGGCTGTGGTCTATAACAACGACACCGGAACTGTGGTGGCGGGAATTCACCCTATAGATAAAAGGCAAATGGCGGCGTACAGTGCCGCGGCGGGCATGGTGCTGGTGGATCATGTAGCGACTAAGGAAAGGGGAGTCCTCACATTATGCACACCAATTGAGGACCCAATAGTGGTAATTGCCAGGTGCACCCGTTTTATGTTGGAGGACCGAATTCTAGAAATGGCAGAAACCATGAGCGGAACTTGGGTCTCCGAACCATGGGGTAAACTGGCGATCAGATGGGTGGACGGTGTGCCGGGGTGCGGGAAGACTACGTGGCTCCTCAACAACTTCCAAATGAAGGAAGACATGATAATCACTAGCACACTCGAGACGGCAAAAGAACTGTCGGACAAAGTGACGACTCGATTTGGGGCGGTCGTGAGGGGGAAAGTAAGAACCATTGCCTCGGTCCTCATCAATGGGGTGGGAACATCAAAGCGCCTTTTGGTGGATGAAGCTCTACTAGTTCATTTTGGAGCTATCTACATGTGTTATGGAAGCCCTGCCGCCATTACGTCGATAACAGAAAAGCTTGCTGACGATCCATGAAGCACAAGGACTAACATACGATCACGTGGTTGTGCTTAAAAGAGCAGAAAGGAAGAACCATGTCCATGATAGTGTTCCCCACGCGGTGGTTGCCATAACGAGACACACAGTATCCTGCACCTACGTCTACCGGGAGCTGAAGGAGGACGACGCAATTAGACGTCTCATTGCACATCCCAGTACAGCAACAGATGAAGAGGTGGTAGAATATAATGAAAAAATGATGCTCAGAGCCCTATCAAGCGCAGACCTTGCAGAATAACAAACATCAACCCTGGAACCCGAAGTGAATACATAGGCATAAATAGGGAAATGTTAGCATAGGTTACTTAAGAGCACTCGTACAATAAGAATATTGCGATGATACATAAGTATATAAAATTTTAAACTAAGCTAATTTGATTGAGTTGCGCAACTCACATTAAAATAAGAGTAGTCGTAAGTTTTAAAATAATTTAATATTATATAGAATGGATCAAAACGAAACCTAAAAAAATGAAAAAGGCACGGACCACGAGTCTGTGGAGAGTTAACTATGTATTAAAAAAAAACATCAGAATATCACATGCACATACGCCCAGACCGGAACAAATTTCTGTAGGCCATACAAAACATTTGTCCCGATTCCCGAACGGGAATCGAACCCGCGACCCGTTGCGCAGTAGGTGATCACTCGACCTCTGCGCTAAACGTGTCGTCAAATATCAATAATCTTATATATGTTTATCTTATGTATGTTTATAGCAATAATCTTATATATGTGAGACCTTTTAACTAAACGAGGTCTTAAAAAGTTTAGAAAATTATTATATTACTATTATAGTTTAGAAAATAGTATGGCGCTTACGTTAATTTATTCTCATAAATGTGTGATTACAAAATTATATTAATAATGCCAACCAATATGTGTTTTAAATAGATTTTTATTGGGTGCACTATTATAATGTCATAAATTATAAACGAGTACGAAAAACGTTCAATACGAAAAAGTATTATTGATTTATTATGTAACTGCCTCCGTAGTGTAGTGATTGAGACCACCGGGTGTTGGTCGGGAGGGTCGGGGCTCGATTCCCCTTTTTCGATTTGGACATTTTTCGCATTTGACATTTTTCGTATTAGACATTTTTCGCATTTGACATTTTTCACATTTGACATTAATAATTTTTACAAGCTTTTATTTAACTTGTATTGTAAGTAGGTATGTAAGTATGTATGTTCGGGTGGAATCTTGCAACTCAATTTTGAAGTAGATATCTTTCACCGATTGAGCTGAAATTTTGTATACACACACAGTTTGGATGACAATGCATGGTTAACTGTGTGACGTCATTCTAAATCTATGATGGCGGACCAATTATTTTTAATGCACTCATACAATATGGGTATCAAATAAAATGTCTGGCTAAGAATAACTTGAAAAATAAAGTGATATCAGTATTAATCCAATATGGCGTACTTCTAAAGTTAAAAAATCAATTTTGAAGTAGATATTTTATTTTTTTATTTTATTTTCTTAAGGTACACCAGTATTTGTTTACACTGTTACCTAAAATTAAGTACTATACTATTTAACATTTATATATGTGTCACAAATTTTTAAGGTGAACACTATATGATAAAAAACCTAGACAAACATATTAGTATTTAAATAATTAGACATTACAAAAAAAAAAACAAAACACTAATCGGAACAATACACTACGCTGATTTTTCCCTCCAGGACGTATAGAGTTCTCTTTTGAGCTTAGCAAATGAGTCAGCGAAAACATCAATGCTATGTTCATTAATAAAACATAGCCGCGGCACTACGGAGTTCGCGCCAAGAACTGTCTTGCGTAAAGGAGGACAAAATGGAGTGATAGGAGGTCGAGAAATTTTCCTAGGGACACAAAGGTGGAATTTTTGAAGCAGTTGTGGGCAGTTAATTTTATATTGAAACACTTTTAGAGTAAATGATCCATCAAGCAGAATCCTGCGGTTCTCTAACGAGATCATATTAAAGTTTTGTAATCTTTTCTTATAGGACCGCATTTTTTTCGAGATCCTGTTCCAATATGCCAAGCTTGAAACAAACCGCTTTTGAATTTTGTTCTAATTTCAAAGAGTGAACTGCAAAGTGAGGCCTCCACACCACGCTACAGTACTCCAATAAACTACGTACCAAACTGTTGTAAAGAACAATTTTAATGTTATTATTTTTTAAATCTTTCACGTTACGTATTAACCCATTCCTTCCCGCTGTCCTATTTATAAGACATTATATTCAATATTTTTCTATAAGTGAGGCTTTATATTGTTATTATTTCTAATGAAATTTGTATTTATTCACTGTTTTTCTATTATAATATATTATTTTTTGCTGTGAAAAATATTTACCTCATTATAATATTGTTAGGTTAATCCCAAGGAGAGACGATAACTTAGCATTCCATGCATAACATGCATTCACCACGTGGGCGCCCGGCTTATCGCGTTGCAAAGAAGAGAGCCAAGAGCGGTGCCTGGGGCTTATGACCCAGGTGCAGGTTTAAGTAGCTACTTTATAATGCATTAACATTCACCTTCACCACCCCGGCTCCTCTCTCTGCCTAACCATAATTAATAATTATTTAATACGATTCCGTAAGTGAAGAAACTTAAACGTAATCAAATGGTCACAGCACTCACAGCAGTTCACTGGTTTTCAAAACTGAATGCCCTAACCGTCAAACGTTCGAATCACGAAATCACAGATTAGAGAGAATATATCTCAAGCAGCAGACTAAGTTTCTGACTGCCAGCGCCACCCGCGGCGCCGGTGAGAACTAAAAGTTGCCATTTGCAAGTTCCCTAACAGACGGCCTTCCTGATTTCGGAATGACCCCATTCCGACCCGTCTCGGCCATTCGAACGTTAGACGTGTCCACACGATATCTTTTTATCACATACATAATCGTTCTAATCTAATTAAAATGTGCCAATAAAGTAAAAGGTGAAAAATCTCAGAGGCTATTTAATTTTCTCCTACAAAATAACTCCCCATCTAGACTTAAAGAAAAATTCAATATTAATAATCTAACTAAGCATGATTAACTCTCCTATCCTAATCTACACTATCTACACTATTATTATAAAGAGGAAAGATTTGTATGCATGCATGCAGTGAACAAACTCAAAAACTACTGAACCGATTTCAAATCTCTTTCACCATTAGAATACTACACTGATTGACCCTGATTAACATAGGCCACAAAACCATGTTTGCTACGGGAAAATACAAAACTGTCACGGGAAAACAAAAACAACGCGGGCGAATAATAATAATAATAATTTCTTTATTTGCTCTCACAAACTTACAACTAAAATAGGGTAGTTGACTCATATCAAAATTTATTAAAATATTGTTTGTTTCTAACAGTATTTGGCATAAGGTTCCACAATATACCGATTTTAATAAATAACAATGAATGATTACTGTAAAATTTTAATTTGAAAATGATAGAAATAATCTTTTTTTATCTCACGCCGTAAACGCTTTGATATTGTGGTCAGGGCCGTGACATCACTCATATAGTAAACAAAGAAATGTCAAATTTCATTCAACAACACGTCGATTTGCACTCATCATCATCATCATCACAGCCCATATACGTCCCCACCGAGGGGCTCGAGCCTACCCTATATTAGGGTGATTAGGCCTTAGTCAACCACGCTGGCCCAGTGCGGATTGGTCGACTTCACATACATTATTGAATTTCTTCGCAGATGTATGCAGGTTGCCTCACGATGTTTTCCTTCACCGTAGGAGCGTCAGACAAATGTACATATGAAATTCGAAACGAAAAACACATTGGTACATGGCGGGTCTCGAACCCCGACCCCCCGATTGGAAGGCAAGTGCCGAGTCCACTGCGCCACCTGCACTATTCTTTCCTAAAATTGGCAAAAAATCGTCCAAATCTCCGTTATTATATGTGTAAAAATAGTAAATTATTTGTATTAGTAGCAAAATCAACCATTGATGTTGGATTTGTTAGAACAGATAGTACAAATCTTCCGAAAATCGACAGATTGATGGTCAGGAGATTCTTTGTGTATCGTTCTTAACAATATAAGTACAGTTTCAATACTGTTATAATGAAGAAGTGTACTTGTCAAGATTGTCACGCGGCAGAAGAGAGTTGCAAACATGCATTTTTGGTGTGGTTGCTTGCACCGTCACAGTGAGGAGCTATTTTGTACAGCAGTTGAATGCTATTGGATAGAATTCTATCTCTCACAAGTCAAGTAAACACTAAAAGTATTTACTTCAAGAGAAATGTTGAAAAGAAAACATCAGGATCATGTGTCAAATACCAGTGTAGTACTGCAAGAATTTGTAAATGAACATAAAAAGAGAAAGATTGGCAGTTGTTCATTTGTCAAGCATGAAGAAAATTACTGGGAGGAAAAATATATATACTTTGACTAAAGGTAGATATTACCTGCCTCAATATTATAAAGGACAGATAGCAAATTCACTATCATATTTTTTATTAACTTCAGCCAAGAACTTGGCTAAACAAACTGACTCTATTGAGCAGT
Source organism: Schoenobius gigantellus (assembly GCA_963935595.1). Classification (NCBI taxonomy): domain Eukaryota; kingdom Metazoa; phylum Arthropoda; class Insecta; order Lepidoptera; family Crambidae; genus Schoenobius; species Schoenobius gigantellus. The sequence continues at coordinate 6,927,577 of OZ012553.1, forward strand.
ATAATTTAAATAATAGTATGACAGTGGAATCTGTTCCAAGCTATTTAAATTAGATCTAGAGACAAAAGAGGTATCCTCTTGCAAATATAAATACATAAATAATGATTTTAATATGACATTATCATTAGAGTCAAATAAAAAAAAATGTGTTCAAAAATGCCCTCAAAATAAATGTATTAATTTAAATAAAATAAAAAATATTAACCTGGTGCATCAAAATAGTAATGGACTATCAAAGGGCAAACAATTAGAGATGGAATTATTCATGAATTCAAAACAAATTGACATTTTGTGTATTACAGAACATTGGCTTAAGGGATGTGAACTCATGTTTAGTTTCAATAATCACCAGGTTGGTAGTTCATTCTGCAGAGTCAACACAGTACATGGGGGGTCACTGATTCTGTTAAACAAAAGCTTAAAATTTAAAGAACGGAAAGATATTGTGTCTCTCTCTGTAGAATGCATAATAGAACTATCATGTATAGAACTTGAGCAATTCATTGTGGTATGTGTATACAAACCTGGTTCCTCAGCCTATGATAGGTTTGAGGAAATCATGGATGAAGCCTTGAACAAATTGGGTAGATCTAAAAAATACTTGATTGTGTGTGGAGATTTTAATATTGATCTTCTTAAAAAGAACACTGAAACCTATAAAATCTTAAATTTATTTAAATCACACAATCTTTCCAACTTATTTATGGAGCCTACTAGATTCTGTAACACAACATCAACCTGTTTAGACAATATATATAGTAATCTAGTACCTGTAAGTAAGAAAATTATTACAAACTTAGATTCAGACCATTGCGGGCAATTAGCTTGCTTCAAAATTGACACAGAACAAGTCAATAAATGTAAAATTATATGTCGACCAGTAACTGCTGACAGATTGAAACGTATTGGAATTGAATTATGTTGTAAACTTCCTTTTTTATCACCGGATATGTCACCAAATGATATGTATAATTTATTTTTTGAGACATTTTGCAACCAATTTAACAAAATTTTCAAAACCAAAGAGATCACTGTTACTGTTAATCCAGTGTTTAGCGAATGGGCCACTGCAGGAATACACAAAAGTAGGCAAAAATTGTATGAGCTGTACTCAGAAAGACAGTTTAATAGAACTGAATCTTTTCAAAATTATGTTAAGTCGTACTCAAAAATTTTTAAGCAGGCTTGTCAAACTGCGAAAATTAAATATATTAGTGCTCAAATTTATAACAGTACAAACAAAGTCAAATCTACTTGGAAAATTATCAATGCAGAGACTGGCCAAACAAAAGCTTCAGCAAATAATTATAAACTTAAAATTGATGGTAAATTTATTAGCTCAGACTCGGATGTTGCTAATGAATTTGAGAAATTTTTTACTCGAATTCCTGTAGATTTGACAAGCACTTTAGGCTCTTCCACCCCCATTGCAGAATCCTTGTTGAAAGAAAATGTTCCTTATTGTAATACTGTATTTAAATTTAACCATATTAGTAAACGTGACATCATAGACACTTTCAAATCGTTGAACATTAAAAAAACTGCCGATCTCTGGGGAATATCTGTATATATGGTAAAGAATGTTATTGAAATAGTTGCTACACATTTAGCTTTAATTTTCAACAACTGTATTGATAGTGGTGTGTTTCCTGATTTGATGAAACTTAGCAAAATAACTCCATTGTTTAAATCTGGTAGTACTTCAGATCCTTCTAACTTTCGTCCTATATCCGTACTATCAACATTCAGTAAAATTTTTGAAAAAACCGCGCTTAAGCAATTACAGAAACATTTTAGTAATAATAACTTACTGCATATCAAACAATTTGGTTTTACCCGCGGACGGTCCACGACTGATGCTGGAATAAAATTGTTAGAGTGCATTTATGAGGCCTGGGAGGAGTCGCAGGATGCCTATGGTGTTTTTTGTGACTTATCGAAGGCTTTTGACTGTGTCCAACATCAGACGTTAATCAGGAAATTACACTATTACGGTATCCGTGGTACCGCTTTGGATTTTCTCACTTCTTACCTAAGTGACAGGATTCAAAAGGTGGTCATCAATGGAGAGCAGTCACCTGGATCATTTGTAAAAATGGGGGTGCCGCAGGGCTCAATATTAGGTCCATTTCTATTTCTGGTATATATTAATGACCTCCCTCACCTTGTAAGACACGACCATGAGATAGTCTTGTTTGCAGATGACACGTCTTTAGTATTTAAAGTTAAACGTGGACAAATTAATATTGACGAAGTAAACATTGCACTCTCCAAGGTCGTTCACTGGTTCGGCGCCAATAATTTGTTGTTAAATGAAAGTAAAACAAAATGCATTAGATTCACTATGCCAAATGTTCGATTAGTTAAAGCCAAAGTCAAGGTTAGGGATGAGGAAATAGAGCTGGCTAATCAAACTGTATTTCTGGGTATAACTTTAGATTCTAAGTTACAATGGGGTCCTCATATTGAATGCCTATCGAACAGACTAAGTTCTGCAGCATACGCCGTAAAAATGATTCGTCAAATAACAGATGTGAAAACTGCGCGGTTAGTCTATTTTAGCTACTTCCACAGTATTATGTCATACGGGATACTACTGTGGGGAAATGCCGCCGATATTGGCTGCATTTTTGTACTGCAGAAGAGGGCTGTTCGGGCGATCTATGGGATGGGCTCCCGAGAGTCTTTAAGAGAAAAATTCAAAGAAATTGATATTATGACTGTACATTCACAATATATTTATGAAAACTTACTGTATGCACACAAGAATAAAGATATCAAATTCAGTAAAAATAGTGACTATCATAATTTAAATTTAAGAAATAAAGACAAGCTAGCAATGCCCACATATAGGCTCCATAAAATAAGCAACTCTTTTGCAGGTCACTGTATACGAATGTACAACACGCTGCCATGTAACATGCATGACTTGTCAGTAAATAAATTTAAAATTTTAATTAAAGCTCAGTTAAGCAAAAAGGCTTATTACAGTGTTAAAGATTTTTTGAATGATAAGGCAGCGTGGCGGTAAAAGAAATGAATTGCTCGTTCTCTGAATAGTTTTGTAATATTCACAATTTGTAAGACATTTGGCGATTTTAAAAGAGTTTTGGCACATGAGTTTCTTGCCCGATTCTTCTCATGTTAGCCCCTACATTCGGAATCGGGTCGCTCTTGGCGATTACATGCGCGGCAACAACTCCGCGGATGTACTTGCCACTAGCGCACGGGTTAGCTTGATTTTAGTCGAATATTTTTTATGTTTTAATAATTTTGTAAAATGTGTAAAATTGACGATTTTAAGAGCCCGCAAGGGCCTATGAAATAAAGTACTTTTGATTTTGATTTTGATTTTGATTTATACATTCACAGACACAGATTGTGACATATTTCTTAAAAAATAAAAGACCTCTTCAATGAAGAAAGAATAAAGTGCATAGAAAACTAAACCACGAATCATCAATACAGAAGTGCTCTTTAGTTCGAGCTTCGTTATAAACAATAACAGCTTCCATGTGCTATAAAGTCAGCCAGTGCATAACACATGATGGTTCTTTTGTTGGGAAGATTTTTGGTGGGAAGATTTTTGGTGGGAAATCTTGCAGATACCTACGAGTATAATGAAATGTGGAAAAAAGTTGAAAGATGAAGATTTGGGTTGAAATTTGCAAAATGTGACCTCATTTCTGATTAATACCCTGTAATAGTCTATTCAACAAACGGTATCCATAAAATTAGATTAATACAAAATTGTCATGCTCTTTTACTAAAGAAATGTTAATTAACAAAGACGGAAAACTGTGAACAGTATGCTTAACTCAAGTATAGATGCAGATGTTTTGTGCTAAACCAAAACTTATATACTTTTGTGTTGCTAGCAGTATGTAATTTTGAAAACACTCAAAAGGTGACAATATTAGCTATAATAGGTATTTGTTCTAACAATCTGTATGTCAAAAAACTTATTGATCAAATAGTGCCATTTTGGAAACTATACTACATTTTTCCTAAATCATATGAAAGTATTACCTCATAATAAATCACTTTACTATTATTTTGACTTTTATTACCTGCCAACTTAAGGCAATATTATATACATACAAATTAATAGATTTGATCTAACTCTATTCAACCTATTTGTACTTTTGGAACATATATATTTGAGTAACAATGATAAATATGAGCAACAAACCTATAAAATATTATAAATCTTTTAAGGTGTAACGGAAAAATAAAACACATGTATTTCAAATTAAAATATTTTGATTCAACTTAAACCTTTACCAGTCATTATTGTCAAATAAACATAGAACATTTTTTTTAGTGAAGAACATAATGACTAATGTAGTACAAAAATTTATTATGTCATCTTTAGATGTTAGTTATGTATAAAATAAAGAAAAAAAATTCTTTATATTATTTATTTAATAAGAAGGGTCTTGTAAATTAGGAAGAGCACAGGCTGACAGCTTTTCTTTGAAACATCATCTAGTGTCAGTGTATAACTTAGATTAAATCAAAAAGTCGTGAATGGTCAAGTTTTCTCTCAGTTTTCTGGTCAAGTTAAAAGGTTGGTCGGCTGCAGTCAGTTTTCATTCTAACTGAAAGATATAAATTTAATTAATGATTTACATTTGATACTGAAGTAGCGTTGTATAAAAAAGAATATGTCCTGTGTGGACTAACAGACATTCAGGATGCTTACAACAATGTGTCTGTAGTAGCCATTACCGATTGCCTTTTGAGCTTTGATGTTGATTTTTATTTATGTAAATATATAAGAGAGTTTTTAAGAGAACGTCATTTGATATATAAACTTCAGAATGGCTCAGATTTGATCCCATATGTCTCCGATATTATTCAATATTATTACAATCAATATCTGTAATCAAATACCACCAGATGTAAAACTTTCACAGTATGCCGATGATTTTACATTCTACTGCACTAATAAAGACATAAACAAATGTGTTGAAGCGTTACAAAACACCTTTTGTATATTTATTAAATTACTCGGAGAAATAGGACTTGAAATATCTACTTCAAAAACCAAAGCTTGTGTAATAACTAGAAAATATAGGTTGCCCAATTTAGAACTTAAGATAGACAATACGCCTATCGAGTTTGTTAATAACATAAAATTTTTAGGAATGTGGATTGACACAAAATTAAATTGGAGAAAGCATGTAAATGAAACAGCAGAAAAATGTGTATCGTATCTCAATATATTAAGTTATATTAGCGGATCCAACTGGGGCATACATCCAATGCATCTACGACGGATCTATACTGCACTTATCAGAAGTCGATTAGAGTATGCAAGTTTTTGATTTTCTCATGCTAGCTCCAATTTAGTAACAAAATTAGAGAGAATTCAAAATCAAGCGCTTCGTTTATGTGGCGGATTTTTAAAGTCCACCCCCATACATGTCATGGAATGTGAACTCTGTATTCAGCCCCTACATATACGTTCTAAAAGTTTATTGTACAGATACTTAATTAAAGTTAAGTCTAGACGGACGGATTATTTACACAAAAATTTACAAATAGCTCAGTCTATTTCTCAGTTTGAGAACTGTAATAGAACACCGATGCTGATTAAAGGTTTCTGTGATTTGACTGATTTGAATCTGGGTTCTTCATTTACCTTTTCATGCTGCAGCTTTGCCTCTTCATGAAACTATAACAACGGAAATTCATTCCCTAACTCTACCCAAATCAAAAGTATCCTTATTGGAACTTAGAACAGAATGTGAAAAAATGATCGAATCTCTTTACAGTGGATACACTCAAATCTTCACAGATGGATCGCGATCTGATGATCAGCTTGGTTTTTCCTTTTTTGATGCTAATTGTGACTATCAAGCAAAATTTTGTGTAAATAATAAAGCTCTCCCGATAATGGCATTAGAATTGGCTGCTATAGCGGAAGCTTTAAGTTATGTAGAATCAACCAGTTATAGAAATGTTGTTATCTTTACAGATTCAAAAAGTAGCTTACAGCATATAATATCCTGTAGTAAAGGTATTCTAGGACGTAACGAGGCTTACCTCATTATTGATTGTATTTACAAGTTTATAATTAATGGGGTTAATGTCAAACTACAATGGATCCCGTCACACGTTGGACTCCGCGGGAATGAGGTGGCTGATGCTATGGCTAAAGCTGCACACACAGATGGTATACCGTGCGATATAATTACGTTCTTCCGAGATCATTATTCAAGAGTTAGGATCAAAATTCAATTACAATGGAAAACACACTTTAACCAAAGATCGGCAGAAAAAGGAATTTGGTATCGAACATTAGTTAACGAGCCTCCTCATATCCCATGGTCTTCAACGGTGCGAATGAACAGAAAAGAATTGGTGCTCTGTTTTCGTTTACGCTCATCACATTTGCCTCTTAACAACTTTTTGTTTCTAATGGGAATAGTCAATAGCCCTAACTGCAGCTATTCAAATTCAAATTCAATATCCTTTATTCAATTGGGATTTTACAATCACTTTTGAACGTCAAAGAAGCTACGCCATTGGTTCACAAGTCTACGGCGGGAGACCTTGTACTGGAAAGAACCAGCAAGAAAACCAGCAAGGGCTATTTTTTTCTCCCTGTATTGTTACAGAGTCGTCAATTGGAAGCAGAACTCAAAAGTAAAGATTGTGTTCAACTTCCATTACAAGATTAGATGTGTCAGTGTACATTATACATTTAAATCTATAAATTAAGTCTACAATTAAGACCAAGCATTGACATCATTCAGATAATCATTGACTTTATAATATCCTTTACTCATTAGAGTCTTTTTTACATGCGCTTTAAACTTATGAAAAGGTAAGTCAGTAACACTCTGTGGAACTTTATTGTAAAAAGATATACATTTCCCCATAAATGAGCCTCTAGTTTTTTGGAGCCTGTACGTTGGAACGGCAAGTTTATTTTTATTTCTTGTATTTAAGTTATGAAATTTAAAATTGGTATCGAATGTGTTATAATTTTTATAAACATAAATCAAAGTTTCATAAATATACTGTCCTGCTAAAGTCAATATATTAATTTCTTTAAATAAATCACGTAGAGAATCCCTTGTTCGTAAATTATAAATAGCCCGCACGGCTCTTTTTTGAAGTACAAAAATACTTTCTTTACTAGCGGCTGATCCCCACAGTAATAGCCTATATGACATGACACTGTGAAAATAACTAAAGTAAATCAGTCTTGCCGTTTCAACATCAGTAAGTTGTCTCATTTTTTTTACAGCATATGCCGCAGAACTGAGTCTGTTTGCTAAAGACGCAATATGTGGATCCCACTGCAAAGTCGAATCTAGTGTTATACCCAAAAATTTAGTAAAATCGACGAATTCAACAGTATGATTATTCATTTCCACAATATTGTCCACTTTCCTAACATTTGGCAATGAAAACTTAATACATTTAGTTTTACTCGAGTTTAATGATAAATTATTCACAGTGAACCAATGCAATACTTTAGAAAGAGTACTATTTACAACGTCAGTATTTCCGTTTCCTCTGTCAATCTTAAATATTAAAGAAGTGTCATCTGCAAATAGTACTGTATCGCACAGATTATTGGTGAAGTGTGGGAGGTCATTAATATAAATTAAGAAGAGCAGAGGTCCCAGTATTGATCCTTGAGGCACACCCATAATGATAGGTGCACCAGAAGACTCAGTTCTGTTAATTACAACTTTTTGGACCCTATTGGACAAATAAGACTCAATAAGCTTAATTGCCTCTTCAGACACACCATAATGCTTGAGCTTATTTAGAAGAGTCTGATGATCAACGCAGTCAAAAGCCTTTGACAGGTCACAAAATATACCGATCACATCCTGTTTACACTCCCAGGCGGCAAAAATGTGTTTGAGAAGTGCAACTCCAGCCTCTGTAGTGCAACGACCCTTAGTAAAGCCAAATTGGTTCATATGTAGGATTTTATTGATTGTGAAATAATCTGACAGCTGATTAGAAATAATTTTTTCAAATATTTCGCTAAGTGCTGGTAGAATCGAAATTGGTCTATAATTTGCAGGATCATTTTTATTTCCAGATTTAAATAAAGGTATTAACTTGCTGTATTTCATTAGATCAGGAAAGATACCTTCATCAATACATTTGTTGAAAATGAACGCTAGTTGCGGAGCAAGTTCTTTTATTATAGATTTGATTAAGTGGGTCGAAATACCCCAAAGATCTTCAGTTTTTTTGGTACTGATCATGCGGAATGTTTTTAGAATAGTGTCGGCGTCAATGTGACCAAAGTTGAAGCCTATGCTGCACTTCTCTACACTTTGTTCTAAGAGGGCTACAGCCGCATTGGGGCACGAGTTGAGACTACTTGTAGTTTCTATAGGTATATGGTAGAAGAAATCTTCAAACGCATTTGCAACTGCAATATCTGATTTTATTGCTTTATTATTAACTTCTAGTGAGAAAGAATTTACACGGCTTTTGGGTTTCCCTGTTTCCTGGTTAATGATGTTCCAGGTGGTCTTTACTTTGTTTTTAGATAAGCTAATTTTATTACTTGTGTACATCGCTTTTGCAGACATGCACACTTTCTTAAATGTTTTAGAATAATTTCTTACATAATCTATGAAAGCGGGATCACTGGAGTTTACTTTTAAAGCATAAAGTTCAAATAATTTCCTACGGCTTTTGTATATGCCTGGCGTCGCCCAATCACTAAATTTCTTTCTCTCATGTTTGATTTTAATTACTTTTTTTTTTAATATATTGTTACATTCATCTTTAACTACATTAAATAAATTATTATAAAGATTATTCGCGTTGCTCCTCTCGGTTGATGAATCTGCAATTTGATTAACAACATTTCTTTTAAATTTTTCTATACCGCGTTTTGTTATGGGTCTACAAGTAATCTCACGTTCAGAACAAACATGATGGTGTTCAAACGAAGCTAATTGCCCACTATGGTCAGAGTTTATACAATTAATAATAAATTTATCTTGTACATCACAGTTACAGAAAATGTTGTCTAAACAAGTAGCGGATGTAGCTGTAATTCGGGTTGGCTCTTGAAAAACATGATTCAGATTAAATGATTTAAATAAGTTAATAAATCTACTACATAATTGTGATTCCACTAAAATATTTATATTAAAATCACCACAGACAACAATTTTTTTAGTTTTCCTAGATACTATTCTTAGTGCGTCTTCCATAGCAGACTCAAACTCTGAATAGTTTCCAGAGGGGGGCCTGTATACACATATTACAATGAAATTATCAAGTTCCACGCATGATAACTCAATTATTCGTTCGACTGAAAGAGAAACTATGTCTTTTCGTTCCTTAAACTGTATGTCATTATGTAAAATTATAAGGGATCCGCCTCTAATAGCACTTTTCCTAGTGAATGAACTCGCAATTTTATAGTTATCTAAACTTGTTGATAATTCATAATTTTTGAGCCAATGCTCAGTGACACAAAATACATCCATCTTTTCATAATCTAAATATAGGCTAATTTCTAAATCTTTCCCAGAAAAGCTTTGAATATTTTGATGAACAATCCGCAAATACTTAGGCTTTCCTTTGGTCAATACCCGGCAAGAGGCTACCTCTATTGTCTTATTATTTAATTTAAATTACTTGGAACTTGTTCCAAAACATTACATTGAGTATGTTGCTCAATAGAAGCATTGTCAATGTGAGAATTAATAGCCAAGTTTTTGGCTAAATTAGAAAAATAAAAGCTTAGCGATACAGCTAATTGTTTTTTTGAATATGTTGATAGATTTAATCTATCTTTTGTCAAGTATGACTTATTAGAAATGCATGTCAACTTGTTTATGTCAATAATATGAAATTTATTAGAATAACATGTCAATATGTCTAGAGTCAAATTAAATTTATATCTCATGCCATTCTCATATTCAGACAATTTATGGTGGTAAGGAAATGTGTACATAATTATTTTATTTACATCCAAATATTCCAACTTTGAATAAAAAGTTTTTAATTCAAATTTGCTTAAGTTACCCCTATTACCCATAAGTATTATAAGATTATCTTCATTGTTAAACTTATAATTACAAATTTTAGCAATCACATCTTCATAACTAGAGCCAGGCATACAGTGATTTATAACACTTAGTCCCAATTGGTTGGATAATAAGTGACCCATATCTTTGCCTATTTCATCACAAAAAACAATACATTTAGATACAGATGGCCTTGTCTTGTCAGCCACTAGTGACTGGCAAACCACATTGAGCGCAGAAGATGTGTGACTGGGTACATATTCTATACTATCAATATTATGAATTATGTTACTATCCAATGTTAAATTATTATGACCATTATCTATAGACTGCTTATCCAGAAGGGATTGATAACGGTCTTCATTAAATTGGCAGAGTGAGGCTAACTCTGTCACTGATTTGATGTGCTCCTTGATTTGGTTTTGAGCACTATTATAGTTTTCTGTCATATTTGCCAATGAACTTTGTAATTTACTAATGTAATTTTAATAATTAATTTACTAATGTTTATTGTAACTATAAGCGATTAAAAGGGAAAATATTTTCTAAAAAGGGAGAGCAATGACTGACCAAGCGTTTGACACAATGACATCTATTTATTTTTCTATAAATGTACGTATCAAAAACATAGCATAGTTAATAAAGGTATAAAAGAGTTTGCAACATCATCCCCCTCGTGTAGCGAAGCTACACAATTGTGGTTTGTTCTAAAAGAGCAAGCTTTCTTGTTGGTCTCTTCAAGACTCCACCTTTGGTGGCCACATCAGCCACACGTACGACACCATCAGTGCCTGGATACAATTTTGTTATGCGACCTAAAGGCCAAACTCCTCTAGGTAAGTTGGGGTCAACCACCAAAACAACGTCACCGATCCCTAAATTCTTAAAATCTGCTACCTCTGGCCGCTTGGTTCTGAGACAAGGTAAGTATTCTTTGAGCCATCTGCTCCAGAAATGCTCCGATAGTCATAGTACTTTCTGCCACTCCTTGCGCAGGCAAAACACGTCATCTGTCAATGCAGTTGGCAGCTGTTGATTGGATGATGCTCCTATGAGGAAGTGGAAAGGAGTTAGACTCTGGAAGCCACCGTTTTCAACAACGTAAGTGAGAGGTCTCGAATTTACCAGTGCTTCAGCCTCATGTAGCAATATCACTAACAACTCTTCTTTGGGTGCCCGCTCTTTGAGTGTTACTGCAAGGGCGCTCTTGATCGTTCGTACTAACCGTTCCCAATAGCCACCCATGAACGGAGATGCCGGGGGTATGAAAGACCATTTTATTTTACTATTAGCAGCGAATTGTTCTAGAGATTCTCCATAAAATTCTGCTAGCTGTCGACTTGCCCCAACGAATGCAGTGCCGTTGTCTGATAAGATATTATTGGGTATTTCGCGGCGAGCAATAAAACGCCGCAGGCTGGATATAGCAGAATCAGCAGAAAGAGAAAACACCAAATCAAGATGAACAGCTCTTGTTGTCATACAGGTATAAAGGGCTACATAACTGTTCTATTGTCCCGTTCCATATACAGTTGTACTATATTTTGTGATATTTAATAGAAAGCATTGTTTTTGTGAGGTTATTTCGCCCCCGTGCTTTGTTTACTATAAGACTGACGTCATTGCCACAGATAATCAACAGACTATCATGGCTGACCGTGTTTTCGGTCCAAAATTGAAAATCTTAATTTAAAATAGATTTTTTGCACTTTTTAGCCATTGAAAAAAATAATATTCATGTGCTATGGTCTAATACAACAATTATGAACATTTTAAGCCCTACTTTAAAAAAGGGTCAACTAGCCTATTAACATTAGGTATGGTTCTATAATTTTAGATGATTACGACAAAATATTTTGTCCTTTCTTGGACATTATTATTCGGTAGATAATACTAGTCATTACTGAGCATAGGTACATAATTATAAGACTGCCAATAATGAATTATTACAGAATTGTTATTGGTAGGTACTCCATGATTAAAATTATTTGATATCCTAAAATATTATTTTATATCGTCGAATCAGCGGAATATAATTATCAAAATAGCATGACAAATTCCTCTGTCCAATGAACCAGAGTCGACTGTTTCTCTGCCAATATTTATCCGAAAACCACCCATTCTGGACATCCCCCAGCTGATAAGAAGAATGGGCGCAAGAAACCTATCAGCTCTAGCAGGAATTTATTTATTTATTTATTACAATGTACAAGACAGGTAACAGCCATTTAGTAATAAATAAAATACTTAATTTAAAACCTGATAACAAGGTTGAAACCCAAAATATGTACATTCTGCATTAACTAATATTGTGCAGCAAAAGATCGCCTACAAAGTATTTACAACAATAAAAAGTGAAAGAATATAACTATTATTACTTAAAAAAAAATAGCAATTATTAACAAAATTACAGTTACGCATAAAAGATACTGACTTAATTTAAGATTTTATATTATTAAACAGTATATTTTTAAATTTATAAAAACTGCAGTGAAAAATATCAATATGCAGTGAAAAATGTCTATGTCCGCGAAATCTCTGACAAGTTCATCATACTGGCGACACATTCTTGCTACAGGATTATAATATGATGTATTGTTTAAATATACTTTTAGTGAGAACAATTTATAATTGCGAACACGGTGGTAAGTATTAATATTTAACTGAGACAATAGGTAAGGCGAATCAATTTGGGAATGAATGATTTTATATAGTAGTTTCAAGTCTTGTTGTTTTCTGCGACCACTCAACGTCACCAATCTGAACCTTGCCAGCAAGTTCTCATAAGAACGAGTAGATCGTGGTAGGTTAATCCTGAAGGAAAGGAGCCTGAGAAAACGATTTTGAATACCCTCTATTCTGTCAATATGAACCTGATAAAAAGGTGACCAAATTGCCGTATTATACTCTAATAAACTACGAACTAGTGCAGAGTAAAGAGTTAAGTATGATGATACATTCTTAAACTGTTTTGTAACTCTATAGATAAAACCCAATACTTGAGATGCCTTATTAACGATATGATCATAGTGTGATCGGAAACATAGCCCACTATCGAAAACAACTCCCAAGTCCTTTATTTCAGATTTACGTGCCAAGTCATGACCATTCAAAGAGTACGTGAATTTAATGGTATTGATTTTTTTGTAAATGTTATGATAAAGCACTTATCGACGTTAAGCAACATGTTATTAGTTCGACACCAGTGTGATATATAGTCAAAATCATTTTGAAGTTTAATTGCATCATTAAGGCTAGTAATGGAGGTGTATATTTTTAAGTCATCTGCGTATAATAGGCACGGGCAAGAAAGCTGGTTCACAAGGTCATTGATAAAAATAATATCAAATAATGGGCCGAGATGTGATCCTTGTGGAACTCTAGAAAGAATTATGAATGGTGTTGAGTGATCCCCCTTAAGAGCTACTAACTGACTCCGTCTGTTTAAGTAACATTTAATCCACCGTAGCAAGTTTCCGTGTACACCATGCATTTCCAGTTTTCGATAAAGCAATGAATGATCGACCCTGTCGAAGGCTTTAGAGAAATCTGTGTAAACAGAATCCACCTGACCTCTCCTTGCAAAAATATTACAGAGAAAATCTTTATATTCTAACAGATTACTGGTAGTTGATTTTCCCTTAAAAAACCATGCTGATTCGGTGACAGTACATTCTTGAAGTGGATGTACAGAGCATCATACACAAAAGTCTCAAATATTTTAGCGCAACAGGACAAAATACTGATTGGACGATAGTTCTCGCAAAGTGAGCGATCTCCAGATTTAAAAATAGGGACAATGTGAGCTATTTTCCACTGGTGTGGAAATGTTCCTAATACTAAAGATTTGTTATATAAAATACAAAGAGGAATACATATAGTTTCAGCACATCTTTTGATGAGAAGGGGAGGTATCCCGTCAGGACCAGCTGCTTTGAATTCATCCAGATTTTTTATTTAATTACAATTTCTTGCTCCGATACTACGGTAGAGTGAATATCACCTTAGCATTTGAAATTATCGATAGGTAAATTATAATTAAAAGACGAATTGCTCGTGTTGGAATCATAAATAGAATCGAAATAATCAGAGAAAAGCTCACATATTTCCTTCCGATTTGATTTTACTTTATTTCTGAATTTCATTGTACTGGGTATACCATTCGATGAAGATTTCTTGCTGTGAACAAAGCTCTAGAATGATTTGACATTTTCCTTCAAAGAATTTTCGAATGAACTGATATATTTTTTGTAGCAAGATGTCATAAGTTTTTTACTCCGAGAACGTAACATAGAAAACGTATCATAAGTTTCGAGGGTTCTTATATTTTTTATACAATTTGTGGTACTTACGCTTCTCATTTATGCATTGCCTAAGACTACTACAAAACCAAGAAGGAAAAGAACAAGCGTCATCTTTAGTTAATGGGGTGTGCTTAGAGATGAGCTCATTTAGTCTTATGTAAAAGTTTTCAACATTATGATCTATATTATCAAAGGATAGAATCTGTGACCAGTCTGTTTGCTTAATGTCGCGGTTCAAATTAGGAAAATTGCATCTTTTATGATTTAATCTTCTACAAGGCTTTCTTGCAAGATACTTCGTATTAGTCGAAAAATTTAATCCTATAGCCAACGGAGGATGATGAGTATCGAGCTGACATACAGGATCGGTCACACAGACAGTACAATCAAAAGAGGACAAAATGAGATCTAGATAACGATTGTTCCGGTTTGGGTTAGAGTTAAATTGTTTCAGGTTGCATGTGCTCATAAAATCTAAGAGTTTCACTGATTTGTTATCTGACGATCCGACAGGGAGAAGATTCGCAGCGTCGTTTTTATGCTACCATATTACATTTGGTGTATTAAAATCCCCAATAAAAATGAACTCGTCGGAAGGTTTCGCTTCTAATAGTCTTAATGCTACAATCGTAAAACAAATTTAAAAGAACGACTGGGATGTCCGGAGGTAGGTAACAAAGACAAACATTTAAATATTTGTTCAAATTAGAATCAAGTAATATGCTAATCCATAGGTCTTCTACGTCGCTGTCCCAACAACTGCGACGAATAACATTATTTTTTTTTTAATACCCAATAGTACACCTCCCCCTTCCTTTTTATGTATAGTAGTTAGGTGACGATCTCTTCGAAATATATTATATCTATTATCTAGTATTTCGCAATCATACACTGAATCATTAAGATTGGTTTCCGTTAAACATATCATATCGTAATCATTGTTTAAAATGTTTAAATAAACTTCATTGGTCTTTGATCTAATTCTGTTAACATTTTGAGAAAATACTTCAATCATAAAAAATTGAAAAAGAACAAAACTGAAATTTTTGAAACCTATTAAAAACAATAAAACAGAAGACAATATAACTTTTACTTCTGACCCAAATTTTTAAGTGAATCTAGATTTTTGATCTGAATAGCACTAGAGGAATCGTCTAATGAAAATTTTTCCATATCGCACCCAAACATACTTGTAGGTAATTTCTTTAGCTATTTTACGAGTTTCGGCATACAGAGATTTCATAGCCGGTGAAAGATGTTCAGCTATATAGATTCTTCTGTGTTCACCTGCAATTTCAAGATGGGTAGACCCTAGAGGATTACTGCGATTGAGTTTATTAAAACGATGTGCCGCTGATAAAATCTGATCTCTCTGATAAGAAGACGACAGCGTCACTAAGATGTTACGTGGTCTCTTAGAGGCTTGGTCCATTCGAGCCACACGATGACAGCAGCGTATTGAGGACTCATCAATGGGAACTTTGGCAACACTGCAGAGTTTCTTGAATATATCAAGAGCGTTTTCCTGGCTAGTTTCTGGCACAGCCTGCAGCTCCACATTGCATGCACGTGAGGTTTTCTCAATTATTGCTAACTTGTCTTCGATCTTGTTGACACAATCTTGAAGGTGGAAATTATCTGCTTCTAATTTTTTGATTAACTTATCCTTACTGTCAATCTCCAGTTTGAGCCTTCGCTGTTCATCATAGATAAAGTCTGTAGTTGCCGTAAAATCATTTTTGATGCCTTGAATTGCAGGAGCCATCTCTTTTTGCACGATTTCTACTATGTCCTGCTTAAATGTCGTGCGAAAGTTATGCGAGAACGTTTGGAATGATGATTGTAGCTTAGAGTCAAGTAGTCTACTGATACTTTCAAGCATTAACGATTGCGTGTTAGGTCCACTTTCAGTCAATAAAGAAGTATTGAGTTCAATATTATCGCAGGACATGCTGAACGACTCCGCTTCCAAAGGGACTTGCTCTGATCTTACTGGAGTGTTGCAATTATTGTTTTGCCGCGTCACGTTGTTACAGGCTGGATAGACCTTTAGGGTTTATGTCCCTATATCTGACTATCAGAAGGTTAGACTGAAATGAAAGTCATTAATACTGATAAATAAAATATATATTATTATATAATGCCAAGAACCTAACGTTCGCTACTATATACGGAGGACGACTGCGTATGTCAGTCGATTCGATGCACACGTCAACTCTACGTACTGTACCACAGATTACATAATTATTGTACCATAGTGTCTCTACACAGGTTCCCCCTTTTGAAAAGAAAAAAATGAATTTAGTTTAATTTAGTACAGAATTACAAAATAAGTGATATTTGTAAAAACAATTTTACGTTACATAAATAAATGTTACATTGAAGAATTGCAAATTACATAATAATATTAATGTTATTAAATTCACAAAAAAATTAACAATAATAATTATTTTAAGTCCAATTGATTTATACATATCACAATTATACATATTTGTTTTATTAAATTAAACATATTTTATTATACATTGTTTTATAATTTATACAATAAAATATTTTAGGTTAAGGGTTAGCAAATACAACTTGCGTGGGTGCTTGTGCAGGTTGCATAGGCACATTCGACGATACACTTGTTACGGGTACACTTGAAACAGGATAACGTACTATGATCCGTTTATCGACCCAATTCTTTGCTCGAGCGTTACATCTCTTCCACAGCATGTAGGATACGATAAAAATCATTAAAGCTACCATAATGAAGGTAACTATTTTCAATTGTTGAATGTTGGTCTCTAGCCATACTTGGCTTCCAGTGGTTGCTGTTTGGGCGATAACTACCTCTTTACTTTGAGTTTTGCCCATTGTTGTAATCAAATAATAACAACAAAAATAATTTGTTGGTTCGAAAACTGACAACAAAGTAATGTAATTTGTTTAGGAAATAACATGTTTATATACTAAAGTTATTGACCTAGTTAGGAATAATGTCGCGTTAGCGTAAAATTTTAACTACATAAAACGAACGGGTTTCCTTACTACACGACCTGAAGAAGTTTTGTAAGGCTCGTTATTTACATAAGATTTATTTTTTAAAATAGGCTTAATATTAGGGTTATTTAGACTAACATTTTTATTTATTTCTACATTAGGTGTGGAGAAACGAGTTGACGTATCTTCAGATACAACATTTTCACTTAATATATACGCAGGTTTTAGTCTATCAATTGAAATTGAGGTTTTTCTATTAGGATATTGTACTATAAAATATTTGCTATGACGTTCTACGACGTCGTACGGGCCTTCGTAGGGCGGTTGTAATGATTTTCGTAAAGCATCTACTCTGACGAAAACTTTACTACATGTGTGTAAGTCGCGAGGAACGAATAAATTTCGAGAATCTCTGTGTTCACACGATTTAGTTTTGAGTTTATTAATAATATTACGCAAATTTTTGACATATTCTTCGCCTTCATAAAATTTTTGGTTAGAGTTTTCAAAAAATTCTCCGGGCAACCGTAAGTTTGTGCCAAATGTCAGCTCTGCTGCGGCGACGCCTGTGTCAGCTCGTGGCGCGGCTCGCAATCCTAACAATACAGTTGGTAATTCGTCAACCCAAGAACTATTAGATAAACGTGCCATCAAAGCAGCTTTCAAGGTTCTGTGCCATCTTTCAATTAAGCCATTGCACTGAGGATGGTAAGAAGTGGTGCGATTTTTGTTTACACCTAAAAATTTCATAAGATTTATAAAAAGATTACTCTCAAATTGTCTACCCTGGTCGCTAGTGAGCTTAAGAGGGCAACCATAACGCGTAATCCAATTTTCATAAATTAATTTAGCTACTGTCAATGAGCAAATATCTTTCATAGGAAAAGCTTCAACCCAACCGGTTTTTCTATCTATTAAGGTTAGACAATATTTGTAACCATCTTGTGAGATAGGTAAAGGGCCAATAATATCTATATTTATATGTTCGAACCGTTCGGTTGGTGTGTAATGTTCTAATTCAGACGTTGTGTGTCTGTGTATTTTTGATTTTTGGCATTGAATGCACGTTTTCGACCATATACCTACATCCTTATTCATACTTGGCCAAAAGAATTTTTGACTGATCATTTTACGTGTGGTACGAATACCTGGGTGACTCAAATTATGTAATGTTTTGAAAGCTAAAAATCGAAATGCTTTTGGTAAGTAAACTCTAGCCTGACTAGTCGATGTTTCGCAATAAACTGGCTTATTACCATTACTTAAGTGTGTAATTTGCTTGAATATAAGTTTGTTATTGCTACAAGATATCAGTTGTTTTAATTCTGAGTCTTCATCCTGTGCGCGTGCGATTTCTTCGAAATCGAGTGCACCTGGGCAGTGTATGGTTTCAACACGTGATAACGCATCCGCAACTATGTTATTCTGGCCGGTTAGATGACGAATGTCTGTAGTGAATTCACTTATATATAATAGTTGTCTTGTACGTCTAGGTGTCTCTTTATCGGTACTAAGTTTTGAGAAAGCAAAAGTTAACGGTTTGTGATCGGTAAAAATGATCAACTCTCTGCCTTCAAACATATTACGAAAATATTGTACAGAAAGGTATATCGCTAATAATTCCTTATCATAAGTGCTATATTTTTGTTGTGACTCTGACATTCGTTTAGAAAAATAGTCTAAAGGTATAAATTTATTATTCACGTACTGTTGTAATACAGCTCCGATGCAATTGTTTGAAGCGTCACACATTATCGCTAATGGAATGTTAGGTAACGGATATGCAAGCGTGGCGGCGTTGCTAAGGCTCAGCTTACATTTCTCGAATGCACGAATTGCACTTTCGGTCCACTGAATAACAGTCTTATCGTTCCTTTTTGAATTATGAAGTAAACAAGTTAATTCTGATTGAATGTTAGCGGCATTAGGTAAATGTGGACGGTAAAAATTTATTATTCCGACAAATCTACGTAGCTGTGCAATTGTAGTTGGTTGGGGAAAATCCAACATACTTTGAATTTTATCTGGCAAGGGTTTTAAACCTTCGGTTGAAATTTCGTGGCCTAAAAATTCTAATTTTTCTTGACCGAAAACACTTTTAGATATATTAATAGTTATGCCAAATTTACTTAGTCTTTCAAAAAGAGCATGCATGTGCATTTTATGTGTACTTTTGGTACTAGCCACTAAAATATCATCTAAATATGCGAATATGAAATTTGAACCGTCAGATACTTCCGGGTTCTGGTTGTTATCTGATCGGAGTACAAAATCTTTTAAAACGGTAATGTCCATGAAACGTTGAAATGTTTGGGCTGCATTTCTCAACCCGAACGACATACATGGAAATTCATACAACCCAAATGGTATAGTAATTGCGGTTTTCTCTACATCCTGGGGAGCAACCCTAATGTAGTGGTAAGCTCTGTTTATATCTATTCGAGAAAATATACATTTATTAGCTAATATATAAGTAAAATTACGTAAATGTGGCATGGGATACCTATCCGGTTTAGTGATAGCGTTTAAAGCGCGATAATCACCACAAGGACGGATTTTACCATCTTTTAGGGTACCACATGTAATGGGCTTGACCAAGCACTATTAGATGGACGACAAATTCCTACTTCCTGCATTAATTTAAATTCGTCACGTACCTGTTTGTAACGGTCAGGAGGTAGAGGTCTCGGCCTGGCGTGAACTGGAGGTCCAGTTGTCTCTATGTAGTGATATAGAGAGTGATTGGGAGGTTCCTTAAATGAAATTGGTTTGGTTAGATCTGGATATTGACATAAAATTTCAAAATAAGGGTGTGATTCATCAATAGTCTTTACAGTTAATTGTTTACTATTTGTTATACTAGTAGGAACTGAGAGGTTTGTACACTGATCAATTATTTTTTTAGAATGTAAGTCGACTAATAGTTTAAAATTATACAAAAAATCTGCACCCAAAATAGGCTGTGACACGTCTGCCACTATAAATGTCCAAGTGAAGTCTCTTCTTAAATTAAGGTTAAGCGTTAAAGTTTTAAAACCATATGTTTTTATAGATGTGCTATTAGCAGCAAATAAGGTATAATCACTAGGCTTATAATTACTCTTACCAATTAATTTACATTTATACGGGAGTACTGATACGTTAGCACCTGTGTCTATTAAAAAACGTAGTCCACTTTTAATGTCTGTAATGCATAAGCGGCGATTGAAGCTGGGGTTGCAGTTCTCCGCCGAATAAGACTGCAACTGTTTTAGTTTTCCTCCTGTGTTTGTACTGGATCTGGTCGATTTTTCCAAGCGCACGGCTGTACGCACTTGTTTGCCTTTTCTTTGAACTGGTAATGATAGTAACAAAGATGTTTGGAGTTTCGATGTTGACCTCTAGAACGAGAGCGTGATGTGCTACGAAATGGTCTTCGGCGATGAAAAGAAGAGCGACCTCTCTCCAAATTAGCTATGCGTTGTGTCAATTTAATTATCTCCGCTTCGAGGTTGCAGGATGATGGTGAAGGACTTGGAGAAACTTGCATTATCTGTCCGCTTCTTGGCGAAAAGGCAGCCAAACCAGCATTTTCCATTTTTACTGCTGCAGTTGGTATGAGAGATGGTTCCATTTTGCGTCACTTCACACACTAGGCACTACTGTACTGTCTTTTTGTATATTATTATTTATTTAGTTAGTTAGTTAGGTTCATGGCACGTGCACGGTAACGTTATGTGTAGCGAACGTAGGTTATAAACGAGCCGTCCTCTAATATTTTTGAAGGTCCAATTTGTAGTTCAACACGGGGTCACCAGTTTAGAGTTTATGTCCCTATATCTGACTATCAGAAGGGTAGACTGAAATGAAAGTCATTAATACTGATAAATAAAATATATATTATTATATAATGCCAAGAACCTAACCTAACGTTCGCTACTATATACGGAGGACGACTGCGTATGTCAGTCGATTCGATGCACACGTCAACTCTACGTACTGTACCACAGATTACATAATTATTGTACCATAGTGTCTCTACAGACCCATGATGAAAGGTATTCGCTCGACAATGATGCAAACTGGTCTCCGCTTATATTAAGGCACATGTGATGATATTTAAGCTTGCAAAGGCGACATTGCAGAAAAGGTTTTTTTCCAATGTTTGATTACAGGCGTTGCATTGGGTCATATTGTTTTTTAAATTAATACCTAATTATTTATGTAATTAGGCAATGGGCAATCGCTGTTGTATCGGAATGACTGAAATTATTGGTATCCTGCATCTAATAGACCACGGGTATCACAATTCGCTGGCTATAGTGGTCAGGTTAGAAACAATTAGCAAAATATGTGAACTTCACTATCAAAACACCCGCAGTTTACCGATAGAACACACTAATAAAATCTTTATGTATAAACGTTTTATGTATAAACACTAATAACTTCGAACTGAACACAATTTCACCACTTCTGTTTATCCTTTTAGAAAAAAATTTAAGAGACTCGACTAATACGTCTTTCACTGCTGCAAGTTGAGTTAATTGAGGAATGTACAGGCATTTACAAAACACCATGTCGATACCATACACAGCAACATTTGTATACATAAATAGTTACATACATTATAACGAATAATATCTACATATTAACACTAGGCATTAGCATCATTCAAATAATCGTTGAGTTCATAATAAGTAACCATTATAATAGTTTTTTTAATTGTTAGAACGGTAAGTTTACCTTTATCCCTTATACTTAAATGGGATTTTTTTGGAAATTGGTATCAAATGTATTATAATATTTTAAAAACATCAATCAAATTTTCATAAATTCACTGCCCCTGCTCGTTAATTATAAATAGCGCGAACCGCTCTTTTTGAAGTATAAAAATACGTTTGTAGTGCTTTTTCTTGCTGAATTGTAGAAATATAGGGAAATCTTAAAGTTAAAGAAAAAAAACAAACTTATTCCTTTAGTCCGATACAAAATGAAAAGCTTTATTCTTGTAGGTACATAATTATAATTCACTTATGCATATGTTACGGAACTAAACAAAATCCCTTGATGCAAAGCACTTAACTTAATGTTTAATCAATACAAGCCAAGGGCAGGATGGTTCAGGTTTGTTTGATCAATCTCGGCAGGTAAAAATCAGGTACAAATTGGGTACAAAACTACAAAATGAGGGGCAATAAAGTACACCAACAAATAGTTATCGGTTTCCTTTTTTTTTCTAAAGAAATTAGTAGCCTTCCCCGGAGCGGTTGTTAGTGGATCGTACCTTCTATGCTAAGTCTTGCAATCACGGGTCAGAGATATGATATTCCAGTTTCTTAACTTATTCTCTCTCTATATGTATATTTGTTACTTGTGTAATTCCACAGAATTCCTCCTTGATATTAGGTTATTTTGTTATGGTTTCTAGCTGTAAGGTCAAGCAGCGGAGCCCTACGGCCTCCGGTAACTGCCCTGGAGATTCATAGCACAGTGTTAGGTTAAAAATATAATTAAATATGCCTATGATCTTAGGGTCAGTGGGTCTAACACTGAGTTCTGAAGGAATCCCAGTCAATACATTTGAACTTCATGTAATAAACATAGCAAATGAATTCTAAAACATAATTTTTAATAAATTGACAAATTGTCTTATTGGTTAGTTAATAAAAAGGACATATGGAGGGGAGAGCACCTATTTTGTGTATAATTACTGCTATTAATAAAAAGAAAACAGCTTAATTTGTGAGTTATTTGCCAAAGAAGGATGTGAAACTTAATCTTGTGAAAATTTAGAATTTAACAGGAAATTCGCAAGTGTTACTCAATATATGCCTTAATCCCACTAAGATGCCGCTTACTATCAGGTTTTTTTTTAATGAAAAAGGCGAATTTTGGAAATGTAATATGTTTAATTTAATAATCAATTTACCCACAAATAAAAATAAAATTAACAAAATCTGCTTTAAATCATGAAATATAATAAGTTAATTAGATACCTTATTGTGGGCGGAGTATTATCTATCGATATAATTTATTTATTCAACTAATTCAATGAATCGCGCGCCGGCGATTATAAATATGATTGAGCTTTTACTCATCAAGCTGAAAACAAAAATAACTGACGTTGGAAAATTCACTGTAGCTTTTCAAATTAAATTCACACGGAAAACGAGAGAAATACCTATGGATTTTCTTCGCAGAAATTAAGATAATGTAGAAATTAAGATTTCGCAAGAAATCAATATTAAATTACTTCGGTCGATGTCTTACAGACTAATCATAACATAGACGATAGACGCGTTCAAAGACTAAGGTGAAAAATGGGCGCGTTCCATCTACGCGCATACTAGAATCGAGGTCCGTTCACCGAATGTTAAGCGTCGTATTGGCGACGGAACCTTCCCTAAAACCAAATTCATTTCATAGCATGTGTGTAATGATGTGTCAAGTCAACATACGGATCTATCGGAATTCTACAATATGCTATAAGTATTTCCAGCCAAAGTTATAAGCTTGGTTGAAAAACGAAACGTAATGAAAAATTAACCATAAACAAACTGTGAATGCTTTCCAAATTCTATTCGACGAAACTATAATTATATGATCTATAAGTTTAAGTGTATTTTATTAAAATATGTCTATAGAAATGATCAAAACAAACGGTCTAAATGTCAAATTCCGAATTTTGAGAAAATCAACCCACCTAAATGGAAGTACGGGATTTTGGGCGAAAAAAAAACTATCTTTGTAAATAAGGCCAGGATAAACGCGAGATTTATTTTGTTTATGCAAAAATTTAATAATGACCAAAGATAATTGCAAATGTCACTGACGTGACGTGAAACGACGTTGACGTTGACACTTGACATTGATATTGTGAAATTAATTGACAAAGTTATTGTAATTATGATTTTAGTTGTGAAATTTGTGTTAAAACTACAGTGAAACCAAAATGTTTTTGCAAAATTAGTGTTTTATGAAATTTTAAGAAAAAACGGTGTTACAGTATCCCCCCAACCACGATAGAATTCAAGTAGGGAATTCGTCTGACGCCCCGTCAGCCTCAAAACCTCCTAACCAACCAAACAGAATTATCATAAATAGAATCAATTAGGTACTTAAAAACTATTCATTCGTGATAAACTCTGTACCCAATTACGCCTAACGTTATTTTTTTTTATAAGTTTATTTATTTGTATAAGATAAAAAATAAAGCTTTAAATATAAACGTGTGTAAATAAAGAATATTTAACATGCATGCACCTTAAATCTACGTAAATCCATTAATATGGTATGTTAAAGATTGTAATAAAAAACAACATTCACCAATAAGGTGACAAAATCTAGCGCGCAACTACTGCTGCTAGCACCTACATGGTTGTAAAACAAATATTCACCAATAAGGTGGCAAAATCTAGCGAAACCACTTCTGCTAGCACCTATATGGCTGTGATAAATAGGTAAAAGGCATTATATCCTATGCCCATCAAATATAAGTAAGTAATAAAGAAAAACTGTAGTGTCAGGACTGACGCCGAGATGGCGTTGTTAAATAAGTATATCTTGACACTAACAGAGTATAGCAAGTAATGTCAACAACCACCGGTAGATGTCGTTATTACAGACATTTTGACTCTAATCGTCAAATAATAAGTAAAAAAACAATAAAAAGGAAATAATGAAAAAAAAATGAGTTGCATGTGTCGTTGCCCCTGATCGTCGATATTGATTTTCCTACGTTTTCAGCTAGATGTAACTTCCTCCATTATAAGAATATAGCAAAGGCTTATTTCTAGAGTTGCAAACCGCTCCTGTGAGGAATTCAAAATTAATTTTGTTGATTAGAGTAGAATACATATAAAAAATAATGAACAAGACACGTTTATATTTGTGATCTTGTGCTAAATGCATCTATCTAACCACATATCAGTTATAATAAGTACATACTTGTTCTTTAATTCTGGTATCAGATACAAAGAAGTAATATCCATTATATAATCGTAGTAATAATATATTTATCTATCTCTTATCATGAACTAAGACACGTATAATATTTGTGTTTTAGATCTTAATGTACTTATGTCATGGTAATATCAATTTGAAGATGTTAGGTATATGGAAACTTAAGTATCAAGGCAAATAAAAATCAAACGACAAAGACAGACACATGCAAAAACGCCGCCAGATGTTATATGGCGCGTTATCCTACACTCGGGTTCTACGAGACGCCAGGAAGAATGGCGGGGTGGGTATTCTGTGACCGCCGCACCCGCGGTGCCTAAATGTTAAATGCTTATAAAAATATGGCTATTTTCATAAGAGTATAAAAATGAAAATTAAGTAGGTATTACGTTACTAGGTACGTAATTTAGTCACTGGAAGTATCTACATTTTTAAAATCTTTTATGTGCCACTTTCCTATGTATTTTCCGTTCTCGTCCTCGAGCTCATAGACGAGGCGAGAAAGCTTACGTATAATTTTACAACGTTCATATTTAGGGGCAAGTTTAGCAGTAAAATATTTATTAGCAGAACTCTGCTTGTACGTACGCTTCCACACAAAATCACCAACATTAAAAGAGATATCTCTGCGTTTGTTGTTATAATATTTTATATTCCTTTCATGGGCCTTACGCAATGTCTCTCGGACTATGATGAAAATGTCACCGAGGTGGCCAATGTTAGACGCATGAGTATCGCGTGGTACCACAACCAACTCTTGGAGATCTACAAAATCACGGTAAATACTACCATCAGTGACAGCTTCCCTACCGTGTACTAGCATGAAAGGAGTATAAGAAGTAGACTCATTTACTGAGGTGTTCATGGCAAATTGTATTTTATGTATGTTAATATCCCACGTTCTATGATCGTTCTCAACAAACGAGGAAACTGCAGTGATTATTGTGCGGTTATAACGTTCCACCGTATTAACTTGTGGACAATATACTGGACCCATATGTACTTGCGGAATATTGTATTTTTCATATAATGCCTGAACCTCATGACTTATAAATTGCGAGCCATTATCAGACATCACAGTCTGTGGTATTCCGTGAACTAGAAATACATGGTCTTCTAACCTTTGCGCTATAACTTTGCCCGTTGCACGCCGTAAAGGAAATAATAAACAATATTTTGTAAAACAACACACAACTACTAGTAAAAAGGTGTTTTGCTGTCGAGACATCGGCAGTGGACCAACTAGATCAATGCTGATGCACTGGAATGGTCGACAGCAGACCTTGGGTTCCCCCATAAAGCCAGCTGGCGCTAGTGAGCTATGTTTATATGAGTTGCAAGTGGCACAATTTTTAATAAATTCCTCGGTATCTTTATGCATACCGGGCCAAAAATACCGTAATTTTAATCTTTTATATGTTTTTGCAACGCCTAAGTGCGCAGCAATTGGTTCAGAATGGTTACTTGTAATAATATCCTCCCTAAGCTCCTTTGGTACAACCTCTTTCCACTGGTAGTCACCACAGAGTTTGTTAGTGCTTTTTGTAAATCTAAAAAGTCTACCATCAATAATTTGAAAATTGGGACACGCGCGCGGCCTATCCGTGCAACGTTTTAATATATTGTTATACCAAGCATCGCTGGAAGTAAATGCGTCTACGGCTGCCACTGGTACAGAACGTGATAGTGCATCCGGTACGACGTTTTGAGATCCACTACGATGCTCAATAATGAAATTATAAGGCGATAGCCTACACCCCCAACGCGCTAGTCGTCCTGTCGGATTCTTAAGGTTTAAAAACCACTTTAGACTAGCATGATCGGTAATAATTTTAAATTGTCGACCACCTTCAAGGTAAGGGCGGAAGTGTTCAACGACATGTACCACGGCCAATGCCTCTCGCTCTGTAGCGGAATAGTTACGTTCGGCGGGTGTTAGTGAACGGTTACAGTACGCAACAGGATGTTCTTGTCCATCTACAACCTGGGTTAAGGTACCTCCTAACCCGAAATCAGAAGCGTCACAGTGGACAGCAAAATCTTTCGAGAAGTCAGGACATACCAGAACCGGAGAAGTAGACAGTGCGAGTTTTAGGTCGTTGAACGCCTCGTCTGCCTCGGTCGTCCATTTGAAAGGGGGCGCGCTCTTACGGGTAGAAGTAAGAGCATTAAGGGGACCAGCTCTATGACTAAATTTTTTTATGAAACGCCTATAAAAAGATGCAGTTCCCAAGAAACGTTTGACGTCTTTCCTGCAGGTGGGAATAGGAAAGTCTACTATAGCCTTAATTTTGTCAGGATCCGTGCGCAGACCATATTCGTCAACCACATGACCCAAGAATTTCAGCTGTCTCCTGAAGAACTGGCATTTACCCATGTTGACAGTAAGGTTGGCTAGTTTAAGTCTCTCCTTTACCCTAAGTAGGAGCTGGAGGTGATCCTGGAAGGCCGTTGGGCCTTCAGGGGTAAGTAAAATTAAATCATCAACATATACGAACACCTTTTTGTCAAACTCGGGGCCAAAGAGGCGGTCCATCAACCGCTGCTGCGTAGCTGGAGCTGCAGTAAGTCCAAAGCACATGACCTTAAAGTGAAACAAGCCTCTGCAGGGAATAGTAAAAGCAGTTTTCTCTCTGGACTCAATAGAGTCCAAAGGAACTTGGTAATATGAAGACTTAAGGTCAATAGAAGATAAGTACTTAGCATTTTTGAGCTGGTCCAGAATATGGCTAATATAAGGCATCGGGTAAGCGTCATGCTTTGATATGGCGTTAAGTTTTCGGCTGTCCAAGCAGAAACGTGATGACCTATCTGATTTAACCGCTAAAGTAACGGGGTTGTTCCATGCACTTCCGCTAGGCTCCACAACATCATCCTTCAGCATTTGGTCTAGCAGCCTTACAAATAAACGTGGCATAAAGTTAAACTCGAGAATAAATTAAGAATAAGCAAAATGTCTACAAATAAACCAAGAATAACTTATACCGAGTATAACATTGACATTTCTATTGATACAAACGTTATTCCGAAGTTATACCAGCCCGCACCCTTGTATAAACCTAGTATAACTCGATTTGTGCTTGTTTGCTATTGTCATTTGAGGTTATTATATTTAAATATAGTTAATGGATACACTAAAGTAGTCTTTATTCACTGTTAAAAATTAACAAAGTTCAAATGAGATCAATCATCATCATCATTTCAGCCAACAGACACCCACTGTTGGACATACGAGTAGGCTTCCCCCAAGGATCTCCACACCGATCGGTCCTGCGCCTCCCGCATCCAGCGGCTTCCCACGACCTTCATCAGGTGGTCGGTCCACCTTTTGGGGGGCTTACCAACGCGGCGTCTCTTACGGATCTCATCATTACTTATCGTTCACGTAAAGAAACTCCGAGCATAGCCATCTCCACCCCCCACCCCTCCTCCCCCAAATTAATGAGATCAATACAGTTAAAGATTTCGTCGGAGCTGATAAGAGCTCGGTGGTCGAAGTGGTCAAAGCGTCAATACGGTACGTTGGAGACACGGGTTCGATCCCCGCCCGAGACGAAATTTATTTATTGATTTATTCAGCATTTTTGAAAAAAAATCAAAGTTCTTTATCAAAATTTAACTATTTTCAAATTAATATAATTATTTACATGAAAGTATAAACAAATATAAAAATATGAAAATGAAACCAATCAACAAAACGGTCGCCCGGTCGAAAAACTGACAGCTTTTACTGATAAAATGTTACTTTTTTGTACATTTCTCTTTGATTGCGCTGTTGCCATATTGTGCATTTTGATAGATCGGAAGAATAGCTATACCGAAGATAAACCTCGTTTATTTGTCAAAAAATATTCTAGAGTTATTCTCGATTTATACTAAGTATAACTATACCTAGTATAAGGGTGGAATAAATGTGGTATAACTCATTTTTATTTGTAAGACTGTAGGTGTTTATTTAATTCTGCCAATTTAGCGGGTGAGACTACATAATACCGTTGCTTAATAGGTGGGTGGTCACCGGTATCAATTTTATGACTCACTAAGTGTGTCCTACCTAGGCCTTTCTTTTCTCTGCGGAAATGTCATCAAATTGCTTTATGACGTCATTGACCAGCCTACGCTCAAGCTTAGATAAAGTTTCAAAATCATATAAAGCACGGCTGCCCGACATAACTGTGTACACCTGATTATTATTTTTATATAAATGTCCACTATCCTCTAACAATGATAAAATATCTGGCGCAATATTAAATTCCTTCCAGAAATTTAAGCCAAATAACAACTCTGTAGCAACTCCAGGGACGACGTAAAATTTAATAACACGAGTTTTATTCTCTATTGATACAGGTAAAAATAAGTACCCAGTTACTCGTGAAGTAGAACCATTTGCAGTTTTTATAAAGTCTAAGTCCTCAGACTTATGTAAAGTAGCGAAATCTTTAAAATATTTGTATGCTTGCCCTCCCACAATGAAGATCTGTAATCCTCTGAATTCCAAGGCAAAAATATTAATCTTCAGATAAGCTCTGGTATCATTATAGGTGGCGTTAGTAGTAGCGTGAACCGATGTAACCTTACCTTTATGCATATGTATGTTACTAGCTTTATTTACATTATTATAGAATTCATTGTATTTCTGCCTTGATTGTTCAGAATTACAATGTTTATTATAAAAATATACTGTTTTATACCATCGGTTCACTGCTTGGCGTTTTTTGAAATCTCTGCGGTTGAAGGTTTTGAAGAAGTGCACTTTGGACAATTATTTGCATTGAACCCCTTTTCTCCACAACGATAACAAATAAGTACCCAAGACGCCTTGCAATACCTCAAGCTGTGGCCATTTTTACGACAGCGGACACAAAAAAGATTATTTTGTGTATTATTCACTGGCTGAATTGAAGAGACTTTTGGTGGAGCCTTGCTACCACTATTACCACTAGTATTTTTGTAACACAAATCGGGAGCCAGAGAAGAAGTGGTGACCCTAGGAGGTTCACTGAAATGCACCGATCGCTCCTTTGCACCTTCTAATAACCTACATTTTTTCTTTAAATCAGTCCAAGATTCCACTGGGGCTAGAGCAAGCTGAGTAGTATAAAATGGTCTAATATTAAACATGACTATGTTCAATTTATCATCATCAGAGATTGGTTTTGACAATCGAGTAAAATAATTTTGCATAATGCTGAGATAATTCACAATGCTTTCGTCGGGGCCCTGAGTACGACTTCTAATTTCCTGCATCAAGCGATGGTCATAATCAGATGGTAAATATTCATCGAGAAGCAAGGTCTTCAGCTCAGTCCAATTGTGAACGTCTGACTTTACTCCTCGATACCAGCATAGCGCTTCATCAGTGAAAAGTTCAGCCGCAGAACAGAAAAGCTTTGAATCTGCAAGGCCACGAGACAAGCATAACTCTTCGAGGCGTTGTAAGAAGGCTTTAATGCATGTCTTGCCATTGAAGCGTAAATTTAGTTTATGCACGGAGCAATCATTAGCTGTATTGTGTGTAGTTGCAGTGGAGTGCTCAATCGGTTGTTCAGGTGCCAAGCTACTTTTAAAATTATGACAAATATTATCTATTTTTACAAGAATGCTATCTAATCTATTATTCAGAGAAGTAATTAAAGAAGTAAGATTATTATCATCATACTCCGATAAAGACAAGCGACCAATTCTGTGGAATAAGTGGTGTGCAAGAGTTTGAATTCTATTTAACATCTTAAGTGATGACAGCTTACTTGAAGCGCTTGTGATGAGCTTCTCAAGATCATCTAATTTCTTTTGAATTACTTTTAATTCAATATTGACATCAAGATCACAAGTCAGTATTTCATCAGAAGGCAGATCTTTATTGAGAGTACGGATCTGTGCTCTCAGAGCCATCACCGTGTCAGCTGGTTTCGAACCCCTGATTTTCACCTCATATTCTAGTTCATCTTTGTTAAGTAAATTAAAACTAATTGGTCTTTGCTCCATTTTTGTAAAAATATACTACGCTACGCTCTATTCTATATGAGAAGTTAATTTTACAATATTATTTATGTTATATACTATGAACAAAAAATCTTAAAATATATTCACCTTATTCAAATGTAACTAAAATTTGTTTTTATTTATACCTATCTGAACCAAACCTGCATAGAATTCTTGTTATTTATCTTATAACTAAAGTGTAGTTAACTAGTGAGACCGGCAGACGTTCTCCTGTCCGATTACGACGCCACCTACTGGGTCCAGTTGTACTTTTAAGCCTTCCCTGGACCTATTCAAATACACATAACATTTCGTAAGAATCGGTCGAGCCGTTTTTGAGTTTTAGCTCAACTAACACACAACGTTAAAAAAGAAAATTATTAAAGATACATACCGAGATGGATCAACACTATCTGAGCATTTGACCAGAATAATGGGCCATATAATGCCACAAAACCTGCTGTATATTCGGGCGCCAAATTGTAGTGCTTTTTCTTGCTGAATTGTAGAAATATAGGGAAATCTTAAAGTTAAAGAAAAAAAACAAACTTATTCCTTTAGTCCGATACAAAATGAAAAGCTTTATTCTTGTAGGTACATAATTATAATTCACTTATGCATATGTTACGGAACTAAACAAAATCCCTTGATGCAAAGCACTTAACTTAATGTTTAATCAATACAAGCCAAGGGCAGGATGGTTCAGGTTTGTTTGATCAATCTCGGCAGGTAAAAATCAGGTACAAATTGGGTACAAAACTACAAAATGAGGGGCAATAAAGTACACCAACAAATAGTTATCGGTTTCCTTTTTTTTTCTAAAGAAATTAGTAGCCTTCCCCGGAGCGGTTGTTAGTGGATCGTACCTTCTATGCTAAGTCTTGCAATCACGGGTCAGAGATATGATATTCCAGTTTCTTAACTTATTCTCTCTCTATATGTATATTTGTTACTTATGTAATTCCACAGAATTCCTCCTTGATATTAGGTTATTTTGTTATGGTTTCTAGCTGTAAGGTCAAGCAGCGGAGCCCTACGGCCTCCGGTAACTGCCCTGGAGATTCATAGCACAGTGTTAGGTTAAAAATATAATTAAATATGCCTATGATCTTAGGGTCAGTGGGTCTAACACTGAGTTCTGAAGGAATCCCAGTCAATACATTTGAACTTCATGTAATAAACATAGCAAATGAATTCTAAAACATAATTTTTAATAAATTGACAACTTGTCTTATTGGTTAGTTAATAAAAAGGACATATGGAGGGGAGAGCACCTATTTTGTGTATAATTACTGCTATTAATAAAAAGAAAACAGCTTAATTTGTGAGTTATTTGCCAAAGAAGGATGTGAAACTTAATCTTGTGAAAATTAAGAATTTAACAGGAAATTCGCAAGTGTTACTCAATATATGCCTTAATCCCACTAAGATGCCGCTTACTATCAGGTTTTTTTAATGAAATAGGGGATGAAAAAGGCGAATTTTGGAAATGTAATATGTTTGATTTAATAATCAATTTACCCACAAATAAAAATAAAATTAACAAAATCTGCTTTAAATCATGAAATATAATAAGTTAATTAGATACCTTATTGTGGGCGGAGTATTATCTATCGATATAATTTATTTATTCAACTAATTCAATGAATCGCGCGCCGGCGATTATAAATATGATTGAGCTTTTACTCATCAAGCTGAAAACAAAAATAACTGACGTTGGAAAATTCACTGTAGCTTTTCAAATTAAATTCACACGGAAAACGAGAGAAATACCTATGGATTTTCTTCGCAGAAATTAAGATAATGTAGAAATTAAGATTTCGCAAGAAATCAATATTAAATTACTTCGGTCGATGTCTCACAGACTAATCATAACATAGACGATAGACGCGTTCAAAGACTAAGGTGAAAAATGGGCGCGTTCCATCTACGCGCATACTAGAATCGAGGTCCGTTCACCGAATGTTAAGCGTCGTATTGGCGACGGAACCTTCCCTAAAACCAAATTCATTTCATAGCATGTGTGTAATGATGTGTCAAGTCAACATACGGATCTATCGGAATTCTACAATATGCTATAAGTATTTCCAGCCAAAGTTATAAGCTTGGTTGAAAAACGAAACGTAATGAAAAATTAACCATAAACAAACTGTGAATGCTTTCCAAATTCTATTCGACGAAACCATAATTATATGATCTATAAGTTTAAGTGTATTTTATTAAAATATGTCTATAGAAATGATCAAAACAAACGGTCTAAATGTCAAATTCCGAATTTTGAGAAAATCAACCCACCTAAATGGAAGCACGGGATTTTGGGCGAAAAAAAAACTATCTTTGTAAATAAGGCCAGGATAAACGCGAGATTTATTTTGTTTATGCAAAAATTGAATAATGACCAAAGATAATTGCAAATGTCACTGACGTGACGTGAAACGACGTTGACGTTGACACTTGACATTGATATTGTGAAATTAATTGACAAAGTTATTGTAATTATGATTTTAGTTGTGAAATTTGTGTTAAAACTACAGTGAAACCAAAATGTTTTTGCAAAATTAGTGTTTTATGAAATTTTAAGAAAAAACGGTGTTACACTTTCTATACTAGCAGATGATCCCCATAGTGGTATTCCATGACATGACACTATGAAAATAACTAAAGTAAATCAATCTTGCCGTTTCATAATCTAAGTCTGTTTGCCAAGGACTCAATATGTGGATCCCACTGCAATCTAGATTCTAGTACAAAATATAGTGAAATCGTTGAATTCACCAATTTTGATTATTCATTTCCACAATAGTATCCACTATTCTTGAATAAATAAGTCTAATTGCTTCTTCAGAGACACCATAATGCTTGAGTTTATATAAAAGAGTTTGGTTGGACTAACGTAGTCAAAAGCCTTTGATAGGTCACAAAATACTCGTATACCAATTAATACATCTTGTTTAGCAAGCCAAGCAGCAAAAATGTTTTCAAGAGGTGCAACTCCAGTATCTGTAGTGCAACGACCTTTGGTAATGCCAAATTGGTTCATATGTAAAATGTGTGTTACTTGAGAAATGATCAGTTCACTGATTATATTTTTTTTCTAAGGGCTGGTAGAATCGATATTGATCGATAATTTAAAGAATCATTTTCATCTCCAAATTTCAATAGAGGTATTAACTTGCTATTCTTCATGAGATCGGGGAAGGCATCTTCATCGACACCTTTTTTTGAATATAAAAGCAAGTTCTTTTAGTGCAGGTTTAATTATATTGGTTGAAATACCCCTAAGGTCTTCAGTTTTCTTTTTTTTTTATCATACGAAATATTTTCATAGCAGTGTAAGCATCAGCGTGATAAAAAATGAAAATCTTGGTTTATCCCTTCTACACTTTGTCCCAAAAGAGCTACAGCCTCATTGGGACACAAGTTCAGACTACTTGTAGTTTCTATGGGTACTTACATAAGTGACGCGTTGGTAACTGCATTGTCTGAAGAATTCACAGTGCTTTTGGGTCTACCCGTCTCCCGGTTATAATGATGTTCCAGGTGGTTTTTATTTTAGTTTTAAATAAACTGATTTTACTTACTTATGTATACATATATTTAGTTACATGTAAATAGCTTTTGTTGACATGCACACTTTCTTGAATGTTTTAGAATAATTTCTGATAAAATTTATGAAGATGGGCTCATTGGTGGTTACTTTTAATAATTATTATTAAAAAAACTTATTTTTATAATACATGCTTTTAGTACTCATCAATACGAATCAAACGAGCCCAAACTCGATACGGTTGTGTCGTTTTATTGCGGAATTCCTATGTCATCATAATATTGCACTGTC
This sequence comes from Schoenobius gigantellus, assembly GCA_963935595.1. Taxonomy (NCBI): domain Eukaryota; kingdom Metazoa; phylum Arthropoda; class Insecta; order Lepidoptera; family Crambidae; genus Schoenobius; species Schoenobius gigantellus. The sequence goes on from OZ012553.1 coordinate 6,962,658, forward strand.
ACGCGTTATACAAATATGCATTCAAAATTTCAGCACAATCGGAAACCGGGTCAAATCCAACTTGTAAGATTTTAATACAGACACCAGGACAGGTGAAATTAAAAAAAAATAAGTCTGCAATGAGTATAATTCAAATACTTTTATATCCTATACCTGGCGGAGCCCAATCACAATTTTTTTTTCATTTTCGACTTTGATTACTTTTTTTTGATAAATCATTGCATTCATCTTTAACCACATGAAATAACTTATTTTACAGATTATTGGCGTTCATCTCCCTGAATGCCAAATTTGTTAACTTATAACATTTCTTGTGGATTCCTCTATGCCGCGTTTATTATTATTTTTTTTAGGTCTACAAATAATCTCACGTATGGAACAAATATGATGCTGCTCATTCGAGGCTAGTCGTCCGCTATGATCAGAGTTAATACAATTTCTACTTAACTTATACATTACAATTACAGAATAAGTATCAGATGCTTTTGTAATTCGGGTTGGTTTTTGAATTAAATAATTCATGTTAAATGATTTGAATAAGTAAATAAATCTACTAGATAGTACTTCATAGAACTATTAATTGACGAAAGAAAACAATAAGTAAAAGCAGAAGGGAAATATCAAGTAAAATTCTAACAATTAAATTTTAAAAAGGGGAACTAGACATTTGTGATTCCTTTAAAATATTTACCTTAAAATTCCCACAAAGAAGATTTTTACAAATTTTTTTTGGATATTATTCTTAAGGCATCTTCCATAGCGGACTCCAACTCTGAATAATTTCCAGAGTTCATTAGAGGTCTGTACACACAAATTATATTGGAATGATCAAGTACACACGAGGTAACTCAATAGTTCGTTCAACAGAGATTACAACTATGTCTTTTCCTAATTTTCCCCTGTCAATATTAAAAGAAAAAGAGAACACCGTGACGTGACGACAATAAAATTAAATTAGATCAATATATCTTAAAAATTGGCACAAGGCGACAATCTCCACGCAATGACCATTAAGATTTATAACCACATACCATTACTGAGAAATACAAGAAACAAAACAATTTAATGCATTTTTAAAGAAGTACCTTTGTGATAAATGTTATTACAACTTAGACGATTTTTTTAGGATAAATTTATTTAGAATTTTATAATTTATGTTAAACAAGAATTCATATTTAATGTGATGTATTGTTCTATATTTTAATGGAATGACACTATAATAAAATGAAATTTCCAATTACTGTATATTTTCATAAAATTATATTGTTTTTTTTTTTCATAATTATAAAATAAATTTAAATTAGTATTTTTATTAAAAAGTACAATAATTAAATAATGTATGCCATCCTCAACAAATTGCTATGCCCTTGCAAGGGCGTCACATATCCATGTACCTAAGTAACCATTTGTACTCAAATACCTAAATGCATTATGTGCTTTGCAATTAAATATATTATTATTTAATTGGATGTCATTTTGCAAAATTTATATGGGATCCATCTCCAATTGAAGATTTTTTTGTAAACGAACTCACAATCTTATTTATTTATTTAATTTAATTTAGTATAAGTTTAACAGTACAAATAGACGACCAATGACTTATACATAAAAGCACAATAAAATTTTAAATAAAATAAAATAACAGCACAATAAAATGTCAAATTAAAAAAGTCGAATAAAATAGAATGTCAAATAAATAAAATGTCAAATAAATTAATGTCAAATAATATGTCAAAAAGCAAACAAGATAGAACATAATTAAATTAATTAATTAATTTTGAGAAATACAGAAATGTCAAAAAAAAAAAATAAACATTTTGAGAAATACAGCAATGTCACAAATGTCGAAATAAAACAATTTATATTTAAATGAAAACATTATGAATTATTGTAGGTATGTCAAAAATATCCTAGCTGTGTTACATAAATGGGCAAAGCGATCCGCGAATATATCGGAATCCTCGTGCTGAGTGAGCAAGTGCAGTAGGGTCATAGCGCGCGGAGTGGGCGCGTGCATGGCATAGCGCGCTCGAGCGGACGGCCGCTGCAACAGGCGCGGTCGCCGACGCGGCGCCACCATCGCCCCCGCCGCATCCCGCGGCAGCCGCGTCGGCACCAACAGCCCGATGCCTGCCAACACCGCCGGACTGTCCACTCGGTGGTGAATAATGGCCAGGTAATGGACCAATAAGAGCCACTGTCTTCTCAATCTCAGCGTGTCCAACCCGACCATCCCAGAAACAAACAAGGAGGGGTAAAGGTATGGATAGTATCCATAAGCTTTCTTATATAGCCAGCGAGCGAATTTGCGTTGAATTTTTTCGACCATCAGGGAAAATTTAGTCTCACAAGGATCCCAGACGATTGCTCCAAACTCCAGTTTACTGCGAACGTAGGCATTGTAGAGCACCCTGGCTACCCCTATATGGAACTGTTTGCATATTCTTATAATAAAACCTAAAGTTTTACTAGCCTGTTTACAAATGGCGGTCACATGTTGTGGTCAAACTTACTATCTAAAACTAAGCCTAAGTCTCGTATCTCTACAACTCTCTCCATAGATGTGTCATTTAATTGATATGCGGTCTGAAGTGGTGAACGCTTTCGTGAAAAAGATATTACCTTGCACTTTGTTGCATTAAACGGCAATCTATTCACATTACTCCACTCAGCCGCAGCATCAATGCCCTCCTGCAACGCTGTACTATCCGCCAAAGCGCTCACACCACGGAAGAGCTTCAGATCGTCAGCGAAAAGCAGGCACTCAGCAGTACGAATTTTGTCAGGTAGGTCATTTATCATCAACAGAAATAATGTTGGTCCCAAGGTGCTACCCTGACTCACGCCTGACTGCGTGTAGTAATCCATCGACTCAAATCCCCCCACTCTAACAAACTGCCGCCTGTCACACAAATAGCTAGCAAAGAGGCATAAGAGATTTGGCGTAAAGCCCGCTTTCGCTAGTTTCTCAAGTAGAATGTCATTATCGACTAAGTCGAAAGCCTTTTTGAAATCGAAATATGCGGCGTCTACTTGGCGTCCCGCGTCCATCTCCTTACAAACGTAGTCCGACAGGGCAACGAGATTTGTGGTGGTAGAACGAGCTTTTCGGAAGCCATGCTGACTGGTGTGCAAACGATCAGATACCTGCAAGCTGATGTGGCGGTTAAGGATCATCTCGAAAACTTTACCAAATGCTGGGAGGACTGCAATCGGCCTAAAATAAGTCACATCTGATTCGGAACCTCCCTTAGGAACAGGTGTCACTCTTGATGTTTTCCAGCGCCTTGGATAAACTGCTTGGCTCAGCGAGAGGTTGAAAATATGCAACAAAGGAGTCCGTAACACAGACGCGCAATCCCTAGCCAAAAAAACTGGGATACCGTCTGGCCCAACTGACGAACGTGGTTTAAGACGACGAATAGCCTCTCTAAGATCGGCTTCACTGACGTAAGAGATGGAGACGGACCTGGAGTCCACCGAGGAGTACGCCGCACGAGCAGCCGCCGCCACGTCAAGACGCGGCTTTTCTTGTTGGAACACTGAGCCAAAGTACCTGGCAAAGGCATCCGCTGCATCTTGCCCAGTCACCTCCTTACCCTCAAAATGGAAACTCACGTCATGACGCCACCCTTCCCTCTTTTTATCTCTGACATAATCCCAAAAATTTATCGGACATTTAATAATGTTTTTCTCCAATTGGTAGATATGCAGCTTATATGCTTTATTAATTAGAGACTTTACATGCGTTCTATAATATTTAAACAATTCCCTATTAAACTCTTTACCCTCTTGCCGAAATTTCTTAAGATGGAAGTATTTGTCCACCTTATCTAAACTATCATTAACAAAACTAACTATTACCTCAACTAATCAACAATTCATGTTTTTTTTAATGCTCTGTAATACAAAGTAAATCATTTTAAAGTAAGTCTTTACCAGAAAAACTTTGAATATTTTGATGGACAATCCCTAAATATTGATACTTATTTTTGGTCAATACCCGACCAGAGATTACCTCTTTCGTCTGACTATCAAATTTAGATTACTTGGAACTTGTTTCAAGACATCATGTTTAGGGTTGCCACCTTTTTTTAACCAAATAACGTACATTGTGGGTTTTAAAGGTTGAAAAAAAGTATTTTGTGTCAGGATAAAGTACTATGAAATTATGCTTAAAAATATTTTTCGTTACTTCTAGCAACTTTATTGTACTTTGTATTATTTTTAAAGCACTCAATAAATCAAACAAAACAGAGAATTTTTTATGAAGGCCTTGACATGACAACAATTTTGGCTTTTCAGGAATGAGCTTCTGGCTACCTCATCTGTCGATCCGTATTACGCAAATATTCTTACAATAAACTTTTTTGTATCTTTAATTTAAATGAATCCTAGAAAAATCTGATCACGCAAAATAAAGTATTTTCGCGTACTTTATCGTTGGCATAAAGTATAGAGTACAATTACCCGAAATAACGTACAATACTTTATAATAAAGTACGGGTGGCAACCCTAATCATGTTGCTCAATAAAAGCATTGTCAACGTGAGATTTAATAGCCAAGTTCTTGATTAAACTATATTTTATAGCCATGGTTTTTTAAAGAACATTGATAAAATATAATCTATCTTCTGTCAAATAAGCTTTGTCTCAGACAAATGTCAGTTTATTAAAATCATTAGCATGGAATTTTTCCGAATAATTTGTCATTAAATCTAATATCAAATTAAGTTTACACCTAATAATATTTTTATTTTGTGTTAAATGATTTATGATACGGAAGGGAAAACACTCTACATGCATTATCATGGAAATTTGAGCCAGGCATAAAATAACTCCCAATTTATTTTTCAACTTTACTTAATCCCAATTTATTTTTCAATAGCTGGCTGTTACCTTTTCCAATGTCATCACAAAAAATATTGCATTTTTTTTGCTTCGACAGTGACCTCTCTGACTGAACATTAAAACTTTATTGGTAATTGACTGGTGGTTGACACACATTGTTTTTAATATGGGCGGAGGATGTATGATGGGTGCATTGTTACTGTTTTCTGACACTACATTCTGCTTTTGAATCATTCCCACTTAAGGCCAAAAATTGTTTGTCAAGCAAGATGATAGTGGTCCTCGTTATGCTAACAGAGTGTGCATATAGCAATAAACTGGATGTGCATTTTAATATCACTTTGTGCAGTGTTATAGTTTTCATAAGTAGCTGAGAATAATGCTGTAAATTCTTTATGCTATTATTGATGTGTTCAATGTTCCTATCATACATACTCCTACCCCCCTAGCACGTCAACCAAAACACGATATGATAAAGCGGTTTATCGCGGTGAACTGTCAAAATACAATAGGGTTTCGTCGTATTTTGACAGTTCATCGCGATAAATCGCTTTATCATATCGTGTTTTGGTGGACGTGCTACAGGGGCTAGTCTGTCTCAATTTGCTTTTACAAGCGTCATCCAACGCGCAGAGTTCACACATCGACTGAGTTCGTAGATAAATGAATATAACTTTGAGTGAGTACTTATAGAGACTTATCTGCACACATAAAGACAATATTATTAAAATACAAAGTTTGAATATATGTTATTATTATTTAACATAATTATATATTATATAGTTTATATTATTTATTTGGATATTATAAGATAGTTTAGTACCGCTTGAGCTCCGGCCTACCTTTCACATAAAATGTGAGCACCGTTTGCTCTTCGGCATCCTTCACATATACATGATGACATTACCTGCATTTACATTGACCACACAGTTAGTTTACATGTATTGTGAGCACCGCTTGAGCACCATTTGCTCTTCGGCATCCTTCACATATACATGATTACATTACCTGCATTTACATTGACCACACAAATAGTTCACATGTATTGTGAGTACCGCTTGAGCACCGTTTGCTCTTCGGCATCCTTCACATATACATGATTATATCACCTGTATTTGCATTAATCACACAAAACAATATCTTCCATATCTGGGTATATTAAGGTGAGAACCGCTTGTGCTTCGACATCCCTTTCACAGTTATGTGAGCACCGCTTGCACTTCGGTTCGGTATACCTTTTCACATATACATAATTAAGTATATCACCTGCATTTACATTGATCACACAAACAATATTTTCCATATCTAGATATATTGAGGTGAGAAGCGCTTGTGCTTCGGCATCCCTTTCACGACTATGTGAGCACCGCTTGCACTTCGCTACACCTTTTGCCTCTATTCATTATTCTTTAATATCGCATGCACAAGGTACTTATGCTGATCCTTTCCTAAATAATAATTAAGGTGAGGAGTAGTTCTTATTTCAAGTTATTTGTGTTTTATCAATCTCCTATTATATATTTCCATTTCTATACACGGTTATTTTTTTATCATACTGGACAATTTTAGAGGCAGCTCGGTAGACGCTAGACGACTCATATCAATAAAAAAAACATGTGGTTATATTTTTTAAATTTTATCCGCCAATAATATTAAATTATAGACATTGTTCTTGTTTACTACAAGATAAGGTAAGATTATGAATGAATAAAGCATTTTCTACTACGGGCTTAGGAAAATGCGGCAACGTCGCATTATTAATTCAAGCAAGATCAATCTACAACTCGTTTGAAATAAGAGTTATTATTGCACTAGACACTACAATAGTGAAAGACAGAGACAGTCGGCGCCGGCGCCGAGCGCCGGCGGCGGCGTTTTGTTGTTTGCTGTCGCTTGTCGGCACGAGCCGGCCGGCTTTCTTTAGTTCGCCTATCGCCTTTGACCCCAGCGCGTGTGAACGTATTGCGATGTCGCGCCCGCGCCTGACGCGCGGCAATCGGGCGCATTCGGAATTTTAGTTTCAAGTTAACACATCTCGCGAATACACAGACCTTACTCCGGTAGACCGTAGACTTTTACTTGTGAAGTGAAATTAAGTGTTTGGTGTAAGAAAGTGAACCCACAAACGTAAGACTTGGAAGCGAAAACTGCATTTCGAGACGTTAAACCATTGATTTACTACCATTGATTGATTTGGTAGTAAATCAATGCGTTAAACACTAACCAAAGTGATATGTTGTTGTGGTCATGTATAGTTTTAAACGTGCACGACTATGTATGAGTTAGAGGACTTCCTTTAAATTTAGAACTCTTTTGTTATTAGAACTAAAGTTGATTTAAATTGTTTCCTAGGTAGGTAAGTATTTAAAGTTGATTCCAATTTTTTAACTACGCCAAAACAACCTACCATAACCGTAATACCTACCTAGTACTGTTTGTTTTCTTTAAAAACTTTGTTTTGCCGGTCCTAAGTAAGCCCGTAAAGTAGGAAGGTGAAATTGTGATCAACTCAGTGATGACTTTGAATCGGCGACGTTGTTGCCAGTTCGCGTTCATTCAATGTTTTGCCTACAACTTCACTCAGTGTCCATACCAGTGCAGTATTTTTTGGATATTTTAGATAATAAATATCTAATTAAACAGGTGAGTAAATTTTATTATTAATGGTTAAATAATTCTTCTACCGTGTCCTGAAGCCACCCTTAAAATAACCAGGGTGATAAAAAAATAACCGTGTATAACTTATCCTGTAATACAAGTAATGGTAAGGAATTTGGTGGAGGATTCTTTGGAATGTCATTGTCTATAAATATAAATCAAAATTGGTTGGGTCAATACACAAATCCGCTAAGTAATTAATCAATTGTTATTTTGGGCAGTTGTCATTAGTCTTAATCTAAATCTCATCACTGCTACTTTCCGTGGCTTCACCACTTTCACTATCAACATTAATTTCATTAAATGTCATCCACTGTTTGAGCTGATCACTCAGCTGGATATATGTTTTTATAAGTACGTTTTTTGAAACCTGGTATACTAGTAATCTCGTATCTGTAATTATTCAAGATTGTTTTGGCGGACTGTTGTTCTTTATATTATTATTTCAAAGGATTTGATAATTCAAAACAGCCTTTGTAGCCAAATTCGTATAATAAAACAGAAAACAATCGAAATGCAATACATCAATCAAAAAATAATAATAGACAAAACATAGAAAATATAAAAAGTATAAATTTGCGGGTCGCCTCATGGTCCCAGCGGAGGTCCTAATGTCTACGACCCTGATCGTGCCATCCCTTCCGGGGTAGATTGCCGCTACAACACCTCGTGGCCAGGTACCTCTTGGTAAGTCGCCGGCTGCAACGAGTACAGGATCGCCAGGCTTGAGGTCAACTGGGGAGCCTTGAACCCTTCATGGTGCCAGCAGTGGTAAGTACTCCCTAATCCAACGTCGCCAGAAATGGTCCGTAAGTCTCAGAGCCTTACGCCAGCCGGCTCTGCTGCAAAGATCGGAATCTGTTAGCCGCGCTGGTATCGGACGACCTGAAGATCCACCAAGAAGAAAATGCATCGGTGTCAGTGCCTCGGAATCGCTAGGGTCAGGTGAGATGTGCGTGAGAGGGCGTGCGTTAACCAGTGCCTCAGCTTCGGCCAACAGCGTGACGAGGATTTCTTCCGTTGGGGCTTGTTCTCTAAGGGTGACTTTTAGCGCTGTCTTGACGCTCTTCACTAGCCTCTCCCACGCACCACCCATAAACGGTGCTGACGGTGGAATAAAGTTCCATTCAATTTTGTTGTTGGAAGCGAAGTCTGCTACGACCTCACCGTACAACGTAGTTGGCGGTTGGCGCCGACAAAGGCGGTCCCGTTGTCAGAGAATAATTGGCTGGGAGCATGAAGCAAATACAAAGAGGAGGTGCCCTATCGCGTTTTCCGTATGAAATCAAGTGAAGCCGGAAATCGGGGTGCGGGGGGAGGGTGCGCGACGCCACTGTCACCTTGTAGCGAGTAGAATTACTAAAATGCCAGCATTATTGACCTTAACATAAAAGTTCCGCTATACCACAGAATAGATAATAGTACTACGTACAGAACGGCCACTCACCTCCTCGCACTCATTTCAAATACCTCGTCCTACCCGGCACTTCCCTGTAGACATCACTGACAAGTAAACAAGGGCACGCGCGATCGCTCGGACGAGTAGACGCGAGCGCCGGGCGATAACAGAGACAGCGCTATGCGGGTGAAAGAGAAGGCAGTCGCTGCACTTCCCGCGTCATTGCGATTGATAACCGCTCACTCAGCCCTACTAGATTCCACGCACACATTTGCGCGTGTATGAACGTCATTTGTTTAAGTAGTAGTAATAGGTAATTGATTTGCGAACGTTGTATGGAGTGTCCGGGGTGTGGCTATACATTACTAGGTGGCAGCAGTGCTAGTACTGACTAAAATGCCAGCATTATTGACGTTAACATAAAAGTTCCGCTATATATTACTAGGTGGCAGTAAAAGATACATTCGTAGGAGAAAGATAATTATGTTAAAAGATACATTCGTAGGAGAAAGATAATTTATTAGGTGCTGTGTCAATATAATCTAAAAATAAAAATCGTTAAAACTGCTTATATTAATTCACGTGTTTTGTTTTCGCCCTTAATACATCCTACGTTTTCGTTAGTATTTTTACTCGCCACTAGAGGGCCTTTTGTGCTTTATCGGGACAGACAGAAGCGTCCATGTGGCGTCGAACATTCTAGAAGCAATACGTCAAGTAATAAATTAATAATGCTTGTTTAATGTACTTACAAATGGAAAGAGATTTTTTTTTCGTTCACTTGGTTTCTGTCGTCTGTGTAACTTTTGCACGATAGAATACAACATTTCATGTTGTAGTTAGGTAATTTAAAACTAAAATAAAAGAAGAGCGTACGACGTACTAATCCGACAGATAAAAAGTTCGACTGATGTCAGCGCCTCTGGCGTTAAGTAGCTAAAACTAAAAATGCGTGACGTCAGGACTTTGGTGATAGGAGCTGGACCTAGATGCTTATAACATCTCCTCTTTGTATTTGCTTCATGGCTGGGAGTTCCTCTTCGCGCAATAAACCGGCGCAAACACATTATGGCGGCGTCAGCAGAGAGATTGTTCACCACTTCCAAATGGACAGCTATGGACGTCATACAAGTGAACAGCGCAACCCAGCGTTTTTCGCGACTGCGACGAACTGTAATTTGAAGAGGGCCGAAGTAGTCAACACCCGTGAAGGTAAAGGGCCGTTTATGATGTGCGAGTCGTGCTTCGGGCAGATCTCCCATTAGTGGCTGCAACGTTGCTCCTCGGGCTAGCTTACAGAACTGGCAGCGACGTATGACCAATCTGACGGCGTTCCTTATGCCTAAAATCCAGTACTGTTGTCGAAGCTCATTGATAACTGTCTCTGTATTAGCATGGGCGAACTTGGTGTGAAACTGGCTTATGAGGAGACGTGTAATTAGGTCTTTGCCATCAAGGATAATAGAGCGTTTAGCCCTGTCTTCCACATCTGTCGTGACGGCACGGCCTTGGAGGCACAGCAAACCGTCTTGGCTTATGAACGGAGTTAAGGTGACAAGGCGACTTTTTGGAGAAATGGATCTTCCTCGAGAAAGACAAATTAATTCGTCGTTAAATGTGTTTCTCTGACTCATGCGTAATATATGGACCTCCGCTAATTGTAACGCTGCCGCATTCAGCGGTAACAAATTTTGTGTAGTCATTGAAATTTGTTGGGGAAGAATAAAATTAGTCGAAACCCCCCTGACCCTTGTAATGCATGCAGCAATGAAATGGTGAGCTCTAGCAGTCGCCCGTACCATCCTAAGTCACGAACTAAAATGAATGGGGCTAGCTACAACAGGCACGGGTAACTCGTCTATATTATTGAAATGACAGGCGACATTACTCGCACTGGACATTATACGTGTTGATGAGGGCTTTGATATATGAGATGGTTTCAACTCGATTGCAGGAGAATTTACAGAAGCACCCACCTGTTCCTTGGGCCATTCGGATGACGGTGTCATCAAAAAATTAGGACCAGATACCCAGCGACTCTCGAAATTTAATGTGTACGCATTAACTCGGGTGGCATCGTCGGCGACATTCAGTGCTGTGGGGATCCACTGCCACTCTGAAACGGCACTATTCTCCAGAATTTCGCCGACTCTGTTGGCAACGAATGGCTTATAATTTCGAGCATCGCTGCGTAGCCAGCCTAACACAGTCATAGAATCGCACCAGAAGAAGCGACGTTTAGGCTTAACTCGGTGAGAATTGCAAATAAATGAAGCTAGGCGGGTGGCGACGAGAGCTCCTTGTAATTCTAGCCGAGGTACTGAGATCGGCTTCAGTGAAGCTACACGTCCTTGCTCCCAATGAAAGCTAGCCTAACCTGCCGGCCTATTCGCTAACTTCGGTTGCTCACTAGAACTGTCATTTTTGAAAGGAACTTAACATCCATTACTGCTATCATGAACGCCTCCGTAACACATAAGATCATTAAAACCAGTAATGGATATAAAGTTCCCTTCAAAAATGACAGTTCTAGTTACCAACCGTAGTTAGCGAATAGGCCTGCTGACCACTTATATCGATGAAACGCCAATACGCAACTGCGACGTAGGCCGACTCACTTGCGTCGCAAAACACGTGTAGTTCACGTTCCAAGACTTTCGTATCACTCATGTAATAACATCGAGGGATCCGCAAGTCAGAGACGAGTTTAACACTGTCGAACCATTCCTGTCAAGCTTTGATGTCACTAACGCCAAAGGTTTCGTCCCAATCAGTCCCTTTACGCCACAAGTTTTGAAAAATAATTCGACCAACTACAACAATGGGCGCTAAAATTCCTAAAGGGTCATAAATTTTCATAACTTGCGTCAAAGCTTGGCGTTTGGTTATAGGAGCCAAGGAATCTTTTGACAAACCGCAATTAAATGTCAAGACATCATTACCTGGTTGCCAAACGAAGCCTAATGTACGAGTGACGGTGTCTCTACACAACTCTACATTTTTAATATTAACGTCAGAAAGCAACTAGTCCGGTAGCAGAGCCAAGGCTGATGGTTCGTTACTCGTTCAGCCTCTCATTTCAAACCCGCCGCGCTTGTGTATCGTTACGACTTCGGCCGCCAGACGAGCGGCAACGGTGACACTACCAACACTGGTGACGAAATCGTCCATATAAGTGTCGCTTTTGATAGCGCTTACTGCGTCGGGAAACTCCTCTCGGAAGTGTGATGCGTTTAGATTTAATATATAAATAGCCGTTGACGGGCTCGAGCAAGCACCAAGAATCATCGAGCTCATACGGTAGGTTCTAATAGGGCTCGAGAGGTTATCGCGCCATAGGAATCGTTGGGCGTCCCTGTCTTGCTCGATAATTTTTACTTGAGGAAACATTTCCTTAACGTCTGCGGTCAGAGCGATCTTACCTTCTCTAAAACGCATAAAAATTCCGAGTGAAGATTGTAAAAAATCTGGTCCCGACAACAGCATCGAGTTGAGTGACACTCCTTGTGTACGAGCAGCGGCGTCATGGACAACTCGAAGCTTGGCGGGTTTGTTGGGATTTATCACACCAAAGTGTGGTAGATACCAACAAACACCTTTTGTGCTTTGCCCGATACACTCCTCCGCGTAACCCTTGCTAAAGGCGTCGTGGACATTCCTACGGTACCGTTCAGCGTACGCAGGATCCTTTAGCATTTTGCTTTCAAGGCTTTTAAATCGCGATAAGGCTAAAGGATAACTGTCCGGTACTGTAAGTGTGTCCGCCCTCCAAAGCAAACCTACTTCAAAGTGCCCGTTCGGGAGCCGATGAGCAGTACGTTTTAAAATATCTAAAGCTCTTTCGTCATCAGCACTACGCGGCTCATGTTTGCTTATCCCGATAGCGTCCAATTTATACTGAGACTTAATAAGCTCTTCGAGTTGCAATTTAGGGTTGTCAGTGTCAGTGACGCCCGAGTGATATACTAACTCCACAGGTTTCGTCTTACTACAACCGAAACCAAACAATACCCAACCCAGGGCCGTCTTAATAGCCACTGGTTGCGACTTTGTGCCTTTTCATGTGGGGGTCGCAACTGACAAGTGCCAATTGTCGATCCCTATAACTAACATGGGCTTAGCGTTTTCATAGCAAAGCTCGGTAGATAAATCAAGTAAGTACGGGTACAGACGTAAATCATTATGGCTTACAGACTGACTGCAAACTATACCTAAATCTTTTATTGCACGTGCTTTACGAATTGTAAATGTTTTATTCGCATGCTGTCCCTTGATGTTAAAATCAACATATTTTACGGATGTCTCCTTACACAGACCACCCACACAGTCAAGGTAAATTTCGCCTTTGGGGCCCGGTAAACCAATACGAGAAGCGATGTCGGAGTCTAAGAATGTTGACGTGGATCCATCATCTAAAAGCGCAAAGGTATCTACGCTACCGCTTGGGCCGGACACAGTGACTGCAACTATCTTCAGAAGAGGTCGGAGGGTACGGCTCACATTCACCATACTAGCCGAATTTAATGTGGCAGTGGTGTGAGCAGATACCTCTCTTCCCATCTCTTTATTGTGGAGAAGACTCGTCGAAGTAGTCGGTAAGGCGGGTGCAGTGTGCGCAATATCGAAATGTTCATCAACATGAGCAGTTAATGTAGAAACAAAATCCGAATTGTGTAATAACCTATGATGTTTACGGTTGCACTCGTTAATATCACACTTATCTTTATTCTTGTTGCAAAATCGAAAACTATGCGATCCCTTTTGTAGACTACGATAACAAATCTTGTTGTCTTTGATGAAACGCCACCTATCATCAACTGACATTGCCTTGAAATTGTCACATAATGACAAGTCGTGAGTTTGTTTACAACACAGACAAGCTTTGTTATTGTTGTAGTTCTGTGTGGAATGCTGATTTTTATAGCGAGGTCCAGGGTTCGATTCCCTGCTTGGGCCTGGGTTCGATTCCTTACTTGGCCCTTGGTTGGATTCCGATACTGTATGCGTACGCTTCCGCGGCATATACGTGTATGTAGTATCGACAGTTGTGTCGAATTTCACACGTAGGTCGACTTCGCGTGCAAGAAAATCTGACAACAGCTCTACCCTGGCACTACATGTCGTATCATCAGCAGTCCGATATGCAGCATTATCCATCCACCGTGTGCGTAATAGTGTTGGCAGTTTGGTAATCAGCGCTCCGAATAGTTCAGGTGACCGTAAATAATCGGTCTTGTTCAATAATTTGACAACTTCTACACAATAGGGTAGTTGACTCATATCAAAATTTATTAAAATATTGTTTATTTCTAACAGTATTTGGCATAAGGTTCCACAATATACCGATTTTAATAAATAACAATGAATGATTACTGTAAAATTTTAATTTGAAAATGCTAGAAATAATCTTTTTTTATCTCACGCCGTAAACGCTTTGATATCCTGTGGTCAGGGCCGCGACGTCACTCATATAGTAAACAAAGAAATGTCAAATTTGATTCAACAACTCGTCGATTTGCACTATTCTTTCCTAAAACTGGCAAAAAATCGTCCAAATCTCCGTTATTATATGTGTAAATATCATAAATTATTTGTATGAATAACAAAATCAACCATTGATGTTGGATTTGTGAGAGCAGATAGTACAAATCTTCCGAAAATCGACAGATTGATGGTCAGGAGATTCTTTGTGTATCGCTCTAAACAATATAAGTACCTACAGTTTCAATACTGTTATAATGAAGAACAGGTTACAAGTGTACTTGTCGAGATTGTCACGCGGCAGAAGAGAGTTGCAAACATGCATTTTTGGTGTGGTTGCACCATCACAGTGAGGAGCTATTTTGTACAGCAGTTGAATGCTATTGGATAGAATTCTATCTCTCAAAAATCAAATAAACACTAAAAGTATTTACTTCAAGAGAAATGTTGAAAAGAAAACATCAGGATCATGTGTCAAATACCAGTGTAGTACTGCAAGAATTTGTAAATGAACATAAAAAGAGAAAGATTGGCAGTTGTTCATTTGTCAAGCATGAAGAAAATTACTGGGAGGAAAAATATATATACATTCACTGACACAGATTGTGACATATTTCTTAAAAAATAAAAGACCTCTTCAATGAAGAAAGAATAAAGTGCATAGAAAACTAAACCACGAAGCATCAATACAGAAGTGCTCTTTAGTTCGAGCTTCGTTATAAACAATAACAGCTTCCATGTGCTATAAAGTCAGCCAGTGCATAACACATGATGGTTCTTTTGTTGGGAAATCTTGCAGACACCTACGAGTATAATGAAATGTGGATAAAAGTTGAAAGATGAAGATTTGGGTTGAAATTCGCAAAATGTGACCTCATTTCTGATTAATATCCTGTAATACTCTATCCAACAAACGGTATCCATAAAATTTGATTAATACAAAATTGTCATGCTCTTTTACTGAAGAAAATGTTAATTATCAAAGACGGAAAACTGTGAACAGTATGCTTAACTCAAGTATAGATGCAGATGTTTTGTGCTAAAGCAAACAAAACTTATATACTTTTGTGTTGCTAGCAGTATGTAATTTTGAAAACACTCAAAAGGTGACAATATTAGCTATAATAGGTATTTGTTCTAACAATCTGTATGTCAAAAAACTTATTGATCAAATAGTGCCATTTTGGAAACTATACTACATTTTCCCTAAATTATATGAAAGTATTACTTCATAATAAATCACTTTACTATTATTTTGACTTTTATTACCTGCGACCTTAAGGCAATATATGATCTAACTCTATTCAACCTATTTGTACTTTTGGAACATATATATTTGAGTAACAATGATAAATATGAGCAACAAACCTATAAAATATTATAAATCTTTTAAGGTGTAACGGAAAAATAAAACATATGTATTTCAAATTAAAATATTTTGATTCAACTTAAACCTTTACAAGTCATTATTGTCAAATAAACATAGAACATTTTTTTTGTGAAGAACATAATGACTAAGGGTCTTGTAAATTAGGAAGAGCACAGGCTGACAACACAGCAATCACATTTAATATATTTGTATACGGCTTTAAAATGGATAACTTGCATATTCTTGCGTAAGCTGTTCTGAAATTTACCAGCCATGGTGGCCAGCAGGTTTAATCAGTGAAGATATAACATCTTTCAGTTTTACCAAACTGGACATTTTTACTTCTATGGTGCTTTGGTATATGAATACTTGAGTTATTTTGTTGACATAATGTTGTTCTAGTTGACGGGTCACATTTTGATGTTGTGGCTGAGCATGTACTGCTTTGTATTATGATGCACAACTTTTACTGCCTTATTAATCTCGTTGTCAAGAGGAGAACAGGTTAGTACACAATAGTTCTCATTAAGTAACCACTGAAAGCAACAAATTTTAATTAGGTACTCAGGAAATTCAAGTAAAAATTGTTTAGATAAATATATTCATTATGAAACTTTGATATTTTTGTTTGTATTACATACTTTTTAATTAATATTCAATTACATCATTATTCAATTGGACATAAGTACATATTCTTTTCTTTGAAACATCATCTAGTGTCAGTGTATAACTTAGATTAAATCAAAAAGGCGTGAATGGTCAAGTTTTCTCTCAGTTTTCTGGTCAAGTTAAAATTTGGTTGGTCGGCTGCAGTCAGTTTTCATTCTAACTGAAAGATAAAAATTTAATTAATGATTTTACATACAACCTAAAGACTTCTATTTTGTTTAAGTTGAAACTGAAGTACCTACACAGATTGAGTTATTCAGTTATAGTACTTACATTAATGTGATTTTCGCAAATATACATTTGAGTTTCAGTAGATAGTTACAGGATTTCTTTAAGCGAGTGTTAACCAAATATTTCGCATAATCGCATATCACTGGGTACGTCTAATCCACAGCTTTCCTGGAGTCTTTGAAAAGGTAATTCTGTTCTATTGTCCCGTTCCATATACAGTTTTACTATATTTTGTGATATTTAATAGAAAGCATTGTTTTTGTGAGGTTATTTCGCCCCCGTGCTTTGTTTACTATAAGATTGACGTAATTGCCACAGATAATGAACAGACTATCATGGCTGACCGTGTTTTCGGTCCAAAATTGAAAATCTTTATTTAAAATAGATTTTTTGCACTTTTTAGCCATCGAAAAAAATAATATTCCATGTGCTATGGGCTAATACAACAATTATGAACATTTTAAGCCCTACTTTAAAAAAGGGTCAACTAGCCTATTACGCACATGGGAGGCAAAAACGCAAAGATCTTTCATATTATGCTTTATTTTAGGCAAGGCGCGGACTGCCGCGACCTCTCGCAATACAATCTGCTCCGGGCGACCGAAACGTCTCTGAAGCTCTTCAAGAACAGTACCTGGCTGACTTGCTGTCGCTAACAGCATACAGACTGCATCGCGTGCAGCACCTTTGAGTGCGACACTAAGACGAGCTAGATTCTCAGCAGCTGTATACGAGTTTTCGGTATCTACGAAAGAACGGTTAAATACCAACCAATCTAAAGGGGATTTGCCATCAAAAATAGGTAGATTAATATTTGATGATTTCGGTTTTTTGTCGTGTGCAAATTTACTAACGAAACATTCGAGAGTGCTCGCTAGCCGGGATATCCCATCTACTTCTGTAGTTCGATCATCATGATCATCAGCGGCAGGGGCGCCCGCCCCGTAGGCAGCCCTCCGCGAGTTGGGCTGAGACCTCCGCGGCACCTGCCACTCCGCCTCCGGACACGCAATCGGGGCAACATCGTGATTATCAAATGGAGGTGCCTGTGAATAGCGCAATATGTTAGGTTGCGTTGGGACATCACCAGTATAAATTGGTACTGATGGCACTTCGATAACGCTGTCAACTTGGTTGATGTTCGTAGGCAGTGACATATTATTCTCAACGTTTTTGTTGCTACGATCGGGAAAAACGTTATTGTCATTACCTTGTAACCACTTTTTTATACTGCGACCGCTTCGTTTCCCATGCTCACTGTGTTCAGCCTCAATGGCAGCTAGCTCGGCCTGATATTCTAGCTCGGCGGTGTTCCTCTCGAGCTCCAACCGTCTCATCTCTAACTGTGCGAGGTTACGGGCGTGCTGTGCTTGTGCTGCAAGTTTCCTAGCAGTAACCGTCGCTGAGGAGCGACATGATGTAGTAGAGCGCGATCGAGTAGAAGCCGCTGCCGGCGGCGTGACCTCACCCGTTTGATCGGCGGAGACCACAGGACGTGCCTGTTCTGACTGAGCATTCCCAGATGCGGAAGCCAAATGCGTTTGACTTCATGTCACCACCATATTATTTTATGCACTGAGACTTGTTCAAGCAAAAAACGAAAAAAAAATACGCGGCAATGCACTGGCTTTTTTAATGGCGAAGGACCACTATTTGGCGGGCTGTTGTTCTTTATATTATTATTTTAAAGGATTTGATAATTCAAAACAGCCTTTGTAGCCAAATTCGTATAATAAAACAGAAAGCAATCGAAATACAATATATCAATCAAAAAATAATAATAGACAAAACATAGAAAATATAAAAAGTATAAAAGGTTGCACAGTCGTGCACAATTGTTGTAAATTGAAATGGACCTTGATACTTCGTGATCTACTTTTCATACTTTTCTCATCAGTGGGTAAACAGTGATTTGGTGTCATGACTACGTTAGGTACCTTTAGTGAAAAACTTTGTTGGGGATCCACATATAGTAAGTTCACGGCTTGTATGAATTTCACATAACAGTAGATGTAAACATATACGAGTATATCAAAACATTATTTAAATTTTACAGATCTAATCATGCATAAATTTTATAAGTAAACCGTAAAAGAAAATAATTGCTGAAAGTAACCGAGGGAACATCCTGACTCCAAGGCCCTATACAACCCTTTGGAGATTATGATTATGGGTGTGAGTGCATATGTATATTGTAATCATAAGAGAGCCAAAAATAAACCATACATGGAACTTATACAAAACATGCGTTTTTTTTGTATGAACATTTGTAGTAGTATGTATTAACTTCTTCTTTTAGTTTGTACCTAAGTATTTATTAACTAGGTAAGTATAGGAAATAAATTATATTTTATTAATATAGACTTGCATTAAAAAAATTATCCACTCATTATGAAAGTATGTTTATGGTTATCTGTATGTTTCTGTGGTCACTCACTACCATCACAAAGTTTTTTTAGACCCAATGGTTGTCTATAAGATATTGTTTAGTACGAAAAAGACCACTTTTCCTTGCATTCAACAACCTTTTGGCCTTCATCTCACCTGATGGTAAGTGATGAAAATGGCGAAGGAGGAAGCGAGCCTCACCTGGACTCCTCAGCAATTGAGGGACTGGCTATCTTACGTCTAATTATCGAAACACAGTAATATTATTAACATCGCTATTATGGCGACAAACTTGGTGAGACGGTGGTAGCTAGCCAGGCGGGCTCAGAACCAACCAAACTGAGCACAAAAAATCCTGCCCCCATGAGGAATCGAACCCCAGACCTCGCGATGAACAACCGGTGGTCTCAACCACTAGACCATTTTCCGTTTAAGATATCAATTTAAATTACTATCACTATAACTATGCGTAGTTTACATAAAGTTTTGATATTCCTGATTCTTATATTTAAATAGGGTGGATATAATAAATAATTTTGAACTGTTATTATAAAAATCATTAAGATCATATGAGTATTTCTCAGAAAGCCAACATTTTAATTTTCTTATGTATCGAATACTTTCACCTTTGCATTTTTTTAAATATCAAATTATATCAATAATATATTTTATAGCCATAATGCTAAAAATGCATAGCAATGGGCTGCCCAATGCTCATATGTCAGTACATAATAAATATATGTATGCGTTCCTACAAAACAAACTGTAACCTAAACCTATGTATTAAAAGAGTGGAATAGAAATTCATACATGGGTATAGCTGTCATTTCCACTGGTTCGATCATGATCAAACAACAAAATGTTCTTATCATAAAAGTTGGTAATATGAAGGTAGAGGGCAATAATAAATAAATAGGTAGATAGGTAATGAATAGGCAGGTAATAATAAATACCTAGTAGGTAATAAAAGTTGTCAGTATAGTCAGTCCCGAAAGTTATGTATGTATTATGTACACAGGCAGGTAAACAATATGTGATTCAAATGGCGTTTGGGAATTGTTCTGCTATGTCATTATGATTAAATACACATATACCAATGTTTTACTTTATCATTATTATTTGCAATTGCCGACTTACCGATGGGCGTTGGTTAACTCACTTGTCACTTCTGATTTATTAGGTTAATCCCAAGGAGAGACGATAACTTAGCATTCCATGCATAACATGCATTCACCACGCGGGCGCTCGGCCTATCGCGTTGCAGAGAAGAGAGCCAAGAGCGGTGCCTGGGGCTTATGACCCAGGTGCAGGTTTAAGTAGCTACTTTATAATGCATTAACATTCACCTTCACCACCCCGGCTCCTCTCTCTGCCTAACCATAATTAATAATTATTTAATACGATTCGGTAAGTGAAGAAACTTAAAGGTAAACAAATGGTCACAGCACTCACAGCAGTTCACTGGATATCAAAACTGAATGCCCTAACCGTCAAACGTTCGAATCACGAAATCACAGATTAGAGAGAAAGCAGCAGACTAAGTTTCTCTCAGAAGAATATGCTTTAGTGATTGTTCTGAGAAGTTTCTGACTGCCAGCGCCACCCGCGGCGCCGGTGAGAACTAAAAGTTGCCATTTGCAAGTTCCCTAACAATATAATATATTTTAAATTCATCACTTTGGATGTGTCAAGAGGAGCATAATTTTTTGTTTTATATATCGCATCATAGAAAAAACTACTTACTTAAAACTACATAAAAACTATTCTGACACCTTAACTAAATATATATTAAATAAAAATAAATAAAAAATATATTTTGGAATCATGTTATATACATTTTAAATAAGCCGTCCTATAAATATGACACTGGGAGCATGTATATACTACCTATTATATTCATAATTAGTCCAAGGTATAACTATCGTAGTAACGCCTCCTCCCGCTACTAAATACGCGAATTTTAAAGACACCATTAAAAATATAAAAGAAAAATACACCTGGCAACTCCACCGTCACCATAGCTCATTCGTTTTTTTCGCGGTCTACGCAGCTGACACATATTTTACATGTTGATGTTTTTCAAAGTGATTATCTAAATAAAACTTAAATCCAGATACGCAGTGATAAAAATGGAGAAAAGATGTCAAAAGTTGTTCGAAAGTAAAATGGTTATCTTAACATAAAGAAAATAACCCAAGAT
Organism: Schoenobius gigantellus; assembly: GCA_963935595.1. Lineage (NCBI taxonomy): Eukaryota > Metazoa > Arthropoda > Insecta > Lepidoptera > Crambidae > Schoenobius > Schoenobius gigantellus. The sequence continues at coordinate 6,983,904 of OZ012553.1, forward strand.
GTCGCAACAGTAAGTACCTACCTGTTTTGAAGATGCGTCGTAATTTTGATTTAGCTTGGCAAGAGGACCCTAGATACAATTAATTTAGATAAAATTTTATAATAAGAAATATATTTTTTAAAACTGCCTGCTTTCCGTGGGAAAGCGTTACCTATCAAGGCAAATGAATTAGATGATGTATGTATACTAGGTACCTACTCGATTATGAACTCTATTCATTGGATATAGGCTAAAGCACAAATACCTTTATAGGAAATTATGGTATATACGAGTAGTTTATATTTATGACCAAGTTTACAAAGAATTGCATTGAAAAATATTTTAATTGAGGTTGCTTATGTAGATAAAGTTTCTTGAAAACTGCAAACTGTTAGATGGTCCATAACATAACATGGAAATTCCTAATATCCTTCTAAAACTTGAGAAAAATTACTCGAAAAATAAAGTCAAAGGAAATGAGCTTTGCAATAGCTGTAATATCACAAGTATTGACTTCAATTTCCAAACAATCTTCTTAAAATATCTGAGTGATGTCTTTAGATTACAATGCAATAAGTTTACAATGTCAGTACAGCAGGATCAGAAGGAAACATGACTATGCTTTTATAAAAGACCTAATAGAAGCTATTAAAAGCAATAAGAGGGATGAATATTTGTACTCCAATAAAAGTGTAAAATTATTTACAGCCATAAAAAGAATGATAAACATTCTAAAATATAAGCCATGTATAAAAAACTCAAAAATTTGCTTCTAATTTGAAAACCTACCAGCAGCCTGTGTGCTGCAATAAGCAGCCTGTGTGCTGCAATAATTTCTAACAATATCCTCCTCGGAGAGGCTCATAGAGAGAGGGCCAACCTCAACTATCATTCAGGTCACGAATGAACATGCTCTGTTTTCAGCAGCCAGTCTCGAACCAATTATCCATAGACCCCATATTTTTACCCATCGTGGGAATAAATAACCGAGGTCAATTAATTTTAAAAGTGGATAAGAGACTATGTAATACATTTTGTTACTATTTTGAATCAACTTTATTATCCACTAGACAATAATAAATATTGTGAAATGGATAATTATACAAACAAACTAACAACTGCATAGGTAGCAGAAATGCTTGGCCCCATGCAAAGATTTCTAGAGTTTTACTATTCCTAAAAGGATGGTTCCATAGATTTATTTTAAAATAAAATAATGATTCCTTAAAATAAGTTGATAATAAGTTTATTAAAAATCTACACTTTCAATTGAAGATTTCATGTTATAGATTTGATTAAATTAATGCATGCACTATTTACATCCAAATTATTCATAATGAAGAAAATTGTTAGTTTTTATGTTTGAATAATTGTATGAATACAATTGCTTTTACCATGCGGGTTAAATACAGTACATACATACCTTAACCATTTGTCTCAAGTCAATTTCAGGTATTTTTATTTAAAAAAAAAAGTGTATTTTTATATTGTAATATATACACGGTTATTTTTTTATCACCCTGGAAAATTTAAGGGACGCTTCACGACATGGTATTAGAATGTTTTATATATGAATAAAAAAAAAAACTCGCTTACTTAATTTTATATAAATTTTTTAAAAAATCCAAAAAATGCTGCCTTAGTTGAAAGAAGGATTTTTTGAGATTTTTTTTATTTTTTTGTAATTTTTTTTTATTTATTAATTTTTTTTATTTTATTTTTATATAATAATGGATGTGTCCTGAAGCATCCCTGAAATTTTCCAGGGTGATAAAAAAATAACCGTGTATATATATATTTAAGAAAAAAGTTGAATAAAGAACATAATAATAATTAAAATTAATAAATGTTTGACGACTTGATTAAAATATTGATAAATCAATAAGAAATGTTAGTTATTATAATTTTAAACTATAACTTATAACGGTTTACAATAGCTAGGCTTTATTAAAAAAAAATTAAATAAGATTTTACTAATTTTATTCAATGTAAAATAATTTTTAGGTTTTAAAATATATTCCTTCGATATGACCTTAAAGATTAAGTGCAATAGAAAGGAAATGTATCACACTATTAGTCATCATCACTTATAAATAAATTTGGTTTGTAATTTTGCTCAATATTTCATTAGGAATGGCAGTTTAATTGTTTACACTAAGAGCTCAGATAGATATAAGTTTATGACTTTGAACGTTTGGGGGGCAATTACAACATGCTTATGTATATGAAAAGTATTGTAAAATGATTCTGCGATATGGAGTACTTCCTAAACATTTTCTTTAGAAATTTTCTCAGGTGTATTATCAACTGACAGTAATTAAATGGTAAAAGCAAGACAGTATCAATTTCTTAGAACTGTTAGATACATAATTATGCATTAAGATGTTTTGCTGACCTCTCAAGTAGATGTGATATTTTATTAGAAATAGATAACACCACACTTTCAATACATATATTAACAGAAAAAGCTCAGTTTGATATCAATCAAATTGATCTTGCTAAACATTTGGCGGTGGTGTGAAACTAGCAGCATCTGATTTTTTGCTTAATATATAAAATTTCAAAATATTAAAGCTGATTTTAAATCTTGTAGTCTCAATGCAGATGTAAGTTGGAAACTGTCGCAGGACATAATGTACTTCTAAGATTTGTGATGCATTGATTCATTTGTAACACATTTCAATAAAAAAAAATAATAATAATATATATATGATTATATGATAAATAAATTATATTTTATAATATACATGTAATCATGGCATAGTCTTATGTTACAAATGTTGATACTTTTACCATAGGATTAATATTGTAATAAAAGAAGAAACTCATTTTCTTTGATTTTGAAATTTTTGCAGAGTTATAACTGACAGAGCTTAAGGAATCTAAGTATTTCCTTTTTAGACCATTACCACTCAGGCTTACTACAAAAAAATAATGTTTCATTCAGATCTATCCAATGTTTTAATACCAAAAGTTTCTTTTTTCAAATCTTATGTTTATTTTTAAAGCAGAAGCATCGCATCAATCATTGCATTTTCACTGTTCAGCTTTTACACCAATTATCTAACTATAGGCAATAGAATAAGGTCAGATCATAAAATTAAAAAATGGATAAAACGAGTTAAAAGAGTATGTCTGGCAAAGCCAATGTATGTTAGCATAATGAAATATGGCATATGCAATCCTGCCATAGTTTTATATTACCTTAAGCATGGGTCATCTAGAAACCTGACATTGAAATAACCTAGACTCAAGAAAACTGACATTAAAAACTGCTATTATTAGCAAAACCACTGCCCAAAAAGTCACAAATCCTATACATAATTAGCTATGTATTAATTATAGTTTTCTCAAATTAAGATGGCTATTTTAAGAGATATTAAAAGTTCTATGACAGCGACACTTAAGCAAGTTGTCTCTTCTCTATTTAAAGATTATTCCAGATATTTTACTTGTGAGAACTTTGTTATTGCTTTAGAAGTAACAAATAATAAAGGACCATAGAAATAAACATTTGATAAATTTATTTTAGACTTTTAAAATACTACTACTCAATCCATTAGTAGATGACTAAAGCAAACAATGGAGGAAAGTTAATCTAATTGTTCATCTTTCATATTAATATTCTATTTATTCATCACCCTCCAAACAATATGCTTCAAATTATCATGCATATAGGGAAGGATTAACTGTTTATAATATTCTAAAGGCGAATAAACATTTTCAGTAAATCACTATTTTACATTTTCGCGTGGCGATTATGTACTCTGTCCGTGGGACAGGCTGACGGACATATATCTTTCAAAGCACATTAATGTTTTTTTTTAGGGAATCGTTAATTCTACATTTTCGCGTGGCGAGGATGTAGGTACTCTGTCTGTGGGACAAGTTAAAGGACAAATATATGTCCAGGCATATGAATGATTTTAAGGAATTGTTAATTCTACATTATCGCGTGGCGATTATGTACTCTGTCCGTGGGACAGTCCTAAGGAATTGTTAATTCTACATTTTCGCGTGGCGATTATGTACTCTGTCCATGGGACATTCCAAAGTACAAATAGGTACCTATAAAGGTAAATGATTGATTTCAGGATTTTATTACTATTACATTTTCGCGTGGCGATTATGTAGTTAGTTTGTGGAACAGACTAAGGTTAAATTATTTTTAATGTATTTGATATTCATTATTAACTTCTGTACTAACAAATATTTCACTGAGGCAAAATTAATTGAGTCTCTGTACTGTACATTGAAATCCCATTAGGTTTCAATCTGGAAAGGGAACCGAAACTTACAAAGAGTTAGATAACACATTGGGTGACATATCCCTACTATTGGATGATCTAATAAATTATCGATATTTGCTAAATATTATAATATACCACGCTAGTTAGATTGGCAAACCTTTTTGCCACGGCTGGTAGTTCTTTAAATTTATAGTTATTATATGGTTAACATGAAACTGTTCACACTAGTAAACGTTATCTACATTATGAAATAAATATTTAATGTTATTGAATACCTATTGATAGTTAGTAAATAGGTACTAATGTTTACCTATTTATCAAAAACTCTAAACATCTACAATAGTTATACCTTGGACTAATTATGAATATAATGATAGAATTAAACGAACTTACCTAAAGTGAAGTTCAATCCATATTGTAACGAAACCAAATCTAGCTCAATGGTCGAAGCGTCTCCATTGATTTTATCTCCATGTTTTCGTCCGGTCAATTATTTGATCAAAGAAGTATTGTTGTAGAAATATGACAATTAAAAATAATATTTTAAACTGGGAAGGATTTGATTTTGACAGGAATGTCACAGGCATTTATTGAAGGGGGAAGAGTACGGAATTTCGTGCAAGCCGGTTGGTCTTCGTCGCGCTCTTTGATTTTTCATATTTAATTTGAATTAATTTGTGTTTGCAAAGATTTGTGAATTTTAAGATATTAGTGTTTCGAGTTCGAATATCGAATTGTGAAGACCTAAAACATCGACATGGTTCGATGGACCACGGTCGGGTCACCTGACGGAGATTACGACAGACTGTGGTTTTAACTCCCTTCGGGGAGGGCGTTGTTTGGAACATATCAGCGCAGTCACTCTTTACCGACATAGTGACTCAAGTTCCCTGGTTTCTTTGGGAAGTGTTTAGCGGCGGGGGGACTGTCGAAGTGGACCCATGCCTTAATTGCACCCGTTTAGCTACGCATGGACTAAAGAAGCTGGTCCTCTATTTATATATGTATATTTACACCACGTATATAGGGTTCGTGAGCACACGGCGATCCCAATCCACCTGCCCGTGCTCGCGCATACACGAGTATAGGGAAATAGGCACACAGAGGCCCTCTCACCTCGCTTTCTTATTCTTTTAATGTTAGTTAGGTGTCTTACATTGCACTTCGTAAGACAACGCAACACACCACACGTTGAAATAACTAAAATGGGGTTAGTTTGTTCTTTTTGAACTACACAAATAGAAGCTTATAGATTCGGTTAGACACGATACATCAGGTAGGGACCCTTAAACTAAAATCATTATCTTCATCATCTTCATCAATGAAATTAACTATTAAATTTACTGAATCTAATCAGGTTACTCGGAAGGAAGCCTGCAACGCTATATTCAGGTCCCTCTATAAGAAACCTGCACCGATTATTCAGGTCACTCCGAAAGAAACCTGCAACGATTATATTTATTCCTAGTTTGTCGAAGAGATTCTAGTGGCTTATTCCAAGATCTGAGAATATTGAGTGAATTTTGGATCATATTTTCCATTGGGCTCGGCTATGAAGTCCGCTCTAATAAGAGCTTGTGTTTGAAGCATAATTGTCCGTATTTATGCAAAATGGAACCACACCACAAATTTCGATTTTTACTTTTTTTGGAGAATACTGAATCAAAGCGCTCAAAATTTCATATACACAAAAGAACCACATGATTTTTGCCTTGGAACCTTGGTATACTAAAAGCAGAACAGAACCAACAGCAACAATAAACTCTACATAATAAACAAAACCGAACCACAACACAATAGGACTCGATTATTCAAAAAAATAAATGATATTACTACCAGGGCATTTTATGCAAAACAGATCCACACCTACTTGGGACCATTATACACTACACTTATTTATATTATTAACAATTACTTTTAATACGTTAAATGGAACCAAGTTTCTCTGGTTTCGTTACGCGTAAAATAAATTCATAATTAAAATGCTGATTTTTTTTGTAAAATGGAACCAAACGTCTGTGATTCTATTATGCATAACGTTTTGAAACCTATTTTGAAACCTATCATCGTTCAAAGGTACCAAATGATATGACTAGTTAGGTACAGTTTATTTTATTGCGTGTATAGCTCAAAGTGTAGAAAAACTTTAAGGGTTTTTTTTACTAAATTAATTCTTCACAGACTCGTAGTCCGTGCTCTTTTCATTTATATTTTTTCTTTTTGATCTATTCTATATATTATTATTATATTAAGACTTACGACTAGGTACTTTTCACTCCTATTCTAAGGTAAGTTGTGCAACTGAATACATTTAGTCATCTATTCTTAGTTGAATATGTATCTAATATTGATCCTTTTTTTATATCTATGGACAATTTTCCCCTAAAGTGCCGGTGTGTCGAGTTGCGGGAAGATCACGTGGCTCCTCAACAACTTCCATATAAAGGAAGACATGATCATCACTAGCAAACTCGAGACGGCAAAGGAACTGTCGGACAAAGTAACGACTCGATTCGGGGCGGTCGAGAATCATTGCCTCGGTCCTCATAAATGAGGTTGGAGCATCAAAGTGCCTTTTGGTGGATGAAGCTCCCCTAGTCCATTTTGGAGCTTGTTAGAAGTGAACTAAAGGAGAAGAGAATTGGTACTACTGACTGACACGAATCAGATACCCTCCATAGACAGAGAGCCTGTTCGAAATGCGTTACAGAAGTTCTGCTGCCATTACGTCTGTTACAGAAAAGCTCTTCTGCCCACACAGAAGTTCGATGGATGTAGTGTACGCCCTCTGAAACATCTACGTACAAACATTCACACATCACGGTAAGTACTGTGGTGACCTTCTTGCATCTATGACACCGCATTCCACCGCATTGCGTAGATATGCACGATGGCAAGGAATGTCACCCCTTATAAATATAGATTATTCTGGAAGATTAAGGGACGAGCATTGATAGTAAGTTTTTAGACAGACGATCACCAAGAATTAAACGTGACACATTGTAATGAGAGTTGAGTAATATAACATATTGATATATACCTATATGGTTTAAATTAACGTCCCAAGTTCCCAACGATCCCGGAGCGCGTATAGGGCGCTACAGTACTGAGGTCCATGACATGCAGCATGGCATCGGAGGCGGTACTATGAAGGGGCGACGAAAATATTCTCTTCCTTACCTTAAGATAAGAAAAAAGTGTATGGGAGGGATGGGTTCGGCACCGACTGACGATCCATGAAACATTTAGTCCCTATGTTTCATGGATCGTCAGTCGGTGCCGAACCCACGTGGTTGTGTTCAGAGGAGCAGAAAGGAAGAACCCTGGCCACGATAGTGTCTCACACGCGGTGGTTGCCATAACCAGAAACACGGTATCCTGCACCTACTTCTACGGGGAGCTGAAAGAGGATGACGCAATTAGACTTCTCATTGCCCTTCACAGCACAATAACAGATGAAGTGGTCACAGAGTACCTACAATGATAAAATAGTGCTTTAAGCACTATCAGGCGCAGCGACCTTGGTGTAAGTAAAAAAAGAGTCCCATCAAGTTTTAAAAATAAACAATAATCCTGGAACCCGAAGCGGACACGTTACATATATGTATATAAAGGCATAAACAGGAAAATGTTAGCACAAGTTACTTAGAAATACTAATATAATAATAGGTCTCTATATGTATTATTTTTTTGTGAATTAATGTTTTATTACCATACAATAAATACATAGCTTCATTTTAAGCTTCGATTGTGGTTCTTTTTTGTATAAGAGAAACCCATCAATTAGTAAATGTTAAAACAAACCACATTCACATTTTTTTAATTATCTAGAAAGTTTAAGAGTATTTAGAGCATATTTATATGACATATATTTAAATAAGTAATCTATCAATAAATTCAGATAATATAAATAGTAATTTTACTTCATCTAACAGAGCTGCACATATTTTTGTAAAACCTTCGATATTTCAGAAGCGTGTGTTTGCTGGGTGGTTCCTATTTGCGTAAATACGGACAATTTGTCTCGTGAGTGAATTATTTTGGCACTGTGAAGTGGTTGTGCTTACATATAAAAATTGAAGAGATGTGGAGGGATAATATTATATTGGGAACATTATCTGCAACGGCAACGTGTCAGAAGGTTAGGCACGTTAGTCGACTATTACTAAAAAATATTTGCTTCAGTGTCAGAAGGTTAGGCACTGGAGTTGTTCCCTTCGACGACATTTCCGACACATCTTCTTTATCTACGAATCGACGAATTATTCACACTATGGATCGGTGCCGAAATCTTGAACTCTTCACTAAAACTAAAGTGATATGTGCTATTTGAAGTGATTACTTTGTGTTGTGCAAAATGGAAATTGTGATAAAGATCTCATGTAAGTTTCATCATCATTATTTCAACGTAAAGCTAATTTTGCTAAGACATTAAATGTCTTAGAGCTTAATCTCAAATGTATTGAGAATATGAACTGGTAGAGTTTCTTTCGCTCCTTTCTTCTCTACAAAACTAAAGTTGTAATTCTCAAGCGTAGAGAATTTTAGTAGTTTATAAAGTATGTTGGTAGGGCGAAGTAAGGTTCATTTGGAATCTTATGGAGCCCGAGGGTTAAGGGACTACCTTCCTGAAGGTATCAAAATCCCAATGTTAGCTTCAGAAAGTAAAGACAGCGGCGGTAACATACTTAAAAATCAAAACATTTGTTTTCTCATTACTGAGATCGTAAAATTCACTCAAAAGAACAGATTGTTATTTCGTTACTATGGTAGCGAGTTTAATAAGCGTTTGATCATGTTTGATAGAATAAATAAGGTATAGGGATAGTTTCGGCAATAAGAGTTCTATATCTATCCACTTGGAAAAGATCTTGGGTTACATAAGCGGTTGCAACGTAGATCCTAATAAAATCACTAGTCGATCATTGGCCAAACTTCATACAAATCAAAGCAATTCTGTGCGTTTCTTTTAAAAGGCATAAATTGTTAGTAAAACTACGAATAAATCTGTGTAGAGAGGTTCCGTTTGGCGTTAGGTTGGATCGTTACAATTTGGTGCCGTGACCAGGATGAAAATAATCTGGCTGGCTTATGAATAAAATTTATATCACAGATGGGAACCTTATTGTTTCATGTTATAAGAATAACATGAGTTGTCATGGTGATCAGGTTGATATTATAAATTCGTAGTAAAATAATATTTGCACAAAATATTGCTTTGATTTGTAATTTCGTGACTTAATAGTCACAATTTGTTGTCAGTGAAATGGACAAAGTGGATAGATAGTTAGGATAGGGGAAAGAAAAAATGTCTCACACGAGCATAAATTCATTTTATAAATTACATGAAAAAAATTGATTCGGGTTGTCTTGAGTAATAAACATGTTAAAAGCCAATAAATAGGTCATTTCATAGTTGTGAGTTAGCTCACAATAGCACAAAATGAAAATATAACAACCCGATCTGAAATTATGGTTTCGAATTTCTTATGTTCAATTTCTTCAGGCTAAATAAATATCTCAAACCAAAAAAATGAGAATACAATTTATAAAATATTTATTTTTCGTTTTAGAAATTCTCTATTCATAAAAAATCGGAATGAAGCGTGTTAATCGAATTAATGAATACTCTCGCAGTTTGAATGAAAAGTATATTCTGTCATTCGATTAATTTTAAGGTAGATTTAGAACCCAAAGTATGCGTAATGCCAAAGCGTAGTTGAAACATGAAACATGCCATTCATTACACTTACAGTACCCTTACAGTACACGTTACAACCAGAATTCAAATCATTTGTACATACAATAATACTATACGCGATTCCCAATGGAATCAACATAAAGTTGCGTTAGGTGTCGCGAAATCACGCGAATTTAAATTATGACTGATCATTGGTTTCGATTTCCAAAACATTGTGATGAATGAGACTGAATGATAAATTGAAAGACGGGAGAATGAATCTAGACAACAGTGAACGAAGCATTGCTCGTTCGTCGGAGCACTTTGTCGGCGGCGCGCGGAGCGAACGGACTGCAGAGGTGCGACGTGTGGGCATTGGGAGTTTCCATTGGTAAGTTTCCTTTGGTCTTTATTCACATTGCCTATTTTAATCATGTGTGATATTTAGATAGAGAAAGATCAGAAATATAATGTGTTGTTATTGTGTTATCGCTGCGGCGATTGTATCAGTGTAATCAGGTTATCAGATGAACAGAACAGATCAGTACCGTGAGGTCAGGGGTGGCTAGAAGGGGCGGTCGGAGGCCACTTGCGGGGTTGTTTAACCCCTATATTCAGACACTATGTGTAACTTGCGGGGTTGTTTAACCCCTATATTCAGACACTATGTGTAACTTGCGGGGTTGTTTAACTCCTATATTCAGACACTATGTGTAACTTGCGGGGGTTGTTTAACCCCCATATTCAGATACTACGTGTAATCGTAGTCTGGGTCCAGGCCCTACCAATCAGACAGACAGATGCGTGTGCACCGTGTGTGCAGGTACGCATATTTGGTTTTCATCCAAAACGTTATGCAACAGGTTGCTTAACGACATGGTGGAGGTGCTGGGATCCGAGGGAATCAGTACATAGGTACAGTGACGTACTATTCCTATGAAACAGATCAGTGTAACTTTTGTTTACAATTCGCACGAAGGATAACGTAAACATATCCAGTAACGTTTAACATTGTTTACATTAAGCAGTATAAGTCATAGGTAATGCTTATTAGTGAATATCACATGAAATAAGTGAATATACAATTATACAGTAACCACATGTAGATAAATGTGTCTTTCTTTCTTTCTTTTTACCCACCTAACCGGAAAGGAGGTTAACGTTTAAAACGTTTTCAATCAAAGTTTGAGATTGTGATGAGATAATAATTCGATGTTACGAAATGGTGATAGAGTACACGAATCTGGAAAACATTTCAATACAGTAATAAAGATGTAATAAACAAATGTAAGGACCTGCAGACAAGTTTTTATTCACATTCCGTTCGTTAGAACGTATCAAACTACTATATATGAAAATGATTTGTTATGGGGAGTTACTCCCATACATTTTGTTGTTTTCAAACTTCGTTATTGCTTTAGAATTGTTAACTTTTCTAGGCTCCCAAAAAAAAAAAAAAAATTTTTTTTGCTACAAATCATAGAATTCAAACTAAGACAAGTTTACAAATGCAGTCCTTACGGTTTTCGTTTACTTTTCAATGTGAAGTCAAGTAGTGAGGAGTCACGATTTGATAACGATATACATATCCAGATAAAAATAAATCATTAATCGAGTCATTCAAAGAACTTTGTGCCAGTAGCGACAGTGCGTTACTTCTATTGCTATTGATTAAATAAGTAGTTGTACACATTCAGTAGCTATCGATTCGTAAATGAAATAAACTTTGGTACATACCTATTTATAAAATTAATAATTGTTTCATGTGGTGATGGTTAAATTCAAATAGTGTCAAAACTAAATGAATAAGATGAAACGAAATAAAAGTATTTAAATAATCATTAAATTTGACGACAAGGTTAGCGCAGGGGTCAAGTCATCGCCTGCTGCGCGGCGATTCGCGGGTTCGATTCCCGTACGGGACAGGTGTTTTGTATGACCTACAGAAATTTGTTTGTAACCACGCCCACGACACGGGAAGGGCTCCTGGTGTAGGGCAACGTTTTTTTTTAAAGAATAAAATTTAGTTGTTCATTTGTAATTTAATTGATTAAAAGATTAAATTATGTAACAAAGTGGACTTACGGTGTTTAAAATGTTAAATACCTGCAATAAATTTGGAGCTACCCTCACCAAAATTAATTAATTGGTCGTAAAGTATACTAAATGACACAGATAGATAGTAAATAATTATTTTCAAATACCAACCCACGCTATTTGGATTTTTTTTCTTGTTGCAGTTAATATTTTGGGAATAGTTAAATAAAGGAATTTAAAAGTCTTGCGTAGTAAATATCAAGTGTTGTTTAAACTAAGTCCTATAAATTATGAAAGAGATTGTTCGAACTCATCTTAAACTGCTGAATGATTCAGTTGTTTCCCTTGTTAACTCAGGTCAAAATGCTTTAGTAATGCTATGCGAAAAGAGCATAGCAGTTGATGAGGCTCGAATACCAGCCGGCAAACTAAAGGTTGTCAACGAAAGATTTGTAACAGAAATGTACAATTATTTCAAATTAGTTCAGAACCCTTCGGCTGATGAAATGTCATTATACACCTCCATACAAATGCAGGCAGAGGAGATTGTGGCTGAATTAGAGGTGAGAGCTCAGCCCCAAATACCAGGTCCCTCTAATAGCCCGTCATGTGATAATATAAACATGAATATTACCAGTCGCTTACCTAGAATGGAATTGGCTCGATTTGATGGTGATGTTCTTAAATGTCACCAGTTCTGGGACCAGTTTTCTTCCAACGTAGATAGCCGTAACATTAATGATGTGGATAAATTGTTATATTTACAATACGTTCTTGGTGGTGAGGCGAAACAAGCTCTTGATGGCTTGGAGACGACTAGTGCAAATTACAAGATCGCAGTAGAAACCCTTAAAGAGCGCTATGGAAAACCCGGAGCAATCATAGATGCTCATTATGTGGCTCTCTATCGTATTCCAACAGCGGGTAATTCGGTTAAGGAGTACAGAAATGCCCTTAATGATATTGAATGTCATTTACGTGTGTTGAAGTCACTAGGAGAGGACGTAAATCATAACCACTTACGCGTTATGATAATGGAGAAATTTCCAGAAGACTTAATTTACGAACTCCGAATAAAACTCGGCTCAGACGGTGATTCTATTGAAAATATCAGAAAGAATTTAGAGTACATTATATCAGCACGAGAAACTTCTATAGCAGATTAAAGCGAGAAACGTTAAAGATTGACAATAGTTCATTGTCAGATAAATTTAAGGTCATGTTAGGTCCGAGAATAGACAAAATCAAAATAAAAGATTTCACAATAGTAAATCGTTTTCTAGTAACAGAACAGAAGGGAATAGGAAGTTCGAAGGTAGAAAATTTGATAAATTTAACTCCAGGAAAAGACCATTTGAAAATAATAAGGCCCAGTCACAAAGAGAACACGCGCCCAAGCGAATGAAAGTCAAATGTGTGTTCTGCGATAAGGATCATTTTAATGACAAGTGTTCAACGTTCAAAACTTTAGTGGAACGTAATAATAGGTTATGAGGTCGCTGCTGCTTTGGTGATGGGCACAAGGCAAATGATTGTAAATCAAAAAGAAAATGCCACCATTGTTCTAAATTTGGACTTCACAATCGTGTCCTGTGTCCTAACATAGCTCCTGAAATTACCCCAACGAGAATATTATAATAATATAATAATAATAAAATAATATGTTAATTCGGCAAAGTCAATCACGATATTACAAACCTGCACAGCTCACGTGTATAAAGTAAACGACAATACGCGATACATTAACTGCAGAATACTGTTGGATTGCGGTAGCCAAAGGTCATATATTACTACAAAGATCACAAAAGATCTGGGTTTACCTATTTTGGAAGAGACTTTCTGTTTCCACTTTTGGTGCAGAAACGCCACAAGAACTAGAGAGACATGTCGATAATTTCAAAGTTGGAACTCGCACAAATATAACAAAGAGACTTTTTAGGCAAACTTCGTACCTCACATTAGTCAGAATATTCCCTGCCCTTACGGTTATATTAAATTTATTGATGACAAATTACACGATAACATTAGCTGAATTATGGATCAAGAAGTGATCAAGTGGACATTCTACTGGGTAATGATTACTATTACTCTTTGATATCCAATGAAAAAATAGAAGTAGCAAAAGATTTGTTCTTAGTAAAATCGGATTTTGGGTGGATATGGCCAGGGAGATGCCCAGCCTTAAAAAATAAAGACCAACTTACAGTTTTGACATACGTCCAATCTTGTAACGAAACAGAAGCACATGTTTATAAACCTGACTTACCATTAAGGAAACCTACCTTACCTACCTGACTTACCTTAAAACAACTCTGGGATCTCGAATCAATTGGAATTGTTGATTCGCCAAAGTCATCTAGGGATGAAGAAGCAGTCAAAAGGTTTAATGAAACTACAGAATACGAAAACAACCGCTATTACGTAAAATGGCCGTGGACGGAATATCCTCCAACATCATTACCAGGTTATTTCGGATTGGCTTTTGGGCGACTGACTATCCTTATTAAACGTCTTGAACCGGAAACGATTAAGGCATATGATGATGTTTTACAAGACCAACTCCAACACGGAATCATCGAAGAGATTAACAATTGTAAATTACCAACAGATCATCCAGTTCACTATCTCCCCCACCACGGCGTCATGCAGGAAGGCAAATCGACGAAACTGAGAATCGTTTATGACGCTTCGGCTAAGACAAAGCACAACAATAGCCTTAACGAATGCCTGTACAGAGGGCCTTAACGAATGCCTTTGCTCGAGGATCTGACTGGGCTACTTATCAGATTTAGAGAACATGATATCGATATAGTGGCTGATGTAGAAAAGGCCTTTCTCCAGATTGGGTTGCAACAGCATGATAGAGATGTTACTCGTTTTTTTTGGCTTAAAAACTCAAACAAAAATGTCAGTTCAGATAATTTACACCATCTTAGATTTTGCCGTGTTCCGTTCGGTGTAATCTCCAGTCCGTTCTTATTAAATGCCACCGTTAGATATCATTTAAATAAGTCCGGAGATTCCATTCAGAAACAAATAGTTGATGAGATATACGTCGATAATTTAGTGTCGGGCACGACATTTATCAAGGAAGCGACCACTCTTTACAAAACGGCTAAACGTTCCTTTGAGGAACTATCAATGAACCTTCGCGAATGGAACTCTAATTCAAGAGTTTTTTAATTACAATTCCGAAAGATTACTTCCGCCTTTTGTTGCCCGAAGCTGAAACAATACAAATGCTTACATGTACGATACGTGCCGACGAGAATCAATCCTGCTGATGGAGCTACTCGACCCGTCAATACAAAGGCTAACAATAAATACTGGTTATCAGGTCCCGATTTCTTAAGGATGTCACCAGAACATTGGCCAAATGACTTCAGACAAAAGAATTTCCTACGTAAAACCCAAGTTCTAACTTCCGTTGGGGAGGCTCTCTCGAATAATCGATGTATGAAAGGAGAACAGGGCACAAACGAATTTTAAGTTTTGGATTCTACAGGGTCGATCTCAGGTTCAAAAGGTTTTAAGAACTTGTGTTCAATGTAGGAAATACGGAGGAGGACCATATAAAATGCCTTTGATGCCACCGTTACCAGCTGAGAGAGTCCGCTACTCTATCCCATTTACGTTTACAGGAATGGATTATTTTGGTCCTTTAAAAATTCAAAACGGGCCCGTAGAGAAACGCTGGGTTTGTATTTTTACTTGCCTTGCCGTACGAGCAATACATATGGAGGTCGTGAAAGACTTATCGGCCGAAGAGTGTCTTTTAGCAATTAGGAGATTTGCATCAGTTAGAGGTTTACCTCAAGTGATTACGTCAGATAACGCAACCCAGTTCAAGCTAACGTCAGAAGTATTGAAGTCAGATTACTGTATTAAAAATAAGATTTCTTGGCGTTTAATACCAGAATTGGCCCCTTGGTTCGGAGGTTTTTATGAGAGGTTAATAGGTATAGTGAAAAATTGCCTCAAACGAACATTAGACAAACATTTAATTAGCAACAATCAGCTTTGTACGGTTATTAAAGAGATAGAAGCGGTAGTGATTACCAGACCCCTCACCCATGTTGGACAAGAGCTTGAAGAAATATTGACACCAGTAGATTTTCTGCGAATTGGAGGACCCCTGACTACTGAAATATCAGAAGACGAGTTCATAGAGCATGCGACTATTATGAAACCTGGAAAAGAGGCCAAAAAATATTACAAGAATTTGTTAAGATGTTTACAGCTCAGTATTTGAGAACGTAGAAGTTCTCACAAACAATCTCGAGTTGTAGTAGTTTAACAGCATTCCCAGAGTAGGGGCACAGTTCAAATAAAAAGCGATCTTACCAGTAGAACCTGCTGGAAAGTGGGACGAATCTCAGCAATTATAGAGGGTTCGGACGGAAAAATCAGAGTTGCAAAAGTATCTATGCTAGGTGGCGAGACACTGACTAGAGGAATAGGACACTTATACCCTCTAGAATTCGAAGACAGTGAGACTTCCAATTCAGATGTACCAGATTCTGCACCATATTTCGATAACTCAAATAATGAAGGTACATAACATAGACCTTCAGTATCGACACTACCAGTGACAGAACTATCAGACCAGACGCTTGATTTACCTAGAGGTGATAAATCAGGAGTACTAGCAACAGAAAGAAACTCCGAAATATCAGCGAGTACCAGACCAAAACGGGCTTCTGCACAACGATCTAGACAAAAGGTGAAAGAATGGACTAGACAACTAATTAATTTGATTCTTTGATAATGTAGTTATGATAACAAATCTAAATCAAACACAAAAGGGATAGGAATTTGTTAGATTGAATCTTGAATCGATAT
This sequence comes from Schoenobius gigantellus, assembly GCA_963935595.1. NCBI lineage: Eukaryota > Metazoa > Arthropoda > Insecta > Lepidoptera > Crambidae > Schoenobius > Schoenobius gigantellus. The sequence continues at coordinate 7,000,692 of OZ012553.1, forward strand.
TAATTTTCTATTTTTATGTTGCAATTATACTACAGCTTAAAATCATTGTTTTATTCTTCCCTTAATCTTTTCTGGGCGCGGCAGTGTCGCGAAATCACGCGAATTTAAATTATGACTGATCATTGGTTTCGATTTCCAAAACATTGTGATGAATGAGACTGAATGATAAATTGAAAGACGGGAGAATGAATCTAGACAACAGTGAACGAAGCATTGCTCGTTCGTCGGAGCACTTTGTCGGCGGCGCGCGGAGCGAACGGACTGCAGAGGTGCGACGTGTGGGCATTGGGAGTTTCCATTGGTAAGTTTCCTTTGGTCTTTATTCACATTGCCTATTTTAATCATGTGTGATATTTAGATAGAGAAAGATCAGAAATATAATGTGTTGTTATTGTGTTATCGCTGCGGCGATTGTATCAGTGTAATCAGGTTATCAGATGAACAGAACAGATCAGTACCGTGAGGTCAGGGGTGGCTAGAAGGGGCGGTCGGAGGCCATTTGCGGGGTTGTTTAACCCCTATATTCAGACACTATGTGTAACTTGCGGGGTTGTTTAACCCCTATATTCAGACACTATGTGTAACTTGCGGGGTTGTTTAACTCCTATATTCAGACACTATGTGTAACTTGCGGGGGTTGTTTAACCCCCATATTCAGATACTACGTGTAATCGTAGTCTGGGTCCAGGCCCTACCAATCAGACAGACAGATGCGTGTGCACCGTGTGTGCAGGTACGCATATTTGGTTTTCAGCTAACTTGTTAAGCAAAAGGATGCTTAATGACAGGTTCTACCAATCAGACAGTCAGATGCGTGTGCACCGTGTGTGCAGGTACGCATATTTGGTTTTCATCCAAAACGTTATGCAACAGGTTGCTTAACGACATTAGGCTTTGGGTGCTAATATATCACCCTGGTCGAGCCAGCTTAACACTAACGGCAGTGCTGTGAGGGAATACCTCCAGTGTATCCTACATACAAGTGAGTTTGGCGAACACTTTCCTAGGGCAACTCTTGCCGACTATCTAGAGGTGTTCAATATTCTCAAACTTGAACTCTATACATTCATTACATTAGTAACTTGTTTTGCCATGCATGACATTTACAGTACTCATACAGTACACGTAACAAACGGAACTCAAATCATTTGTACATACAATAATACTATACGCGATTCCCAATGGAATCAACATAAAGTTGTGTTGGGGTTTGGGTGTTAATAAATCACCTAAGTCCGATACGCTTAACACTTACGGCAGTGCTGCGAGGGAGTACCTCCAGTGTATCCTACATACAAGTTGGGTTTGGCGGGCACTTTCCTAGGGCAACCCTTGCCGACTATCTAGAGGTGCTCAAAATTCCTAAACTTGAACTCAAAACATGCACTACATTGTTTTAGTATTAGGTAATGTAGGAAGCGTAGATGAGTAAGCGTAGTAAACAAACTGAAAGTTAGACAGATTTGCTTTTACATTTATAACTTGACAGAGAGTAAGGCAAATCTACTTGGAATTTAATCAGTAATTACATTATTCTGGGCGTTTTGGAAATGTGTGTAGTCGCAAATTAAAATTTGAGTTGTTGTTTATTTTGGTCACCCATCATAGGGCTGACCATAGGGAACGTTGCTTAACTTTAGTTATCGTTCGCTGAGCGCACGCGTCAATGCGCCACCAAGCTCCACGGAAATAGGTATAATATGAATGTCTGTACTCGTACTGTTGGTAGTAATAGGTTGGATCGTTACAAAAAGAAAAATGAAAAAGAAATATGAAGGAAGGAAAAAAAGGAAGTAATCCAGTACGGGCATAAGTTCGCCTTTTCCTATGTATAAAATGTGCAATATAGAGATATACAACAGCAAAATCTCTCTATTGCGTAATGAATTGGGGAATTTATGGACTTATGTTTAGTAGAAATTTCTGCCAGTCAACCTGTCAGTGTGTTAGAGTTTGTGCGTTTTATTATTAGGAAACGCTAAAAATGATAAATATTATACAAAGTGGGGAATATATTGAAATTGTAGCAAGGGTGGACTTAAATTTAGGGGGAATTTCTGCCAGTCGAACTGTCAGCGCATAAAAGATTACGCGTTTTATTTTTAGGCAAAGCCAAAAATTATAAATATTATACACAGCCCTTATATAAATATAGATTTGAAAAACTAAAGACTTTTAAAATAGTTTTATAGACAGATTGGTATTATGACGGTTGTGTCGCCGATATTTTCGAGGGTCAAACTAAACTCACTAAAATTTTAAAGCTGTTGAGTTTGCTGGTTAGGATGAACGCGATTAGTCATCGGAACTGCTGGTTTGATTTGAGGAGTTCCCTTAGTGCTGGATAGGCCATGCCCACACATTCCTCGATAAATGATCCTCGATGAATCGGGCAATATAACATCACGCAGTGATCATGCTGTTTCGCGTAAGCGGGGCTGCGGACATGCTAGTGTAAGATATGTATACGGAAATGAAAACCTAGGTTTTAAAACAGTAATATCTGTACGGTCAACACATTAGGCAGGATATTGTGTGAGCGTTATCCAGTACTAGATGCAAAAAAAGATAATCCTTACGAGGAGTCTATACGTACGGTTTTACAATAAAAACCAATATTAATTTTTATTAAGGAGCTTTGTTTGGGCAAATATAAGATTTCAATAGTGGATAGACTTACGGGTAGGAATTATATTGATTATAGTATAAATCTAATATGGGTTTATTAGAAGAGTTACAATTTGATGTAGGTATATCTTTATCTTTTGCTATTCTTTAGGTTTCGAGGAATTCTTTCGATCGTTCCGACAGGAATATCTGTGTATTTAAAAAAAAATACTGTAACGTTGGGAAAATGGAGACAATAACAATTTTTGAAATTCGAGTATACGAGGAGCATCGCTTACACGCAGCTCCCGAACGGGTGATAGAATTTAACCCTTGTGTTTTGGTTGCTATTTTCTTTGACATTTGCATCACTTATATTAATATAATATTGCGATCGTTCACAAGCCCTATTGCTAAGTTGACTTAGCTAGTGAGCGTTTAGGTTTTGCATTGTGAAAGATGTTTCGAAACTTACTAAGGTGGGATGGAATGATGGCTTTAATATTAACGTAAGAACTTGTATTGGGTCTTATTTATTGATTGCTTGACCAGGTGACACTATACTACAATGGATTTCTGTACTGTTTGGTGTTAGGTTAAATAAGGTTCTTAGGCGAGTTGAAATAAAATCTTGTCTAGGACTATAATATTTACAAAAATCCATACTCTACACGCAGGGCACATGCTGCCCTAATGCCAAATTCGCACACTATACAAGCACCAACTTGGGGAAATTATAATGGGCTAGAGGTTATTCTGGATAGGGAAGAGGGAGCAGTTGGATAGCTATCACTTATATTCCGTTGATGTTTTACCATATCTGAGACGAGACCTGTAGGTCTTTGCAGCCTCTGAGGGGGCCTTTGCACTCTACGGATAACTCCTTCTGACTTTAGTCGCCTCACAACCGGCTACTTGTCCGGATATCGGTAATAAGGAGGTGCGGTGATATTTGTTCATGCTTGTGATGCCTATTGTTCAGAGTCTCCGACGGTTTATTATGGTTTATTCAAGTTGGTTGAAAAACACACCACGCCACAAATTTCATACCTGTTAATGCAACTAATGAATATCCATTTATTTTATTATAATTGAATTCAAAAAATATGATTTATTTAAAAGAAGGCCATCGTACCTTACTGCCTTACTCATAGTGGGAGGGAACCAGTTCATAGACAGTTAGAAATATTTTTTTTTGATAATAAATAATAAATAACTGGACAAAGCATACTAAAAGGAACAAAATGGTGGCCTTATTGCCATGGACAATTTCTGTCAGGCAACCTTTATCAAACTATAGTACGATCACAAGGGATTTCATAATATTCAAAGAATATAGCACCGAATCTTTATCTTGTAAGTACTCGTACTTATTAGACATACAGTAAGATGTACAAAAGACGGACTTAGTGCTTGAAGTATTCTCTACCAATCAACAAATAACAATAAATAACAAAATTTATATTGTTCATTAAAGAAATAATATTTCTTCTTGGGAAAAATATTATGTATTATTATGAAACTGAGTCTGAAGGCTTAAATCGGATTTAATTGAGTCTTGGGGGTCGTAACAGTTGAAATTAGGATTAACTGGAAATTATGCTTAGAATACATTTACGGATACCTTTTCAGGATGGTGACAGCGTTCGTTCTTATAGGCCATAAAGGCGGGGGGTCGTTAGGTTTATTAAGATATTTTGTTTAAGATTTGAGAAAATAACAGTAAATAATCATAAAGGCGTTAGGTCAAAAATGTATGGAATAAGATATTTTGGTTAGGATTGGTTGAGAAGATAACAGTAAGCAATTATAGAGGCGGGGGGTCGTTAGGTCTATTAGAATTAAAATAGACATAACAGATAGTTTATTTAGGGATCCGTCGGAAGGGAACTTAGTACAATAAATGAATAAAGTTCAATGTTCAAACTCAAAATATACAAAGTCTTATAAGATCGATTAGGTTAAATAACTGGTTTTAGAACGTAGAAATGACATGAGCAACAACATGGACACTGACACGAACGTGGTGTATATACATATAATTGAATTTTCGGAGCATATGAAAATTACTAAAATGTCGATATTATCGAAATGTAATCATCAACTGTGAGGACCGGTCGCTGCTTGTACAAATTCACGTTATACTAAAGTTAACTATAGGGTGAATTAATTTGGAAAAGGGGAATGTTTTACAAAAATTAATTGTAAATGAATCAGGAGTTGAGTTTCATTGCGATAAACTATCTATATAGCTAGTTGGGGAATCTTTGGAGCTTTGTTATGATAGAGAGGGAAAACAGATGCATGAAGAATGTTATATGTATTATATAATATTATTTTATTTATGAAGAAAGAACTTGGGAGGTCCAAAGATTTGTTCGACTGGTTTTAATGGATAGTAGTTTAATGGGTTGGTATCTCAAAGCACTACTCTGAACAAAGGATTGTCTTCATATGTGTCTTGGTGTTAGGTTTAATTTTGTTTGGCACTAACTGCTTAGTTTAGCTAAAATTGAAGACATTTCCTTACTCCACAAGAAGCTAGGACCACTACTGAAATGACACTCTACATTTTCCTGGCTGGTTATAATTTGTCTCGGAAGGGATGTAACAGCTTATACTCTTTTGAAGTAGGATAGTAATGTTTGCCTTTGGACGTTTGGAGTGTTTCGATGTGGAGCCAATGAAAATGCTTTGTGCTGCCGCTGCTAAACCAAGGCCTGGGTAGTCAAGGTAGATACATTGGACGTCATTAGGGCGGGTTTCCCACTAACGACCGGAAGTTTCTTCTCGGAGCATGCCAAGCTAGAGGGTGGAGCCTTACTAGATTAGTTCAAAAGGAGTTTGGATTTATTATTGATTCTTGGATGAAGAGTAGTCAGTTCAGGTTTAAAAACACACCACATAAAATACATTTTGAGATACTGATTTACTAAACATATTACGTTTCTTCGTTGTTGTGTTGGAAGTTGAGATGAGTCAAATAATTGACTAGTCAGGGGTTTAAAAGTTTTCTCCAGTAAATTTCAAAAACTTTGGGGGTCGATTGTAACGAAACCAAATCTAGCTCAATGGTCGAAGCGTCTCCATTGATTTTATCCCCATGTTTTCGTCCGGTCAATTATTTGATCAAAGAAGTATTGTTGTAGAAATATGACAATTAAAAATAATATTTTAAACTGGGAAGGATTTGATTTTGACAGGAATGTCACAGGCATTTATTGAAGGGGGAAGAGTACGGAATTTCGTGCAAGCCGGTTGGTCTTCGTCGCGCTCTTTGATTTTTCATATTTAATTTGAATTAATTTGTGTTTGCAAAGATTTGTGAATTTTAAGATATTAGTGTTTCGAGTTCGAATATCGAATTGTGAAGACCTAAAACATCGACATGGTTCGATGGACCACGGTCGGGTCACCTGACGGAGATTACGACAGACTGTGGTTTTAACTCCCTTCGGGGAGGGCGTTGTTTGGAACATATCAGCGCAGTCACTCTTTACCGACATAGTGACTCAAGTTCCCTGGTTTCTTTGGGAAGTGTTTAGCGGCGGGGGGACTGTCGAAGTGGACCCATGCCTTAATTGCACCCGTTTAGCTACGCATGGACTAAAGAAGCTGGTCCTCTATTTATATATGTATATTTACACCACGTATATAGGGTTCGTGAGCACACGGCGATCCCAATCCACCTGCCCGTGCTCGCGCATACACGAGTATAGGGAAATAGGCACACAGAGGCCCTCTCACCTCGCTTTCTTATTCTTTTAATGTTAGTTAGGTGTCTTACATTGCACTTCGTAAGACAACGCAACACACCACACGTTGAAATAACTAAAATGGGGTTAGTTTGTTCTTTTTGAACTACACAAATAGAAGCTTATAGATTCGGTTAGACACGATACATCAGGTAGGGACCCTTAAACTAAAATCATTATCTTCATCATCTTCATCAATGAAATTAACTATTAAATTTACTGAATCTAATCAGGTTACTCCGAAGGAAGCCTGCTACGCTATTTATTCAGGTCCCTCTATAAGAAACCTGCACCGATTATTCAGGTCACTCCGAAAGGAAGCCTGCAACGCTATATTCAGGTCCCTCTATAAGAAACCTGCACCGATTATTCAGGACACTCCGAAAGGGAGCCTGCAACGCTATATTCAGGTCCCTCTATAAGAAACCTGCACCGATTATTCAGGTCACTCCGAAAGAAACCTGCAACGATTATATTTATTCCTAGTTTCTCGAAGAGATTCTAGTGGCTTATTCCAATATCTGAGAATATTGAGTGGATTTTGGATCATATTTTCCATTGGGCTCGGCTATGAAGTCCGCTCTAATAAGAGCTTGTGTTTGAAGCATAATTTGTCTCGTGAGTGAATTATTTTGGCACTGTGAAGTGGTTGTGCTTACATATAAAAATTGAAGAGATGTGGAGGGATAATATTATATTGGGAACATTATCTGCAACGGCAACGTGTCAGAAGGTTAGGCACGTTAGTCGACTATTACTAAAAAATATTTGCTTCAGTGTCAGAAGGTTAGGCACTGGAGTTGTTCCCTTCGACGACATTTCCGACACATCTTCTTTATCTACGAATCGACGAATTATTCACACTATGGATCGGTGCCGAAATCTTGAACTCTTCACTAAAACTAAAGTGATATGTGCTATTTGAAGTGATTACTTTGTGTTGTGCAAAATGGAAATTGTGATAAAGATCTCATGTAAGTTTCATCATCATTATTTCAACGTAAAGCTAATTTTGCTAAGACATTAAATGTCTTAGAGCTTAATCTCAAATGTATTGAGAATATGAACTGGTAGAGTTTCTTTCGCTCCTTTCTTCTCTACAAAACTAAAGTTCTGAAAGGATGTAATTCTCAAGCGTAGAGAATTTTAGTAGTTTATAAAGTATGTTGGTAGGGCGAAGTAAGGTTCATTTGGAATCTTATGGAGCCCGAGGGTTAAGGGACTACCTTCCTGTAGGTATCAAAATCCCAATGTTAGCTTCAGAAAGTAAAGACAGCGGCGGTAACATACTTAAAAATCAAAACATTTGTTTTCTCATTACTGAGATCGTAAAATTCACTCAAAAGAACAGATTGTTATTTCGTTACTATGGTAGCGAGTTTAATAAGCGTTTGATCATGTTTGATAGAATAAATAAGGTATAGGGATAGTTTCGGCAATAAGAGTTCTATATCTATCCACTTGGAAAAGATCTTGGGTTACATAAGCGGTTGCAACGTAGATCCTAATAAAATCACTAGTCGATCATTGGCCAAACTTCATACAAATCAAAGCAATTCCGTGCGTTTCTTTTAAAAGGCATAAATTGTTAGCAAAACTACGAATAAATCTGTGTAGAGAGGTTTTCTATTTAGGGTTCCGTTTGACGTTAGGTTGGATCGTTACAATATTATATGAAGTAATTAGTCCAAGGTATGGAGCATCCCACCCTTCCCTTTTGAAGTAATAAATTACTAACCCAATTATATATACCTAATACTCTAAACTAATGAGCTATGGTGACGGTGGAGTTGCCAGGTGTATTTTTCTTTTATATTTTTAATGGTGTCTTTAAAATTCGCGTATTTAGTAGCGGGAGGAGGCGTTACTACGATAGTTATACCTTGGACTAATTACTTCATATAATATGGATTGAACTTCACTTTAGGTAAGTTCGTTTAATCCTATCATTTGCCGCGAAAGCATGTTCGATCCTGTACGCTTCATGACAACGGCTTGTTTCTTGCGGGTCTGGTGTTTACATCAGTCGATAAGCTTACGTCGAACACATTACGACTCCTGACAAGATTGTGATTTATATATCGAACTAGAGCTATAATTTTGTGAATTATAAGGTTGACGAAGGCAAGTAAAAATACTTACCTATTTTGATTTCGTTTTTTCGTTAACAAATAGTAAAAAATATAACTAGTAGCTATTTGATAAGCGTGTACCTATGTGTTTTCATTATTTCATTATTTATAGATCATGGATCCAGTGATAAAAAAATACAAAAAAGCTTTGAAGGTGTCCGAAATCGTAGACTATCTTCAGGATGTCGAAGATTGTAGTGATGAGGAGTTGAACGACATTGAAGTTACCATATTGCCTCCGGACGAAGTGGATGAAATAACTGATATAGAAGAAGGTCCTGACGACGATATGGGGATATTTTACCTGTGTCAGATGTAGCTGGTCGAGTGGAATTTTCATGTACGATTTATTTATCGTCTATTTATTTATTTATTATTACGAAAACCAACAGCGTTTTATACATTATATATAGTTTAACAATATATTATTAATAATAAGGCCAATAACAGGTTTCGCTTAAAATTAACAATAACAAAGTGTATACAATACTATGCTTCTGTATATTTATTTAATTATTAATTTTCAACCGTTGTGGTTTTTTAATACCACTATGCAAATAAAAAAATCATAATTAAAATTTTATGAATACTAACCTTACTAACACAAATAAACAATCAATATTGTATATATCTAACCTACAGACATAATATATACATACCTACCCATAGAAATATCCATATACATATACATATGCGTATCACTCCCTTACATAAATAATAGAAACACATAATATATATATATATATATATAAATGAATATGTATACGATGTTATGTACGTATACACGTACTTCATGTATATTTAATATTTTTTTTGGCTTGGTTTGTCATACTACAGTTTATTTATGTTAGGGATTGAAAAGAACCAACAATATCTCATTTAAATATATTATATTCAAATATGATACCACCAGCTCCCCTCAATCCCCAACATTTTTACTTATCAGTTTTTGTGTAATTTCGAGTTTAAATTTCTTTTTGGAAAGTGCAAAGAGGTTTACATGTTTAAATCTATTATTGTAAGTGCAAATCAGTATGTTAATAATTGAGTTCTTAAAATAATTGGTACGGTGTGCCGAAGGCAGTAGCAAAGGAGTATGACGCGTCCGGTATCTAGGTGTATAGAAGGTAAGTCTAGATACAAGCTGCGGACAGTCTATTTCACTACGGACAATATCGAATAATAAACACATGTCGAGTAGTGTTCTTCTCTGTTTTGCGTGTAAATGATATGCATTGACATTTTTTGTGTTTACTGTGATCATGTTTCTGCTGTAGTAATTAAATAAGCGGTCCAGATCTTCCTGTAGGAGTAAGCAGTCATGTTCCGATTTTATTTTGCAAAACACTTTTTTATCGTCAGCATACATAATGTACCTTGCACTATCGAAGCACGAACCAATATCATACAAGTAGGAATTGTAAAAGAGTGGACCCATATGAGAACCCTGAGGAACTCCTGTGGGTATATTTATGTAATCAGACTTGTATCCACCAACCACAACTGCCTGTGAGCGATTTGCCAGATGTGATTCCGTCCATCTCAGCAAGTCACCGTGAATACCCATTGCCCGTAGCTTATTAATCAAGATCATGTGATCTACATGAAAGCCTTCTCAAAATCGGTATAGATCACATCGACCTGTCCACCACCATCCATGTCTCCGAGAACAGAACTGGTAAAAAGTTAGTAGTCGTCGATCGCCCCTTTAGAAATCCATGTTGTTGTTCAGGGATCAATTTGGACAATGCTGGATACATTTCCTTGTATACAAACAATTCCAGCACTTTTGCTACTGTATTTAATAAAGATATACATCTGTAATTTTTTATATCTAAACGTAAATTTTTATGAATTGGTACTATTAATGCGGTCTTCCATTTCCGAGGAAATATCCCCTCAGAGAGTGAACGATTGAACAAAATGGTCAGTGGTAACGACAGGCTTTCAGCACAGCGACTCCAGAACAAGGGTGGTAGACCGTCATCGTCAGCTCCCTTTTCAGTGTCCAGAATTTTGAGTAATTTCTCTACATCTGATCTGTTTGTTTGTATGTTTGATACTGTAGCATTAGTCATCGGCGGCATCTCCAGTCTGTGGTTACTGCAAGGAGTTCCAAATACACTCTGAAAGAATTTTCCGAAAGCATTATATATGTCTTTTCCATTGGTATACTCAGTACCATTCAATAACAATCTCTTTTTGGATAAGCTGAGCCACCTCGCAAAGCCTTTACATATGTCCAAAAAGTCTTCGGGCTTTGTTTGATGTTGTTTTCAAAAAGTGCTGTAAAATTCTTAAAGCATTCTTTTTGAACGCAATGCTCTCTAGAGTGAAGTAAGGCGAACTCATCATAATCCAATTTATTGCCATATTTTTTCCAGCGTGAGTGGGCTTTAGATTTTTCTTTTATTATATTAATTAAGGCAGGCGTGTACCACTTTGGATATGTTCGTTTGCCATGTTTTTGGGTAAGGAGCACATACAAGCTTACACCATGGGCCAATAAAGAGTACATATTCTCCACCGCGTCATCCAAAGTGCTTGCCTTTAAGACAGAATCCCAATCCTGCTCAGCGAAATAGGTGTTCATGCTTGTGTAATCGGCACGTCTAAAATTGCGCCTGGGTATTGAAGCCTCCTGTAATGAGCAAACTGAAAGGTCCGAGATTTCTAATATAATGGCAGGATGTGCTCGATCCTCACTGAGAAGAGAAGTAGATGCAGCGGCTACCTGGAGTGGGATATTACAAAAAGCAAGGTCCAACGTGTTTCCTACATAGTTTGTAATATTATTGTACTGATGTAAACCACAGAATGCGAACTCAGAAATAAGATGGGCACTTGCCACCTGAACCTCAACTGAGCCTTTTTTTAATATTGTATGTCCGTCCAGGTTCCATGACACACATGGCAAATTAAAGTCTCCAATTACAAGGTAATTGTCGTTGGGACTGACATCAAAAATGCTTTTAAGTTCTCGCGAAAGCACACCAGTATCACTTGGTATTCGCCTTGGGTCCGGGGGAACATACGCAACAAAGATGTGAAGGTCGTTCGCGGCTGAACATGCATGCGATAGTAGCGTAATCCACAGCAGTTCAGTGGTTGCGCATGCGTCAGAGTTGCGGCGAGTAGCACAAAGAGAGCGAAGCGTCATAACAAGTACCCCACCTCCAGAACTTTTACCACTGACTTCAAGGTCACGGTCAGCCCTAAAGACATCATATCTGTCATCACACAACTCACCATCCAAGATCCCATCGTGAAGCCAAGTCTCTGTCAATATAATAATCTCATAAGTGTTCCTTAAAATACTTTGACGCAGCTCGAGACATTTAGTCCTAAGACCCCGGACATTTTGGTAATAGAAAGTTATACAATTCTTAGCCATTTTTATTATGATGATTTTGTAAGAGTAATAACCACAATATGTAAAATAAAAATTTTAACACAACTCCTACAATCAATACGTACTTCCTTATTAGATAAAATATCAACAGGTCTTTGTTCAGTCATCCTAATCAATGCACATCTCGGATAAACAAGACAGTCGCTTGGCGTAAGTGTAACCCAGTTTATTCTGAAATACAGCCGGAATCTAATAGTGATAAACAATGTTTGGAAACCATGATTACGGAGTTGGAAGGAAAATCAGCGGTTGAGGTATTCGAAAATTTGTTATGTGACGAGATTCTGGAATATATTTTGCACGAAACAGTAACCTACACCATAAAAATGATTTGCACTTCAATCTGACTGTAAATGAGTTAAAAGTTTTTATAGGAATTTTGTTTTTCTCTTCGTATCACCACTTGCCTCAAAGCAAGCTTTATTGGTGTAGAGATAATGATGTGCACGTTCCATTTGTTGAACAAGCAATGTCCCGTAACCGTTTTGATAAAATTAAGTCTTATTTCATTGTCTTATTGCATTTCAATGACAACTCAAGAATTGATAATAGGTACTCACAAAGCTTTCAAAATTCGCCCATTTATCGATAAAGCTAATGAATCATTTCGAAAGTTTGGGATATTTGAATCCAATTTAGCTGTTGATGAAATGATTGTCAAATACTTTGGCCATCATAGGCTCAAACAATTTATAAAAGGCAAACCATTGAGGTTTGGGTACAAGCTTTGGGCACTGTGTGGAGTCAGCGGATATTGCTATAACTTTTCGTTATATACAGGAAAGGACGCTCAAATCTCGGATCATGGTACTGGCGATGGCTTGGGTTCAAGAGTGGTAAAAAATTTGCTTGAAGTTTGTACGGATCCCTGCGCACATGTAGTCTACTTCGATAACTTTTTCAGCAGCGTGCAATTGTTGATTGATTTAAAATCTCAAGGGTTCAGAGCCACGGGTATAGTCAGAGAGAATAGGACTAAGAAATGTCCTATCATGACAAAAAAAGAAATGAAAAAGAAAGACCGAGGTTATTCCGATCATCGTTTTGATAAAAATAATGAAATATTATGTGTCAAATGGCATGACAACAATGTAGTATGTCTTTTGAGTAATTTTGACACTGTTGAACCTTTTATAAAAACTGATAGGTACTCAAAGAAGGAAAAGGCCAAAGTAGCCGTGAATCAGCCAAGACTCATTCATAATTATAATAAAAACATGGGAGGAAAACAATATCCAATTCGTTTTAGAGGTAAAAAATGATACTGGCCTCTAGTTATTCGTATTTTAGATATGTTTCTAGTAAATGCATGGATTATTTACAACCAGGTAAATAAAAATGAGACCATCCCTCTGCTAGATTTTAGACGAAGGGTTTGTTTTTCTTGGATGAAAAAATCGGAAGGCAGGGCAAGTAAACCTACTTCAGGTTCTTCCGAAGCACTTTTAAAACCTGTCAGATTTGTCAATTTTGGTCACTATATTATGAAGAGGGATAAACAGAGGTGTTGCCAAGGACAAGGTTGTAAAAGAAAACCTCTAACTTTTTGTGTCAAATGCGAAAAAACACTTTGCAGTGATTGTTTTACACCTTATCATACAAAATAAGCTTTTATTTTCTTATTTTCAAACTGTTTGTGATCATAGTTTTCAAATAATGTTAATTTTCTCATAATCGTTATCTTTCATAATTTCTTATCATATATCCCCATTGTCATATATATGACAGGCTGATTTAGCAACCAGGGTAATTTTTTTAAATTTTTTTTAGCGTATTAAGACCTTAACTTAAAGGTTACATCAAAAAATTCCAACGTTTTTGATGCTTGGGAAGTAATGGGTTAAAAAACCAAGCATGCGATTAGCCTTTTTTGTGATATGGTCTATATGATGTGTAAAGGTTAATTTTTGTCAAATAATACTCCCAAGTCCCTAATATTGTCTGACTTTTTTATAACGCTTCCATTGATATGGTATTCGGATTCTAGTATTTTATTTTTACGAGTGAATTTTAAATGGTAACACTTATCAGTATTTAGGTCCATGTGGTTTACATTGCTCCACTCAACCAATCGGTCTATATCACTCTGAAGCAAACAAACATCATTAGTAGTGTCACATATTTTCAAGATCTTCAGATCGTCAGCATACATGAATGGAGTGGAATGTAAAATGTAGTTAGGTAGGCGGTTAAATAGGAGCGGGCCTAAATATGAGCCTTGTGGTACTCCCGACGTCACCTTGCCTGGAGATGACTGGTAGCCGTTAATTACCACTTAGAAGGTACGATTTTGTAGATATGATTTTATCCAAGATAGCAGTGATCCAGTGATACCATAAGCTGCTAATTTTGTCAAAAGAATATCGTGCGGAACCTTGTCAAATGCTTTACTGAAGTCTGTGTACAATACATCAATTTCACTATTGTTATCTAATGCTTCCACCAGAACTTCAGTAAAAAGAGCTAGATTTGTGCATGTTGACCTTAATTTTACGAAGCCATGTTGATAGTCTGAAAGACGATGTTTCAGGTGAGAGAGTAAGAAAGGACATACGAGAACTTCTAGGGCTTTAGCAAATGCCGACAATATGGATATAGGTCTGTAATTAGTAACGAATTCCATCTTGTCTGCTTTGTGAATGGGTACCACTTTAGCGGATTTCCAGACATTAGGAAAAACACCTGTTTCAAGTGATTTATTATAAATTAGGTGAAGAGGTATAACTAACTCGTCCGCGCAAGCTACAATAAATATCGGTGGTACTCCATCCGGCCCAGGGCCTTTATTACGATCTAAAGATTTAAGGACTTTAAGTATCTCATTGTGGCCAATATAGGGTGATGTTAATTCTAAACTATAATTATTGATGTTTTTCCAGTTATCATCATAACTAAAATTATAGCTGTTACCGTTCTCATTGGCCTTGTTATAAATAGCACCAAAGTGGGACGCAAACAAATTACATATTTCTTTTCCATCAGAAGCTGTGATGACTCCATTTGTCATTGTGTTGGGATAATTACTTTTACCACCTTTCTTGGATATAATAAAGATCCAGAAAAGCTTGGGATTGTTTTTCATACTTTCTTCTATTATAATCATGTAGTTTTTGTAACATGACTTAGCTAACACACTACAACGCTTACTTAACAGTCTAAGCTCTATTTCATCCAAAGGGCTCATGTATTTTTTGTAACGTTTCCTAATTTTAGCCTTTTCGCGCATAAATTTTTTTAGGGAGTGATCATGCCACGGTGCTGAATTTTTGTTCTTAAGTGGTTTCACGGGTACAAAAAGATCAATAGCTTTATATATAATAGAGTAAAAAAATTCAACCATTTTGTTTACATCCTTTGTCTGGTGAAACATTTCTATCCAGTCAATTTTAGATAAATAGTTTCGTATTTCTACATAGTCAGCTTTGCGAAAATTCAACAATTTGCCATCAGGATTATACTTGAGATTTACTTCAATTATCTCAGAAATTGTGATTTCGAGAGGAGGATGTAGTATATCAACTTTACTTAAGATATCAGGAGATTCTATCAGTGTACATTGTGAGGATGGTATGTTGGTGAGGAACAGGTCTCAAAAATTACCGGAATGATTTGGTAAACTGTTTATCTGTTGTAAGCACTGATTTACTACCAAACGTAGATAGAGCATTTCATAGGAAAACGCGCATTAAATCTGTCACCAGTAAATCGACAATGGAGTGAAGTACGTCATTTCATACCTAGCCACCGATTTTTCGTAATTGCTACAAAAATATCAACCCTATATTCTTAGACATAATGCTCGAAATTGCTTATCGCGCTTAGGACATCCCGACCTTGATCGTCGCTTCAACGCATGAATGAGACAACACATTGTGAAAGGACTCGAGTGCGAGCGAGACGATTGCTATGTACTGACACTGAAGTGGAGCAACTTGCTTATTCAAATTCTTTATTTACTGTAAATAGGGTTACATTTCACAATTTTGTGGGTGTTAATTAAAGTTAGCGAGCTTACTGCCTATTAAGCTATTAGTTTATAGCATGCAAATGTCAATATTTTATTTTATGTACAATTTTTATCAATTAAAGTTATACATGTCTACGATTCATTACAATTCTATGTCAGGTATTATTTATTTTCAATCATTTATCAATAATATTCAATATATTCCACAGGAAATATTATATTTAAATATACACATAATGTTAAGCCTTAACTTTGAAAAAATCTTCAATTGAATAAAAACTCTGTTCAATTAGCCATTTCCTCAAAACAATTTTAAACCTGCTGAAGGGTAGCAGCTTTATTGCTTCCGGTATTTTATTATAGATTTTGATGGCCATTGCATAACCATTCTTATTGAATCGTCTAGTTTTTGGAATTATATTTAAAATAAGCCTGTCCAAGCTTCTCAAATTTCTGCTGGTAGTATCTTTTGCTATCTGATATAGGTGACTGTTCTGTTTCACAAACTTACCTATTTCAAAAATATACAAGCACAGAAATGTTAAAATATTCAGTGACTTGAAGAAAGGCTTACATGAAACATCTAGCGCTAAATTACAGATGGCTCTTATGCACCTTTTTTGTGTAATAAATACTCTATGATTATCTGTACCATTACCCCATATTATAAGCCCATATCTAAGGACAGATTCGATATATGCAAAATAGGCTGTAATAGCCGCCTGTTTGTTTGCTATTTTAGTAAGTTTGTATAAAGCAAACACAAATCTATTTATTTTATCAACTACTTTTTCAATTTGGTCTTTCCAGGAGAATTTCGTGTCTATAACCAGACCTAAGAATTCGGCCTTCGGAGACCACTGAATATGTTGTCCGATAATGTCGATATTCGGAAGAGAGTTTTTAAAGTTATTAAAATTTATTATATTCGTCTTAGTTAAATTTATTTTTAAATTATTATCATTAAGCCACTCTATTATATATGTCAATGTATTAATAATATCATTTTTATGTTGTTGTATTGTATAATCCTTATCAGTAGAGACTAGCACTGCAATATCATCCGCGAATAATGTAAATTTGTTATCAGAATTATTAGTTATGTCATTTATGTACAGAAGAAACAATAGTGGCCCGATTATGCTGCCTTGTGGTACTCCAGTGTGTTTGTGTTCTAAACTGGATCTATATGTCTGAATATTATGTTGAGCATCTATTTGTTCTATTTCAACACATTGTTGTCGTTTTTCTATGTATGATTTCAACCAATTGTGTGCCTGACCTCTTATACCGTTCAGTTCCAGTTTATGTAACAGTTTTGAGTGTAAGACCCGGTCGGACCCGGTGCTTTTGACATGTCGACAAATATTACTGATGTGTATTTATGTTCATTTGTATTGTGTAGGATTTCATTTACTAGATTATAAATTGCTTGGGCTGTTGACTTTTTCCTCTGAAAACCATATTGGTATTGGTTTATAATATTGTGTTTTAGAAAAAACGATGATAATTGATCATACATTACTCTTTCAAATATTTTCGAAAAAACTGAAATTAATGCCACCGGCCTATAGTTATCAATTTCAGCAGTGTTACCCTTCTTATGTAATGGTTTGACAATGGATATTTTTAATTTTTCTGGAAATGCTCCAGTTTCCAATGATAAATTAACTAAATAAGTTAATATTGGAACTAGTTCCGCTGTGCATGATTTTATAATTTTCGTACTAATATCATCAAATCCTTCCGATTTAGTATTTTTCAAAGTTAAAATAATTTTTTCAATCTGTTTTTCATTAACAGGGCTCAGGAAAATAGAGTTACAAAAGTTTGTACTTTTACATGTGTTATTAAATGTTACAGTATTATTTATGTCAATAAAGTATATATTAAAAGTCGAAGCTATATCTACCGGCGACTGAGAAACTTTTCCGTCAGTTCGTATACTGTTAATATATTTTCTTGTATTTGAACCGGTTGTCTCTTTTTTAATGATTGTCCATGTTGCTTTGCCTATATTCTTGCTATTTGTAATGTACATTTTATTGGTGTTTCTTTTCGCGTCATTAATGTATTTTTTAAGTAGTTTGTTGTATTTAAGATATCTGTCTCTATTGAATTTTGTTTTATTTTTATAATATTTGTAACGTAACAATCTCTTTGTTGCACAACTTTTTTTTAATCCTCTTGTGATCCATTGAGGCTTATTAGTTAAAGATTTCCTTATTTTTATTTCCGGAAAGCAAAGCTTATATAGTAAACAAAATCTATCGTGGAATTCATTGAAAGCTGCATTGATCTCTGAGAGTTCGTGGATATCTCTGAATGGCATACACTCAAGATGACGCTTGAATAATTTTAAATATTTCTCTGAGTAGTTTTTCCTTTTGAAAACAACAACTGTGTGTCTTTGTATTTTATTTAATAATGGAAATTCGAGTAATTGAGCTGTGTCATGATCAGACAGCCATAATGGCTGAACTGACCCTAGTGCGTCATTAATGTTACTAATTATAAGGTCAATACAAGAATTTTTACGCGTAGGCTCATTTATATGTGTATTTAAATTATATTTGTTTAATATTTCTTTAAACTGTTTAGCCTGTTTACATTTCTCATCAATAATATTAATGTTCATGTCACCAGTTATGATGATTTTTTTATTGCAGTATTTTTTTGTAACATTAAATCAAATCTTTCCAGAAAAATTCTAATGTGTCTCTTCAATTTCGTTGGTATTCTGTAAATACAAATAATTATAATATTGTTAGAAACTATATTTACTGCGCAGCATTCAAAGTGAAAAACCATAGAAAAATCATTAAAACTTGTGATTTGTTTGTGCTCTAATCCTTTCTTCACCAATATACATGACCCTCCTCTTTTGTTTTGTCTTGAGTAATGTGATGCTAACTCAAAGTTGCATATGTCTATGTATTTTTCTTCGTTACATTTAATAAAAGTTTCGGTAAAACATAAAACATCTGGTTTAATTTTCTTACTTATTTCCGACATTGTAACTTCTATCAGTTCTTTTTTTGAACATAAACC
This sequence comes from Schoenobius gigantellus, assembly GCA_963935595.1. Taxonomy (NCBI): domain Eukaryota; kingdom Metazoa; phylum Arthropoda; class Insecta; order Lepidoptera; family Crambidae; genus Schoenobius; species Schoenobius gigantellus. The sequence continues at coordinate 7,019,616 of OZ012553.1, forward strand.
CTGTATGTTTTGATGAAGAATTGTGAAAACGTCATTATTTCCGAAATAACTTATTCCGCTCTTGAATTTCCTGGGGAGATTCTGCTTGATGGTTATGCAATGTCCCATCTAATGTTGTACAATCAATAGTTATCAAGGGGCCAGAAGTTAGGTTTACTACTGTAGCAGATTTTTTATTGATAAACTGTGTTTGCGTTGTAATCCATTTCTTAAATATTTTTTTATTTGGTCAATTGATAAAAATTCATTTTCATACTGTCTGTAGTCTAACAATGTATTAATCTTCAAACATAAGTATCTAATGTAATTCATCTTATGAGTATTACTAAAGAAATTATTAATGTCAATACTTGTACAATTCACAAAATGTTTCGTCCATAATCTTATACTATAATTTAACATTTTTTCGTTTAAATAACGATTCCGTATGATAGGGGTAATTAAAACGTGTGCTTTGATACTTAACATATTGACAGCTATACATAGATTGGAATGTAATTTATTAATATCGCTATCATTACTACCGCAACCTAGAATAACAACATCATTATAGTTGGGCTGAGGTAAAATTTTACAACATTGTTCCAATATTATAGCACTTGAGGCTCCCGACATAATAAATGCACAAGGCTTATAAATATCATTCCATTTGCCTGACCATGTAGTTGAAAGAGAGGCGGCAAGATTGCGTAGTGTTTTATCGCCAATTATGATGATACGTTTTGAATTGGAACCAGTCGCTCCATCTAGCGGTGAGATGCATTCTGTATTATGATTTTTTCTTGCGTGGGTATGTTGAAAATATTCTTCGGCTTACTCGGTTGGTGTTTTTCTTTGTTTGGCGGTGGCGTTTTACTTCGTTCAGGTGTATGTAATAATACCGGCTGTTCTATTAATTTATGTGATGACGTTGTTTTTGATATAGAAGTTGCCAGGCTGACCCTTTGTGCTATTGGTGTAGTTTTACGTGTACTTGAGGTTTTTGACGTTGACTTGCATATAACTGAAAGTTGGTTTACTTTTAATTCATATTTATCTTTCAGTCGTTTTAATTCATTATTTTCTAGTATCAAATTTTCTATTTCATTTTCGGCAATATCTAATTTTTCTTGGAGTGTTTTTATAGTTTTGTTTTTTTCTTTTAATTCCTCCCGCGTATAAATATCAGTCGAGTGTAGTTCTGAGAAGCTTCTATGTATCTCTCTAGACGGACTTGATGTGATTGAAGCAAAGTCAGTGTCTTCATTTGATAAGCATTCGGAAGAGCTGTCGATCGCTGCACTTGTTGTTTGTTTACTTCGTATAGTAATATTGTCGTAGTCACTTGCTAAGGTGCTTGCAGTGTGTGTAATTGATTCACTTGTATTTGGTGTTGAGTTACAAGCATCCGATCCTTGCAAGCAGTTGCCACATTTAAAGGATTTTTTATTATCAGTGGTCATTATGCGAAATCGCTGGAAGGAGACCTTGGTGCAACCTAAATGATAGCTGTGTTTGCAGAGTGAGCATATTAACATTTGTTTATTTTTTATTGTTGTTTTGCATTTTGCACAATTTGGTGACATTTTTTCTTGAAATTGCGTAAAATACTGGATATAATTTAAAACAAGTAGCTCCCTCTAGTTACGATTTGATGAACTTTCTAAGATCTCTCAATTTGTTTTGACTGCTGAGTATGTCAGCTGGTTTATGTTTGAATTTCAGTGAAAATAACCGATCTAATCATTTATAATATGCTGTTTAACCTTACTTACGATTAGAAAGAAGGCTTTTCTGTTGTTTGGTCTTGTATTAAGAAGGCTTTAGTGTTGTTTTTTTTTTTCCACTTTATCGTTTATTATCACTTAATGGAATTATAAACTGTTTTAGTGCCGACTACCAATCACTTCGTAATATTTTTGTCACTAGGCCGTATTTCACTTGGATAATATCTTTCACGCTTGTTTATACAGACTTTTATTCACTGTCAATCTAAAACTAGACATACTTATGATTAAAATAGTTGTTTTTAATTGGTTTTTACGTATAAAACGCATTTTAAATACATGATAAGATTTAGCCGCTATTTAGCCATGTTTCAGTAAGAATTACTACATCATATTCAAACCACTAATTTCCTGATAAAAACTGTGACTTTTGGTTCGTAACCCACGAACATTTTGATAATATAGCTTAAACATTTTTATTTCTTAAACATTAAAACATACATTCAAGAGTAAGTTGAATTAAAATTAAGGTAGGTTATTCAGTGCAGCAGTGTTCTTAATTATTTTATATTCAGTCTCATCCGTTTTATGCATATAAATACGTCCACTTCGCACCCATACATACTTGTATTCTTTGTCTTTTGCTGCCTGTCTAGCTGCTGCGTGCAGGGCTTTGTTTGTGGGTGAGAGGTGCTCGCAAACAAAGATTGACGTTTTAGGACCTGGTAATCCATGCATGTGAACTATTAAGTTTGTCGTTTGGATTGGATTTGTTGTATTTGATTGCTGCGGCCAAAAATCGATCCCTTATATTTGGTGAGTTAAATTGCACAATTATTGATCTAGGTCGAGCAGAATCTTTGTTGATTTTCGAGATTCGAGTGAAAAGTGTAAGATTCTCTTCAGAAATCTTACAATTAATTGTTTTGCCCAGTTCATTAATCAGTTGCAATAAATTCTCATCTTTCCTTTCAGGCATACACTGAATTTCAATATTGGTCATTCGTGAATGTTGTTTTAACTGGTTCATTCGATTGGTTAAGTCTTCGATTCTAGATTGCATTAATGAATTCTCTACCTGTAATTGTTTGAGCTTCTCTGCAGAATCCCGATTCTCTGTCATTATTGTTTCATATTTATGGTTAATAAAATTCATAGAGTCCTTCATTTCGCTGATTTCTTCCTTCAATGGACTAAGCTCTTTATTCAAAATGTCACCTATGGAGTCACGGAATGTTCTTTGCATATCAGTCATAACATTCTTAATGATTTCCTGCATTTCGTCTTTCGTTATAGGTTGGGCACCGGTAACAGTAGGTGGTGAATTCAATGCCGGTCTTTTATCAGGTCTTATGGAGATGTTTGGATTATAACGTACGGGAGTGTTATCGCTGTTACCCGATTTTTGGGTACAAAAGGGACATAACCATTTGGATGATGCTGGTTTGTTTGATTCGATGCCGACACGCACGAGTTAAGGATGGCAGACCCATCCAACTCAGCTTCGTCAGCACTTCACGCCAGCAACATCAAGCCTAAATATTAAGATGCAACGTAGACATTAATTTAGTATATAATCAATTGTATTTCACTTGTAAAATTATTATTGTATTAGAAGTCTTGACTGTAACTCTGTTCAAATAAATGTATTTTTTTATTAAAAGTCGGTTGTAGTAACTTAACTGGCGCAGCCGGTAGGATTCCAATAGTGGGATCCCTGCTTTTTCGATAAAAATTTCGGTCTCGCGGAGTATCTCACGTCCGTCTCTACGGTTTAATTGGAATCACCAACAAACAAATTAGTTGAGGAAAACAACAAGACTATTGAGTGGAGTAAGTTAGAGGACCAGCAATACATATTCCATAACATGGGAGTAGTTACGGGATTGTGAGTAGATCTTTTTCACTTCCTACAACTTTCCTTTATGTGTCCTTGTAATAAATATATGTGTCGCGATTAAGTAAGGATCGAATTGCAGTTTAAAAGGTTTATTTTGTGTTTAAGTGTCAAAAAAATATATATTTTTATTTTTATTACAGTAGAGTATTTTTTATTACGTCATATTTAAAATTAATTACTAATCAAAATGGAGCAAATCAATAGAGTCCCTCAGGAACTAGTTAATATAATACCCGTCTTTGATGGAGATTCTAGATTATTACCACTTTTTATAACAAAAAGTGAGTATATTTTACGCTCATTCCAAGGGGAACAACACCAAAATGAGTATCTATTTCATGTAATAACAAGTAGATTATCGGGTGATGCAGCTAGATTAGTAGGAGAAAGGGATACTATACAAAATTGGGAGGAATTAAAACAGTTATTAGGGCACCACTTTGGTGATCCCCGCACGGAAGAATGTATAGCTATGAAACTAGAATCTTCCAAAATACAAAGAGGCGAGAGTTACGCAGAATTTTGTCACCGATTACAACGTACTAGAAGTGTTTTATTTTCCAAAATTAATGAATCGATTCTAGATATTAACTTACGTCAAGCTAAACAGCATATTTATGATCATTCCGCCTTAAATGTTTTCCTATACAATTTACCTGCGTATTTAGTTCGATTGGTACGTATACGAAACGTTACAACTTTAGAAGATGCATTGAAAATAGTGCTAGAAGAACAGAATTTTCAAACTGTTTACGATTTCAAAAACAACCAACGCAATAATATTTCTAATTTCAACCGGTATCATTCGAATAATTGGAATAGATTTAACATGCAAAGCTCAATAATAACCAAAGGATGCTAAATACGAGTACACATGTACCGAATAGCATGCCGAACAGTTCCTTTAGTTCACCAAATAATTCATTTCAGTTAAGAAATCAAAGGCCGTTTAATAACGCTAATTATAATAATAATCATCAATGGCAAAACGTAAGTAGGTCAATACCGCCAGCGATTAACCAACAGTTCGTAAACAACCGGTACATGCAGACTCAGCGTAACGTGCCTTCAGCGGCGTCAGGTTCAAATACTGATGTCACAATGCGCACCGCGAGCTCTAGACGCGTTAATTACATTGATAATTACGAACCACAGTCAAGTATGAACAACAGTATGCCAAATAGTGATACGCAAAATTCTTTCTCAAATGTGGCAAATTTTTCCATGATGGCCTCCACCACAGAGAAAGAATAAAAATTAACTGTAATAAGAGATTAAATCTTCCTCATATAATTATTCCTGAAATACAAGCAGTTTTCATGATCGACACAGGTAGTGTTAGGTCGTTTATTAGCCCACAACTAGCAAATAAATTTTTTTCACGTTACCAACAGTACGAACCGTTCGAGGTTGTTAGCACTCACGCTTCGAGCTTACATAGTACCACTGCGACCATACCGTTACCTAATGTATTTAATAGTTCAGAATATCACAAGTTTTATGTTTATAACGTTGACGATAGATATGATGGGTTGATAGGAAGTAATTTACTTAAGCAGTTGAATGCAAATATTGATATGGAAAAACAAATTTTATTTTTAAAAAATACGGCAATTCCAATTATTTATTCACTACCAATGAAGGAGATGTACAAATTGCCTCCTCGTAGTGAAGTTAGAGTAAAATTACCAGTTAACATTGTAGATGGTACAGCAATATTAGATTTTAAAGAATTTACAGATGGGATTCGAATGCCCGCCGCTTTAGTTACATGTGAGAAAGGTTATGCGACAACGGTGATACAAAATTGCACCAATGAGCATAAGACATTAGTAGTTACAAGTCCATTTTGTGTAGAAACATATCAGAAAGATAATACAATAAACTTAAGTTTTACGGAAAAAGGAAAAGATATAGACAAGTTACTATCTGATAATTTAAGTAAGTTACGTTTAGATCATATGAATATAGAAGAAAGAAGTACTATTGAGCGGCTTTGTCAAGAATATAAAGATATATTCTATTGTGAAGAAATTCCGCTATCTTTCACGAATCAGGTTAAGCACACAATTAGAACACAAAATGAAGATCCAATTAATATTAAGGCACATAGGTTACCACCAGTACAGACAGCAGAAATAAAACAGCAGGTTTCAAAAATGCTTAGAGACAATATAATCCAGGAATCATACTCTCCTTGGAGTGTTTCAGTACACCTGGTACCCAAGAAATTAGATGCATCAGGTCAGCAAAAGTGGCGAATGGTCATTGACTATCGCCGACTTAATGAAATAACAGTAGATGATAAGTATCCCCTTCCAAACATTAATGACTTGTTTGATATGTTAGGGAACAGTTCATATTTCACCACACTTGACTTGGCAAGTGGCTACCATCAGATCGAAGTTCAGAAGCAAGACAGGGCCAAAACCGCCTTCAGCACACCTTTTGGTCATTATGAATTTAATAGGATGCCGTTTGGGCTGAAAACAGCACCGGCAACTTTTCAATGGGCAATGGACAATGTTCTGAGAGGTCTCCAAGGCTTACATTGCCTAGTATACCTCGATAACGTCATCATTTTCTCAAAAAGCTTGCCCGAGCATGTCCAAAAACTTAGAATTATTTTTGATAGATTTCGTGAAACAAACCTCAAAGTACAGTTAGACAAATTTCATTTTCTTCGAAAAGAAGTATTATATCTGGGCCATACTATCACTAGCGAGGGTCTGAGGCCAAATAATGACAAAATAGATGCTATCTTGAAATATCCCATACCAGAAACAACTACACAAATAAAAAGTTTCCTTGGGTTAATAGGTTATTATAGGAAATTTATTAAGGACTTTGCTAAGATCACGAAACCATTTACACATTGCTTAAAGAAAGGTAGAAAAATAATTTTAGATAATGAATATAGGAATGCTTTCGAGACATGTAAGAAACTTCTGACTAATGCACCACTGTTGCAATTTCCCAATTTTAGCAAACCATTTGTACTAACCACCGACGCATCAAATTTTGCGATAGGAGCTGTTTTGTCTCAAGGAACAATAGGATCGGATAAGCCAATAGCATATGCGAGTCGTACTTTGAGTGACACAGAAGTAAAGTACAGTACGATTGAAAAAGAATTACTTGCTATTGTTTGGGCTACTAAACATTTTAGGCCGTAAGGCCTAAAATGTTTAGTAGCCCAAACTAAAGTAAAGTAATTATATGGTAATTGTATGGTAATTATATGGAAGTAAGTAATTATATGGTAACAAATTCATCATTTATACTGACCATAGGCCATTAGCTTGGTTGTGTTCTTTAAAAGAACCTAATAGTAAACTTACACGTTGGCGTCTTAGGTTAGAAGAGTACAACTTTGATATACGCCATAAAAAGGGGCCACAAAATACTAATGCAGATGCCCTATCACGTATTAAAATAAATACGTTAGATGAAGATTTAGATTCTGTTTTTGTAAATATAGATGATGACGATACACGTATACAAGAGATAGTAGAAGAGTTAGATAGTGAGTTAGTAAATAATAGAAATCCAGAGATAGAAATAATAGAATTATCAGACGCTGAAGAAGAAAAGTCGCCTGAATTAATTGAAATCTCAGACGCTGACGTAACAGCAAACTCAGTTTCAAATAGGGAACATGAAGGAATCCCTATTCTTAGTGAAGCAATAGACACTAAGCCAAAACAGATTTTAGTTCACACGTGGTTTAAAAATAAACTTTTAGTCAAAGACATATCGAACGATAAACAGCGTATTTTAGAAGTACATTTACCTATAAATAATGATGAACTTGTAAAAGAACTTTTAAAGGAATACATAGATCCCAAACACAAATATTACATATATTTCGAACATGAGGCATTCAGAAAAACTTTTTCAAGTGTAATTATAAAGATATTTAAAAAAAAATCAGTTAAAATGATCGAGTGTACGGAACGTTCAGTAAATTTAACAGGATCAGAGTCTGATCAAAAAGAAGTTATACTAAAATATCACGAAGGGAAAACCTGCCACCGTGGTATCAGAGAAACCCTAACTAAGATCAAAAGACATTATTTTTGGCCTAATATGAAAGAAATGGTAACAGCAATCATAAATTCCTGTGAACAATGTCGTAGAATGAAGTACGATAGGAAACCTATTAAGCCTCAAATTCAACTGACGCAAAGTCAGACTGCTCCATTTCAAGAGACTTTCATAGATCTTTTTATCGATGGCAAGTATTATCTGACGATAGTAGATGCTTTCAGCAAGCTAGGGCAGGCTTTACCTATTCCAAACAGGAGCACCCCCGAAGTAGTGAAAGCATTAATCAAATATTTTAGTATATACGGTTTACCAAAGAAAATAAGTAGCGATTCAGGCACCGAGTTCAACAATGAATTAATAAAAGAATTACTAGGACTATACAAAATCGAAATGCACGTAGGAACACCAAATAATCCTAACTCTATGGCAATAGTTGAAAGGTTTCATTCTACTATTAACGAAATTTATCGCCTTGCTAAATACGACAAAACCGAGCAAGATGCCACTTCAGTTATGACTTACGCCATAATGGCATATAACAATACCATACACTCTGCTACAAATTTTACGCCATTTGAAATGATACTAGGACAAACAGACGCTGGTAATGTTTTTGATATAGACAGAGATAAAAACCTAGTACAAAAATTATTGTTAGACCATAGAAAGCGTTTGAAAGTTTTATACGAATATATCACTGAAAAAATTCAAACGGATAAAGAAAAAGTTAGGGAAAAGAAAGGTGGCGAATCACCACCTCTAGTAAAGAAAGGAGACGAAATTTTTATGAAAAACACTAGAACAAGGAAACCTAGACATTTACCACGATACGATAAGGCAGTAGTTATTGGAGAAACAAAACGTAATATAGTACCTGTAAAAGTAAATAATAGAGAAACTAAGGTAGCAATGAAAAATGTAAAACGCCCTCCACAGATTCTGCACGATTCTGCTAGTTCTGGTAGCTCCAATGAGCAGCCTGGAACTTCAAAACCTCGGCCAGAATCCGGGAGTAGCTCCGATGAAGATTGGGTCAGCAGCGATGAAGAGTAGCTGTTGGACTGTTTTTAAGGCGTTAAACTTAGAATCAGTAGAATTACAAGTTAGGAATAATATAGCAGATTTTTTTAAAGTAAAGGAATTAATTAAGGAAAATAAGTTAGATAGAGAATTAGGTACGTTAATTAATCAGACAGAAAACTTTTCTTTAGTTATAGTTGATAGAATAAAACAAATATTACCTTATAGTGTTAGAACAAAACGAGCTATATTTTCACCACTTGGGTCTCTTATTAAGGCTATCTCAGGAAACTTAGATGAAGAAGATGCCTTAAAATATAATAAACAACTTAATATTTTGGAAAATAGGGAACATAATACCGAGCATAAATTATCATATATAGAAAAAGCTTTCGATAAATTCGTTAATGTATCGGAAAACATGAATTTTAACGTAAATAATTTGAATTTAAAGACTAAAGAAATTGAAACACTTCTAAGTGATGACGTAACAATTAAAGACATAATTCACTTAATGAATAGTATGCATCAAATTCTATTCAACTTTCGCAACATCTTTGAAAATATCCAAGAAATTGAAACAGCCATAGCATTTAGTAAACTACAAGTCTTACACCAGTCCATAGTAAACAGTACGGAGCTATACAGCATTTTGAAAATAATTGAAAAACACGCGATCACTGTTTATCCAGTTAGCTTAGAAAATTTATTAAAGATAGAACGTAGTATAGTGCTAAAATCGTACATGGATAAGAGTAGGTTAGTTTTTGTGTTAGAAATTCCTTTAATAACCACAGAGACATATAATTATTACAAAATTATCCCTATCCCTATAATCAAATCCCAAGATATTCTCACTATAATTCCCAGATACCCTTACCTCTTAGTGAATAGATCGAAATACATGCCAGTAGTGAATCCATGCGAAGAGTTAGAAGATAACAAATTCCTGTGCTCCGATGACAACATGCCGCAGTACAAAAATGAAACCTGCATTGAACAAATCATGTTAATGAAAAGTAACTACAGCGAATGCCGTCAATACAGCATACAAATCGAAGAACTGAAGATCCAGAAGATACATGGTGATAAATGGATGCTTTTCTCTAAGAACAACCAAATAATAACAGAACATTGCAAAGATGAAACCCACAAGTACAGTATCAAGGGAACATACTCCTTTACACCTAGTAAAGATTGCGACATACAAGTGGCAAAAGTCTATATAAGTAAGGCCACAAATGCATCTGACGTTAGTCTACAATCTACAATAGTGCAAGTACCACAACTCCAACAGAAGCTCAGAAGAGAAGCGAAACAACTGGACTTAAGAAACGTGGACTTTACAGACGTCAAGGACTTACTGAGAAGTGCAAAAACTAGTGAAAGTGACTTAACAGAAAACTTTATAGTAACAGATAAAGCAAGTTTGTGGACTATTTTATTATACATTTTTATTATCGCCATATTCGTGACATTCCTCGTGTTCAAGATGAAGAACAGCCGCTGCAAACGAAATTCTCCGAAACCGCCTGCAGCACCTTCGGATAATTTCTCTCTTGGGGAGGGAGGAGTTAAGTATGGCAGACCCATCCAACTCAGCTTCGTCAGCACTTCACGCCAGCAACATCAAGCCTAAATATTAAGATGCAACGTAGACATTAATTTAGTATATAATCAATTGTATTTCACTTGTAAAATTATTATTGTATTAGAAGTCTTGACTGTAACTCTGTTCAAATAAATGTATTTTTTTATTAAAAGTCGGTTGTAGTAACTTAACTCACGCGTTGTGGAATAGTTTTAAACACTTTGTACATTTTATAAATTTTGATCTTGCAAACCTACATCACAGCAGCCCCATAATAGTTCCTTACTATTCTTTTTCGGTGACATAACGTATGTTTATATTCAAGGTTAATAAAAAATAATATATAAAAAAACAACAAAAAAAATACTGATAAAAATATGATAAAAAACTGTTAATTTGATTATAATCAGTAAACTTCACTCGAAAACGACAACTAGAAGAAAATTTGAAAACAAAAAAGTGAAGTAGTAACCGAGGATAGATCTCGGGTCTATTGGAGTTCTAGTTGGAGTGCATGACTTACCGTGCGTGTTGGAATATCTGTAAGCCGGTAGGTACAATTGTTGTAAATAAATAAAGACTCAGTCTATTACACTTATGCGCCAACTGTACTTCGATTGCAGTCGCCTAATTAAGTCACTAGCTACTGCTCACACCACGTTAAATACGTTCAAACAAAGTCATTATAAGAGATAGACCGACAATACGCGCGGCCTCTAAGAAACCCCCTTCAACCACAACAGCGGTCAGGCGGACTACTCATACTATATTTGTACTGCATTCGACTGTCGAGCGCGCGTCAAGTTATAAAAATACTTAAACATGCCCAAATAACTTCGTTTTGTAGTGTAAAAAACGAACAGTAATAAAAACTAAATCACATTGTAACATTATTTATTACCGATGAGTCTTAATTATGCTTATTTATTTAGCTATTATCATATCAAAATTGGTTGAAGGGGACTTCATACATTTCGTTTGCATTGTTGGTCTACTCTTATAATGTCTTTGCGTTCAAAGTTCAGTTCTTTTGTGTTCTAACACTGTTCAACTTCACGATTAATATTTTTTGATGTGGAATAATATTGAAGTACCCCAAAAAACTCACAGAAATTCAACGTTTCTTCGATTTGTTGTTAGTTTTCTTTCAATCAGATTATGAATTGAAGAAGCCCATACTATAAACACTTCATTGAAATAACTTTTGGGTATACCCAGTCACTTTTAACACTTAAATAACTTTAAATCAGCGGAGCTGCGAACAGTCGTCTGTCTAGCAGAGGTGCGGTACTGAAGATATCTTTAACCGATTGAGCTGAAATTCTGTATAGACGTTCCGGCAAACGACCTTGCAACAATGATGCGTTGAATGAGATGAACAGAGTGAGAAACGTGTCCAGTGATAACTAAAAACTAAAAAATAAATTAAATGTAAAGAAACCTTTTTAAAAACAAGCTTTTATTTAAATGCGCTAAAAAGACATAAAAGCTTGTCGCGAGATTTACTTTTGTAGATAAACAAGTAAATTAAATAAGTTGATGTATATAATTTTATACATTACAATTTTCAAAGTAAGTAAGTACAAGTAGGTACTTAAAAGTACTCTTTTAAGTACTTTTAAGTTACTACACACAAGTAAATCTCGCGATAAGCTTTTATGTCATATAAATTGTGTCATTTGTGAAATACGTTATCTATAAGTAAGTAAAAGTTTTAGTGTACTTACTTATAAGTTTATTTTTTCTTTTTAGCGCATTTAAATACAAACTTGTTTTTAAAAAGGTTTTTTTACATTTAATTTATTGTCATTCCTACATAGTAGTGCAAACCTCAAAAACATTTCATTGAATACGTGTTTCATGGTTTATTGGAATTCACCCCTTTAGGGTGCAAAATAGGGGTTGAAAGTTTCTATGGAAAATATTCAAAATCTGTTCCAATTTCTATGAAATTTATTATCCGAACTCCTTAATATTATAATTATTTTTCCTACGGGAAAACAACAATAGCGCGGGCGAAGCCGCGAGCGGAAAGCTAGTTTTTTAGGAACGAAGTCATCGGGTGTCTGACATTAGTTGCTTATGAGGCAAGGCGAAGAGGTAAGGAACCGCAAGGAGACCATAGAATGTTTTCGAAAGCGTCATGTTTATATAATAATATATTTTTGGTATTTAACATTGGTAACCAGTAACATACATAATGATACTTATATGCTGGTTTGCTATCGAAACACTTACTTAATTCATCAAAAGAGGGCAACGTCTTAGTGTATTATACCACGACGTTGCATCCTCGAGATTTATATATTAACCAGGTAGTCCACTTTCCAATGTACCGGGCACCAAGCACAATTTTAGAGCGAAGACATAAAAATAAAAAGATAGGTAGGTAGTTTTAGTATTATTCACCCGCTTGCGCGATGTTACGTCGTTTGACTCATTCGCTTTCTTTGTGCGGGCATCACAGCATCGGAATATTAAAGATCAAAGTTTTATTATTTTATAACTTTATTTTTAGTGTGTTGTGTAGTTGTTATAGATATCAATATGTGTAAATGAAAACGTAAGTATTCTAAGCAATATATTAAGGAAAAGATTCGTAAACTAGAGAAACGTTTGCGTCACCGCCGCCGCCGCTGCGAGCATTTTGATGGTGCTGGAAGTACCTATGTAAGTTTAAATTATAAGTGTTTATTGTTTATTATATTGTACTATTTTTTCGACACGTTCTCATCTTTACATTTCGTTCGTTTAAAGCAAAACTTTATTTCGTGTTTGTTCGAATCAGTAGATTATATTTAGCTCACTAATTAATTTCATTTTGAAATTTATTTAGCAACAAAAAGAGCCTTGCTATTTGCGCATTGCCTAACGTTACTGTTTAATTAGAAAATATTCTGTATACAGTGTTAAATAAAATGGTATCCGCAGAATACCACTCTGTACCTCTGCATGCGGGGCCTATTTGGCCTAAAATCTATCTGAATATATATTTATATTTTTTTGTTACATTGTGTGTTGTATTTTTTGTACCAAATAAACGTCTATTCAAGCAATAATTCATAATTACTAAAGAACCGTGAATCGGCACTTTGAAACACGCCTTGTACACGTGTTTAAGTGTTATTATTTCTTTATATTTATAGAACAGTGTGCCTTGGAACTATGATGCGATTATAGTCACGCACAGTACTACGATGCGATTGTAGTCATGTTTTTTGGTCAGATTTATTGGTACCGTGACGCGATCACGGTCTCGATCACAACACTTCGTGTCATGATGCGATAATGACCTAGCTTATTTTTTCAACAGAATGTTATTATTTCTTTATATTTTATAGAACTGTGTGCCTTGGAACTATGATGCGATTATAGACACACACAGTACTACAATGCGATTGTAGTCATGGTTTTTGGTCATACTTATTTATTAGTACCGTGACGCGATTACGGTCTCGATCACAGCACTTCCTGTCATGATGCGATCATGACCTAGCTTATTTTTTGAAAGAATGTTATTATTTCTTTATATTTTATAGAACAGTGTGCCTTGGTACTAAGACGAGATTATAGTCACGCACAGTACTACGACGCGATTGTAGTCATGTTTTTTGGTCATATTTATTAGTACCGTGACGCGATTACGGTCTCGACCACAGCACTTCCTGTCATGGTGTGAGCATGACCTAGGTTATTTATTTAACGGAATGTTATTATTTCTTTATTTTTTAATAGAACAGTGTGCCTTTGTACTATGATGCGATCATAGTCGCGCACAGTACTACCACAATATAGAGAATGGTACTACGATGCGATTGTAGTCATGTTTTTTGGTCATATATATTAGTACACAGGCTGAGGATAGCCTCGCAGAATATGACTCGCCTCGCAGAATATTACTAATGTTACTCGCTGACAAACTACTTCGTAGTTTTGTGTTTATGTTTATAATAGTACATTTTGTTAAATAAAATAAAATAAAAATCCATGGAGAGGATGAATTGGCTTCAGTGTGTTATCATACATCCCATATGTTCAGTCAGTGGTTCATGTGACTGAAACTTGTAATGAGTGACAACCTAGTAATGTACAGGTGATGATATCAGAAGCATCAGCCAAGTGTCCCATACCACCCACTAGCTCTCAGGTACGTGTAAATGATGTTAACCCTCCAGCAACCAATTTATTTGAGAATATTTTAGAGGTCTTAGGGACCTCAAAAGGGAAACACGAGCTTTTCGGAACAAAAATCCAGGATGAAATCTCTGAACGTTGGGGTCATATATTGTGCGGAGGCTTAAATAAGGATTAAAAGAAAGAGTTAGAGGGCAACATCTTCATACCTGAAAACTTTCAATTAGTTAAAACACCCAAATCGAATCCTGAAATCACTGCTGTGTTACTCAAAGAAATCAGCTTATATTGGACCTTCATTATAAAAACACGCTTAATCGAAGGAAATTAATAATGTATTCATTAGATAAGTTTAAAAAGATATTGCACGTGTACGAAGTGATTCATTTCTCTTTGGCGGGAATCTCACTAATAAAATTAAAGCATCGAAGTTGGCAGAAATATCGACTCCAAATCAAGAAAGTTCCAGCGGCGAGTACTTCTTCTTCTAATAGGCCTTCAGTCAGCCAGCAGGAAAACTACAAAGCTCCACCGCGTCAAATGCCACGCATGCAGAGACGTGGTTAGGCGTGGAGTCACTCGTACCATTAGTCTGCGAGGAAAGCACCTGTAGTAGATCGATATCAGACAACGAAGTCTCGACCAAAGGCGCCGATCAAAACATAATAAAAAAAAAATTATATTATTTTGGTACTTAAATGAAAATATTTTATTCACACCTGAAAAAAGAATACAATCGACAATCGATCCAGTTCTCTTATGAGTTGTAACGGGTAAAACGGATTACAAATTTCTTTTTAAGAAACCGAATCTCAAAGATGTTTACCTATAAGTTCACGTTTTTCACAGTCAAATATTGTGACATTACGTTATGAAATTAAGAAGTTATACTAAATGAGAGCAGTAAGATGATGCAATGATGCATTAGATCAATTTATATATAAACTAACTAACATAATATTTCCCACCTGTAATGCTCTTTTCTTGCTAATTGTCAAAGTTTGGGAAAAGAAAACAAATTTAATCCTTGACTTATTGAAATAATAAGCTTTATATGTTTACATACAGTTTCCTTATGCATAAGCATAAGAGAACAATACAATCATAAGCCAGCCATCATAATAATAGCCAGATACAATCATATCCTTAGAGTTGTAAGTTAAATTAAAGAGAATCAGGTACCTATATTATAATAGATACAGAAATCTATACAATCAAAGGGCGGAATGGTTCGGGATTTTTTATCAATCTCGGTATCAAACTAATGTATCTAAAAATTGGGTACAAATCTGGGTAATGGAATACACCAAATGAAAATGTTTTGTTTCTTTTTTTTAAGATTGGCCTTCCCCGTAACGGTGGTTAGTGGATCTTACCTTCGACTTTAAGTTCTTGCGATCACGGGTCAATGATACTGTACTCCAATTCCTTAGATTTTATATGTTTTAGATATGTAATTCCACAGAATTCTTCCTTGTTATACTAGTTGTTTCTTAGTTCCTCCACTGAAAAACCGGACAGCCAACCGGACTGCCCTGGAGATTCATAGTACAGTGTTGGGTTAAATATATGTAACATGTCTATGATCATATGGCCTGGGGCTCTCACACTGGGTTTTACAAACATATTTTTTAATAAATTGTTATATTTTGTTGTTTGTTGGATTATAAAGATAGCATATGGAGGAGAGAGCACCTATTTTGTGTGCAGCTGCTACCATTAATTCAAAGAGGATAGCCTTTGTGAGTTGAATTGTGAGATGAATTTGAATAGAAACCAATCTGAAACTTTCTGTGGTGAAAATCTAGAATATTTATAGCATGAAATCTGTAAATATTGTTCATTGGTCCACCAAGATGCCGCTTACTATCAGGTTTTTTTTATGAAATAGGGGATGTAAAAGACGGATTTTGGGAATATAATGTGTTTGAAAAAAAAAAAATCCTACCTACCAAAAAACTTAATAAAATCTGTTCTAAATCAAAAAGAAAATTCAAGTAATTAAGATATACCTAAGGTACCTTGGTAATTAGCGTAAGTACTTAAATTATTATAACAAATTGATGAATCATTCGGAGAATCCTTATTATTTAAAGCTAAATATGTATTGCGTGTCCTGAGCCTTGATCTCGAGCTGGAAACGGAACCTCGAAGGTCGCGTGCACTTGATATGTTCCAACGAAACTATTTCGTAATTTTTCTTGAATAAAATGAAAAGCAGGAGAAATGATATACTTCTATTATAACTAGGGATTGATTTTTCTAAGGTCAAGGTATTGGTAAAGGAATCACACCCATAATACCCCAACCAGTTACACCATGAAACTCTTGTTATGAACTATCAATTTAGATGTCTATTTTTTAGCCACTATGCATTAATCGTCGAAACATTATCTTAGATTTAAATTTGAGCAAATAACTTAAGAATTTCAATGTCTTCCCTTTGCACTTGCTTCAGCTTCATACATTTTCACTAAGCTTTTGAAACCCATATTATCTTATCTTAGAAGTCTAGTTTACTATTATAAATTATTTAGGTGATTTTCTGTGCCTTGGAAATTCTTATCAAGATTCTATCAAGTGTCTATCATGCGTTATAAAACTCTTATTCACTGATTTTGATTTTGTTATAAATTATAAAAAAAAGTCAACATATACCGAATTAACGACAAACTTTCTTTTTTCTCTCTCTTCTAATCAAAAATTTCTCAAAATACTCTCTAAACATCCTACCTGGTTAATATATAACTCTCGAGGATGCAACGTCGTGGTATAATTAATGGTTAAACAAACTTACCTTTGTGATGTTTGACCATAATTATACGAGACGTTGCATCCGAAGAGATTTATACTCCCTCCCTACCCATTATTTGCTGTGTTGCAAATAAATACCCAATGTTTTTGAGAAATTTTGCTCTAAAGGAATGAGTCAAACGACGTAACATCGCGCAAGCGGGTGAATAATACTAAAACTACCTACCTATCTTTTTATTTTTATGTCTTCGCTCTAAAATTGTGCTTGGTGCCCGGTACATTGGAAAGTGGACTACCTGGTTAATATATAAATCTCTTCGGATGCAACGTCTCGTATAATTATGGTCAAACATCACAAAGGTAAGTTTGTTTAACCATTAATTTTACGCTACTCATCTTCGGTCGCGTAGCTTTTTACACAAAATTTCATATTACACCGAAAATGGAAAGCGTAGCGATCAATACAAATACTATGTGCGTGCGAATATAACCTGCGTATAATGCGTATTATAGATGTAACGCTAAGTGGTATTAAAAATCTTCTACAATAAAATTAAAAAGATGACGTTTACATAGCTTCCGTTACAAATTTAGACAATAAACACGTAGCTTATGAAAAGTTTTCTGAAGGTCGATTTTTAATAGTTAGTTAACTTTTATCTGAGGAATCAATAGGAAAGTTTGAGAGCTATATCAAAATTCTGTCGAACCGCCATATTTATTCCACGTTGTATGACAATTGAAATATGGGCCTTTAGTAAAGTTACTAACTACCACTCGAAATAGTCCATGTGTGTGCAAGAATTTGCGTTGCCACAATGTTCCCTATCAACTAGTGGGGGGCAGTTGCGGCCATCCCCCCTCTTCTGCCGGATCACCTTCCTGGAGCGGTATTTGTCTCCGAAGCCACATGTGACTGAACACGGTGTCCAGTCACTCCACTCGGATACCAGGCAATCGTCAGCTGTGGAAGATTAATTTAGCATTATAAGGAGTTTGGAAAACTTGAGCAATTTATGATATGGATGCAGTTATTCTTTTTAATAAATAAAAAAATAAAATGGTTTTAGCATTCGTTGTATGCAGGCACTTAGCATTCCGCTGGCAGCGTTATTTTCATTTTTCCCGTGGGGTTTCTATATTTTCCCATAAGAAAAACAATTCTTAAGATAATATAATGTAGCATTCAATTAGTAAAAGAATTTTAAAAATTGGTCCAGTAGTTTTTGAGTTTATCCATTACAAACAAAATATAAATCATTTCTCTTTATAATATTTGTAGGTATAGATTTATTTATTTTATTTATTTATTTATTTATCCAATAGGCACACTTACAGCAATACATATGAAAACACATACAATTAACTCAAAAAATACATCAGTCATTATATGCTTGCCACTTAAAAGTGTACACAACAATTGCTGCAGAATTTTATAATCAGTAAATGAACAAAAGATCTCTTAAAACTAAGTAAACTAAACTAAGTAAAACTAACTATAATAAAAACTCGACCTTAAGGGATAGATTTCTGCAATTTACGTCTGAACTGTATATAAGAATCATTGAAGATATCAATATCCGGTAATTTAGCATTTATTTCATTGTAGGTAGAACAAATTCTGGAAAGGGGATGATGCAAACCTAAGTTAGTTCTAGATTGAAACAGACTAAAAGTTTTGGTTATGAGCTTCCGGGGATAGTGATAGGGAACAGATAATCGTATCATCTCCAGTATGTTAGTACACTTAACCTTGTTATTTAGAATCTTGTGTAAAAACAGCAAGTCCGCAACAGTACGTCGGTATCGCAGAGTTGACATCTTGAAAAAAGTTAATCTCTGCTCATAAGGTCGATTGTGAGTAATACCAGGAGTGACAAACGCAAGATGACGGGTAAATGAGCGTTGTATGCTTTCAATGCGCTGAGATGAAGAAGCATAGACTGGGTTCCAAGCCACGCTAGCATATTCTAGATGACTGCGAACCAAGTAGTTGTACAGAGCTAACCTTGTCCGCAGCATCCTAAACCCTTTTGAATTGCGCTTAAGAAAACCCAGCATCTTAGCAGCTTTTTTAACCACCCCATCCACGTGAGCAGAAAATTTTAGCTTTTGATCCATTACCACTCCCAAGTCTCGAACTTCGTTCACCTTAGACAAAACCAAACCATCAAGGACATACTCAGTTTCAAGTGGTCTCACTTTTTTTGTAAAGCTTATGTGAAAACACTTTTTTGCATTGAGAGTCATTCCATTATCATAGCACCATGCTTTGACATTGTTAAGATCGGTTTGTAGAAGATCAGCGTCAGTTGCGGTCTTGACACTCCTATAGATCTTTAAGTCGTCCGCAAACAAGGAAACTCTACTATGCTGTATCCGAGTTGTAATGTCATTAATAAATATGAGGAACAGTATCGGACCCAGATGGGATCCCTGTGGGACTCCAGATTGAGCAATGTAAACACCAGATACGAATCCGTTGACCACGACAGTCTGAGGTCTTTTTGAGAGGTAAGACTGGAACCAGTCTAGCAAGGAACCGCCTATCCCATTTCCATTTAGTTTCATCAATAAGACTTTGTGGTCCACCTTATCAAAAGCACTACTAAAATCTGTATATATAGTGTCCACCTGCTGACCTCCATCAACTTCCCGTGCTATCGAGGATACCAACGATGCCAAATTAGTGTCCACAGAGCGTCCCTTTATAAAACCATGCTGGTCGTCCGATAGTCCACCCTCTACGTGAGCATAGATCAAAGGATATATAAGGGATTCAAAAAGTTTCGAAAAACAAGACAGAATGGAAATAGGCCGATAGTTCTTCACATCTGACTGATCATCCTTTTTATGTATAGGTATTATTCTCGCCTTTTTCCACTCTTCCGGAAAGATGCCTTCATTTAAAGACCTATTAAAGATGATCATCAGTGGAAGTGCAATGGTTAGGGCACAACGCTTAATAAATAACGGAGGTATATTGTCTGGCCTAGCACCCTTACGTATGTCTAGTCTTTGTATACTTTTAAGTACCTCACGTTCAGTAAATTTTTTACTAGAAATGTGGTTGTTCGAACTTGGTACGAAGTTGTTTGTACAAGCAGTCAAGTTCGGTGTCACATCAGTGTACACAGAAGAGAACCGCTTCGCAAAGAGGTCAGCAATTTCTGAACCGGTGGAGGCAATTACATCATTAAATTTCATTGTAGCCGGGAGTTTAGAGAGACCCTTGCGCTTGTCTTTAATATATCGCCAAAACATTTTAGGATTTTCACGGATGTTCGACTCCATTTTACTTTTATAGTCACTACTACACAGTTGAATTAGTTTATGGCAGCGTTCCCTCATTAAATCAAATTCCAATTTATCTCGTGGGTTGCCAAACTTACGATATCTTTTTCGGATTCTATCTTTCTCGTTTAGTAATTTTATAAGTTTTTGATTGAACCAAATGGGAAATTTAGAGGATTTAACTTTTCGTTTAGGAACATTTTTATCAATAATTTGTATTAAAACAGCGTAAAAAATAGAAACCATCTTGTCAACACTTTCACAATCATCAGAAATTTTTCGCCAATCCACTTTTCGAATCTCATCGGTAACTGCATCGTAATCAGCCTTATAGAAGTTATAGTCTTCGCGCTTGCGTGGAAGGAGACTTCGTGTGGCATTACTACTAGATGAGGGTATAGTAAATACAATGCCAGGATGATAGGCATCCATTTTACTGAGCAAATCTAAAGGTGTCGAAACAAATGCACTTTCAACATTACTGAGTGCAAGGTCTAATATTTTACCAGTGCTATTAGCTATACCATTTGCTTGATATAAATCATTTAGTGACATGAAATCAGTTAATGAATAACCTAATTTATTACTATAGTTGCTCGGTGTCAGATATGTGCAGTTGTCCCGACAACTCCAATTGATAAAGTTTAAATTAAAGTCACCCAATACAACAACAATATCCATATCTCCTATCACTGTATCAATATTATCTAAAAAATTCTGTTGAGTTTCCAGTTTAGCAGGTGATGGTAAGTAAACCGCACAGAGCGAGAGAACTCGCTCACATCCATTTAACTTTATTTTAATGTTAACCCATAAATCTTCGCAGCTACTTTCCCAATTTTGTACCCGAGACGAGGGGAGCTCCCTTGACACCGCGATCATAACCCCGCCGCCATCCAATTTCGTACCCTTAGAACAAACGCGATCCCTACGATATACAATGTAGCGAGAATCTATAAACTCACTATCACAAATGTTAGAATTTAACCAAGTTTCGGTAAAAGCAATGATTTTAAAATCATTTACAAGAATATTTTTGAATACATCATTTGTCTTAGTTCTTAGGCCACGAGTATTTTGATAATAGATATCGTATTTTATGACGATACACCACAGCATTTACAGATACCAACCCTCCAAAACTATTCAATTAACTTTAAGTCATCCCTGTTACGAATTAATAGAAATTGACCAAACTCATCTTTGCGGACAAAGATACGACCGTTGCGTATCCACGTAAATTTGTAATTAAACTCTTTAGCCTTGAGCCGTGCAGCAGCATGCAGGGATTTGTTCGCAGGTGACAGGTGTTCAGTCACATACACCGGACTGCGGGTATCGCCCATTCCAAGATGCTGTGAACTAAGCTTGTCCTGCGGATTCTTCTTGTTGAAGGCAGTGACAGCTGCAAGAACTTCATCTCGATGTCGTGGAGTCCGCAACTTGACAATCACTGCCCGGGGTCGATCGTTAGATTTAATTAGCTTTGCCACACGGGTAACGTGAAGGATGTCTTCTGCGGCGATTGGGGCAGCAACGGCCTTGGCAAGTTGTTCAATGGTTTTATGCAAATTCTCTGTTTTATGCTCAGGAATTCCATTAACTTCAACGTTGCACTCTCTCGCGTTTTGTTCAACAATATTTAGACGGTAGGATAAATCCGCAATAGTAGATTTCATCTTTGTATTATCGCTCTGAAGACTCTCTATAATGCCAATCTTCTCCTCCAACCTGGATTTCATTTCCTCATACTTTTCGTTAAAAAATATCATGGAGTCTTTTAGATCATTGACTTGATCATTCAAATTTTTAAGCTGTCCGGATACCAGATTTTCTATTGTATCGGATAATATGATGCGTAGTCTCTCTTCGGTTAGGTAATCTTCACGTCGTTGAGAACTCGTTGGAGCACATGGCTGATGGACTAATTGAGGGTCACTAGATGACTGTTTCTTTCGTAATGTCACATTACTGTACGGTGTGGATATCGATTTATCGGAATCCGGCGAGGACGATACATTATCAGCATCAGCGTGTAGCGATGGCGTACCAGTTTTTAAGTTAGTGGAAGCTTTTCGTTCGTTATGCGCAGCTGAGTGAATAGGCGTATTTAAATTCCCAGTTTTAGGTTGCTTACTGCTGCATAATGGGCATTTCCAATTTTTCTTTCGCTCTTGATTTGCAGCATAGAAGCTATAGAAACGTTTGCTACTTATTTTAGCGCAGTCTATATCGTATTTATTTTCACAAACCATACATTCCAAAAATTCTCTATTTTCTAAAATAGTTAGACAGCCAGCACACTGACCATAATTTGTAGCCATTGTATTATCGCAAGCACTCAAAGCTAAATTTTACCCAGGACGGGGAGAATATTTTACATATGGCAACACAGGTCAACTGTCAATATCAAATTCTTAATTGTCAATTGATTTTGACAAGTTCTTATTGTCTGCCCTGCGGGTAGTTGATTGCCTTTTTTGACAGATTCGTAATAATCATCAAAGTGGGTAGAAAATTATCACTTATCTTGGAGATATTTCTATGCTTGTAGCTGAAGATAGTCTTGAATAACGATATCACAGCAGATTCCAATGAAGCACTTCACTTTGCAAATAGTTTTAATAAGTTTCGGTGCGTAATTCCCGATTATCCATCGATTTGTATTAAGAGCCATATATGAATCAAAACTAGATATTATTAATGCGAAAAAGTCATAAGAAATGAGCTATCAATTAGTTGGTTCCAAGGATTAAGTGATACGATATATACAGGTATACAGGATATACACCAAAACGCCTAATAGTTGTCACACATCATGCTAGGTAGTTCTCAAATGTTTATCTACATTTGAAATAGAAAGAAGTAATGCTCAAGGTATTGAAGTTAAATATAGTTGCTGCTAACGCTTGTCAAGATCATAAAATACATTTGTAAACAACCGATCTATACTATAATAATTTTGTAACTTTAATGAATTATTAAAACATTAATTAAATTGAAAAAATTAAGTCATAAGCATTTTTTGGAATCCTAGCAATCCTGTGACATTTAATTGTTACTTGGATACTTACGTTGGATCCTATTAACCGCATGGTGTAGCCTCGATCGGAAATGCCTGGGTAAATGTCTGCCTAGACCCAGCCTGCGGCCCTTGGCTACTGCAAGCACCACGTCATCCATGTTACTTAGTTCTCCGCCGAATTCTCTTTCAGTAGTGGAACTAGAAGAAATATATTGTCAGTTTAATTTCCTTGGCCCGGTTGCTTTGAACATGATCAAAAATAAGCAATTAAAGGAAATTAAAATTAAATTAAAGGAAAGGGAGAATTACCAGTCAGTCATTTATACTGATAATATTCACATTTCTAAATTTAGTTGAAGATATTTATTATTTTATTTTACACGCTTTTTATTGAGTTGCTCTGTCTGTTGGTTTCTTTGTCACGATCAAATCTTGCAATCGATTTTTCGACCACTTCTATTGCTCCAATTGAGCTCAAATTTTTTCTACATATGTATTCCCGGTGACAATACAATATTTTGGCATATTGGAATCACAAAAATGCTTAGTTATAGTACAATTAAATAAAAACTAATTTTATATGGGAGGAAATCCAATGCCAATGATGTCAATTTTTAATTTTGTATGAAATTGTATACTTATGTCGCCCATCAAACATTTATATGATTCAATATGCAAAAAAGTAGTAAATAAAAAAACGTTAAAAAACTTTTTAAAAAACACGCTTTTACCAAAAAGACCAAAAAACGATTAAAATCATTTTCATAGAAAATATGAATTTATTGTCAAGACTAAAAACCAAGCGATCTAAAAAGTAGTAAATAAAAAAACGTTAAAAAAAACTTTTTAAAAAACACGCTTTTACCAAAAAGACTAAAAACCAAAAAGTTGAAAATAAAATAAGATCACACTTTTAGCAAATCAGGATTTTAAAAATTTTCTTGAGACAACTAGAAATATAACACAAAAATTTTCTCAAAATTTTAGCGATGTAGTACAAGAACACAATGACTCTAAAAGCGTGGGGCTTTTAGATTTTACACTTCTCTTGTTTACAAACTTAGTTGAACTAAGGAATACATCCTTTAAATTACGCCCCACGCTTTTAGAGTCATTGTGTTCTTGTCATCGCTAAAATTTTGAGAAAATTTTTGTGTCACATTTCTAGTTGTCTCAAGAAAATTTTTAAAATCCTGATTTGCTAAAAGTGTGATCTTATTTTATTTTCAACTTTTTGGTTTTGTCTTTTTGGTAAAAGCGTGTTTATTAAAAAGTTTTTTTTTATCTTCAAGTCCTGTTACAATTAGAGTAAGATATGAATTATCACATAGGTAATTAAAAATGTAGTTGATCACAATTTTCGTAAGCTTGTAATATTTAAAGAGTTATCTGTTGTGAATGATAAACTATCAAATAACAATTTGTTTCTATTCTTAAAATTAGACAAGGTTTCTTTTCTTATAACATTACAACAGTTTATGATAAAATATATTGTTAAAGTCAGTCTATAATCCTCGGCCTCCCCATTCTAAGGGAGTGGGGGCTCGTCCTAGGCAAGCAGACGCCGACGAGGTCATGGAAGTGTTCGCAACTGTTCCTATGACCTTGTCCGGCAATGACCCGTCCTTTCTTAGAGTGTCCTCTTTGTTTAATGACGAGAAGGACGGACGCATGTAAAGGGCATCGCTGGGTTTGAGTCGGTAAGCCGCGAATGCTGGGTGGCACTTTGCCTCCAGTAGCCGCGGAGTCCGACAACCACGCGTTGGAAAATGCGAGGTATGCGTAATGCATTTTTTAACAGAAAGAAGCCATAATAATAGTTCCTAACAATGAAATGAAGGTACAGCAATAATATTTTCCATAAATTCCCGCAAATGCGAATTACTCATTTACTAACCCTCTAGACTCAAATAATTTATTTGGTCGTTATGAGAGGAGACGTCATAAAATGCATATAAAAGAATTTTTATTCGCTCCTTGTGGTAATGCTAATGGAAAAATAATAGCGGGTGTTGCAAAAGTGTCAATAAATCTTAATGCTGCTTGGAGTCCGCATAGAGTTTGCATCGAAGCAATTTATAAAAACGGAGAGCCGTGACTTTTATTTCGTACCCGTTTTATGTGCGAACTTTCAGTGAAATGGGTCATGATTAATATAAAGAAAACTCGTGCTATTTATTGGATTATAGGAGCAACTTCGAAACTTTTATACGTTGTGAATGATTTATTAGTTCACAATATTTTCGTAAGAATGTAAGATAGGATATTTGTTAGAATAATAATATTATCAAGCATATCCGACAGTATAATTTATTGAGAATCATCTATAAATACTTTTTGATTGCTGGTATAACACTGTGTTATGAAACTGACGCAGATTAGTTGTCTGGTTCGAATATAATTAATGTAATTTTTCAATAAAACTGGGTACCTAGGTTATATAAAGTACATATTATACATAGGTCACAAAATTTGAATCGTTTCAATATCATTATTAATTATAATGTATTGTATTCATATATTTTGTGTATAGGTATGTTTACCTTCCAAATAATAACTAACCGCCCAGTTTAATATTTCATTTAGAAACAATTAAACTAATATTACTGTATCTCTTAGTAATCGCTTTCTTCTTAGTAAATGAATGTTACTCAATTTAATATTAAATTATCTACCTACCTAGTGGTTGGTGCGTTAGTTACAATAATCACATTATTATCAGCCTGGTTCGGGCTTGGTGTTCCAAAAGGTTCTTCCTCTAATTCTTTAAGATGTTCTAAATTGTTTTTAGTAGTTTCATCGAAGTCCTCGTCTTTATCTTCTTCATCACTGGAATCCTTTGGATAGCCTTTATATTGATCCTTGAGTTTAAGTTTTATTAACATGTCTTTACGGGCGAGGTCATTTATTTCTTTGCTAGAATATTCTCTTATCTGAAAAATTATATTCAGAACAAATAAGGTTTTGGGATAAAGTAAGGTTAATTTACTTTGATTCAAGATTTACACTTACTTTAGCGAGTTCCAACCTAGCGATAGTAGGTATTTCTCTCAAGTCTGGGTAATAGAAGCCAGCTGAAGGATGGTTAGGGTTTTTTGGCTTATGTTTTGTCACAGGCTCTGGAGGCGCTGTCTCCCAACGTGGGGCTGTAAACGTCAGGCCACTTGCAGCACCGGCGTCTAATGGTGTCAGCTGTGGAAAGTTAAGATTTTTGTAACTTCATGAGTTTTTTTGATAAAATTGTTCATTTTCGTGTGTAGAAACAAATAACATATGTAATGTTTGAAATCTAGTGCTGTTGTGATAGGTTCTGTTTATCAAGAAGCAATGAATGACGTATTGAATAGGACTCTTTTGAATGTATGTATACCTATTGAAAAACATAATCTATACTATACAGTTTGTTTGTTTGTTTGCTTGAACGCGCTAATCTCAGGAACTACTGATTCAAATTGAAAAATTCTTTTTGTGTTGGATAGTCCATTTATCGAGGAAGGCTTTAGGCTATATAACATCACGCTACGACTAATAGGAGCTGAGCATCAATGACAAATGTTGCAAAAACGGGTAAAAAATATACGGCGAAACGTAGTTCGCTGGCACAGCTAGTGATTAATAAATATAACCGACCGGTCACTTCCGAAGGCTAAACATTCATATAACGTTAAAAATCAGATAAATAGTAGTTTTCCGGTCAACATTGTTTTTTTTTTGGGAAGACGCGAGCATAAGTGTCTAGACTAGAAATGTCTAGATTGAACAAAAAAAAAACATTGAGTTTGAATTAAAAGAGTTACTCAAATTGGCCTACATTTATTTAACGGTTAACTGTATAGTAAATCTTAACTTAATAAATGTAGTTGTTAAATGTCCTTGATGTCTCATTGGCTACCGCATCTTACAAAAAATGTAAAAGCAAAAACTTAAACAAGCATCTGATGGTTAAATTTAATTAAAGTAAAATAAAGAAGTTCACGCCCTTCATAGTTTGCCTTTCAACTTCACATCTACCTGACTCAACTCTCAATTCTATCGATAAAGGTGAGTAAAACTAGGAGCTAAATGTTCTAGTGAAGAAACTTACGTCAAGTGTAATTTGATCCACCCAAGAAAAATCGACGCAGAGGTCAACGCTGTCAACTCCGATGAACCAGTCGGGGGATGGTATCATATGGCAAATTAACGACAGCTGAAACAAAGGAGTTGGAACAGGTGAGTTCTTGTTTAGGGATATTATAAATGTAACTTGTGAGCTAATGTCTTCTTAGTAAAATTTAGATGACTGAACTGAACATTTGTTTCACGTGTGATTCGATGCTAACTGTCATGTGAGCAGAATTTTTTCTACATGGTTAGGTTCTACGGCAGGATTTTTAAATCTGCTTGGTTAGCTATTCCAATATATAGCACCGTTGTGCTTCGACAATAAAAGGTAAGAAGGCAGTCAGATCCTCTGTGGCTGAGGAATCCGGGAGAAGTGCGCTTCCATCTTTGACGTTACCGTCACATAACGTCAGGGACATAATTTTGCTTTCTGCTGCTTAACGTCGCTATCTTGTCTTGACAGCGTTTCAATAAAACTACTTTTGTTACTTTCATACGTTTTTGGTGATGCAATTTTTTCGCACTACCATTTTTTGATAAGTCAATAGTGACAAATGTTTAAGTTAGTTATCGGTTAACCAACAATAACTGTCTCAAGAAGCAATGCCCTTAAAGCATTATTGACACGCCATAAATGCATTAAAGCTAGCAGAATAAGCCTTCTGGTAAGATCACAGAACACAGAAACAGGTGTGTTCTGTGGGTAAGATGAAGTACGAGAACATTGGTTTCGTAAATAAAAAGTAGACTTTCAACTGACCAAACTATGCGTGCCATCGACTAGCACAACATTTTCCGTGTCACCAACGCCTTTTCCTGTCGCCGGCGCGGAGAACTGGTCGTAGACTTTCGGATCCTCCTCCCCCTCTTGCACCAGGCCATCAATTTTGCCATACTGAGCAAAATTCCGCACCGATGACTTGGCCACCTCCCCGATGCGGTACAGTGCGTACGACGAGTTGTGAGATTGACCTTGAAAAAATATTTGTGGCTATTATTTGTTATACTGGTGTTCTTCTACGAAGTGTGAGTGTGTGTGTGTGTCACTTTTAAATTATTAAAGGGATTTTGGTATTTCTGATATAATTTTTAGCGTATCTCAAATTTTGTTTGGTAGCGCTTATGAACTAATCCCTCCATCTGGTTTTCTGTCTGTCCGTTCCTGTGAGTTTTCGGTACTTGGGTAACTAAGAGACCTTGGGTTTACACTAAATAATAGGATATGAACTCCAGTTCATACCCTATTGTTTAGTGTAATTGTAGCAATTGTTAAACTGGACTTTTGATGCTGAGTATGGAGATGCTGATACAAGCACTTAGACATATATCTAGGCCATGCCACTATGGACTCTGACCCTAATTTCGGCCAATTTTGGTTTTATGGTTTGTAAATAGTACCTCGTGGAACTCGTGGTTCTATGTTTGACTATTTTTTTTATTTATGTTGACCGATTATTTCGCCATTTGTGTTCACCGAGTCATGATCTGATGATGGAATACCAGGATAATCAAGGGAAACTCTTAAAATTCTTAGGCACATCCCACGTGTTTCATTTTTTAACTTACTTAAAAAAAGGAGGAGGTTCTCAATTCGTTGCGTATGTTTCTTTTTGTGTGTATGGTACTCGATTACGCCGCTAATTTTTTTTGTATTCGATAGACTATACTCCTGGGGTGGTTCCAAGGTCACCAAAGTCAGGGTCTGATGATGGGATCCCATAAAAATCGAGGAAAACCCTTAAATTTTTAAATGTATCCAACGTGTTTTGTGTGTCTGTTACACGAGTACTCCGTCAGTTGTGGACCGATTTTCAAAATTCTTTTTGTATTCGATAGAGTATATACCTGAAGTGGTTTCAAGGTCACGAAAATCAGGATCTAATAATGGGATTCTATGAAAATCGAGGGAAACACTTAAACTTTATAGGTACGTTAAACGTTTTCCATGTTTTTTCCGAAGTTAGTCACGTATTTGTGTCTGGTAGTCATGAACCGAGCTGATGGTGAAAGGATGCTTAACTTTTGGACTTAACCTGACCTGACCTTGAACCTGAATTGAAATTCAGGTCCAAAGTCAGGTCAGGAAGGTGAGCTGGTATTAAATTCACTAAAAATAAAAAAATATTTACAAAAAATAAAAACCGCCTTCAAAAACACTGAAAAGTTAAAAATAATTTAAGAATAGGTACAGACATCACAGTTAGGGCATGGAATACCGGAATGATTTTCATACCGGTATTGATACCGGTATTGAAATTTCAAATACCGGTATACCGAAATTTCGGTATATTTTCGGTATTTGTTTAAATACTGTTAATTACTATTTAAATGATTCCAATAACGATTGGTAAGTCTTGTTTGGGGAGAGCGATTAAAGCAGTTTTCCACGCTTTATGCCAGAAACACTGAAAATATTTATCATCTCCCTAGAAACCACAAAATGAGTTATTAAAATAAATAGGATTAAGAATACTAATAATATATCAACTGGGTTTGCTTATGGAGGCTCCTACAAGAACTTGGATTACCAAATCATCTCTATTTCGCACCTTGTATGGTTCAAGCCAGAGAGTCGTAAGAGTCGATAAAATAACCTCAAAACCCTTTAAATTTCACCAAGGAGTACGCCAGGGATGTATTTTGTCGCCCATTCTATTCAACGCCTATGAAAAATACATAATGAGACGAACCTGCGAGAATTGGGAGGGTGGCATCACAGTTGGTGGCCTGAAAATCACCAACTTGCGCTACGCTGATGACACTACCCTCCTTGCAGCAAATGAGTCGGAAGTGTCTGCACTTCTAGGCCGAATGGAGCGGATTAGCGAGATAGGATCTTCCATAAACAGGTCCAAAACCAAGATCATGGTGGTAGATAGATCTGGGAAGTTAGAACTCACAGGCGTGCTGGATCTTTTTTCCGGGGGGAAATGCTTAATCGCACCGTACCCGCAGTTGGCAAGACGGCGGGCGTGTGTGGGGTTGGCCCGGCAGAGTGCCAGGCCGACCCACTTAAACCCCTCGGTGTTCTCCCTGCCCTTGTGGGCGCACATGGCAGGGTCATCACTGCGACTACCACTACCAGCGCGTCCGAGCAAGCCCAACCAGGTTGATGGGACTATCGATTGCACGGGGCCAACCGTGCACGCCGGCCTTCACGGCAGGTTCATTAGATGGGTATTGCTTGTGCGAATGCCCGCCTTCGCCTGCCTATCCGTCTGCGGCGGAGGGGAGCGGCTTGGGTATCTTCCTCCCGCTCCCTCTCCGCAGCCTCCTTCTGCGAGATAACGTCCTCGCAGAAAGAGGAGACAGCCTCGCATTCCACCTCGCCGCGGAGCATGGCCACGACCATGCTCGGCAGCGAGAGGTCTCCGCCTCCCAGCACAGCGTTAAGCTCGCTGCGCTGGGGTCGCCAGGCCGAGCACATCAACAGGGTGTGCTCGGCGGTGTCGTCGGGAGCGTCGCAGTAGTGACACCGCGGCGTGTCCTCTCGACGGGCGACCCGGTGCAGGTAGTGACCGAAGCAGCCATGCCCGGTCAGTACCTGCACCATGTGGAACGTGAGGCTGCCCTGCCGGCGCCCAACCCACTCCTCCAACACCGGACGAATCGAGGCGCGCTGGACCTAGAAATAGTGGACAACTTCATCTACCTGGGTTCTAATATCAGTCACGATGGCTCGTGCGAAAAGGGGGTGCGCAGGAGAATCGGCATGGGCAAAAGCGCCATGTCTCAGCTTGAAAAAATCTGGAGAGATCGCAACATTTCCGTAAAAACTAAAACCAAACTGGTAAGGACTCTGGCCTTCTCGGTCTTTTCATATGGCGCTGAGACGTGGATACTGAAAGCTACAGACGGCAAACGCATCGGCAAGGCGGTCAGCCTTTGAGATGTGGTGCTGGAGAAAAATACTCCGTATTTCGTGGACAGCATTTCGGGCTAACGCCTCCATATTACGAGAACTCAAAATCTCCTCGCGGCTGTCATCTAAGTGTCTACGCAGAATCCTAGAATACTTCGGTCACATTGCAAGAGAAGACGGTGACAACTTCGAGAAGCTCATCGTGACCGGCAAAGTTGATGGGAAAAGGCCTCGTGGACGCAGCCCAATGCGTTGGTCTGACCAGATCCGCATCGCTCTTGACTCCACAATCCACAACGCCCTCCACGCAGCCGGAGACAGAAACAGATGGAGAAAAGATCCGCACCGCTCTTGACTCCACGATCTACAACGCCCTCCTCACAGCCGGAGACAGAAACAGATGGAGAAAGACCGTACGTGAGAAAGTGATACAAAGGGAGGTCACGACCCTCAATACTGAGGAATACGACTCAAAGAGGAGGAAGAATACTAAAGAAAATACGGTATGGTCTTAGAATTATTTATATTGTTTCATTGGCATAAATGATGATGATGATGATTGGCATAAATATCACAATCAAATAGGTCTTATTATCAGTCTTATTTTTATTTAACAATAATTTCGAATATCTCTCTTGTGTCGCTGAAAAGTTAAAGTACTTACTCAGCTTATTTGTTTGCACTTGTACAGGACACAAACACAACACTACTCACACAATATGCGTGGTGACGATGTTTTCACACTTAAATGGACTCCAAAATTATTGTTAAAGTATTCTCACGATAAGAAGCTCACTATATACCGGCACATGTTCTCAATGAAAACAGCAGAACTGAGGGAGGGGTGCAGCGTGGCCGTGCACTAGCCCAATGTATGAGAGATATATGATGTTGGTTGGTGTGATTGCCGCTTCAGAGCAGAGCGCTTACGTATTGTTTCTGCCGTATTGTGTCCGTACGTGCACGAGTGCCGACAGCAATTTATTTGTAGAAGTAATTCATTAGACAAACAACTGAAAGCAGTATGATTAAATACCACCTAAATACAAGCTATATGCATGCAGTGTCTTGCATAGTTGATTTTGTAATGATTTTCCATAGTCGAGATTTTTCGTGATTGTCATATGAAAAGCAGTATCATCACTATGAACCATAGAAATCGAGCGTTCCGCATAGTCTTTAAACACCCTTGCGAAAATATTTTTTTTTTCAAATACCGAAATAACGGTATTTTATCCTCAAATACCGGTATCAAAATACCGAAAAAATTTATCGGTATACCGGTATTTCGATATACCGGTATACCGGTATCCATGCCCTAATCACAGTTCCATATTGAAGCCGGTACCAAATTCAATATAGAACTGTGAGTTTGTTTGTACCTATTCTTTAATTATTTTTAACTTTTCAATGTTTCTGAAGTCGGTTTTTATTTTTTGTAAAATATTTTTAACCGCTTCCAAAAAATATGAGGTTATCAATTCGACCCGTATGTTTTTTTGTGTGCATGTTACACGATTACGCCACCAATTGTGGATCGATTTTCAAAATCCTTTTTGTATTCGAAATTAAAATATTTTTACAAAAAATTAAAACCGACTTCAAAGACGTCAAAAAATAGAATACCTACCTACATACAACATCAGATTTCTATATTGAAGTCGGTGTTAGGCAATGATCGCCTGAAAAGTCTTAAAATATATAAGAACTGTTTAGAATTCTCCCGAACTACAACAACGCCTACCAGATTGTTACCGCAATGCCGCCCTTAAGGCGCATAGTGGTCCCAATGACCTTGCGTCGATCGTCCCGCACTGATTACATAGGAGTGAGTGAGTGAGAGTGAGGGGAATATTTAAGCAAACCTTTAGGTACGCGTAAGATGAATTATTTCAATAAAAAATTAATTAAGGCGAATAAGAAAAATCTAAAAAGACCATCCCCTAGAATATTGTTCACTTTATTTATGGAAATCGAAAGTATATGATTTACTCTAATATTTACGACGCGATTAGGTTTAAAGTTTTGAAATCGAGGCATGTTTGGGTCACATTTTAACCAAGTTTTAATTAATTTATCAAAAAATTAAAAAGACCATCCTCTAAAGAATGCGTTGAATAATAACATATCTTTTTTAAAGATTTTTTTATTCAATATTTATGAAGAGAACCGGTTTTTTCTGCAGGGATTTTTTATGTTTGACCTTACTATGCGCCTTAAGACTGCAATGCTATGCGCGAGAACGAGGGAGCTACGTGAAACGGAACGTTTGAAACCTACGTCATCAACCGATCGTCGTCATCGCGGCCATTCCGCCATTCCGATTTCCGCATTCGACGAGCGACGAGCATATTATTATCACTATATTTTTGTATTTAATTTAATTGTCAATATAAGGATTAGTCTTCAAAACATCTTTTTATCAAAACATCCTTCATCGCGACCTTGAGACGCGACAAGAACAATAATGTTATAATAAAAAATTGGCGCCAACTTCAACATAAAAATGTGATGATGTGGTATGTTTTCTTATATTATTTTTGATATTTTAATGTTTTTTAAAAAAGTAGTTTTTTTTTGTAAATATTTTTGATGCTTTTTTTACATACGACAGGGAAGCTCTTGCATGGCCTTCATCTCTCATGATGATAAGTAACGACAAGGCGGAAGATGGGAGCGAGCTTTACCTGCACTTCTTAAAAACTGAGGAACTGGCTATCTTACCTCTGATTATCGGAACACAACAATGAAATTAATATTGTTATTATGGCGACAAACTTAGGTAAGACGGTGGTAGCTAGCCAGGCGGGTTCAGAAGCCTTCACACCAAGCAGAAAACCTTCTGCCGGACCCGGCGGTCTCATCTCAACCATATAGTCAGACCACGAAGGCGGTTGCTGAGTATGGAAACACCAATTCTAGCATCTAGTGCCTCGCCTTAGGATTATGCCCTAACTAAGGTAATTGACTCTTAATTCGACCATATTTGATACAGGGTTGCCATGCAGGTTGTCTTGTTAAGTGTTAACGCAAAGAATAATGTGGGTCACGCTGCAACATCCATGTTCATCATCATCATCATCATACCAGCTCATATACGTCCCCACCGAGGAGCTCGAACCTACCCCAAGTTAGGGTGTTTTGTTTAGGCCTCAGTTATCCACGCTGGCCCAGTGCGGATTGGTCGACTTCACATACACCTTGGAATTTCTTTGCAGATGTACGCAGGTTGCCTCACGATGTATTTCTTCACCGTAGAAGTGTCAGACAAATTAATATATGAAATTCGAAAAACGAATAACACATTGGTACATGGCAGTCTCGAGCCCCGGACCTCCCGATTGGAAGACAAGTGCCGAGTCCCGACGCTGTGGACCCGGAAAATTCATGTTATGGGATTTGAATGACATATGTATGTCACTTTTGCATATGAGTCGTATGTCACTTTCAGCTACCAAACACCAAGGAGGTTAGCTCCTTTATGTCACTTTCGAAGAAAGTGTTTTTTTTTTATGTGATGTATTACAGGATGTGTAACGAACCACCCACAAGGTTTTCAGGAAAATTAGTCTTTACACAACACCCGCATTAGTTTAAATAGTTTGCCTTTATCTTTAAAGTTAGAATCCAATACAGCGAGGCTTTAAAGGAAACGGTCCAACCGACCGACTAACTATTGCTGGCAGGCATATTCTGCAACGAGAACCTAATGCAAGTTTAAATAATGCTACTTAAAGTTGATAAAAATAAAGTTCTAAATAATGTAGTATACATTTAAAAAAAATTATTTGAAATATAATAAATCCACATAAATAACTTATTATTAACTTATCATAAATAACTACTTTTCGAATTACGTAAGTGCTGTTTTTGTGCAAAATTGTGAGTATTACTAGCTATTATACTCGCAATCCTACCTAAGCTTGTCGCCATATTAGCAATTCAATTCAAATTCAAAATATTTCATTCAAGTAGGATTACATAATCACTTTTGCACGTCAATGAAGCTACGCCATTGGTTCACAATGTTAATAGCATTGTTGTGTGCCGACGATTAGAGGTACTAAGATTGCCAGTTCCTCGGTTCTTAAGGAGTCCAGAGTCCCAATCCTACTAGTGAGTTACTGTCGAATCGAAACTAAACCGTTTGCGTTCGACCAATCGGAGAGCCTATACTACCTTTCAACTGTTCGATGACGTGATAATGTGGCTTTCTAATTGGTCGAACGCAACAGTTTAGTTTCGTTCGGCTCTAAGTTATTAGTAGAATTGGGCCTCAGGTGAGCTCGCTTCCACTTTCGCATTGTTTAATAATATCGTAGTTCAACTCTAACAAAAAAAAACAACTTTCCATTCCAACAAATTTTCAAATTTCCTAACCTTCTTCGAGAACACCCAACGGAACAGAATCACCCTAAACCGTTACCTTAGCCTTTATCGAAGCATTTTATAGGCCATTTGCCAGAACAGCCCCAGTGAGATATGCAAATAAAGCAGTTTACTAGTCCTGAGCGCGTTTTATTCTAATTATCATGGATGTTGCTTGGCTTGATGAAGATGAAATAGACTTTAATGGGCTGTTGATTAAAATTTTAAGGTATTGCGATGATAACACGTAGAATTCTTATTCCAGTCACGTTTTCAACTGGAAGGAAACATCTAGGAAAAGTTTCACAGCCTCTTTCATATCATCTGCGCTGATGTAACCGATAATGTAATGTGAATGAGTTTCTAATTCAGCAGGTTTCTATAAATACTTCGGCGGCTTAATTCTAAAAAAAGCTTTGGAAAAAAAATAATGCTTTCCCACAATCACTTGCCTGAGGAGTAAATAAGAAAATTTTATAAGTGGTTTTGAATTTTTATGAAAGCATTATTACCCGAAAGTATAAGTAGTTATACAGTTTCGCACAAGATAGTGAAACGCTGGCTTAGCTGGAGCCGATTAAAACTTGCTCTCTTTGCATAGTTCAAGCGACTTTTCATAGACGACGATTAAACTTGCGGAAATATTTTTATAGTCTTAAAAGTAACGAATATACCTTATACTCTATTCCTCTCTCCCAATCCCCGTCTTAAGCATTGCTCTATATACCAAAACTACTTGATACTCCTATTTATCAATGAAAGTTCTTCCACAAGTCCTTTATAGTGCGCGCTGCTCAGTTGTGGAATGCTCTGCCGGTTGATATCCGTAAAAGCACTTGCAAGACTTCGTTTAATAATAAGCTAAAGCTCATCTGCACTGGAATTTGTCATAGTTATATATGAATGTGTGTGTGTTTGTGTATGTTCTATGCATATTTTGCTTATAATAGTACCTACTTGTAGTGTGCTTATTTACAAATGTCCTCGTACCTCGTCCCGCATAAACTTAATTTCCTCACTTCCGCTAGGATTGGCTGGAAGAGATCTCTTTAAGAGATAAGTTCGCCCTTGTGTATGTTTGTTTATACTATGTCTGTGTCTGAAAATTGTTGACAATAAAGACAATAGGTATATTTTAAACAAATATTCCACCTTAATATATGAGATTTGTTATATGTTTTCTTAGGGGGTAATTTATGAGACGCAGCAAACTCCTTCTGTGTGGAGGTCATAGCACAGAAGGAGGCAGCAGAGCGGGTCCGGGAAGACGACCCATCAGCAGATCCCTGCCGACGTAGGAGGCCAGGACGAAGGAGGCGACGGTTCGGTGACCAGCGGGACGCGGGCCTGGGAAGCCCGAGTCCTGCATTGTACAGGTCACCGACAGTCGTCGATACTCCTAATGCCCAGGAGCATCGCCGAACTCCCCGTTCTGGGGAGGCGAGAGGGGATCGCCATAGGCGAGCAGACGTTGACGAGGTCATGGATGTATCCGAAAGGGTTCCCATGGCCTTGTCCGGTCACGGGGCGTCCCTCCCCGGCGTATCCTCTTCGTCTCATGACAGGGAGGATGCGGCGGCGATGGGCGTGCTCGTGCCAAGGCGTATTTGAGGGGGCATCGTTGGGTTTTAGTCGGTAGGCCGTGGTCTCTGGCTGGCACTTTGCCCCCAGTGGCTGCGTAGAGTCCGACATAGCCTCTCGTCTTCCCAAGCGCGAGGCATGCGTAAAGCATTTCCCAACGTAAAAAAAAGGGGGTAATTTATGGGGATTATTTTTTTTATTGCTACTAAGTTGGCAAACAAGGAAACTGCCCACTTGATGGTAAGTGGTAACAGTCACCTATAATACATATGGCTCCTGTGAGATTCGAAGCAAAACTGCAACCCTCACAACCTCTTATTTGACGTGCAAAAGTTATTGTGTAATTGGTTATTTTGAATTAACCATTTTGTAATTGAATATCAAGAACGCTTGATTTGGCCCGGCAAACGCTACGTTGCTGTTTGGCCAAAGGCGAATAGACATTAGCCTTAGAGCATTCAGACGGGAGATGGCAAGACTGGACGAACCCCTCTGTCAATTTACGTTGACCATATGACCATACAATATAAAACTAGTTGACGCGCGGCCGCTGTCATTAGGTGTTGTTTCGTATCGCAAGTAAGAGCTCGAAAAAATTTGTTAATTGTGCAGTTTTCTCTTGCAAAAGGCTATCCAGTAACTCAAATCTTCGAGACTATGGCGTTTTCTATCACGTATGTAAGTATTAAATATATACAAACGTGTTTTATTTAAGTACAATTCTGAAGTAATTTTATGCCGTTACGATAGAAAAATACAATGGCTCAACACAGTATACACGGGCATGATTTGCGGGCGATTGCATAGACAGACAGTATCTAAAGAAGCAGCAATATCTGCCTATCATAGATACGTAGCATCATTATTACGTTATGGTCTCGTACTGTGGGGAAATTCCGTTAATCTAGATGTTATCTACAAAGTCCAAAAAAAATGTATTAGAGCAATATGTGGCGTAGATTTTCTTGATAGTTGCAAACCATTATTTAAAGCACTTCGTATTTTGCCTCTTCCTTGTTTATATTTATTTGAGATATGTTTATTTGTAAAAAAATATTCTGACATGTTTAAAATGAATAAGGATTACACATACAGAGGTAGAAAAGGCGATAGTCTATATACACCATATCAAAAACTAAATATTGTTTCCAAGAACTCTTATAATATGGCGATTAGAATATTCAATAAATTACCAGAATGGCTTACAACACTTACATATAGACGATTTAAAAGTACATTATTTATTTAATATATTACTGAAAAAAGCATATTACAGTGTTGGAGAGTACCTGTCCGATCGTAAAGAGTTTGCTGCTTGATGAATCATGATATTTTGATGTTATGACTCTCCTTTTGACATTGCCATCTGACCATTGTTGAAATTATGTTTTAAGTTAATTTTATAAATTCAATGTGTTATGATTATAATTTAGGTGTATAATGACAATTGAAATAATATATCGCGAATTTATTGGTATTGAATTAATTTGTATGTAATTAATGTCTAACTATGACATTTTGTAATTCTAATTTTAATTTCTATGACATTGATATAATATTGTTATTATCTTGACTATTGTACAACATATATTATATTACTTAGAAGCAATCATTTGTAAAGCCTGACGAAAACATTTTGCACGTTGACGACTTCAACAGAGTATGTAGAGTCATTAAACCTTAAAAACTCGTGTCACCATATTCTAGCAAATAAAGATATCTTTCTTTCTTTCACGTTAATTTGTCGATTTGTGTGTGTGTCTTTATAGTAAGGTAATATTTTCATAGTGTACGTATCTGTAATTAAATGCTAGATTTTCGTACTGTGCCATGCGTGTTTACCTCGCCTCCCGCAAAATGAGGCAGAAAAATGCGATTACATATACTGCGATTTGTTGCGTACCATATCCTTAGGCTAAATGATCTAAGACATTAGCATTCCTTATTATTTTTATTACCATCAAATAATATTAGTGTTACCAAAAATGACATAAATTCTGGATAACGCAAGAAAAAAATATATGTACTCTACCCTGCCGAAATATCCGATCGCGTTTGATTGAAATCAGACAAAAGGATTTTTTCGGTCGGTACCTAGCGAAAGGGACAAAATGCCTTTCAAATAGCTCCGAGCCGAAGATTTATATCCAGCTGAAGATAATTCAATATCGGGCCTCTCATAATAATGGAGACAACTTCGTTTTCTGGTCACGCCGGCCGCGGTCGCAAATACAACATTTTCTTTGGTGAATTGGCACGCCTTAATTCCGTGGTCCGCAATGTGCTCAGAGGAATCGGATTAATACTTATTTAAAGTAATAAAAATTGCGCTCGTCGGCTGGTTTTCAAATTTCTACATTGTCTTGTCGCGATTTGGTTCTTTTTGGTTTAGCTTTGCTTGATTGACGAAGCGTGACGAAACTTTTTAACCTCGTGCTCCCACAATGTTGGCATAATTTAGTAGGTAGGTACCTATTGGAATTTGATTTCAGTGTGGACTGTATGAATGAAAATATGAATAAATTCATTGCACATTGCACAAAGAACAACTTAAATAACAACAAATAACACATACATAAACACAAAAGGCGGCCTTATGGCAGAAATAGTAATTTCTGCAAGGCAACTTAGGGCAACGGGAAGTTAATACGGACATTTAGTTATTTATGCAACAGTCGTACATACAAAGAGGGGTGTTAAAACATGTAGGTATGTAGTAATATCACACGTTGTTTTTATACCTAATTATGTACAGTTGCATACAAGACTATCTACACCTATGTAGATAGTACGTATGATATCACATATCCACAGCGTCGATGGCGCTGTAGATCCGGCACTGGTCTTCTAATCGGGAGGTCCGGGGTTCAATCCTGCTATATACCAAAGTGTTTTTCGTTTTTCGAATTGCATATGTACATTTGTTCGACGCTCTCACGGTGAAGCAAAACATCGTCAGACAATCTGCATACTTCTGCGGAGAAATTCAAAGGTGTATGTAAAGTCGACCAATCCGCACTGGGCCAGCGTGGTTGACTAAGGCCTAAAGTCTAAACACTCTAATTTAGGGTAGGCTCGCACCTCTCGGTGCGAACATATACAAAGAAAAAAAGAACAAATACTTATTTGGCGCTAAGTTAACAAATGACAATAAAACCAATGCCTACATAGACAAACAAAATGATATAAGAAAAGCAATGAAATACGCAGTTATTTACAAAAAATTCAGACAATAGTGTCTCCACTCAGCTCTATCACAAAGAACTGTGACACTGATTTTCAGTGGAGCCGCAAAGACGATAGAGGACGTTACCCCCTTTATTAATGTACATCATTACGTCATACACCATTCACAAACTTTAATTACTAGCCCGCGAACTACGTTTCATAATAATTTTCCAAAAAAATCTGGTGAGGCCACCCGTATCACCCATTTAAAAAATAACCTACGACCTATGCTCAGACCTATCAAATACACACAGAAAAATTCATAAAAATCGGTAACAGCGCGCTGTTATATTATATTTTGTATATTTTGACTTTTTTCGTCTAGAATTAAATGAAAATCAGTTAAGTAATTTAAATTAGACCTCTGAATATATTTCTGAACCAAGGTATTTTAACATATTACTGCTTAAGACCATGGTAATGGAATGAACAAAAAAAAACAAATCAAGGAGCATTGTTTCGTAACAGGCAGTAGAAAGCAAGTAGCGATAGCATCTTTCGCTTAGATTCTGCCATGGAAGTAGGAAAAGAGGATGTGGGGTTTAATTTCAAGTAGTTCAACTTCAAATAATTGGGATTTATAGTTTAAAGTTTTATGACGAAGACCTTTTACCAACAGGCTAAGACATAAATAAATTTCAATATCTTTATTCGTGTCGTTTTTACCTATATTTAGTTTCACCGACTAAAGTCACTTAATTAAGTGGTCCCCGACTTAATTATGTGACTTTCTTTTCTTTATGAAAAAATGCTGAACTAAATCGGTGCTACATCGATTTAATAAGATAACTTGAAATATTGTTTAATATGAGTTAAAATGGATATAGTTTATATAGTGCTTTAATAATGATAAGATAATTATTTTCCGCATGATATTGTATGAAAAAAGCTATCTAACTTCTTTTTGGCTAAACAATTAAGTATGCTCTCGCCTAAAAAAATAAGCTCGACTGACGTTTTGGTTGACGTTGCCCACTCATGGGATTTTATTTTTGTTTATTCTTTGCGACGCGAAAAAAATAAAAGTAATCTAAGTTGTACATATATTGTTCCATTGTATTTGTTTGAATCTAATATATAAAATTCTCGTGTCACAGTGTTTTACCAAACTCCTCCGAAACGGCTTGACCGGTTTTTATGAAGTTTATTGTGTATATTCGGTAGGTCTGAGAATAGGTCGTAAACTATTTTTATAACCCTAAGTGATAAGGGTATTTTTAAAATTTATTTTGGCGAGGCGTTGTTAACGGGCACAGCTAGTTTTCTATATATATGCGAGGCAAATAATTGTTTTTAAAAATACTTTTACTAATTATTTATTTTATATTTTTTAATTTTGTGATGGCGGTCATTTATATATTTTTCCTGGTGTACTGTATTTTACAAGAAACGCCTTTTCATTCATGTCACGTCATTGCTTGACGTCGTTAGGATGACCTAGGTGGTCCGTCTTAAAAACTTCATGAGAAGTCGTCGTCAAGACGTATAAATATGACGTCGTCGTGAGGCTGTGACATACGACCATCATTATAGAGAACCCTAGGACGACTTCACCGACATCTTTTACGTCTGTAGCGACCTTAAAATATCCTCCGACAGACGTCAAAATGCTACTTGGGAATGTTGGCAAACAAGCAAATTGCTCACGCGATGATAAGTGGTAAGTCATCTATTATACATGTGGCTCTTGTGAGATTTGCAGCAAAACTGTAACTCTCACGAGAACCACAGCGTACCTACGTTGCCAACTTGTGACTTATGATGTAAAGTCACGGTACCCAGGAATTTCACTGCCATATCTTACCCTTCAAACCGGAACACAGCAATGCAAGCACTGCTGCTTTGCAGCAGAAATAGGTAAGATGGAGGTACCCAAGCAGACGGCCTTGGTACAGATGCAGCATCAAGAGAACTGAATTCACTGACTCATCTACGTATAAAGCTGAGAGGGTCTTAACGTGACGCCGATGGGCGATTATCTTGGAAACGGTAAGTACCACAAAGATAAGCCAAAACCTTTACTCCGTTGGAGAGTGAGTTTAAATATAAGATAAAGCTGAAATAAAACAACAAAGAGTAGTTTTTAACACGCAAAGCATATCCGTT
The DNA here is from genome assembly GCA_963935595.1 of Schoenobius gigantellus. NCBI lineage: Eukaryota > Metazoa > Arthropoda > Insecta > Lepidoptera > Crambidae > Schoenobius > Schoenobius gigantellus. Next base: position 7,062,339 of record OZ012553.1, read on the forward strand.
CTTCGCTCTTCCATGGCGGACATCCCGCTTAAGGTCCTCGACAAATATACTGTTATCAATAACGAGAAAAGCCGCGGCGCAACACTTAACTGTTTGTAGATAACGGAAAAACCTATTCTTGTCGCCTTTTGTTTTTTCCGCGAACCTCGCCATTAATTAAGTATAAAAGCTGTCGTAAAATTAACTTTGTCAAAGGAATTCGATGTAAAGTAAAAGACAAATTATAAGTAAAATGAGCATTCCTTGGCTGCAGTAAAAGCTCACGTGCGACATTATGATCTAGTGGTCGAGAGCACCTGATATTCATCTGGGGGTCCGGGGTTCGATCCCCCGAGGGGACAGAAGTTTTTGGCTGTTTCCTCGTGGTCCTACTAATTTCTCCTACTAGTGGGACCACGAGGAAGCCTGGTTCCTCGTGGTCCTACTGCAGATAATAATGTCCTACTAGTGGGTCCACGAGGATGCCTTGTTCCCCGTAGTCCTACCCCGTAGTTTAGTTTGGTTGGCGACAGGACTTCTGAGCCCGCCTAGTTATTTAGCAGTTTCTCGCTATAAAAATAATGTATATAAAATTGTTGTGTTTCGATAATTTGACGTAAGATAACGGGAGATAGAATTTAACTTTAAACGTTTTATTTAAGCGCTGATATCATGACCAAAAATTACACTGTCGGTTTTCTTAAAGATGGAGAGATTGACTTGAATGCATGTCTGTGGTGGCACTATTAATGCGATATAATTTTGGCACTATAGTAGAAATGGACTTGAGCTACGCATAAGAGCGGTATTAATTTGGCTCTAGTCTGACAAATGACTAGATTTTCATCTAGACACTGAGTCGCATAGAAAACGGGTCAGTGAATACTTACCTTATTGAAGATAGCAATAAGAAATATAAACTAATTAATAATTTATATGAAAACAAATATAAAGTTTTCCTAAAAATTGTGATATTTAAAAAGTTTGTTAGTAAAAGAGCCTAAAAGTGAAAATCCCGGGACGAAGAATAAAATCACGAAAACATAAATCCGTTTTTCTATGCCATTTCATCGAATGAGTCTTGAACTTTTGTATATAAAACTGACAGTTGATTTAGTTGATTTTTTCGCGATTTAGAGTTGGTTCCATAGTGAGATCAGTTAAATGAACACTTCAAATATTAACACAACTTTTTGGAATACTTTACACAAGACATCTTTAAACTCTTTTATGTTTATTTTGAGGATTGTTTTAAATACAATAAAAAAATAAGTTGTAGAAGGTATATAGGACTTCTTACTGGCCCGTTTTCGTTGCGGCAGATGTAGTCTTTCGCCAGATTCTCCACTTTATTATACAATAGAAAAAAACATACCAAAAACTGGCGACCACTGCGCTTTCGGCCGATTCGTAGGGTAATCCTTCGGAAATGTTTCCTCGCTCCATAACATTTTCAATTTCACCCTATACACAGCTACGTCATTCACATCACAACACATCACGGCCACGATACACGATAAAAACAAGATGGCCGCGATTCGGTGATTGACAGCCATTGTGAGCGGACGCGTTGAAACGTTCCTTCAATTTAAAATTTATTACATGCACTGTTTTGTTGGTTTCCGCGTACGTGCAATGGCAGCGAGGAGAGCCAGTGGACTTTTCTATTTCGGAATCTCACTGCTTCGAAGACAGAAATAAACCCGTGAACAGGCCGAACTCGCGTGACCCGACCACTTTCCCGTCTTTTTGCGTATTGTATAAATATAATCGGATTTATGATTTGTACGGTAAATATGGTATTAGGTAGGTGTAAAAAATATTGGTCTGTGAAATAAACTTTGAATCTTCCTAAATGAGTGAGAAAAATTCAAACAATAACTTCTGATAATGTCAAAATTGTGCACACGATGTGGTTTAAATTAGGTAAGTATATGATTTGTTGATATAAAGTTAAACGATAATATTAATTACTAAGCAATATGAATCCTGACATTCTAATGACCATTTTCACCAACCTCTTCTTTAGCTTAGGGTTCTCTTAAGTAGTATGCTATCACATTCTTTTCATTAAAGACAAAAAGTGACAGCATACGTCTTAGCTAAGTTATTCCTAAGCTAAGTTATGGTTGGTGAAATCAGTCATAAGTCTATTATATCATCGCGTATTATGCAATTTTGACATCGCTACCTTTTAATGTTATTTTGATGACGTTCCTATACTTTTATTTACTTAAGCTTTACAAATAGAAAATATTAGTTAATATCAAAAATCTTTACACAACATAGGCCTGACAGGCAAATCTTAGCGTTATAAAAGCATCCTATTACAAGATTATTTTTCACCTTCATCTCAAGATGTGTATAAACAAAAGTAGAAGAGAAAAAGTCAAGCAGACGCGAAACAAAAGAAAGTCAAGCAAACAACTCGGAAAATCTATCTTTTGTCTTTTACAAATCGCCACTGACAGAGTTGATTTTCATATGCATCAGAAAAAAATACAACTGGTATGCCTACACACACTTTGAGTGTTATAACTATAATTAAAATGGTAGGTAGGTATTTCCCAAAGACATGAAATTCAGTTTAGCGGGATGACACCGCGGCTAGGGCCGGATAGGCTCGTTAAGTGCCGACCGCATCAATCAACCGCATCCGCGCCGGGTCGTGTCCGCCGGCCGCGGGCGTCTCGACACCACCAAACAACTATCCGCCCCCTTAGAGCCACCACGCACTTGCGATTTCTAGCGCTTTCTTTTAGTCGCAAGTGCGCGCTGGCTCTATAGGGTCTGCCCTTAGGCGCATAACACATTGCACCGGACACCGCTCCGGTGTTCGGCGCTGCGGTTTTTAATTTTGACTGAATAATCTTAATTTGTATACAAAAACCGCAGGGTATAACACACTCACACCGCATGTCCGTGCGGTTGTGCGGTGCGGTCCGCGGGGTATGCTATGCCACACCACACTGTGCCGCAATATCGTACGAATTTTTGCGGAGAAAGGACGTGCATACGCGTAATAGATCTCGACATAGATAATGCAGTGATGCGGTGCGTCGTGCATTGCAGCTCCGGACGGAGATACGGGGCAAACCGTACGGTGGTGGCACGGTTCCGTGTCCCCGCAGCCGCATGCGGATTTCGTCCCTCCGTACACCGCAGAGGGATGCGGCGGCAATGTGTTAAGCGCCTTAGAGCCAGCGCGCACTTGCGACTCTTACGCTTGAAACAAACTATTGTGTCGTGTTGTGTTGTGACGCGTCAGAAGCGTATCGGTTTCATACATTTTATATGGCTAGAGACACATTAGCGCCACGACACAACACACTGTAATAATGACGCGTCACAACACACCACGACACAATAGTTTGTTTCTGCCTTTAGTCGATCGATAGTTTGATCGTTTTGGAAAAAGTTTATAGTTTTGGAAAAATGGCTGCCTAATACTTATTCAACAAAACTTTTTTTTTTGAACAACAATCGGTCGATTGCACTATGAAGCGCGAGTGCGTGCATTTGCCAAACAGTCGGCGGATTGTTACAGGAGCTATTACATACTAACACAAATGATCTGCTTTTTAGAAGCCTATTAGTATATTTTATAGTCACAAATCAGTGTAGTGCGCGCATCATCACTAGAAATACTAAACTAACGGCCGTTAATTTGATCACGGTCGTCGTGCGATAGCGATTAAACTGTCGTGTCGGTCGATTAAAATTCCCAAATGCGCATACCGATATCGTATAAAAACCGCGCTGAGAACGAAATGATCCTATGCAATGCAATAGTGCATTCAAGACTTCAGCCCCCTTAGACAAGATGTCTTACGATAATCGCTAACGCATTCGCCAAATGGACAATGTATGAGATTTGACAATTGCGCTCGAATGCTAAACGAGGGCTTATGTCAAATCGCATAAATTTTCCTTCTAGCGATTGCGACTTTCGCACTATCGTGCGTCGCAGTAGCGCGCATTCGACGCACAACACATCGCACTAACTTTCTTTCGCACTTTCGTTCATCGAAAACCCGATCTTTCGACTATTAGTGTGTCGTAATTACGATCTTTCGCACTTTCGTTCATCGCAAAACCAATCTTTTGACTATCAGTTTGTCGTAACTGTGATCTTTCGAACTTTCGTTCTTCATACTTTCGTAGTTCGCTGTTCCGTTACGCCTCTCCGAAAATATTTTCTTTAATTTCATACATTTTTTTTTGCTTACGATTTTTCAGATATTTTAACGCATATAATGATTACCCTGAAGTCAAACAAACACTTAAATATTTGTAGCCTAGCTATATAGAATTCGTCCCTTCAGCCATTTTGGTAACTGAAAGTGTTTGATAACTGGTTACTTAAAAATAAAAAAATTCTCTGTTTCGTAACTAGTATTTTAACTGTTGAAAAATATCGTATACTTACCTATCTACGTAAATTTCATTAAAATCCTTGTAGACACTCGACAGCGCACTCTTCCGTCAAATAATAACTGAAAAAGCTCTTAAAGTTCTTACTAAACTTTTATCGTCGGTCTGTCTGGATAGAACGAGTTTAAAACAAATAAAACTGTACTGTTATTGAGATCAGACGGAAAATATCTTGGATGGTTATTTCACAGTAGTGAATTGTGGTCGGGGTCGTTAGTCTTTGAAAATTTTAATTGTTTACTGGTTGATGGTAGTGGTGGTAAGGTGGTGGTGGTGGTGGTGGTAAGTACTAAAGCGGTACTACCCCCATAGGTGAGATGGACTCGGGGCTTGTGCAAAGGGCTCTAGGGACTCTGTTTCCAGACCCTGAAGCCATCGAGTCCCTGAGAATGGTTTAAAAGAGTTCCGGAGCAAAGACCGTTAAGGGGTGCCAGCTAGAGCTCTATGCTTGGCATTGAACCCACTGGAGGAGTGGTACCGAGCGGTGCTTAACACGAGCATTGCATCAATTCTCTTTCTCGAGATCTGTGAAGGTGGGGCGACTTAGCCTCCTCAGGAAACCGAATCGCCCCTGGCAGCGACTCCGTTCAGGCCGGTGGTACTGCTCGATGAGGCCGGAAAGATTATTGAGAAAATTCTCGCTTCCTGGATAATAGACATCCTTGTCGGCCCCGGACCGAACTTGCCAGTCTACTGTAGTCGCGTTGGTCCACCTGAAGGGATGAACTGAGAGGGCCACATCGTCCCGGTGTCGCAAGACCACTGCTACTTTAACCCTAGATAGCTAACCTTCTGGTATATTCTATTTAAGCTAACCATCCGTCAAAACGACGGGTATTCGAAAAAAATTTTTTTTTGGATTAAGTTATTAAAAAAGTCGCAGTCTATTTCATTATTTTGTTCACAAATATGATTGTTAATAAAAATGCATTTTGTAAATTGACCTTATTTATTAAGAAATTAAATTATAATAACATTTCTTAGACCTCTCAAGAAATAGGAATATTTTTTAATGTACTACAATTAGTTTTTGGCTTTATATGGCACGTAGAAACATAATAAAAAATCAAAACATCAAAAAATTATTTCTCTTTAGCGCAAGTGATACAAAAATCTACTTTATGTTTTTACTTCGTACGTTCCTTTGAGGAAGTTGTATGATGCTGCTTTGGGTAGTTTCAGAAGGAGCGGTATGTAAGCTTATTGGCGAATCACGGTCTATGACTGAAGACAAGTCTGGCGGTGGGCTTAGATACCTATCCTCAGAATCTGATGGTTCATAATTTTCATAACTTTGCACATCGTCTTCCACTACAAAGTCTTCCGTCTCACTGGCAGAACTATCGTCCAGGGCATCTATACTAAGTTCATTTTGTAGCAGACTTATATCTTTCATCTTCTTTTAGCGAAGACATAATGTAAATCTAAAAATAATTACAGATTTATTGAAAAATATATACTCACACTCGGATAAGAATACTGCTAACCACCTGTACAATAACAGCTGTAAAGCTAACCACCCGTCGAAACGATGGGCAAAGGTCAAGTATCTCAAAAAATATAGCACTTACCTGTTCACTGCGTATCCCACTGCAAAGACCTCACTGGCGACTGAGTTGATCAGCCGAGACAACACGCTCGAACGCGGCGTTAAAAAGAGACATCGATATTTTCTTTGCGCTGCCCGTCGAATCAACGGGGGTTAGCTATCTAGGGTTAATAGCCTCCCCCACAAGTATATAGAGAAGGCGTTTGCTTTCACCAAGTGTCCAGAGAAGGAAGGTCGTGTATACAGAAGTGGACAGAAGCGTTTACAGGTGGGCGATGACAGCGAGAGTACCCCAAGAATTAGTGCTAGGCCCTCTGCTCTGGAACTATGTGATACAACTGGGCGCTGGGGCGATCTCCCTGCCGATAAGGTCGTGTACTACGTTGTACGCGGAGGCCATGATGTGTGACGCAAATAATGGATGGTTCCTAAGTGCCTCCAAAAGCCTATATTGAATAAAAAAGATTTTTAAATTGAATTGAGTTAAAAGGAACAGAAATGAATGTCACTGGGTCCAAAGACTCAATAGATATGTTTAAAAATCAATTTTAATGGGTGATTCAGGGTCGATTAATTACAAATATGACTAACTTAGCATCATTCTGTTCAAAAATCAAGCAAATGATTTCTACTAGATTACTAAGAGTTCCATAGTTTTCAATTTCCCTTGAACTGTGTAGTTTTAACACCAGTCTCCGTGCCTTAATGTTACATTACAAAAATATAGAGAACTATCAACTTTTACTTGAAGCGCGATTTCGTAACAAGTAAATTGATTCCACTCAGAAAGTGATAAAAGAGCGTTAAATAATTTATTAGTACAAACAATCTCTATAGTGCGAAGACCCCTGAAAACTTTCACGGTTCGCAGATAGGATTTTCGGAACGTATTGGCTTTGTCTTGTAAAGAGCAAGACAAAGGACCTCTCGATAATGTTAGGAAAACACTCTTGAATAATACAAAGTTTCTTAGGAAAATAAAAGAAGTATTTCTAAACCTAATTGTTCATATTTTATTAGGAAAAATAGAAATTCATTGAGGCTCACTAAGTTTTCGTTCGACCTGTTTTGTAAGTTCAAATAAAAATATTTATCACCATGTTAAAATTGACATACTTGGGGCATAACTCTACTTTTATTTACTTTGCTATCGTGTCTTGATAACATTTCAATAAAACTGGTTTTTTTTCCGTAGGAAAATTACCTGGTCCTTCCCCCGGTCTCGAACTATCCCTATACCAACTTTCATCAAAATCGGTTCAGAAGTTTCGAAGCCTATTCAATACAAACAAACAAATCTTTCCTCTTTATAATATTAAGTATATAGATATATAATATGAAATATATATATATATATAATGTAAATGTATGTGGCTGCCTGCCTTAGTCTTGTTGGTCGGTTTAATGGCAAATCCGATTCGGGGTACGATCCGATCCGATCCGGGGATTGAACTGAGATCGTAAGTTCAATTTCAGGATCGGAAAAGGTAAATGAGTTTCTTCTGTTACGGAAATTTCTTGTAGCAGCTGATGAATCGGAATCCAATATTAGTGCCCGGACAGTGGCATTAGGCTCAAAACTTTTTACATAACATTTGAAAAAAATACGAACTGTGATGGTTTATATAAATGTCGGTGGCGCTGTGGAGTCGGTACTGGCTTTCTAATCGGAAGGTCCTGGGTTCGAATTTCATATGTACATTTGACCGACACTTCTACGGTGAAGGAAAACATCGTAAGGCAACCTGCATACATCTGCGAAGTAATTCAAAGGTGTATGTGAAGTCGACCATTCCGCACTCGGCCAGCGTGAAAGGCCCAAACGCCCTAACTTAGGGTAGGTTCGAGCTCCTCGGTGGGGACGTATATGAGCTGTGATGATAATGAGAAACCCCGGGCTAACTTTTTTGGGAGAATAAGTAACATATAAACCCCAGCCTAACTTTTTTGGGAGAATAAGTGATGACATAAGATAATATTAATATAGGTAAATACAGATATGCAGACAACGTGTCAATTTTTACACTTGAATAACCAACCACCGGTCAAACTGTAAAGTCAAAAAAGTAGAGCATTATGAATTCCCTGAATCTTTGAAAAAGAAACACATGTTAATGAATTTGTGACTTCGCATTTTCAAACAATATAATCAATACAAAAGAAATCACCGTGAATTGAAATTTTATCCCACATATGTTTAAACATTTACTAGGATATAATATGTTAAAATGTTATTTGTTTTTTTATTTATGTATTAGAATTTAAGGATAAAAAAATCCAATCAATCTTTGCATTATTTAATAGCGTTAATCACAATATGCCTGGGGCTTGTATATATTACTTTGTAGTATTATATTATCTGTGCCTTTGTGTAATTTATATTATGTTTCTTTTCCTGATACTACAGCGACTTCTACCTGCAGGAGTAGTACGGACCGCGGACAAAACAGGATATGAGAAAAATTACATGTTTCTTCTCGCTCCCTCATATATCAATGAAGCGAGACGGGACGAGGATTCGTCACTTTTTGTTCTTTAGTACACGCGCTGTGCCCTGACACACCGCACTACCAAACCTCACTACTGGTGGTGTCGTAGGGAATATTTTTCCCTTCTGCACTACTAGCCAGTAGTGTCGTGGATAATTAATAAGGGTCTTACATCTTCATTCCCATCGACACTACTACTATAACTAAATAAAAAACTGCAGCAGGCCTTTGTCAAGCAAGTTATTTGTCTCTTGTCCCGTTTTGTCCCCGGCCCGTGTTACGCATGATAGGCTTCATGATGATGTCTACACTTTCTCTATTACGTGTCTGTTAAAAAAGATTACGAATATATAACGTATGTGATGATAACTCTGAAATTTCTGACTAAAACAAACTCCTATTTTATTTACTCTGACACGATAATCATAATATTTTTATGATTTATATTTTCTTATCTGTTTATGTAGGTAATAAGGGTTATTTTATATTAGTTGCTACCATCAAATAATTATCTTTTTTTTCTTTGACTCGTACACCGTCTACTATTTTTTCCACATTCGATTCCACAGTCGACTGGTAGAGAATGCCCTGGGGCATTAAGTCCGCTTTTTGTACATCTCCTTAATGTTATACGATAAAGGTTAAATAAATAAATAATCAAGTCAAAATTATGAAGCGAAGTTAAACGTCAATCATTCATACCAGCGATATTGTCTAATTTGTTTGATGAGTGCCATCTGTCCCGTTTAAATTGGCAGAACTAATTGACCGGCACAGTACACAATGGCAAACAAACATCAGCAGATTGCCAATTAACGGCTGCATGGGAGATCCTAGCTGCATTTTTGCTGGTAGGACGTAGACTGTGAAACAAACAGCGTCGGAATTCAAAAAATAGTGGTTGTTTTAAATGTTTCATCCAAAATACCTGCTCAAAATATTGATACTAAAGATTTTAGGAACGTCCTGTCTCTTTAAAAAGTCCTTGCTGTCTATTAGGACAGGATGTGATCGAAGGTACTCACAAAAATATTATTATCATCTTACCTACCCTCATATAGAGGGGTAAATGAATTCTCATTTACCCCTAACCAATTCGGTTCAGATTAAGTTTCTGATGTCATATCATATATTTATTTGACGGCGCACTGGTGGTGTTGTCATTCGATCGGAAAGTGACAGCTGGCACTTTGCGGAACGTCAAACGGGCAGCCTTACTGTGGCGCACTTTTTGATCGGGAGCGACATAGGCTGCACGTTGTCGACGGATCGGCGACAATTAATCCGTTTGCATCGTGAAGGTGATTGATTTGGATTGATTAAATAGCTTACATAGAATCATATTTAGGTCTTATTTTTGAAATTACCTGCGCTACACTCACGCGAAATGGATCCGCCAAATGATCCCACTATCCCACTTCAACCTTGCGTTTGATGATAAAAATATGATCAACGTTTGTATACCTCTAAGATTCATTTTAAAGGCGTTGGAGCAGTAACAGTAGAATAGAAACCCCTTTTTTTTTCTCGGGGGGAAATGTGTAACCGCACCGTACCCGCCGTTGGCTAGACGACGAGCGTGTGTGGGGCTCTCCCGGCAGCGTGCCAGGCCTACCCACTAAAACCCCCCGGTGTTCTCCCTGCCCTTAGGGGCGCGCTAGGTAAGGTCCACAATGCGACTCCACTACCCACGTGCCCGGGCAAGCCCGACCAATCGGTCGGGCTATCGCCAAGGGGGGATTACCCGAGAACACCAGGGCAATCCCCAGACGGAGGGCCTTACGGCGGCGTGCACGGGGCCAGCCGTGCACGCAGGCCTCCACGGCAGGGTCATTAGACGGGCATCGCTTGAGCGAATGCCCGCCTTCGCCTACCTGTCCGTCTACGGCGGATAGGAGCGGCTTGAGGATCATTCTCCCGCTCCCTTCCGCGGCCTCCTCTTGCGAGATGACGTCCTTGCAGAAGGAGGCGACAGCCCCCCATTCCGCCTCGCCGCGGAGCATGGCCACGACCATGCTCGGCAGCGAGAGGTCTCCGCCTCCCAGCGCAGCGTTGAGTTCACTGCGCTGGCGTCGCCAGGCCGAGCACACCAACAGGGTGTGCTCGGCAGTGTCATCAGGAAGAATAGAAACCCCTAGGAATATGGATACCAGAAAAGTATTTCAATTCCAAATAATAAAATGCTTACATGCGGTCCCCCAGCAAGTGTCTCCCAGTCTGGGGATTACCTCTATATCCAAGGTAATCTCTCACAGGCGTAAATACCTGGACCGTAACCGGCCGAGCCGTCTCGGGGTATCTGGAGGCATTGGGTTTTCCAGTCCCTGGATCGCCTCGGCTAAGGGCAAGATGGATGTCGAGGTGGTTTGGTGGGTATACCCCGTTCTGTGCGGGAAGAGTCCTACACACACCTGTCGACTAAAAGTCGACTAAAACCTCGTTAAAAAGGCTCCAGCAAATGTATGTAAATGCCTCATAATTCTCTAAGCTTTATTAATAGCTTATTGTGTGTCTGCTCTCAAGGCGTTGTGGCCGAAAGAAAGGTGCAGATCCCCAAGCAGGCCGCATGGTCACGTTCCGCCGCCCACTGTTTACCGTCCATTACGTCTTAATCCCGCCCGCAGCTGATGGATTAGCTGGCGACGCTTTTATTCCACTCCGTCGGCCTGATGCGGCTTTGTCGTGTGCAAACGAAATTCGACATGTTACTGGAGTTTTGGAAATTTGATGGAGCGCTGTTTGTTTTTTGTGTTCGTAAAAGCAAGTGCGAGAGCTTAAAAGATTACTTTGCAGTCATCAGTGTATATTTGTCGGTTTGTATTTTTTTTGTTAGAGTTTGTGCTACTATGATCAATCAAATGTGTTATGTTTAAGAATAATATCATCATCATCATCATCATCATCACAGCCCATATACGTCCCCACCGAGGGGCTCCAGCCTACCCTATATTAGGGTGATTAGGCAGTCGCGCCCGAGCTGTCAAAGCGAGTGCGCGCATCTCTGCTTTTGTGTAGTGTCGATTTCGATCAAATTGGCGTCACTTTGTTGTTGTTTTATTGAGTTATGTTGTTATGTTCTATTGTTGTTTTCGTTCTTTGTATTGTTGTCTCGTATCTTAAATAATTTGTGTGTTTGAAGTCAAAACACAAATTATTCCGTTGTAAATTTTTTGATTTTGGTGTAATAGGTTAGGGTTTGCGTTTTCTTTTTCATTTTATTGTTGTTTTACCGGTGTGTGGGGCGTTGCCCCGGCATCAGTACCTAGTTTATTTGTCCGTTTAATTCGTTATCTAGTACTAGTATTATTTTGTCAGTGTCGTTGTTTGTATAGGTTAGGCTTGTTATTATAGGTTATCCAGGGTTATCCATTATGGGGTGCGATGTCAGACAACCTCCTTGTGGTGCACCCTGGGCAACCCGGCAGATTCTCTGCCGCGGGCTAATAGTCTGACGAGAGGACCCCCATATGGGGCGTGGGATGGCCGGGTTCAACCCGGCGGGCCACTTCGTGTGGCCACCCGCTTCATGCGGGGAAGGGCGAAGTCCCCTCTTCTTATGATAAGAAGAGGTGTGGCTCTCGCTGGAAGCCGATCCCGGCGGCTACCTCTGGTGGTAGTAGGGACGAGGCGAGTTTCTCGCCATGGCGCTTCGCGCCCGTTGGGGATTTCCCCGAGCTTCGGCTCACCCGCGCGGCGGTGGATCCAGTGGGATCTGCCGTCGGGCAACCCGTTACCCGCACTGAGCGGGCCGGGGGCCCGGCGCACTGAGCGTCGGGCCGCGTGGAAGACAACCACAGTAAAAAACCAGTCGCGAGGTGTAGAGCGGCGCAATTCTGCGCCGCTCCACAAAGCAGCAGAGCCAGGCGGAGAGTCCGGCAACGGACATGTCACGGGCAGGGGGTCAGCGGGAATAAGGCCTGGCTGTTGTCCCCTTCCCTCTGTCTTGTGACGGACGGAGGAGCTGCTGGGGGGTTTTTAGTGGGTAGGCCCGGGCCGGGTACGGTCTGGGGAGTCCCACATATCCTCGTGGTTTGGCTCGACCACGAGGAATGCGTAAATGCATTTTCCCCCCTCCCAAAAAAAAAAAAAAAAACAAAAAAAAAAAAAAAAAGGGTTATCCATTATGGGGTGCGATGTCAGACAACCTCCTTGTGGTGCACCCTGGGCAACCCGGCAGATTCTCTGCCGCGGGCTAATAGTCTGACGAGAGGACCCCCATATGGGGCGTGGGATGGCCGGGTTCAACCCGGCGGGCCACTTCGTGTGGCCACCCGCTGCATGCGGGGAAGGGCGAAGTCCCCTCTTCTTATGATAAGAAGAGGTGTGGCTCTCGCTGGAAGCCGATCCCGGCGGCTACCTCTGGTGGTAGTAGGGACGAGGCGAGTTTCTCGCCATGGCGCTTCGCGCCCGTTGGGGATTTCCCCGAGCTTCGGCTCACCCGCGCGGCGGTGGATCCAGTGGGATCTGCCGTCGGGCAACCCGTTACCCGCACTGAGCGGGCCGGGGGCCCGGCGCACTGAGCGTCGGGCCACGTGGAAGACAACCACAGTAAAAAACCAGTTGCGGGGTGTAGAGCGGCGCAATTCGCCGCTCCACAAAGCAGCAGAGCCAGGCGGAGAGTCCGGCAACGGACATGTCACGGGCAGGGGGTCAGCGGGAATAAGGCCTGGCTGTTGTCCCCTTCCCTCTGTCTTGTGACGGACGGAGGAGCTGCTGGGGGGGTTTTTAGTGGGTAGGCCCGGGCCGGGTACGGTCTGGGGAGTCCCACATATCCTCGTGGTTTGGCTCGACCACGAGAAATGCGTAAATGCATTTTCCCCCCTCCCAAAAAAAAAAAAAAAAAAAAAAAAGGGTTATCCATTATCCAAATAGTTTATTTTTTTTTCTAGTTTAAGGCAAAGGTTGCTGAATCCATACAGTCAAATCTTTGGTTAGGATTTTTTTTTTTAATAAGGGTTTCCTTTCCGCGGTTCCGGGAATTTGTCCCAACTATTATTTTGTCAGGCTGAAGATAGATTTCTGCTCTGTTTTCGCCGACAGAATCTTTGCTGGGCTGGGCCCACGATTGGGCCATGTCCGACTCGGACATCATGTCCGAGACGGACGGGGCAGAGGAAATGGGACCTGTTAAGGCTCCGGTCTTAAGCACGGAGAAAAGCCGCTCGCCGGTCAATGGAGGTGCATCAAAGGCAGCTGATGGGGTGGTGTCTCCGGTTTTGTCGCTGTCAAATATCGTAGGGGCAGCGCCTCGTCGGAGCTGCGATAGCGCGGAGAGATCTCGTCCCACCTATAGGGACGTTAATAGTGGGAAACCGGGACTATCGCAGGCGGACCTTCCGCCACCACGGGCTGGTGGAAGGAAGAGGCCAAGCTATTCCCGCTTTTTCCAGGATCCTTTAGTTACGGACCTGGAAATCACCACTGAGGCGGAAGAGGTCGTAACGGCGCCGTACGCTCCCAAGGTCGCCCGAACAAAAAGGGGCAGAGGAGGACTAGTGCATGGTGTTGGGCTCTCCCAGGCTAGGCGGGAGCTTCAACTACTGGAGGCCGACACTGAGTCGGAGTCTGACCAGGAGTCGATGGTTGCAGAGGCTCCCGAAAAAATGAGAAATGGGAAAGGGAAGCGCTCGCCTGAGCCAACCGCTGAGCTCCTTTGTGGCAAGGCTGAGGACAATGCAAAGGTGCTGTTGGGGGTCGCACGCAAGTCCCGCAATCTTAAAGGGACTTGCGTCAAAGAAATCAAAGACGCCTCCGACTCCCTTGTAGAGATTGTTCGGACTTTGGCGTCCAGGAACACCTCGGAGGAGGTTCGTCGGCTTCAAGCCGACAACAAGCGCCTCCGGGGTCAATTGGACGTCCTAATGGGGGAGATAAAGGCCCTCCGTCGGGACTTCTCCGAGCGGGGGGCGAAACGCCCGAGGGGCCGCCGCGTTGTAGTGACCACACCCCCCGAAATTGTAGACAATACGGAGTCGGAGGTTATTGCCGAGGAAGAAGTGGAGGTCCCGCAGGCAGTGCTGCTAGAGGCCAGGCCGGTTGAGGCCGCATCAACTGGAGCGATTTCCAGGGGAGAGTTCCTGGAAAGTATGGAGTTCCTCTAGCGGGAACTATTAGCCCAAGTTGGCTTTATGGTTTCGGCGCGCCTCGAAGGCCTTGAAGTGGACGGGCGTTTGATGCCGGCTGAGGCCCGGAGGCCGCCGCTCGCGGCGGACTGTGGGAGACAGCCGCAGCCGCAATCTCAGCGGCAACGGGCGGCAAATACTTTGACGGCCAATACTACTCTTGCCCCGCCGGCTAATATGCCGAAAGAAGCGAGAGTGATAAAGAAGTCAGCAGTGGTCCCCTCAACATCCGGGGCTGCCACAACCGCGGCAAACGTGGAAACGGTCCAGGATCCCTGGACCGTTGTCATCAGGCGAGGCCGGAAGAAGCCGGCAGCGGAAGTGCCGAAGAAGGTTATCGAGGCTCAGAAAGTGCCAAAATTACCTAGAGCGCCACGATCTTTGGCGGTAGTCGTGGCTCTTAAGCCGGAGGCGGTGGCAAAGGGTCTCACATATGGTGAAGCGATTGCCAAGGCCAAGGCCTCAGTTAGCCTCGGGGCCCTAGGTATAGGGCCTGCAAAGTTCAGGACGGGGATAACCGGGGCTCGAATAATCGAGCTCCCGAAAGAAACATCCCCGTCCCAGGCGGATACACTAGCCGCCAAGCTGGGGGAGGCACTAGGAGACGCGGCGAAAGTGTCGCGTCCCGTCAAGACGGCGGATATCCGGGTCGTCGGCATCGACGACTCGGTGTCCGCTGAGGAATTGTGCCAGACCCTGGCACAGGCCGGCGATTGCCCAGCCCACCACATAAAGGTAGGCCGCGTGCATACGGGGGTGCGAGGTGTCGGGGCGGCCTTTGCCTCGGTGCCTGTGGAGGCAGCGAGGCGCCTGGCGGATGCTGGTCGGCTCGAAGTTGGATGGAGTTCTGCCTCCATCCAACTCCTGGAGCAAAAGCCCATGCGGTGCTTCCGCTGCATGGGCCTGGGGCACCCCATCCAACGGTGCCCCTCTGCCAAGGACCGCAGCGGATTATGTTTCCGTTGCGGTTCCGACGGGCATAAAGCGGTGGACTGCATGGAGGCGTTAAATTGCGCCGTCTGTGCAGACGCCAAGAGGCCGGCCAGCCACCGAATGGGGGGTATGAATTGTAACCCCCCGTCGGTCAGGGGCCGTTTGGCCCCGGTAAATGTGATCGTGGCTCCGAGGAACCCGGCAACAACTATACCCTCGGCACCACAGCCAGCACCGGCCGCACCTGCGGTCCAGGAGGATCCCATGGAGACCACCAATGCCTAGTGGTCCCATCAAGCTCCTCCAAGCAAACATTAACCACTGCGCCGCGGCACAGGACCTCATGTGTCAGACCGCGGCGGAGTGGGGAGTGAGTTTGGCGATTGTGTCGGAGCCCTACTACGTTCCGCCACAATCGTCAAATTGGTTGGTGGCGGCAGATGATTCCGCCGCCTTGATGCGGGTGGCGCGTGGCACAGCCCCCTCTCTCGTTCTTAGAGAAAGGGGCACTGGCTACGTTGCCGCCATGTGGGGGGGAGTTGTGGTTATCTCGACCTACTTCTCCCCCAATCGCAGTAGGGCTGAATTTCGAGTCTTCCTGGCTGCGTTAGAGGGGGTCGTCCGCAGGACGGCCCCGGTACCGGTGCTAGTTGCGGGGGACTTCAATGCGTGGTCAACCGCATGGGGGTCCTCCTGCACCAATGCGAGGGGTGGAGATCTGGAGTCCTGGGTTCTGTCCCTGGGGCTCCAGATCTTGAATAGGGGCTCCACCCCTACCTGTGTCCGGGTGCAGGGCACGTCCGTGGTGGACGTGTCCTTTGCCACCCCCTCACTCGCCAGTCGAATCAATGACTGGCGAGTTGAGGAAGATGTGGAGACCCTGTCGGACCACCTTTATATCCGATATGAGGTCTCCACGGCATCCCCAGGGGCCCTGAACCGCAGGAGCTCCGCGGTGAGCGCCTTCCCTCGATGGGCGCTCACCAAGCTCCTCCCGGATGTGGCGGAGGAGGCGGCGATGGTGAGGGCGTGGGCAGAAGTGCCGCCTCACCTCGCCGGGGATGTCAACGGCATGGCGGATCTCTTCGCGGACGACATGAAAGTCGTCTGCCAAGCCGCTATGCCGAGGGCGCAGGCCTGCCCCGAAAGGGGGCAGGTGTACTGGTGGACGCAGGAGATTGCGGATCTGCGTACTACCAGTATGAGGGCCAGGCGCGCCTACGTGCGTTGTCGTAGGCGCGCCAGAACTACACCCGACGAGGAAGCGGAATTTCGTCGGGTGTATGCGGCAGCCAAGAAGGCCCTGCGGAATGAAATCTGCAGGGCCAAGGAAGAGTCCAGGGAGCAATTTATACGGCTCCTGGACGATGATCCGTGGGGGCGTCCGTACCGGATGGTGAGGGGGAAGTTTAAAGCTTCCGCTCCCCCTACTTCCGCTATGGACAGAGGGCTGCTAGATCGGGTTTTGGGGACTCTGTTTCCTGATCCCGGTCCGTTCCAGCCCCCCAGAATGGTCCCCCCGGACACTCCTCCGGTGGAAATGGCTGCCGCCATCCCTCCCGTGTCGAACGTGGAATTCGACATGGTGAGGGAACGGTTCCGGCGCAAAAAGAAGGCGCCGGGACCGGACGGTGTCCCAAGCAGGGTTTTGGCCCTCGCCCTGGGGCACCTCGAGGAGCGGTTCCGGGCGGTGCTAGATTTAAGCATCACCTCGGGCCGCTTCCCCAGTCGATGGAAAGCGGGCAGGCTCTGCCTGTTAAGGAAGGAGAGCCGCCCCGCGGATTCCCCGACTGGGTATCGGCCGGTGGTGCTGCTCGACGAGGCCGGGAAGTTTCTGGAGAAAATCCTGGCTTCCCGCATCGTCGAGCACCTAGAGGACCGGGGGCCGGACTTGGCTGAGAACCAGTTCGGCTTTCGCACCGGCCGGTCCACGATGGACGCGGTGGCCCACCTCAAGGGGTGGACTGAGGAGGCCACAGCTCGTGGAGAGACTGTTGTTGCGGTGTCTCTTGACATCCGCAACGCTTTCAACAGCTTGCCCCACGAGTGCATAAAGGAGGCACTTCGCTTCCACCGGGTGCCTCCGTACCTCCGCGCCCTCGTGGAGGATTACCTGCAAGGCAGGTCTATCCTCTACGAGGGTCCGGATGGGCGCGTCCATACGTGGGCAATGGCGGCAGGTGTACCCCAAGGTTCCGTACTAGGTCCTCTACTATGGAACCTGGGGTACAATTGGGTCTTGCGAGGCGACCTTCTTCCACGAATGAAGGTCGTCTGCTTCACCGACGACACGCTCGTCGCGGCGAGAGCTAAAACGGGGGAGGAGGCGGCCCACCTTGCGTCGGTCGGCACCTCTTTGGTTGTCCGACGCATCCGCCTCCTGGGTTTGGATGTGGCCCTTGAAAAAACGAGGGCCATGAGTTTCCACGCCCCCCGTCGCAGGATCCCACCGGGGCTCCGAGTCCGAGTGGAGGGGGTTCGTATACCGGTCGAGGCGCATCTCAAATACCTCGGCCTGGTTCTGGACCCCCGATGGAGTTTCGAGGAGCATTTTAAGCTCCTCGCTCCTCGGCTGTGTGCCGCCGCAGCCGCACTTGGGCGGGTCCTCCCTAATGTGGGAGGGCCAGGATCAGCGTGCCGTCGGCTCTATCACGGGGTGATAAGGTCGATGGCACTATACGGAGCCCCGGTATGGGCGGAGTGCCTCTCCCTCCGTACGGTGGCCTTGCTGCGACGTCCGCAGAGGGTCATAGCAACCCGGGCCGTGCGAGCTTATCGCACGGTCAGCCACGGCGCGGCCTGCGTCCTTGCGGGCCAAACACCGTGGGATGTCGATGCACGAGTCCATTCGGAGGTGTATCGGCATCGGGTTGCTGTTCGAGAACGGGGGGGGGGACGATCCGCACCACAGGAGGTGGAGCGGTTTCGTACCCTGGCGCAGAGGGAGGCTCTGCGCCAGTGGGGTGAGGTACTCGCCTCCCCAGCTGCCGGCCACCGGACGATCGAGGCGATCCGTCCGGTGTTGGAGGAGTGGGTTGGGCGCCGGTAAGGCAGCCTCACATTCCGCATGGTGCAGGTACTGACCGGGCATGGCTGCTTCGGTCACTACCTGCACCGGGTCGCCCGTCGGGAGGAAACGCCGCAGTGTCATCACTGCGACGCTCCCGACGACACTGCCGAGCACACACTATTGGTGTGCCCGGCTTGGCGACGCCAGCGCAGCGAACTCAACGCTGCGCTGGGAGGTGGAGACCTCTCGCTGCCGAGCATGGTCGTGGCCATGCTGCGCAGCGAGACGGAATGGGGGGCTGTCGCCTCCTTCTGCGAGTACGTCATCTCGCAGAAGGAGGCTGCGGAGAGGGAGCGGGAGGCAGATCCTCAAGCCGCTCCCATCCGTCGCAGACGGATAGGCAGGCGAAGGCGGGCCTTTGCACAAGCGATGCCCGTCTAGTGACCCTGCCGTGGAGGCCTGAGTGCACGGTTGGCCCCGTGCACGCCGCCGTAAGGCCCTCCGTCTGGGGATTGCCCTGGTGTTCTCGGGCAATCCCCCCCTTGGCGATAGCCCGACCGGTCGGTCGGGCTTGCCCGGGCGCGTGGGTAGTGGAGTCGCAGTGTGGACCTTACCTAGCGCGCCCAAATGGGCAGGGAGAACACCGGGGGGTTTTAGTGGGTAGGCCTGGCACTCTGCCGGGAGAGCCCCACACACGCTCGTCGTCTAGCCAACGGCGGGTACGGTGCGGCTACGCATTTCCCCCCGTGAAAAAAAAAAAAAAAGGGTGATTAGGCCTTAATATAAACTGATTAAATCTGAAAATTATATAAATATCTTAATAATGTAGTTTTCCATCGTTAATTTACATAATTTAATATATTTTAGCTAGTGGTTAAGACCACCCAGTGAGGAATTCAGTTTCCTATGGGGCTATAGGAAATTGAACTCCAGACCTAAGTTTTCTGCTTAGTTTGGTTAAGGGTAGAGCTTCTGAGCCCGCCTGGCTAGCTACCGCCGCCATACCCAAGTTTGTCGCTTATTTTAACATTGTTAATAACATCCCTGTGTTCCGACAATTAGAGGGAAGCCGTACTCCTGTAGTGTGCTCCTCGACAACAAAGTTCCGTTGTTGTCGAGGAGTACAGGTGAAGCCCGCTTCTCCGGTCTTATCATCAGCTGAGCCCAAAGAGCCCAAGAACTGTTTCCTATTGTGTGTAAAAAATATCATTAATCGCAGACCATGGGTAAGTTTAATTGTGAACATAATTTCAAACGTTTGCTTATTCAAAGCAAAAAGAACTAAATATATAAATGATGATTATTCGCATAGAGTTGGGTTACTTTTTCACGACATTTAAAAAAATGTCTTATTTACACGAGGGATAGATTTACAAATGAATATAAGTAGCAGAATTTATTACAATTAAACTATTCATACTTCTATCGCTCCACGAGCAAAGTTGGGTGAAAGCCCTAGAGTGAGGTATTTTTAGTTTTAGGTAAGTTATAATAACTTTTTACGAAACTCTCATAGATGGAAAATTATTTTAAGGTCAAGTTCGCCTTTTATACAATTTTTTTTTTGTAAAGAAATCTCATTTTATAGTCTTGTTACTGGAAATGCTTTGATTTCATCATTATCTTCCTCAGAAAGCACCCTTATGCTCTCTATTAAAACTTTCGGATAATCGAATGTTTGTGGTATATTACGAATCACACACTAAGTAAGATACTCGAAGTAAAGTTGAGCCCAAAGACATCTTAATAGCTGCGTAGTATGCAGTTTCGTTTGAAACTTCGAATATGAAGGATTTGGAATTCCAATGAGTTCAGATATCCAACTTTCTACTCTCATGGTAGGATTACTTCGAGTCCTTGCAACATTACAAGATAGTTCGCCGAAGTTGTGGGCAAGAGTGCTCGGGAACTTTCGACCTATAAGTTGCGTCGTTAACCCTATAAACTGTGTGTACACTACATGAAGCTATGTGACACCTCTTGTAGATATTGGACACGATGGTGCTTCATAATCTAGTCATGGATGTTCCATGCGTCATTGTTGTCTATTAATAAATCTTTTTGGCTTCTAATATAATTTCTTTGCGACTTAACTGAAAAATTACTATGAGTATGCAATTGTGAATATAAACCAGTAGCTGCTTTTTGGTGGGTGAGCAGATGTAACCTCTCTGTTATTATTTAAATTGACAAATACTTTAACAACTTTGTAGATTCCCTAAGTAATAATTACAATAAGCTGTCAATAAATGACAAGACAAACACTTTAATGAAGATTTCTTCTAAATAAATTGCAGATTCCTTAATTTACAGTAACAATATACTATGCGTCAAAAAACGTAGACACTTTGATGACGGCTTGTTGTTTCCTAGAGAATTCATTAAAATTTTAAAGCCTATATCCTTCCTCAATGATTAAGCTAGCTTTATACCATACTTTGTTAAAATTGGTTCAGCGGTGTAGGTGTGAAAGCAGAACAGACAGACAGAGCTACTTTATCATTGATAGTGTTAGTAGGGATTATTTTAAATAATTATAATTTTAATTATCAACAAGACAAAATAAAAACATCCAAATCTTTTAAACAGTGTGTAACAAAAACCCTGTGAACCCTTATAGGTTCACAGGGTTTTGTTGAGAAGTGATATACGATCGTTTCTATGTATGTATTTTTTTAAACTTTTCAATATAAAAATCAAAATATTAAATTATTAATATTTTAAAAGTAACACCGATTACTCATCCCTTTGTCCGCTGGTGGCACCCCCAACTATGCTGTAATTGATAGCTTGTAAATACTGTTAGAATATTGTTTTAAATATATCAATTTTAAAAACAATCTAATTGTGCATATTATTTGGTCAATAATTGTTTTTTTTAATTGTACCTTTTTTGTTTGCATATAAGTAAACATTCACGCTTCTTTAAGCTTTCACAGGGTTTTTGCTACACACTGTATAGATAACAGTTTTTCCTAGAGCTAAGCAAGCAGTGCCATCGAGAGCATATTCTAAAGCACGAAATAAGTTCTCTCAACACAAACACTAACAATTATAGGAAACCTTATTTAAATACCGCATCTGCGAAAACACATCGTTTGTGTTACAAGTTGTTTGAGTAGGGACGGCGGCAAATTATCTCCGCAGCATGCCAGCGTGGAATAATAAAGTAATGAGGGTCACCGTCCTGAATAGTGAGAATAATCGAGTTATCCAACGACTTAGGGAAAATGGGGCCTCCTTAGCGTCGACTTAGCGCATCTCGTGGCATGTTGACCGGGTCATGTAGATTGTGTCGACATTTCATGTTTGGTAACAACATAGTTTATTGTATATGTTTAGTTTTATTTAATTCAAATTCAATTAAAAAATCTTTATTCAACATAGGCCTTTACAGGCATTTATTGACGTCAAACAAAGCAAAACATACTAATTTAAAGGAAACATATAAATTTTGTACGTGCATTCATCCTGATCCTGAATATACTCAAGATGTTTGCAAATACAGGTAGGAATGAAAAATCAAAATAGTTGACTACACCTATCTAGTGTATAAGTTTATAAGATTTTTTGACATTTTAACTGTATGTAAGCACACCGATTGTATTTTCTAACATTCAATGACTATATATTACAATACCAAAATTGTGAATGGCGATTTAAAAGAGAAGATAAAAAATTGTTACCTTTCGAGTTTCTTGCCTGTTCTTCTCGAGAAGGCTCTCCCAATTTCCGAACAGGTGTAGAGTCAACATTTTTTTCTTTCCTACTTGTATTTGCAGACATCTTGATTAATTCAGGATGTATGCACATACAAGGTTAATATGTTTCTTTGAATTAGAATGTTTTGCTTTGTTTTGACGTCAATAAGTACCTGTAAAAGCCTATGTTAAATAAAGATTTTTGAATTGAATTTGAAGCAAGCAAGCGGTCGGTAAGACCGCTGCATACTGATGACAAATAAATGGGTAATTCTCATCTGAGCTCAAATTTAATGGTCACACAGTTATATTTCTTAAACGGTTCTTAAGAACAAAACTTTTATACCGAAAGATTAAACATGTATTAAGCTACTAAACAAACTAATTTTATCCAAATTAGAGCAATAAAAAATTGATGAACTTTGTCAAAATCGGGGTGATTTTTTACGTTCTCATCGTGTCATACTTCCCGTTTCAGTAAAACATTTAGTTACTACATTACCAAAATTCACCGTATTGGTATGTAACATATACTAAAATCATCGTAATTAAATACACTTTACACATAATAGTCTAATAAAAATTTGTTTGTCTTTATTTTTAATAAATCACCCAATATGTGTCGGTCACACGATTTTAGATACTTAAAATTTGCGTAGTTATGAAGACTTGCTGTCGAACATAACTGTAGGAACAAGTCATAGAGTTCGATTCGGTAAAATATCAGTCGTGTACGTATCATAGCATAATTCAGACGAGGGACTATCACTCCGAGAGATAAAATATTGGTAACTTTTTATTTATTCCTATGCATATCATGTGCATTCCAATCACTTGCGTGGACAATATTGTTGGCAATCTATTTAAGTAATTGATATCAAAAGCCATCTAATTAAAAGCCCAAAATGTAAGAGATATTTACGTTGTATGTGATTTAGCTTGCTTTTCTTAATCTTTTAGAAATTTCTAAAATAGCTGTATTTTCATCACCTTTGTGGCATCACTTTCGTGGCTTTTTTAACACGAAGGTGACGAAAGGCCATGAAAGTGATTTTTTAGATACGGACAACATAGTTTCATGATTGTAGTTTTAAATTTTTTGCATTTAGGTACAATATTATTTTATAAAATAAATTTTAATATTAGGTCCTTACATATGAAATTGGCGTTTTGTATGGGAGGAACATAAATTCGTTTTTTTAATATAATCTATCTATCTATGCACTTTTATCATCTCATAGGTAGTTCATCGATCCCTTTACTAAAAAAACCATTCGGACAGGAATCAATAAATTCTTTTAAGGCGGTTTGGACTGCCCCATCGGAGATGAATTTTTTCCCTTTCAAGAAGTTTCAAATTTCGAAAAAATGGTACGGTGGATGTCTTAGACATTCCAATTGAAGCTCCTCTAATTTGGTAGCCGTCTGTTGTGCAGTGTGTGGTCTAGCGTTATCATGAAGCAGCAGTGGCCTAGAGCGATTGACCAGCCTCAGTTGTTTAGCAGCTAGCTTTTCCATCATGGTTTGCAGTTGCTGACAATAGACATCTGCCGTAAGCTGTAGTGAACGACACCAGCACTAGTCCACCAAACGCTTACAAGTAACTTTTTTGGAGTCAATTTTCACTTGGGGCATGGTTTGGCTGGTTTGGCAGGGTTCAGCCATTGCGATCAGCGCTTCCGATTATCGTACAGGACCCAAGTAGGTGTATATTGGGCATTCTAAAACACATTCAACGTGATCTCACCTCCGTTCGATCACTGTCGTTGAATGTGTTCTAGAATTCCCAATCACTATTGAGCAAATGTGGATCGGTTTAACATGTTGTGCAAATTCTGTTCTAGAACGCCCAATCACCATTCTGTTCTAGAATTCCCAATCACTATTGAGCAAATGTGGATCGGTTTAACATGTTGTGGGCATTCTAAAACAGAATTTGCACAACATGTTAAACCGATCCACATTTGCTCAATAGTGATTGGGAATTCTAGAACAGAATGGTGATTGGGCGTTCTAGAACAGAATTTGCACAACATGTTAAACCGATCCACATTTGCTCAATAGTGATTGGGAATTCTAGAACACATTCAACGACAGTGATCGAACGGAGGTGAGATCACGTTGAATGTGTTTTAGAATGCCCAATATACACCTACTGACCCACTTTTCATCACAAGTAATAGTTCGATTTAAAATCCCTTCATTATTGTGCCGGTTGAGTAATGCAACGCAGCAGTCAACGCGTGTTTGTTGATTTGCTTTACTCAATTCGTGAGGTACCCACCTTTCAAGCTTTTTCACCTACCCAATTTGCTTCAAGTGGATTAAAACAGTTTTATCACTAACACCGCAGCCTGCAGCTAACTCGGACGTGGTTTGCGATGGATCCGCTTCCACAATAGCCTTCAATTCTTCATTATCAACGTTGATCTCCGGCCGTCCACGGGGCTTGTTCTGCAGGTCGAAATTTCCAGAACGAAAACGTTGGTACCAAAAACGCACTGTGTTTTCTTTTGCGGCACCGTCGCCATACACATCATTATTCCTTCGAGCTGTTTCTGCAGCACTGGTGCCACGGTGGAACTCGTACTCGTAAATAACGCGATATTTCAAGGTTTCCATTTTGTAAACTGAGTGATGCAAAGAACAAAAACAATTGAGGAAAAAACAAGTGAATTACAATTTTCGAAACACAAAAACATGACATGAGTAAATAGCTGTATAAATTTGCATTTGGAATTCGTAACCATAGGGGAGATATTTGAGATCAAAGTGGTCAGTACGGCAAAACGCCAATTTCATATTATAAGGACCTAATATTTGAAAAATACTAGAAAAAATCAACTACATGAGACAAGTTGATTTTTTCTAGTATATTTCTAATATCGAAAACTTGTTACACAATCGAAAGGTAAGTTTTGAATAGCTTACTTGACAGATAATTTGACAGTTGTTAAATGACAAATATGTCATAGAATCTGTAAAGTAAACTATTCAAAACTTATTTATTGATTGTAAAACAGGCCCTAAGAGTAAAGTGGTAATATAAAATTATGCCGAATCATTTGTCATGTAAGCTACTCAGAACTTATTTCTTAGTTGTAAAACAGGCCCTTAATATACTATTGTTGACAGAATGGTGGTAAGCTACGCAGCTTACCACCATTCTGTTATTTGAAAGTAAATTAAATAGAAAGGTAAATAGAAAATATCAACTTATCTCATATTGCCGTTTGAGCGAATATGAGACAAGTTTTTGTGGAGTATTTTTCTATCTTATAAAAATCTATAGTTTTATGATTTTTCAACACTTCAAAATGCTGCAAGCTGCTAAAGAATGCCGAGAAAACAAAAAAAAGGCGGAAATATTGAGAAGAGAAAGCATAAAAGGAAACTCTGATCTTCACAACACAAAAAACAAAAGCAAGAGAATGCTATCATAAAGAAAAGGCCAAAGGAGTTATTCTACAATGAGACATTTTGTACTTTTTTCTTTATATTAAGCCTTCGTCATATTTGAAGATTATTATTGTCTTTTGTAGCATTTAGAATTAGTTTTTTGCAATATTTTAAATACGTTTTTGTTATCAAAAAGAATCTAATAACGCCTAATAATGGTTCGTATTACTTTTTTGTAGTCAGGTTTGTTGTTATAATGATATAGAAATTTAGATTTTTGAAAGTAAAGACTTTATAAAAAGAGCTTTAAAAAGTTACTACCAATTAAACTTAATTTATTAGTTGTGGACTTACTACTGGTACTGGCCTTCTAATCGGGAGGTCCGTGGTTCGATCCTTTTATTAGGGCGGGGGAATCTCTTTACGATTTACAAGGTTCTGAAGCTGACAAGGCTGACCCTTGGATTTATAAAAACCCTATACCCGGCTTAACTACATTCCGGTACCTCTCCACCCTCGGTGGAGGCACACTGGAAATCGCAGTAGCCATTCCCCGAACTCATCTTCTGGGAACAGGCACAATGGTGTAAATGAGCTAGGACCTGACTCGCCAAGGGAGGGCTACCAGGTTAACTTGGTTGTAACCTCCCCGTGGTTCGATACTGCCATGTACCAATATTTGTCGTTTTTCGAATTTCATATGTACATTTTGCGATGCTCCTACGGTCAAGGAAAATATCGTGAGGCAAACTATATACATCTGCGAAGAAATTCAAAGGTGTACTATGTGAAGTCGACCAATCCGTATTGGGCCAGCGTAGTTGACTAAGGCCTAATCACCCTAACATAGCGTAGGCTCGAGCTCCTCGGTGGGGTGGGGACGTATATGAGCTGTGATGACGTAACTTAGTTTTTGATTATTTGTTACCAGAGAATACTGAGTATATTTATTTTAAAAATTTGCTCTTCTTATTGTTATATTACAGTTAAAGAAGGTGTTTAAATTACGCATAATTGTTATAATTTTGAATACAAATATGTGATTATATTTATTACGTACCTATATAAAATTATACTTGTTACTTACGTTTTTGATGTATCGTAATAAAAACTCGTCATTAAAATCGTGTTGTTTTAATGGATTGACAAAGTATAAAGGTAACCTTTTCCATTGGATAAGATCACCGAATCTAGAACCAAACTGCTAATTTGCCTGTTAGGATGACATGTTAGGTCTGATCACAAAAAGACTGATCTGCGAGTTCATGAACATTAATTTACTCCTTTTTTTTAATTTATAATAATATTAATAAAATCTCTCAAGTTACTGAGTCACTTTCGTGGATTACTGCGTAACTTTCATGGGGTCAAGAATCTTAAAACACTATATCTTCCAAACGAGACTCCTAATTCGATTGATTCACTTATTACTTTTCTCATCTTATCAAGTGCTATAATTTGTTTTATTAAAATAGTTTCAATAAGCTAAAATAAAAATTATCCACGAAGGTGACGATGAGAACGGTGTCGATGAGAATTACCCAAATACAGTGTACTCGTATTTATTCAGTAGAAATACTTTATAAATTGAAATATTTGAGCTGTATTGCAATAACTTCATTAGTATTGTATTTTGGTATCAAGTCATCATTTAAAGATACAGTTTACATGCATTTTACTCTTTTTTTGTGTTTTCTCAATCATACTTTCACTACAAAGGAAATATATATATATTCTTTGTACACCAATTATTTAAAAAATAGCAATTGAGAAAAATTTCGCTATTTAATATTAGAAAATTAACATGAATTCTTTACTTCTCGGTAACTTAAAAAACTGAAATTATTTTTATTTGTATTTAAGCATGCATATGCACAAAAATACAATAAATTCCTTGTCAGTTCATTATATACTAAATACTTACAAAATAATGATATTGGCGAAACATGATAGAGCTATAGCAATGCCAAAAATTTTATAGCTTCGAATAAACTTTCATTATAAAACAAAACGTATTTCTTTCATTTCCAATAACTTGATAGCCAATTCACAATATACTCGCAACATTTCTATTGTGGCAAAAATGGCAATGTAACATTAAGGTAACATTATATCAATGATTTAATCACGAGCTTTTAACTTACGAAACTTTTCAATTTCAAACTAGCCTACTATAAATTCTTGATGTAACAAGAAGAAAATGGTAGATCTAACTTTTGATTTTAGAACAAAATTAGTCAGCTCTTACATGTCAAATAAATTACATTCAATTTTCTCAACAATAAACTTCTTACTTTTTATAAAAGATTTTGTGTAGTTTACCAGTTTTT
Organism: Schoenobius gigantellus; assembly: GCA_963935595.1. Lineage (NCBI taxonomy): Eukaryota > Metazoa > Arthropoda > Insecta > Lepidoptera > Crambidae > Schoenobius > Schoenobius gigantellus. Next base: position 7,090,285 of record OZ012553.1, read on the forward strand.
TCACTCAGCATTAATCGCTAGATTATACCGAATAACATTTTTTTTCACATCGAATCGATAAAAGAACAAATATTTTTATTTTATGGTAAACGCAGGTTCTTACAATTTGGTTCCAACATATTTTGTTGAACTCGTCAACGTACAAATATTATTATATTATAAATCTTATATAATCCATGAAGATCACACTCTGTATACTCCCCGCAGTCAATGTATTTTCCACTATAGTATGCCAATTAGCAATGCTAACTTTGACGTTTTGCCTAATGAAGACATCTGGGGCGGTTAATTAGCGAATTCATAGTTTAATATTCACCTAACTATGCGCGGAAACAGGTCACTGGATCACGATATATAAAGTTTCATCCGCCTGGTAGAATGTATTGATGCAATGCAAGATGATTCACATGCAATGTTCGCAAAAACTGTAGAGGGTATTATTTTATTGTAAAAGCGCATTAAAACTACAAGTATTACAGAAGAAATTGTAATTTATCGTCAAGCCGCATGGGCTAGCGTGGTAAAGGAACCATCGTCGTCATCACGTCCGCCAAAGTTCTCTTTAAGCAGGTTTCCCACCTGATGGTAAGTATTTGTAGTCGACTATAGCACATGAAGTTCCTGTAGGGTTTGCAAATATGCAACATTAACAAGGGCCCCAATTAGTAGCCAACTTCTGCGGCAGAAATAGGTAAGATTGTATCCGCGCAGACGACTCTAGTCTTCTGGAGAAGATAGACCACTGCTGGGAAAAGGTTTCAGAGAAGGGAGAGTTTGAGCCTTCTTTCACCAAGCTGGCCCAGTGCGGTTTGGTGGGGGGTGTCAGAGCCTCATTCCTTCTTCATTGGTTGGCAGATTGAACCTCTGATGAGGTTGGATTAGGCTCGTCAAGGGGTTATTCGGAACGAAGTGAGAAAAACCAGTCCTCGAGTGACTCGAAATCTCCATACATAACAATGACTGTTAGTAAAATGTGTCCCATTTTTCATGGGTTTTTGTTAACAATAAAAACTTTTATTTGAGCGCAATATTTTGTGCGTTGTGGTTTCGTCGGAGTTTAAATTGGCCGGCCTGGCGGCGGGTCGCTGTTTTTCAACTGACATAAATCTCGCATATGAGCACCCTGTATCTACCACGCTTTAATTATTTCTGACGTGTCAGCTCAGAGGTTTTATACTGGACTCTTCGAAAGACTATCGAATGGAGTAATTCGCTACTGGAAGTTTCCGCCGATTCCTCTGTACCTGCGGAATTTTGATAAGTCTCGCTAATCAGTTTACTAACTTGTCATAATTAAACGCATGAAAAAATAAAATGAAAACGTATAAAAAAATTTACTGCAAGATCTCTACTGTGACTCCGTGTGACCAAAACGATGTTACTTTAAACTAAACGATCTCCCACGACAAACAATCTCAATAATATGATTGGAATTATCTGATTGAATATTGATGCATTTTTGACAGAAAATTTTTTTTGGGGCAATTTTTACATAAGTCGTAAAATTACTCAATAAAACGTCTCCTTTATCTAACTTTATTATTATCTTGAATCCTAGTACATAGGACGAACTATGTAGTTAATAGTATGTAGAGAACAAATATTTATTTAATGCTATAAAAATTGTTATATTTTTCAATACGTTTTTCTATACTAATATTATAAAGACGAAAGATTTGATTGTTTGTTTTTTTTTGTATTGAATAGGCTTCGAAACTACTGAATCGATTTTGATGAAAGTTGGTATAGGTTGGTATACGGGAAAAGTTAGTATACGGGAAAAGTTAGTTATAATAATGCAAACAAAGTTGCATACGGTCAGCTAGTCGTCAATAAAATTAAGCTTTTCTCTCGTTTTATTATGCCTACGGATAGAAAAATTGCGGATATTTTCGAGTGCTTACGAATAAAGCACCTAATGTGCGCTGGAGGGTATTTCTCCAATATAAAACTGTAGCACTACCTTCAATTTCTTTATGGGTGAAAACTTTTTGCTGAACCTCGTCACCGCAGGGCGTGTTGGTGATTGCGTTCACGCTAATAGGGTATTAAATATATCGCGTGTTTTGTTTAAAAACGACCGACAAGGGTCTGTTTTAGCAGAAGCTTTTTTAAAAAATTTTACTCATGAAAGTTAAATGAATATGTTAGGATTTATTTAAGATTTTATTCATGATCTTAAAACAAATTCGCGCACTTTTGCTTCGATCAATAAGAGCGTCTTAAATTATTGTGGACCGTGGAATGACATCATTTATGGATAAACATTATTTAAATGGATCCGATATGTTGTACATCTACCTTGATAGTCTTTCAACTACCCTAAGGTCGACTGGCAGAAAATGCCTAATGGCATTAAGTCCGCCTTTGTACACTCTATGTAGGTACATAAAGCATTAAATAAATAAATAATTTATGCTACGTTCTTTTATCTAAATCGACTTGACGAAATAACGCCTATTTATCTATTGTGTGATCACTCCTTTACATTCATCATGTTTTTCAAATTACCCAGTATACTTAACTGGTACCCTCATTTTTAAAACTAACAAATTTCTGGTGTTTTTACAGGTAAGCGACACATCAACCTACCCAAATCTGCCAAAAGGTCTCCATTAATATTGTATGTATTGTATAAGACATAAGGTTGAAATTGGTGGATAAAGATGGTTGATCTGTAGCTGGGTGTAAGTCTTAAACATTACATAAATAGCAATAGGTTAAATAGTCTGGTAGGCTTAAATATTTTCGTTGCACATTAGTATGTTTAAGTCAACACAACTAAAATTATAAGAATGTACCTATTATGTTTGATAAATAGCTTACCATAGCATACAATACAGCAGAAGTTTATATAAATAAATGATATCTTATTCTTAATATATTATGTTCGGGAATCTAAGGGAGCGCGCTAGATTCCCTTTCGTTAAGTAGTCGCATATACTATCTCGCGTATTGATAGCTCAGTGACAGCGCGCATGAGTAAATACTCCCGACTCACGAATTTAATTATTACCTCATTTAAGTAATCAGGTGTCTTGGTAACCTAATTAGTGCCCCTGTGTATGTGTAGTTATTTGTCACGTCCACTGTGTTGTGAGCAAGTGTTTCTAGAAGATATTTAGGGTCCATGGGTGGGTTTTGACCACGGAGGAGCGCTCCTCTCTCCGCTGCTGTTCAGGTGCTATAAGGGACACTTGCTATAGTGAGTTTGTTTGTTTATTACTTAGGTTAAGGTACTTCTAACGTGCGATTCTGGCTCCGTGTATCATGAACGAAAGTACAACCCGGAGTTTGGTTACGGTTAAGAGCGAAGGGTTTTCCGCCCCCCAAACAAACCGGCTATGTACAGAACATCTGGTAGCAGAGCGTGGTTGAAACTACTAATCAGATGTTCTGTAGGTACACGGCCGGTTAAAAAATATCTACAGACAAGACAGACGTTTAAATCTAAAGAAATAAATCAATAAAATCACAGAATTTTGTGAGCTTCAAACTCACATTTCGAAAATTAGTTCCTATATGTTACATTACTGTAAGCATGTAAAATTACTTAAGTACATTTAGAATGAAAAACAAACAATTTTAATGGCTTTTGTTTCGTTAAGGCACAAAATGCAAAAAGGTGCTACGTTTTTTGGGCAATCTTCTTTAAAATTTCAGTTAAAAGAGCCTATGACGTCAATAAAAAATCCTACAGAAAGTATAAAACAAAATGAGATCAGGCGACTTACCACGATCTCTTAAAACAATTTCGGAGAGAGCGTGACAGCGTTAAATTGTGCAAGAGTCTGTTTCAATATTGTTTTGAATTTGCGATCATGGTAAGAGCTATATAAGCGCATCTTTTGTGTCTAAGTACATTGTGTCGAAGAAACGCGACCGAAGTGCCGCGGCTGACTTTATGTTTCGACGTATTTAGCTGATATGACACACTATAAGCGCGGAAATTACGCGACAGAAAACTCGGATGTGGAACGTTGTGTGAATTCAGTATCCTGGTCGCTGTTGTGGTGTTGTGATATCTAAAATGGATCATTTTACAGTAATAGCGTTGCACAGGTTAAAAGGGAAGACAAACACAAGAATTTTGGGTGCACCCATTTAATTCTACAAGACTATAAGATGGCCTCCCGGGCATCCCCGGCAATCGAACTGAACTTCCGTTGCATATGCTGTGTTTCTATATACATAAAATACGTTACCGCCGAACTTACGCCCGACCGAAGTTCGGTTGTACGCCAATACTATGCTACTTCGGCAAATGTGTACATAATAAAAATCGCGCCGAAGTTCGGTCGCGTATCTTCGACATAGCGTGTTTAGACTCAGAGAGTAGTCGTTCAGCCGTGGCCGATAAAACGAGCGTTTATTAATTCAGGGCAGACCGTTCATTTCGTATGTTCCGGTAAATAAATTAGAAGCCACAGTTCAGTTGCAGGTGCTATTCATACGGTCGAATTCGTTAAGGTCATATCGTGTTTTTATGTTTCAGCGCCACGGTTGCTTGTGCGCTCGTGAAATTGGACCATTGGACTACGCGAAAAAAGGTCATTGCATTATTTATATACCGGCACGGTAACTGTACAGCTTCGCATGGCAGCGTTGCCTCAAATTTAGGCTACGGTTAGCCGCCAGTGCAATCCCCACCGGCGGCCGCGAGGTGTAAGCTCGTAATCCTCGCGCTGGCCGTGAGCTGTAAGCTTGCTGTCACTGCGAACATAATTTTTATAAAGCATTTGATATCTTAGGTCGGCGCGCAGTAAGGACGCGATCCACTCGCTTGAAGCGCGCGGGCTGCGTGCGAGTCGAGCTGTATGGTAGCGGCAAGCGCGCTATCTCCGCGCCGTTAGCTTTGTCATATTGATATTATACAATGTATTTTAATATAATGACACACGATTTAATGCTCTTATTTGAATGACAAGGTAATTGCTAGGTTGGAGCTGTGCTGTTGCGGTGCCGGGATAGTGCGCCATGACCTTAAGAGCTCTTTACGGAACAGAAAAATTAATGTGCGATACGACAATTTTACTATGGGGTCCGCTGTAGTCAAATTCTCGTGCAAAAAGAGCAAACATGCAAGGGAGCATGCAGCATGCAAAGCAGCAAGCACATGCAAGCTAGAAAACATTGTGTGACTTCTTGTAGATATTTTGAATTTGTTGTAGTCTTTATTGGCAAAGTTGGCAAACAACCAGACTGCCCACCTGATGGTTACTGGCTGCAGTCGCCTACAGTACATTGTGGTTCTTGCAAAACTTGCAAATTCACAACCGTACGTTACGTTACGTTGCCAACTTGTGTCATAAGATGTCATGTCACTTGGCGGCAGAAAGTAGGATGGTAGGTTGGGTTCCCACGCAAACGACATTGGTACAGAGTTTCCTTCTGGTATGAAATACAGGTACACATTGATTCTCGAGGAAGGCCTATGTCCAATAGTGGGCATCTCTTGGCTGAATTAATGAGAACCTAAAAACTAGCTGCGATATTTTGACACCCTCTACGCATAAGGTCGTAACTTTTTTTGATTAATCTAGGTTTTATAATATTTTAGTATCCCTTTAAAATGAAATACATTTTCTTAGTATAGATTTTATAAAAGGTGAGTAATTTAATTTTGAAGTTTAAAAATGCTCTACTGAAAAATGCGCTAGAGGCATTGATTTGTAAAAGCATGATTTTTTAGGTGTTAAACACCCATAGAGATACCCATGAAACCATTGATAGAAATACGCTAGCTTGCTGCAAAATTGAATCACTTGAAAGCTGTTACTATGAATTTCTTGAATCCTCATTTTTATAATAAGTCAAAACTCCCAACCAGTCTTATGAAAACAAAATTAAAATAGCGTACCTATTTCTCAAACTTAACTTTACTACGCTGGACTTCCAAACAGGCACTTAACTTTAACTTAGCCTCACTTAGTGGGACCTAAATCTTAACTTTCACTAAATTACGGTTCGCATGCAACGAGTTAAAGTTTCGAAGTTAAATCAAGTTTGCATTAAGAGGAAAATGATAGGCGTCTGAAATTTCAATTAAGTGAATATTCATATATAGGGATTGCTTTGCATGCAATATTATAACTCTGCTTTGCAATACAATAACGCTGTAATATCTAACAGTATACTGCGTTATTATATAAAACCATAGGCTAGTTCTTGATTTCTCACGGTGACTGTACCCGTAGCTGATTTACTTAAGTTATTAGAATATGTTGTAAATAATACTTTTCTCTATATTTCCATCTATACGATGCGGTGGCAGCTGGCAAGTGACAAATTAAGGACTTATTCGTTTCTTGACATAGACATTTTGAAAACTTGACGTATGATTGACGTTATGAGTGCCCTTTTACATTTTTCGAATCATTAGTTTCGAAAGTGGCCGTAGGGAAATTATCTAATTTTAAATATCTGTTCCAACTAAACCTACAGGTATTTCTATTAAATGTGTTATAATGCCATATTGTAATGTTGGCGATTTAAAAGGGAGTAAAATGACACCTTCCGGGTTTCTTGCCTGTTCTTCTTGAGAAGGCTCTCCCAATTTCCGAACAGGTGTAGGTAGAGTCAACATTTTTTCATTTTGTTGTTACTTGTATTTGGATACATATTCATTATGGTTGGGGTGTTTGGTACATACAAGGATTAAGTAATTGATTGCTAAATATCCTAGTAAATGTAGTACTTAATGTTAATACAATGTTATTTTTTAATTACAAAAAAAATGTTATGTGCTCGTTCAGACTTGAATACTGAGAGCGATGCTAAGACAGTTGTAGTTTATCAAGCAAATTAATAAGTGCTTTTGCCAACTGAAATCTTGCGAAAAATTTGCCTCATAAAAAATCAAATCGTGGATCTTCAGAAATGAAACAGATGGCTTCAATAACCAAGTCTTGTTTTATATGACCAATACTTCTTAGTGACTTCGTAATAGGATAAATCATGCTTACTTTATCATTGCCGTAATTATAATAATTTGTCAAATGATTCCACTAAATATAGTAAGATACATGCATTATAAGTAATCCAGCCTTATGGAATACTTACTAATACAATAATACGAATCATGCATCGAATGAAAGTTTTCTTGTCATACATGGAAAATATGCTTAGCATAAGAAGTTAAGCAAAACTTACTTTTTCAGTTAACACCCGCATATTTGTTATGGCGCGTGTTCACAGAAAACTTGCCATCATAAATCTAACGGAGGCGGAGGATTCTCTTGAGGAATGTTCGATCTTCAGATGTTCGGAAATGTTCGTGCTCCGCAAAATTGAACATGTTTATGGGAAGACTGTTGTTGACTAAAGGATCCAGAAGAAAGTAATGAAAACAATTCCTTGTTTAGACAATTCTTTAATTTATCAGTTATTTCATCAGTAAATAACAAGCCTATAAGATATTGTTTTTAGAATTCATTTCTTCTGTTATTATACCATAAATTTCTATGCTTTTTTTACTATATTTAGAAATTTGTGTGGACAAATGAGGTCTTCATCTACTCCTTCTAATTCGACTTCTTATATTTTCATTAGGTTGGTATTTGCCTCGAGTAAAAAAGTCATCTATCATCACTTACTACGATGCCACCAATCCACTTACCACGATCGCTTAAAACCCCACAGTGAGAGCGAAATGGCGCTATACATTGCAATAGTGATGTCTCTGTTTCAATATTGTTTCAACTTTGCGCTAAGCGCAATATGGTAATGCCCCAGATCAAATGAAAGATCTTTAAGAAACCCGTGTGCTTCTATTACGAGTATAAATAAATGACCTATACAAACACAATTTTTCATACAAGGTACAGTTAGGAGCTCAGGAGTCCGAAGTCATTTGCTTATAAACAATTCAACGGGTGTTTTCATAGTTTCTGAAGTTGGATGCTTCGTTGTTATTTAACGAACAAAGTAATCTGCTGAAAAATCTCGATGTAAAAGCAATAAAGCGAAAGGAAATAGAATAATGGTCAGACCACTTACGTGAGCAAAGAAAGGCCGTGTCGGGGAATACATTATTGTTATCGAGAAAGCTGTTTACCGACGGAACCAATACTGCGAAATAGATAAAACAGATCTACCTATATACCATTTGATTTCGAACAATATTAGATGAGAACTTGTTGCTAATGTAGGTTTTGGTCCTCTTGTGGTCGTGGGCTTGATTCCTGTAATTTTTTAGCCAATCCAAAATCTGTTTCGCTATCACCATAGCTCATATACATCCCCACCGAGAGGCTCGAGCTAACCCTACATTACGGTGTTAAGGCCTTATTCAACCACGTTGACCCCGTGAGGATTGGTCAACTTCAAGTACACCATTGAATTACTTTACAACCCGCGTACATCACGCGGGTTGCCTTACGATGGTTTCCTTCACCGTAGAAACGTCAGACAAATGTACATATGAAACTCGAAAACACATTGGTAATGACAGGGTCGAATCCCGCCACTCGGGGAATGGCTAACGCCGATCCCGAGTGTGTCTCTACGGAGGTAGAAGTTGCTCTGGAGGGTGGTTTAGCCAGGTATGGGGTTACCCACGTAACCCGAGTCCAATGGCATATCCTTGGGGCGGCTTTGTCAGCTTTCAGCCCCTTGTTGAATCGTAAAGAGATTCCGCCGCCTCAAAAAAAAAAAGGGTCGAATCCCGCATCTATCAGATTATAATTAGATTAGAAGGTCAGTGCAGAGTCCACACGCTGATCAGGGCAGAGTCCACATCAGCGGCACCGACGCCGACGCTCAAACTTTGTTTAGTAACGCATATGTATCTATATGTTCGCCCGTTCGTCCGTCTGTCTGTCTGTCCATCCATTCCATCGAGATCTCGAACTAGGCACTAGGATTACCTAGGCACCCCGTGGGTTTTTAAAAGATGGTAGGGAATGAACTTTAGTCTGGCCCAATTTTTGTTTTTGAGTCCCACCCTTTTTTTCGTTGGCTAGATGGATAGCGTGTGTGGGGTTCTCCAGGCAGAGTGCCGGGTCTGATGGGCGCTCGCGTGGTAGGGTCCACAATGAGATACCACTACCCATGCGCCCGGGCTAGCTCGATCATACTAGTCGAGCTATCACCATGGGGAGGATTGTCCGAGAACACCAGAACAATCCCTCAGACAGAGGAGCTTTACGGCGGTGTGCACGGGGACAAGCGTGCACGCAGGCCACGGCTTTGTTCATTATCTAAGGCTTTTCCAAAACTTGCCAATTGTTTTCCCAATGTTTTCTACCAGTCTACACTATATTTAAAATATAGGTTACCCATCGTCATTGTTAAGGGCAGAGCAATAACTAATACCAGTTGAACAAATGTTTTTTGTAACAATTTTGTATGGCAGCTAATCTGACATTTTATAACAAGAAGATTGTCAAGATCAAAACATTCTGATTATAAAAAATGTATAAAAACTATGCTGATCGATGCACATGTAAATTTAAATGTGAGGCATTCTTATTAATTTTTACTTCTAGTTATGATTTTTGACATACTAGAATTCATTATTCTTACACACTTATTAAACTTCCTAGAAACGTTTCTCCTATAGGTACTGATCCGTAAATATGGGTCAAACGGCAACACCCATGATATTGAGTTTTGAATAATTTTTACTAATCAATAATAATAACAATTCATGCAAATAGAAGAGGATAACATAACCCCACACCACTTACCAACCATACCACCATCTCACCAACTCTGTAATTTAAACTCTGTAGAGGATAACATAACCCCACACCACTTACCAACCATACCACCATCTCACCAACTCTGTAATTTAAACTCTGTAGAGGATAACATAACCCCACACCACTTACCAACCATACCACCATCTCACCAAACTCTGTAATTTACTTGGCCTATGCCCGTGATTACAGGTAAAACCAGCTCTTAAGCTGAGAAATGTTCACATTAAAAAATTTATATATATTTATTTTACAAGTAGGGTTACAATTTATCATTACAAAATAAATTTACCATGTAATATTTCACATTCTACATTGCTGCCTGTATTTAATTGCTAGTTTACCTGCACCACCATCACTAGAACTTGTCTGTATTGATGGTGTCTATACGATATACGATAATAGATAAGAGCGTCGGTGGCGCAGTGGATTCGGCACTTGCCTTCCAATCGGGGGGTCGGGGTTCGAGACCCGCCATGTACCAATGTGTTTTTCGTTTCGAATTTCATATGTACATTTGTCTGACGCTCCTACGGTGAAGGAAAACATCGTGAGGCAACCTGCATACATCTGCGAAGAAATTCAATGATGTATGTGAAGTCGACCAATCCGCACTGGGCCAGCGTGGTTGACTAAGGCCTAATCACCCTAATATATAGGGTAGGCTCGAGCCCCTCGGTGGGGACGTATATGGGCTGTGATGATGATGATACGATATACAAAAGAAGTTGCCTCGAGCTAACAAAAGTGATTATTCGAAGAGACAGTAATTCTAACCTTAGGATCTGGAAATCTCCCTTTGAAAAATCAACGTACGTATCAACATACACTACATATATAGAATAAGGTTTTCTACCAAGTAAAAAGGCGCATCAGGTTCTGTATCACTGTACCTATAGGTACACTAAGCAATTGGATGTCTTCAATCTGCACACCTCACCCAAAGTTATACCTACGCCTATGTCTGCAAATACAAGTATTGACAGACCTTTTCGGAAATTGAGAAAGCCTTCACTTAAGTCGTGTCTCCTGCTCATGTTGTGTATAGAAAAACATCGAAACATTACACAAATCCTCAGATAATTTTTAAAAGGTTGTATGTTTTTATACATTAAACATGAGCAGGAGACACGGCTTGAATTTAAATTCTTTGTAAAGAATCGATTAGAAAAAATAGTTGAATATCTGGTGATGTACCTAGTTTATAGTAAAAAAAAAAAAAAACTGTGAACCAGATAATTTATTTATGTGAAATGAAATGTCAGTTCGACATCAAATCGAATTGAAAAAAAAATGCTCTAAAAATAAAATAGGTATGTAGTCTAATAAGTAGCGTTGTAGTTTCAAACATAAACTAGGTACAGATTATTATAACAGGATTCTTATCAGCGACTGAAGTAAAAAGCTCAAAATTGAAAAAAAGGGTAGAGTAAGACCTATGAAAGTATAGACAGATTGCGTGAAGAAGGATATGCATGCGCAGAATGTCAGTGATGAGATGACGTGCTCGTACTTACGATGACATAGATGAATGAAAGTAGGAAATAAAAGGACAGGGCGGGGTGATGATGAGTTAAATTAATAGTCGAAAAATACTCGTTCTATCAAAGTTCCATATTTATTTAACAATATTACAATAATTAATCATTCCAAAACTCGCAACAACTCAGATTGGCCTATTTATAGTAACAATTTCATTCGACGAAAAAATAACGTAGCTGTCACAACGAAATTTAATTATATCGAGCGGATCCGATATAGGTACGGAAAAAATCTTAATATCGATGGGAGAAAATATAAACGTCGGATCTGAAATAATATCAAGTCGACCCAAACTTTTATCAAAAGTCACAATTTAATAAAATTCGACGAAAATGCCAAAATGAAACTTGGCGGAACTGAAAAGCGGGCGCTGGTACAAAGAGTGAGCGAGGCACGTGTAAACTAAATTATTTGCTGTTTGCATTAAAAGGAAAAATCCAAGGAATATTTATACACGAATTTTTCTATGACTTCTTTTATCTTAATGAAATCGTTTGCTGATATAATGTTTGCTATTGAAACCACTTAAAAATTTTGCGTGATTCTTTTAAAAGTCTGTTGCTTGCTGTGTCCAAGAACCTGACTGTTATCAAACAGTGATACCGTCCGTTCTTGCAGCGATAGCAACAAATCGCTCTCACTGCGGATTTAGTATTCGATGGTAAGGTGGTTACAGTTGCCTATAGCAAATGTGGTTTCTGTAAGATTTGGAAATATAGAACAACTCGAGGACCCCAATGTACGTTACCAACTTGGTCAAGTCAGAGTATTCAGTAATTTAGGTGCCTTTCATACAGCAATGCAAGCACTGCTCTTGACGGCAGAAATAGGCAAGATAGAAGTACCCGGGCATACTCTAGTACTGAGTCTCCCTCTGGTATGAAATTTTTATGATATCTGATGTAATCATTATAATCTGGTTTTATAGTACAGATTTGATTTTATACGTGTTTTTCATTTTTTTGAAAATTGACACGGGTTTGACGTGTTCAAAAGTTTCTTAAGCTGGCTTTTATGAGTTTAAGAACGCTGTGTACTCGTTAACGACTTTTTCTGTTGGGTATTTATTATATGGACAGGTTACCGTGTAACCATATCATCAGTTTAGGGCGCAAGCGGAAACGGAAATGAAATGATGGCAGTTCCTTTCTATTTCCTTTATCAAGTCTTAATATTTTATCATATTGTCTGCGAGATTTTTTTAAAAGGAAAACATTCAAATTACTGCATTCTACCTGGTGGTAAGTGGAAATAGAGTCCAAATGAGACGACAGCTAGTCTGGGAGGAAGAGCACACTCCGCACTAACCACCCTCACCTTGCCTACTTGCAAGGTGCTTTGTCACGCCTCTTTTAAAGGACCCGGGATTGTAAGGAGGATACATGTGTGCTGGCAGAGAGTTCCATTTTTTGATCGTGCGACATAGTGTAACACTGTTTTTTCTTAAAATTTCATAAAACACTAATTTTGCAAAAACACTTTGGTTTCACTGTAGTTTTAACACAAATTTCACAACTAAAATCATAATTACAATAACTTTGTCAATTAATTTCACAATATCAATGTCAAGTGTCAACGTCAACGTCGTTTCACGTCACGTCAGTGACATTTGCAATTATCTTTGGTCATTATTCACTTTTTGCATAAACAAAATAAATCTCGCGTTTATCCTGGCCTTATTTACAAAGATAGTTTTTTTTCGCCCAAAATCCCGTGCTTCCATTTAGGTGGGTTGATTTTCTCAAAATTCGGAATTTGACATTTGGACCGTTTGTTTTGATCATTTCTATAGACATATTTTAATAAAATACACTTAAACTTATAGATCATATAATTATAGTTTCGTCGAATAGAATTTGGAAAGCATTCACAATTTGTTTAAGGTTAATTTTTCATTACGTTTTGTTTTTCAACTAAACATAACTTTAGCTGGAAATACTTATTGCATAGGTATTGTAGAATTTCGAAAGATCCGTATGTTGACTTGACACATCTTGAAGCAAGTTAAGAGTCTTACGAGTGTTATGAAATGAATTTGGTTTTAGGAGAGGTTCCGTCGCCAATACGGCGCTTAACATTCAGCAAACGGACCTCGGCTCCGTCGCTTCCACATAAACGCAAATCTGCGCGCAAGTGGAGCGTTGGTTTAGTCTATCGTCTAGGTTATGACTAGTCTGTGAGACATCGATCGAACTAATTTGTTATTGATTTGAAGATCATAAAGTTTTTATATATTTATTTCGTAGGTATTTCTCTCGTTTTCCGTGTGAATTTAATTCGAAAAGCCACCCTGAATTTAACAAAGTGAGTTATTTTTGTTTTCAGCTTGAAGAGTAAAAGCTCAATCATATTTATAATCGCCGGCGCGCGATTCGGTGAATTAGTTGAATAAATAAATTATATCAATAGATAATACTCCGCCCACACTAAGGTATCTAATTAACTTATTATATTTCATGATTTAAAGCAGATTTTGTTAATTTTATTTTTATTTGTGGGTAAATTGATTATTAAATCAAACATGTTACATTTCCAAAATTCGCCTTTTTCATCCCCTATTTCATTAAAAAACCCTGATAGTAAGCGGCATCTCAGTGGGATTAAGGCATATATTGAGTAACACTTGCGAATTTCCTGTTAAATTCTAAATTTTTACAATATTAAGTTTCACATCATACTTTGGCAAATAACTCACAAATTAAGCTGTTTTCTTTTTATTAATAGCAGTAATTATACACAAAATAGGTGCTCTCCCCTCCATATGTTTTTTTTTATTAACCAACCAATAAGACAATTTGTCAATTTATTAAAAATTATGTTTTAGAATTCATTTGCTATGTTTATTACATGAAGTTCAAATGTATTGACTGGGATTCCTTCAGAACTCAGTATTAGACCCACTGACCCTAAGATCATAGGCATATTTAATTATATTTTAACCTAACACTGTACTATGAATCTCCAGGGCAGTTACCGGAGGCCGTAGGGCTCCGCTGCTTGACCTTACAGCTAGAAACCATAACAAACTAACCTAACACAAGGAGGAATTCTGTGGAATTATATATATGTAGAGAGAGAATAATCTAAGGAATTGGAATATTCGAATATACCGTGATCGCGGAAACTTAGCATCGAAGGTACGCTCTACTAACAACCGCTCCGGGGAAGGCTACTAACTTCTTTTAAAAAAAAAAAGGAAACCTATAACTATTTGTTGGTGTATTTTATTGCCCCTCATTTTGTAGTTTTGTACCCAATTAGTACCTGATTTTTACCTGCCGAGATTGATCAAACAAACCTGAACCATCCTGCCCTTGGCTTGTATTAATTAAACATTAAGTTAAGTGCTTTGCATTGAGGGATTTTGTTTACTTCAGTAACATTATGAATAAGTGAATTATAGTTATGTACCTACAACAATAAAACTTTTCATTTTGTATCGGACTAAAGGAATAAGTTTGTTTTTTTTCTTTCAACTTTAAGATTTCCCTATATTTCAACAATTCAGCAGGAAAAAGCACTACAATTTGGCGCCCGAATATACAGCAGGTTTTGTGGTATTATATGGCCCATTATTCTGGTCAAATGCTCAGATAGTGTTGATCCATCTCGGTATGTATCTTTAATAATTTTCTTTTTTTTAACGTTGTGTGTTAGTTAAGCTAAAACTCAAAAACGGCTCGACCGATTCTTACGAAATGTTATGTGTATTTGAATAGGTCCAGGGAAGGTTTAAAAGTACAACTGGACCCAGTAGGTGGCGCTGGAATCGGACAGGAGAACGTCTGCCGGTCTCACTAGTTATAAGATAAATAAGAATTCTATGCAGGTTTGGTTCAGATAGGTATAAATAAAAAACAAATTTTAGTTACAGTTGCAAAGGTGAATATATTTTAAGATTTTTTGTTCATAGTTTGAGTATATAATATAAATAATATTGTAAAATTAACTTATCATATAGAATAGAGCGTAGTATATTTTTACAAAAATGGAACAAAGACCAATTAGTTTTAATTTACTTAACAAAGATGAACTAGAATATGAGGTGAAAATCAGGGGTTCGAAACCAGCTGACACGGTGATGGCTCTGAGAGCACAGATCCGTACTCTCAATAAAGATCTGCCTTCTGATGAAATACTGACTTGTGATCTTGATGTCAATATTGAATTAAAAGTAATTCAAAAGAAATTAGATGATCTTGAGAAACTTATCACAAGTACTTCAAGTAAACCGTCATCACTTAAGGTGTTAAATAGAATTCAAACTCTTGCACACCACTTATTCCACAGAATTGGTCGCTTGTCTTTATCGGAGTATGATGATAATAATCTTACTTCTTTAATTACTTCTCTGAATAATAGATTAGATAGCATTCTTGTTAAAATAGATAATATTTGTCATAATTTTAAAAGTAGCTTGGCACCTGAACAACCTATTGAGCACTCCACTGCAACTACACACAACACAGCTAATGATTGCTCCGTGCATAAACTAAATTTACGCTTCAATGGCAAGACATGCATTAAAGCTTTCTTACAACGCCTCGAGGAATTATGCTTGTCTCGTGGCCTTTCAGATTCAAAGCTTTTCTGTTCTGCGGCTGAACTTTTTACTGATGAAGCGCTGTGCTGGTATCGAGGAGTAAAGTCGGACGTTCACAATTGGTCTGAGCTGAAGACCTTGCTTCTCGAGGAATATCTTCCATCTGATTATGACCATCGCTTGATGCAGGAAATTAGAAGTCGTACTCAGGGCCCCGATGAAAGCATTGTGAATTATCTCAGCATTATGCAAAATTATTTTTCTCGATTATCAAAACCAATCTCTGATGATGATAAATTGAACATTATCATGTTTAATATAAGACCTTTTTATACTACTCAGCTTGCTCTAGCCCCAGTGGAATCTTGGACTGATTTAAAGAAAAAATGTAGGTTATTAGAAGGTGCAAAGGAGCGATCGGTGCATTTCAGTGAACCTCCTAGGGTCACCACTTCTTCTCTGGCTCCCGATTTGTGTTACAAAAATACTAGTGGTAATAGTAGTAGCAAGGCTCCACCAAAAGTCTCTTCAATTCAGCCAGTGAATAATACACAAAATAATCTTTTTTGTGTCCGCTGTCGTAAAAATGGCCACAGCTTGAGGTATTGCAAGGCGCCTTGGGTACTTATTTGTTATCGTTGTGGAGAAAAGGGGTTCAATGCAAATAATTGTCCAAAGTGCACTTCTTCAAAACCTTCAACCGCAGAGATTCCAAAAAACGCCAAGCAGTGAACCGATGGCATAAGACAGTATATTTTTATAATAAACATTGTAATTCTGAACAATCAAGGCAGAAATACAATGAATTCTATAATAATGTAAATAAAGCTAGTAACATACATACGCATAAAGGTAAGGTTACATCGGTTCACGCTACTACTACCGCCACCTATAATGATACCAGAGCTTATCTGAAGATTAATATTTTTGGCTTGGAATTCAGAGGATTACTGGATTCAGGATCACAGATCTCCATTGTGGGAGGGCAAGCATACAAATATTTTAAAGATTTCGCTACTTTACATAAGTCTGAGGACTTAGACTTTATAAAAACTGCAAATGGTTCTACTTCACGAGTAACTGGGTATTTATTTTTACCAGTATCGATAGAGAATAAAACTCGTGTTATTAAATTTTACGTCGTCCCTGGAGTTGCTACAGAGTTGTTATTTGGCTTAAATTTCTGGAAGGAATTTAATATTGCGCCAGATATTTTATCATTGTTAGAGGATAGTGGACATTTATATAAAAATAATAATCAGGTGTACACAGTTATGGCAGGCAGCCGTGCTTTACATGATTTTGAAACTTTATCTAAGCTTGAGCGTAGGCTGGTCAATGACGTCATAAAGCAATTTGATGACATTTCCGCAGAAAAGATAGGCCTAGGTAGGACACACTTAGTGAGCCATAAAATTGATACCGGTGACCACCCACCTATTAAGCAACGGTATTATGTAGTCTCACCCGCTAAACTGGCAGAATTAAATAAACACCTAGACCAAATGCTGAAGGATGATGTTGTGGAGCCTAGCGGCAGTGCATGGAACAACCCCGTTACTTTGGCGGTTAAATCAGATGGGTCATCACGTTTCTGCTTGGACAGCCGAAAGCTTAACGCCATATCAAAGCATGACGCTTACCCTATGCCTTATATTAGCCATATTCTGGACCAGCTCAAAAACGCTAAGTACTTATCTTCTATTGACCTTAAGTCTTCATATTACCAAGTTCCTTTGGACTCTATTGAGTCCAGAGAGAAAACTGCTTTTACTATTCCCTGCAGAGGCTTGTTTCACTTTAAGGTCATGTGCTTTGGACTTACTGCAGCTCCAGCTACGCAGCAGCGGTTGATGGACCGCCTCTTTGGGCCCGAGTTTGACAATAAGGTGTTCGTATATGTTGATGATTTAATTTTACTTACTCCTGAAGGCCCAATGGCCTTCCAGGATCACCTCCAGCTCCTACGTAGGGTAAAGGAGAGACTTAAACTAGCCAACCTTACTGTCAACATGGGTAAATGCCAGTTCTTCAGGAGACAGCTGAAATTCTTGGGTCATGTGGTTGACGAATATGGTCTGCGCACGGATCCTGACAAAATTAAGGCTATAGTAGACTTTCCTATTCCCACCTGCAGGAAAGACGTCAAACGTTTCTTGGGAACTGCATCTTATTATAGGCGTTTCATAAAAAATTTTAGTCATAGAGCTGGTCCCCTTAATGCTCTTACTTCTACCCGTAAGAGCGCGCCCCCTTTCAAATGGACGACCGAGGCAGACGAGGCGTTCAACGACCTAAAACTCGCACTGTCTACTTCTCCGGTTCTGGTATGTCCTGACTTCTCGAA
This sequence comes from Schoenobius gigantellus, assembly GCA_963935595.1. Taxonomy (NCBI): domain Eukaryota; kingdom Metazoa; phylum Arthropoda; class Insecta; order Lepidoptera; family Crambidae; genus Schoenobius; species Schoenobius gigantellus. The sequence goes on from OZ012553.1 coordinate 7,108,418, forward strand.
AGATTTTGCTGTCCACTGTGACGCTTCTGATTTCGGGTTAGGAGGTACCTTAACCCAGGTTGTAGATGGACAAGAACATCCTGTTGCGTACTGTAGCCGTTCACTAACACCCGCTGAACGTAACTATTCCGCTACAGAGCGAGAGGCATTGGCCGTGGTACATGTCGTTGAACACTTCCGCCCTTACCTTGAAGGTGGTCGACAATTTAAAATTATTACCGATCATGCTAGTCTAAAGTGGTTTTTAAACCTTAAGAATCCGACAGGACGACTAGCGCGTTGGGGGTGTAGGCTATCGCCTTATAATTTCATTATTGAGCATCGTAGTGGATCTCAAAACGTCGTACCGGATGCACTATCACGTTCTGTACCAGTGGCAGCCGTAGACGCATTTACTTCCAGCGATGCTTGGTATAACAATATATTAAAACGTTGCACGGATAGGCCGCGCGCGTGTCCCAATTTTCAAATTATTGATGGTAGGCTTTTTAGATTTACAAAAAGCACTAACAAACTCGGTGGTGACTACCAGTGGAAAGAGGTTGTACCAAAGGAGCTTAGGGAGGATATTATTAAAAGTAACCATTCTGAACCAATTGCTGCGCACTTAGGCGTTGCAAAAACTTATAAAAGATTAAAATTACGGTATTTTTGGCCCGGTATGCATAAAGATACCGAGGAATTTATTAAAAATTGTGCCACTTGCAACTCATATAAACATAGCTCACTAGCGCCAGCTGGCTTTATGGGGGAACCCAAAGTTTGCTGTCGACCATTCCAGTGCATCAGCATTGATCTGGTTGGTCCACTGCCGATGTCTCGACAGCAAAATACATTTTTACTAGTAGTTGTGTGTTGTTTTACAAAATATTGTTTATTATTTCCTTTACGGCGTGCAACGGGCAAAGTTATAGCGCAAAGGTTAGAAGACCATGTATTTCTGGTTCACGGAATACCACAGACGGTGATGTCTGATAATGGCTCGCAATTTATAAGTCATGAGGTTCAGGCATTATATGAAAAATACAATATTCCGCAAGTACATTTGGGTCCAGTATATTGTCCACAAGTTAATACGGTGGAACGTTATAACCGCACAATAATCACTGCAGTTTCCTCGTTTGTTGAGAACGATCATAGAACGTGGGATATTAACATACATAAAATACAATTTGCCATGAACACCTCAGTAAATGAGTCTACTTCTTATACTCCTTTCATGCTAGTACACGGTAGGGAAGCTGTCACAGATGGTAGTATTTACCGTGGCTTCGAAGATCTCCAAGAGTTGGTTGTGGTACCACGCGATACTCATGCGTCTAATATTGGCCACCTCGGTGACATTTTCATCAAAGTCCGAGAGTCATTGCGTAAGGCCCATGAAAGGAATATAAAATACTATAACAACAAACGCAGAGATATCTCTTTTAATGTTGGTGATTTTGTGTGGAAGCGGACGTACAAGCAGAGTTCTGCTAATAAATATTTTACTGCTAAACTTGCCCCTAAATATGAACGTTGTAAAATTATACGTAAGCTTTCTCGCCTCGTCTATGAGCTCGAAGACGAGAACGGAAAATACATAGGAAAGTGGCACATAAAAGATTTTAAAAATTTAGATACTTCGAGTGACTAAATTACATACCTAGTAACATAATACCTACTTAATTTTCATTTTTATACTCTTATGAAAATAGCCATATTTTTATAAGCATTTAAACTATTTAGGCACCGCGGGTGCGGCGGTCACAGAATACCCACCCCGCCATTCTTCCTGGCGTCTCGTAGAACCCGAGTGTAGGATAACGCGCCATATAACATCTGGCGGCGTTTTTGCATGTGTCTGTCCCTGTCGTTTTTTTATTGATTTGCCTTGATACTTAAGTTTCCATTTACCTAACATCTTCAAAATTGATATTACCATTACATAAGTACATAAAGATCTAAAACACAAATATTATACGTGTCTTAGTTCATACCATTATAAATATATTATTACTACCATTATATAAAATGGATATTACTTCTTTAGTATCTGATACCAGAATTAAGGAACAAGTATGTACTTATTATAACTGTTATGTGGTTAGATAGATGCATTTAGCACAAGATCACAAATATAAACGTGTCTTGTTCATTATTTTTATATGTATTCTACTCTAATCAACAAAATTAATTTTGAATTCCTCACAGGAGCGGTTTGCAACTCTAGAAATAAGCCTTTGCTATATTCTTATAATGGAGGAAGTTACATCTAGCTGGAAACGTAGGAAAATCAATATCGACGATCAGGGGCAACGACACCATGCAACTCATTTTTTTTTTATTTCCTTTTTATTGTTTTTTTCTACTTATTATTTGACGATTAGAGTCAAAATGTCTGTAATAACGGCATCTACCGGTGGTTGTTGACATTACTTGCTATACACTGCTAGTGTCAAGATATACTTATTTAACAACGCCATCTCGGCGTCAGTCCTGACACTACAGTTTTTTTTTTATTACTTTCTTATATTTGATGGGCATAGGATATAATGCTTTTTGCCTATTTATCACAGCCATATAGGTGCTAGCAGAAGAGGTTTCGCTAGATTTTGCCACCTTATTGGTGAATATTTTTTTTTTACAACCATGTAGGTGCTAGCAGCAGTAGTTTCGCGCTAGATTTTGTCACCTTATTGGTGAATGTGGTTTTTTTTATTACAATCTTTAACATACCATATTAATGGATTTACGTAGATTTAAGGTACATGCATGTTAAATATTCTTTATTTACACACGTTTATATTTAAAGCTTTATTTTTTATCTTATACAAATAAATAAACTTATAAAAAAAAAATAACGTTAGGCGTAATTGGGTACAGAGTTTATCACGAATGAATAGTTTTTAAGTACCTAATTGATTCTAATTATGATAATTTTGTTTGGTTGGTTAGGAGGTTTTGAGGCTGACGAGGCGTCAGACGAATTCCCTACGTGAATTCTATCGTGGTTGGGGGGATACTGTAACACTGTTTTTTCTTAAAATTTCATAAAACACTAATTTTGCAAAAACACTTTGGTTTCACTGTAGTTTTAACACAAATTTCACAACTAAAATCATAATTACAATAACTTTGTCAATTAATTTCACAATATCAATGTCAAGTGTCAACGTCAACGTCGTTTCACGTCACGTCAGTGACATTTGCAATTATCTTTGGTCATTATTCACTTTTTGCATAAACAAAATAAATCTCGCGTTTATCCTGGCCTTATTTACAAAGATAGTTTTTTTTCGCCCAAAATCCCGTGCTTCCATTTAGGTGGGTTGATTTTCTCAAAATTCGGAATTTGACATTTGGACCGTTTGTTTTGATCATTTCTATAGACATATTTTAATAAAATACACTTAAACTTATAGATCATATAATTATAGTTTCGTCGAATAGAATTTGGAAAGCATTCACAATTTGTTTAAGGTTAATTTTTCATTACGTTTTGTTTTTCAACTAAACATAACTTTAGCTGGAAATACTTATTGCATAGGTATTGTAGAATTTCGAAAGATCCGTATGTTGACTTGACACATCTTGAAGCAAGTTAAGAGTCTTACGAGTGTTATGAAATGAATTTGGTTTTAGGAGAGGTTCCGTCGCCAATACGGCGCTTAACATTCAGCAAACGGATCTCGGCTCCGTCGCTTCCACATAAACGCAAATCTGCGCGCAAGTGGAGCGTTGGTTTAGTCTATCGTCTAGGTTATGACTAGTCTGTGAGACATCGATCGAACTAATTTGTTATTGATTTGAAGATCATAAAGTTTTTATATATTTATTTCGTAGGTATTTCTCTCGTTTTCCGTGTGAATTTAATTCGAAAAGCCACCCTGAATTTAACAAAGTGAGTTATTTTTGTTTTCAGCTTGAAGAGTAAAAGCTCAATCATATTTATAATCGCCGGCGCGCGATTCGGTGAATTAGTTGAATAAATAAATTATATCAATAGATAATACTCCGCCCACACTAAGGTATCTAATTAACTTATTATATTTCATGATTTAAAGCAGATTTTGTTAATTTTATTTTTATTTGTGGGTAAATTGATTATTAAATCAAACATGTTACATTTCCAAAATTCGCCTTTTTCATCCCCTATTTCATTAAAAAACCCTGATAGTAAGCGGCATCTCAGTGGGATTAAGGCATATATTGAGTAACACTTGCGAATTTCCTGTTAAATTCTAAATTTTTACAATATTAAGTTTCACATCATACTTTGGCAAATAACTCACAAATTAAGCTGTTTTCTTTTTATTAATAGCAGTAATTATACACAAAATAGGTGCTCTCCCCTCCATATGTTTTTTTTTATTAACCAACCAATAAGACAATTTGTCAATTTATTAAAAATTATGTTTTAGAATTCATTTGCTATGTTTATTACATGAAGTTCAAATGTATTGACTGGGATTCCTTCAGAACTCAGTATTAGACCCACTGACCCTAAGATCATAGGCATATTTAATTATATTTTAACCTAACACTGTACTATGAATCTCCAGGGCAGTTACCGGAGGCCGTAGGGCTCCGCTGCTTGACCTTACAGCTAGAAACCATAACAAACTAACCTAACACAAGGAGGAATTCTGTGGAATTATATATATGTAGAGAGAGAATAATCTAAGGAATTGGAATATTCGAATATACCGTGATCGCGGAAACTTAGCATCGAAGGTACGCTCTACTAACAACCGCTCCGGGGAAGGCTACTAACTTCTTTTAAAAAAAAAAAAGGAAACCTATAACTATTTGTTGGTGTATTTTATTGCCCCTCATTTTGTAGTTTTGTACCCAATTAGTACCTGATTTTTACCTGCCGAGATTGATCAAACAAACCTGAACCATCCTGCCCTTGGCTTGTATTAATTAAACATTAAGTTAAGTGCTTTGCATTGAGGGATTTTGTTTACTTCAGTAACATTATGAATAAGTGAATTATAGTTATGTACCTACAACAATAAAACTTTTCATTTTGTATCGGACTAAAGGAATAAGTTTGTTTTTTTTCTTTCAACTTTAAGATTTCCCTATATTTCAACAATTCAGCAGGAAAAAGCACTACAATAGATACGACATAGTTGTCAAATTTCTTGGTACGCGTTGGAATGGTAGTTACGTTACAGTAAGACGATGACAACGCAGGTCAGCACGTGTTATCCTTAAAAGGAAAGAAAAGGGGTTGGGTTAGCGAAAAAGCTCTTCAGAACACTCGCCGTGGTATAGAATGCGCTTAGTGACGCTACATTGCAACGCAATTGCAATTATATTTTCGTAATACAGAATGATGATTATTGTTTTGGCTTTAGGTAAGTATTACTGGAGTTTTTAAGAAGGCGAGATTGTGGTGCATATAATATATAAAAGCCTTATGGACGTGAGATTCTAGCGCATTGGTACTTATCACAAATCAAAAACTAGCAGTTCATTTCGTGTTAGCCGTTACTTCCCATCGTGACCGCACTCCCTAGCACGCGCATTTAGTATGGCAAGTTTTGTTAGTGATGCTGAGTGATGCTCAGAGTGATATGTTTTGTTTGACAGCATTTGGCAAATGCTGTCAAGCAAAAGCGCTTCACACGCAGAGGCGGAAAGCGGAATGGTAGCGGAGCGGAATTTTTTGTCACGTTCGTGTTGCTATGGACCACAGATTTAGAGTAGGCTAGATACCACTTGTTCATTAAATAGTATGAGAACCGAGCGTGCCTCCGTATCCCCACTCACTATGACGTCACGCGAGTCATTTAGTGATGTACACACATAAAAAGAATCGTTTCAATCGCAACGCGCGATGCGCCGCGCTCGCTCAGTGAGCCAATAGACTTCGACGAGAGACGATGCGCGTTTAAAAACTATCTGTGTGCCAAATTTCATCCAAATCCGTCATCCACATTAACAAACATTGAGACACAGACACACTAACAAACATTCACATGTACCTATAATAAAATTGATAGGATGTAACAAAATGTGTTTGATCCCTAAATTACCTGTAATAGCTTCCTTTTTCTGGTTAAATCAGAAAACGTCGTATTTTCATTTGTTGTTGGTTGGTGGTAAACTTTCTGTAAAATAGAATATTATTTCTTTTTTAGCGCACTTGATTCAGACTTGACCAAGTAGGCTCATTAAAGAATAGAATAGAATCAAAATTACTAATAAATGTCATAATTATCAGAAGCAGGTATATGTCATTAGTCATTAGCATAAAACACTTATCCACTTATTTCCTCATTTTGTGTCGTATTCAGCACCAAAATTTTCGGATATACTGTTCCGGATAATCGTCTTAACTTTTTACTGATTACATAGTCCTCTTTATTGAAGTGGATTGAGCAAATTGTACTGTGTGGTGAAGGAAACCAATTTCTATTACCTGTCGCTTCAATCCATTTATTTTTTACATTGGGATCGTTTGAAAACTGAAAAACAATCATGCCCTATCTATACTTAATTCGAAAATGCATTTTCATTGGTCTCTCAATTATCATTCTGTTCTTAATCCGAATTGATGGCTCGATTGCTTGAATCGATTTGAAAGTAACATTGTACATCACTAATCGCAAAATATGACAGACGAATGATAAAAGCCCTTGTACCACGAAACTTGTTTACTTTGAAGTGATTCTGTCGTTTAAAATTCATTGCGTACGGCCAGAACACCCGATGGTGGTCTTTCAAAGCCAAACCCGCAATGTAAAATAAATATATCAACATTCCCAAATACGAATTTATCGCAGTAGTATCACGCGAATATCACAACAAATCATAAATAATTGATTTTAAAATGAATTACAGCTATTTGTGAAACAAAGTTACTTACCGATGATAGGATACATCTCCATTGACACGATTTACTACTTTTGAAGAGTTTTTACAGTTTACAATTTGCGCAATTTGGCATTTTTACGTTTTCAACCACAGGACTCGTCAACGTTACGTTAGAATGCCAACTAAAGTAGAAGCGCGGTCAGTTTGAGCATTGCTCAAACTCGGGGCGTCTCGGGGCACGCTGCGCCGGGCAACAGGTGGTATCTAGCCTACTCTAAATCTGTGCTATGGACAATGCCACACAGGAACCGCGCGGAAGCGACACGCGGCGCAAGTAAATCGCCTAACTCAGTTTCGCTTCCGTTCCGCTTCCGCCTCTCTGTGTGGAGCGCTTAAAAGCGATATTATGAGCGTACGGCGTATGCCGCAGCATGAGCTCCGCGTTATGGAACATTTATTTCCTCGCCGAATCAAAGTTACTGATTATTCTAAACTTCATTGTATGACGGTGTATATTCGAAGTACACTCGTGTTAAACTTTTACTCACATATACAAAAAAAATGACAGGACAGGACAGGAATGATAGGACTTGAAGGACCAAGAATATCCACCCAAATTATAAATTAATGCTGTGATCCTGCGCCCACTGCTGCCTCTCAGTCCGGGCCCCCCGTGGCATTTTGCAATGCCATTCATTAGTTACGGCACTGCTTTTAAAAATATTGTCGTATAATGTGTTTCTCTAAAAGTTGTTTTGTATATCAGTAGAACCAAAGGTTGCTGCAAGCACTGTACAGCTGTAAAGATGTAATAACAACCGCTATCTTCTCATAACTCACGTCACAGTCAAAGCGCGTACTGTCCGAGCGGAGCTATATTGGACAACCGTTGACAAAAGCCGCTGACGTGGCCTTCTCAGAACCCGAAGAACATTTGGCGTAACTATTTGGGATGTTGAATGTTTTTTTGTAGAAAAGAAATAATAAAAAACAAACTCACGCCAATATATAACATTTTCATACAAACAATAGAAATTTTTGTTTTGTTTATAGAAAGAAAGTATTTTTGATCGCGACAACATAGATAAATAAACTCTTAAGCTTGTTCACATTAGATCGGACCGATAAAAGTGTGCATATTTGCATCATACACGCAGCCAGGAGGAGCGTCAGTAGCGCTGTAGACTCGGCACTTGCCATAGCCAATCGGGAGGTCGGGGTTCGAGACCGCCATGTACCAATGTGTTTTTCGTTTCACGAATTTCATATGTACATTTATCTGACGCTCCTACGGTGAAGGAAAACATCGTGAGGCAACCTGCATACATCTGCTAAGAAATTCAAAGCTGTATGTGAAGTCGACCAATCCGCACTGGGCCGGCGTGGTTGAGTAAGGCCTAATCACCCTAACATAGGGTAGGCTCCAACCCCTCGGTGGGGACGTATATGAGCTGTGATGATGATGATGATACGCAGCCATGCAAGCTGGTGTTTTGCGGCAGAAACAGGTAAAAAAGAGGTACCCGCGGTTTATGTAGGTGTCAGAACGAACGACTTTTGAATTTTAACGATACTTACTTATTATGTTTTGATTATTTTGTGAATCGATCCTGAGCGTCACTTGTGCTTTGGAAGATTTGGATCAGCATGCACAGTAACATGCAAATGTCTCTGGTCGTATAATTAAGCGTCGAGGTAATCGCTTTACATTAGGGTGGTGATTTTGTAATTCATCGATTGATCGATCGTCATCAAACTAGATGACTGTATGAAGAGGAGAAGAGAAAAGCGGAATTATGTCCCACATTGACTATAACTGTTGGTTGATTCATTCGACAAATATGCCGAAACCGCTCGAACAACGACGTTACAAAATTTTAAATGTTTCAAAATCTGTTTAAATAGAACAGAGTTATCAAATCTATACAGTGGCCGATTACCGATGAGTTGCAAAATCGCCCTCCAGGCTGGAATGCTATTACAGACTTTTATCTGTTGGGCAACAGCAAAAAATCTGTAATAGCATTGTATGAAAAAGTGTCGAACTATTACTAAAAAAATGTTGATCGCAAATATTTCACAAACATGCGATATAACACCTTGCTTTGTGCCGTATTTCACGATTCTAGGGCAACAGAAAGTACTTTATTGGGTTAGATTTCCCTTGTGAAATCGCAAAATTTGCGAAAATATACGACATATCTCTTTCATGTCTTTTGACCGCGTTGACTTACCAGTATGGTATCTTTTTTTGCAGCTGAATGAGACCGTAGATCCGAGTGTTATATATAAAGGAGATGGTTAAATACAGTATGGGCGACTTTCCTATTATTATAGTCTTGAAAAATAATTATTAATACTCTTACGTCAATATATACGCAAAAGTTATCAACTACATATTTGCTATGAACGTTTGTTAGGCGTTTATACACCGAAATCAGCAAACGGAAAAGATAGATAAGTAATAAAAAGATTCATGTAGGTAGACTGTAAATAAGCAACCAAGTGATTAAAATGGAGAGCACCAAAGGCAGAGAAGTGAAATCGGTAAAAAAATTGATTTTATCTTTTTGGTGCAGCGCTATTCAAGTTCCATTTAAGTAAATAACTTATATTTAAAAAAAATCTATAATAATATTAAGCACGTAATAAATGATTAAATAATATAAGGATATTACGAGATACTGAGAAATATTTATTCATGTTAAGGGCAGTTGTTTAGCCATCTCCTTTCAGTTCACCTAACCGATATTTGGTCACGGCGGCCAATCTCAACAGAGACTAGCCATCTGCGCAACAAATATTACAGAGCAGAAGTGACTGCGCGAACGCAAGTGCATTCTCTGTTCCTTCATTCGCCCAGTCCGATGGGACGGTTAGCCAACACAACCGGGGCGAGGTCAGGTGCAGGACCCACTGTTTAACGTGCCTTCCGAAGCACGGAGGAGCTCGAGATGTTTTGTATTCTAGTCACCCATCGTAGGACCGACCACAGCCAACGTTGCTTAACCTTAGCAATCATTCGCTGAGCGCACGCGCCAATGCGCAACATACGAACAGACGGACAGGCGTACAACAAATTCATCCTATAAGGGTTCCGTTATTTCCTTTTGAGGTACGGAACCCTAAAAACAAAGAACCATATTGCGCGTATAACAATGTTATAATAAGTATATACCTGTAACCTTTTCCAAGACGAGTTTGTGTTTCAATTTTCGTCATGTAACACAAACAATTTTTTTTGTAAATTCAATTCACCTTTAACTTACAAGAGCGAAAAGAGTATCTTGTTAATTTAGATATAAAATATATGAATGCTGGATACTGTATCGCAGTCGTGTCGATATCGAATTGTTGTCGACTTATAATTCGATGTCGATCGAGTTCTAGCTCCGATCACTGGAGGAAAGTCTAGCAGGTTAATATAGCAGTCGGTATTGACGATTTACTCGTACATGAAGTAAGCTATTTCATGATTAGTAACCATTTGGTAATTTATAACTTAACATCAGATGAGGTATTAGGCTTGTTGCAACGCTTAGGAACACAACATAATAGTTTATGCGGTGTTACATTTTTTCATTCATGACAGGTTATAACGGGATCGCCGATAAAGTTGAAATTTCATTAGTTTATGGTATCTATCTTTTCGAAAATGATAAGAATGGTGTTCCTATACTGACAAGTCATGTCGATTTTGTTTTACTTTGGACAAGTTACGAATAAAGTATAAAGTGTAAAATCTAGTTAATGAAAAAATCAAAAAAATAAAATAACCAATAAAATAAACAATAATAAAACAAATTTATGGAAAATACGCTCTACACCAGGATCGAACCACTGCTTTACAGATGAAATAGTGAAATTAAAGATTTCATGTCTTTGTGTAATGCGACATGCGAATGATGAACGAAAAAATATCAGGCGAAGAAAAAATTTCAGGCGACGTAACAAAGTTTCACTTTAAAAATAGTTTTATCAGGACACTAGAATCGACACGCTAGTCGACAGTCTGAGAGTAGACGGTCGGACTAAACTCGTTACAGGCTGATGTGGCATAATGGCCCGAAAATGAGACAGCCGGTATGCCCGTGGATACGCGATATTGAAATACGCACGCTCACACCGTCACCGGCGCCATTATTTATTTTCCCTTTAGAGGATGTATAGCAACGTCAATATTCCGAATAAAATGAGATGAAGTAGCGAACGTATACGAAATATCAACTTAGCCGTGTTTACACGAGAGATTATACGGAATCGTGTTGCGATTTGTTGTCGCAAAGAGTTGTGTTTCTTTGCTTTCCTCAATACTTATCTTAAATCCATCCATTTCTGTATAATAATAACAGAGAGAGACGATAACTTGGATTCACCATGCGGGTGCCGGGTCCATCGCGTTGCAGAGAAAAGAGCCAAGAGCAGTGCCTGGGGCTTACGATCCAGGTGCAGGTTTAAGTAGCTACTTTACAATGCATCAACATTCACCTTCACCACTCCGGCTCCTCTCTCTACCTAACCATATTTGATACGATTCCGTCAGTGCCGCCTTTGTTACGCGGTTTAATATTGAGCTCACGGACGTTCTCTATAAGCCTAGATCTTTTAGCAGTGTGTATAAGGATTTTGCCGGAATACCTCTCTCGCCTACTTCTACCGCACATAAGTAAACATAATAACCGTTTTTTGTGACATCGTTGGTAAGATCGTAGTATCTATTCAGTTTAAATGTGTGGTCTTTGGGAATGTTATTTTCCCACGGCACGGTTAGTTTGATAAGTAGCACGCGCTTTAGTATCCGAGAGTAAAATGTCTGGCCTGGATGCACTAATCGCTACGTCAGACGGAAACTTATATTGTTTATCATACGTATCCATCACAAGGGTCCAATCCGGTGCCGAACCTATGATCGAATAGGGTTTATTTATTGGTCTTGTTTTAGAGCCCTCTTTGGTGAATTGGATGAGGCTTGTGGTTATTGTCATCCCTTTTTGGGCTCTTGCGACCGCTTGACTGACTGCTTCCCGTATGATTCCCAAAACCTTATCATGACGTCGCGAGTAATGACCCTTTTTTAAAAGAATTCTGCATCCCACCAGTATGCGCCTAGCTGTTCTAGGTGCTTCGCCACACGTATAGCATGATTTTTTCTTATTATAGCCCTGCAGGCATATTTACTAACTTCGGTTGGTAACTAGAACTGTAATTTTTTTATAGAAACTATATATCCATTACTAATTTAGTGATAATATGTGTTACGACAGCGTTCATAATAGAAGTAATGGATATTAAGTTTCTCTTAAAAATGACAGTTCTAGTTAGCAACCGAAGTTAGAAAATAGGTCCACTGATGGATCTCATGTAAAGGACCACTCGAAGGGAAACGGGGAGGACTACTTTGGGATTGGAGTCGCTCACGTCCGTAGGTTTTACCCTCGAGACCCTACACGTGATCCCCGGGTGGTGCTAATCGAGTGACCAACTTCTGGTGGTAGGGCTTGAAAAACCCGACTGGCTAGCGACCACCGTGCGCATGACGTAAAACCCGTCAAGTGGCCATTTTTTGTCCGCGTTTCGGGATCAGCTAGCGCACAGCCAGAGCTTGAGGGGTCGTTGCTGCGATTTGTGTGGTTTGTGTGGGTTTCCGTTGACTGCGTTGACCCTCCGCCCAGGAAGACCCGAAGAAACGGCTGTTCCGCTGGCCGCCCGTGGTATAGCACAGGGGCCCAAGCGGACCTAACCAGTCCGTGAGGCTGCCCCACCATGCCACGCATAATCTCGGGGTGGTCCGTCGTGCCGGTTGGTGACCGGACGGTGGGTCCCGGCGGCCACTTCCGGGGGGGTTCGGGGGCCCTTCCGTGCGGAGGGTCAGCGCAAATCAGCTGTCAGCTGTTCCCTGGCGAAACAGGCCTACACATATTAACTATGCGAAATGCGGCAACGACACCTCAATTTCACGCCTCTCACTCCACCAATCATGGCAGCGCAAAATATAAGAACTGGTCGTACAGCGGTGCATTATCCCACCAAAACACCATTATTCGAGGTGGGGCTCGCTAACATCCGCGGGCTCCATTCTAACCTCTTAGCTGTCCACCACCATCTCGAGACAGCCCGTCCAGCAATGCTGTTTTTGACGGAGACGCAAATTATCTGCCCGGCCGATACAGGCTACCTTAATTACCCCGGCTACGCTCTTGAGGAGTCCTTCAAGGCGAAGGCTGGTATTTGCTTGTTCGTCCTGGCGGGCGTTTGCTGTCGTCGCCTGCGCTGTTTGGAGGAACCTTCCTTTTCCATCCTTGCGGTACACGTCGATTTTGGCACTCATTGCAGTGTCTGCGTGTGCGTCTATCGTTCCCATCGTGGTGACCTGGAGACAACTCGACTTTTTGAACATCTAAGTCGGGTGGCAGATGACGCGCAGGAGCGATTTCCTTCCGCCGAGCTGGTGTTTATAGGGGACTTCAATGCTCACCACGAGTTGTGGTTAAGTTTCTCTAAAACTGACCATGCGGGTAGGACTGCCCACGCATTCGCTCTCACGCACGACCTGACACAATTGGTCACCCAGCACACCAGGGTACCAGATATTATCGGTCAAGCGCCCTCTTTATTGGACCTTCTGCTGACAAATCGCCCTGACGGATATCAGGTGGTGATTCGAGCTACACTAGGATCTTCGGATCACTGCCTGGTATCCGTCTCAGTGCCTCAGGCGTCGCGACCGTCGCCTGTGGTTGCAGCACGCCATCTGTGGCACTATGCATCAGCAGATTGGGACGGTATGCGGGATTTTTACGCATCTGTCCCTTGGTGCCAGCGCTGTTTCAATAGGATGGATCTGGACTCCTGCGCTACCTCTGTTACTGACGAGATCATACTAGGAATGGAATATTATATTCCGCATTCCAATCTCGTCAGTAGAGGCAGACGTAACCTCTGGTTCAATCGCGAGTGCGCCTCTGCTGTTGAAAACAAACAGCCGGCTTAACGCGCTTGGATTAGAGGCCGAGCTTCTAGGGATCCCAATACTAGCCTACTGAAAACAGCCTTTTTTTTTTTTTCGAGGGGAATGCGTGACCGCACCGTTCTCGCCGTTGGCTAGATGACGAGCGTGTGTGGGGCTCTCCCGGCAGAGTGCCAGGCCTACCCACTAAACCCCTCGGTGTTCTTCCTGCCCTTTTGGACGCGCGTGGTAGGGTCCACACTGCGACTACCACTACCAACGCGCCCGGGCTAGCCCGACCTAACTGGTCGGGCTATCGCCAAGGGACTGAAAACAGCCTACAATAATGCCACCAAGTTGTGTAAGAGGGCTTACATTAGAGCGGATGCTCAGCGCATTGCACAAGTGGGCCAGGAACTGCTTGCGCACCCTACGGGTAGCCTAGTTCTTTCTGGCGCCTGGCCAAAGCTGTGCAATCAAACTTCTGCCAACCCTCGCTGCCACCGCTGAGACATGCCGATGGCTCACTTGCTCAGCAGCCGCAGGAGAAAGCCGACCTCCTGGCAAAACTCTTCGCGGCTCATTCCCGTGTCGATAACTCGATACTCGAAAAGCAAGTGGACCAGACGGCGTTCCTGCGATTGTTCTTAAGAAGTGTGCAGCGGAGTTGGCTCTGGTCCTGACGCGTCTATACCGTCTGTCGTTCTCTGCTGGTTATGTGCCGAAATCTTGGAAAGAGGCCAATATCCAGCCGGTTCCCAAAAAGGGAGATCGTTCTGATCCGGCTAACTATCGTCCTATAACCGTCACTTACATTTTGTGCAAAATCATGGAGAGTGTCCTAAATACCCAGCTGATCCGTTACCTGGAAGGTCACTCGTTACTTAATGACCGACAGTATGGATTTCGTCCTAAACGGTCAACAGGTGACCTTCTAGCGTTCCTTTTGCACAAATGGGGTGAATCTATCGATAAGCGCGGCGAATCGGTGGCTATTAGTCTCGACATTGCCAAAGCTTTTGATAGAGTCTGGCACAAGGCTCTTCTTTCCAAGCTTCCGGAATACGGATTACCCGCGCAGTTCTGTACGTGGATTGCCAGCTTCCTCCACGAGCGTAGAATTCGCGTTGTCGTTGACGGCTGCGCTTCGCGGTTCGTGGCAGTGAACGCTGGAGTTCCGCAAGGCTCCGTTCTATCCCCAACATTGTTTCTTCTGCATATCAATGACATGCTTTCCTCGGGAGCTACACACTGCTATGCAGACGACAGTCTGCATAGCAATGTATAGAAAGCATGGGGGATATCACGGAAGCTCAGGGGCTGCTCGTGGTGATATTGGTAGGGAGAGGCAGAATCTTATCATTGAGCTCAACAGGATGCTGGACCTCGTCTCCGAATGGGGCTCCAACAATCTTGTTGAGTTCAATGCTAAGAAAACACAGGTGTGCGCGTTTTCGGCGAAAAGGTCACCTTTCCTCCCCCTTCCTTCTCTTCAGGGCACAACCCTTCACACACAGAGCAACATCACCTTGCTCGGAATGAACATTCGCTGCGATCTGAACCCCAGAGACTACATCGAATCCGTCATAACTACTGCCTCACGGAAACTCGGTGTCCTGAACAAGGTGCGTAGGTATTTTGCGCCGAACCAACTATGCTTGTTGTATAAAACTCAGGTTAGGTCTTGCGTGGAATATTGCCCGCACCTTTGGGACGGCTCCGCTCAGTACCTGCTCGATGCTGTGGACAGATCGCAGCATCGCGCTATTCGCATTATTGGCGATGTAGAGGTAACTAACACCCTCGAGCCTCTACAACTTTGTCGTGACATCGCTTCTCTTAGCGCCTTTTACCGAATGTTCCATGGGAAATGCTCTGAGGAGCTCTTTAACCTTATCCCTCCCTCTCCATTTCTTAACAGAAACACGCGTAAGGGTCTTCGGAGTCATCCGTACACTGTGTCCTTCTTTTCACACCGTACCAAGAAATTCCAAGATTCCTTCTTCTGTCGTTCATCCCACACTTGGAATTCTCTACCTGCGCACGTGTTTCCTCCATCCTACAACATGGGTTCCTTCAAAAGAGACGTGAAAAAGCATCTTTTGGGACGGCAAGGGGCAGGCAGGTAGGATAGTGGATGTCGTCCCTACTCTATCTGTCAACTCATTTGGGCCTCTTTCACCGCTTAACATCAGGCGGGAGGAGGTCATTTGCCGGGTCATACATAAAAAAAAAACTTTCGGGGTTTCTTTGCGTGAGCGAATCAGAAATGATAAGATCTGCAGAAGAACTAAAGTCACCGGCATAGCCCAAGCCCTAAAGGATTGCAAACCAACTGGAGGGAGACTCTGTACCAGGGTCGTCTGCTTAGGTACCTCTGTCTTACCTATTTCTGTCGCAAAGCAGCAGTGATTGCATTGCTGTGTTCCAGTTTGAAGGGTAAGATATGGCAGTGAAATTACTGGGTACTGTGACTTTACATCTTGTGTCACAAGTTGGCAACGTACACTGTGGTTCTTGTGGCGATTGCAGTTTTGCTGCGAATCTCACAAGAGTCACATGTATTATAGGTGACTGTTACCACTTACCATCAGGTGGGCAGTTTGCTTGTTTGCCAACTTTCTGCAATTAAAAAAACCGTAAGTGGCAGTAGGCAGAATGTCACCTGCTCTCGGGACTGACGACCGTTAGGGCGAAAAGGCCCTCAAGTAGCGACCGCCTACCCGGAGTCGCAGCGTAGATGAGTCCCCACAAAGTGGAACAATGATCGGGTGAAGGTCCTGGAAATCCGCTAGATACAAGAAGCGTAGGACCGTTCGATTCGGAGATCCTTGGGGGAAGTCTATGTCGAACAGTGCGCGTTTTTGGCTGATATGACGATGATTATAGCTCTGTTAGAATGGGCAGATCCCATAATGAGTTGTCTCGAAGTACTTAATAGGGAATTGGATATATTTTTCGCCAACATGTGAACTGTGCAAACTAATTTAGCGTTATTGTCTATTGATTAGTCTAGACAGTGTGAGTTCAGCCAATCAGAGCTTGGTTTTTTAAATATTTCTTTTACTATTCCTTTTCACGTTCCATTGGTAACATTGACTACATTTATTTATTTAATCTTTATCGTACATAAAACAAAAGATGTACAAAAGGCGGACTTAATGCCTGAGGCATTCTCTACCAGTCAACCAGTAAAAATGTGGGAGAAATTGTAGACGGTGTACGAATTAAAGTCGCAAACGACATAAGTAGGTATATTTAAATTAGGATGAAATAAGTAAACATAGATATAATAGAATATAAATATTAAAAATATATAAAACTACATATATGATATATAATAAATATATATAAATAATGCTAATATTATGATGAAATACTGTCAAATAAAACTAAACAGATTCCAAAAAGAGTCTTCGTATCTGACGTTTGAATGAAGCCTTACTACAGGCTGATCTATAGTTAGGGGGTAAGCTATTCCACATGCGTATAGCTGAAAGTGTGAAAGAGTCCGAAGCGAACCCGGATCTATGACTTGGAAACTCAAGTGTGAGTTTTGCAGCAGAACGTAAGTTGAGTGTATGAGTACTACCAAGCGCTTGAAATTGACGTTTATGTCTCATTATTTTTAATGAGTAAATATGGTAATCCGAGTTCAGACAATAAATATCGTCAACTAGACTGAAAAGACTATTTTTACATTCAAGGAACCCGAAAAGAAAATAAACCATGAGTCTGATCTGGATTTGAACCTTATAGACTTATTCGTGGCTTTAAAAAAATAAAAAGAAGTTCGAGTTTGAGTTGGCCATACAGGATTACTTTTTTATCACCCCGGAAAGTTAACAGGACACATCCATTATTATAAAGAAAATGAAAAAAAAATATTTAAAAAATTAGAAAAAATGTTAAAAATACTAAACTTGTAACAAGGTGCTATACTTTAGATATAGTAACTCGTTACATTCCCGCCTAACCTGACTGCATTTCAAATCTTATGTCTTTGACATAATTAATTTCGTCTCTCCCGTCACTCAATTGCGGACATCGAAACGTGAAAAAGTAGCGATGGCTAATTAACATAAATTAATATTTTTATCAGCACCTTTTTCTATAAATCTGACGAAATAATTTAACGAATATCATAAAATCTTAAAGGCGTAACGAATATCATAAAATGTGTAAGTCTTTTATTATGTTGGTAAGTTTTTATAATATACTAGCTGTGCCAGCGAACTACGTTTCGCCGTATATTTTTTACCCGTTTTTGCAACATTTGTCATTGATGCTCAGCTCCTATTAGTCGTAGCGTGATGTTATATAGCCTAAAGCCTTCCTCGATAAATGGACTATCCAACACAAAAAGAATTTTTCAATTTGAATCAGTAGTTCCTGAGAATAGCGCGTTCAAGCAAGCAAACAAACAAACAAACAAACTCTTCAGCTTTATAATATTAGTATAGATTTGTGATCCATAGCTTATAATAGTCCATATATCTGTTTCAGAGTGCCTTTTTAATTATATTTGTAACGATGGAATAATATATATATATATATATATATATATATATATATATATATATATATATATATATATATATATATATATATATATATATATATATATATATATATCAGTGACACAATTCTTGGTGCATTATTTATTAACGGCCTTACTTCCTAACCACTGCACCACTGCGTCGTCGCTGAACCTACTCCTCACCCGTTACACCGTTACACACTAAACTAGTGCAGTATTTTATTTTGATATTTTAGAAAAATTATTATAAAATTAAATAGGAGAGTTATTTTTTTATTAATATTTAATTCGTTCTACTACCGTGTCCCGAAGCGTCCCTTAATAAGTAACCCTGTATAGCTTAAAATAATTAACACTAACTGGGTTCCCGACTATCATTGCTAGTAATATAAGAAAAAAAATAGATTTAAAAGGAAAAAGACTTTTAGAGGTAACTAGCAAACACTGTAGGTACGGGTTAACCGCAAACACATTCTAAGCATTCTTCTTGCGAGTGCTAATTGAGGCATGTCCGGTCATTTGTACCCGAACAAAAGTTTAGCCTTGTTAGGTAGGGCTAATAAATTCGGAAATCGGCCAGATGTTAACGAGAACTAATTTACAGGTCGAACAGACCCCGAGGCGAGCCGGTGCGATTACTTGAACACCGTATTTTATTAGAGGGTTGATTAGTTGCTTGTTTTTCTATGCATTCTTGGGTTCGTGCGAACGCACACGACCGACTATCGGTGACCAATATTTTGGCGGTGGAAAATGTAACATTAATATGGAGTTCTAGGTATGTTGCAACGCACACGAACTATAAAAAGTCGGTCACCGACAAAGTGATGAACGTATGTGTTGCGTCGGTTAGAAAAATCGGGCCTACAAAAAGTCGATCGTGTGCGTTCGTCGTTAACGTGGGCTAGCCTCATTTTGTATGTTTTGTCGGTACGTCGCCGTTGTTTCGTTATCTGCAGTCCATACAGTTCACAATGCAACACAATTAACGGCTAAAATTACAAACACAACATTAACAATAAGAAAATTACACGAACTCAACTCTCGATCATTTATATCTATTAGCGCGAACACACACGATCGATTGTCAGTGATCGATTTTTGACGTTGAAAAGTGAAACATATTGAGTTCTACGTTGCAACGCACGCGAACTACAAAAAAAAATCGGCCAAGTGCGAATCGGACTCGCCCATGAAGGGTTTCGTAGCAGCAAGTAATTGCTTTACAAGCTTTACAAATCTGCAAAGTATTTCAATTGGAAATCTGCAATTCCTGCAAGGATCCCCCATAAGATGTTAAGTCACAGAAACTAGTGTAGTGTCTGTCTTACACTTCAAACCAGGGGGGTTATTGTCTAAGAAAAAATCTATCACGATCGCCTTGAAATTACTAATCATTGCGGCGTCAATACAAGATACCTCAAAATAGACTATCTGATTAAAAATAGCAATGGATGCAATTTAACTGTCAAAATTAAAGGCGATCGCGATAGATTTTTGTTACACAATTAAGGGGCAGATCACGCGAAAAGCAAGCGCTGCTGCTTGGAGGCAAAAATAAGTTAGATAGATCGCTGAAAATGTCCACAATATACCCACTACATTAAGGCGCTAAATCGAAAATTTATCAAACAATGGGAGGCGTGGTCTATACGTAAACGCGGGGCGCCCCCCGTGCTCAAACAGCTAGTCTTTGTATCTATGTCATCAAAGTCGTGAATGCGCTGTGCCCGCATACAATCAGGTCGCTTAGAAATTATCGACGTAAGCGACAAAATACAAATTATTTTATTAAAAAATAACTATTATGATTATAAAAAAATGCTTCTGTATGATTCTGAATACTGATGAAGTCTACTAATTTAAGGAAATTTTTAATGCATACAAAATACCGTTTACTAGTAATCCTGAATTTTCTTATTTTTAAGAGGTAATTTAAAAAAAAATATATCGAGGCAAAATCTTTAAATCACGTATCCGGTTCTTGTCGTTTCTAGCTAAAGACATAAAAAAACACATATTTCAGTTTCAGATCTTTAAGGTCTCTCAGTGACCTATGACATTACAATAAAAAAATAACCAATATTTTCGATATGGCGCCTTAATTGATTTAAACGAGCCCGAATTCCTCGTCATAGCTACAAATCTAATTTCTCGCACGAATACGAGAGCAAAGTGACATTAATTAATAAGATCAAGAGCGGATCCGTCAAAGACTAATCAATGATGTACGTCAGATGGCGATGGGTAACCACTCCATTAAACGTAACGCAGCGTGTAATGTCATTACGTTATACCTTAAACATACTTGGAATTACGTATTGCTCTGTGCCGATAAACATTACAGGCTCAATTTCAAATTAATTCCGCTTCGGATTTCCTCTCCGAATGCTTGGATGTACTCGACTTATATCTAATATAGGTTGCTTAGGGATATTATGAATTCATTAGCCAAATTCCTGTGCTTCGCAAAATCGTAAGTAACTGATCAGGAAAAAACAACTTCAAATTGAAAATGCAAAATAATCATCAGACATGTATATCGAAGTCGATGCCAGGCGATTATCTACCAGTAAGTGAATATTTTGACAGCACTCCAGTATAAAAATCTAATGTTTGCATTGTGTTTTAATATTATTTTTTATTGTGTAGAGATGTTTTGATATTTCCAAGAAATTTCCAAATTCTTGATGTTTCCAAGTTTTTGATAATTTATTACATGTGTATTACAATTAGTAAACCGAGGCAAACACCTAAATAACTTGAAATAATACGCCTCTCTAAACGGTGCATATTTAAAGAGAGAGAGAGAGAGAGATATGTATAAATATCCTAACTCCTATCTGTTAGGGATTTATTTATTTAAAATTATACAACTAAGGGTCAGTACTTGCGCATCATGGTTAAATTATGAGCATAATTTTATTTGGATTCTTGGTTGGAATTGGATTACATTTTTATGTTTTGTTTGACGTCAACAAGTACCTGTAAATATTGGAAAAAAATGAGTTCGAGTTTGTAAGTAGGGATATGCAATTCACTACGCACTATACGAGTACTAGTTAGGATTAGACCGTTAATGCACTATGTAGGTAAGCAAGTGCTGTTGGCAATAATCTAAGGGTAATAGCCAATTGCACTAACCTTGTCTTAGCTTAGGACAATCCTAACTTATATAATGCATAGAGCATTGCACATTCTAATTACACACTCAAACTAGATAGATTCTGTCTAATAGTAACGGCCAATTGCACTAACCGTCTTAGCTTCGGACAATCCCAACTTGTATAGTGCAAAGTGCATTGCACATCCTACTTACAAACTCGAAGTAGATAGATTATATCTAAGGGTAACCAGCAATTGCACTAACCGTGTCTTAGCTTCGGACAATCCTAACTTGTATAGTGCATAGTGAATTGCACAACCTACTTACAAACTCGAACTTGATAGATTCTATCTACGGGTAACCACCAATTGATCTAATCTTGTCTAAGTTTAGGACAATCCTTACTAGTACATTGTCACTTTTTTCTTATCTTAAATCATAGGCGTAGGTATAACTTGTCGATAGGGATTCCAGATAAAAACTTCAATTTGCCTAGTGTATACTGATACTTGAAAGAAAAAGTTCATTCTATCTAGTGTATGTTGATTTTCAACGGGGGGTGTCCGGACCCCAACCCCCCCCCCCCCCCCCTCAACTACGTCAATGTCTTAAATAAAAAGAAAGGGACAGCATGTCACTTAAGATGAGAATTGGTCCAATTAGCCATTAGTCGCTGTTGTGATTGTGTCTGGAATGTGGATAAAAGAATTTCATTCGGTGAACATTAAAAATCTCCAGTATCAAGGTATTGTCAAAAACATTTTCCCCTTTTTTACTGTAAAACATGAAACCCAAACATGCTCGCGACATAACATAATTGAAAATGCCAACACTATTAATTTGCGAACGGTCACGGTGTATGAAATTGCTCCGACACGTGTTAATTTCTCCGTAATTTTATGACGGCAGACGCAATTTTGAGGTTACATCTCGCCTCGGGCTGGAGCTGCCATATTGGATTATGGTGTAGTCATGGGGATGGCGGCCCTCGTCAAGCCCGGCATGAAATGTCCATTTGCTAGGCGAATATTACAAATATTCCACGATGTGTCAGCATAGCTCCTGTGTAGCTCTTGATTAAAATAAATTTTGTGGGACCCTCCCGAAATCTCCTAAAAATTGTGTTCAGTAAATTGAAATCAGTTTTAAAATGGTATCTGTTAGAAAAGTTGCGAATTTTTGCACGATCCAGAAAAAAATGCACTTTGTCATCCTAATAGCCATGAGCTCACTGAACATAAAATTTAATTTTGAACTAAAGAGTAACGATTGAGACTCCAAAATGATATCTCATACGCCTTCACTCTTATCCACTTTCGACCTAATGCGTAACAAACGTGGTAGTTTTGCCACCACACATGTAGTCAACAACCTCGCGCGTTAAGAGGATTGTGAAGCTGTAAATTTTCATACAAAAAGCGATAACGCTTTTCTCCCTCTTTATATAGTACAATTTTCATAATTTTTGGAAGTGTTATAGATATAATGAAGATCTAGGTTTGTACGTTTTGATTTTGAAGTAATATTGCTCAGAATATAAATTATTAG
Organism: Schoenobius gigantellus; assembly: GCA_963935595.1. Classification (NCBI taxonomy): domain Eukaryota; kingdom Metazoa; phylum Arthropoda; class Insecta; order Lepidoptera; family Crambidae; genus Schoenobius; species Schoenobius gigantellus. Next base: position 7,131,368 of record OZ012553.1, read on the forward strand.
CATCTAAATATCCGTATTTTAGACCTAAAAACTACCTCGAGCATTTTTATCTTTTTTGACTAAATTATACTGAATTACAAAAAAAGCAAAACGTACGAACATAGATTAAGGTATACTGAATCTAATGAGATCAAAAGTGTCTAATTTCGTAAAGGTTTAGGGGGTAAAACAGTTATCCCCCGAAACAATATTTCAATGAGAAATGTACGCAGTTGTCTCGGACTGTCAACTCTAAGCGGTGTGCAACAAACTGCATTTTTGAAAGTGCATACTCGAGCCATGAATTGGCACTTCACAGTCCTCTTAAATAGTACGTGGCATTGTAATTAGCGTTAGGCGTTTATAATTGCTGTAGCGAACTTTCTCCGTAGATATAACCACTGTTTTAAGTCGGTATTTTTAATGCGTATTTGACTAACACTGACGCAGGTGGGGCCTTTTTTTTTTTTTTTTTTTTTTTACGAGGGGAATGCGTTTGCGCACCGTCCAAGCCCCCGCAGGGGCAAGGGTGTGTGGGACTCCGCAGCGAGCGACTACCCACTAAACCCCTCGATATGCCCTCTTTGGCGCCTAGCGCAGCCACGTCCAAAGGACGCGCCGCTGCCGAACGAGGTCGTGGGAACCCTTACAGACCGACCATAACCCCGTCCGCGGCACCTGCCCACCAATGGCGGGCCCCTCACGCCCTCTCCAAGATGGAGATGGAGAGGAGTTCCCGGGGCATACTCCGGGTGGTAATTTTTTACTGTGGTTTTCTTCCACGCGGCCCGACGCTCAGTGCGCCAGGCCCCCGGCCCCGCTCAGTGCGGGGTAACGGGCTTGCCCGACGGCAGACCCCACTGGATCCACCGCCGCGCACACGAGCGGAAGCTCAGCGGCACCAAAGCGCCGACCCACCGCAAAAAGCGGCCACGGTGGCCACACGAGGTGGCCCGCCGAGTAGCACTCGGCCATCCCACGCCCCCCTCATGGGGGCCGCACAAGTGTGCCGAAGTCACACGTTGATCGGGTCAGCCTCAGTCCTTGGAACAACGACACGCCGAAGCTCAACGAGCTTGCACCGACTCGGAACAACGACATTCCGAAGCTCAACAAGGACCCGCACCAACCCGATCAAAGGGGCAACGGCACAAGGCGCAACGCGCCATGACCCGCGAGCGGGTCCCCAGGCAACACACAACCCCATCTTCAAAAAGAAGGGGAGGTGACGCCCCACATGGCCACGTGAAGTGGCCCGCCGGGTTAAACCCGGCCACACCACGCCCCCTCCACGGGGCAGCTGTCAGACTCTTAGACCGCGGCAGAAAATCTGCCGGGTTGCCCAGGGTGCACCACGAGGAAGTGTTCTGACATCGCACCCCGACGCAGGTGGGGCCTTAACATGTTATTTCTACATTGACTAATAACTTAAAAAGGATATAAGAAGACAGCTAGTAATTGTTACGTGCACATTATAAATTGCTATTTTATGAAAAAATATTGATATATTTTTGTTTAAATACAAGCAGACTGAATGCCTGCCTGAAGTGCCTGATGGTATGTTGCTACAGTCACATCCGGCTTGAATGTGATGGTAAATGCAACCCCCACAAGCACCACAGTGTATATTAACTAAATGTGACATAAGATGTATACATACGCACCCAGCAATTACACTGCCTGTCTTCGACGGCCCTGCCCCTTCCCTGCCCTTCAAATTGGAACATAGCGAAGCATTCACTGCTGTTTTGCGGAAGAAATAAAAAAAACATACAGATACTTGCGCATACCAGACGGAAGAAATATCGGTATCACTTAATTTATCCCCGTTAGTTTGTATAGTACGATACAATACGGAACCATCATCATCATCATAGCTCATATACGTACCCACCGAGGGGCTCGAGTCTACCTTATGTTTAAAGTGATTAGCCTTGGTCAACTACGCTGACCCAGTGCGGATTGGTTTACTTCACATTCACCTTTTGAATTTCTTCGCAGATGTAGGTACTATGCAGGTTGTCTTACGATGTTTTCCTTCGACGTAGGAACGCCGTAGGAGCGAAAAGAAAAACACATTGGTACATGGCGGTCTCGAATCCCAGACCTCCCAATTGGAAGGCAAGTGCCGAGTCCACAGCGCCGCCGGAATACGGAATGCTTCACGTAATTTGAACGAGCCGATCCAGCATAAAGTGAGTTCTTTCACCTTGCATAGTACAGGCAAAAAGAGAAACCCGCGATGTTACCGCTAGGCAGCCCAGTGTAGCATATTTATAATAAACATACAAGATGGCGTTTTGTAGTCATTTTATTACTCTCATCAATACCCCACTATACTCCCTCGACTGCTTGACCGTTTTGAAGCGAACTGAAGGCGTTTCGCCTTCAGTCGTAAGTCGTCTTCAGGCCCAATTAATACGTATAAAATGACCCGTAGTACTAGCAGTAGTACCAATGAAGTATCACGGGTAAGCACTGTTTACAACGCGTGTGTTTTTCAAAGATAAAATCTAGAAGTCTTTATTCAACAACGATGGTAGTTTCATGGTACGAGTAGGTAAGTAAGGTGCTTAGGTAGGAATGTAAACTTTCTTAAAATATAGTTAAAATTATTAAAAATGCCATGTTTACTTTCACATTGTACATTTATCACTTGAGCTGATTTAATTAGGGCCTAACATTCGTATCCAGAAATAAATCCACAATTAAAATAGGCTGTAACCGCTCCAAGAAGAAAGCTTACTAATTTTCCATAATTATTCCGATAATTTCTTGATTAGGCAGAGGTCTCCAGAGAGATGTAAATTGCTAGTCACGTCATCTGTCGTGGATTATTGGATAGTCACGTTAAATTAATTTACATTTGCGAATGAAATTGTTTCATGGAAATTAATTAGAGTTTCGGAAACTTAATATCATATTCGGGCTACAAGCGGGCGGTCTCGATGTGGGAGTATCGCTATACCCCTAATGGTGACCTGCGTCAAAGTAATAACGCGGACCTTTATCATAACATGGCCACATGACCTAATGGTAATGACCTAATATAAATTACTAACGTTTCCAAACATCCATTCTCGCTTATTTTCAAGCATACATTATGTTTAGGAAATATTTCGAACATTATTGATCAAGGAATCCAATGGTTGTACTTATACCACAGATTAGATAATAGTTACTACGTACTTATACCATGAGTTTATTAATAGTAACATTTATTAATAGTACCATGAATTTATTCATAGATTTATTAGTACCATAGATTTATTAATAGTTACTTTTAATAAATCCATGACTTATACCTACTGTGAGGATAAAGCAGGTATTACAATTTCCTTGCGGCAGTTAGAATTTAAGTAATTTTTGGCCTTGGATTGTCAATCAAAATTGTAGTGTCATATTGTTGTGTGCCGGAAACGTTCGAAAGTATTATTTGCTCATATATTATTTAAAGTATTATCTATTTAATGTATCAATCAATTAATTCAATAATTTTGTTGCTTCGCTCCCGAATCCGTCTGCTTCAGGAGACAAGTTGTGACGTCACTAGGCTTTTTTGGTATATAAGGTTGCGAGAAACCGCCCGCCGCCTTATCGTTACAATTTTTCTTCTATGTACACTTGATCTTAGAGCTGCTAGTCTACGAGTGAGTAGCCCCCTCAACACGATCCCATATCAATTTACAATATTGACTCCAAATTCCAATATTAGCATCCTAAATGGGTAATCTGTTTTCATCTTGGCACTGATCGCCTGCAGGTTGTGCCCTCACGTTACATTAGCGTAATCTATTTCTAGCTGATATGATTTTGAGGTTATGTCGCGCCCGCGGCCATGTTGCGGGAGCAGCCATATTGGATTATCTGAACGGGCCATCGCACCGTGTCGCGTCGATACGGTTAAATTGCAGGTGAAATATTTTGAAATGGCAAAGATTGTAAGCGGATTTCACGTTGAATCGCAGTGAGTTCACGCAGCAATACCTTGTCTACGTGAGTTGAATGGCGCCATTGACAGTAATTTGATGTGCGAAGTGAGCAATTTGAAGATAAGAGTCGTGACTGTCAATAAAATAATGTATTTATTCGTCCGCGATGTTAAATTGAGTGAAATATAATTTCACTCTATCAGATTATAGTGAAAAGGTAAAGTGTGTTGTATTTTTAATGCAACATCGAGGTTAATGAGTAGGTAGTATAGAACAAAAGAAATATCAGGCCATGAAGATAATTGTAATTTCAATGCATACACATAATATAGGGAGCTTTTGTCTTCGTGTTCGAGCCCCTTCCATTCATTCATATTTTCCTTTAGTTTTTGTGTTGTTTTTTACCTACATGTTGGTTTCGTTGGTGGTAGGGTTTCAGATACCGCCTGGCTACCTCTATCTACTACCTTACCTAATGGCGACAAACTTAGGTAATTTACGTTGCTGTGTTCCGACAATTACTTGGAGGTAAGAGACGTTTCTCAGATATTGAGTCCAGGTGAAAATCTCTCTTTCACTTTCAGTCTTATCATCACTTGCAATAATATCAACGCCAACTCTGAAGAAAAACAGCAAAATCTTCTGTTTGAAGAACCCAACGCTATTATCACATTTGATATATCCTATCATAATTATAAACCGTTATATCTCTAAGGAAAATCAGGTTCACTTCAGCCCATACATTCTCACTAGGCACGGATATCTGCTAAGACAAGGTGAACTATATAGCCTACTACTACACCATTTTTGTTTCGAGTTTTCTATCTTTTTCATTGCTTCTGATGAAAAATGTAGGTGAGAAAAAAGGCGGTGCTTCCCGAGCACTATGATATGTCCAAATTCAAACGAGGTTTAAACAGAGCACTTCTCTTCAGGTATTAGGCAGTGACTGAGCTATGCCCCAGGTATTACAGATATTAACGAGTGGTGGTTACCACTTACCATCAGGTGGGCCACTGGCTCGTCTCGTCTGTCACCGATAGCATAAAAAAAATTGGGTACACATTTAACTCGTTAAGCTGAACAAATTTTGCCTAGGAAGATAATTCAATAAAGACAAAAAATATCAGACTTCCCATACTTATTTCACCAGTCCAGTCAAACTATCATTTTATACGTAAATACAAAATTGTTAATTGGTGAGAGTCGTTCAGTTTCACGAGTAATGAAAGTAATGTTCAGTTTTCTCGGAAGCCTTACACATGTAATCCTGTATATCTTCAGAAACGACTAAGGGAGTTTCCCGCACTCAAAATCACTTTAACACATAGAAACTATTATTATCTGCTTATATTTATACAATTTATGATACGATAAGCCTGTATTTGTACGAGGGTGAGATAAAAATTCCGACTTTTTTACATTTCCCCGTAATCTGACAGTTGAAGTTCCAAAGCTCGATAACTGCCGCGCGCAGCGGCAAGTGAGTCCCCTTAATTAACTAACAAATGGCTTCGCTATACACAATGACTTAATCAAACCGCATTAAGATAAGAAAACAAAGACCATTTCGTGTGGCGGCGTAAGTTATAGGCGCCTAAGTATGTTTGCTAACAATCATGTGTCTGCCCGAATGTGTTTTCGATGTAAGATAACAACTACGTCGTAAATACAATTCCTAAAGAGAAATAGTATTTGATATGTAATTAAGGCGCATAGTAGGGTCAATCATAAAAAAATCACTGCAGAAAAAACCGGTTCTCTTAATAAATATTAGATAAAAAAATCTTTAAAAAAGATATGTTAAATTTTTGATAAATTAATTAAAACTTGGTTAAAATGTGACCCAAACATGCCTCGATTTTAAAACTTTAAACCTAATCGCGTCGAAAATCATATACTTTCGTTCTCAATAAATAAAATGAACAATATTCTAGCGAATGGTCTTTTGAGATTTTTCTTTTTCGTCTTTATTAATTTTTAATTGAAATAATTCATCTCGGGCGTAAGGTTTGCTTAAATATTCCCCTTACTCGCCTATGTAATCAGTACGGGATGATCGAGCAAGGTCATTAGGACCACTATGCGCCCTAAAGGATAGTTTTCAAAGTCGCGTTCTAACTTCCATCATCGATATCAATTTAAGTCATTTTAAAATTGCCAATTGTGTTAAAATTCACCATATCTATACCATAATGTACGGTCGCCATATTGCGCTGTTGTGTTTAGGTTCGGGGTGGACAGGCGATAATTAGAAACACAATAGATTGTACTAAGGCAGGGCTTCTTAAACTTTTTGCAGTCACGGACCACTTTCACAATTTTAACAATTCCACGGACCCTGTCTAAAAAATCCTTATTTACTTATAGTAAAAAATACTTTTATTGGTTCTTTTATTACACTTACTACTAAGTTAATGAGAAGGGTGCTGCTGCTTGGCCTCAATGAGAACGTTAAATTGTGGGATTGTCTTCGACAAGGCAAGGCGCATATCATGTTTACGTCGAGTTTACTACACACTTTCCTAGTAAATATATTTACAGACTGACCTACTGCAGACCCCTTATACACATGTTGACCCCTTATACCCACTTTAAGAAACCCTGTACTAAGGAGACGATCGTCGGTGGCGCTATGGACTCTGCATTTGCCTTCTAATCGCTCTGGGGTTCGATACCGCCATGTCATCATCATTATAAGAGCTCATATACGTCCCCACCGAAGGGCTCGAGCCTACCCTAACCGCCACCGCCGTACCGCCATGTACCAATGTGTTATTCGTTTTTAGGGTTCCGTAGGAAACAAGGAACCCTTATAGTTTCGCCATGTCTGTCTGTCTGTCCGCGCTTTTACTCAGAGACTATTAGTACTAGAAAGCTGTAATTTGGTATGGGTATGTATATTAATCATGCCAAAAAAGTGGTGGAAAAAAACATTGACAAAAAAAATTTTTTAGGGTAGCTCCCATACAAGTGAAGTGGGAGTAATTTTTTTTCTCTCAACTAACCCATCATTTGGGGTATCGTTGAATAGGTCTTTAAAAAATAATGTAAGGTTCAGAACACCATTTCTCGATTTAGGGATCCATTTCTGAAATATTTGGTTTTAAAGGCAAATTTTTGTTAGGAAAGTGTCCCCCCCCTCTATCTGGTAAACGGTTATATATGGACACGTAAAAAAAATTACAACAGTAGTATATATAACAAAGTTTAAAGGAAAATTATTAGAGTTGAGTACTAAGTACAAACTAAAAAGTTATAGACGTCTAACTTATAAAATGTACTCGGAAAAGTAAAATTTCATTGAAAATTAGTACTGAATATAAATTTACGAACCACGTGAAGTTAAGAAAATATAAAATCATTGCAGCTTTAATAATAATAATAATGCCTAATTTAATAGCAACGTATTTAGTCATCTGTGGCAACGTGTTGTGAGGTGTGAGTGTGAACTCAAAGTTGGCATTTGCAACTACGAAACCCTACACTACGCGTGGCCCGACACGCACTTGGCCGGTTTTCGAATTGCATTATGTACTGGGGTACTTTAGTACTATTATTTCTTCTGTGCTACGGCGAAGGAAAACATCGTGAGGCAAACTGCATACATCTGCGAAGAAATTCAAAGGTGTGTGTGAAGTCGACCAATCCGCACTGGGCCAGCGTGGTTGACTAAAGCCTCAACACCCTAACTTAAGGTAGGCTCGAGCTCGTCGTGTGATACGTATATGAGCTGTTATGATGAAGGAGACGGTGTTTTTATTTACTTTATTATTTTATGTCTTTACAAATTTTAAATCTTGTCCTAAGTGGCACACAATTCTCTGGTCTTGTTAATTATGACATTCTCGTATGCAGTGTGCTCCAACTATGGAGCCTATGCGGTCTCGCGGCATACTCCCGCGTTCCGTCGCGGCGCAGTTGCAGATAGGGTTGCCACCCGTACTTTATTATAAAGTATTGTACGTTATTTCGGGTAATTGTACTCTATACTTTATGCCAACGATAAAGTACGCGAAAATACTTTATTTTGCGTGATCTAATTTTTCTAGGATTCATTTAAATTAAAGATACAAAAAAGTTTATTGTAAGAATATTTGAGTAATACGGATCGACAGATTAAGTAGAGGTAGCCAGAAGCTCATTCCTGAAAAGCCAAAATTGTTGTCATGTCAAGGCCTTCATAAAAAAATTCTCTGTTTTGTTTGATTTAGTGCAATAAAGTTGCTAGAAGTAACGAAAAATATTTTTAAGCATAATAATTCATAGTACTTTATCCTGACACAAAATACTTTTTTTCAACCTTTAAAATCCACAATGTACGTTATTTGGTTATAAAAAAGGTGGCAACCCTAGTTGCAGATGTGAGTATATTAGTAGGTACATTTACATGTCGTCGTGCGATAAACTAAAAAAATAAGAAATAACAACAAACTCACAAATCTAGCCTACGAGAAACTCGGATGACGCTGGTCGTCCCATCCGTTTTTTAAGTTTTTATTCCGTTTTATGTGCAGCAGCAGACGTAGCAAGCACGGGCTGCCAAGACTGCCAAGACCTCAAGTCACTATCTCACAATTTCAGTGACATAATCTCTATGTCTTAAGGAGTAGCACGGTGGCGCGTATTTAGTGTGACTGACGTCATAAATTTTCATGACACTCGTCAAGGAACACGTGTGACTGAGTTTTATCACGTCAGCGGCCGACGTCCGTCGAGGACAAAAACCGGCCTTATACGGCGATCACTTTGTTGTCTGTCTGTCCGTCTGTCTGCCAAGACCCTATATCTCGGGAACACGTTGAGGTATCGAGTTGAAATTAAAACCATATACTCAGTTCTACACGCCCTTGAAGCTGTGAAAAAATGAAACTTCTAAGTCAACGTGAAAAAAGATACGGCTGAAAAAAAAACGTATATTTTGACACTCTCATGGTAATCAAAATAAATAGGGTAGGTACTTCCTGTTGACCTAGAATTATGAAATTTGGCGAGATGCAAGGTTTTATAGCATATATTAAGGAAAAAATCGGAAAACCAGAAATATGTAAGTACATAAACATGTACCTGAAAGAAAATGGCAGAAATATGTACGCAAGTCCTTCTCGCACTTGACCACTCATAACACTTGGTTTTACTCCGCAGTTTAGGTACGTTTGGCCGGCGCACCGGCCGGGCCGGTGTATGGCAAAGATTGCCGCTCGGCTCGCACGCTGGCCGCGTCGCACGTAATAGTTTATATTTTTTTTGGTAATTTCGATAATAACGATAACTGCAAATCGGTAAGTGGGAACCCTGCGCTCTTATCCCTAAATCGGTATCGGGTCAGCGACGCGACCACTCTTGTTATGCAATGAATTTCACGTAAAAGTAGGTAAATTTTCATACCTAAATTGGGTTTTTCTTCGAGAGTGATCCTTCTGTACTTTAGTACTATTATTAATTCTGTGACTTGACCGATTTTTCATTGGAGAGTGCCCAGCAGTGAGACGTGTATGGTTTGAAATTGTCTCAGCTTGAAGCGTATTCGTCCGTTACTTCCACCACATTTTCAGCCATCCAGGGGCTTAATAAAAAGCGACAGGATAAAATGATTTATGGGATAACTAGATAAAGGGAGTGCCAAGTTTAGTCGACTCGCCCCGCGCAGATAAGACAATATAATAGATTTGTTACTTTTGTCACGGGGTCCACAAAAACGCGGCTGCGCTCGGATTAAGTTATTCCATTCAAATTAGGACACTGCCCCTTCAATTTGCCAAGTATTTCCAATACGGACGGGAACTGATCATTGAAACGTAATCAAAGGCGAATAGCGTCAAGGTGGCAGGTGATATTTAATCTAATGTATTTTAAAAGATTGTTGCCCGTTTTATGTTAATTGATAAGGTGTTTGGTCAATACCCTATCAAGTCGAAAGCTACCCATGTTAACATAGTCATATAAAAGATATTAATATGGTGTCTTTGAAAATTCGTATTTATAAAATTAATTTTGAAATCCCCCAAACAAATAGTTGGGTCTGTGTAAAAAAATATATGAGGAATTAAAAAAATAAAATTTCAACGACGCCATATATCTTCTAAATGACTATGTTAACATGGTTAGGTTTCGTCTCGATAGGGTAATGACCAAACACTTTGTATTGTCAAAGTTTGCGGTTTAAAGATTTTATATTATCTGACTTCATAAAACTAATATTTTGCAATGTATGTGACACATCTCTCTTCTCTGTATTTCGACGAAGCCTTAATGACCTCCGGGTTAAAGGCGAAGGGCGAAGTTTAGTCGTTGAGAGTCCTACATAACCTGTTTGGCCGGCCGTTCAGGTGGGTTATTGTGCGCCATTGCGCCGTGAACATAAGACTCTGTACCGGCTTCCTTTTATAAAGGAGTAATGGATGGGCTGCGACTGTCAAATTGTAAGCGATCGCGATAGATTTTTTCCTAGACAATAACCCCCCTGGTTTTAATGAGGATTCTCCACACGTGTAGAAAAAAAGACTGAGGTGTCAACATCGAGCAGAAACTACTGCGGTTATAACACACGCGTGTTTATGAGCTACATTATATATCTAGAGCCGGTGAAATTGGATGCACTTATTGTTTATAATTATAAGGTCTAGTTTTAATAAGGAAATTATCAATGTTACTATTAATTCGTCAGTTTATAAATAAATTCCGAGCACGGGAACTCTGCCGACAAACTGAACCCTCAGTTTGGCAGATAATAAAATAAGGAGCATTGTTCATCTTATAATTATTGAAATAAATAAATTAAAAAAATAGTAGCATGAAATGCGGTACTGGCATTCGTTGGCTTGTGTAGTATTTCTTATAATTTTCCACGGGAAGCTGAGAAATCCCCATCAAAAATAAAAACTACACTACATTTATAAAAGCTAAACCTAGTTCGCGGGCACAGCTAGTCTAGTACATGTATTGTCACTGTATACATATAGTATATGTATTGTCACTGATACAAACGCTTACATACATACTGCACAAATCAATTTCGAACATACTCGTAACTTTGATAATTATCTATTAATGTATTCCTATTTAGTATGTAAGTTATTTGTAGTGATAATTATTCACCAAGTAATGGTAGGTATGTTAATGTGTATTAATCAGTTATGTCGATTGCGTCTGCCAATTTATAGAATGTAGCAGTAATGTATTTACTAAGCGTGTGTATTTACTAATGGAAGCTGTAGCTGTGTATTTGGGTGAGCCTTTGAAGTAATTCAGTTTGAATCTCACTAATTTCGTGAAGTGCTTTTTAGTCTAGGTTCTTCAATTCATCTCCAATCCTAATAATAGTTAGAAGCATTATGACCCTATCTCGAATAGACTAGGAGAATAGATGACATAAATAAATACCCTTTCGTGCTATTTTTTGTTGAATATAAAACTTGACGTTTCTCCTTTAACCGACTTCAAAAAAGGAGGAGATTCTGTCTTCGAATGTATCTATTTTTTATTAAGTTCACCTCCTCCGCCATTTGTGTCGATTACGCCGTCACTAAATCGTAAATTTTACTCAATATCCCTAATGTGACATCTAGTATTCAATATTTCATTACAAAAAATCCATGCCCATCACTTAGATGGTTGGCAGTCCACAACTGTGCGTTTTTCTCGCAGTTTCCTGCCTCGTACAGTCAAACTTTGGAATGAATTGTCGCCTTCGGTATTTCCGGACCGATACGACCTTCAAACTTTCAATAAAAGAGCGTATTCCTACCTTAAAGGCCGGCAACGCACTTGTAACTCCTCTGGGGTTGCGGGTGTCCATGGGCGACGGTAATCACTTACCATCAGGTGATACGTTTGCTCGTTTGCCCCCTATCCCATAAAAAAAAAAAAATCTTGGTATCCAAATACCGATGAAGTGAAAATTCTTCGACTTCAAGATTAACGGCATTATTTATAAAAAAAATTAAGTCATATTTAAGCAAAGTAATGTCACTGTCACTTTCAATCTCATTACAAAAAAAGATATCGAAAATGGCAGAAATATTGTTTAACGCTTAAATATTTTCATGAATAAGACCGTAAATAATAGATACAGGTTAGTTCCTAGTTCGGGGGTGGGTGGCCGGTGGTGGGACAAGTAATTCTTGATTTGTGCTGCACTTCATTGTACATAGCTCTTAGAAACGAGCCAATAAAGTTTTAATTATTATTATAATACTAGCTGCCCGGACAGACTTCGTTCTGTCATAAGTTATTTACTATGTGTTTTGTATGGGAAAAGAAAAGTGTTGTTTTTACTGTTTTCCATGCAATTTATGTTTTTCTCACCATAAAAACCGTACTTGTGCCTTATGGAAAATATGAAAAATAAAATTGGCCGCCCGTTGTCGAGTTTTTCGCTTAGCGACGCATTTGGCGTTTTCAGCGAATTCTAAAAAATACTATATTTTGTCGCGATTTCGTGCATCGAATTAACGTAATTACACTCCATTTAAATACAATAGATTTATATTTTTCATGTGAATTTTATTTCCATATTTTCATTGAAATTCCGTCAATTATTTTAACGTAAAATTATTATAAAGCAAATTGCTGCAATATTTGTATGCTATTAAATTATTATATCATTAAACTAGCTGTGACCGTGAATTAAGTTTCGCTTTATAAAATTCAGCACTGTCGTTTTCTAATTTTTTGGGCGAAGATTTCCCAGATTCCTGTAAGAATTTTGAAAAAGTCCTTCATTAGTGGGTGCTTTCGTAAGCCAACGAACACCTATACCGAATTTCCTGCTTCTAGTGTCACTACTTTGGGCTTTACATTGATGGATACCACAGTCAGTCACTCACCAAAACCTTCTATAAATAAGAAGATTAATAGCTAATAGGTATAAATTGGTATTACGTTCATCGATTCGTAATCAAAGCCACAAAATTGTGAAATGTGATACCATTTATAACAAATTAGCCGTACTCGCGAACTACGTTTCGCCATAATAATTGTGTCCAAAAAATTCTAGAGAGGTCCAGAGGGGTTATTACCCAGGGGTATAAAAATAGCCTTTTCTTAGACCAAAAAAATCGGTCATGCTGTTTCGGAGGAGTTCGATAAGAAACTCTGTGACACGAGATTTTTAATGTTTGTGGGAATAAGTGGGTTCTTATGGAAGTTAAAATTCAAATTAAGAACAATAATTCCCGCACAGAAACTAGGTCTCATTCGTCATTGCCCGCTGCAACTGTAAGCCAATAAAGAATAACCGTAAAAGAAACAAAAAATAAATACCGACTTCAAAAACACAAAAGTCAGAAATAATGTAAGATTTTATCATTTTGAAGTCGGTGCGAATTATCAAAGATCATATTTTTTTTATTGCAGAAAGTTGACAAACAAGCAAACTGCCCACCTGATGGTAAGTAACAGTCACCTATAGTACATGTGGCTCCTGTGAGATTCTCAGCATAACTGCAACCCCCACAAGAACCACAGTGTACGTTGCCAACTTGTGACTAGGATGTAAAGTCACAGTACCCAGTAATTTCAATGCCATATCTTACCCTTCAAACCGGAACACAGCAATGCAAGCACTGCTGCTTCACGGCAGAAAAAGGTAAGACGGAGGTACCCAAGCACACGACCCTGGTAAAAAATAAGTTAAAATTTGGCACCAACTTCAAAAATATGTGATGTTGGTATTTCTACATTATACTTATTTGACTTTTTTTTTGTATTTTGGAAGTCGGATTTAATATTTTTTTAGTGAATTTAATAACAGTTAGACGAAGTTACTTGAAAGAATACAACTAAGAGTCAATACGTACCTATTGTATTAAAAAAACCTAGCCTCCAAGTCGTAAAAATCAAGGGCCTTTTATCGTCAGCTCGGCTCATGACTGCCAGACGCAAATACCTGAATAACTTCAGAAAAAAAGGATCCACGTTAGACGTGCCCATAAAATTTAAGGGTTTCCCTCGATTTTTCTCTTTTTTGGGGATTGGAGTCGCTCACGTCCGTAGGTTTTACCCTCGAGACCCTACACGTGATCCCCGGGTGGTGCTAATCGAGTGACCAACTTCTGGTGGTAGGGCTTGAAAAACCCGACTGGCTAGCGACCACCGTGCGCATGATGTAAAACCCGTCAAGTGGCCATTTTTGTCCGCGTTTCGGGATCAGTCTGCGCACAGCCAGAGCTTGAGGGGTCGTTGCTGCGATTCGTATGGTTTGTGCGGGCTTCCGTCGACCCAGTGCCAGGTTGACTGCGTTGACCCTCCGCCCAGGAAGACCCGAAGAAACGGCTGTTCCGCTGGCCGCCCGTGGTATAGTACAGGGGCCCAAGCGGACCTAACCAGTCCGTGAGGCTGCCCCACCATGCCACGCATAATCTCGGGGTGGTCCGTCGTGCCGGTTGGTGACCGGACGGTGGGTCCCGGCGGCCACTTCCGGGGGGGTTCGGGGGCCCTTCCGTGCGGAGGGTCAGCGCAAATCAGCTGTCGGCTGTTCCCTGGCGAAACAGGCCTACACACATTAACTATGCGAAGCGCAGCAAGGACACCTCAGTTTCACGCCTCTCACTCCAATAATTATGGCAGCGCAAAATATTAAGACTGGTCGTACAGCGGTGCATTATCCCACCAAAACACCATTATTCGAGGTGGGGCTCGCTAACATCCGCGGGCTCCACTCTAACCTCTTAGCTGTCCACCACCATCTCGAGACAGCCCGTCCAGCAATGCTGTTTTTGACGGAGACGCAAATTATCTGCCCGGCCGATACAAGCTACCTTAATTACCCCGGCTACGCTCTTGAGGAGTCCTTCAAGGCGAAGGCTGGTGTTTGCTTGTTCGTCCGGGCGGACGTTTGCTGTCGTCGCCTGCGCTGTTTGGAGGAACCTTCCTTTTCCTTCCTTGCGGTACACGTCGATTTTGGCACTCATTGCCGTGTCTACGTCTGCGTCTACCGTTCCCATCGTGGTGACTTGGAGACAACTCGACTTTTTGAACATCTAAGTCGGGTGGCAGATGACGCGCAGGAGCGATTTCCTTCCGCCGAGCTGGTGTTTTTAGGGGACTTCAATGCTCACCACGAGTTGTGGTTAAGTTCCTCTAAAACTGACCATGCGGGTAGGACTGCCCACGCATTCGCTCTCACGCACGACCTGACACAATTGGTCACCCAGAACACCAGGGTACCAGATATTATCGGTCAAGCGCCCTCTTTATTGGACCTTCTGTTGACAAATCGCCCTGACGGATATCAGGTGGTGGTTCGAGCTCCACTAGGATCTTCGGATCACTGCCTGGTATCCGTCTCAGTGCCTCAGGCGTCACGACCGTCGCCTGTGGTTGCAGCGCGCCGTCTGTGGCACTATGCGTCAGCAGATTGGGACGGTATGCGGGATTATTACGCATCTGTTCCTTGGTGGCAGCGCTGTTTCAATAGGATGGATCCGGACTCCTGCGCTACCTCTGTTGCTGACGAGATCATACTAGGAATGGAATATTATATTCCGCATTCCAATCTCGTCAGTAGAGGCAGACGTAACCTCTGGTTCAATCGCGAGTGCGCCTCTGCTGTTGAAAACAAACAGCTGGCTTACCGCGCTTGGATCAGAGGCCGAGCATCTAAGGATCCCAATACAAGCCTACTGAAAACAGCCTACAATAATGCCACCAAGTTATGTAAGAGGGCTTACATTAGAGCGGATGCTCAGCGCATTGCACAAGTGGGCCAGGAACTGCTATCGCACCCTACGGGTAGCCGTTCTTTTTGGCGCCTGGCCAAAGCTGTGCAATCAAACTTCTGCCAACCCTCGCTGCCACCGCTGAGACTTGCCGATGGCTCACTTGCTCATCAGCCGCAGGAGAAAGCCGACCTCCTGGCAAAACTCTTTGCGGCTCATTCCCGTGTCGATGACTGTGGTACACAACCTCCGAAACTGTCCCATTGTGGCAGCACCATGCCCGATATCCGTATCAGACAGCGTGATGTGCGGGCGGAGCTCCAGTCGATCGATACTCGTAAAGCAAGTGGACCAGACGGCATTCCTGCGATTGTTCTTAAGAAGTGTGCAGCGGAGTTGACTCCGGTCCTGACGCGTCTATACCGTCTGTCGTTCTCTGCTGGTTGTGTGCCGAAATCTTGGAAAGAGGCCAATGTCCAGCCGGTTCCCAAAAAGGGAGATCGTTCTGATCCGGCTAACTATCGCCCTATAGCCGTCACTTCCATTTTGTGTAAAATCATGGAGAGGATCCTTAATACACAGCTGATCCGTTACCTGGAAGGTCACTCGTTACTTAATGACCGACAGTATGGGTTTCGTCCTAAACGGTCAACAGGTGACCTTCTAGCGTTCCTTTTGCACAAATGGGGTGAATCTATCGATAAGCGCGGCGAATCGGTGGCTATTAGTCTCGACATCGCCAAAGCTTTTGATAGAGTCTGGCACAAGGCTCTTCTTTCCAAGCTTCCGGCATACGGATTACCCGCGCAGTTCTGTACGTGGATTGCCAGCTTCCTCCACGAGCGTAGAATTCGCGTTGTCGTTGACGGCTGCGCTTCGCGGTTCGTGGCAGTGAACGCTGGTGTTCCGCAAGGCTCCGTTCTATCCCCCACATTGTTTCTTCTGCATATCAATGATATGCTTTCCTTGGGAGCTATACATTGCTATGCAGACGACAGTACAGTGCATGGGGGATATCACGGAGCCTCGGGGGCTGCTCGTGGTGATATTGGTAGGGAAAGGCAGAATCTTATCATTGAGCTCAACAGGACGCTGGACCTCGTCTCCGAATGGGGCTCCAACAATCTTGTTGAGTTCAATGCTAAGAAAACACAGGTGTGCGTGTTCTCGGCGAAAAGGTCACCTTTCCTCCCCCTTCCTTCTCTTCAGGGCACAACCCTTCACACACAGAGCAACATCACCTTGCTCGGAATGAACATTCGCTGCGATCTGAACCCCAGAGACTACATCGAATCCGTCATAACTACTGCCTCACGGAAACTCGGTGTCCTGAACAAGGTGCGTAGGTATTTTGCGCCGGACCAACTATGCTTGTTGTATAAAACTCAGGTTAGGTCTTGCGTGGAATATTGCTCGCACCTTTGGGACGGCTCCGCTCAGTACCTCCTCGATGCTCTGGACAGATTGCAGCGTCGCGCTATTCGCATAATTGGCGATGTAGAGGCAACTAACACCCTCGAGCCTCTACAACTTCGTCGTGACATCGCCTCTCTTAGCGCCTTTTACCGAATGTTCCATGGGGAATGCTCTGAGGAGCTCTTTAACCTTATCCCTCCCTCTCCATTCCTTAACAGAAACACGCGTAAGGGCCTTCGGAGTCATCCGTACACTGTGTCCTCCTTTTCACACCGTACCAAGAAATTCCAAGATTCCTTCTTCTGTCGTTCATCCCACACTTGGAATTCTCTACCTGCGCACGTGTTTCCTCCATCCTACAACATGGGTTCCTTCAAAAGAGGCGTGAAAAAGCATCTTTTGGGCCGGCAAGGGGCGGGCAGGTAGGAGAGTGGATGTCGTCCCTACTCTATCTGTCAACTCATTTGGGCCTCTTTCACCGCTTAACATCAGGCGGGAGGAGGTCATTTGCCGGGCCATCCATAAAAAAAAAAAAAAAAAAAAAAAAGGATCCCATCGTCAGATCCTGACTTTAGTGACAATGACAATAGGGAAGTTTACACCCTCGAACAAAAAAAAACCAAAGCACTTAATAAATGACAGTTATGCGGTAGCGAACATAAATAAGGGTTTCCCTTGATTTTTCAAGATCACATCACCAGATCCTAACTTTGGTGACAATGGAACCAATCATTTGGTGACAATGGATTTGTCTATTCCATTACACAAATCTGGTAGCACATCAGACCCCAATAATTTTAGACCTATCTCTGTGCTACCTACTTTTAGCAAAATCTTTGAAAAAATAATGTTGGAACAAATGCAAAGCTTTTTTAACAGAAATAATCTTCTACACTGTAAACAATTTGGTTTTAGAAAGGGTCGCTCAACAACTGATGCTGGTGTTGAGTTAATACAAAATATATATGAGGCCTGGGAGGACTCACATGATGCGCTGGGCGTTTTTTGTGACTTGTCCAAGGCGTTTGATTGCGTTCATCATGACACCCTGATCAGGAAATTACACTACTATGGATTTCGCGACACTGTTCTGGATCTACTCGTCTCCTATTTGACTGAGAGGATTCAGAAAGTAGACGTCAACGGGGAGAGGTCCCAGGGCGCCTCGGTTAAAATGGGAGTTCCGCAGGGTTCAATTCTTGGTCCTTTTCTATTTTTAATATATATAAATGACTTGCCTGCTTTTGTACAAGACAGGCATGAGATTGTATTATTTGCAGATGATACTTCACTTATGTTTAAAATTAAAAGACGATTGCAAATTTATGACGATGTAAATAGTTCTATCTCAAGAATAGTTTACTGGTTTAATGCGAATAACTTGTGCCTCAATGAAGGGAAAACTAAATGTATAAAATTTGTTTTACCCAATGTTAAAGAGGTTCACACCACTGTTAACATAAAGCATAAAAATGTGGACCTTGTGGATACCGTAGTATTTCTTGGTATTACTTTAGATTCAAAGCTTCAGTGGGGCCCACATATTGATAAATTGTCGAAGAGACTTAGTTCTGCAGCCTACGCTGTATGGAAAATACGTCAGCTGACTGATGTTGATACAGCAAGACTTTTATACTTTGCCTATTTTCATAGTGTGATGTCGTATGGCATTTTGCTGTGGGGAAATGCTGCCGACATTCAGACTGTTTTTGTGCTGCAAAAAAGGGCTATTCGTGCTATTTATAACCTTAAAATAAGAGACTCTTTGAGAGAAAAATTTAAAGAAATTGGTATTATGACCGTCGCGTCGCAATATATTTACGAGAATATAGTATATGTTCATAAAAATATACATTCGTTTTGTAAAAACAGTGATATTCATTCAGTAAATACTAGGCAAAAGAATATGTTAGTATTACCAAATACTAGGCTTAAAAAAATTAATAATTCTTTCAAAGGCCTTTGTGTACGTTTCTACAATAAAATCCCAAATAATATTAAAGCACTTAACTTGAATAAATTTAAAGTCACTATCAAGGGCGCACTTATGAAAAAAGCATATTATAAAGTGTCTGATTATATGACAGATAAAACTGCTTGGGATTGACAAAAAATGTGATAATTGACGTTTAAAGGGTGTTAACACTTTGTGATAGTGGGATAAATTTCATTCGAGTAACTGTTCCACTCACACCGACCGGCATTTCTATATTATTTAAAAAAAATGTTTGTGAAATATAATATTGTAATGTTGGCATTTTAAAAGAGGAGACAAAAAAAATACAAGACCTTCCGAGTTTCTTGCCTGTTCTTCTTGAGAAGGCTCTCCCAATTTCCGAACAGGTGTAGAGTCAATTTTTTTTTTCATTTGACTTGTATTTGCACACATCTTAATAATGGTTGGGGTGTGTGTACATACAAGGATTAAATAATTTAGTTAATTAGATTCTTGGTTGAAGATCTTTATGTTTTTATTTTGACGTCAATAAGTGCCTGTAAAGGTCTATATTGAATAAAGATTTTTGAGTTTGAGTTTGAGTTTGAATCGGAAAGTATACCCTGTCAAACAAAAAAAGAATTTTCCGAATCGGTTAATTAATGACAGTTATGAGGTAACAAACAAAAAAAAGAACATATAATTGAATTGATAACATCCTCCTTTTTGTGAAGTCGGTTAAAAAAAGGAACTTTGTAATAATGGTCATATAGATTAATTTGAAAAAATATTTTCACTGTCCAGGAAAAAAACAGGGGGAACAAACAAACTCTACGTCTGTATGGAAAAACGGCCCATATGATTTTTTACAAGCTTTTTTTCCCTCTTATAAACGCGTTGAGCTCCAGTTGATAAAAAAATGTTAGCTCTCCCACGATCTATCATACAGCGAAATCAGTCGATGCATATCTAAATGTTCGCGCAAAATCAAATTACAGCGTCTCCCAGCCCTTTCGGTTGGATGGGCGCACCAAAGTAATTTATTTGAAGTGAAGATGAGCCGAGATGCGGTCACGACTGAGGATTCTCGCCCGTCATCGGGTTGGGCCGTGACCCGAAAAAATACAAGATCCTTGGAACAAGCAGCCCATTTAGGGGCTCGCGTTACTAAGGGATTCTTTCATATTGTCCGGAGAGTTTGCTATCTGGAAACAGTCATGGTTTGTTATTGCGTTTGTCAGTCCGCGGCCCTACCACCAAATTCAGTCTCCGCCGTTTCGCAAACTGCGTGAACTTAAAACGAGCATTGCTTTGAGATAGGCGGTGGGGTTGCAGATCAGCGTTATATACGGTGTGGAGACTATTATAAGGAATACTTCGTAATAACTCGTAAAATTCGTATAGAAAAAGATTATAAGAATTTCGAAACCAAGGTAATTTGATAATTCCAAATAAGTATTAGGAACTTACATTGGCCATCTTTTCATTTAAGGTGCTACTACACTACTGCGCACGTGGCACCACGCGGTGCACGATGTCCACGCTCACGCTAGCTACTAATTTAAATCAACATTAGCGCAGAGGTCGAGTGATCGCCTACTGCGCAATGGGTCGCGGGTTCGATTTCCGTACGGGACAAATATTTTATATGTCCTACAGAAATTTGTTCCGGTCTGGGCTTATGTGCACGTGATATTCTATGTTTGTAACTGCACCCACGACACAGGAGAAAATCCAAGTGTGGAGCGACGTTTTTTTTTTAATTTGTAAATAGACTTTAATATATTTTTTTTGGCGCACAAGAGAGTGCGAGGACTTCTTGAATTGTGATATCCTTACTAATAAGTATTATAAATGTAAAAGTAATAATAATACGTTTTACTCTCTCTCGCTTGACGGATGTATCAAGGGCCAGGTATAGAGGGCGGTGATTCTTGGAAGTACAAATAGAAGAATAATACAGTACATCAAGATAAGTAATAGGCATCGGAAAACATCGGAAACAATCGTCTAACTTATCAAAGACAATTAACAAAAAGAGCTTAGCCCTAAATATCATTTAGGGCTCTATATCAAGCTCTATACAATTTTTTCATCATTATTCTATGTAGATGATTCATTATTTATCTTGAAGTACTATAAGTAAGTATTATAAATGCGAAATGTAACACTGTCTGTCTGTCTGTAACATTATCACGCTGACCGCTGAGCCAATTTTGTTGATGTTTGGTATAGAGATAGCCCTGAGAAATGTTTACTTTTTACCTCAATTTTTCACGAGTGCCTAGAGAATGTGTGATATAACCAGACTCGCGATATAGCTGAATATGTACAAACGAAGTAACGGGAAACAGCCATAGCTATAACCAATAATAATCTAATATACACGGTTGCTTTTTATCACCCTGGATAATTTAAGGGATGCTTCAGGTTATGGTAGTAGTAGGACTTAAATATTAATAAATAGAAACACAAATAAAAAATACTGCATAAATTAGTGCAGTATGTTTTGGATATTTCAGAAAATTAATATAAAATTAAAAAGGTGTTATATATTTTTTAATTAATTTTTAAATCATTCTACTGTCGTATCCTGAAGCGTCCCTTAAATTATCCGGGGTGATAAAAAGTAACGGTGTATAAAAATCTCGTGTCACACTGTTTGTTATCAAACTCCCCCTAAATGGTTAGACCGATTTTTATGATTTTTTTGTGTATATTTGGTAAATCGAAGGCTATTTCTAATACATCTAGAGCTGGTAAGAGTAGCCCTCTCCAGATTTTTCTTGGACAATTATTATGGCGAAACGTAGTTCGCGGGCATAGCTAGTATTAGGTACAATAAAAAGATCTACAAGAAGGCTATAACTTATTCCGACATCGATAACATAGGCTTCTATCAGATTTTATATGAAACCACCTTTTGTTGTTATTATTAATGTTTGTTATTATACAAATGTTTCTCATACGGAATCCTTAACGCGTGGTTGAATTCTTCTTAGCAATCTTTCGTTCTGAAACAAAATTACTTTCCTTTCTTAGGGAAAACGAAAACACAAATGACTGACTTTTTGTTGGATTCCTCCCGTAATGTATTATTTTGTTTAAGCCGCTCTGTGGTGGGTGTCTTCTAACAAATTCTTCGTCCAGACATAATTTTACATTGAGACCACAAGTAACTAATAATAATAATCTTTGTTTAGTCCAAAAAGGAGGAGGCTCTTAATTCGATTTTTTTTATGTTTGTTCCCCCTCAGCTCCGTAATTTATAAATCGATTTATTTAAGAGGGTATGTTTTTGATATGGTATTTATTGACGCCAAAGCGATTTCTTTGATATTATTGTTGCCTCAAAAGCTGTCGTGACCTTTTGGGAGTGTAAAGGGTGCCGAATAGAGGTTATAAAAAACTGCAGATATAAAACGATTAAAAGTTAAGTAGCTCGCTACGTCACAAAGTGCCACAAAATGTACCCAGGCGTAACGTAATGCTACATTTCAAACCAATATGTGTCGTCGCAAGTTTTAGATTTAGAAAAAATAGAAAAAGCACTTACTCAATATTTTTTAAATATTAACATGACGGATAAAAAAACTCACCAATCACCATCCCTATTAATGTCTGATGGAATCAAAGGCTCATCAACGAAGGCTGTGGCACTCCCATCCACCCCCACAAAGTCGACATGGTGGTTCAGACGACCCAAACCACTTTTTCTTAACCCTATAAACTAAGTGTAAACACGAGGTTCAAAGGTGAGAACCGTGCGGCACTAATGCAGTTCCGCAGTTAAACCGATCAAATTTTAAACTAATTTCTTGGCGTCAAGTGAAATTTCCTGCGTCCCCCGGCGGCGGCTTCGAAAGTGGAAAAGTAACTTAGTTCCCCCCATGTAGAGTGCAAACTTGCTCAGCGAGCCTGCGGCGGGTAAATTACACCTCAAGTTGGCACAAGATTTATATCTGAACTGAAATCTCCGGAGACTGCAAGTATAAAAACCCCCGCGCTTCACTAATAATTGCAGGAGGGCAAACCGAAATCGGGAGTCGTTTAATTCGTTAATTACTTAAAGTGGAATAGAAATTCATTATACTCGTATTACGTAATATCTTCTATTTGCACGACCACATACTACTTATTCAAAGAAAAAAAAATCCAAAAATAACGACTTCATAAATACCAAAAAGAATACATACAACATCACAGTTTTATATTGAAGTTGGCGATTCTGGAGAGGGCCACCCTTATCGCCTAGGGGTATAAAAAATATCTTACGACCTATTCTCAGACCTACACAAAAAAAATCATAACAATCGGTCAAGCCGTTTTGACGGAGTTCGATAATAAAAACAGTGACACGAGATTTTTATATAATAGAAGAATTAGCCCGACCGACTCATGTTTACATGCATTTGTCATCTCTCGACCAGCCACTTGCGTGGGACATGAAACACACAGGACTATCATGCTGTCAAGAGTCAACAGAACTATTCTTGAAAAATTTCGCCGGCAGCGAAAAACAAAAAGCAAACTCCATTTAGTTTTCGACGTTTCCAATGAACGTAATTCTCCTCAATATGCACTGCATTTTAAAGCGAAAACATGTCTGTTCGGGCTATTTTGCTGAGATTTACAACTTGCGGATGGTAATGGCTGCATGCGGTGCGAACAAGCTGCGCTTTCAGAACAGAAGTCATTATAGGAAGTAAACGTTATACAGAAGCGAGTTCGAAGAGTGGACGTATGCTTCTTTCCTATAATTATGTTTGATTCGAAATAGAACCTTGCTGAAAAGCTGGCCTCGCTTTTAAGAAATTACGTAGGTGCCTTCTTCAAAAGGAAAAAGAAAGCTGTTCACCGTAACACACATTAAATAGAAACAGACATTTCTGAAGAAATGTTATATAAAGATAAAATTTTACCAGAAGTAAATTTAAAATAAATGTGACTGGCAGTATATGATGAAACTAAATGCTGACTGCATTTAGTTTCATCATATACTGCTTTACTGCATACGTAATCTTTGTTTGTATAATCCATATTATGTGAATAAATGATTTGAAGGATCAAATTTACTATTCGTAAATTTAAAAAATACACTATAATGAAGGAAATTAAAAATACCTACTAAACTAAACCTATATAACATAAGACCAATTAAAAACCAACCATACAAAAAGTAGCATACAAAATATATAAATATAAAAAGAACACACCGTCTAGCTCCCTGTCCCGCGGCATTGACCAGAGGAAGAGTAGTCTGAGCAGGTCTCTCTATCTTCTACCTATTTCTAGTTCTGAGTGCCCCTCTGGTAAAGCCCATTGCGGACGTTAATCCAATGGATCCACTGGTGGATTCGAGAGGAAAATTTTAGCTTTGATTCTGCCGGTAGCGCCTGCTAGTGGATCCAAGAGAACGGAGGGACAGCATCCATAATAATTTTGTTCGAGAACGTACAGCAGGTCGACGTCATACGCAAAGGACGTGAACGAAAGTTCGTTAGCATGCTTTGACGGCTTACCATGTTCACTTAGAACAGTATTATAACCACAGTCAGAGTGAGACAGTGCTATACGCTTCAAGAGCGGTGTCTCTGTTTCAATATGGCGGCGCACCGGCCAGGCCGGTGTATGGCAAAGGGTTGCCGCTTGGCTCGCACGCTGGCCGCGTCGCACGTAATAATTTAGATTTTTCTCCGTAATTTTTGTAACGATAACTGCATATCGGTGAGCGGGAACCCTGCGCTCTTATCGCCAAATCGGTATCGGGTCAGCGACGCCTAACGGAATTGGAACACTCATGTCATACAATAAATTTCAATTTCCCGTGCAGTCAGATGAAGGTCGTAAGAGTAGGTAAATTTTCATACCTAAACTTGGCTTTTCTTCGAGAGCGATCTTCTGTACTTTAGTACTATTATTTATTTTGTGGCCCTTCTCTCAAGTTTTTATGGTAAGGCCCCAGAGCTTATAGATGCCGTGGATAATTCGATAATTCCAGCAACGTTGGTAAAGTATTCTCCGAAGCTATCAACACTACATTTAAAACCGCTATCAAACAACTGCACCATTTATAAGGAAACTAAACGGAAAATAATACAACGCAAAAACGAAGAATCCGCTTTTCCACATAAGCACGAAAAACACTTCCCGTCTAAAGAAACTGCTGTAAGATCGTACAATATGTTTTCAATGCGTTGTTTCCCGTACATTGCTGCGTGCTTATCCCCAGTCTAGAAGCGCGCGATGTCGTAGCATTGTACATCGAATACAGCAGTGGAAACAATGCTTACAGCTTTACAGAGTAGCCCGTCAGACACAGCCGTACTTAATTATCTGTTTAGACGTACAAGAGCTTCAGATGTTTCTTTTCTAGAAGCTTCGGCAAAACCTTGTCTATTTCACAAGCATGTGCGGAAGCGAGTTTATCTTTTAAGTTGCAATTTCACCTAATAATTCACACCGGCAGACCTTTTAAGGCGGCTGCTCGACTTTAGTCTTAAAGAGGCTCTAGTTTTAGACTAAGTGCGGAATAGTCGCTTTAAAAGCTTGCAAAAGTTGTCGAATACCGATTTCAAACGTCACCGCGCCTTTGTCGGCTGCGAGTAGACAAACGAGCTCTCAAACTCTTAAATCTGGGAGTAGTGTCGGAGTTGCTTCAGGCGAGCTTTCACGCTTCAGTATGAGAGCTGCGCAATAGATTCGGGACAGGATACAAGACTGTTAGCGGAGCGAGTAATACAGCGGAAATCAGTGTTATGATATTTTTTTGTATCTTTCTCCACTGCCATCTGTTATGCCAATGACATTCATCAGTGTTCTTGGCGTATTCTTGTTTTGGCTTGCTCGGTGTACACTCAGCAATGTGCCCTAGTTGCAAGAAGATCCTCAGGCGTCCTCCCCTTAAGTCTGCGGTGTGTTGATCCGGAGCGAGTGTTGGAGCTGGAGACGCATTTTGAATCCTTAGAAAAGAATCTTGAAATCGAACACGAATACAAATCATATGCCAAATTATTTACTTCTGTTCTCAGTTTTAATAATTTTGTATTGTCATTAAAAATAAATTCTTAAATAGGAATAGGAACTGTTACATGCAGAAAAAATAAAATCCGGTACGCAATAACATGGCAATAACTCATTAATTTAAAAAGCCAGCGATGAATTATATGTAAAACGGAACGTATGTTCCGTTTTACATATAATTCATCATTTATATGTAAAACGGCACGTTGCGCATATTCTACTAGTGGCAATCAAAAACGAGTGGGTAGGACCACTCGTTGCAGAATTCTCGGAATGACTATTCAAAACTAGTGAGTTTGGAAATTCGAATGCGAATCTTACGATTTCGAATGCGAATCCTGTCCGAAACTAATTTCTGAGCAAGTCCGTTTGGGTAAGCGAGCAATTAGTCTTTATATCTACGAGCATGGTGTTCTACTTCTTCTTGTATATTATTAATCATCAGGTCTTTATAAAGTGTTTTGTTAAGTCACATACCATGATAAATTAAAGTTTTGAATAGGCAAATCTATACAAACAATCAAATCTTTCCTCTTTATAATATTAATAATTATAAAGAGGAATGATTTGATTGTTTGTTTGTTTGTATTGAATAGGCATCGAAACTACTGAACCGATTTTGATCAAAGTTATATAGATAGTTATGTAGAAAGGTATATAGATAGTTCAAGACCAGGGGAAGGACATAGGGTAATTTTCCTACAGGAAAATATAAAATTCCCACGGGAACACAAAAATTAACGCGGACGAAGCCGCGAGCGGAAAGCTAGTTTGTAAATAAATAAATAAATAGGGTAATTCGATGATAAGAATTTTTATATTCAGAAATTTTTGTGCGCTACGTATTTATGGTAGATTCGTCTATGGTATTTAAACGACTCAGATTGATAGAACACTTTTTACGACTATAGGTTAATTTCCCGCTCTTAGAAGCTTTACCTCTGTTCCGTTTTTTTTGCTCGTGTAATCAGAAAGACCAACAGTTGCTAAAAGCAGTATGCGGAAATAAGAAGTACGAGCCAGACCAGATGAATGTAACAATTTATTTGTTGAGATTTGTTTCTTTTCTTATATTTTTTTTGTGATTAAAGAATTGAATTGAAACTTTCCTCTTTTTATTTAAAAATCCTTACAATTTCATATTTTCCCCATTTCGCTGGCAGAAAGCTAAAATCGGACATGTTACGAAAAATTCCTGTCATCTGGTTCCCAGATCCGAGTTCTATAATAGCCTTATCAATTTTTGAAATAAAGTTCAACCAACAACCCTCTATAATACATCGCTTTTTCTTGTTTAACTTAGTCACGACTTTATAGTCTTATGCATAGCAGAGTGTTGGCTTCGTTTTAGAGTGAAACGGGTCCATTCAAGCTGTAAACATGACTTCCATTGCACAATGTGTTGCGGATGTGTTAAGTTCCCATGTGCTAAGCACCAGCTTTAAGCATTTATAGCAAGCTAGATAGTGCTAGTTACTTCATTTAGATCTGTGTAGGGCTGAGAATGGAAATTACTGGAACAAAAGAACTAGCTACCTATCTACATCTTTATTTTTATGTTATTGACTCTAGGTCAAATTTCGGTCTTCAAATGTCACCCGCGTGACTTATGCCAACGCCATTAAATGTGACAGACAGTGATGTGTGTGACGGTTAGCGCAGAGGTCGAGTGATCGCCTACTGCGCAACGGGTCGCGGGTTCGATTCTCGTACGGGACAAATATTTTGTATGGCCTATAGAAATTTGTTCTGGTCTGGGCGTATGTGCATGTGATATTCTATGCTTGTAACTGCATCCACGACACAGGAGAAAATCCTAGTATTGTGCCAAATTTTTTTTTAATGTTTGAAGCGCAGTTATAGTTATCTATACTATATAAAACTATATAAAGCTGGCTGAATACATGTATTGCCCTAATTTTCCTTCCCTCAGATCATCATTCATCATTATCACAGCTCATATACGTCCCCACCGGGGGCTCGAGCCTACCATAAGTTAGAGTGTCTAGGCCTTAGTCAACCACGCTGGTCCAGTGCGGATTGGTCGACTTGACAATCTTCACATACACCTTTAAATTTCTTTAGTATGTATGTCGATTGCCTCACGATGTTTTCCTTTACCATAAGAGCGTCGGATAAATGTACATATGAAATTCGAAAAACACACTGGTACCTGCGGGATCGAGCTGCGGACCTCCCTCAGATTGTTTACCGCAATTGTGCTAAAAAAGAGAATACCTCTATTAGTCAATATCAATACTAATCAATGCACACTGTCCTTAATATATTTCATGCTGGGAGCTCTGATTCTATAACATTACTACTTACTTTTGTATACCTATACTATATAGTAAAAACAAAACTGATTATAAAGGTGTAGATTTTTGAAACGTCCCGGTAAAACACATTAAGTAATAGTTTTAGTGTGAGATTCAAACAAAAAACAAATTTTCAACCCCTATACTTTACCCCTTTAATCTATAATAGTTGACTGTCTTATAACCCCTTCTAAGAAACCTGCTGTCCAAATTTTATATGTCTAGCTTAAATAGTCTAGGTTCGGCGATGATGATGCAGTCAGGCAATCCGTCATTTTATATATACTTACATTTATTTTTATGTATATCGCTGGTGCTAAATTGCTAGTTGGAAAAAAACCTTAGATTCACATTTCTGCTAATAAACACATACGCGTTACACTCAAATGACAAACGCTATCTTGTGTCGTCAGCAAAAAAGAATGTGACCATTCTGACAGCAATATATGAGAGGGCGGTAACTACACATGCCTGGCGGCAAGCGGCCATAATAACAAATTGCGGCCAGTTTTTGGGTTAAGCTGTTAGTTCTTCAGGAGTGGAAATGATCCTTCATAAGACGGCCCAGCCGTAAGTTAAAACTGTTGAATATACTCCGCGGACAACAGCAAATTGCGTCGCCATTAATCTATTTCGTGGATAAACTTGAACTTCTTAGGAAATAACCTTGTTTTTGTTATGTTTTTTTACCTTGACAGCGAATAACAGAAAAGAAATCGTTCTTCTTTTAATTCATGAACATTTTTCTTATTTTCGTGCTAGTTCAGTATTCTTGTGTCATAGTTATATCGATGTTTTTATCACTATTTTTAACAACCCGTTGTTTTTCAGGAATTTCTCCATATCAAATGAACACAATACCTTTCGTTATTACGACTCCCAATGTTTGCACGAAAATGACAATTGTGTTTAAATACATAAGAGTATTTAAACAAAATTGTCATTTTAACCTAATGAATGATACATTTCTGGATTATATTCAAAAAACTTTTAAATTTCAACGAATTCATCATATTGGAGCTTAGCACTTATTTTTAACTATTTAATATCAATAATTCCTGTTTTTGTAATGAGACGGAACTTTGGTTGGAGGTAAGATTTCTGAGCTCGTCTGGCTAGCTACCGCACCGTCTCACCTAAGTTTGTCGACATGATAATATAAATAGCTTTGTGGTGTTCCGATAATTAGAGGTATGATAGCCAGCTCCTCAGTCGCCGAGGAGAAGGTTCCAGGTGAAGCTCGCTTCCACCTTCGGCTTTATCATCACTTACCATCACGTGAGATAAAAACGAGAAAAGAATAAGTGCAAACCGAATAAAATACATTTCAAGACACTCCTAACGAACAATCGCTTCGTTAAAAACGACCAGAAAAAGTAAATGGCTGGTAACGGAGCAGTCTTGTAACTAGGTCAGCTTCAACTGTTAGTAGTATTCGATATTGTTGTTTCCCTGTTCTTTCTGAGCACCATTTTAACAACGTCCGCCCTCGTACTTCAGTTCTGGGTCGAGAGAAAAAAGCCGGCTATTGTTTCCAATTAATGCACCACGATTTCTCGAGGGAATGAAAAATGGTTCGAGCGTTACTGTCTGTTTTTTAAACAGAACTGAGAATTTTATGTCACTGTGCTGTATTCTGGTTTGACCGACAAGACAGGAAGTGAAGATGCTGGGTACTAAACATCTTGTTATAAACTGGCAACATCCACTGGTCGTGATCATAGCATTTCTGAGTGCAGTCACCGCTTCGACGCTCAGTACGTGCTTTCGCTGCATTGTACAGGAAACTTCGAATTCGAAGCTTTGATTATGAACTTAGAGAGTAGCCTCTCCGATTCGAGAATCTTAACCTTAGTCAACTACGCTGGCCCAGTGCAGATTGGTCGACTTCACATACACCTTTAAATTTCTTCACAGATGTACGCAGGTTAATGTTTTCCTTCACCGTAGAAGCGTCGGATGAATGTACATATGAAATTCAAATAACGAAAAAGCACATTGGTAGGCTCGAACCCCGGACATTCCGATTAGGAGGCCAGTGACGACACCACAACGCCATCGACGCTCACAAGCACGATCCTAAACAATATAGGTACTCAAGGCTTTTTGAAAATCTTTCTAGACAGATTATTTCACTTTAACGTGCGGTTAAAATTGCTACTATGTTGCTTGCTTCTATGTTCTTAGCAACATAAAGGAACGGTGACTTGATATTATATAATCTGCAAGTGCATTAAAGTTCTGAACACAAAACAAGACGGGTCAGCTAGCTAAAGTTCGCAAATGCAGGAATAATTGGTGTTTACCCCAAGTCACAAGACGAGGATAGTTTGCATTGTTAAGGATTGAATGCTTATTTCAAGTTAAAATAGATTTTCCAATAGGGAATATGCATAAAATTTAAATTAGTATCAAATATTTTTTTCTAGATTCTTTATTGTCTTTTACATTATACTTAAAAGGTATTTTTTTATTTAGTTGTTATTTAAACCCAAAAAATATTATATAAAAAGTGAAAATTATGAGAGAGAAATTCATACTTACAAAACGCGCCACCATTGGTCGAAACGGAATGTGACGTCAGTGGTCATTCACGTCAATGCCTCAATGGATTTATCGGCGTCGATATTCATGTGTTAGTAGTGTTTGTGGAAAAAATTGTTTAAAACTGTATTCCTGTGTGATTACTTGTGTATATATATTTGTAATCAATCTAGGACGATGACAGAAACTGGTTTTGTCAAAGCACAATCGGATAATCTAACGAAAATAGATGCATTTATTATGTCAGCATATTTTGCATCAAATCTCGATTTTACGAGCGCAGTGATCAAAGAACTGAAAGCAGCAAGGTAATTTTTATGTTAAATGGTAAATATCTATGGTCCAGAACATAGATATTTATTCATAAATGTTTAAATAATACTTACAACAAATCATAACCTTTACTTAAATACCTACCTACATAACCATTTGTCATTAAAATTGTTCCTAAACTCCTAATTTACGTCTATATCATTATAATTTACACGTAATATTATATTATTGAAGCTCACTCAAGTATGATATGTTTATATACTTTTTGTCAAAATGAAATAAATACTTACTATATTGCGATTTACATTAAAAATTTTCTTTAAGTAAGTATTTAAGTGCTTGTTTGTTTCAGATCAGCGGCCTAATTCTGCTAATAAGTTATAGCCGAATCGAAACTGAAACTAACTTGCTAACTTTGTTGTAATAAAAAAATCAAAATTTCGTAAAACCGCAATAGGAATAAGCAAGCAATAAGTTTTTAATGAACTTTTGTACAAGTTAGGTTAGTTTTAGACCGAATCATCTACTGCTTAATAGCTAATTCACACTAAGCTGTACATAAATATAGCACACGTTAAAATGATCTTTACTACAAAATACAAACGATAATGGAGATACATTTTCCCTTCTCATCATCTTACACCATTATTTTCGTAATTTCGCATCGCGTGGAATACGAAATACAGTTGCTCAAAAAGTAGTATATTGCAGGGCTGTTTAGCGTCGGGGATGACCACCATTACGCACTAGTAGTGCTTTTTCTTTACCAAATGTCTAGAATGACACACATTTTGCTTTTTTCCTGCTTTTTTCTAGCATGCTAAGTTAAGATTGCGCTAAATAATCTGACTGGTCTACCAGATTTTGTATTGTAAAAGCATGCCTAAAAGCAAAGCATAACAAAAAGCACAGCCGGATTTTGCTTTTAAAAACACGACAAGCAAAGCATAGCACGCATTTGCTTTGTCACTGCTGTGTACGTACAACGACATATTTGGCGCCATTTTTCTAAAATTTTCTCTGCGTGATTATTGATTGTTGTTATTTGCCATTGATGTTTGGTAGTAAATCAATGTTATTTGCTTAAAAGTTTAATCTATCTCTAATATATAAAATTCTCGTGTGACAGTGTTTGTTACCAAACTCCTCCGAAACGGCTTCACCGATCTTTATGAAATTTTTTGTGTATATTCAGTAGGTCTGAGAATAGGTCGTAAACTATTTTTTATTACGGCGAAACGTAAGTTCGCCGTTATTTGTAGTGAAAATAACTACCTATTATGGGGTGAATTATTAATATTGTTTTTGCACTGCGGTACCATACAATACTTGTAAAAAGGTTTTTTAACTTCTTCCATGATTTGTATACTTAACAATTAACTGAAATTAAGTCACGTAATAAGTATGTGGGCGCGCTAACGCAATAGTAAACAAACACGGGACCAATGACAACTAAAACCAATGACGTCATCAAAACGCGCGCGAAATGGTGGCGTTTGAACGGCTCAAATTTATACGATGTTTTAAATTTCACTTTGAACAATAACTTGACTATTTTCAAGCCTATTTATATTTTTTTTCTATGTTATAAAGATGTAATTGATTAGTTTATGAAATAAAAAAAAACATGCATATTCCCTATTACTGTCGAAATCCATTATCACTACAAGTTCATAAAACGTTATAACGTAAAAAAAATAAAAATATAAAAAGCAATCAAAAAGCAACAGCTATCTTAACTAGATTTCTATTAAGACTTGCAATTTTATCGAACAACTTGCGCAGTATAATGTCGTAATATTTTATCATAACGATTAAAATAGCTTCATTGAAACCGAATTTGATTTGAATTTGATTGATTTCTACAGTCTTAAGCTTTATCAAATTTAGTATAGCTCATTTTCAATGAGGCGTAAAATATAAGTAGAACAGACAGATATAAGTCTGCAAAATGTTTCGTATTGGCCAAAACGATTTCGTTTCTGCCATAATTCATGGACCCAATATTTCTTTTCCCTTATTTAAAAATTAAGTCAACCATGCTTATCAAATAAAAGATCCACACTAATAACTGAACGCCCCTACAGGCGCAGTCGCGAGAATTCGCGGGAATTCTCGAGAATTCGTGTGGCTTCCCGCGGACAAGACGAAACTGACGCTTCCATTCCATTCCTGAAGTATATTATGCCGAATGACCCAGAAGTATATGCTGAGGCACGGCCCTTTAAACACACACATTAAAATAATTATATTTCTATGTTCTGTTACTGTTTTGTCTATTTCTGTTAGGTTTATTTTTTTCAAATTATTGTTTTTGTGTGAGTTTAATAAACGTTACTTTCTTTATTTCTCTCATTCCGTTCCGCGGCAATGTAAATTAAGCTATAGGGTGAGTACCCCTGGCTTGATATCATCATGTTATCTATCTTTTGTCATAAAAACAATGCTTTAGTGTATTTGTATTGGACTGAAATCCCATAAAAAATTTACGCGTTAGATGCAAGTGATTGAGTGAAACTCGGGAAAACTCGCACTATGCACTCGGTATTGTAGCGTTCTGATATAACCATATCCTCTGTGATCGCGGAATCTAGGCGAAATTCATTCCAACTTAATATTTGGAGAGGCAAAGGCCACTATGAAAATCTCGGGGATCTTCTAACTTGACGCATGCAGCTGCATGCTGCTATTCGTAAATATTGAAAGAGCATCTTACCTCTGAACAGAGGCAGCTGCGTCCGAGTTGCCTTACGTTTGAACTATTGCCACACTCACTTAAGTTATCGCCACTTGGCTCCTTTGAGAGCGTGCTGAGAAAATGAGTTTTGAATATTTTAGTCCGGAAACATGACGATTCAGCTACTTTTTTATGTTGTTGTTCATAAGCACCTAAAATAAATAAACCACTCAAAATCAATATTATAAATTGTTATCTATTGGGACTTAAATCATGGTGAACTCCCATGTGGTGCCTACTCCTGTGAAGGTTGGAGGCTCTACACTGGAAGTTGCTGACGAATATGTTTACATGGGGCAAATAGGTCAGCTCGGTAAGTCCAACTTTCAGAAAGAAGTAAATCGACGAATCCGACGTTTTAAGACGAAAGTCCTCAATTCGTGAGTGTTGCCAGTGATGACGTACGGAACTGAGACGTGGCCGTTTACAATGGGTCTCATCAGAAGGCTCAATGTCACTCAAAGGGCAATGGAGAGGGCTATGCTCGGGGTTTCTCTACGCGTAGTACTCATCATTTCTGATGTGATCCGTAGAAGAACTAGAATCACCGACGTAGACCAAAGAATTGCAAACCTTAAGTGGCAGTGGGCATGACACATAGCTCGCAGGACTGATGGCCGTTGGGGCGGAAAGGTCCTCGAATGGCGGCCGCGTACCTGGAGACGCAGCGTTGGTAGGCTCCCCACAAGGTGAACCGACGTGGGTGAAGGTCGCGGAAAGCCGCTGGATGCGGGAGCCGCAAGACCGTTCGGTTTGGAAATCCCTGGGAGAGGCCTATGTCCAACAGTGGACGGTTCTTGGCTAAAATGGTAATCTACTGTCCATTTATGGTTAGGCCCTAAAAAAGCGACTTTAGTATTATATTTCAATTACTTCTAGTAACTTCTGATTATCTAAATTAAGTATCGCCTCTTTTCACAATCGTCCATTCAAAGCGAGGGTTCACACGGGTTCGAATCCCGTCTTAGGACAACACTAATTGCTCTGGAATGTTTCCGCGATAAATAATGAATGTTAATGAAATACATTGGTTAGATTATTTGATAAAAAAGAGCGAGCTTGGTGTCACAATAGCGCGTGCGCTCAGCGAACGATTGCTAAGGTTAAGCAACGTTGGCTGTGGTCAGTCCTGTGATGGGTGACCAAAATACTATATAATTCTCGAGCTCCTCCGTGTTTCGGAGGGCATGTTAGGCGATGGATCCTGCGCTTGATTTCGCCCCGGTCGTGTCGACTGTCGGCCAACCGTCCCATCAGACTATTTATTTATTTTTTTATTTTTTTTATTTTTTTATTAATATAATTATATCACCACAGACTCGTGGTCCGTGCCCTTTTAAGGCTGTATTTTCGTTTTGATCTTTTTTTTTTTAAAACTTAATAAGTCCGACTACTCTACTCTATATCTAGGGTGAGTTGCGCATCACCTAAAGTGTAACTATCCTACATGTTTATATATAATACACACACGCTTATACATCATATATATATTTATGCTCATACATACCTATTATATTCCTATTACATTGTATACTTTACATATTACAGATTTTTGTTATTATTTATATTATGTTTTAACATACATTAATTATATATTACATTATATTTTAACATTAAAATATATTATATATATTATGTTGTATTTTTATTATTATTAATTTGTTTGTACAGCCGGCTCAAAAAGTAGACAAACATTTTAGTTCCATGTCACACCAACCATTAACAATGAAATATAGGTGTAACCATACTAAATAAATGAATAGTTGGTGTGACATGGCACCAAATTTGCTAAAAGATTGCTATCCACTCTCGGAGCCGGCTGTACATATTCGATATTTTTATACGTGTTCTTAACTATTAACTTAACTATGTCCATATGTTTGTAGCATATGGCTTAGCCCTGGTTAATGCTAGAGGGACTACCGCAAGAGGGATTCGGGGTGAGGTGGTTCGTTTCCGCATCTAAGTCGCTATTTATTTATTATGGAACAAGAACAGCCAACTTATGTTATAGACTTACACTAAGTACATTATTTAAAATAAATTAGGCCAAAACAGTCGTTCACAAATTATAACAATTTTTATATTATTATTAATCATTAAAACTAGACTTAACAAAATAATAATGAAGAGATAATCATGCCTATGCTATGTAATATAAGAAAAGATATCATATATATATATATATATATATCCTATATATATATCACGTATCTTTTTCCGTAATTCAATCGTCATTTAAGTCGGTCTCTAATTTTATTTAGAAAAGTTTTTTTACATCCGATAAATGGATCAATTTCATTGAACTCAGTGTTGTAACTATTTGTGACTCTTGACAACACTGCATTGCAGCCGTAATTAGTATGATGAAAAGGAACATCGAATAAGGTCGTGTGGCGCGTGCGGCGCGCCGGCGCCCGCAACGCGACCTGCTCCACGAGCTCGGGGCAGTCCAGGCGCCCACGCACAACGTCGTATAGGAGCCCCATGTCCAGCATCTTACGCCGCTGCTCGAGGGTTTGCATTCGGTACTCTCGGCAATTGTCAGTATATGATGTACGGTTTTTTTATTAAATTTAAAATTTAAGTGATGAATAATTTTTTTCTGGATATTTTCAATCCGATTTTTATGTACTGCGTAGAATGGGTACCATATAGTACAAGCGTATTCCAAGATACTCTGTACATAGGTATTATAAACAATTTTGAGACTGCTTAACTCAGTGAAGGGTGAACATGTATGCATTACAAAGCCTAAATTACGATACGATCGGCCAACGATATTATCAATGTGATTTGAAAATGACATCTTAGAGTCAAGCCAGACTCCTAAGTCCCGAACCAGCTCAACCCTTTCTATCGCAATGTTGTTAAAATTGTAATTGAATGTGATTGGCTCTTTCTTACGCGTTAAACTGATGCATTGACACTTGGGAATACTGATTGTTATATTATTTTTAGAATAGTATGATACCAGATTATTGAGGTCTTGTTGAATCAATGAACAATCAGGAATCGAATTGACATTCATGAAAACCTTTTTGTCGTCTGCGTATAAAAGGTATTTAGCACTCCTGAAACAAGAATATATATCAAATAGATATGCGTTGTAAAAAAGAGGCCCGAGATGCGAGCCCTGCGGAACGCCTGAGGGCACCGTTACAAAGTCCGATCTGAATCCACCAAGTACGACTGCTTGCGAACGGTTTAATAGATATGAAGAGATCCATCGCAGTAAATCTCCGTGTATTCCCAACGACTCCAATTTATGTAGCAAGATGACGTGGTCAACACGATCGAAGGCTTTTTCGAAATCAGTGTAGACCACGTCAACCTGCCCTCCGCCTTCCGTGTGCTCAAGAACATAGTTAGTAAATACAGACAAGTTAGAGACAGTAGAGCGACCTCTTAAGAAACCATGCTGTGAAGATGGCACCCCACGAGCAATGATTTGGTAGATGTTATCGTATATAATCTTCTTGAATAATTTGGAAATAGTGTTAAGAATAGAGATAGGCCGATAATTGGAAATTATAGATTTAGATCCTTTTTTATGGATAGGAATAATATGCGCTTTTTTCCAGATTGCAGGAAAAATACTTTTTTTAGAGAAGAAGTGAATAACATTGATATGGGAGGGGCTAGGCTTTTAGCACATGAAGATAAAAATATCGGAGGAATACCATCGCAGCCAGCACCCTTAGATTTGTCTCAACCTCTGAGATATTTTTCAACTAAAGCAGGAGAGATATGTATTTGAGAAACTATTTGGTTGTTGGGAGGTGGAACCGAAGAAGAGTTGGAATGATTAGAAGATGATGAGTTATTAGCAAAAACACTTTCGAAAAATGAATTAAAGGCATTACAAATATCCTGACCATCTGTGAACACATTATTGTTTAAAGTAAATTGTTTTGGATAATTGGATCCACCTCTTTTAGATTTCACATACGCCCAAAAATGTTTAGGTGATTGCTTTAAAGATTCTTCCGTTCTTTTAGTGAATTCACTGAAACACTGTTGCTGTAACCGCTTTAAACGACTTCTGAGTATAGAAAATTCGTCATAATCTCTGGGATTTCCGAAACGTTTCCATTTTTTATGCATTTTATTTTTCTGTTTATTAATTTTTATTAACGTTTTACTATACCAGATTGGATAATGTGACCTACTAGCTGTGCTTTTAGAGAGAGGTATATAACGAGTGCAACATTCTTGCAGTATATTATAAAAGTTCTCTACCGCTTCGTCCACCGATTCGCACGACAAGACATCTATCCAATTAATATTTGCTAAATATTTATTCGCGAAGTCGTAGTCACCCTTGTAAAAATTAAATCTTGTGTTTAGTTTTTCTTTAAATAGTTTACAGTTTAAGTCGTATATGCTGATAAATAGTGATGGATGATATGAATCTTCCCTCAATAGAGGTTGTATTGGGCGTATGACTT
The DNA here is from genome assembly GCA_963935595.1 of Schoenobius gigantellus. Lineage (NCBI taxonomy): Eukaryota > Metazoa > Arthropoda > Insecta > Lepidoptera > Crambidae > Schoenobius > Schoenobius gigantellus. Next base: position 7,169,637 of record OZ012553.1, read on the forward strand.
TCATTGGTAGGTTACTGAAGCAGAGATCGAGCACTTTATCTTTGGAGTTTAATATATAATTATATTGCTTTAAGCCGAGGAAGTAAAGATGATCTATAAAATTCGTGGCACAGTTTTGCAGGTCGCTACTACCTTGCTTTAAAATCGTATATCGATCTTGGTCCCATTTCACACACAGTAAATTAAAGTCCCCCACTAATAAATAATTACAATGAGGGTAATTTTCAATCAGTTTGGAAATATTACTATTTATATTGTCTAAACGCACAGAGAACCCGCACTGCTCAGGCGGTGTATAAACGATTATTACGAAAAGGTCATTTTGGGATGATATCGCAGGGGCGGGAACTCGCACACAGAGAGATTCGGCTGCATCGCTAGTCCAGTTGCTTACAATAGAGGCCCTTAGTCCCGTTCGAATACAAATCATAACCCCGCCGCCGCCCGACTTCCCGCACAGTCTCAAATCTCTGTCACAACGAAAGATGTCGTATCGTGCGTCACATAGCTCGCTATCTAAAATGTCACTTTGCAACCAAGTCTCAGTAAATAAAATTATATCGTGGTTCACGCACAGTACACTGTTAAAAAGGTCTAAACATTTAGTTCGCAACCCTCTCACGTTCTGGTAATATATCGACAGTGTAGATGAGGTGTTATTATTACCTAATGAAGCCATCTCGGAAATGAATAAGTTCCAAATATTGCACCACACTGGTTGTGAGTGATGCAACTACTTTCTATCACCTTATACAGTGTGTGCTCTGCTGTCAAGCTTATTCGCAAGGGCAACGCGACACTAGAAACTAGCAATAGCAGTTTATTTGATGTAACACTTAAAACAAAAAAAATATAATTTCTTATTTGATTCGGAAATAAGTCAAAAGTGACCGATTTTTTTACGGATTGCGTGATCATAATAAAGTGTATTAAAGTAATAATGTGTACAGAAATACAGTGTACATATGTTTTATATAAATTATAATGTAAATTAAATGTTATAAATATATTAAAATCATAATTTAGAAAAATGACCATATATAGTTTCGATACAAAGCTAATAAAACAATAATAGTAACTATGAAATAATATCGTGTATGTGTTATTCATAAATCCATAAATTTCTGGTACGCCATCAACACTACATTGCAATTTTTTGACACAATGGAGAGAAGAAACATTTATCAATTCATAAATATTCAGTAGGCAAACAACAATACTGTGAAATATTAATTCAAAAGAAAAGTGCATGTATAAAGCAATCATAAGTAGCATAAATAGAATCTCATATAACCAGTAACTAAGTGGTATTTTGAATTTATCACTTATAACAATACAGCTTTTATGAAAACATATAAAAGTATGTTGAATTATTTTAGCGAGTTTAAAAAATCCACCGATTTCACAAGCATAGCATTAGTTTCGTCATTTTTCCGTAGATAAATCTGACCGTACTTTACCCAGCAGTAGGTATAACTTTTGTCTTTGGCTGTTTTTCTAGCAGCAGCATATAATTGTTTACATTCCGGAGACAGGTGTTCAGAAATGTATATTTGTTGGCATACATCCTTTATACCGAGATGATTGGTGTTAAGTTTCTTGTCCTTATTATGCCCCTTGTTATAGCGGTGTGCAGCCGAGATCAGACCATCGCGGAGGCGTGGTGAAGTAAATGTGACCACAATATTTCGTGGCCGTTCTGATGTTGAATTCATTTTTGCGACACGGTGGCATGCATGTATATCCGAGTCCGAGATCGGTAGTTGTATAGTCTCGCATAAACATTTGATCATCGACACAATGTTTTCATTTTTGTTCTCCGGAACACATTGCAATTCAACATTGCGGCCCCGTGACAATTTTTCAATCACAGAAACACGGTTTTGAAATAATTTTAATTCATCTTTAAGTACTGACTGCTCGTTCTGTAAGGATTTAATCTGGGTATCCTTCTGCGCGATGGTTGTTTTTAAATTCTTCACTTCCTCCATAATGAAATCTGTAGTTTTGGTAAACTCTTCTTTCAGTTCCTTAATCATCTTACCCATCTCCGTAGTAATGAGGCCTTGACTTCTTTTACTAAGATATTTCGCGAGTTCATCATTATGTCCGAAGTCGGCGCCAGTTTCTGATCCAAGAGTTTGTCAATGCTTTCGATTGTAACAACGTCCCTTGTAATTGGAGAATGCTTAGCAACTGCTGGTGAAAGGGCAGCGGACAATTCATTCCCACGTCTTCTATGGGAAACGTTCGTGCACGAAGGACATCTCAGCGCAGATAACTGTTCAGGTCCAAGATCGTTTGCTTTTTTTTCCGATCCAATATTCAAACATTCCAAGCAATAATGTGATACACATGCATTACATTTTAGGGCGTTATCATCGTCCAATAATCCCTTGCACCCTGCACAAATCATCGCCAAACCTCTCAGAGACGAAGCGGAGGAAACAGAAAATTTGCGCCTTCTGCACTTATAATCTTTGGCAAATCAACGGATGAGCCGCACTTATTAACCACTCACAAGCGCACACGATGTACGTGGTTATGATCCCACCGCACTGTACACAGAGGTGAAAGTCACTTGCGTTTAAGTTATTGTTATGCGACGTGTTCCGATAGCAATGGCGGCGAAATGTTGATTATGCACATGGATTTTTTTGTATATTAGGTTCAATCACTTTATTTAGGGTAAAAAAACACTCGAGATTCACGAACTAGATCACCAATAAAATAGTATTAGTAGTATTCCAAAATAATTACTTCCGCTAATTATTTATTAGACTGACTTTTTCGATTAGGCGACTTTAGCACGTTGTTAATGTTTGACTGTCAAAAGTAAGCGAGTAAAGGAGTAAAGGAGCAGAGTATACTTGCGTTTGCGCAGTCACTTCTGCACTATAATATTTCTTGCGCAGATGGCTAGTCTCTGTTGAGTGTGGCTGCCGTGACCGAATATCGGTTTGGACATTATGTTATGTTATGTTGATAAAAAATAATTTTATTTTGGTTACATAATAATACGGTGGCGCTGTGGACTCTGCGCTTACCTTAGAATCGGGAGGTCCGGGGTTTGAGACCGCCATGTACCAATGTGTTTTTCATTTTTCTAATTTCATATGTTTGTTCAATTTCACATTAATTTGTCTGACGCTCTTACGGTGAAGGAAAACATCGTGAGGCAACCTACATACATCTGGAAGAAATTCAAAGGTGTATGTGAAGTCGACCAATCCGCCCGCACTGGGCCAGCGTGGTTGACTAAGGCCTAAATACCCTAACTTAGGGTAGGCTCAAGCCCCTCGGTAGGGACGTATATGAGCTGTTATGATGATGATGATGACACAATAATAAAAAGTACCTCTATACATATTTGCGAATAAAATTCCCTGAAACAAGATCTTTAAAATTACACCGTCAGTTTTAATATGCAGTGTAACCTGCTCATATTAAGAAACAGAGGCGGCTTTTATTAGTTTAACACAGAATTATAAGCGTATAATGTAAAAGCTTTGTTTCATATTCCCAGACAGCGCAAGTTTAATATAGGGTTGCCTGCCACTGAGATAGCAACTTTCATATTCAATTGGTCAAAATGAAATGTTATTTTGTTGTAAATTAAACTTGATATTTTCTTATTTATATCGGTTACCTGTATATTTTTACAAATTACATATGTGGTAGAAAAAGACGTTCACCTGACACGGAGCTTGCTTGAAGAGACTTGCGCGTGCTTTGAACATAGATCTCCTCCAAGGATCTTCAATAATCGATCATTTTTTTATACAGCGTAGTAAGCAAACAGCAGGCTTCACACATGACGGCAAGTGGCGACAGTCACATATTCAAATTGAAATTCAATACAGTTTATTCAAAATGGATTATTACCATTATTACATAACCACTTTGCACATAACAATAACATAAGCTACCTTAACATAAGCTACGCCAATGGTTCACAAGTCTACGGCGGGAAACCTGTAATACACTCCGGGCATTCGGGACACCTAAATCGAGCCACCTTGCACGTTTGGATTATATCGTCAATAACTTTTAAAAAATGTTTAGTTGACCAAAAAGTGTTTTACAATTTTATAGCTGGCATATTATCGCCACATCAGATTGAACATGAATATGTCAGCTACAAAATTGCATAAAAACGTTTTGGTTGTCCAAATACTCTTTAAAATTATGGACGATGTCTTGATGAAGTTAAAATAATTTTACCAAAAATCTTCATCAAAGTTGGGTTATCTTATTTTGTACATTTTCAAAGGACAACATGTCTTCTCGATTATTAAAAATTCACTGAGTGGTAAGCTTCAAGCTTAAAAGTCAAAATAACTTTATTAAAAATCTTCATAAAATTTGTGTTAAGAGTAATTACTTTTTTACAATCTTTTGTTTATTTTCAAAAGACAACATTTCTCCTCGATTTTCTGTGACTGAGACTTGGTAGTCGTTAATTGAACGCCACATTTACAATCTAATTTATAAAATTAAAATTGTAAAAGAAAAAAAAAGAAAAAAGCTTTTATTATTGCATTGTCACGCGATAAACATACGCATGCAAAATTTCAGATCAATCGGAAAACCGGGAAATGGATCAAATTTTACTTGCAATATTTCATCACAGACACCGGACAGGGGAAAGTAAATAAAAGCTTGTAAAAATTCATCAACACCCAACTTGCTTTACTCAAACGTCACAAAATTCTAGGTTGCATCCATGCGATGCGGCAGCCCTTAAACTTTATTTCTAGAAGCTCTTGGAATAAATTAATTTTCCTTAGCTCCAGTAGTATGCAGATATCTGCAAGGAACAATGGATTCTCGGCACTAATGTTGCGTTAACCTGGTACTGTGCAGAGGCCCAATTCGGCTAATAAGCTACAGCCGAATCGAAACTGAACCGTTGCGATCGACCAATCAGAACGCCACATTATCACGTCATCGAGCAGTTGAAAGGCAATATAAGCGCTCCGATTGGTTGACAGCATCGGTTCAGTTTCGATTCGGCTGTAGTTTATTAGCTGAATTGGGCCTCTGGTAGTTCCTGATTCTATTATTTTTCCGGGTCAACGAAGGGAACTCAACGCTGGCTTGCTAAATTAAATCAGAGATGAAAGACAAATACTTTTTGTTGAATCTAATCATGGAATGAGTTGTGATTCGGTTCCGCTGAATATTATTCAGAATTGGATAATATATATCCAAGGCTTCCTTATTAGTACTTAATAAGTTTTTTCTGCGTTTTTGGCCGTGCACTTTAAGTTTGGGGATAAAGGTCATTAAGATTTATTCTGTATGATCAAATATCTGTTTATGTATAATTTCTTCTAATTCTGTTATTTTATTATGCAATTCATTATTACCAATAAAATCAATGAACACCTGAACAATAGATGTCATGTGGTCGTTGTTTTCATTGATTTTACCGAAGCATTTGATATGTTACGGTTTGACATTCTATTTGAGAAACTATACAACAGCGGCATACAAGGACCCTTTTTAGAATGGTTTAAAAACTATCATAACAACCGCCGCATGCATATTAGGATGGGTAATGAATTGAGTCATGCTGTGAATCCGGCCCAAGGTACGGCCCAGGGCTCGATCCTGGGCCCCACTGAGTATCTCTTATATGTAAATGATATGTGTAGAATATTTTAAAAAATGGTTCGGTCTATCAGTTTGCAGACTACACTTGCCTGGTGACTGCTGATAAATTCAAAATTCAAAATTCAAAAATCTTTATTCAACATAGGCCTTTACAGGCACTTATTGACGTCAAAACAAAGCAAAACAATCTAATTTAAAGAAGTTATATTAACCTTGTATGTGCATACATCCTAAATATACTCAAGATGTCTGCAAATACAAGTAGGAATGAAAAAAAAAAAGTTGATTCTACACCTGTTCGGAAATTGGGAGAGCCTTCTCGAGAAGAACAGGCAAGAAACTCGAAAGGTCTAAATTTTTTATCTCCTCTTTTAAATCGCCATTTACAATTTTGGTTTGTTACAGAGTCGTCAATTGGAAGTTGACCTCAAAGCAAAAGTTTGAGCTCAACTTCCATTACAAGAATAGATGTGTTAATTCACATTATATAAGCTATCTCTGAGAGAAGTGCGTGAACTTAGATTATAAATAAATTGCTCTCACTGAACGTTTCTTTGAAACAAAACGCAATACATTGTTAAATATTAGAATTGAGAGTTCAAACCCAAGCTTTTTTGTCCGTCATGTAATCAGACACTTTATAATATGCTTTTTTAATAAGTACATCTTTGATTGCAACTTTAAATTTGTTTAAGCTAAGTTCTTGTATACAACTTGGGATTTTATTGTAGAAACGTATACACAGGCCTCTAAAAGAATTATAAATTTTTTGGAGCCTGGTATTTGGTAAAGCTAACATATTCTTTTGTCTAGTATTAACTGAATGAATATCACTATTTTTACAAAACACATGAATATTCTTACGAACATATATTAGATTCTCATAAATATATTGCGACGCTACTGTCATAATACCAATTTCTTTGAACTTTTCTCGCAAAGAATCTCTCATTTTAAGGTTATAGATTGCTCGAATAGCCCTTTTCTGCAGTACAAAAACAATCTGAATGTCGGCAGCATTTCCCCACAACAAAATACCATAAGGACATCCAAAGGGCTACTCAGATGTTTCAGGATAATTTCAACTTGCTGTGTAGGTGGGCCCACCATGTCGCGCTGGTGATAAATATGCAGAAGCTGTCTACATTCATTCAAGCCATAACAAAGCTATACACCCACCCATATGCACAATTGTCTGCATCGTGACCTGGCTGGCGAGTCTTGCCAGTGTCCTCATATTGAGTTTGTAAAAAAATACATGTATATTGGACCGTATACAAGGTTATTTTTTAATTATCACAAAACAATTGTATGCTTGTTCAACTAAACAACTTTCACTATGGGACCAACTTTGAAATCGCAAAAAAAATCAGCTGTTCCATACATCTAGGTTCAGTGAATGTTGAATGGAACAGCTGTTTTTTTTTGCGATTTCAAAGTTGGTCCCATAGTGAAAGTTGTTCAGTTTGCTTGTCTGAACAAGCACACAAATTTTTTGTGATAATTAAAAAATAAACTTGTATAGACCATAGGTTTAGCTGGAAAAGCCATATTGAGTTTATAACTGATAAACTTAGATCTATTTCAGGTAAATTTTACATAATTAAATATCGTTTACCATATCGAGCCCTGACATTGTTGTATTTGGCACTGGCTGACTCAATCATACACTATGGTTTGAGTTGCTATGGAAGAGCGACGAAGACTGATGACTTGAGCAAAATTTAACATCTACAAATAAGATTACTAAAATTAAATTAAAATAAAAAATAAATTCGGTGACGATTATGCACAGTTATTTAAGCTTTGTAATGTCTTACCTATACAAAATAAAATAAAGCTATCTATTCTAAAATATGAAAGACACAACATACAAAAAATGGATATTAAAACTAGACCACAGAATTTAAGACAAATTACTGATTGTACTGCTTATGAAAAACCTAGATTCAATAATGTTTATGGTAAAAGACACTTTTAATACTTCTTAACTTTAATATTGAATAGCCTACCAAAAAAAATACAAGATGTATACTTAACTAAAGCTAGCTGTACCTACCAGAAACCTTAAAAAAACACTTTGTCCAACACAATTGCCAAAATAGTTTATTCTATAGTTCATATTTTGTATGTACAGTCGGTAAAGAAAGTGGTATACCACCCTTAGGTTGCAGTTCAGTTTCATGTCATAATACACTTGACTTTCCTTTGCTATAATATACTGACAGATATTAATAAATCCATGCACTAAGGCAACATTAATTGTAATTTAATTTTATTTGAGGTCTTGTCAAAATTGGTACACCACTTTCTTGGCCGTTTGTACCTAATCTTTTAGTCTAATTAGATTGGAATTTCTGCTTTGTTTAATGTAACAATCCTTGTCGTTCTTGTTTTGAAGAATGAAAAAAATCTATTGCGCTGGTTTTCAGTTTAATCAATACTTATTATGACGTCATTACTTGACCGTCACCTTCATCATCAAACTTCAGGTCACACAAACATCTAGTCTCATTAGTATTCTAATGAAGTGAGTACTAGACTCATCATATCTAACACCTGACTTAAGCATTAGAAACCAATTGCTTTAAAAATTGCTATCGTTTATAAGGTTGCTTGCCATTTGGAAATGCTTGTGGGCCAAGATAATATTGAATTTGGTTCACAGACTACTTGATACTGCATTCATCGTATTCATAGACGGCACGAACTACGAAATGAGGACTAAGTACATAGCAATACCTACTCATGGCATTAGAATTATTGTAGCAGCTTACAACTGGCGACCAACAACATTCAACTTTTTCCTTTGTTATCAAAATGAAATCCTTACCACCTGCAACGATGATACACATCTCCGATTCGAATCCTCGACTTTCGGATAGTGATCTTCAATTTAACTTTACCTATTCTCAAATCCAGCACAATACAAATGCAACGTTGGCGCCGCCAACTTTTCCAATATATTCCCGTTCAGAGCGTTCAGAAATAGTTGAACACACGGGAGTCGGCCAAACAAAGTGCTGGCTTAAGATACGTTAAATCAGACTTATAAGGAAGCCTTGTACGATACAATATCGCCGCGCGAGCTCTCGCTTACAGTTGAACGGCTGCGAATGGGTTTGGGACGTGCGATTCTGTTCACAGCAGCAATGAATATGTTTTCGAATGTCTTAACGTTAGTACTATTTTTTTTCCTAGTTGTTTCACATTGGTGAGGGGTGCAATCGCGGAGAGAAATGGAGAGGGAGCAAGAATGCGATTTGATTGATTGAGGAGTATGAGGGAATGGTAAGTTGTTCGCTAATTTATGAGGAGGGGGGTCAGGAGAGGGAGAGAGAGTAAAGGGAGCTGGAAAAGGAGGACTGTGATTTTGCATATGTGTATCTATGTGCTTCTTGTGTGATTGCATGGGTGTTTTAGTCGGGAAAAAGTGTATGTGTGTGTGTGTTAGCTAAGGTGATTTTTGTACTATATGCGTGTGATTATTCATGTGTGATGATGATGAATGGGGTACTATGTGATGCATGCAGATTGCTGTGAGTGTGTATAAAGATAGTTACCGGGTAATTTAATAACACATGTATCGGTGTGTTGTCTTATGATTTTAATCATACTATTTTTTCGTTATGCTCATGAATGCATGTGTGATTGTGTATATGCAATGTTTGTGTAAATCTATATAAGTGTATATGTATAAGTTCGTGTGAATGTGTTTGTTAGTACTATTAGTTATTTTGCGGTTTTGGGTCTTGCTATCAGAGGCTGCTAAAGTTGAGGTAAGAGCGTAGAAATATTAATGTTAAAGCTAGGAGGAAGAAAGTGTCACGACTATCGTCTTTTTTTCTATATTGTAAACCTATTTAGGTTCGTTTATGATTTAGCGGATGGGGGGTGGGTTGGGGGGTCATGCTTTTCGTGCTTCTTCTCTCCTGAGCGGTGACTGTGTATGTGTAGTAGGTACCTAGCTGAAGACGCGTCTATGAAATTACTTGTCTTGATTCATCATCGCCGAGCTTAAGCTATTAAAGTCATAATAAATTTAGCCAGCAGGTTCCAGGTAACATCCACTAAGTAGTGTTTTTGGAAATTATGTCCATAGAATTTCTAAGAACGTGTTTTCTAAAATCCCACCCTATTTATCTGAAATCCGAGGGGGCCTGGGGGCGATGGAAGGGCGTCCCTCAGCGGGCCACTACGACTGCGAATAGGCCCGCTGTGCTAAAAAAGCCAATAACCTTTTTTGGAGGCAGAACCTTTACATCGTATGGTGGCAGATAAGTCCTAGAGCTCAGCTCCTTGTATAGATGAGAGCATTACTTCACGACATGTGAATTGGTGTCTTATCACCCTCATCACAGAATCTGCACGTGGGGGCATTAGTCAAGTCCATTACCACATACAACAACTACTGAACGTGTTTTAGCGGGACACAGCAGCTTTAAAGAAAAACTGCTTTATCGTTTGAGTGATTTTTACTACGTTAGAATATAGAACTTCCACGTATATAAACACGAAAATAACGCGAGTATAGCGGCTGTAGGAGAAATACTAGTGCTGTATAAAAAGAAATACCTAAATACTGAGACAAATGCAGTAGCATTTCGGAAAGTATTCCGTAGTGGTTTCAAATTTTTCACAACGCAACCCAGAGCAATGTATCTAATCATAAAAACCGAATGTACCCACATTTCTTCCACAGAATCAGGAGCTCGTCCCCTTATGGAAGCATCAAATTCGATTCCCGGCGGTGCTCGTGCGGAGTGCATAGCAAATATATCCCGGATGGAGGCTCATTGTCCCGCCTGTGCGTTTGCATACCGGAGACGGCGGCGTTCCCGAGGGAAGTTGAGGGATTTTCTATGTTCATAGAGTGATCGCAGTTTTTATTCCACTAAGCAAGTTATTTTTCTTTCCCATTACACAGTTTTGACGCCATGTTGATTAACAACATTGCAGACCTTGCCGTACGTAGGTCGCGCGTCTTTATGCTCCATGATATCATGTCATGGAGCATAAAGACGCACAACCTACACAAGGAGGTACTTGCAACTGTCACGTACAAAAATGACGTTATCATATTTTTTTGGTGACAGTAAGTGGCTATAGTTGACTTAGATTTGTTAATCTACTACCCCAAAAGTAGGGTTGCCAACTCTCCCGGTATTCCGGGATTCTCCCGTAAAAAGGCAGCTAATTTTTAAAATCTCCCGGCTCTAGAAACGTAACTAAAACTTCCCAGATTATTTTCTTCGCATCAGTCCACCCCACACGGCTTAGCCAAAATACCTACATCGTGCCAGAATAGAGCGGCGGGGAAGGAAGAGCGAGGAAGAGGGGTCGAGAACCCACAAGGACGCTAATGTACGTTGCCAGCTTGTGACATAAGATGTCAAGTCACAGTAGGTACCCAGTAATTTCACTGCCTATTTTAAACAAGAGCTCAACAATGCAAGCTCCATTGCTTGGCGGCAGAAGTATGTATTATTTTATTAAATTAAATGAGAAAATTCAGTCCGCAATTTGTATACCTACCTTTTGTTTTGTTATTACGCAATAAAGTTTAAATATTGACTAAATAACAGTGTTTTAACGATTTTTCATTGATTCTCTCTCTTTTTGTATTTCGTTTCCCTTTTTCTTTAGTGCGTAGATGCCACATCCATTTCTGGTAGATCAATAGATTTTTATGATGAATGTAACAAAAGTAGTATCTAATGTGTATGAATTGTATAGTGATGTTCTTTTAAAGTTAGATAATACTAAATCTAAAGTTACAATTTGAAAACGTACTGTTTTTTATTTAGTATTTGTATTTCATAAAAGTGAATAACGACAAAGAAAAATACGATGTAAACGCGAAACTCAAACATAAAAATCGTAACAATGGCTCAAAAAACACCACCGCCATAAAAACGTCCCTTTAAATAAGTAAGTAATCAAATTAAATGAAAAACAAGAGACGCCTGGCACTCAAAACGTGATGACTTCTTAAATTTAATCGCGATGCACCCAACAAATTGGTAGCATTTCCACGCGGCCGGAGGAAAAGAAATTAATTTGACGCTTCCATCAAGACGTCATCTAGGGGGGATAATTAACAATTACTTAATGGAACGGCGGCCATGTTTGCGGGGCGCTTGCCGGGAGCCGCAGTACACCTCTTTGTCTTGAGTGTTTGTTCTGTTCAGTAACCAGTAATGCATTTCTTTTCTGTGTAAATAAAGCCGGTTTTTTTATTTGTGAACTTTGCATTTTCTAAGCTAAATATTGAAATTTAATATTTAGCTGGGTGACGCCCAGTTAGCCACTGAGGGATTATACAGGCTGAATGAAATTTCAACTGTTTTGATTTTGTTCATGGTCATTTCAGCCAAGAGACGCCCACCATTGGACATAGGCCTCCCCAAAGGATCTCCTTTTAGGCCAAAGAAGGTAAACTTTACTAAGGCTCGTATTAATAAACGCATCTCAAAGTTGAGAGCGATCTTGAGCTGCAGTTTTGACGTTTAATGTATGGAACATCTGTCAAAAACAGTATCTCAAGATCGATCTCATACTTGAGATGCAATTATTAATACGAGCGTTAGTGTTAGTAGCTACGTATCAGCATCCGACTTAGAAATGTTTATCGATGTTTTAATTAGTAGGAATAGAGCAAACTTATATTTTCTTTAAAATGCCAAATAAATTAAAAAAACGAACCAAGTGCGATTTGGAGTCGCGCACCGAGGGTTTCGTACAAACTTATCTATGTAGTAGGTATATAATTTCCTAACTATGTACATATTTACAGTTTTCAGTTTTTTATCTTAATATGTACTATACGACCTTACTTCTTGTCAAATTTTATGATTCTAAATCAACGGTAAATAGATATTTTATAGGTGTTGATTCCCTTGTAAAATCGTAAAATTTGCGAATATATTATTATGCGACATAAGTGGTCTTGTCTTTTGATTGTGTTGACAGGGGTTGACTCACAAGTATGATTTTTGACAGTTGAAAGAGATTGTAGAACCAAGTATTTGTTATAAATTTGCGAATATATTATTATGCGACATAAGTGGTCTTGTCTTTTGATTGTGTTGACAGGTGTTGACTCACAAGTATGATTTTTGACAGTTGAAAGAGATTGTAGAACCAAGTATTTGTTATAAATTTGCGAATATATTATTATGCGACATAAGTGTTCTTGTCTTTTGATTGTGTTGACAGGCGTTGACTCACAAGTATGATTTTTGACAGTTGAAAGAGATTGTAGAATCAAGTATTTGTTATAAATTTGCGAATATATTATTATGCGACATAAGTGGTCTTGTCTTTTGATTGTGTTGACAGGTGTTGACTCACAAGTATGATTTTTGACAGTTGAAAGAGATTGTAGAACCAAGTATTTGTTATAAATTTCAGTAGGATTACTCTTGAGCTAATTCCGCTGGATCGACATTGAGATTGTGATTTTTCGAGAAAAAATTAGGTATCACTGAGTTTGGTTCGCTCAAAATCTGCGAAATACGGGTCCAGTTTGGCGCCAGTGGGGAAACTCGAGCGTACAAAAAATCTCAATGTCTATCGCTTGCAATCGGTCCAGACGTGAGCCGACTGTTTGATATCTCTACGCGTTTCCGAGAAAAGGGGTCTTCCACAGACTGACGGACAGACGAACAACTAAGTATAAAGGTTCCGTTTTTTCATTAAAAAAAATTATCGCCTCGGACAAGATTCGAATGTGAGTATTCAACATACTGTGTTGACGCCATGACTAGTACTCTGGTATTTTTTATTTTAGTCACAATGCATTTATTTCCATTCGTTCTCATTTCAACAATTGTACAATTAGCAACCGGTTGCTGCTAGAAGCCCTGAACACTACAGTTGTTTAACAAATATATTTTTTTAAGCTTTTACAATAATAATATTAATATAGTATATCAAATAAAAATTTTGTCTTCAATATAATATACTTTAAAAACGGCATAACCATCTAAAAATGTAGAGTGGCACTTAATGTCCAAAGAAACAAAGGTAAGCGTTCATTTGCTAAAGTAGGGTGGGTGTTTGACTTGCTCTCAGGAAGCAGGGGCCGAACTTCCGAGAGGTACGTCTGAGAACTTCCAAAATATGAATTCTTGTTTGCTCCACCTCTAAGCCTATATAATAAAGATAAAATTGAAATGTTATTAAAGAGGCTTTGCGTTTTTATAAAATGATCCTCACTCAAGGATAAATTTGTATCGTCTTTGAACAGGGATCATCGATCATCAGTTTGTAAATCCACCGCAGATGCGGCGACCGATTAATCTAACACACATCACAGCCCATACAAGGTCCACTGCAGGGTACATTCCTTCCACATGGAAGAAACACATGAGGAGTATGGGCTATGATACCACCACGCTGGCCCAATGGGGATTGGGGAGGAGAAATGGTTTCAATAGCAATCGGGACCAACGGCTCTCGTGCCTTCTGAAGCACGGAGAATCTCGAGATCACAAAATTTTGGTCACCCATCCAGTTCATCATGGTGAAAGTTGGTTTGCGAAGCGTTCGGACTACTACGCCATCGGGCTCCTCCTCGATTAGACTAATGGGTTGCATCCATTTTTTTTATTGCAACTAAGTTGGCAAACAAGCAAACTGCTCACCTGATGGAAAGTGGTAACAAACACCTATAACACATGTGGCTCCTGTGAGATTCGCAGCAAAACTGCAACCCCCACAAGAACCACATAGTGTACGTTGCCAACTTGTGACATCAGATGTAAAGTCACGGTACCCAGTAATTTCACTGCCATATCTTAACCCTTCAAACCGGAACACAGCAATGCAAGCACTGCTACATTGCGGCAGAAATGGGTAAGACGGAGGTACCCAAGCAGACGACCCTGCTACAGAGTCTCCCTCCGGTAAATTTACATATACAATATACATATACTATTGTCGGTTAGTTTGTGTGTATGCTACGCTAAAGACATTTTACTTCTAGTAAAAGCACTAGAGGTAAAAAAATATCAAATCAAATCAAATTCTTTATTTGCAGAATACAATGAAATTAAGGCGATACACAATTTGCTTTAAGACAGTTAATGCTTTGGTAGCTGACAAAAAACAAAAACATTTGTCACGATTAACTTATCAAAATAAATTGCACCACGAATAGTGTATAAAAGTTTCAAAAGCAGTTTTATTGAAACGTTATCATGACACGATAGCAAAGTTAATATATGTAGAGTTATGCCCCGAGTATGTAAATTTTAACATGATAAATATTTTTATTTGACCTTACAAAACAGGTCGAACGAAAACTAATGAGCCTCAATGAATTACTTTTTTCCATAATACAATATGAACAATTAGGTTTAGAAATACTTCTTTTATTTTCCTAAGAAACTTTGTATTATTCAATACTGTTTTCCTAACATTTTCGAGAGGTCCTTTGTCTCGCTCTTTACAAGACAAAGCCAATACGTTCCGAAAATCCTATCTGCGAACCGTGAAAGTTTTCAGGGGTCTTCGCACTATAGAGATTCTTTGGACTAATAAATTATTTAACGCTCTTTTATCACTTTCTGAGTGGAATCAATTTACTTGTTTCGAAACCGCGCTTCAAGTAAAAGTTGATAGTTCTCTATGTTTTTGTAATGTAACATTAAGGCACAAAGACTGGTTTTAAAACTATACAGTTCGAGGGAAATTGACATCTTAGTAATATCAAAGTAGTCGAAAAGTCTTAGTAATCGAGTATTTCAAAAACCATTTGCTTAATTTTTGAACAGAAGAATGCTAAGTTAGTAATATTTGTCATTAATCGACCCTGAATCGTCCACTGGAATTGATTTTTAAACATATTTGTTGAGTCTTTTGACCCAGTGACATTAATGTCTGTCCCTTTTAATTCAATTCAATTTAAAAATATTTATTATTCAATATAGGCTTTTAGAGGCACTTAGGAACCATCCATTATTTGCGTCACACGTCAGGGCCCCCTCGTACAATGTAGTACACGACCTTATCGGCAGGGAGATCGCACTAGCACCCAGTTGTATCACATAGTTCCAGAGCAGAGGGCCTAGCACTAATCCTTGGGGTACACCCGCTGTCATCGCCGACCTGTGTACGCTTCTGTCGACTTCTGTATATACGACCTCCCTCCTCTGGACAATTGGTGAAAGCAAAACGCCTTCTCTATACAGGGCGTCCCAAGACTATGGGTCATGAAGGGAAAGTACCTTAAATATCGATGTTGGGATATTTTGCTGAAAGAAGACTTTATGTTATTTTTAAAAGTTATTAATACTGCATTCAAGGATTTTCTAAAAATTATTTGCTTCATCAGGGAATCGAACCGACTCAAATGTGAAAAAAAAATCACCAGTATTTTTATGATGCCAATCGAAAGAATGGACAAAAAATAATAAATCTTCTTAAGTAACATAGTATCTTAAAAGAAAGGAATAGCGTTTTATTAATAATTTTAATCAAATTAAAAACATACTTGAAACCGCCGAAGTCGATTGAGCACCTATTTTTTGTAAATTAATTAATTAAATGCTCAAAATGTGATCCTTTTATCCTTTTAACAAGTTCACTGCCTGTTGATTTTCTTATCATATTTTGGTGAATATTCGACATGATATGGCTCAATTCTATTTGTAATTCGCCCACGTTGTCGTATTACTTTTTGTATAGAAAATTTTTCACATATCCCCATAAGAAGTAATCTAACGGAGTTACATCTGGGGATCTTGCCGGCCATCTGATCGGTCCATTTGTACCAATCCAAGTAGGAAAACATTCCTCCAGAAACTCTGCTGCTCTCCGACTATTATGAGCCGGAGCTCCATCTTGTTGGAAAATTAAATTTTGTTGCTCCGCCAGGGAGAGATTTCTTATCTCGTCTCTTAAAATTTGAAGTATTTCTAAATACTTTTCTGAGACAAACAGAATTGAGACATATCAAGTCGAGTATTTCACCATAATATGATAAGAAAATCAACAGGCAGTGAACTTGTTAAAAGATTGACGATTTGCATAAGACAAGAAGGATCACATTTTGAGCATTTAATTAAATAATTGACAAAAAATAGGTACTCAATTGACTTCGGCGGTTTCAAGTATGTTTTTAATTTGATTAAAATGATTAATAAAACGTTATTCCTTTCTTTTAAGATACTATGTTACTTAAGAGGACTTATTGTTTTTTGTCCATTCTTTCGATTGGCATCATAAAAATACGGCTGATTTTTTTACACATTTAAGCCGGCTCGATTCCCAGACGAAGCAAGTAATTTTTAGAAAATCTTTGAATGCAGTATTACTAACTTTTAAAAATAACATACAGACTTCTTTCAGCAAAATATCCTATCTACGATATTTAAGGTACTTTCCTTTCATGTCCCATAGTTTTGGGACGCCCTGTATACTCGTGGGGGAGGCTATTAAATGCATTGCAGTGGTCTTGCGACACCGGAACGATGTGGCCCTCGCAGTTCATCCCTTCAGGTGGGCCAACGCGACTACAGTAGACTGGCAAGTTCGGTCCGGGGCCCACAAGGATCTCTACGATCCAGGAAGCGAGAATTTTCTCAAAAATCTTCCCGGCCTCATCGAGCAGTACCACCGGCCTGTACGGAGTCGCTGGGGCGATTGGGTTTCCTGAGGAGGCTGAGTCGCCTCACGTTCACAGATCTCGAGGAAGAGGATTGATGCAATGCTCGTGTTGAGCACCGCTCGGTACCACTCCTCCAGTGGGTTCAATGCCAAGCATAGAGCTCTAGCTGGCATCCCTTAACGGTCTTTGCTCCGGAACTCTCTGGAAGCGCGGAACATTCTGACACCCCTAGAAGCGCGGATGGGTCAATATTGTCCATTTTATGTTTGCTACCGTAATGTGTAGATATATAAGCAATTTATATAAGAATATTGTAGCTGTTGGTTTTCCGAACATAATAATATAAAAATAAAAAAGTAAAAAAACTAGTTACATAAGTGCGATGTGACCGAAACAAAACACACGTTACGCTCTCGCCACTGCCGCCTGCTTACTAATCAGTGCTGCCAGATTTTTTCCACCTTCCCTCTAAATGCATTTAAAAAAACCCCTAGTTTCTCCAGTTTGGTTGATAAAAAACCTCTGACTATTTTGGCAATTTTACATACACAAGCTTTATAATATTGACAATGAAAAACTTACAAGTTTTCTTCAAATTACCTAGGTATTCTAAAATATTTCACACTAGCTTTCCGCTCGTGACATTGCCCGCGTTATTTTTGTTTTCCCATGGGATTTTTTTTCTCCCGTTGGAATATTACCCTATGTTCTTTCCCTGATCTTGAACTATCCCTATACCAACTTTCATCAAAATCGGTTCAGTAGTTTCGAAGCCTTTTTTACTTGGATACAAGGGTAAATATATATTCCCTTAAAAGAAAAACCTTATCAGAATAATATTCCTTTGAATAATATGTTTTCAAAAACGGAATCAAATATGATAGATGTAGAAATTTATTAAATTGTTAAATAAAAAAGCTATAGAATTTTGTAAACCTGAAAGGGACCAGTTCTGTTCTCTGTATATTTTTAATTAAGAAACCTAATGGTATTCTTCAAAAATATTATTGAGCTTCTCTATTTTTAAAAAAAAGACACGACACTTATTTTATGGTAAGTATAGATGATACAAAAACAAGGGGGATGGAGCCCAATGTGAAAACTATAGAGGCATAAAATTGACTTCACACACTCTAAAAATCTGGGAGCGGATTATAAATAAGCGCCTGTCTTCTATTACAAATGTATCTCAAAATCAGTTTGGCTTCACATCGTCCAGATCAACCACTGATGCTATTCAGGCAGTCAGAATCCTGATGGAAAAACACAGGATAAACAGAACAGATCTACATCTTGCCTTTATCGACCTCGAAAAGGCCTTTGACAGAGTGCCCCGCAAACTCGTGTGGCAGGCCCTTAGAGCGCAAAAAGTACCGGAGAGATATATATTAATAATTCAAGATATGTACAACGGCATCAGTACACAAGTCAAAATACCAGTAGGATTAAGTAACGCGTTCGAGGTCAAAGTGGGTGTCCATCAGGGATCTGCTTTAAGCCCTTTTTTATTTAACCTAGTAATGGACTATCTAACAAACCATATTCCAGCACCCTTACCGCGGACCATACTATATGCCGACGATATAGCACTGGCGGCAAATACTGCAAAAGACCTGCAAGAAATTTTAAATACGTGGACAAACTCCTTAGAGAAGTACGGACTTCGAGTGAGCAGAAGTAAGACGGAGTACATGAAATGTCCCTTTAGCGGAAATGCAACTCCTGAAACCATATGTATTGGATCAACACCTATCCCCACTGTGAACAAGTTTAAATATCTGGGATCTATGCTCACGCCGGATGCCAATGTGGAGGCCGATGTTGCGCACCGTGTAAATGTAGCGTGGCAGAAATGGCGGTCGCTAACAGGAGTTCTGTGTGATACCCGTATGCCCATAAAAACAAAGGGTAAAGTATACAAGACAGCCGTCAGGCCAGCCTTACTGTACGGTTCCGAATGCTGGACAGTCAAGAAAACGCATGAACAGATGGCACATGTAAATGAAATGAAGATGTTGTGCTGGGCGGGTGGGGTGACCAGGATGGACAGAGTTCGGAACGAATACATACGGGGGAGCTTTAAAGTCGCACCAATCACAGACAAAATGACGGAAAATCGCCTTAGATGGTCTGGCCATATCATGAGACGGGACGAAGACCATGTAGTGAAAATCGCACTAAGCTTGCCAGAACAAAAGAGAGGTAGAGGCCGCCCGCCATCGACCTGGTGGTCAAACATCGAAAGAGACCTTAAGAAAGCCCAATTGCCAAAACCGACAACCCAGGACAGATCAACCTGGCGCCGTAGAGTGAGGAGACCCGACCCCGGATAACGGGAACAGGGACGGAAGAAGAAGAAGAAGAAGACACGACACTTATTTTATGGTAAGTATAGATGAGAAAAGCAGGAGGTACCCTAAGGTTCTTTTTTAAGGTAAAATAATACCAATTTAATGTTCTATCTTTTGGACTATGTACTGCACCATTTGTATTCACAAAAATCATGAAACCAATGATTGCACACTAAAGAAAAAGGATATACTTAATATCAATTATCATATTTAGACGACTACCTTTGTATAAATAATTCATATAGAAACTGCCAAAACAATATAAATATGACTATTCAGACATTAAACAAATTTGGATTTCTTATTAATAAAATTTGGATTTCTTATTAATAAGAAAAAATACAAAATTGCCTTTAAGCTATAAATAGAACAAAAAATCTATGTCAATCAGATTTTTAGCAAAAGCTATAGGTAGGTATTCTCATATCTGTGCCCGGCAATAAAATATTTATTTATCTGTATATGGTATGATATACACCAAAGCAATTAGAAAGAACTAAATATCTCAGTTTCAAATATAATAATGATAATTATGAAGTTTCTACTGTTTTTTGACAACCAATGTAAACAAGTTTTAACATGGTGGACTACAAACATTTTAAAATCTGTAAATCTCATTAAAAAAAACAAATGTAATACTGAGACAACTAATGGTAGTTGGACTGAGGAAGAAAGTAAATTACATATAAATTCTTTAGAATTGATAGCAGCATTTTTTGGGTTAGAATGCTTCACAAAAGATCTTGATTGTAAAATACTATTACGTATAGACAATGTAATGGCAGTATCTTATATTAATAGACAGGGAGGGGTTCAAATCCCTCACCTCCATGATATTTGTTTATTTATTTAAGATTTTTCGTACAACATATGAACAAGTTTACATAAGGCGGACTTAATGCCTGAGGCATTCTCTACCAGTCAACCCGTAAAATGTGATAATGTTTGTTGATGGTGTGCGAATTGGGAAAAACAATAATAAAAGCTACAAGCTCTTTGTTACTATTAAATAAGATTTACAAAATGCTGATAAAATGAATACTAAATATGCAAATATATAAATAATTATAAATATAAATGGCTATATACATAAATATAGATATATACATATATAACATAATAATAAACATATCATGTTGTCATACAATTTTAGACACATGATATTGCTAAAACTATTCGGCAATTGTGCAAATTTAAAGCTATAATAATTCCAAAGAGAACATTATTGATGATTTTGAATCTAGAAGAGAGTTAAATATCACAGAATGGGAATTAGGAACAAACTATTTTAAACACATATTAAAAGATTTAGGATAGCCATCTATTGATTTATTTGCATCAAGAACCAGTATGAAATGTCTTTAATATGTTTCTTGGCATCCAGACCCAAATGCATTTATAATTGATGCATTTACTATATGTTGGAATCAATATTTATTTTATGTATTCCCTCCTTTTTTTGTATGAGTCTTAAGTGTTAGAAAAGATAATAACAGATAGGCTAAATAATTTGAATGTATTTTCACCTAAATTTCGGAGGTTCTTGTATACTTGACAAAAAGATTCCATGAAGGTTTGTCTTATGGTGGCCTTAACTCATTACGATCTGCATTATCATTTTTGATAGGATCGCATTTAGGTAACGATAGCAGTATTAAGAGACTATTCAAAGGTTTCTTCAAACTTAGACCCACTGCACCAAAATATAACTACATGGGATGTGTCAGTATTACTCAATTTTATTGAAAATAGCTATTCAGGTAGTAATTATTTAGATATAAATACCAAAAAGACTGTTTCATTATAAGCATTAGCTAAAGGCCAAAGAGCTCCAAACCTGTCCTTAAATGAAATTAAAGATATTATTGTAAAAAAATATTGTGTCGCAATAAAAATAGATAAGATTATTAAGACATCGGCACCTAATAGATGCCAACCTTTCCTAGTATTACCATTTTTTAAATAATAATAAGAAGATCTATCCAGCTAGAGCAAGTATATGGACATTACTAAGGTAATTCGTACATGTGATAACTTGTTTGTTTTTTCAATTAGAAAACCATATAAAAGTGTAACAGCCAGTACTATCAGCCGTTGGATTAAACAAACGATGAAAGAAAGTGGAATTAATGTTACAGTTTTTTTTGGGCACACAGCACACGGCATGCTTCATGCTCTATAGCTTTTAAAAGAGGTGTCAATATTGATAATATTCGAAGAACGGCTGGTTGGACTGGAGAATCAAATACTTTTTTGACAGATTCTATAACAAACCCATCATTGAAATGAAGAATTTGCCAGCAAAACTGTATTGAAAACTTGATAATAATAATTGAGATTTTGATTATTACCAATACTATTATATTAGAATGTAAATTTATGTATGTAATTTCTACATATAAATAATAAATATTGTGTACAAATTATTGTTTCTCCTAATGAATGTTGTTGATTTTACAACTAGTCTTTGAACATCTACATTAGTTAATTCATCTGAGGACGAGACAACAGTGAGCATAATTGAAAAGTCAAACGAACTTACCTGTAAGTGAAGTTCGACTGTAATTATGCGAAGCTGTTGTCTCGTCCGAAGATGATGAAGTCGCAACCAACCCTTTGAATTGTAATTATATTCATAATTAATAATTCCCCTTGTTGTAAAATCATAATGCTTTAAAATTAATGAAGTTAGTTACAGATAAATGGAGTGACGTGCGGCTGCGTTTCGTTTTACGAAATATTTCTTTAAACTTATGTGACGCCAGAGAGTGAAGCCGAGACTACATTAGTTAATTCATCATCTTCGGACGAGACAACAGCTTCGCATAATTACAGTCGAACTTCACTTACAGGTAAGTTCGTTTGACTTTTCAATCAAACGCGATCGGATATTTCGGCAGGGTAGAGTATGTACCTATATTTTTTACTTGCGTTATCCAGAATTTATGTCATTTTTGGTGACACTAATATTCTTTGATGGTAACAAACATAATAAATTTGTGGTTGTATCGTTTTTGGTTCATCATGTCATCATCATCATCATATCAGCCAAGAGACGCCCACTGTTGGGCATAGTTCTCCCCCAAGGATCTCCATACCGATCGGTCCTGCGCCTCCCGCATCCAGCGGCTTCCCGCGACCTTCACCAGATCGTCGGTCCACCTTGTGGGGGGCCTACCAACACTGCATCTCTCGGTACGCGGCCGCTACTCGAGGACCTTTCCGCTCCAGCGGCCGTCAGTCCTACGAGCGATGTGTCCTGCCCACTGCCACTTAACCCTAGAATACTAATATAATTTTTTTGTTGCTTATTACTTTTCATCGCTTCGGAGGCTACTTTTTAAATAATTTGAAATTTCTTTTGAATATCTGTATTAAAATTTGAAAAATATAACCTTACATAATAGGTCAACCTGCCTTTCTCAAAACAATAATAAAAATCTTTCAATTAATAACATTTTTTAAATAAACCTTTTAACTTTACATACTTAAACGTATTTTTTGCCAACTGAGATACTCTGTACGTATTAGGAAAAAAAAATATTTTAAACAAACATCTATCAAACGAAATTTATAATCTAAAAGTACATAAATTGTTGTATGAGATTAATATAAAAAAAACACCTAAGTCTATAGTTTTTATGCCATATAACTTCAAAGGCAGTTTTTTTATCACAGAAAAAACAATTAGGCGATCGATGCTCCAGTCAATAAGTTTTATTGCATTTGACACAATAATAAACACTCATCCGTCTTTTTTCCACGGGACGGAAGTTGCACATGCTTAGGTTCCCTTTTTTTATGTTACTTTCATCCATATTTGGCGTATTATCGGTATCCAAAACATCTTCAATGGCCTCTCTAACTCTCTTTCTCATTATTGGTCTTTCTTCATCACGTATTACACACCATGGTCGAATTTAACGTTTATATTCATCTACAAACATAACATTTATATTTTTACAAATAAATACCAAGGATCGCCTCTCAGGCGATTCAATATTTTATAACTCCGCAACGGCAAACGTCCGCGAGACAGGCGACTGCTATCCTTCGTGTCGCGGGGGTTAATGAGTTGGCGCGAATGCACAAGTCGTAACGGCGAAGAAATTTTAAAGTACAACGGAAAAACTGAGAGTGCGTGGCCTCCCAGGCGATGATCAGTACTCTAGGGTTAAGGTTTGCAATTCTTTGGGCTATGTCGGTAACTCTAGTTATTCTACGGATCTCATCATTTCTGATGTGATCACGTAGAGAAACCCCGAGCATAGCCCTCTTCATTGCCCTTTGGGTGACTTTGAACCTTCTTATGAGACCCATTGTAAGCGGCCACATCTCAGTTCCGTATGTCATCACTGGCAAGTGGCAACACGCACGAATTGAAGACTTTCGTCTTGAGACACTGCGGTAGATGGGCCGAGAATATGCTGCGTAGCTTCCCGAACGCTGCCCAGCCGAGTTGGATTCGCCGATTTACCTCTTTCTGGAAGTTGGATTTACCTTACGTTTTTGGTTATTTAATGGTAACAAAAATAATAAAGAATGCTAATGTCTTAGATCATTTAGCCTAAGGATATGGTACGCAACAAATCGCAGTATACATTTTTCTGCCACATTTTGCGGGAGCCTAGGTAAACACGCATGGCACACTACGAAAATCTAGCGTTAATTTACAGATACGTACACTATGAAAATATTACCATACTATAAAGAAACACACAGATCGACAAATTAACGTGTATCAACGTAATCGCCCGCAAATTATGCCCGTGTACTGTGTTGAGCTACCAACGTACCATTGTATTTTTCTATCGTAACGGCATAATATTACTTCAAAATTGTACTTAAATAAAACACGTTAGTGTATATTTTATACTTACATGTGATAGAAAACGCCATAGTCTCGAAGATTTGAGTTACTGGATAGCCTTTTGCAAGAGAAAACTGCACAATAAACCATTTTTTACGAGTTCTTACTTGCGATACGAAACGACACATAATGACAGCGGCCGCGCGTCAACTTGTTTTATATAACGTGTGTGATCATATGGTCAATGTAAATTGGCAGAGGGGCTCGCCCAGCCTTGCCATCTCCCGTCTGAATTCTAAAGCGTCTTTGGCCAAACAGCAACGTAGCGTTTGCCGCGCCAAATCAAGCGTTCTTGATATTCAATTACAAAATGGTTAATTCAAAATAACCAATTACACAATAACTTTTGCACGTCAAATAAGAGGTTGTGAAGGTTGCAGTTTTGCTGCGAATCTCACAGGAGCCATATGTATTATAGGTGACTGTTATCACTTACCATCAGGTGGGCAGTTTGCTTGTTTGCCAACTTAGTAGCAATAAAAAAAAATAAACCCCATAAATTACCCCCTAAGAAAACATTTAACAAATCTCATATATTAAGGTGGATTATTTGTTTAAAATATACCTATTGTCTTTATTGTAAACAATTTTCAGATACAGACATAGTATAAACAAACATACAAAAGGGCGATCTTATCTCTTGAAGAGATCTCTTCCAGCCAACCCTAGCGGAAGTGAGAAAATTAGGTTTATGCGGGACGAGGTACGAGGACATTTGTAAATAAGTACACTACGAGTACTATTATAAGCAAAATATGCATAGAACATACACAAACACACAGACATTAATATATAAATATATATAATACTATGACAAATTCCAGTGCAGATGAGCTTTCGCCTATTATTAAATGAATTTTGCAAGTGCTTTTACGGATATCAACCGGCAGAGCATTCCACAACTGAGCAGCGCGCACTATAAAGGACTTGTGGAAGAACTTTCATTGATAAATAGGAGTATCAAGTATATAGAGCAATGCTTAGGACGGGCATTGGGAGAGAGAAATAGAGTATAAGGTATCTTCGTTACTTTTAAGGCTACAAAAATATTTCCGCAAGTTTAATCGACTACGGTGAAAAGTCGCTTGAACTATGCAAAGAGAGCAAGTTTTAATCGGCTCCAGTTAAGCCAGCGTTTTACTATCTTGTGCGAAACTCTATAACTACTTATACTTTCGGGTAATAATGCTTTCATAAAAATTCAAAACCACTTATAAAATTTTCTTATTTACTCCTCAGGCAAGTGAGTGTGGGAAAGCATTAAATTTTTTTCAAAGCTTTATCTATAATTAAGCCGCCGAAGTATAGAAACCTGCTTTGCCCGCTGTTGAAGAAGTTTAGGAAATTTGAAAATTTGGTGGAATGGAAAGTTGTTTTTTTTTTGTTAGAGTTGAACTACGATATTATTAAACAATGCGAAAGTGGAAGCGGGCTCACCTGAGGCCCAATTCTACTAAGAAATTACAGCCAAATCGAAACTAAACCGTTGCGTTTGACCAATTAGAAAGCCACATTATCACGTCATCGAACAGTTGAAAGACAATATAGGCTCTCCGATTGGTCGATCGCAAACGGTTTAGTTTCGATTCGGCTGTAACTCACTAGTAGGATTGGGACTCTGGACTCCTTAGGAACCGAGGAACTGGCAATCTTAGTCAACAATGCTAATAACATTGTGAACCAATGGCGTAGCTTCATTGACGTGCAAAAGTCATTATGTAATCCTACTTGAATGAAATATTTTGAATTTGAATTGCTAATACGGCGACAAACTTAGGTAGGACGGTGGTAGCTAGCTCAATGCGAGTATAATAGCTAGTAACACTCACAATATTACACAAAAACTTTATACGTAATTCGAAAAATAGTTATTTATGATATGTTAATAATAAGTTAAAGTTAGATTTTTTTTAAATTTATACTACATTATTTAGAACTTTATTTTTATCAACTTTAAGTAGGATTATTAATGGTTAAACAAACTTACCTTTGCACTTGCTTCAGCTTCATACATTTTCACTATGCTTTTGAAACCCATATTATCTTATCTTAGAAGTCTAGTTTACTATTATAAATTATATAGGTGATTTTCTGTGCCTTGGAAATTCTTATCATGATTCTATCAAGAGTCTATCATGCGTAATAAAACTCTTATTCACTGATTTCGATTTTGTTATAAATTATAAAAAAAAAGTCAACATATACCGAATTAACGACAAACTTTCTTTTTTTTTTCTCTCTTCTAATCAAAAATTTCTCAAAATACTCTAAACATCCTACCTGGTTAATATATAAATCTCGAGGATGCAACGTCGTGGTATAATTATTGGTTAAACAAACTTACCTTTGTGATGTTTGACCATAATTATACGAGACGTTGCATCCGAAGAGATTTATACTCCCTCCCTACCCATTATTTGCTGTGTTGCAAATAAATACCCAATGTTTTTGAGAAATTTTGCTCTAAAGGAATGAGTCAAACGGCGTAACATCGCTCGAGCGGGTGAATAATACTAAAACTACCTACCTATCTTTTTATTTCTATGTCTTCGCTCTAAAATTGTGCTTGGTGCCCGGTACATTGGAAAGTGGACTACCTGGTTAATATATAAATCTCTTCGGATGCAACGTCTCGTATAATTATGGTCAAACATCACAAAGGTAAGTTTGTTTAACCATTAATAATCCTACTTAAAGTTGATAAAAATAAAGTTCTAAATAATGTAGTATAAATTTTAAAAAAAACTAACTTTAACTTATTATTAACATATCATAAATAACTATTTTTCGAATTACGTATAAAGTTTTTGTGTAATATTGTGAGTGTTACTAGCTATTATACTCGCATTGAGCTAGCTACCACCGTCCTACCTAAGTTTGTCGCCGTATTAGCAATTCAAATTCAAAATATTTCATTCAAGTAGGATTACATAATGACTTTTGCACGTCAATGAAGCTACGCCATTGGTTCACAATGTTATTAGCATTGTTGACTAAGATTGCCAGTTCCTCGGTTCCTAAGGAGTCCAGAGTCCCAATCCTACTAGTGAGTTACAGCCGAATCGAAACTAAACCGTTTGCGATCAACCAATCGGAGAGCCTATATTGTCTTTCAACTGTTCGATGACGTGATAATGTGGCTTTCTAATTGGTCAAACGCAACGGTTTAGTTTCGATTTGGCTGTAATTTCTTAGTAGAATTGGGCCTCAGGTGAGCCCGCTTCCACTTTCGCATTGTTTAATAATATCGTAGTTCAACTCTAACAAAAAAAAAACAACTTTCCATTCCACCAAATTTTCAAATTTCCTAAACTTCTTCAACAGCGGGCAAAGCAGGTTTCTATACTTCGGCGGCTTAATTATAGAAAAAGCTTTGAAAAAAATTTAATGCTTTCCCACACTCACTTGCCTGAGGAGTAAATAAGAAAATTTTATAAGTGGTTTTGAATTTTTATGAAAGCATTATTACCCGAAAGTATAAGTAGTTATAGAGTTTCGCACAAGATAGTAAAACGCTGGCTTAACTGGAGCCGATTAAAACTTGCTCTCTTTGCATAGTTCAAGCGACTTTTCACCGTAGTCGATTAAACTTGCGGAAATATTTTTGTAGCCTTAAAAGTAACGAAGATACCTTATACTCTATTTCTCTCTCCCAATGCCCGTCCTAAGCATTGCTCTATATACTTGATACTCCTATTTATCAATGAAAGTTCTTCCACAAGTCCTTTATAGTGCGCGCTGCTCAGTTGTGGAATGCTCTGCCGGTTGATATCCGTAAAAGCACTTGCAAAATTCATTTAATAATAGGCGAAAGCTCATCTGCACTGGAATTTGTCATAGTATTATATATATTTATATATTAATGTCTGTGTGTTTGTGTATGTTCTATGCATATTTTGCTTATAATAGTACTCGTAGTGTACTTATTTACAAATGTCCTCGTACCTCGTCCCGCATAAACCTAATTTTCTCACTTCCGCTAGGGTTGGCTGGAAGAGATCTCTTCAAGAGATAAGATCGCCCTTTTGTATGTTTGTTTATACTATGTCTGTATCTGAAAATTGTTTACAATAAAGACAATAGGTATATTTTAAACAAATAATCCACCTTAATATATGAGATTTGTTAAATGTTTTCTTAGGGGGTAATTTATGGGGTTTATTTTTTTTTATTGCTACTAAGTTGGCAAACAAGCAAACTGCCCACCTGATGGTAAGTGATAACAGTCACCTATAATACATATGGCTCCTGTGAGATTCGCAGCAAAACTGCAACCTTCACAACCTCTTATTTGACGTGCAAAAGTTATTGTGTAATTGGTTATTTTGAATTAACCATTTTGTAATTGAATATCAAGAACGCTTGATTTGGCGCGGCAAACGCTACGTTGCTGTTTGGCCAAAGACGCTTTAGAATTCAGACGGGAGATGGCAAGGCTGGGCGAGCCCCTCTGCCAATTTACATTGACCATATGATCACACACGTTATATAAAACAAGTTGACGCGCGGCCGCTGTCATTATGTGTCGTTTCGTATCGCAAGTAAGAACTCGTAAAAAATGGTTTATTGTGCAGTTTTCTCTTGCAAAAGGCTATCCAGTAACTCAAATCTTCGAGACTATGGCGTTTTCTATCACATGTAAGTATAAAATATACACTAACGTGTTTTATTTAAGTACAATTTTGAAGTAATATTATGCCGTTACGATAGAAAAATACAATGGTACGTTGGTAGCTCAACACAGTACACGGGCATGATTTGCGGGCGATTGCGTTGATACACGTTAATTTGTCGATGTGTGTGTTTCTTTATAGTATGGTAATATTTTCATAGTGTACGTATCTGTAATTTAATGCTAGATTTTCGTAGTGTGCCATGCGTGTTTACCTCGCCTCCCGCAAAATGTGGCAGAAAAATGTATACTGCGATTTGTTAAATCGAAAGAGGTAAATCGGCGAATCCAACTCGGCTGGGCAGCGTTCGGGAAGCTACGCAGCATATTCTCGGCCCATCTACCGCAGTGTCTCAAGACGAAAGTCTTCAATTCGTGCGTGTTGCCAGTGATGACATACGGAACTGAGACGTGGCCGCTTACAATGGGTCTCATAAGAAGGTTCAAAGTCACCCAAAGGGCAATGGAGAGGGCTATGTTCGGGGTTTCTCTATGTGATCACATCAGAAATGATGAGATCCGTAGAAGAACTAGAGTTACCGACATAGCCCAAAGCAAACCTTAACCCTAGAGTACTAATCATCGCCTGGGAGGCCACGCACTCTCAGTTTTTCCGTTGTAATTTAAAATTTCTTCGCCTTACGACTTGTGCACTCGCGCCAACTCATTAAACCCCGCGACACGAAGGATAGCAGTCGCCTGTCTCGCGGACGTTTGCCGTTGCGGAGTTATAAAATATTAAATCGCCTAAGAGGCGATCCTTAGTATTTGTTTGTAAAAATATAAATGTTTTAATTGTAGATGAATATAAACGTCTCGAATATTGGCTGATATGATGAACCAAAAACGATACAACCACAAATTTATTATTTTTATTACCATCAAAGAATATTAGTGTCACCAAAAATGACATAAATTCTGGATAAGGCAAGTAAAAAATATAGGTACATACTCTACCCTGCCGAAATATCCGATCGCGTTTGATTGAAAAGTCAAACGAACTTACCTGTAAGTGAAGTTCGACTGTAATTATGCGAAGCTGTTGTCTCGTCCGAAGATGATGAATAAACTAATGTAGTCTCGGCTATTTCACTCTCTGGCGTCACATAAGTTTAAAGAAATATTTCGTAAAAGGAAACGCAGCCGCACTTCACTCCCTTTATCTGTAACTAACTTCATTAATTTTAAAGCATTATGATTTTACAACAAGGGGAATTATTAATTATGAATATAATTACAATTCAAAGGGTTGGGTGGGACTTCATCATCTTCGGACGAGACAACAGCTTCGCATACTCGTAATTACAGTCGAACTTCACTCACAGGTAAGTTCGTTTGACTTTTCAATTATGCTCACTGTTGTCTCGTCCTCAATGATGAATTATTTAATGTAGATGTTCAACGCCTTGTATACGTGTTAAAGTTTTTTTTTTTTTTTTTTTATTGCAGAAAGTTGGCAAACAAGCAAACTGCCCACCTGATGGTAAGTGGTAACAGTCACCTATAATACATGTGGCTCTTGTGAGATTCGCAGCAAAACTGCAACCCCCACAAGAACCACAGTGTACGTTGCCAACTTGTGACACAAGATGTAAAGTCACAGTACCCAGTAATTTCACTGCCATATCTTACCCTTCAAACCGGAACACAGCAATGCAAGCACTGCTGCTTTGCGGCAGAAATAGGTAAGACGGAGGTACCTAAGCAGACGACCCTGGTACAGAGTCTCCCTCCAGTAAAAGTGTTATTATTTCTTTATATTTATAGAACAGTGTGCCTTGGAACTATGATGCGATTATAGTCACGCACAGTACTACGATGCGATTGTAGTCATGTTTTTTGGTCAGATTTATTGGTACCGTGACGCGATCACGGTCTCGATCACAACACTTCGTGTCATGATGCGATAATGACCTAGCTTATTTTTTCAACAGAATGTTATTATCTCTTTATATTTTATAGAACTGTGTGCCTTGGAACTATGATGCGATTATAGACACACACAGTACTACAATGCGATTATAGTCATGATTTTTGGTCATATTTATTAGTACCGTGACGCGATTACGGTCTCGATCACAGCACTTCCTGTCATGATGCGATCATGACCTAGCTTATTTTTTGAAATAATGTTATTATTTCTTTATATTTTATAGAACAGTGTGCCTTGGAACTATGACGCGGATTATAGTCACGCACAGTACTACGACGCGATTGTAGTCATGTTTTTTGGTCATATTTATTAGTACCGTGACGCAATTACGGTCTCGACCACAGCACTTCCTGTCATGGTGTGAGCATGACCTAGCTTATTTATTCAACGGAATGTTATTATTTCTTTATTTTTTAATAGAACAGTGTGCCTTTGTACTATGATGCGATCATAGTCGCGCACAGTACTACCACAATATAGAGAATGGTACTACGATGCGATTGTAGTCATGTTTTTTGGTCATATATATTAGTACACAGGCTGAGGATAGTCTCGCAGAATATGACTCGCCTCGCAGAATATTAGTAATGTTACTCGCCGACAAACTACTTCGTAGTTTTGTGTTTATGTTTATAATAGTACATTTTGTTAAATAAAATAAAATAAAAATCTATGGAGAGGATGAATTGGCTTCAGTGTGTTCACATACATCCCATATGTTCAGTCAGTGGTTCATGTGACTGAAACTTGTAATGAGTGACAACCTAGTAATGTACAGGTGATGACATCAGAAGCATCAGCCGAGTGTCCCATACCATCCACTAGCTCTCAGGTACTTGTAAATGATGTTAACCCTCCAGCAACCAATTTATTTGAGAATATTTTAGAGGTCTTAGGGACCTCAAAAGGGAAACACGAGCTTTTCGGAACAAAAATCCAGGATGAAATCTCTGAACGTTGGGGTCATATATTGTGCGGAGGCTTAAATAAGGATTAAAAGAAAGAGTTAGAGGGCAACATCTTCATACCTGAAAACTTTCAATTAGTTAAAACACCCAAATCGAATCCTGAAATCACTGCTGTGTTACTCAAAGAAATCAGCTTATATTGGACCTTCATTATAAAAACACGCTTAATCGAAGGAAATTAATAATGTATTCATTAGATTATAAGTTTAAAAAGATATTGCACGTGTACGAAGTGATTCATTTCTCTTTGGCGGGAATCTCACTAATAAAATTAAAGCATCGAAGTTGGCAGAAATATCGACTCCAAATCAAGAAAGTTCCAGCGGCGAGTACTTCTTCTTCTAATAGGCCTTCAGTCAGCCAGCAGGGAAACTGCAAAGCTCCACCGCGTCAAATGCCACGCACGCAGAGACGTGGTTAGGCGAGGAGTCACTCGTACCATTAGTCTGCGAGAAAAGCACCTATAGTAGATCGATATCAGACAACGAAGTCTCGACCAAAGGCGCCGATAAAACATAATAAAAAAAAAATATTATTATTATTATTTTGGTACTTAAATGAAAATATTTTATTTACACCTGAAAAAAAAATACAATCGAACCAGTTCTCTTATGAGTTGTAACGGGTAAAACGGATTACAAATTTCTTTTTAAGAAACCGAATCTCAAAGATGTTTACCTATAAGTTCACGTTTTTCACAGTCAAATATTGTGACATTACGTTATGAAATTAAGAAGTTATACTAAATGAGAGCAGTAAGATGATGCAATGATGAATTAGATCAATTTATATATAAACTAACTAACATAATATTTCCCACCTGTAATGCTCTTTTCTTGCTAATTGTCAAAATGTGGGAAAGAAAACAAATTTAATCCTTGACTTATTGAAATAATAAGCTTTATATGTTTACATACAGTTTCCTTATGCATAAGCATAAGAGAACAATACAATCATAAGCCAGCCATCATAATAATAGCCAGATACAATCATATCCTTAGAGTTGTAAGTTAAATTAAAGTGAATCAGGTACCTATATTATAATAGATACAGAAATCTATACAATCAAAGGGCAGAATGGTTCGGGATTTTTTATCAATCTCGGTATCAAACTAATATAGCTAAAAATTGGGTACAAATCTGGGTAATGGAATACACCAAATGAAAATGTTTTGTTTCTTTTTTTAAGATTAGCCTTCCCCGTAACGGTGGTTAGTGGATTGTACCTTCGACTTTAAGTTCTTGCGATCACGGGTCAATGATACTGTACTCCAATTCCTTAGATTTTATATGTTTTAGATATGTAATTCCACAGAATTCTTCCTTGTTATACTAGTTGTTTCTTAGTTCCTCCACTGAAAAACCAGACAGCCAAGCCTTAAGGGAACTGTCCTGGAGATTCATAGTACAGTGTTGGGTTAAATATATGTAACATGTCTATGATCATATGGCCCGGGGCTCTCACACTGGGTTTTACAAACATAATTTTTAATAAATTGTTATATTTTGTTATTTGTTGGATTATAAAAATAACATATGGAGGAGAGAGCACCTATTTTGTGTACAACTACTACCATTAATTTAAAGAAAATAGCCTTTGTGAGTTATTTGCCAAGGAGTGATCTGAAACTTTCTATGGTGAAAATCTAGAATATTTATAACATGAAATCTGTAAATATTATTCATTAATCCACAAAGATGCCGCTTACTATCAGGTTTTTTTTATGAAATAGGGGATGTAATATATAAAAGACGGATTTTGGGCATATAATGTGTTTGAAAAAAAAAAATCCTACCTACCAAAATACTTAATAAAATCTGTTCTAAATCAAAAAGAAAATTCAAGTAATTAAGATATACCTAAGGTACCTTGGTAATTAGCGTAAGTACTTAAATTATTATAACAAATTGATGAATCATTCGGAGAATCCTTATTATTTATAGCTAAATATGTATTGCGTGTCCTGAGCCTTGATCTCGAACTGGAAACAAAACCTCGAAGGTCGCGTGCACTTGATATATTCCAACGAAACTATTTCGTAATTTTTCTTGAATAAAATGAAAAGCAGAAGAAATGATATACTTCGATTATAACTAGGGATTGATTTTTCCAAGGTCAAGGTATTGGTAAAGGAATCACACCCATAATACCCCAACCAGTTACACCACCTATGAAACTCTTGTTATGAACTATCAATTTAGATGTCTATTTTTTAGCCACTACGCATCAATCGTCGAAACATTATCTTAGATTTAACACATTGACATTCTTAAGTTATTTGCTCAAATTTAAATCTAAGATAATGTTTCGACGATTGATGCGTAGTGGCTAAAAAATAGACATCTAAATTGATAGTTCATAACAAGAGTTTCATAGGTGGTGTAACTGGTTGGGGTATTATGGGTGTGATTCCTTTACCAATACCTTGACCTTGGAAAAATCAATCCCTAGTTATAATCGAAGTATATCATTTCTTCTGCTTTTCATTTTATTCAAGAAAAATTACGAAATAGTTTCGTTGGAATATATCAAGTGCACGCGACCTTCGAGGTTTTGTTTCCAGTTCGAGATCAAGGCTCAGGACACGCAATACATATTTAGCTATAAATAATAAGGATTCTCCGAATGATTCATCAATTTGTTATAATAATTTAAGTACTTACGCTAATTACCAAGGTACCTTAGATATATCTTAATTACTTGAATTTTCTTTTTGATTTAGAACAGATTTTATTAAGTATTTTGGTAGGTAGGATTTTTTTTTTCAAACACATTATATGCCCAAAATCCGTCTTTTATATATTACATCCCCTATTTCATAAAAAAAACCTGATAGTAAGCGGCATCTTTGTGGATTAATGAATAATATTTACAGATTTCATGTTATAAATATTCTAGATTTTCACCATAGAAAGTTTCAGATCACTCCTTGGCAAATAACTCACAAAGGCTATTTTCTTTAAATTAATGGTAGTAGTTGTACACAAAATAGGTGCTCTCTCCTCCATATGTTATTTTTATAATCCAACAAATAACAAAATATAACAATTTATTAAAAATTATGTTTGTAAAACCCAGTGTGAGAGCCCCGGGCCATATGATCATAGACATGTTACATATATTTAACCCAACACTGTACTATGAATCTCCAGGACAGTTCCCTTAAGGCTTGGCTGTCTGGTTTTTCAGTGGAGGAACTAAGAAACAACTAGTATAACAAGGAAGAATTCTGTGGAATTACATATCTAAAACATATAAAATCTAAGGAATTGGAGTACAGTATCATTGACCCGTGATCGCAAGAACTTAAAGTCGAAGGTACAATCCACTAACCACCGTTACGGGGAAGGCTAATCTTAAAAAAAGAAACAAAACATTTTCATTTGGTGTATTCCATTACCCAAATTTTGTACCCAATTTTTAGCTATATTAGTTTGATACCGAGATTGATAAAAAATCCCGAACCATTCTGCCCTTTGATTGTATAGATTTCTGTATCTATTATAATATAGGTACCTGATTCACTTTAATTTAACTTACAACTCTAAGGATATGATTGTATCTGGCTATTATTATGATGGCTGGCTTATGATTGTATTGTTCTCTTATGCTTATGCATAAGGAAACTGTATGTAAACATATAAAGCTTATTATTTCAATAAGTCAAGGATTAAATTTGTTTTCTTTCCCAAAGGACAATGCCAGAAAATGTATGGAGCTATGCCCCACTTGTAAATATGCACGCCCACAATTGATACTTATACTCACGTATGCGTCATTGTAATGGCTTTTTATATATATAAAAGATAGTTTTAAACACCGTGCGAATATAAAGATATTAGACTTAAAAAATAAGCGCCTGCTATTTTTGATCAGCAAAGTTGCGAAAAGACCATTTGCATTGAATTCTAAAAATATGTATTATTTTCTATAAAATAATATTTTTTGACGGATATAAGTCATTAATTACAATTACAATACTTCTACCGTATTCGTGTATTTGTCAGCTATGGTTAACACCTTTTATTTAACCGTGAAAACGCCAATCTTCTTAATATCGTTAGTGCAAGAAACAATAAAAAATGCAACTGAATAATATTGTTCCATTTTGAGGATATCTACAATTATAAAGCTAGGTAGAAAATACCCATAGCCTAGAGAAAATGCAAGTTTCAACACAATTATAGGCTAAGGCTTAGACAAATTATTAGAAAAGGACTCAAACTTTTGCACAGCTAACATTGAAGTGTTTGCTTAGGTGTCATACAAAGGAGCGGCACCTCTCAGGGTGTATTCAACACTGCTGGGAGTCTACTACTACTCGAAATGTTGACTTGCAAGTTGCGTTTAATCAATCAATGTAGTAAGAAAGCTAGAGAGTCAATAAAACAGATTTATTGTGTAATATCATTACAGTTGTGGCTTTTTTGCTGTAGCTGACAGACAGCTTATAACGAATTGCAGCCTGCCTGCGTCTGGCCAGTCTAGATTCTGGTCTTTAAATAGGGTGTATAATAAAATTCGAATGTTTATATTTATAATCATTTATTGTTCCTTCATGCATTATTATTGAATTATTTATGAAGCGCAATTGAAATAGTCTTGTCTAAATAATATTTTGTATTTTGTAACCTCTTTTAAACATGCTATTTACTACTTCAACTACCCATCTTGGGAATGTTACGCAGCTGGTTTTATTGGCTTGCAATGTTGTCAATTTATATTCTTCATTGTTCACAGTTTCAGGTTCGATGACTTTATAGCTGTGTGCTTCCATTTCTGGTACCACAAAATGTCCTATCAAGAATAAAAACATCGCCATTTCTAAAAAAATATGTCACTTGATTGTTAAACAATTTCATCATTTTCCGTGCATCACTATTTACTGCCTTATATGGTACTGACACATTTAAGATGTACCGATCACAACACACAATTAACAATTCTCAATAGATTTTCATATTTGTGTGTGCTGTAGGTTAATCGACGCACTGCATTGTTGCATCCTCGGCATATTAACATGCTTACAGTGAGGAAGGCTATAATGCTTCCAGTTACACCAAATATTTCAGAAGTATTCAATTAGTGGCTGATGTAGTGGAGGTGGGGTTGGCACTTCTTGAGTAAGATCACCACCAGTCTCATTCTCCATAAAACCTCCTACTCTGCTTACATTCCTTTCCAGATGCTGATTAGCTCTTCCCCAACAATTATAGCAAGCAATAGGTGGATGAAATATTACCTGAAAAAAATAGTATGATATTAATGATAATTACTTACATAATATATTTTACAAAAAGTTAAATGAGTATGTTCAAAATAATTTTTATAATACACACCTCATTTTTCACACCCATGACAAAACTATATGTAATACCTCTTCACCGGTACTTAGTTCTGTGTTGCTTAACAGTGTACCTTCCTCTTAAAAGAGAGTCAGAGCTCACATCCAATGCATACCTACTCGATGACCGAGAGATTTATTGTTTCCATCATCTGACAACCGTCTTAGGATCTTGTAGCACTGAAACCATTGAACTGCATTTGGTCAGAGCTGAAAATAAATAATATTTCTATTAAATGATTTTATATGTTCACATGTTGTGAAGAGAGAATGAAGTAAAACAAACTTCATCTAATGAATAGCTATTTAAGTAATGAGTGAGTACAATCATTTACCTTTAGCTACGTTGCGCATCTCTGTTCAAATCTGATACGAAACGTTTTCGTTGAAGTGATACACAAACTACAGTTTATGCACCGCGACATTAGTAATTTACTTTAAAAAATACGATGAATTAGAATCGCACGCACACAGAAAAAAACACAAAACAAACCAAACAACAACAAGGCAAGGCAACAAAACGGAAATGTCTATGTTGCTTTTTATTTTAATCCCCTGTTTTACAGCTCCGTCATCATGACTTTTAAGCCATGTTAAAAGAAACTATTCGACAAATACACTGATTACATTTTAAGTCAACGATCCTCCATTTCCAGTGTTGATTTTGACTTGATCCAAGTCTAATAGAATAATGATATGTTATTAATAGTGAAGTTACTATAGTACTTATGACCAAAATGCGTGAAGCAATTGTACACAGAACTAGGTCCTATTCTAGACCTATAGGCTTAGACAAAAGCCTCACGCTCATTTTTCCACAGTCGTTCCGCAGAAAAAATGTACGGAGATGACATTAGCTGCGCAAAACAGAGCGTGAGGCTATCACATTCTAATGTCATTTCCATACATTTTCTCTTCGGAACAACTACGAAAAAATAAGCGTGTGGCTTTTGTCTAGGCCCATTGTAAACTATTAAAAAGTTAGTTTATTAGTAGTTCTGTTTATTATCTTGCTACTTATTAGCACTAACTTGAAAAAGTAGCCTCGTTTTATGGACATTAAATACACTCGGTCTTATTACAAAACTTAGTTTTGATTTAAGCCTGATGATCTTTCACTTTTGTTAATAAGATTAGATATGGATATGGTTATAAGGCGGAATGGCTTTTACGCTCCGGAGTGGCTATTCGGACCCGATAGAAACGTAATCAAAAATAACTTATAGGATAAAATCTAAAACTGTAGGTTGGACAGACCACACATAGCGGAGAGAGCGAAGCGAGCGGAGCATGATAATGCATGTTTCATGCTCCACGCGCAAAAATCAATTATTACGTAAAATCCATCATCCCGTCGCCATCATTCCTCGCCCGGAACGCATACCGCCTATCTCATAGCGATCACTCGTTATCGCTTTCTTGACATTAGAACAATAATTCTAATGTCACCTGTGACATTAGAACTATTGTTCTAATGTCACGAAAGCGATAGCGAGTTATTGTTTTGAGATAGGCGGTCCCTATAGAATGCGATTACTATTCGGACCCGATAGTGAATTGTTATCGAAAATAACTTATAAGATCAAACTGAAAAAAGTAGGTTAGAGTAGATA
The DNA here is from genome assembly GCA_963935595.1 of Schoenobius gigantellus. NCBI lineage: Eukaryota > Metazoa > Arthropoda > Insecta > Lepidoptera > Crambidae > Schoenobius > Schoenobius gigantellus. The sequence goes on from OZ012553.1 coordinate 7,208,622, forward strand.
TTGTGACCATACGCAGTGGAGCGAGCGAAGCGAGCGGAGCATGAAACTGGATGAACACTGCATGTTTTCATGTTCCGGGTCCGAATAGCAATCGACTTTTATTAGGACCCGGGTCCGAATAGACACAACCTTTACGTCTATGGCTGGGCCCGGCGCAAAAAGCTAATGCCCAAAGCCGTGAAAAAACAACATTCAAAATGGCTTCGAAATCATTGTTTCCTTTTGATGAAATGATGAAATGCATTTTATTTTGAGTTTTGCTCTCGCACGCTTAATTGATTATTGAATGCCTCCAAAATTATTATTTTTATTTAAGTATTTATTTACATTTTGTCGTAACTCTGGGACCAGTGGGGCAAATTCTGGCATTCTCCTTTTGACAATTAGCAAGAAAAGAGCATTACAGGTGGGAAATATTATGTTAGTTAGTTTATATATAAATTGATCTAATTCATCATTGCATCATTTTACTGCTCTCATTTAGTATAACTTCTTAATTTCATAACGTAATGTCACAATATTTGACTGTGAAAAACGTGAACTTATAGGTAAACATCTTTGAGATTCGGTTTCTTAAAAAGAAATTTGTAATCCGTTTTACCCGTTACAACTCATAAGAGAACTGGTTCGATTGTATTTTTTTTTTCAGGTGTAAATAAAATATTTTCATTTAAGTACCAAAAAAATAATAATAATAATTTTTTTTTATTATGTTTTGATCGGCGCCTTTGGTCGAGACTTCGTTGTCTGATATCGATCTACTATAGGTGCTTTTCTCGCAGACTAATGGTACGAGTGACTCCTCGCCTAACCACGTCTCTGCGTGCGTGGCATTTGACGCGGTGGAGCTTTGCAGTTTCCCTGCTGGCTGACTGAAGGCCTATTAGAAGAAGAAGTACTCGCCGCTGGAACTTTCTTGATTTGGAGTCGATATTTCTGCCAACTTCGATGCTTTAATTTTATTAGTGAGATTCCCGCCAAAGAGAAATGAATCACTTCGTACACGTGCAATATCTTTTTAAACTTATAATCTAATGAATACATTATTAATTTCCTTCGATTAAGCGTGTTTTTATAATGAAGGTCCAATATAAGCTGATTTCTTTGAGTAACACAGCAGTGATTTCAGGATTCGATTTGGGTGTTTTAACTAATTGAAAGTTTTCAGGTATGAAGATGTTGCCCTCTAACTCTTTCTTTTAATCCTTATTTAAGCCTCCGCACAATATATGACCCCAACGTTCAGAGATTTCATCCTGGATTTTTGTTCCGAAAAGCTCGTGTTTCCCTTTTGAGGTCCCTAAGACCTCTAAAATATTCTCAAATAAATTGGTTGCTGGAGGGTTAACATCATTTACAAGTACCTGAGAGCTAGTGGATGGTATGGGACACTCGGCTGATGCTTCTGATGTCATCACCTGTACATTACTAGGTTGTCACTCATTACAAGTTTCAGTCACATGAACCACTGACTGAACATATGGGATGTATGTGAACACACTGAAGCCAATTCATCCTCTCCATAGATTTTTATTTTATTTTATTTAACAAAATGTACTATTATAAACATAAACACAAAACTACGAAGTAGTTTGTCGGCGAGTAACATTACTAATATTCTGCGAGGCGAGTCATATTCTGCGAGACTATCCTCAGCCTGTGTACTAATATATATGACCAAAAAACATGACTACAATCGCATCGTAGTACCATTCTCTATATTGTGGTAGTACTGTGCGCGACTATGATCGCATCATAGTACAAAGGCACACTGTTCTATTAAAAAATAAAGAAATAATAACATTCCGTTGAATAAATAAGCTAGGTCATGCTCACACCATGACAGGAAGTGCTGTGGTCGAGACCGTAATTGCGTCACGGTACTAATAAATATGACCAAAAAACATGACTACAATCGCGTCGTAGTACTGTGCGTGACTATAATCCGCGTCATAGTTCCAAGGCACACTGTTCTATAAAATATAAAGAAATAATAACATTATTTCAAAAAATAAGCTAGGTCATGATCGCATCATGACAGGAAGTGCTGTGATCGAGACCGTAATCGCGTCACGGTACTAATAAATATGACCAAAAATCATGACTATAATCGCATTGTAGTACTGTGTGTGTCTATAATCGCATCATAGTTCCAAGGCACACAGTTCTATAAAATATAAAGAGATAATAACATTCTGTTGAAAAAATAAGCTAGGTCATTATCGCATCATGACACGAAGTGTTGTGATCGAGACCGTGATCGCGTCACGGTACCAATAAATCTGACCAAAAAACATGACTACAATCGCATCGTAGTACTGTGCGTGACTATAATCGCATCATAGTTCCAAGGCACACTGTTCTATAAATATAAAGAAATAATAACACTTTTACTGGAGGGAGACTCTGTACCAGGGTCGTCTGCTTAGGTACCTCCGTCTTACCTATTTCTGCCGCAAAGCAGCAGTGCTTGCATTGCTGTGTTCCGGTTTGAAGGGTAAGATATGGCAGTGAAATTACTGGGTACTGTGACTTTACATCTTGTGTCACAAGTTGGCAACGTACACTGTGGTTCTTGTGGGGGTTGCAGTTTTGCTGCGAATCTCACAAGAGCCACATGTATTATAGGTGACTGTTACCACTTACCATCAGGTGGGCAGTTTGCTTGTTTGCCAACTTTCTGCAATAAAAAAAAAAAAAAAAAAAACTTTAACACGTGTACAAGGCGTGTTTCAAAGTGCCGATTCACGGTTCTTTAGTAATTATGAATTATTGCTTGAATAGACGTTTATTTGGTACAAAAAATACAACACACAATGTAACAAAAAAATATAAATATATACATATAAATATATACGGCACAGTGTGGCATACCCCGCGGACCGCACCGCATCACCGTCCGGGAGTGCGGTGCCGTCGCGCGCGCCGCACAACCACATGCGGTGGTAGTGTGTTATACCCTGCGGTTTTTGTATACAAATTAAGATTCTTCAGTCAACATTAAAAACCGCAGCGCCGCACACCGGAGCGGTGACCGGTGCAATGTGTTATGCGCCTAAATCTTGAATCAAAGTAAATTAACCTTACTTTATCCCAAAACCTTATTTGTTCTGAATATAATTTTTCAGATAAGAGAATATTCTAGCAAAGAAATAAATGACCTCACCCGTAAAGACATGTTAATAAAAGTTAAACTGAAGGATCAATATAAAGGCTATCCAAAGGATTCCAGTGATGAAGAAGATAAAGACGAAGACTTCGATGAAACTACCAAAAACAATTTAGAACATCTTAAAGAATTAGAGGAAGAACCTTTTGGAACACCAAGCCCGAACCAGGCTGATAATAATGTGATTATTGTAACTAACGCACCAACCACTAGGTAGGTAGATAATTTAATATTAAATTGAGTAACATTCATTTACTAAGAAGAAAGCGATTACTAAGAGATACAATAATATTAGTTTAATGTTTCTAAATGAAATATTAAACTGGGCGGTTAGTTATTATTTGGAAGGTAAACATATACACACCTATACACAAAATATATGAATACAATACATCATAATTAATAATGATATTGAAACGATTCAAATTTTGTGACCTATGTATAATATGTACTTTATATAACCTACCCAGTTTCATTGAAAAATTACATTAATTGTATTCGAACCAGACAACTAATCTGCGTGAGTTTCATAACACAGTGCAATAACACCAGCAATCAAAAAGCATTTATAGATGATTCTCAATAAATTATACTGTCGGATAAGCTTGATAATATTATTATTCTAACAAATATCCTATCTTACATTCTTACGAAAATATTGTGAACTAATAAATCATTCACAACATATAAAAGTTTCGAAGTTGCTCCTATAATCCAATAAATAGCACGAGTTTTCTTGATATTAATCATGACCCATTTCACTGAAAGTTCGCACATAAAACGGGTACGAAATAAAAGTCACGGCTCTCCGTTTTTATAAATTGCTTCGATGCAAACTCTATGCGGACTCCAAGCAGCATTAAGATTTATTGACACTTTTGCAACACCCGCTATTATTTTTCCATTAGCATTACCATAAGGAGCGAATAAAAATTCTTTTATATGCATTTTATGACGTCTCCTCTCATAACGACCAAATAAATTATTTGAGTCTAGAGGGTTAGTAAATGAGTAATTCGCATTTGCGAGAATTTATGGAAAATATTATTGCTGTAGGTACCTTCATTTCATTGTTAGCAACTATTATTATGGCTTCTTTCTGTTAAAAAATGCGTTACGCATACCTCGCGTTTTCCAACGCGTGGTTGTCGGACTACGCGGCTACTGGAGGCAAAGTGCCACCCAGCATTCGCGGCTTACCGACTCAAACCCAGCGATGCCCTTTACATGCGTCCGTCCTCCACGTCATTAAACAAAGAGGACACTCTAAGAAAGGACGGGTCGTTGCCGGACAAGGTCATAGGAACAGTTGCGAACACTTCCATGACCTCGTCGGCGTCTGCTTGCCTAGGACGAGCCCGCACTCCCTTAGAATAGGGAGGCCGAGGATTATAGACTGACTTTAAATATATATTTTATCATAAACTGTTGTAATGTTATGAGAAAAGAAACCTTGTCTAATGTTAAGAATAGAAACAAATTGTTATTTGATAGTTTATCGTTCACAACAGATAACTGTTTAAATATTACAGGCTTACGAAAATTGTGATCAACTACATTTTTAATTACCTATGTGATAATTCATATCTTACTCTAATTGTAACAGGATTTGAAGATAAAAATAAATATCTTCAACTAAATTTAGAAATGTGAATATTATCAGTATAAATGACTGACTGGTAATTTCCCCTTTCCTTTAATTTAATTTTAATTTCCTTTAATTGCTTATTTTTGATCATGTTCAAAGCAACCGGGCCAAGGAAATTAAACTGACAATATATTTCTTCTAGTTCCACTACTGAAAGAGAATTCGGCGGAGAACTAAGTAACATGGATGACGTGGTGCTTGCAGTAGCCAAGGGCCGCAGGCTGGGTCTAGGCAGACATTTACCCAGACATTTCAGATCGAGGCTACACCATGCGGTTAATAGGATCCAACGTAAGTATCCAAGTAACAATTAAATGTCACAGGATTGCTAGGATTCCAAAAAATGCTTATGACTTAATTTTTTCAATTTAATTAATGTTTTAATAATTCTTTAAAGTTACAAAATTATTATAGTATAGATCGGTTGTTTACAAATGTATTTTATGATCTTGACAAGCGTTAGCAGCAACTATATTTAACTTCAATACCTTGAGCATTACTTCTTTCTATTTCAAATGTAGATAAACATTTGAGAACTACCTAGCATGATATGTTACAACTATTAGGCGTTTTGGTGTATATCCTGTATACCTGTATAAATCGTATCACTTAATCCTTGGAACCAACTAATTGATAGCTCATTTCTTATGACTTTTTCGCATTAATAATATCTATACCTACAAATATTATAAAGAGAAATGATTTGTATTTTGTTTGTAATGGATAAACTCCTAACTACTGGACCAATTTTTAAAATTCTTTTACTAATTGAATGCTACATTATAATATATCTTAAGAATTGTTTTTCTTATGGGAAAATATAGAAACCCCACGGGAAAAATGAAAATAACGCTGCCAGCGGAATGCTAAGTGCCTGCTTACAGCGAATGCTAAAACCATTTTATTTTTTATTTATTAAAAAGAATAACTGCATCCATATCATAAATCGCTCAAGTTTCCAAACTCCTTATAAATTAATCCTCCACAGCTGACGATTGCCTGGTATCCGAGTGGAGTGGCTGGACACCGTGTTCAGTCACATGTGGCTTCGGAGACAAATACCGCTCCAGGAAGGTCGCAATTGCTCCCCACTAGTTGATAGGGAACATTGTGGCAACGCAAATTCTTGCACACACATGGACTATTTCGAGTAGTAGTTAGTAACTTTACTAAAGGCCCATATTTCAATTGTCAGACAACGTGGAATAAATATGGCGGTTCGACAGAATTTCGATATAGCTCTCAAACTTTCCTATTGATTCCTCAGATAAAAGTTAACTAACTATTAAAAATCGACCTTCAGAAAACTTCTCATAAGCTATGTGTTCTTTTTTAATTTTATTGTAGAAGATTTTTAATACCACTTAGCCTTACATCTATAATACGCATTATACATTCGTTGCTTCGTCCTTTGAGATTAGGTAATAATTGTAGTAACACGTATCATGTCGCCTTTCATCCACTAAGTTAAAAGTAGGTATTCACACTTTTTTTTTTATGGTGGTACACAAACCTTCCTAGAGACACCAACCATATAGTCACCCATTCGCGTTTTAGTGCCTCGCCGATCACCACGTATCCTACTTAATTTCTTAGAAAACGTTACTATGCCGAAACGAAGCCATAAGGAGGAAGATAGTGATTACTTACGCAAGAAAATAACAAAGATAGAAATGATGTTAAAAAAGCGCGAAAAGCGTACGCGCAATCGAATAATTTCAAACAATAGTAGCTCGTCGTGCCCAGCCTCACCGGCGGCGGCGGTGGCACTTCTGACGCTATCAGCACGGATTACCGTGCTATCAGGAAACGAAGGTACGCAGGTGTTAAATAATATTATACTTATTTATTAAAAGTGGTTAACATTTGTATCATTTAATGTGATGTACTAATGTTCCTATATTTATATGGGATTATTTCATAACGAAAGACCACCACTGGTTTTTTAATATTGTGTAGTGTACATCTATACGGGGATGTTACCGGCACAAAATATTATACCTAATAATATTAAAGTACCTGCCTGTTATCTATAACAGATGTATAATCTTTAGTCATGTGTATATCTATATGGGATATTACCTACCGTCACAAATAATTACCACTGGTATCTTGTATGTAGTGTACATCTATGCGGGATGTTACCGTCACAATATTTTGATGTACCTACTGTGTACATTTTATATGTTATGTTACCTTGATGACTAATAAAGTATGTGCACATTTTAATGGAATGTTGCCTTTTAGAGTTTCATACGGCACTAAAGGGTTTATTCTCACAAACATTGGTCGTTGATATATAACCGCATTTAAAATATATAAAGCAGCTGTTATGGATATCTGACAGAGGTGTATTCTTCTGTGTCATATGTATTTTTGGACACACAGTTACCTGTATGCGACAGAAACGTATTGCAGGTGAAAGTGAAGTGCAATCAGAGGTCGACATAGCCTCGATTGTAGAAGAGATCAATTCAGATCCATCCACTTCTATGGCTGCAACTTCAACAACAGCTTTACAGCCTTTAGATTCTACCGAACTACCTGCACATGTGAGCAGTGAACCAATTCGTATTGAATTGGATAAAGAGATTTTAAGTCTTTTGGGTGAAACACCCTCCAAAAAAAAAAAAAGTGGGCCCTGATATTCATCAAGATTTAGCTCCGCGACTAGAACATATTACGACTACGAGTTTAACTAAGTAAAATAGAAAGGAACTTCTAGAAAAACATCTTATTCCCAAGAACTGTATAAAAATAAACACACCAAAGTTGAACCCCGAGATAAAGGCAGCCTTATCGGAAATGCTTGTTAAGAAAAATAAAGCATTAGAAAATAAACAAATACAGCAGGCAGTTGCTATATCTTGCATTGGTGACGCTCGGACCACATTATTTTCATTAGAACATAAAGACTAGTGAGTCTAAAAACTGTTAATCGAGGCCAGCCGTTTAATGTGCGATGCACACCATACCGAGTCAAAAAAGAAGACGCTTTTTTATTTGCTCAGCAGTAAAAAATGACATAAAGGAGCAACTATACAATGCTGAAATTGACAGCTTTCTATTTGGGGAAAAATTTGCCGACACTCTCAAAGCCGCAAAGGCGATATCGAAGTCTGGTGCTGAGATAAAGATTTCTTCATCAACCAAGAAAACGCTTGCGACGACAAAACCAAAGCAACCTTAAATCGTCCTTTAAAGCAGAAGCCTCCGCTCCCGAGGGCCAGGCAGGTGGGAGCACCGCGGAGGACGGAGCTGGCCCCGCCGCAGGCACCGCGCCCGCCGCGACAACAGCAGCTGCCGCGACCGCCGCCGCGCTCGCAGCAGCACCTGGGCCCACGTCGCTAGATTCGGTATGTTCAGCAGGCCGTTTAAGTAATTTTTACGATAATTGGCAACTCTTAACTGATGACCCGGTTATATTATGATGGATAAAGGGTTATAAGATCCCTTTTTTCTAGACCTGTTCATAAATTATGGGAACTAAAACTGCCAACCTTGTCAGAATCTGAATCTTTACAATATAGAGTGGCCATTTCTAAATTGATTGATTCAGGAGCTATTTCACCTTGTCAACCAAGTGAAATAAACAGTTCTTGTCCAGCTATTTTATTATTAAACAACCAATATGTAAAAACAGATTTTTTTAAAAAAACTTAAAACCTATAAATAAACTCATAACAACACGGCATTTTAAAATTGAAGATTACAGAACTACATTGAAATTAGTTTCAAAAAACAGTTTCATGGCCACCCTAGATTTAAAAGATGCCTATTTTTTAATTTCAATCCACCCAGCTCATAAAAAATATTTAGGGTTTATATCTGAAGATAAACTATACGAATTTAACGTTCTTCCCTTTGGCCTTAACACCGCACCATTTGTATTAACAGCGGTGATGTACTTACTTCGATCCTTAGGCCATATATAATGACTGTGTACCATTTTCTTAGATTATATTTGTGTCGTTGCTAGGGATTACCAAAAATGTCTAGCAAATATTGCTGAAACTAAAAATATTTTAGTCCTTTGGATTTATTAACAACATTGAACGACACGGTTAGCGCAGAGGTCGAATGATCGCCTACTGCGCAACGGGTCGCGGGTTCGATTCCCGTACGGGACAAATATTTTAACTGCACCCACGACACAGGAGAAAATCCTTGTGTGGGGCGACGTTTAAAAAAAAAAAAAAAAGCTGTATGATTCCTTACACTAGTTGTAGATTCCTTGGTTTTATAATAGACAAGAAAAAATTTTATATATGTTTATAGTGCATAGGATAAAAGAAATATTATTAAAAAGGAATTGCTTTATTTTCAACATAAGACAAATTGTAAAATTCGACGTTTCACTCGACTGCTGGGACTCCTCTCACCTCATCCTGTCCCGCAGTACAGTATGGTTGGTTGTATACCAAACAAATGGAGAGATGCAAATACCTTGCTTTATGCAATAACAATAGCTACGACAGCCAAAATAATTGCAAACAGATTTTTCCTGGTGGAAAAATTCCATTGATAAAACATTCAATCCTATTAGACAAGACTATTACAATATCGAAAAGATAATATAATGAAATAGCAGATGCGGAGTCAAGAAAATCTCACCCTGATACTGAATGGGAGCTAAAAATCATGCATTTAATCGAATTATAAAGGCGTTTGCAAGCCTGACCTTTTTCTTTTTGCCTGTTTGCCTTTTTCTTTTTGATCTTTTTGCCTCCAGAGTCAATAAAAATGCAACTTATATGTTTCTTGGAATAAATAAGGATCCAGATTACCGTGTTCAGGGGCTATGGCGGTAAACGCTTTTACCTTGATTTGGAAACATCTTTCATTTTATGCATTTCCGCCTTTTGCTGTAATACTAAAAGTTTTACGAAAAATAATAACCGATCAAGCTGAGGGAATAGTATCGTTGTTCCTTTCTGGCCTACACAACCCTGGTTTCCTTTATTCTCCAAGAGCTTCTTTGTTCAAAGACTGTACAATTACAGCCCTTCAGATAACGTTTTGTTGTCTGTTTCTAACAGCCTGCCCAAGCTCACATTGATAGCAGGGAAGTTATCCGAAAGGCACTTCTGAAGAGGAGCGTACCACCGTCATCCTTAGACATCATGATGGCTTCCCTGTCAAAAAATTCCATCAAAAAAAATATTATTCGCAATACGTCGCTGGGTAAATTTTTGTACGGAAAAAAAAAAAATGTTGACGTGTATGAAGCATCAACTTTCTCCGCAGGCTATTTATTTTCTTACACTATTTTATTCGGGTTTACAATATGGATGATTAAAATAATAGTCATCGCTCTGCTCTATCTTTGATCTTGGGATCGAGAGTAAGGTCGAGTGACCGCATTAGAAGACTGTTTAAGGGTTTTTTCAGACTTCGTCCTTCAGGCCCTAAATATGACATTACCTGGAATCCTTCTCTAGTTTTAGATTACTTGTCAAAAGCTTATCTAAATACCACGTTGAGTTTAGAGCAATTGTCAAAGAACATTACAACACTTCTTGTACTCGTAACAGCACACAGAGTACAGACGATTGCAAAAATAAAATTAGATAACATAATTATTAGAGATCAAGTAATTATTATTAAAATTAAAGATTTGATTAAAACATCACGTCCAGGATCAAGTCAACCAAATTTGTGTATACCATTTTACAAAGACCGCCCACAGATTTATTTATTTATTTAATCTTTATTGCACTTAAAAACAGTACAAAGGGCGGACTTAATGCAACAAGGCATTCTCCACCAGTCAACTGAGCGGAAAGTAAAAAAAAAAAAGACATTTTGATAAGTTTCAAAAGACCTCATAAGGTAGTATCTACTAATACAATCAGCAAGTGGATTAAGGACACCTTATTAACTAGCGGAGTTGATATTTCAATATTTTCTGCCCACCCCATCAGACATGCAGCTACCTCAACGGCGCATAGTTCAGGACTGTAGTATTATATTATCTGTGGTTCAGGTGTCAGTATTGACACTACGCAGGACTGCAGGGGGGAGTGGCAGCCAATGTGTTTGCTAATTATTACTATAGAAATATTCAACCAGATGAATCAAATAGTTTTGCATTGTCTATCCTTAATAGCTAACATTATGCCAATAAATAATTGATATTATTTATTGTTGCGTTGATTCCTTTATAGATTTAATTTTTTGGGTTACAGAATGAATATCATAATAATTATATTTTGATTATTATTTGGTTTTAATATTTCACTTGCTTTCAAAATCTACAATTATTACCTAATCTCAAAGGACGAAGCAACGAATGTATAATTAGTGATTAAACGAACTTACCTGAAGTGAAGTTCTATCATAATTATACGAGTTGCTTCGTCCGAAGAGATTAGGTCCCTCCCTCCTAATATGCCCCCTTTAAAGTGAAATATATAGGTTTTGCAGGACTTTCAACTAAATGAGTGACTATATGGTTGGTGTCTCTAGGAAGGTTTGTTTACCACCATAAAAAAAGTGTGAATACCTACTTTTAACTTAGTGGATGAAAGGCGACATGATACGTGTTACTACAATTATTACCTAATCTCTTCGGACGAAGCAACTCGTATAATTATGATAGAACTTCACTTCAGGTAAGTTCGTTTAATCACTAATTATACGCAGGTTATATTCGCACGCTCGTAGTATTTGTATTGGTCGCTACGCTGTGCATTTTCGGTGTAATATGAAATTTTGTGTAAAAAGCTACGCGACCGAAGATGAGTAGCGTAAAATACACTAAGACGTTGCCCTCTTTTGATGAATTAAGTAAGTGTTTCGATAGCAAACCAGCATATAAGTATCATTATGTATGTTACTGGTTACCAATGTTAAACACCAAAAATATATTATTATATAAACATGACGCTTTCGAAAACATTCTATGGTCTCCTTGCGGTTCCTTACCTCTTCGCCTTGCCTCATAAGCCACTAATGTCAGACACCCGATGACTTCGTTCCTAAAAAACTAGCTTTCCGCTCGCGGCTTCGCCCGCGCTATTGTTGTTTTCCCGTAGGAAAAATAATTATAATATTAAGGAGTTCGGATAATAAATTTCATAGAAATTGCAACAGATTTTGAATATTTTCCATAGAAACTTTCAACCCCTATTTTGCACCCTAAGGGGGTGAATTCCAATAAACCATGAAACACGTATTCAATGAAATGTTTTTAAGGTTTGCACTACTATGTAATGACAAAAATTATTAATGTCAAATGCGAAAAATGTCCAAAAAGAAAAATGTCAAACGCGAAAAATGTCAAATACGAAAAATGTTAAATGCGAAAAATTTTCAATTCGAGAAAGGGGAATCGAGCCCCGACCCTCCCGACCAACACCCGGTGGTCTCAATCACTACACTACGGAAGCAGTTACATAATAAATCAATAATACTTTTTCGTATTGAACGTTTTTCGTACTCGTTTATAATTTACTAGCTTCCGCCCGCGACTTCGTCCGCGTGGAATAGTTACTTTGGGCTAACGCTAACTTTGACCCGCGACTTCGTTTATATAGGCGAGTAAGTACTGGGTCTTATAATCTTATATCATGTAGATTGTAGGTTATTCTCGAAAAAACTAAACTAATGTTATTTTAAAGTACTTATGCGTAGGTACACTATATTTTTAGTTTTGTTTTCTTCAGGCAGAAGTAGACAGCTAACTGGGGCCACCACCCTTCCCCCTCATGACTGCCCGCCGGCTTTGCACATTGTGCGCGCAGTACTCGATCATTATTTTGCTGTGATGTTATTTTAAAACTGCGATATCTCCTAAGATATTCATTTAAATCGAATGATGTAAAGGGCAATTTTGTTTTAAATTAAATACTTGTTATTTATTTAGATAAGGATTCATATCATGTTTATAAAAACACCTTCGCAAATAATGCATTATTTTAGAAAAAATTTGGTTAGCATAAAAAAGGTTATAGTGAGCTAACCTTAAAAGATAAATATATGCTGTCGCGGACTTTTTTTTAGAACTTTTAAAGGGAAACAATTCTGTTATACATGGTTTTTGCGAAACTTTAACCGTTTACGCAGCGCACGCAGCGGAAGCTCTCAATAGGACAAAAAATCCCTCGATTTTGAAACATTTTTCATTGGTGCTCCGCTCCTATTGGTCTTAGCGTGATGATATATAGCCTATAGCCTTCCTCGATAAATAGGCTATCTAACACTGAAAGAATTTTTCAAATCTGACCAGTAGTTCCTGAGATTAGCACGTTCAAGCAAACAAACAAACAAACAAACTCTTCAGCTTTATAATATTAGTATATAGATGACATTATAATAGTGCACACAATAAAAGTCTATTTAAAACACATTGGTTGGCATTATTAATATAATTTTGTAATCACGCATTTATGAGAATAAATTAACGTAAGCGCCATACTATTTTCTAAACTATAATAGCTAGCTTTTTAAGACCTCGTTTAGTTAAAAGGTCTCACATATATAAGATTATTGCTATAAACATACATAAGATAAACATATTAAGAGGGGGTATAAAGCTAAATTGCTAATCGTAGATTTGATATTTACACTTGAAATTGAATAACGAACTACCCCATTTTTTAAAAATAGATATTTAACTATATTTGTAAGTGAACGGATTGAGTGAAAACATAAAATCATCATATTTTATCGATAGAAAAAAATCGCGAAGTTACGTCTAATTTTCAAGCAAAATCGATTGTTTTTCAATGAGATGCATAGAACTGCGTCAATATTTTAATATATAATATAAAACTATATTACCCAGGAACCGTACTAGCGATTTTCAAAAATAATGTTTATTTTACGAGTAATTAAAATAAAACTAATTCGGCGCTTACAGCGTTCTTATTCCGCGCAGAACGCTATCGTCTGTCGCACCTGACCAGAGGTAACAGGCATGTTTTGTTTCAACAATCAGTCTTGATCGCTCCGTTGAGACGAGTAAACTGTGTTTCCGTGCTCCCCCACCCGAGAAAATACATCGATAAAATCATGGCAAATAAAAGAAATAAAAGAAAATTGTCTAAAAGAGTACTTAAGAAGTCAAAAACTCAATGTATGGCTTATTGTAGAAGGTACCTATTTTATATTATTTTTATTTATTATTATACACAACAACATTAACTAACAACATTACATTACAATAAGAAAAACGGAAACGAAAGGTACCTATTACTTTACTTTTATTGTTTGCCTCATATCTTTTTGTAAGTAGGTAGTTTCACCTTACAATATTGACTCTTGCCGTCGACTTTAGTGGTCATATTTATCATAACATCATCATCACAGCTCATATACGCCCCCACCGAGGGGCTCGAGCCTACCCTATGTACCTATGTTAGGGTGATTAGGCCTTAGTCAACCACGCTGGCCCATTGCGGATTGGTCGACTTCACATACACCTTTGAATTTCTTCGCAGATGTATCTAGGTTGCCTCACGATGTTTTCCTTCACCGTAGGAGCGTCAGACAAATGTACATATGAATTTCGACACGAAAAAAAACAGTAGTTTTTTTTTTTTTTTTTTTATGGATGGCCCGGCAAATGTACAAATGTACGGTAAATGTAAATAAGTACATGGCGGTCTCGAACCCAGACCTCCCGATTGGAAGGCAAGTGCCGAGTCCACAGCGCCACCGACGCTCATTGCTCATATCATAACATAATACGAGTACAAAGTACAAGCGGTACAACGTCGGCGCGGGTAGTGTATGCAAAACAAATCGATGCTTTTGACTACTCGCGTGTTGGACGCTGGTGACAGTATCTGAAGTTATACTTTTTATAGTACTAACATTTTGACGCGAAATTATCGTATCCATACATATCCATACTTCACATATTTAGTGACGACTGTCTAGCGCTGTGGTCAGAACGCAGTCTAAGGCTTTGGCGCCTTAGACTGCGTTCTGACCACAGCCCCGGATTCGATTCCGGTCGAGGCAGATTTTTTGTGATGAACATGAATATTATGTATATCTTCAAATCATGTATGTTTATTTATATTTATTTTTGCTTTATTTATATTTATTTATTTATGTGTACCCATACCACAAATTCTTTATGATATTTTATTTATTGGGTTATATAATTGGAGAGAAAAGTAAAAGAATTTTGTTTATTTATTTGGTATTTCTTAATTATTTATAGTAATTTTGTATTTTAGAGTTGCTGCAGAATGTAATAACGCACAAGCATGCGATCCAGTTAAATCTGTAAGCAGAAATCTCTCATCAACTTTATAAGTTTATTGCGATTGTTCAATAATTTGACATTAATGTTGTGTAGATTTTTAGTAAAGACTTACATTTACTTAATTAACTGTCAAATTTTATTTTGAGGTTTAAACTACTAATCAAAACTGGATCAAATTTGCGGTTAAAATTTGAGGCAATTCGTTACTTTAATCGTTCAAATTATTGTATTTTTTTGTTAGACGTAAATAACACTGTGATATAAAAATAAGTGAATAGGGCGAAATTTTTTTTGTTTTTTTTTCAGATCATATTCAACTTTTAACAATATTCCGATTACCAAAGTCCATAAAAGATAAGTGAGTATCAATTTCTCTCCTATTTTTCCCATATTGTTTTCGACTATTATTTGAAATACAGTTTAATATTATTGAGGCGATCCAAGTACTGCGTAAACCTTTTTTTTTTTTTAACCCAGTTAAAAAAGATTTTATATCTACCGGAGCCCAGCTGTGGTTATGTGGGACTCACCCCGCTAATCAAGGCATACCCACTAAAAATACTGGGGGGCTCCGTCAAATCGAATTCTCGATACACAAAGGGTACTTCTCGCAATCGCTTTGTGTGTCGAGAGCGATGCTGCCCGACTAAATCGAGCTCCTCTCAAGAGTAGGGAGTGTCTGTGGAGCGTCTTCAGGCACCCCCTCAGCATGGGGGGTTATTAGTACGAGTGACGGGAACCCCACTCCGTCACCGCGACCCCTCTGGCAGCTGGTGGAGGGCGTAAGTTCGCCTCCTCCTACCCGGCCGCCGCCTGCGAGACGGGTCAGCATTAGGATCGTCCTCGCGAACCCGTTCTGCGGCCTCCTTCTGTGCAAGGACTTCCTCGCAGAAGGAGGCAAACGCCCTCCAACATATCTCACTGCTGGCTATGTTCTCGACGACGGCCGGCAGAGACAGGTCACCCCCGATATCGGTGACGAGGGCGGCCCGCTGAACAGCCCATGCCGGGCAATGTTCTAGCGTGTGCTGCGCGTCGGCCTCGTCTGCCCCGCACTCGTGGCACCGCGGGGTGCTCTCCCTTCGAGCAATATTGTGCAGATACTTACCAAAGCACCCGTGCCCCGACAAGATCTGCGTGAGTCGGAAGGTCAGCACCCCGTGATGCCTCTCCGTCCAGCGTCTAAGGACAGGCCGGATTGCCTCGACGGTTCTGTGACCGGAGACCGGCTCTGCTAGGTGCCCACGCCATCGCCGGCGAACTCGACAATGCGCAGACTTACGCCAGCGCTCTACAATGTCAGGCGGCACTCGTCTCAAGCCTTCTGCGTGACGGAAGGCCGCACTCTGTTGGTACACCTCGTATAAAACTGAGGCGTCCAGCTCTCATGGTGGGTGCCCGCCATCACGCACGCTGCTTCGTGGGAAAAGGTGCGATACCCTCGAAAAACCCTGACGGCCATGACCCGCTGTGGACGTCTTAGCAGAGCCTTGTTTGTAGCCGACAGGGCATTGACCCATATAGGGGCACCATAAAGGGCCATTGACCGCACCACCCCCGTAAATAGGCGGCGGCATGTATCACCCGGCCCGCCGAGATTGGGCAAAAGGCGCCCAAGGGAGGCAGTTGCCCTCAGAAGTTTGGAGCCCAGCTGGCGAAAGTGAGGTGAAAACTTCCACCTCGAATCCAGCACGAGGCCCAGGTACTTAAGTGTTGAACCTACAAGTACCCGACACCCATCCAATTCAAGAGCTGCATCCGCAGGCGGTCCTCGCCTTGGACCATGAAAAAGGATAGCCTCGGTTTTACCGAGAGCCACCTGAAGCGCAAGCCTTTGGATGCGGCGGACCACTTGCATGTTCCCAACATTTGCCAAGCGGACGGCCTCGGAGAATGTAACTGCCTGCGTGGTGACCAACGTATCGTCGGCGTAACAGGTTACGTTTACGCCAGGCAACAAAACCCCTCTGAGGGCCCAGTCATAACCGATGTTGCACAGTAGTGGGCCCAGAACCGACCCCTGTGGAACGCCACAAACCATTCGCCTTACGAGGAGGCCACCGTCACTCATCTGACAGACAACGGCCCGATCTTGCAGATAGTCTGCGATAAGCCGTCTTAGGTACAGGGGCACTCCGTGGTATCGGAGCGCCTCGGTGATGCACTCAAACGGCAGGGTGTTGAATGCACTGGCGATGTCAAGTGACACCGCCAGCAAAACCTCACCGTGGATGGTTGCGTTATCGGAGAGGGACTAAACGCGTAAGATTGCGTCAATTGTCGATCGGCCCTCCCGGAACCCGTATTGTGTATCCGCAAGATCCGGACCATTCGTCGATAAGTGGCTTGCGATCCGGCCAGTGACAATGCGCTCCAACAGCTTACCGATTTCATCCAAAAGGACAATGGGCCGGTACGCGGAGGGCGAGTCCGCCGGGCGACCAGCCTTTCGGAGGAGCACCAATCTGCCCTGTTTCCAAATTCGGGGGAAATGACCTGCGGAGAGGCACGCGTCAAAAGCCTGCGAAGGCGTGGCTCTAACTCCACCAAAGAGAGGGCCAGGGCTGTGCCATGGACCCCGTCTGGACCCGGGGCAGTCCGTTTGCCTCGCAATTTACGGAGCGCAGCGTCGAACTCTGTGTTGGAGATCTCTAGGGGCGGAGGCTGCGGATCATACGTCAACTCGCCATTTTCCGGAGTCATTGGTGGAGGCACGTGTTCAGATCTATCCGGAAATAGGGCTTCAACAACGTTCCGAAGTAGCTGTGGAGAAAGAGTTTCAGCAACCGGTGGGCCCTGCCCACGCAACTTGTTGCGCGCTGCACGTTATGGACGACCCCACGTATCGTTGTTGAGGCTATCAAGTAGCTCTTGGCACGCTTGTGTTTTGGCTCTGAAAATAGTCGACCTCATAGACCTGCGTGCCTTTGCATACTGGTCATGCAACAGAGCCTCCAGTTCGGAGTTTCTATTACCTAATCAAGTCCGATGACGGTAACGAGCCAGCTCTCGGCGTTTTCTATTGCATGCAGCGCGGAGGCCGGCAATCTCCTCCGACCACCAATAAACGGCCTTTCTATCAAGTGGGCGACGGCGGATTCGAGGCATTGCCGCATCGGATATCCTGTGCAGGGACCGCTGGAATGAGACGGCCTCCTCATCTATGTTCGCCGGTCCAACAGTGGAGCGGGTAGCCCAGTTTGGTCAGTGACCACTTGGGAAACGGGCTGACCAAAGGCGGTGTAGAGGAATTTATAGCGCGTGGCAGAACCAAGTCGAACCTGATGTAAACATGGTCCGACAAGGTCTCAGCGTCCGTGACCCGCCAGTCTCGGACGCATATAGCTAAAGCAGGGGTGGTGAACGTTAAGTCCACCACTGACCCACCCTGTCGACGTACGCACGTGTAAGCTGAACCTCGGTTGGAACACACTAGCCCGTATCTCTCCGCCCAGGCCTCAACTGCAGAGCCACGACGATCAGTGATGCGGGAATCCCAAGCAGCAGACTTGGAGTTGAAGTCCCCCATCACAATAACCGAGAGAGACGCAGGAATCCGCCGGAAGGCCGCTCCGAGCTCACCGAGGAAAAGTTCAAACTCGGGGAATGATCTATGCACTCCTGAATGCCCGTCACGGAGGACTTGAGGACCTTCTGATCTGTACCCTTGAGATGGCTGGATTTAGTGGCGACCTCGAGAATATTGGCCAACGCATCCTGCACCGACTTATAGAGTCTGTTGGCTCCTGTCTCTCCCTGCTATTCAACAAAGAGCAGGTCCGACGCATCAGATCGCTGCGAAGCAGCGGACTGCGAACGAAGTTGATGCCGGGTTAGCTCATCTGCAGACTCATTTTCCGTCTGCTGCCTTAGGGACTCCTGGAGCAGAGCGTTAGCTTTTTTTGCTTTCGCTAAGCCTACGTATTTTCCGGTAGTGGGCGGGCGCCCTCGGCCTCGTTTCTCTTCTGAGCTCGAGACAGCACATCCGTCCGATTTTCCGTACCGTGTACGGGTAGCATTCGGCGCCGTATATCCCCCACAACTATTGAGCTTAGCTCCTCCTCCTTCATCAACTCTCCCACTCGCCTCGTATACATTATTTCCGCCAACCGGCCCGGATATCGGCGACGGCCCGCTCTCAACGGGTTCATATTCAGTTACTGACGCATCAATGGTGGAACTCGAGTGGCACGGCACCAGATACTCCCGGCTGCCCGCAGCCGCCTTGCGCGGTCCTACGGGGGGGACTGACACCCCCTGGTGTGTTTGTTTTTCAACACCGAATTCCATAATTGCTTTTTAAGGGGAAGCTCCCTGAGGAGGCCGTTCGGGACTGGACTACAGCCATTCATCCTATCGGCACGGACCATACCTTAGGATTTGGGGTAATTTTTTAATGTGGTTTTCTTCCACTTGGCCCAACGCTCAATGCGTCGGACCCCCGGCCCACTCAATGTGGGTAACGGGTTTGCCCGACGGCAGACATCATTATATCTACCGCCGCGCAAGAGAGCCGAAGCTCATGGAGCATCAATAGTGACACATCCACAAAACGTCATGGCGAAACTTCGCCCCTTCACTGCCATTTAATGTGGATCAGACTGACCACATCACATCCTCAGGCAAGAGTCTTACCACTTTTTGAAAAGAAGAGGAGACTTCACATTGTACCGCATGACGCGTTGGGCCACGCAAGCGGTCCGCCGAGTTGCACTCGGCCATCCCACGCCCCCCTATGGGAGCAAATTAAACAAGTATAGTCTCTGAGATATAATAGACCGACTTTGACGGTTAACCTGTGCAAAGCAAAATGTTGCTTACTTAGTAATATGGTCTCACTCCCTAAGGTGATGGCTGAAAATCAGTGTTTTGTCCTTTTAGGGCAAAAATCCCCACTGAGCCTCGACCCTTTTAGGCACTGCAGCACACATGTACATTCTACTCAATTTTATTATTGGTTTGGTCTCTTTACGATTGTTGATATAATATTATATGTGCTATTTTCAAAGTATTTTCAAAGTTAGATATATTCTCAGAATCAGAGTCAAAATTCAAAAGACATGTTTTTAATGTTTTACAAAGTAGACAAGCTGAACGAAAAATTATTACCATCATTTCAATATAGGTATACATACACTGCTATTTTTTTTATAAAATTAAAGGGATGTTTTACGACATGGTATTAGAATGATTTAAATATGAAAAAAAACACTTAATTTTATATAAATTTTCTAAAAAATCCAAAAATGCTGCACTAGTTCAGAGCAGAATTTTTTGAAATTTTTGTATTTTTTTTAAATTTTTGATTTCATGTTTTTTATTTTTTTTACATAATAATGGATGTATCCTGAAGTGTCGTCCTGAAGCGTCCCTAAAATTTTCCAGGGTGATAAAAAAATAACTGTGTATATTTTTTATATAGATTTTAGTATGTATCTTCTTACATGAATGTAAAAGCAGTTTTGTTTACAATTACTTCTAATTTTATATACAACTAGAATCTGCACAAATTTGTTTCGTACATATCGAGTAACACATTATAACAATCCGTGGATAACGGTATGGGCTTCACAATAAATAAGATTATTGTTACTAGTTTCTAGTATCTATTAGTTATACTCTAATTTAAGACTGACTGTGACAGCTGTTTGTTATTCCTTATAAATAAAATAAAAAATAAAGTATTTTTGGGTTTGAAGTATGTTCATACCTATATAGATTATCCGATGAGTGCTTAGCAGGTAACTGTAAATAAAGCAATTATTATCTTAAGTAACGTACATATACAAAAAAAAAAAATTATATTACTTACCTTTTCGTTTTACTCATTACCAGCGAAAAGTATTTTATATTCACATTGCAAAGTATAGATACATAGTCCGACTCGCCAATTTAATCTGCTTGTGTAGGGTATACTGTGCGCGATCGCACAAAATATTATGAAGAGGGAGCGACTTTCGGCGACGTTGTCGCTGCGATGGTCGAGAGCGGAACGTATGAGGCGCGCGGGTGAAATCTGATATTTTTCTAGCTTTATGCCCGCTCTTAAACAAGATTATTGATATTTGACGACACGTTTAGCGCAGAGGTCGAGTGATCACCTACTGCGCAACGGGTCGCGAGTTCGATTCCCGTACGGGACAAATGTTTTGTATGGCCTACAGAAATTTGTTCCGGTCTGGGCGTATGTGCATGTTATATTCTATGTTTGTAACTGCACCCACGCCACGACACAGGAGAAAATCCCAGTGTGGGGCGACGTTTATAAAAAAAAGAAACATAATTTCATAAGGATAAGTAAGTAAATAAAAAGTTACATTTTTCTTATTTTCAAATTAGTTTTTTGCCTCTCCTGCAAAATCGGCTGATGGCGGTTACATTAATTCATATTACAGGTGACGGTAAGTTTTGTAAACATCTCCTTTGTAGGAATGCACTATATCAATCATGAGCGAGATCATACTTCGTCTCGCATTTTCCGATTTTCGGGTGGCTCTTACCCACCTGTAACTTGTTCAATAAAAATGTGAAAAAAGAACTAGTTTCTTTTTTAAAATTTGACAGCAGCTGTCAGTTGAAAGTGATTCTCCCTAGGGCTGAAAAGTATTACTTTCAACCCGCTCCTCAGGCAACTTCAGACCTACTTTCAGAGTATGAGTAATGAAAAATAATTTTCACTCCCGAGAAGGGGTGGCATCCACCCCCAGGGCAAAAGCGCAAGTTGGCACTATGTCACTTTTGTTTCGTAATGTATTAGGTATCCTACCCCCCCCCCCCCCCCCTCTCGAGGTGGTGCGTATTTACGCGAGTAGGTGTATTTGGGCATTCTAAAACAGTTTTCATCAAAACACCGCAAACGAACGGAGTGAGATCTGCGGAGCGTAGCGGAGCTAGAGCGCAGCGAAGCGTAGCTCAAATCTCACTCCGTTCGTTTGCGGTGTTTTGATGAAAACTGTTTTAGAATGCCCAATATACATTATACAGGGTTAAATTATTCATACCATTAAATTGTAATTTTTAATAAATAAAGAGTTATGCGAGTATATTGAATCACCATATTTGTTTTCATTAATAAAACGCAGAAATGTTTGTTAAAAATATTTTTTTATTATAAAGCAAGTAACAAATATCATCATAGCTAAACTTGAACAATACTTTAAATACAAATTTTCATTCAAGTACAATTTACTGAAGTCATAAATTACATGTGCTTAAGTACCACTTTTTTATGAATAAAACATTCCTTACAGCGCACTCTTTTTTATGAGTTATACAATTGAAGTTAGCTTCACCTTTAGCATAACTATTACGCAATGTTGCGAAATTAGGACAACCTTTGCCTTCAACATTTATCAAAAAGCAGTCAGAACACAAATCTTTAATCCATTTTTGCTTTTCAACACCTTACATTATTATGGTTTGGTCCTTTAAAATTGGAATAATTAATCTCTTGAATTCTCTGAAATCTATATTGCCTTGACTCCAGTATATTCCTCTGTTGCGTTCAATCCAATTGACTGCTCTTTTTTCTTCGGCAGATAATTTTAGATACGAATATGGAGGTTTTATTAAAAAGACTTGCGTAAACTCTTTTGTGGCTAACGCAAATTCCTTAATAATAAAATTATTTTTGCAGTCTTTGAATCCTTGAACATCAACAAAAAGTATCGAACTCTTATCAGCACTCATTGTTTCGTTGTATTCCACTGTTTAACATAAAGTTGAAGTTTGTTCTTTCAAATACCTTTTGATTGCACTTTATTTAGTTAAGATATTTTCTTCACAATATTGCTCAGAGGTTTGTACTCAAAAATGCAGTCATTTAAAATCAAGCAATATGCTGCTGTCTGATCCGGGATTTCTTGGTCTGTTTCAATCTCCACTCTGACATCGATTGATCCCTTTATCATTTCTTGTTGGTGAGAACAATCAATAACAAATAATGGGGCAACGTCTCTGAATTCCTTCAAGCTCATCAACGGCTCTGGTCGCCGTCCATGATAAGACTGTTGGAATCTTGCATATTGTTCGTATAATAAATTAAATTTATCCTCTGAGAAACTGACATTCAATCCTTCATAAGGGTAATACGATGAATTTAAATATACTTTTACATCTCGTACATTGCAGTGATCGAACTCTGCCATTGACATTTCCGCATTGTGTTTGCGATTGGTTTGCAAGGCTATAATAACGAATCTTGGTTTCTCTATCTGTGACGAAGTTTTGATAGACCAAGTGTGTTTACGTGTCTTCGGTAATAATGGATATTCATACAAATCCCAATTTCGAAATGCTAGTGTAATAGGCCTGTCCTTTTCTAGATGTTTCAACAAATTGATTCTTTCACGATCTGATACTTTAACGTGCGGAACTCGCCAAACAACTTTGCTAATAGTTATATCTTCGACCACCTCTCCGACATTTAATTTCAAAGTATTGAGATTCGTATTGCTTCTTAATAGCACCAATTCATGTTTGGAGTTAATTATAACTTTTTCATAATCTTCTGCAAAACCTAAAATTTTCTTCAACGGCACAGAAGCCGAAAAAATTCCTCCGTTAAGATTGTTTGTACCAGAAGTTGACCATCCCCATACACGTGAGCATTTAGATTCATTATCATTTAACGAGAGGTACGATTTTATTGTTGTAGTTATGCCAGCATTTTTTATTTTGTCTATTTCTATTCCGTTTAACTCATATCGAATATCTTGAAATAAATATAGTATTGGATTGTTGATAAAATACACATTTGATATTTTTTCTTTAGTCGAACTATTACAAACATTGGCTTTACCCTCAATATACAAAGTGCTGAGTGAGGGTAACAGACATAGATCTTGTTGATTAATAGGTATTCTTATTTCATCATTCTTGTTGAAACTTGTTACGTACGGTTTATAAGAATGATATTCGAAACTTTCAATACTATTGTCGTATGATGTTGATTGAGATATATTTAAAATATTCATTTTAACAAGCCAATCAACTTCAAAAATTCCTTATTGTTTTTGGTGAGCTTCTTTTTTATGTGAAGCGGTGTGCTTTTATGAGGTGATCTTCTAGTACTAACTTGAATGCAAGCTGTGTCATGATTTTTATTGAAATTTATCATTTTTACGAAAATGTAGATACAGTTGTACTTCTTCGTCTCGTAAATTGATTTGTTTATTCTCGGCGTCTAATAATTGTATAGTTATTGCACTTATAGAACTTTTATTTACAGGAAAATATATTAGATTTTTCGGCACTTCAATGATCCGATAACCAGGTGGTACGTTAGGAACAAACTCGTGAATAATATGACTTGCAGATCCGTTCACGAATGACCCACTAACTACGTCGCATTCGATGCGCACAATGGTTGTTGGCAATATACTGACAGGATACAGAGATTCGGTCCTTTTTAATGCCTTTATTGTTTCTCCACCAAAACCTAAAATCCTTCCAAGTGAGTCACTTTTGTTAAAATGAACATCTTTAGTACAAAAAATTGTAGTTTTTAAGGTATTATTATTACAAGTTAATTTTAACATTGCATTTCTAATGTATGTCTTTAAATAATCACAGATATCTTGAAGTTCATAAACTCCTTCAGGTATTTCGATTACTTCGTTATCGTCATAGTAGAATTTATTATTTCTTTTATCTATGTTGGGTATAGAATTAAATGTTGAAAAATACAACAATCCACACTCATAGTATCCACTTAATTCCAAAGTAGGTGAGTAGTTTGTTATCAGAGAGGATCCTTTTCCAGTTATAGACACAGTGAAAGACATTTTACTACTGATAAAGAATTTTATTTCAAGCTTTATATAAATGTGTTTTCCAATACTCCTTTAAAAATTTTATACAAAGGTGGCCGAAATTAACAGAGTCAAATGTTTGATATTGCTCATAGTTATAATTTAAAGAAACATTTCTTAAGTAATCAAGTAGTTCTAACGGAGGTTTCAGATTACCAAAACTATCAAAATATTCAGCATACTTATTTTCTTTCACGTAGGCTACCCAATGTGTTCCAATGTTATTTGAAGTATCTAAATTTATAATACCGCATTCTATCTTCCTAGGTTTTGAGGGCGACGTGCCTCATGAAAACACCACGAAAAAATGGAATATCACTAGCATGTTCTAATATATCCCAATTAGTTAATGCCCGCCTAGGTAGCCGCTTTATTAGTTTTTTGAGGGTTTCAAATATAGACCTGCACCCTTTTTATAAGGTCTAATATATAATCCTTTTCCGAGAGCAACCGCCTCCATCATCTTATTATGTCGTTCCGATTCTTGAAGAGCTTTTTGAGCTGCTTTTGAATCATTAACCGCTTTTGCTATGCCAGCTGCTCCACCAGCCAGTGAACCTAAAGCTGATAATCCCGCGAAAATAGGAATTAACGGTAACAGTCCTCCACATTTTGGAATAGGAATACAACGAGGTAAACTCATTTTATTTTGATTTCTAAATAGTTTTTTTGCAGCGGCGAGCGCAGATTTAATAGTAGAATTTGTGTCTTTAGATTTTATTTTTTTTAATTTAGATTTGAGTTTTTTCACAGCTGTCATTAACGACCGAGCACCTGCACCAGCTCTTAATTTGACCTTCATAGCATTTTTTACTATCCATGAAGCAATTTTTTCTTTCTTTCCAGCGTCTTTTGATTTCAATCTTCTTTGAGCCATATTTAATAGATCTAGATCAGCTTTGTGCCTTACGTTAGCGTCGTTGTTTATGTAAGCAATATCGTGGTGCATACAAGCATTATCCAATTTATTAATTCCTCGCTGACCCTTAAGTAATCGTTTCTGAAGCTTTGTGCCGGGGCCGCAATATTGGTAGCCCGGTAAATGTAACTCAAACGGAATCTTATTTATTAAGCTGTTTATGATACCACTTCCTTTCTTCATTGATAAACAAAAAGTGAATCAATAAAGATATCTTGAGCTATTTTATATCACAAAACCAATTTATTCTTATCAACCCAACTATTTTCGCTATTACTTAATCCTAACCATTTTACAAACAATTTGTTTCCTTTTCTTTTTATAACCTTTTCAATGAGGTATAGGTCTGGAAACTTAGTTTTTTGTAACTCGTATGCATAAAATGAGCCGAGGATTCTTTGATTGCGTCTGTCCTCTATTTGATAAGTTGTTGGGTTAGTGTGATTAACTTTTACTATACGAAATATTTCGGTGGACCAGTTTGGCGTATAGCCTTTGTAAAAATCTGCTTTATATCTACTTATGCGAACTTAGTCACCAACACGAAATGTATATCCCCGACTTGTTTTATTCTTTTGAGAATTCATAATATAACCTTTGACTATAAGCTCATTTACTTTGTTAACTTCCACAGGCTTAAATTTTGTTATTCTATGCAAAGTGTTATTGTAGTGTTCTACAACGTCCTTTAAAATATTTTTATACTATTGGTAATTTCCGTTCAAACTAAATAGTTTGTAAAGGTGAGATTTAATTGTTCTTATAACTCTTTCTACTATAGATGCTTTTTTAATAGAATATGTTGAATAATGATTAATATTATACTTTTTCATTAATTGTTTAAAATTATCATTGTAGAATTCTGTGCCTAAATCAGTTTGTAAATTTTTAGGTTTTCGTAATGATGTAGTTAAAATACTTTGCATTGCATCTGTAACATAATTTTTCGCTTTTGATTTTAAAGATCTGATCCATACATATTTTGATAAAGTGTCAATTACGATAAGAATATATTTATACCCTTTATTAAACTGTGAATATTTTTGCAAATCTATGAGGTCGGCTTGCCATAAATCATCTATTCCTTTTATGATCGTACATCGCCGGGAAAAATTCCTTCTTGCTGCTTTGTGAAGCTCATTCACTATGTCTTGTTTGCTCATTATTATCTGGTTTCTCTTGAAGCATGTGATCAATTTCTGTCCTTGTGTAAAACAAGGTGGTTAGCTTATTAAGTATTGAACTTTCAAAATCATTTAAATGAATATTTACATCACTTAAAATATAAGTTCTTAGTTCGTGTGTCTTTTCATCCACGTAAGCTTTATTTGCGGCTTCGTCATCATTGCCTGGCGATATAAGTCCTTTTAATCTTGATGATTTTAAATCATATTCACCTGTTTCTGACTTCACTAATGTATCGTTGAGATTTCCAATATATTCCTCTAATCGTAAACGTTTATGAACGTGATGACCAAATTTATCTACATTCATTTCCGTATCTATGCGGTGTTTGCTGTATAACTACTGATCAGTTTTTTAAAATTCGGTTCCTTATATTTGGTTTTTTTAATGATGCCTGCTTCGTACAGCTCTTCTATAATCGCAATAATTTCATTATCTAAGCCGGTATTGCCAGCATCACGAGATGCAAACAGTAATTTCAATCGATCTACTAATTCATTTGGATCATCCCAATAAACGTAATCTATATCTTTCTTTACACTTTTTAAAAGATTTATTCCTTTTCCTACCGTAAGACTTTCTGTGCTGTCATACTTATTTCTAGAGAACTTAAACAGTGGTTTAATAATATGCATGTACTTAAACCCTTTGTTACTATTAATTGGCTTGCGTGGATCACAATTACGCCTATGTGCATTCGTTTCTATTAGAAGATCTTTATAATTTTGCAAATCTTCATCTGTGATAACATCCAAATTTGGTGTCTTTTCAAATAGTAATTCTTTTAATCCAAGAGTTTTGTTTAAACTTCGATTTCCAATTTTTATAATTTTTCCGTCGTCGAAAACACGTGTTTGGCCGAGCATAAGTTTTCCTCGTTCATTTTTTATTCCAAAAGGGATATTTGCGTCGGGTGAAGCACACCACGATAAACTATTAAGTGAAACATTTGGTGATGATTGAAAAGATTTAAAGGAAGCATCACTCATATTATTGTTGTCAGAAGGTGATACGACAAGGGTTTTTTCGGAATTAAATTTTTTATAGAACTGTTGTTCCTCTTCTTCATTAAAATCGTCATCAGAAAAATTTGTTGCCTCACTGTCATTATGTTTATTTTTTTTTTATTGTATAATGTTCAAACTCATCCTCATCTTCATGAGAAATTTCATTGTTCTTAATGGCTATTTGTTTCAATGGATCGGTTATAGGTTTGAATATGGATTCCAGAGTGGCATCATTTGTATTTTTCATATCCTTTATCATTTCAACCTTTCTTTTTACAGCAGCTGCAGCTTTACAATTTGTTTTTTAAGTTGCTTTTCCATTTTGACAAGGATTCCGTTCAATGCAAAATCCAGAGTAATAGTGATTGTGTATTGATGAAACAATAACTTATGTATATTAATCTAATACTACAAAAGTATCGAATGCCATCCTATAACATCCTTTATTTCTTTCGCAGTCTTTATTGATCACAACATAATTAAATGGTTTATTCCAAATAGTTGAGCACATTTCACGGAACTGAGACCACGACATATCTGAATCTACATGCTCATCGTAAACGTGTTTTAAATTTACATCGTCTTGCTTAAATAAAATAATGAGGTTAGAATTGTCCCTTATAAGTTGTTTAGGTACTTTACTGTATGTTTGGTTAATGTAAAAACAATCAATATTCTTATGTCGACCCATAGCAAAATAATCCCGAATGCTATTTTGGTTTTCACAAGCTACGTCGTCGAATATTATAATGGAGTTTGGCAAAGCTTCGTGTGGGCTTATGATATCACTATTATGGTTATATTTACTATAAGATATGTCTGCAACTAAATCTAATACTTTTTCTAAGAACACATATTTTGGTTGGTATAATGATTTAGAATATACATATAAGTTACGAAAACGTGCACCATTCTCATGTAAAAACAAACCTATTACTAAGTTTGTCTTGCCGCAATTTGATGGTCCACAAACAATACATCGTATAGTGCTCGGCAATAAGTTGCCATGTCGCTTTGCTTCACATAATGACAGATATGCAGGACAGATATTATAATCTAATTTTAACGTTTCCTTTTGTTTGAGGAACTTCATAGCAACTTGTCCGCTTTGATTCGTGGCTTTTAACAAAATGGATATAACACTTTGCGTTCGTAATAATAAGAGAACTAGCAGTATATTTACTTTTGTAAGTGCACTCACTCCCCCATATAGACTAAGCATTCGACGGCGGTAACAATAGCAAGGAGTAGAAGAATTTGGATACTGTTACCACCCATTATATTAAGTTATTGGACGTGTCTAGAACACACAATGTTAAAGCATCGAGAAGAATGGAGAGAGAAGAAAGAGCTCTCACCCCTCTCGAATCGTGCAATAAAAAATGATATGAGTAAGGAATCGATGCTCAAAAATAAACATTAATTACTTGCATCCCTACTTTAACAAAGTAATACACTGCGTTCTTTAATAAATAAAACTATTTTTAATTTTATTACCATTATTTTAAACTATGTATTTGAATTCTAATAAATTTTATCTTAGATTTATTTATAGAGGTAATTCTGAATGAATGTTTTTCAAAATATTTGATTATATTATAGAGGTGTTAAAATAAAAACAAATATTTTCATACAAGTCTTTTTATTTTTAAATAATATTTATTGAAAACAATACAAGACTTAAACTAACATAACTATTTAAAATAACATAAGTCTTAGTTAGTAAAATTTATAAGCATTACTATAATTTTTCAGAAGAATAATGTTGTTGAAATAATGTATCTCCGTGAGTGTACACGTAACTAAAGATAGTAGGTACGCATCTAGCACATTAGGGAATTTTAATATACATCTACAAATGTTATAGGTCAGCAATAGTTATTTAAAAACTATAACTGTAACCACATATTTTCTTAGAGATATTAGTTATAATATTTTCTGCTTGATCCATTATTGGATCAATATGCTCGGTTACCACATATTGTGTTTTTATTAATGGATCATTGCTGGTTGATTCCAGATCTAATATTTCTAATTTAATTAATCGCCGCCCTTTAGTAGGCATTGTTTTAATTAAATAAGAAGGTTCGTTCCCCTTCGTATTCTGCAGTAACTTGCTTCTCCTCTTCATGGGCTTCTTTTTATTAAAAAGACTTTTAACCACCTTGGCATGCAGCGGTGAATCTTTAGCATTCCAATGTGGAAATTCTTCAGAGAAGCCCTCCAACATATCTTGCGCATTTTGCTCAAAGCAAGGAGGATAATCTTCTGTTGCCTCCTTGCTTATGAGTAGCGACTGCGAGATTTCTTGGGTATTCTGAAATTAAATTTATTATGCAACAAAAATAATTTCACATCGAAGAAATGATTGATATAGTGGCGGAGGTAGAAGAGTATATCTAGGATCCACAAGGAGGCTGACTATCTTATACGGAACCGATAGAATATGAGAATCACAATAACAGCATCACAACCATAAGTTTTTAACAACAACATTATCTTCCAACTAATTCAAATATACAAATAAACATTAACTAGTGATCTAACCACTACACAAGAAAAGAGTTTGAAGAAAAATAATTTATACGACTTACCATGATGTATTTGGGTGACCGTAGTTGTCACTTGATTAATTATGTGTGAAACAAATTTTAAAAACATTCAACTTTAATAGCTATTTATAGTGTAAATATAATGCTGACATAACAACAAAGCATTCGCACGGAATCGCAATTGGACAAATTACTAATGAACTATAAGTTGGAATACCTAAATCAGCAATAACATGTCCCAACCAGTTTCGAATTGTTCATTGCGTGCTATTTTATTAATAGTTTTATATTTTATGGATTATGAAATAAAAAAAAACATGGTAGCTGGTTTATAACGTTATATATTTTCATCGTTACAATACAACATTAAGTATTTGATTAAAACTAGGTAATTAATTTACCTATTTACCATTAAAAACAATGTATAATACTAATAAACAAATAACTGATGGATAACAATATTAAAATTAAATAACTTTACAATATAAAGTGCCGTGTCGGTACATACTATACAATTTCATGTATGTTTTTATTTTATTAACTTATTCATTACTTAAGCCATATAATAAATAAATAGATGATGGGGTAACATATTTCTCAACTTACAATTTGATTCATGATTACCATTAAAATAATAATAAACTATACAATACGGTGCTTCTAAAGAAAAACTAATGATATTAAACTAAACTATCCCAGTGACCCCATGATAAAGTAGAAATTTTGTTTTTTAATATGATACGTTTATCGTCATTACCTGACAAAGCTATTTTGTTCTGTTCTTGAGTAAATATTTCGTGCTTAAGAGATTTAAATATGATATTTTTTTTCTTCAAAAATGTATTTTCATTTAATACCTTGTAATAATCTTTATATTGTACATCTTTTAATACTTGCTTCTGTATGCCTTTTGCTTTTTTTAATTCATCTTCTGCCGTTTTAATACAGTATAACTTGGACCTTAATCCTACAAACTTCGAAATCAAACTTCCTCCTAGCTCATCTTTAAAGAGACCTGGCACCTTTTTGTTCCAACTAGGAATGTCGTATACGTTATTTACAGAATAATTACTAGTGTCGAAATAGGGAAGAAAATTTGATTTTAAATCAGCATAAAAATCTTTACTTTCTATTGAATACAAAAAACTATCAGTATCCGTATAACAAAGTTTTAACTTTTCCTTATAAAAAGGCTTCATAATAGAATAATGAAAATCAAACATGTGACTCTTAGATATTTCCAAAACGGAAAAACCAATGTATATAGGTTTATCCAAAGTGATTGTTTCAGGCTTCATTTGAATGGCTACCAAGTTTTCAGTGAAAATTGTAACACTGTGAAAATTTGGTCGAGCTATCATTTGCTCTGCACAGAAACTTTTCTTTGTTTTGTTACTATCATCATTCCACTTATTGACTAATTTCACATTAACCCTCTTTTCTGTGTCTTCTAACGTCTTGCCAAATATACTGTTGTTAAGAAGTTTGAAGAAATCTTGTTCAAATGTAGATTTAGCTTTTTTTCGTAATTCAGTATTCATGTCAATATACTGCTTTAAATAAGGACTCTGATTAAATTGAATAACTCTATGTATTTTTTTTAACAACAAACCATGTTTTATACATGTTTGCAGATGAGCAAAATGTATGACATAGAAATATTTATCTTATAAATTTGGAATCAATTTTGAAGTTTTAGAACCTGGCGGAGTAAATTTTTGAGCACAGAATGGAAAATCGTTATGATCATTATGCAAATGTTCGGGGTATTCTAAATCTACTTCTAGTATATAACCAGTGTCTCCGTTAGTTGGCACATTTATAAAATCTATTCCAGCCATTTCCAAGTCATTCAATAACTTAAAATTGGAATGAGGCAAATAAGCACACATTGCATATCCATAGAGATTATTACAATCGATATAAATTAGAAAGTTATTACTTTTTCTTGGATCGTAAGTTTTTAAATACTTGTTATTGGCTTTTGAATACCTTGTCGAACATAAACATATTCCACCGCGAATACCTTTTTGAATCATTCTTATTATTTCCAGGTCGTGTATTAATTCTAATTTAACATCTGTTTTTAATAGCATGGCATCAAAACTGAGACTCGGTGCTGTAACATAAAAGGCTGGATCTAATTTATAATTCATCTTACATGTCTGGCGAAAACTTTCAAAAACGTCAGCTAATAAAAGAACATCTGACTTAAGATACAAGTCTGTGTATTCACCGAGATTCGATAATTCAAACGTTTGCCAGACTTTTTTTGCATGATCATAATCTACTTTAGATATATTACTATTGCGTAATTTGCTGAAAAAGAACTCCTGAGGCGGAAGTACTTTGTCTTCGTATGAACTCCAAGTAGTCATGTATTCATATGGATACACCCCTTTTCGTTTTATTAAAGCAAAATGCTCACGAGAAGGAAAATAACGCCGCAGATGTTTAAAGTCGTCATTTTTTAAGTTTGCGACAAGTTTCTCTAGACTTGTGCCTAAAAATTTAAAAGAATCAACAAATCGAACAGGTATGATATCTTTATCATTAATTTGAAAAAAATTTGTAAAAGATATGTAGTTTTCCTTATTTTTTGCTATTAGTTGTATTTTTCCTGATAGTTTTCCCAACTGTCGTATAAAAAGATGACTGTCATAACCCGCTAAATTATGAAAAAATATAGGAACAAACTTAGGCAAACGATATCTAATATTGCAATAAGAATGAGCTGCACCACGATACCGTCCTGTAAGATGGCAATGATCTTTAACTTTATCGTCAAACAATATTTTATCACAAAGAAAACAATTTGTAGCCCGAGCAAAGTTCGCTTTGTCTTCATTTGTTAAACAAATAGCCACTGGCGACTGCAAAACGTTATAAATATCGGTTATATCCAATAATAGACTTTCTAAAAACTTTTCTACACAGGCTGAACCTCGATAAGATACATATTTATTACGCGACTTATCATAAGAACACACAACGTAATAAGCAAATGCTGATGGTACGTGTTTTTGCAATATCTTTATACAGCCTGATCCAGAATCGAGTTCAGTTGGTTTTAATAATGATTCAAAATCTGCGTATAAGACGAAGGGCATGTCATGCATTCGCTCGTAATGATTAAATTGGATTCGTGTTCCATCACCGGGTAATATTGTCGAGACACCACCACAAACATGAGCTCTCAGTTTATCATTACTATCAAAGAATATCATACAATCCTCGCATAAATATATTTTAGAATGATGTTTAGTTAATTGAAGACAGTAATGGGTGCGTTTTCTGTTTTCCAGGAAAAGCATATTAATGTGATGATCTTTGCGAATCTCGCTTTTGTATAAAGGTCCAACAATGTTACCATTCTTTTGAATGCCGTAAATATTAATACTTATGCGAGGATTATTCTTTTCAAAAACTTTGATGTCCGCAAAGCCAACTGGAAAAATCATATTTTTGATATTGAGTACATTTTTAAAGTGTGGGTAAGCTGACGTTCGATGTGCGTTTCTGTTTATAGGAAATAGTGCTGCCATGACACACCATAAAAAACAATAATTATCAGAATTTTGAATGTTGATACATGCTCGTTTACATTTTATGGACTTTGGTAATTCTATAAAACTGGAGCCTCTTAACGGGTTATATTTGTTTATATTTACTTCTAGATATAGGCTTTGTAAATAGGCCCACCCACTATCTCTTTCTTCAAATTCTTCAATTTTTTTACAAATTAAGTGAATAATTTTTGAAAACATATCTTCAAAATGGAAGTTTTGATGCAAGGTGAAGTTTTCCGTTGCAAATGACTTGATTGAAATCGAATCATACTTACTAAGCAGAAAGAATTCACAGAAAAGTTCAAAATTAGCTTTAACATTAGTGTGAGCTTGAATTTTCGCTATGAGCAATAGGCGTACGCGAGAGCGCAAGTGCCATAAAAACTCGGCGGGCGGGCGAACACGCGCACTATCATGACCCTCATCTTCATATCGAACACGGTACGATGCTATACGATTACGAAAAGCGCTATAAACTTTTTCAACCCCCTCACTATCAACGACCGAACTGTTGTTCTTATGTAAAATACTTTTCAAATGTGCTATTTACGGATACGTCACAAACTGAACAGAAAGTAGACCTTGACATTATGATTTGGACAGTACAAATTCTCAAAGTTAAAGTAATAAAGGCTTAAGTATGTAAGTACCTAATCTTTGAGTTTGCTAACGATAAACAATAAGTAAACCAGCTAAAACATAATTTACGCAGAGAGAAACAAAAGAGAACCTATTTTTTAACTTTATCTTTATAAAATATCCCCTCTGTGGTAAACTTTGCCTTAGCTAATTTTACAAATTTTTTTAATGCGTAAAATTCTGGAGATTCTGCTTCGCCTTGCAAGCGTACCCAAACGATAGCGCGCTCGCACCGGTCAAGGCCGCTGAGATTAGATACCTCCTTCTGGTTGTAGAGGCGTAGCTCCACTAGCAAGTCGCCGTCGAGCTGTGCAGTCCGACGCGTTACACCACCAGGTACTCGGCGTGTCAGGATACTGGTGGTCTTGTTTGGCAGGTTTGGCGGCCGCGAAACCTCGCTGTCCGACTCTGAGTCGAACAACCACTCAGAAGTATTGGACGACGATGTATTCTTCACTTCTGCACTCTTCGCCTTCGATAGGCACTTTATCGCCTTGCTTCTCTTCTTTGGACTAGGGAGATAGAAAAAGGATACACGATTATTGTACACATTAAACACTTGAAATTTAGATATATGTAAATATAGCAATAAAAGTACCTGATGTCTTCGTCGTCGGTATCAAAGAAAAGGTCAGATTCACAGCTCTTCTTGGCTGACCTTTTGTTTTGCTTGCTATCCGATCTGAAAATAGTAAATGTCGTATTAGTATTAAGAGTGGTTACAAGAAAACGAGTTGAAGATTCACATCTTCAATTCATAAGATAAAAAAAATATCATCATCATCAGTCAATCAGCATGCCACTGCTGGGCTTGATGGTCCCTCGTGAAGACAGCACTTGGAGAGGTCACGTCATATACAGCCTGGTCCAACGGCTCAATTTGTTGAAGCATGAAGATGATCAACCACTTATAGACAATTAAAGAATAGATATAAAGTATAGCAATAAAGTATAAAAACTTACGAACATTTTTCAGCAGTCTTGGTCTTGAGATTTTTTGATGAGGAGGTACTGAAGCACTGTTAGTGGTCAGAGATAGCACTAGAGTGTACTGTGACTACAGTTTTTCCGGATTTTATATAAGAAAAGTGCAATGCAAGTAATAATTTTACTGAGGTTCTCAAGCTATACCTTATCTTTATAATCATTTTTATTTAACATGACTAATCTAAAAAAGAATGCTCATTAATTTTTATATTGTTAAATATGTAAGTAATATTATAAAATATTATATATATTATCACAAAATTATTAATTTCCGTCCAAATCATATCCACACAAAATATTTATAAGAAAACAAATATGCATTCACGGATATGATGTCTATACGTTATCGAGATGCTTAATGCATTCACTTCCACTTCCATGGTCAGTGTTCGTTTTTCAAACACTAAAGAACTGACACTTTATTTAGAGAAAATATTTTTTTTTTCGTGATTTTTTTATCACACCGCGCGTTTTAGGCAAAGGAGACGCGAAGCGCTTTGGGTACTATGGTACCCGGGACGGTTTACATAATTTGCGCTTGGGGACCATAGTCCCGCGGACGTGTGAGTGGAGCAGTTCTCAGGTCTGTAACAAAATTTTTGATCCGCAGTTGCGTATGATCCAAAAACGGTCCGATCATCGGCTGAACTTCGTCAGCTAATATAAAAAAAGTACTTACGTAGCAAGAAAGAAACAAAACGACGAACTGACGCAATTACGTGTATTGGATTTTTATTTTCGAGGTAGTAGTAGATCGTTATTCAGCATCACAACATCTAAGAGAAGATTATAGTTTGGTAGTTTACTTTCAAAAAGTCGGTCCCATACTCAAAATATAAAACCTAATAACGTTTTGCACCTCTGACTTTCATGATATTTAGCAAAATTTGATATTTACCCATAATTCTACCAATGTGCAATATGACGCGGAAATATTCAGCAAATTAATTGTTTGTCGTTTATTTCCACAAACTTGCAATACAATACTGTGCATATACAGCAAAATAGTTGTTTACCGTTTAATTCTGCTGATGCAGAAATCTCGTGTAAGGCTGCATGCTCCAATTTTTTTTTCATTTCGGGTTTATTATATTTATTTAAATTATACATGTACATACATATTTACAATTACTAACGCATATTATCTCCAAATTAAAAAGTCTTCTTTATAATAACGGATGCGATTTCTAATTTTCATTTTTCGATACTACTATTTAAAACCGATAATCAATAGGTATATCGTTCTATTAGGCGAATCGAATGTATCTATAGCATAACGATATTGATACGACATGACGACAGAACCACAGAAGTTTAAGAAAATTATTGTAATAATACATAGGTGGTATTCATCGGCAGCATCTCATACACGTTCCCACCGCACTACCCTATTTATTTAGGATGTTAAGACCTTAGTCAGCCATGTTGACCCAAGGTAGGTAGTTTAAAATGTTCTTAATATTTTTTATATTTTCATTTTTTAAATTATTGGAATATTTATTTTCTATTTTTTATTCGTGTGATGACTGGAACACGTCTTTCAGGGATTAGCCCGCCCTTTTAAATATTTTGTAAAAATCATCAATTTTATACTTTGTTTTATAATAAAGAATATATTTAATTGAAGTAATTTAATAAACAAATAAAAGTATTAACGTGTGAAAGAAGCCTTATTATTTGAGTAAGCACTCGTAACTGGATATATGAATAATGTGTAATAAATTTATTGCTGATAAATGAATTTCGTGGGAATGCTCTGAAACTGTATGGCAGGCAGAGTGTAGAACGGTACAGATACTTATCCGAGAGTTGAGTCCTGAAGCTACGAAACCTCAACCTGTTTAATTTCTGTTGTTATTGCACTGCTACCTAGTTGAATGCCTTAATATTCTGAGATAGAAAACCTTGAAAATGTGTCTAGTAAATCGCAATCAATCAAAAGTATACTGTTTACAGTCAAACAACACAACACAATAGAAACATTATGAAATGAAATGAAATAAAAAATCTTCTTTTCCATTTAACCCTATATAATGTATATTGGGCAATCTTAAACTGTTTTCATCAAATCACCGTAAACGAACGCAGTGAGATTTGCAGAGCGTAGCGGAGCTGCTGCTAGAGCGCAGCGAAGCGTAGCTCAAATCTCACTGCGTTCGTTTGCGGTGTTTTGATGAAAACTGTTTTAGAATGCCCAATATACACCTACTTACGCGACCAGGTTTTAAAACCTGGTTTTTCCTTGTAAGTACGGCGCCCTGGTACCCGGCAGAAAATACTTGCAAGACTGAAAGTATTTTACTAGACGCGGCACGCGCCACGCGGCCCGCGTAGCACCTCGCGTTGTAAAAACTTTAAATTGTCATTGGATAAAATTATGCCTTACTTACACACAAATAAGGCAGACAAACGCAGCGACTAAAATAAATACTTCCAAACCTTAATATGTTTGTTTTGCTAGCCTAATTTTATTCTTTAAGTTCATTACAACTGGGTTTTAATTTTCATAGAAATACTTTCAAGTATTTTATCAAGTAGGTGAGCTACCGAGTGCCGACGAGAAATAAGACAGTAGGTAAATGAAATAACATTTGCTGTGTCATTTCGCGTCATCGGTCGGTTGGGCGATCCGACTATTAGAAAGTAAACCTTAATGTAATGACGTTACGACATTATATATGTTAAAATATCCAAGTATTTTTTACTGAGTTTTTAAAGTACACGCAAGTGTGATTATAACCCCTATCACTGTTAGAATAAGAATTAATTTCCTTCGTAAAAAAAAACTTGCAAGTATTTTGAA
Organism: Schoenobius gigantellus; assembly: GCA_963935595.1. NCBI lineage: Eukaryota > Metazoa > Arthropoda > Insecta > Lepidoptera > Crambidae > Schoenobius > Schoenobius gigantellus. The sequence goes on from OZ012553.1 coordinate 7,247,131, forward strand.
ACCTCGTATTTATTGATGGACGTACTTTAAAGCCCTGGTACTCGAATTTGCAAGTACGACCCATGCCTACTCCCCCCTCCACCTACTCACAAATTTTCTTGAAAATTGATGGAGACAACGAAATCGGAGGTGAAAACCATTGAAATTTACTATCAAATCTAGGTAAGAGGAAATCTTAACCTTAGTCAAGACTTCCATTACAAAAATATTAATACCGGACGGATTTACCGTCTAACCAAAGCGGTATTAAGTGTTAAACATCTAACCAAAGTGACCAAAGTTTTATCGTCGGTGGTAAGTTGCCGGTTGTGCCGCTAAGAAGCTGTTTTATACTGACACCCTACACATAACGTAACCGCGTTCTAAATGCGTACAGCGCCATCTAGTGTAAATGTGCAATCTACAATGTGTAAAACTATGAAAACAGAACAGAGCCACAGTTAAGGGGCCACAGTACCTACTACTAGCGCCGCCATTCGTTTTTTATTAATTATGATGAATTAAAGACGTTTCTACAAAAAATAGAACAGTCAGGAACTCATGTATATATTTTAGATTTTTGGGAGCCATTCAGGCATAGATTAAAAGTGTAGGAATAATCATAATCAGAACTATTGCTAAAAGTAGCCACTTTAAGCAATAATTATAATTTCGACTATTCTATACGGTTAATGTGTACAAAATACGTAAATATAAATCGGAAGTATCAATATTGAGTTCCTGACTGTGCTATTTTTTGTAGAAACGTCTTTAATTTATCATAAAAAACGAATGGCGGCGCTAGTAGTAGGTGCTGTGCCCTCTTAATATAGATAGAGTACAGATGCCTCATCCCATACAACGAAATGGGACCTACTTAAATCGGGCTATTCTTCGAGCTATTTTATTTCACCATTTCACTGCGAGATGACACAACTAATGCCACGGCCACTGACAATTCTGAGCAAGCTCGGGCCATCGAGCCTTTGCTACATTGGGCTCAGTAGTTCTCGCACGCACAGATGGCACTTTATGAACTCCTGTCCTGCTATGCTTATGGTTTTATTTAACAATTACATTTTTATGCTTTGTTTAGTTTATGACTTTGCGTAAATAGGTCTTGTAAAACATCATACGCTTACGGCCGGCTGCACCAAGCTAAATGTACAATTTGGTAAAAAAGTGACGTATTAAATCAATGTTATACCTAAGGGGTTGTTCCGCCATGGTTATACGATTTATGTCATACATTTTATATACGTTTGACATTAGGTAAGTCATTTTGGTAGTGGGTACTTTCTATTATATCTGTAACTTCAAATTCAAAAAACTGGTTAAGAATAAAGCAAACTTGCAAATTTTTTATGTGACCTCTTTTTATCCCGCCCAAGACGTTTTTGTTTTCACTGATTTATTCATCAATTTTTTCAATTTATTTAGTATTTTTAAAGAAAATCAAAGTCACATGTATATTGTTAAAAATGTGACTAAAAATTTTTATTTGACAAGATTTTTCAGTTTATAATTTTAGTTTTTTATATAAAATAAGTGTTCATTTTTATATTTATAAATACTTACCTATAAAAAACTAACTACTTTTCACCGACGACAATGCCCTTGTCTGCCCATGCGACCGCAAGGTTGCCGAAAATTTCTTCCAGCACACTAGTAAAAGCTTCGGCGACAAGGGGTCGCCCTGCCTGACGCCTCTTTCAATAAAAAAGTTGGGCCAGGCAGGTGAAGTTTTATATCAGCCGAGCTGGTGTCATAAATGTGTTCGATGATGTCTATGTAAGCTGTGTCGATGTGCTGTTTACGTAAGGCTGTAAAAATGAAAGAATGTGTGAGACTGTCAAATGCTTTTGTGTAGTCGACAAATGCAACAAACAACGGTTTGTTGTATTCATTGCATTTCTCGACTATTTGATTGATTGTGCGGAGGTGGTCTGTAGTGGAGTAACCAGGTCTGAATCCCGCCTGCTCGGGGGGTTGCTCGGCATCCAGTTGGTTTTCAATCCGTTTCTGTAATACTTTTATGAAAATCTTGTATATGTGGGATACCAAGCCATTATGTTATCTGTGACCAAGCTGATAGGCCGATAATTTCCGATGTCGCACCTATCTCCCTTTTGGAGCTGAATTATATTAGCATGGCAGAATTTATCGGGTAGTTGACTGGTATATAAGATTGTGTTGCAGAGGTTGGTAATGTGCGACAGCAAGCTAGGTTCTCCAGTTCTTAATGCCTCCGTTGTTACATTATCCTCACCAGGGCTTTTACTGTACTTCATGTTTTTCAGAGCGCTAAGTACCTCTAAGCCAGTTATCGGGGGAATAATGGTCGGATCCGGAGGGGAGTATTCTGAACTTTGTTTGTGTTTTGTGGGATCTGAATAAAGGTGATACGGTCAGTTAGTTATTATATTAAAATTATTAATAAAATCGACAAGAAGAAATAAAACTACGAGGTTTGAAAGACACACGTCAAAGACAATTATATTTTTCAAATAATTCTTAAAGAGTTTCTATGAAGTCGCAACATCCTCCAGAGCGCAAAGAAAAACAAATAGAAACACTTATCTTACTATAAACAAACAGAAGGAAATATTTGTTACAAAAAAGAAAAAATATATTAACTCATTAAGTTTTTTTTTTCTCTTTATTTAGAGGAGTTTATCCTACACAGGACATGTCACCCCCATGAAAATATCATAAAAAATCATCTACGCTTAATTGCACATAGCACAACACTGTAGTGGTGGGTCGGTACGCGTTTTTGCAATACCGAAATTATGTATTGGTTTAGTTTGTAATAACGGTTTTTGAAACTATTTATTTTAATAACTAGTTATTGAATGGGTATCGGGTATCGCAAGTTTCGACTGAGGGCTCGGTTTCGGTTCGAAGGAAAATCATGTTTTATAGAATAAATGATTTTATTCGGCAACTATATATTGACGTGACGGAGTATTGGGTGTTCGATAATAATCAGTATAATTTGGATAAATGAAAATGAACTTTCCTTCATACACATGCGTGTTCGCCATTCGACGAAACATTCGACGAAACATTCGACGAAACATTCGTGTGGCGTTTACACATTCGTGTTCGCTATTCGCCTCGTCATTCGACGAAACATTCGTACCTACGAGTGCCACCGCGAACTACTGTTCACACATTCGCGGGTGATTCATTTTGATATTAGCACACGAACACGGACGTGAAAATAATGGCGGCATGCGTGCTACATTTTATTTTTTAATAATTTAAGCTTTAATGTTACAAACATATGGCGGACTTAGCGATAAACATCTATCATCTCTCTACCAGTCAACCATTAGGCTAAGGAGAGAAAGTAAATGACGGCATAAGAAAATAAATGTAATAAATGACAATAATTGTTATATTCAAATAATATGATATTAAGAAAAAAACATACATACACGCACATAACACTCACATATACATATTGTATATGTGTGTGTGTGTAAGTGTTATGTAAGTAATGTGTATGAATGTGTTTATATATACACATACATACTTGCATATACAGCGCGCGACAGAGCGTCGGTGGCGCAGTGGACTCGGCACTTGCCTTCCAATCGGGGGGTCGGGGTTCGAGACCCGCCATGTACCAATGTGTTTTTCGTTTCGAATTTCATATGTACATTTGTCTGACGCTCGTACGGTGAAGGAAAACATCGTGAGGCAACCTGCATACATCTGCGAAGAAGTTCAATGATGTATGTGAAGTCGACCAATCCGCACTGGGCCAGCGTGATTGACTAAGGCCTAATCACCCTAATATAGGGTGGGCTCGAGCCCCTCGGTGGGGACGTATATGGGCTGTGATGATGATGATGATGATGATATTGAAGTCGGTACGAAACGATGATTTCTTATAAAGTCTTAAAATTCACACCGACTTCAAAATAGAAGTGTGATGTTGTCAGTACTTATTCTTATATTATTTTTACCTTTTCAGTGTTTTTGAAGTCGGTTTTTATTTTTAACCGACTTCAAAAAGGGAGGAGGTTCTTAATTCGATGCGAATGTTTTTTTTTGTGTATATGTTATGCGATTACGCCGCCAATTGTGGACTGATTTTCAACATTCTTTTTGTATTCTCTGATAATGGGATCCCATGAAAATCGATGGAAACGCTAATGAAATACCAGCTCACTGATGAGCTGGTATTAAATTAGGGTTTTTGTTTTTACTAAAAAGATTTCATTCACTAAAAAGTTAATAATAAAAAATATTTTACAAAAAATAAAAACCGACTTCAAAAACGCTGAAAAGTTTAAAATAATATAAGAATAGGTACAGACAACATCACACTTCTATATTGAAGTCGGTGACAAATTTTAAGACTTTCGAGGAGATATCGTTTGGCACCGACTTCAATATAGCAGTGTGATGTTGTCTGTACCTATTTCTTATATTATTTTTAACTTTTCAGTGTTTTTGAAGTCGGTTTTTATTTTTTGTAAAATATTTTTTATGTGTAATTATGATTGCGATGTTTTGGGTTCCAAATGAGCTCTTCTCTATAATAAAGTTCTAGGAATTCTAAAATTCGCACTTTACTCCACTCTAATTTGTCTACACGTTCGGTTGGGTCGGGCGCTAGCAGTCAACTAAATGCATGCGAATGTGTAAACAGTAAGTTCGTGTTCGCCATTCGTGTCCTTTGATTCGCGTCCAAAAAACCGCTCCCGACGCGAACTCACGAATCGCGAGGCGAATGGCGAGGCGAATAGCGAACTTACTGTTTACACATGCGTGTTCGTTATTCGCCTCGCGATTCGCGCGAATGTGTAAACGCGCTATTTCGCGCGAATCTCGAGGCGAATTGCTAGGCGAATAGCGAGGCGAATAACGAACACGCATGTGTAAACAGCTAGTTCGTTATTCGCCTCGCTATTCGCCTCGCGATTCGCGCGAATGTGTAAACGCGGTGTGTGAAAGTTCATTTGATTTTAAATCAATCATCGCATCTAGAGGAGCAAGCTGAATGCCCGTTCGGAAATTTTCGTTTGCCGTCGGTTTCGTCCGCCTGGCGCCTAGTATCGGCTCTCGCTCGGGTATCGCGTTGCGAGCGACAGCAAGTGAACCGTCCGTTCCACACAATAAATATTTATTCCCGATAAATAGTTTCTGAAGAAGTCAATACATAGTTTTCGGTATTGCTGCTAATAAATAGTTTCCATAACTGTTTACGGTTTGTAACGCCCATAACTACAACACTGTATAACATCTTGGCTGCTCTAGAAGTGGGAGCAGCCAAGATGCTATTACACCAGCCAACATCAATACTATTGGTTTTGCCACATTTCATCTTCAATTCTAACCTCTCCGCCTCGTTCCGCACACACTCCATCATAATATGGTAATATGGTAAACATCTTCTATTTTATCGCATTCGACACAATTAGGTGATTGTGTCTTTTTCATGAGGAAACCAAAGCTGTTAAGAGGAATGTGACCTGAACGCAGACGGAGAGCCGTTGTAATATCACGCCTGCTCAGATTTGCGCTCTCGAACCATGGATTGCTTACCAGAATTGGTTGGATTGTCTTGTACCAAATTCCTTTAGTGAGGGATCTCTCATCAAAATATTCCTTCCAAGATTTTATACACATATTTTTAATGACAGAAAGAGTTTCGGTAAAATAGGGTAAGCAAAAAATCTCAATACCATCTGCAGCCGCTTCTTTAGCTAAATAGTCTGCATGTTCATTGCCGATCACGCCTACGTGAGCAGGGATCCATTGCAACGTTACATTTTTTTTGCATTGTGTTAATTTTAAGATAGACTCCAATATCAAATAGGCAATCGGTGTTCCTCGAAAATTCGAGGTACAACGAGCCAAATGAAGTAAAGCGCTTTTGGAGTCAGATAAGACAACGAACTCATTATGGTCAATAGAATGAATATAAGATAGGGCCTCTAGTATTGCTATTAACTCTATTCGCATAATGCAAATATTGGAGTCTATCTTAAACTTACAGTTCATACCAGTTTGAGGATCATAAAAAGAGGCTCCACATGCACAATCATCCTTAGAACCGTCTGTAAATATGTTGTAAGACTTAGAATACTTATCACTAATTAACTTGTCACAAATTAATTTAAGATTATTTTTCTTATACAGTCTTTTAGGTTGATCTTGGATTCCTAAATCTAATTTTATAGTTTTTGATGATGATGATGATGATGATAGATCCACATTGCTGATAACTTTCAACCCTTTTTCTTACCCCTATCAAGCATTAATTTCGCAAAAAAATTATCCCATGTCCCTTTCGAATGCCAAATTCAGGGTAAATTACAATGATTAATATCATTCCCAATCCTATAAATAAATATAAGCCAATTTGAGTAACTCTTTTAATTCAAACTCAATGTTTTTTTTGTTCTATCTAGACATTTCTAGGCTAGACACTTATGCTCGCGTCTTCCCAAAAAAAACAATATTGACCGGAAAACTGCTATTTATCTGATTTTTTACTTTATATGAATGTTTAGCCTTTGGAAGTGACCGGTCGGTTATATTTATTAATTATTATGTTTTTCAATATACATACATTCAAAAGAGACCTATTCAATACGTCATTCATTGCTTCTTGATAACAGAACCCATCACAACAGCACTAGATTTCAAACATTACATATGTTATTTGTATCTACACACGAAAATGAACAATTTTATCAAAAAAACTCAAGAAGTTATAAAAACCTTAACTTTCCACAGCTGACACCATTAGACGCCGGTGCTGCAAGTGGCCTGACGTTTACAGCCCCACGTTGGGAGACAGCGCCTCCAGAGCCTGTGACAAAACATAAGCCAAAAAACCCTAACCATCCTTCAGCTGGCTTCTATTACCCAGACTTGAGAGAAATACCTACTATCGCTAGGTTGGAACTCGCTAAAGTAAGTGTAAGGCGCATAACACATTGCACCGGGCACCGCTGCGGTGTCCGGAGGGACGAAAACCGCATGCGGCTGCGGCGGCACGGAACCGTGCCACCGTACGGTTTGCTCCGTATCACCGTCCGGAGCTGCGGTGCACGACGCCCCGCATCGCCGCATTATCTATGTCGAGATCTATTACGCGTATGCACGTCCTTTCTACGCAAAATTCGTACTACGATACTGCGGCACAGTGTGGCATACCCCGCGGACCGCACCGCATCACCGTCCGGGAGTGCGGTGCCGTCGCGCGCGCCGCACAACCACATGCGGTGGTAGTGTGTTATACCCTGCGGTTTTTGTATACAAATTAAGATTCTTCAGTCAAAATTAAAAACCGCAGCGCCACACACCGGAGCGGTGTCCGGTGCAATGTGTTATGCGCCTAAATCTTGAATCAAAGTAAATTAACCTTACTTTATCCCAAAACCTTATTTGTTCTGAATATAATTTTTCAGATAAGAGAATATTCTAGCAAAGAAATAAATGACCTCACCCGTAAAGACATGTTAATAAAAGTTAAACTGAAGGATCAATATAAAGGCTATCCAAAGGATTCCAGTGATGAAGAAGATAAAGACGAAGACTTCGATGAAACTACCAAAAACAATTTAGAACATCTTAAAGAATTAGAGGAAGAACCTTTTGGAACACCAAGCCCGAACCAGGCTGATAATAATGTGATTATTGTAACTAACGCACCAACCACTAGGTAGGTAGATAATTTAATATTAAATTGAGTAACATTCATTTACTAAGAAGAAAGCGATTACTAAGAGATACAATAATATTAGTTTAATTGTTTCTAAATGAAATATTAAACTGGGCGGTTAGTTATTATTTGGAAGGTAAACATATACACACCTATACACAAAATATATGAATACAATACATCATAATTAATAATGATATTGAAACGATTCAAATTTTGTGACCTATGTATAATATGTACTTTATATAACCTACCCAGTTTCATTGAAAAATTACATTAATTGTATTCGAACCAGACAACTAATCTGCGTCAGTTTCATAACACAGTGTTATACCAGCAATCAAAAAGCATTTATAGATGATTCTCAATAAATTATACTGTCGGATAAGCTTGATAATATTATTATTCTAACAAATATCCTATCTTACATTCTTACGAAAATATTCTGAACTAATAAATCATTCACAACGTATAAAAGTTTCGAAGTTGCTCCTATAATCCAATAAATAGCACGAGTTTTCTTGATATTAATCATGACCCATTTCACTGAAAGTTCGCACATAAAACGGGTACGAAATAAAAGTCACGGCTCTCCGTTTTTATAAATTGCTTCGATGCAAATTCTATGCGGACTCCAAGCAGCATTAAGATTTATTGACACTTTTGCAACACCCGCTATTATTTTTCCATTAGCATTACCATAAGGAGCGAATAAAAATTCTTTTATATGCATTTTATGACGTCTCCTCTCATAACGACCAAATAAATTATTTGAGTCTAGAGGGTTAGTAAATGAGTAATTCGCATTTGCGAGAATTTATGGAAAATATTATTGCTGTAGGTACCTTCATTTCATTGTTAGCAACTATTATTATGGCTTCTTTCTGTTAAAAAATGCGTTACGCATACCTCGCGTTTTCCAACGCGTGGTTGTCGGACTACGCGGCTACTGGAGGCAAAGTGCCACCCAGCATTCGCGGCTTACCGACTCAAACCCAGCGATGCCCTTTACATGCGTCCGTCCTCCACGTCATTAAACAAAGAGGACACTCTAAGAAAGGACGGGTCGTTGCCGGACAAGGTCATAGGAACAGTTGCGAACACTTCCATGACCTCGTCGGCGTCTGCTTGCCTAGGACGAGCCCGCACTCCCTTAGAATAGGGAGGCCGAGGATTATAGACTGACTTTAAATATATATTTTATCATAAACTGTTGTAATGTTATGAGAAAAGAAACCTTGTCTAATGTTAAGAATAGAAACAAATTGTTATTTGATAGTTTATCGTTCACAACAGAGAACTGTTTAAATATTACAAGCTTACGAAAATTGTGATCAACTACATTTTTAATTACCTATGTGATAATTCATATCTTACTCTAATTGTAACAGGACTTGAAGATAAAAATAAATATCTTCAACTAAATTTAGAAATGTGAATATTATCAGTATAAATGACTGACTGGTAATTTTCCCTTTCCTTTAATTTAATTTTAATTTCCTTTAATTGCTTATTTTTGATCATGTTCAAAGCAACCGGGCCAAGGAAATTAAACTGATAATATATTTCTTCTAGTTCCACTACTGAAAGAGAATTCGGCGGAGAACTAAGTAACATGGATGACGTGGTGCTTGCAGTAGCCAAGGGCCGCAGGCTGGGTCTAGGCAGACATTTACCCAGGCATTTCCGATCGAGGCTACACCATGCGGTTAATAGGATCCAACGTAAGTATCCAAGTAACAATTAAATGTCACAGGATTGCTAGGATTCCAAAAAATGTTTATGACTTAATTTTTCCAATTTAATTAATGTTTTAATAATTCATTGAAGTTACAAAATAATTATAGTATAGATCGGTTGTTTACAAATGTATTCTATGATCTTGACAAGCGTTAGCAGCAACTATATTTAACTTCAATACCTTGAGCATTACTTCTTTCTATTTCAAATGTAGATAAACATTTGAGAACTACCTAGCATGATGTGTTACAACTATTAGGCGTTTTGGTGTATATCCTGTATACCTGTATAAATCGTATCACTTAATCCTTGGAACCAACTAATTGATAGCTCATTTCTTATGACTTTTTCGCATTAATAATATCTATACCTACAAATATTATAAAGAGAAATGATTTGTATTTTGTTTGTAATGGATAAACTCCTAGCTACTGGACCAATTTTTAAAATTCTTTTACTAATTGAATGCTACATTATAATATATCTTAAGAATTGTTTTTCTTATGGGAAAATATAGAAACCCCACGGGAAAAATGAAAATAACGCTGCCAGCGGAATGCTAAGTGCCTGCTTACAGCGAATGCTAAAACCATTTTATTTTTTATTTATTAAAAAGAATAACTGCATCCATATCATAAATCGCTCAAGTTTCCAAACTCCTTATAAATTAATCCTCCACAGCTGACGATTGCCTGGTATCCGAGTGGAGTGGCTGGACACCGTGTTCAGTCACATGTGGCTTCGGAGACAAATACCGCTCCAGGAAGGTCGCAATTGCTCCCCACTAGTTGATAGGGAACATTGTGGCAACGCAAATTCTTGCACACACATGGACTATTTCGAGTGGTAGTTAGTAACTTTACTAAAGGCCCATATTTCAATTGTCAGACAACGTGGAATAAATATGGCGGTTCGACAGAATTTCGATATAGCTCTCAAACTTTCCTATTGATTCCTCAGATAAAAGTTAACTAACTATTAAAAATCGACCTTCAGAACACTTCTCATAAGCTATGTGTTTATTGTCTGTAACGGAAGCTATGTAAGCGTCATCTTTTTTAATTTTATTGTAGAAGATTTTTAATACCACTTAGCGTTACATCTATAATACGCATTATACGCAGGTTATATTCGCACGCTCGTAGTATTTGTATTGGTCGCTACGCTGTGCATTTTCGGTGTAATATGAAATTTTGTGTAAAAAGCTACGCGACGGAAGATGAGTATCGTAAAATACACTAAGACGTTGCCCTCTTTTGATGAATTAAGTAAGTGTTTCGATAGCAAACCAGCATATAAGTATCATTATGTATGTTACTGGTTACCAATGTTAAATACCAAAAATATATTATTATATAAACATGACGCTTTCGAAAACATTCTATGGTCTCCTTGCGGTTACCGGTTACCTTACCTCTTCGCCTTGCCTCATAAGCCACTAATGTCAGACACCCGATGACTTCGTTCCTAAAAAACTAGCTTTCCGCTCGCGGCTTCGCCCGCGCTATTGTTGTTTTCCCGTAGGAAAAATAATTATAATATTAAGGAGTTCGGATAATACATTTCATAGAAATTGGAACAGATTTTGAATATTTTCCATAGAAACTTTCAACCCCTATTTTGCACCCTAAGGGGGTGAATTCCAATAAACCATGAAACACGTATTCAATGAAATGTTTTTAAGGTTTGCACTACTATGTAATGACAAAAATTATTAATGTCAAATGCGAAAAATGTCCAAAAAGAAAAATGTCAAACGCGAAAAATGTCAAATACGAAAAATGTTAAATGCGAAAAATGTTCAATTCGAAAAAGGGGAATCGAGCCCCGACCCTCCCGACCAACACCCGGTGGTCTCAATCACTACACTACGGAGGCAGTTACATAATAAATCAATAATACTTTTTCGTATTGAACGTTTTTCGTACTCGTTTATAATTTACTAGCTTCCGCCCGCGACTTCGTCCGCGTGGTATAGTTACTTTAGGCTAACGCTAACTTTGACCCGCGACTTCGTTTATATAGGCGAGTAAGTACTGGGTCTTATAATCTTATATCATGTAGATTGTAGGTTATTCTCGTAAAAACTAAACTAATGTTATTTTAAAGTACTTCTGCGTAGGTACACTATATTTTTAGTTTTGTTTTCTTCCGGCAGAAGTAGACAGCTAACTGGGGCCACCACCCTTCCCCCTCATGACTGCCCGCCGGCTTTGCACATTGTGCGCGCAGTACTCGATCATTATTTTGCTGTGATGTTATTTTAAAACTGCGATATCTCCTAAGATATTCATTTAAATCGAATGATGTAAAGGGCAATTTTGTTTTAAATTAAATACTTGTTATTTATTTGGATAAGGATTCATATCATGTTTATAAAAACACCTTCGCAAATAATGCATTATTTTAGAAAAAATTTGGTTAGCATAAAAAAGGTTATAGTGAGCTAACCTTAAAAGATAAACATATGCTGTCGCGGACTTTTTTTTAGAACTTTTAAAGGGGAACAATTCTGTTATACATAGTTTTTGCGAAACTTTAACCGTTTACGCAGCGCACGCAGCGGAAGCTCTCAATAGGACAAAAAATCCCCCGATTTTGAAACATTTTTTATTGGTGCTCCGCTCCTATTGGTCTTAGCGTGATGATATATAGCCTATAGCCTTCCTCGATAAATAGGCTATCTAACACTGAAATAATTTTTCAAATCTGATCAGTAGTTCCTGAGATTAGCGCGTTCAAGCAAACAAACAAACAAACAAACTCTTCAGCTTTATAATATTAGTATAAATGACATTATAATAGTGCACACAATAAAAGTCTATTTAAAACACATTGGTTGGCATTATTAATATAATTTTGTAATCACGCATTTATGAGAATAAATTAACGTAAGCGCCATACTATTTTCTAAACTATAATAGCTAGCTTTTTAAGACCTCGTTTAGTTAAAAGGTCTCACATATATAAGATTATTGCTATAAACATACATAAGATAAACATATTAAACAAGATTATTGATATTTGACGACACGTTTAGCGCAGAGGTCGAGTGATCACCTACTGCGCAACGGGTCGCGAGTTCGATTCCCGTACGGGACAAATGTTTTGTATGGCCTACAGAAATTTGTTCCGGTCTGGGCGTATGTCTATGTTATATTCTATGTTTGTACTACACCCACGCCACGACACAGGAGAAAATCCCAGTGTGGGGCGACGTTTATATAAAAAAAAAAGAAACATAATTTCATAAGGATAAGTAAGTAAATAAAAAGTTACATTTTTTCTTATTTTCAAATTAGTTTTTTGCCTCTCCTGCAAAATCGGCTGATGGCGGTTACATTAATTCATATTACAGGTGACGATATGTTTTGTAAACATCTCCTTTGTAGGAATGTACGATATCAATCATGAGCGAGATCATACTTCGTCTCGCATTTTCCGATTTTCGGGTGGCTCTTACCCATCTGTTACCACAACCTTTTTTGAGGGCTGGATCCGCGCCTGCATCGCGCTGTAATTGGTGGCTGTATAGAAAGGAACATGGTTCAATAAAAATGTGAAAAAAGAACTAGTTTCTTTTTAAAATTTGACAGCAGCTGTCAGTTGAAAGTGATTCTCCCTAGGGCTGAAAAGTATTACTTTCAACCCGCTCCTCAGGCAACTTCAGACCTACTTTCAGAGTATGAGTAATGAAAAATAATTTTCACTCCCGAGAAGGGGTGGCATCCACCCCCAGGGCAAAAGCGCAAGTTGGCACTATGTCACTTTTGTTTCTTAATGTATTAGGTATCCTCCCCCCCCCCCCTCGAGGTGGTGCGTATTTACGCGACCAGGTTTTAAAACCTGGTTTTTCCTTGTAAGTACGGCGCCCTGGTACCCGGCAGAAAATACTTGCAAGACTGAAAGTATTTTACTAGACGCGGCACGCGCCACGCGGCCCGCGTAGCACCTCGCGTTGTAAAAAATTTAAATTGTCATTGGATAAAATTATGCCTTACTTACACACAAATAAGGCAGACAAACGCAGCGACTAAAATAAATACTTCCAAACCTTAATATGTTTGTTTTACTAGCCTAATTTTATTCTTTAAGTTCATTACAACTGGGTTTTAATTTTCATAGAAATACTTTCAAGTATTTTATCAAGTAGGTGAGCTACCGAGTGCCGACGAGAAATAAGACAGTAGGTAAATGAAATAACATTTGCTGTGTCATTTCGCGTCATCGGTCGGTTGGGCGATCCGACTATTATAAGCGCTCCACATTCTCGCGAGAACGCGAGAACAACACGAGAACTGTGAATGTGGATCCGATTCGCATGTTCTCGCGTAGTTCTCCGACTTTTGTCGGTTTTTTGGCGCGAGACAAAGGCGCAAGAACTATATTGAGAACCTTGTTCCAGGGTTGGAAAAAATCATGATTTTTTAATAAAATCCAATTAATCATGATTTATTGAAAAAATCCTAATTTATCATGATTTTTTTGATGTTTTACTTTTTATCTTTCCTAATTTTAATAAGTAAGCAACTATTTTGCGGAAACGAAAGAAGAGGAAAAATTAAATATTTACTCAGTTCTAAGGCAACTATTTGGAGCGATAGCCTCCTCAGCATCAGTGGAAAGTTTTTTTTTACATTTGGCATTGTTCACTCGAAATTACGTAACAGACTAGGGACCAAAAAGCTGGAAAATTCGTTTTTTAATCAAGAATTACAATAATGACACTGAAATATGAAATATCAGATTTACTCGGAAAATAGATATTCATAAAAATACATTTTTATTCACAAAAATAAAGACATTTGATTTAATTACTGATTTTGTGCCAACCCTGCCTTGTACGCGAGATTCTCGCGAGAAGTGTGTACCCAAGAAGTTCTTGCCGAGGTTCTCGCGTACTTCTCGCGTAGATTCTTGCCGAGACTCTCGCCGAGAACCTCGCGTGAATGTGGAGCGCTCATTAGAAAGTAAACCTTAATGTAATGACGTTACGACATTATATAATGTTAAAATATCCAAGTATTTTTTACTGAGTTTTTAAAGTACACGCAAGTGTGATTATAACCCCTATCACTGTTAGAATAAGAATTAATTTCCTTCGTAAAAAAAAAATACTGTTGCAAGTATTTTGAAACCTCGTATTTATTGATGGACGTACTTTAAAGCCCTGGTACTCGAATTTGCAAGTACGACCCATGCCTACTCCCCCCTCCACCTACTCACAAATTTTCTTGAAAATTGATGGAGACAACGAAATCGGAGGTGAAAACCATTGAACTTTACTATCATGTAGGTAAGAGGAAATCTTAACCTTAGTCAAGTCAAGACTTCCATTACAAAAATATTAATACCGGACGGATTTACCGTCTAACCAAAGCAGTATTAAGTGCGTTATAATCGGAGGTGAGTCGCCGGTTGTGTCGCTAAGAAGCTGTTTTATACTGACACCCTACACATAACGTAACCGCGTTCTAAATGCGTACAGCGCCATCTAGTGTAAATGTGCAATCTACAATGTGTAAAACTATGAAAACAGAACAGAGCCACAGTTAAGGGGCCACAGTACCTACTACTAGCGCCGCCATTCGTTTTTTATTAATTATGATGAATTAAAGACGTTTCTACAAAAAATAGAACAGTCAGGAACTCATGTATATATTTTAGATTTTTGGGAGCCATTCAGGCATAGATTAAAAGTATAGGAATAATCATAATCAGAATTATTGCTAAAAGTGGCCAAGCAATAATTATAATTTCGACTATTCTATACGGTTAAGGGCCCATGGCGCGAAAAATAGCAAAAAGGCCGTTGGCGTTTTTGATATTTTACGTTAACGTTCCAGTTAACTGACCGGGAAAAAATAAATTTAAATTCTTAAATTATATGTCTACACTATCACCGTCACCATTTTTCAAATTTACATACCATTTCGTTAAAAAATAGCATCAATTTTACTTAAAATTTAGGTTACACCCACATACCGTTCGTGATTTTTAGCTTCATTAATTAACCCTATTATATTTTAGTTTAACAAATATATAGAACAAAGGCAAGCAAAACACTGACACCGTGGTATTTTTTTAAATTATCGTATATTGATTTTTATTTGATTTTTTTAACATACATTTATCGATGTTCTTACAAATACTTGGCTCGGGCGCGTCGAAATTCAGTGTGCAATCAAGACTCGAAGTAAGAGCACGTCGCTTTGAGCTAGATCCCGGTCGCGTAATTATTTGTGTATGTATACGACGCGAAGTCCTACGGAGTAATCGGAGAAGTTGATAACTAACAATTTTGTTATTTGTGGCTGCCGTACGAGAAACCTTCAACCTTTTTACAAGCTTTTATTATCTTTTGCATGTTCGGGTCTAATCTTGCGAGTTAAATTTGACTCACTTCCCGGTTTCCGATTAAGCTGAAATTTTGCATGCATATGTATAAATATATTATGATGACGACATGGAGCTGATCTGATGTTGGAGCTGAAGGGTGGCCATAGGAACTCCGCAATAAAACGACATAGCCCCATCGAGTTTGAGCTCGTTTGATTCGTATTGACGAGTACTTTGGACCTATGTGGTAACCAGGGTCTGATGCTGGAGCTGGAAGGTAGCCATAGGAACTCCGCAATAAAAGGACACAACCCCATCGAGTTTGGGCTCGTTTGATTCGTATTGACGAGTACTTTGGACCTATGTGGTAACCAGGGTCTGATGCTGGAGCTGGAAAGTGGCCATAGGAACTCCGCAATCAAACAACGCAACCCCATCGAGTTTGGACTCGTTTGATTCGTATTGACGAGTACTTTGGTCCTATGTAGTAACCAGGGTCTGATGCTGGAGCTGGAAGGTAGCCAAAGGAACTCCGCAATAAAACGACAGAACCTCGTCGAGTTTGGGCTCGTTTGATTCGTATTAACGAGTACTTTGATCCTATATGGTAACCAGGGTCTGATGCTGGATCTGGAAGTTTGCCATAGGAACTCCGCAATCAAACAATGCAACCCCATCGAGTTTGGGCTCGTTTGATTCGTATTGACGAGTACTTTGAACCTATGTGGTAACCAGAGTCTGATGCTGGAGCTGGAAGGTATCCATAGGAACTCCGCAATAAAAGGACACAACCCCATCGAGTTTGGGCTCGTTTGATTCGTATTGACGAGTACTTTGGACCTATGTGGTAACCAGGGTCTGATGCTGGAGCTGGAAAGTGGCCATAGGAACTCCGCAATCAAACAACGCAACCCCATCGAGTTTGGACTCGTTTGATTCGTATTGACGAGTACTTTGGTCCTATATAGTAACCAGGGTCTGATGCTGGAGCTGGAAGGTAGCCAAAGGAACTCCGCAATAAAACGACAGAACCTCGTCGAGTTTGGGCTCGTTTGATTCGTATTAACGAGTACTTTGATCCTATATGGTAACCAGGGTCTGATGCTGGATCTGGAAGTTTGCCATAGGAACTCCGCAATCAAACAATGCAACCCCATCGAGTTTGGGCTCGTTTGATTCGTATTGACGAGTACTTTGAACCTATGTGGTAACCAGGGTATGATGCTGGAGCTGGAAGGTATCCATAGGAACTCCGCAATAAAAGGACACAACCCCATCGAGTTTGGGCTCGTTTGATTCGTATTGACGAGTACTTTGGACCTATGTGGTAACCAGGGTCTGATGCTAGGGCTGGAAAGTGGCCATAGGAACTCAGCAATCAAACAACGCAACCCCATCGAGTTTGGGCTCGTTTGATTCGTATTGACGAGTTCTTTGGTCCTATGTGGTAACCAGGGTCTGATGCTGGAGCTGGAAGGTAGCCAAAGGAACTCCGCAATAAAACGACACAACCCCATCGAGTTTGGGCTCGTTTGATTCGTATTAACGAGTACTTTGGTCCTATATGGTAACCAGGGTCTGATTGTGGAACTGTAAGGTGGCCATAGGAACTCCGCAATCAAACAACGCAACCCCATCGAGTTTGGGCTCGTTTGATTCGTATTGATGAGTACTTTGGACCTATGTGGTAACCAGGGTCTGATGCTGGAGCTGGAAGGTAGCCATAGGAACTCCGCAATAAAAGGACACAACCCCATCGAGTTTGGGCTCGTTTGATTCGTACTGACGAGTACCTTGGTCCTATATGGTAACCAGGGTCTGATGCTGAAGTTGGAAGGTGCCCAAAGGAACTCCGAAATAAAACGACGCAACCCCATCGAATTTGGGCTTGCTTGATTCGTATTGACGAGTACTTTGGTCCTATATGATTTTTCTTGATGAGTACTTTGAGCCTAGCCTAGATAATATCCATACGCAAACCCATCAATTTATTTTGTGCGACCTTCCCCAATTTAGGTGTCAAATGAAAGAGCTTGAATTGTAGAATGAATTGTAGAATATAGTATATTCTGAAAGACAATTTAATCCAAGATGGCCGCCGTCACAAATTGACAGATTATTTTTATGTACAATCCCCACAATATGGGCCTGTATATAGGGTATCAAATGAAAGTTCGTAAAATACAGTACACCATGAAAAAAACTAAAACAAGATGGCCGCTATCACAAAAGATTTTTTAAAACAAGCTTTTATTTTAATGCCCTAAAAAAAGAAAATAAACTTTAATTTATTTTTTTATTACAATCTAGCGAATGGCTACAATGCACTAAAAAGTGCGTTGAGCACAAGAAAATATTCATTTCATATTTGTTTATTACTAAATTATTATATGTATATTATATAAAATAATTGTAGATACAACTAACAATAAAGAACTCGGTAGTCATTAAAATATTTCTTATTATTTGAGCAATTAGTTTAAAAAATGTTTTTTTAAAAACAAGCTTATATTATGCCTTAAAAGAGGAAAATAAACTTTAATTTATTACAAGATATATTTTCTTATAAAAATATAAAAGCTTGTCCCGAGAATTAGGATAAACAATAAAACAATTTAACTTGATTATTATATTTATTTTTTTGTAATAAATAACGTTTTGTACAGCATTGTCATACACACATGACAATGCTGTGCAGTCCTGAAATTTAAATGCACATATGATCCCTTTTTTGAAAAACTCGAATCCGTTATAACTGCTGCCTCACGGAAACTCGGTGTCCTGAACAAGGTGCGTAGGTATTTTGCGCCGGACCAACTATGCCTGTTGTATAAAACTCAGGTTAGGTCTTGCGTGGAATATTGCTCGCACTCCGGCTCCGCTCAGTACCTCCTCGATGCTCTGGACAGATTGCAGCGTCGCGCTATCCGAATAATTGGCGATATAGAGGCAACTAACACCCTCGAGCCTCTACAACTTCGTCGTGACATCGCCTCTCTTAGCGCTTTTTACCGAATGTTCCACGGGGAATGCTCTGAGTAGCTCTTTAACCTTATCCCTCCCTCTCCATTCCTTAACAGAAAAACGAGTAAGGGTCTACGGAGTCATCCTTACACTGTATCCTCCTTTTCACACCGTACCAAGAAATTCCAAGATTCCTTCTTCTTTTTTTTTATTGCTACTAAGTTGCCAAAAAATCAAACTGCCCACCTGATGGTAAGTGGTAACAGTCACCTATAATACATGTGGCTCCTGTGACATTCGCAGTAAAACTGCAACCCCCACAAAGACCACAGTGTACGTTGCCAACTTGTGACTTAAGATGTAAAGTCACGGTACCCAGTAATTTCAGTGCCATATCTTACCCTTCAAACCGGAATACAGCAATGCAAGCACTGCTGCTTTGCGGCAGAAATAGGTAAGACGGAGGTACCCAAGCACACGACCTGGGTACAGAGTCCCCCTCCGGTAAGTCCTCTGTCGTTCATCCCACATTTGGAATTCTCTACCTGAGCACGTGTTTCCTCCATCCTACAACATGGGTTCCTTCAAAAGAGGTGTGAAAAACATATTTTAGGCCGGCAAGGGGCGGGCAGGTTGGATAGTGGATGTCCTCCCTCCTCTATCTGTCAACTCATTTGGGCCTCTTTCACCGCTTAACATCAGGCGGGAGGAGGTCATTTGCCAGGCCCTCCATAAAAAAAAACTGTTTAAGTACCTTGCCCGTATGTATTTACTTGGTAAGCCTTAAATAAATAAATATTGGTAATTGTAAGAAAAAAATATTTGTTTTTTATAAAATAGGTAAATCTCGCGACAAGCTTTTATATTTTATTAAAAACTAGCTGTGCCGGCGAACTACGTTTCGCCATAATAAAAAATAGTTTACGACTTATTCTCAGACCTACTGAATATACACAAAAAAATTCATAAAGATCGGTCAAGCCGTTTCGGAGGAGTTTGGTAACAAACACTGTGACACGAGAATTTTATATATTAGATGTATCATGTAATACATTAAAATTTATTTTCGTCTTATTAGGGCTTTAAAATAAAATCCTAGTGTGGGGCGACGTTTTTTCTAAATCTTTTTACTATTATTTTATATTTTATCATTTTGTAACCGCATGGCCGCCATTACGAAACTCGACCAAAGTACTCGTCATTACGAAACAAACGAGCCCAAAACTCGATGGGCTTGTGTCGTTTTATTGCGGAGTTCCTATGGCCACCTTCCAGTTCCAGCATCACACCCTGGTTACCATATAAGATCAAAGTACTCGTCATTACGAATCAAACGAGCCCAAACTCGATAGGGTTATGTCGTTTTATTGCGGAGGTCTTATGGCCACCTTCCAGCTCCAGCATCAGACCCTGGTTACCATATAGAACCAAAGTCCTCGTCATTACGAATCAAACGAGCCCAAACTCGATAGGGTTATGTCGTTTTATGGCGGAGGTCCTATGGCCTCCTCCCAGCTCCAGCATCAGACCCTGATTAACATATCGGACCAAAGTACTCGTCAATATGAATCAAACGAGCCCAAACTCGATAGGGTTATGTCGTTTTATTGCGGAGGTCCTATGGCCACCTTCCAGCTCCAGCATCAGTTACCCTGGTTACCATATAGGACCAAAGTACTCGTCATTACGAATCAAACGAGCCCAAACTCGATAGGGTTATGTCGTTTTATGGCGGAGGTCCTATGGCCACCTCCCAGCTCCAGCATCAGACCCTGGTTAACATATAGGACCAAAGTACTCATCAATATGAATCAAACGAGCCCAAACTCGATAGGGTTGCGTCGTTTTATTGCGGAGTTCCTATGGCCACCTTCCAACTCCAGCATCAGACCCTGGTTACCATATAGGACCAAAGTACTCGTCAATACGAATCAAACGAGCCTAAACTCGATGGGGTTGTGTCTTTTATTGCGGAGTTCCTCTGGCTACCTTCCAGCTCCAGCATCAGACCCTGGCTACCATATAGGATCAAAGTTCTCGTCAATACGAATCAAACGAGTCCAAACTCGATGGGGTTTTGTCGTTTTATTCCAGAGTTCCTATGGCCACCTTCCAGCTCCAGCATCAGATCCTGGTGAGCATATAGGATCAAAGTACTCGTCAATCCGAATCAAACGAGCCTAAACTCGATGGGGTTGCGTCGTTTTATTACGGAGTTCCTATGGCCACCGTCCAGTTCCTTCATCAGATCAGCTCCATGTTATCATAATATTGCATTGTCATGATATACATATTATTATGTGCAAAATTTCAGCCCAATCGAAAACCGAGAAGTGGTCAAAACTACATTATACATACAGTGCAAGCTAAATAAAAGCTTGTAAAAATAAAAGTTGATTAAACACATCCCTGTATTTACTACAGTATAACACAGTAAATAATAAACACCTATTAAATTCAAAATTAACATCTACGATATTTTGCTAGGCAGCCGTACCGATTGGTGCCGATTGCGCGACCGAGTTCGCTTGTGTGCGTGAGCGACGCACACAAACAGAGGCTAGAGAAATTTACCTAAACTAGCTCGGGCTCGCGCGGATGGTGGGCCCTTAATGTGTACAAAATACGTAAATATAAATCTGAAGTATCAATATTGAGTTCCTGACTGTGCTATTTTTTGTAGAAACGTCTTTAATTTATCATAATTAATAAAAAACGAAATGGGACCTACTTAAATCGGGCTATTCTTCGAGCTATTTTATTTCACCATTTCACTGCGAGATGACACAACTAATGCCACTGACAATTCTGAGCAAGCTCGGGCCATCGAGCCTTTGCTACATTGGGCTCAGTAGTTCTCGCACGCACAGATGGCACTTTATGAACTCCTGTCCTGCTATGCTTATGGTTTTATTTAACAATTACATTTTTATGCTTTGTTTAGTTTATGACTTTGCGTAAATAGGTCTTGTAAAACATCATACGCTTACGGCCGGCTGCACCAAGCTAAATGTACAATTTGGTAAAAAAGTGACGTATTAAATCAATGTTATACCTAAGGGGTTGTTCCGCCATGGTTATACGATTTATGTCATACATTTTATATACGTTTGACATTAGGTAAGTCATTTTGGTAGTGGGTACTTTCTATTATATCTGTAACTTCAAATTCAAAAAACTGGTTAAGAATAAAGCAAACTTGCAAATTTTTTATGTGACCTCTTTTTATCCCGCCCAAGACGTTTTTGTTTTCACTGATTTATTCATCAATTTTTTCAATTTATTTAGTATTTTTAAAGAAAATCAAAGTCACATGTATATTGTTAAAAATGTGATTAAAAATTTTTATTTGACAATATTTTTCAGTTTATAATTTTAGTTTTTAGTTTTAGATTGCAGCGACAGATGAGAAGATGGCGAATGAGTTTCTCAGCAACTTGCGAGAAAAGCTTAAGATAACGACTAAGCCTGCGAATTTCTATCTCGGTATAGAAATTGTACAAAATAAAGGGTCAATCATCTTAAAGCAAGAAGCTTATACACGAAAGCTGTTAGAAAGATTTGGAATGAGCGACTGCAACCCAACTACGACACCAATTGACAAAGAAGCTTTTCAATCAGGGAAAGTAAACGATCCTACTGACGATAAAATCAACGGAAACTATCCGTACAGAGAAGCTGTAGGAGCCCTAGCGTATCTCATGGTAGCGACACGCCCTGACATAGCATACGCCGTTGGTGTAGCATCTCGAAAATTGGAAGCACCTACTAAAGACGACTGGTTAAATGTCAAAAGAATTATGAGGTATCTGAAAGGCACCATATCATACGGCATCAGATATAAACTCGGACATCTGCCCGGAATTTTGGAAGGCTTCAGCGACGCTGATCACGGTGGCGATACTATGACTGGTCGATCCACAACTGGAGTTGTCTGTAGATATGCAGGAGGTGCAGTCTCATGGCTCAGCCAACGGCAAGTATCCGTGGCAATTTCGACGACAGAGGCCGAGCTAGTAGCAGCTAGCGAAGCAGCCAGAGAATTGATTTGGTTGAAAAGAGTAGTGCACCAACTGACAACGCTCACGTGTACTCCGACCTTGAGTGTTGACAACGAGGCTGCAATAAGGCTTGCACACAACCCCGAATTCCATAAGCGGACGAAGCACATTAGAATACGCCGAATTCCATAAGCGGACGAAGCACATTAGAATACGACATTTCTATGTGAGAGAACTTGTAACAAAAGAAGAAATCCGCGTACAGAGAGTGTCGACAAGTGACCAGGTTGCGGACATCCTAACGAAAGGTCTGCCGAGATTGACCTTCTCCAAATTAAGAGAGACACTAGGCATGGGCCCAAAGGACACACAGACCTAGTGAGGGAAAGTGTTGGAGTTCAGAGACTCTTTTTATATTGCGTAATTTTTAGATGTCATGTCACTTGTCATACTTGTTTACATTTTGACTACTCGTCTATT
This sequence comes from Schoenobius gigantellus, assembly GCA_963935595.1. Taxonomy (NCBI): domain Eukaryota; kingdom Metazoa; phylum Arthropoda; class Insecta; order Lepidoptera; family Crambidae; genus Schoenobius; species Schoenobius gigantellus. The sequence continues at coordinate 7,270,324 of OZ012553.1, forward strand.
CAAATAAAAAGTATTGTGAATATCGTTCTGTTGAATTCTCTGTTTTTATTCGTAATCCGAAAGGTAGTCCTTAAAAGTACGGAACTGAGACGTGGCCGTTTACAATGGGTCTCATCAGAAGGCTCAATGTCACTCAAAGGGCAATGGAGAGGGCTATGCTCGGGGTTTCTTTACGCGATCGCATCAGAAATGAAGAGATCCGTAGAAGAACTAGAGTCGCCGACATAACCCAAAGAATTGCAAACCTTAAGTGGCAGTGGGCAGGACACATAGCTCGCAGGACTGACGGCCGTTGGGGCGGAAAGGTCCTTGAGTGGCGGCCGCGTACCGGGAGACGCAGCGTTGGTAGGCCCCCCACAAGGTGGACCGACGATCTGGTAAAGGTCGCGGGAAGCCGCTGGATGCGGGAGGCGCAGGACCGATCGGTTTAGAGATCCCTGGGGGAGGCCTATGTCCAGCAGTGGGCGTCTCTTGGCTGAAATGATGATGATGATGATGACGTATATTTTAACATGGAATAGATATCTTCCATTACCCAAAGTGTGTTTGGTTTTAATTTTGTAGCCATTTCACTCAAATAAATAAATAAACTTTTAGATTTAGATTTCCCTTCATATTTTCATTGAATAAAATGTCTAATATTTTGAAGTATTCGACAGTTGAAGAACTTATTTTACACAATTAAATATAATTAAATGAATAACTAGAGACAATAAAAGTGCAAAGCGTGCAAATATCATTTATTTGCACGCTTTGCATTCACTTATTTTTTCACTTTTCTTTGTAATATACATTACTATATATTATCGGATCATTTTCGTTATGCCAGTTCGAAATTTAAATGAAAACTTAAGTGAGTTACCCGTTTAGCTATCATGTACAGTCGGCTTCAAAAGTAGATAAGCATTTTTGTAGTTTTACGTTTGTAAGTAGTTTGCATTTGTATTTGTGTAAGTAGTTTGTGGTTTTACTTTTGTAGCCATTTCACCCAAATAAATAAAAAAACTTTTTAAGAGAACGATTTAGATTTCCCTTCATATTTTCATTTAAAAAATTCTAATATTTTGAAGTATCCGACAGTTGAATAACTTATTTTACACAATTAAATATAATTAAATGAACAACTAGAGACGACAAAAGTATGCAAAGCGTGCAAATATCATTTTATTTGCACGCTTTGCATTCGCTTATTTTTTTCACTTTTCTTTGTAATAAACATTAGGTATTTGTTATACATGAGTGCAAAGTTGCTTTTTAACCGCGTGCTCAACAAGGTGAAAAATCTTTGCACTCGAGTGCAACACGTAACTTTTCGTCCCCCCTCAGCGAGGAAATGACTAAATGCAAAATAAAAACAAAAGTACACCAAGGAGGTTCAGAGTCGGAGTTTTAAACAAATTAAAAAAAAGTTGTATGATAAATTCGGCACCATGGAGATGGAAGTAAATAGGTTTAATGATGTTTTGAAATCACAAACCTAGTGCACGCGATGCTCTAAATTCAAATTTACTTTAACCTCAAGCGGATAAAATCGGCTTTGGCAGTCAGTTTGAGAGTCAGAGAATAGCAAAAATATTCTTTCAGAGATGGGGGGATGAAAAGTTATTTATTACCGCGGACCATTCTTTTGTTATGCCGGTTCGAAATTTAAATGAAAACTTAGGTGAGTTACCTCTTCAGCTATCATGTACAATCTTCAAAAATAGATAAACATTTTTGTACCGTGTCACACTAACTATTAACAATGCAATATACGTGTAACCATACTAAATAAAAGGAATAGTTGCTGTGACATGGTACTAATATATCCATCTACTTATGAGTCCCCGTAGGCTTCAAAGAAGTTCGTTTCATATTAAAATTACATTGCAGCCAATTCCAGCTGCACGAGTAGGCCAGATAAAAAAATGCTGGCCGCTCTCTGGCCCAGTACTGCAAGTACGATTTATCCCAAAGAGAGTTGTGTATGATATAATCATATATCGTAGCAATATGTCAAAAAAACGCCATGACCAAATGTCACCGAGGACTTACCCAACACTAGCGGAATTTCAACTAATCTCTTTTTACTTTGTTCAGCTAAAGTAGACTTTACCCACTGTTCATAATTACGAATTACCTAACATCCAGTTTAGAAATCTTTAAGGATTTCGTGTAAAAATAGGTTAACAATAAAGCAAACTTACGAATGTAATATTTGTGTTTTTACATCGTCTTTGAATTAAAATATTTTTTTTACAAACGACAGGCAAGCTCTTGGCCTTCCTCTCGCCCGATGGTGAGTGATGATAGGGCCGAAGGTGGAAACGAGATTCACCTAGACTCTTCAACAATTCAAGAACTGATTATCTTACCTCTTATTATCGGGAACAACTCAGAAACTGACTATCTCACCTCTAATTATCGGAACACAACGATGCTATTAACACTGTTATTATGGCGACAAACTTAGATAAGACGGTGGCCGGGCGGGCTCAGAAACCCTGCCACCAACCAAGCCGAATAGAAAAAATAAATAAATTAATTCAAGAAAAGCTTCAACACGGATAGATTTTTAACTTGTAATTTAAAGTGTATTTTTATGTGCCTGAATTTCATAGTTTAAATGTTTTTAATATATTTAAATCCTCTACGTGACAGACATTAAAACAATATCTCATCATTATCCCGCTAGGCAGATTATGTAACCAGGACCCACACGCCAGATAAATACGTCCAAACGCACTCGAAAAGAAATTACACCCAGATCGTGGCTAGATAAAAAATCAGCACAGAATACTCGTGCACACGTTGAAACCATTAATCTTGGCGAAGATTGCCGGCGGAATACGAAACGCTCCTATAATTTACCAGAACTGCAACATATTAGGCCAGAGGCAGCGTACCCCGTCGTATCTCAATTTTCGAGCCGTGCAGACGAAAATATGGGTCGTTTGTGTCTCGATCTTGCGGAGCATATGAGGTGTTCGTGGATGCTGCCAAAGTGACTATTTGCTTATATCGGTGTAGTTTCTTCATCAAGATTTTTTTAAGTTCATCGGTGGATGGGTTACGAACTTACTTTGGGTGTCTAGTCTAGAGTATGGAAAATGACTAAAGCCCCCCAAAGCAAGCTTGGGCTCAGCGAATTATGACTAACGTCATTGATAGATAATACGCATGTAGGTTGTTGCTAAACGATTTACATATTCTAGAGATGCTATCACATCCTACACGTTGTCGCATCTGCGTTGCTGACCTAGCCAGCACAAGGGAGGTCCCCACGTTGAGCTTTGGTGTATTTAGGAAGAGCCTATCCATAAATGAAATATGACTTGGAAAAAAGTTATTTTGAATTGTCTATTTTTCCTCTTGAAGGGGGAACCAGACCACGGGGACCCATCACGAACAAAAGTAAAATAATTCGATAAAAGCATCAATAGATGGCGCTACTTTAATCGATTTTTGTAAAGATTTTTTAGTGAATTTAGTAAAAGTCAACAAGGAGATTCAGAAAAGTATTGATTATATTTAAAAAAATCACTTAGCACGTGGGAAGTTTCAAAATACGTTTTTAAGTCATGCTAGAATGGCTTAACATTTCTTTTTACAAATTTATAGCACTCCTAGCGACAAATTGTGTGAACTTCAATGTATCTCTCAAAAGCATGGCACGAAGTAGCACGCAATGTCTGCTTTAACTATTTGATTACATATTGCTCACTGATAGATGGCACTACTTATGTATGCTGGTTCGTATGGTCACAGATTGAGTTGAATTATTTTATTTTATTATATTACCTACAAGGTGTTTGGTATGTAGGTATTTTGACATAATCATAATAGTAATGACGCCATGTCATTGAAAATTCGAAATTGTAAAATTAATTTTCTAATCCCCATATATTTGAAAGTGTAATGTCGAATTATGGTCGAATAACACAAAAACATGACATCTTAAATTTCACCACTTCAAATAGGTCAGGATTGGTCTATTCGTTTGATCTTCGTTTTTAAATCTGTGTGGCAGTGGTTCGATCCTGATGCAGTTATTTTTTCAAAAATTGCTTGTTGTATTATTTTCTTTTTCTTTATCGCTTTTTGTTTATTATACCAATTCCTTTTTTATATCTCAATTTGATTTTTATTTATAATTTTCTTTTCAGAACAAAAAGATTTAGGTTAAGATTAAAAACGCGATTTTAATAAGTAAGAACTTACCCTATTAAGTATTTTGTCGGAGTTTTTCAGGTAAATGCCTACGAACCGAAAGAAAAGTTTCACTTGCATGTTGGTTTCATAAAACCACAGTGATTTTTTTCACTGACCTAACTATTTTGTATGGGGGATTTCAAAAATAATTTTACAAATCTGAATTTTTAATAACATCATAAGTATTATTCAACTATGTTAGGTACATACATAGTCATAGATAATATAAGTAAGTAATACGTAAAGTACAGTCAGCAACACGTCAAGCTTTACATTTGTATTACGAAAGCCGCCGCTATTACGAGCGACATAAGGGCAGTCTTAAGGTCAAAAAAAAATCAAAAATTCAAAAATCTTTATTCAACTTAGGCCTTTACAGGCACTTATTGGCGTCAAAACAAAGCAAAACATTCTAATTTAAAGGAAACATATTTAACCTTGTATGTGCATACATCCTGAATATACATACTCAAGATGTCTGCAAATACAAGTAGCACAGAAAAAAAAGTTAAATCTACACCTGTTCGGAAATTGGGAGAGCCTTCTCGAGAAGAACAGGCAAGAAACTCGAAAGGTCAAATTTTTTATCTCCTCTTTTAAACCGTCAACATGTAAAGCCCAGCGTGTCTGTGAGTATTAATGGACATATGTTGCCTGACTATAAATAAATAAATAAAAGTAAATGTAGGTAAGTACTACTTCAATTATTTTTTATTCTCAATGCTGATTAGGTATATTTTGAATTTTGCCAAATAAAATATTATAGGTGCGGTGTTTTATTAGATTTTACCATTTACAAATATTATGGCAAGCGCAACTTGCAGTACACGTCACATAATTTAAATAAAAGATTCGAAATTTCAACATCAAATCTAAACAAACAGATTGCTCATGCGGAAATACTGCGAAATTATTAAGCTATACCGCTCCGCTTGAGGTCTGTGGTTCGAACCCGCATTAAGCATGTTTTGTTTCAATGACTTTTTATCACAGAATTAATAACAACATTCTTTAAAATGAAACAGAAAATTTGATAACTGGTAAGAAATAAAAAGGAAAAATAAAATCTTGTTTAAAAAATAGTTGGGGTGTATGGGGGCTCACTCAATATCCTACGAGTCCCAAGTCAACCTCACCTGCACGGGGTGCACCCTGCTGAACATCAGACGAGGCTCTGACGACAACTTGCCAACCCGTTTTCAGCGTGGTTCCCGGTGACGACGATAGCCGGAGCGGCGCTGGAGCTTGGCGTGCTAACAACCTCCAGGTTAGATCGATCAACCCTCGTCAAACGACCAAAGCATGCTCAAAGGACTGTGAAAATAAACTAAGCATCTTGACCTACAATGTTCGCACTTTGATGACGGAGGAGCGACTTTTAGAGCGACTTTTTGACGTCAATAAGTGCCTTTAAAGGTCTATGTTGAATAAAGATTTTTGAGTTTGAGTTTGAGTTAGAGCTTGAAAACTCCCTTAAAGATATCTAGTGGGACATTGTGGGCCTATCAGAATTAAGGAGAATGGGAGAAGAAACAACAGAGAGTGATAGGCATATATTCTACCAATACGGAGAGACTAAGGGTCTCTATGGAGTAGGATTTCTGGTTGCAAAGAAGTGGAAGAATAACATCATAGAGTTTGTGAGAAAAACTCATACAGGTGTACGCACCCACTTCTGCGCACAGCGACGATGAGGTAGAGGAATTCTATGATCTTCTTAACAAGGCCTGTGATGATCACCGGGGGACATGGACCATGGTCCTTGGTGACTTTAACGCTAAGATCGGGCCGAGGCAACCACTGGACAGCGACGACATTCTCGGACCACACGGGCTCGGATGCCGAAATGTTCGTGGCACTCGCTTGCTCCAGTTTGCCTTCGGTCAAAGCCTCAAGATCGGTAACAGCTTCTTCCGCAAACAGCCTCAGCGTCGCTGGACTTGGATCTCTCCCGACGGCCAATCAAAAAACGAAATTGATTTCTTTTTAACATCCGACCAAAACATTGTACAAAACATTAGCATAATAAGTAGATTTCAGTATAGTTCCGACCACCGACCCCTCAGAGCCACTTTATCTTTCAACTTTAAGGTCCATCGTAAAAATCAATTTCAAAATAAAATAAAGAAACTTAACAAAACTACTCTCACTTGCAACGAAGCCATTTTTAACTGCGAAATAAGTAATTACTTTGAAAATCTTGAGATAGACCCCAAAAATTCAGAAACTCAGTACCATCATATTATAAAATCCATCCAAACAGCTAGCAAGAAAATTAAACAGCAAAGACCATATAATAACAAATTGAGTCCAGAATCTTTGCAACTTATTAAAGATAGAGAAATGTTTAAAAAAGGCTCATCGGAATACCGCGAAAAAGACCGTAAGGTTAAACGTAGTATCCGAAAGGATATACGGTTTTACAACACCTTGACTGTCCAACGAGCAATCGAGTCGAATAGTTCACTGAGAGTCGCCAAACAAGGTATCAACAGAGGCAGAAAATGGATTAATCGACTGATTGATGAAAATGGTATCAAACAGGGAAATAGAGATCAGATTACAAGGATTTGCACCAATTTTTATAAAGACCTTTTGTTGCGACTTCATAGAAACTCTTTAAGAATTATTTGAAAAATATAATTGTCTTTGACGTGTGTCTTTCAAACCTCTTAGTTTTATTTCTTCTTGTCGATTTTATTAATAATTTTAATATAATAACTAACTGACCGTATCATTGTGGCGACCGTGATAAAAGTAAATTAAAAAATGTCGGACCTAGAAAACAAGAAGAAGGAAAGATCGGTGATTAGAAGAATGTTCACCAAAAATTTAAATGAACTAGAGACCGCCGTAGAAAAAGAGGTAAATGTGGAGACATACATATTATATAAAAAACAACAAGACCTCTTCGACAATTTAATACGTCTCGATAAAATTATAATAGAGATACTAACGATAGACGTAGATGAAGACATTTTAGAAAACGAGCTAGTAAGCGTTATGGAGTACAAAACAAGAATGCTACGTATAGATACAAAATATAAAGAGAAGGTATCGATACAGACTCCATCTTGTTCGAAGTCCCATGGACCTACTAAAACTTTAAATTGACCAAAACTCCAATTGCCATTGTTTGATGGAGAAATTAAAAATTGGCTTGCGTTCTGGGGTCAGTTTTCTAAGATTGACGAGGACTCCAATTTAGACATCATTGATAAATACCAATACCTCTTGCAATCCATGAAAGCCGAATCGGAGGTTAAAAAATTAGTTGAGAGTTTTCCAGCATCAGCGTACAAAGAATGTCTAGGGCAGCTAAAATCTAGATACGCCAGGAAAGATTTGCTAACACAGATCTATATAAGGGAAATTTTGGCACTCGTACTTGCGGACAAAAATGGTTCAGTAGCTCTACGATAGACTTAATGCACAGTTACGAGTACTAGAAACCCTGGAAGTAACGAAAGAAAAGTACGCTGCATTTCTTCTGCCTATGATAGAGTCAGCCCTATCACATGAAACGCTACGCTGTTGGGAAAGGAATAAGCAACAAACAAAGGATGTCGCTCAGGAAATAGCCAGCCGATTAGAGTTCCTAAGAAAAGAAGTAGAATCCGAACAACGTATGCAAATAGCGAGGAAAGCGTTTAATGGAGATGGTTTTGGTAATTTCAACCGAGAGGAAGAAAATAGACCGCTCACGGCTGAATGCTTACTGACCAATGTGAAACAAAAGACTCAAGCATGTCTATGGTGTGAGAAAGATTCGCATGCTAGCATTGAGTGTTATAAGCTGAGCAGAATGTCCATTGAACAACGAAGGCAAGTTCTGAAAGAGAAGAAAGCTGGTCCTATCTGTTTGAGAAAAGGACACCATCCGAAGGTATGCAAAGCTTACGTGAAATGTTTAATATACTCGAAACGCCATTCGATCGTGATGTGCCCTGACCAAAAATTTGAAGAAAAGGCCACAGTGAAAGAGAAACCGGAGGCTTCGAATTCCCTGTCGACAATTTGCCGTTACGGAGAGACTCTATTACAAACGGTTATTGTAGAAGTCTCGTACAGAGATGAGAGGATGCGAGTTCGTACTCTATTTGATTCTGGATCTCAGCGTACTTATATCAGAAACGATATAGTACAACAACTAAATATTCCGTCAACTGGCAAAGAATTGTTGAGCCACTGTTTGTTTGGCGGAATAGAGACAAAGTCTCAAGAATGTACAACTCATGATTTTAGGATTAAGTCTTTAGATAACTCTTTTATATTTGATTTGTCTGCTATTAGTCAAAACAGTATTTGCAAAAATATACCTAAGATTAATTGTCATGATGTAAAATTGTTAAATTTATTACGAAAACAGAATATTACACTGACAGATATGGGTAATAGCCTTACTGAAATAGGGTTACTTAATAGGCGTTGATTTTTCAGGTTTCTTTTTGACAAATACGCGATTCAGTTAAATAACGGCTTAGTGGCCGTAAAAACTAAGTTAGGTTGGACACTGCAAAGAAAGCAGGTGAGTGCAAACATTAATTGTAATCTAACAAATATACTGCATTGTACATGTAATAATAATTTGACAGATTATTGGTCTTTTGAGACGTTGGGTATTGGCGATCCGGTTGAAGTGAAAAGCAAAGCCGAAGCTGAGGCCGACATGTGGCTGAACTTTAAAGAAACAGTCAAGGTGACCGAGGACAATAGGTATGAAGTTCAATTACCATTTCAAAATCAATATGACGTTTTATTACCTAATTTTGAAAGAGCCAAGCAAAGGTTGAATGTGACGGCTAAGAAATTAGTAAATGCCAATAAATTTAGTGAGTATGATGCGGTATTTAAAAACTGGTTGGATTTGGGTATTATAGAAAAAACTGATTCCAATCCAGACTCCGGACATTTTCTACCTCACAGACCTGTCATTAAAGAGCAAAGTCTTACAAGTAGCATTAGACCGGTATTTGATGCTTCCGCCAAAGATGAAAATGGTCTTTGCTTGAATGCATGTTTAGAGAAAGGGATAAACTTCATTGAGTTGATACCGAATTTAATAAATAATTTTCGCAAGGGCGTTATAGGTATTACGTCGGATATTGAGAAAGCATTTCTTCAAATTGGTTTGTTAGTAGAAAATAGGAATTATCTTAAGTTCTTGTGGTTTAAAGATAATACGATGCAAGAATACATTACGTTTAGGCATTGTAGGGTTGTATTCGGCTTGACATGTAGTCCGTTTTTATTAGCTGCTACTCTACGCCACCATCTAAACGGGTTCGAAAATAGTAAGTATTCTACAACTGCTGAAATGTTAAAAAGATCGTTTTACGTAGATAATTTAGTAGTTAGTGTTGATACGAAGGAAGAAGCTGAAAAGTTCATAGCAGAAGCCAAAGACATTCTGATGGTAGCCAAGTTTAACCTTAGGATGTGGGTGACATCTCACGGTATTAATGAAACAGGTAAAAATGTAATCTCGTAATTAGGATTAAACTGGAACACAATTACAGACGAGTTGTTTTGTAATTGTGATAATTTGCCGTCGGTTGAGAGATTGCGCAAAGAAAATATAACCAAAAGAACTCTATTGTCATTAGCTCAGAGCGCGTTTGACCCCATTGGCTACACATCCCCAGTATACGAAGATTAGTTAAATCGGTAATATTTACTTGTGTGATTTGTAGGAGGTTCAAGGCAAAACCGACTGAGGCTCCTGTAGCACCACTCTCTACAGAGCGTGTGACATGTTCTGCGCCATTCCAAACTACTGGGGTCGACCTTGCTGGCCCGTTATATTTACGAGACGGGAAGAAGTGTTGGGTCGTGCTATATACTTGTGCAGTATATCGCGCAGTGCATCTGGAGATTACTAGGTCACTGTCGGCAGAAGATTTTATAATGAGCTTACGCAGGTTTATTGCACGACGGGGACGTATTACCATGTTGAACTCAGATCAGGGGACTAATTTCCATGGTACTAAGAATCTGCTTTCGGCGCTTAACTGGGATGAACTCCAGAAGTATTCAACTGTTAAGCGGATTTCTTGGAAAATGAACGCACCTTCAGCAGCTTGGTGGGGTGGCTATTGGGAACGACTTATCAGAGTAATGAAGGACCTGCTACGGCGCATTTTGGGGAAAGCAGCTGTGTCTTACGACGAGCTACTGACTATACTCTGCGATTGTGAGGCCACTATCAATGGTCGTCCATTGACGTTTATTAATGATTACCCGTTTTTGCAACATTCGTCATTGATGCTCAGCTCCTATTAGTCGTAGCGTAATGTTATATAGCCTAAAGCCTTCCTCGATAAATGGACTATCCAACACAAAAAGAATTTTTCAATTTGAATCAGTAGTTCCTGAGATTAGCGCGTTCAAGCAAACAAACAAACAAACTCTTCAGCTTTATAATATTAGTATAGATGACAGTGCTGGGTATCTTGAGCCCTTAACACCTGCGCATTTTATTCAACCTATATCGAATTCCAATGTCATTGATTTTGACACGATCGATGCAAAAAGTTTAAATACGCGCCTAAAGTATGTGCAGGAGTTAAGAGATCATTTTCGTCATAGGTTTAAATCTGATTATCTCACTTTTTTGGTGCAGAAGGGAAAGGAGAAGAAGGATATTATCGAGATAGGCGATGTTGTCCTTCTGGAAATCGATGAAAAGAGGGTTAAGTGGCCGTTGGCTATCGTGGAGAAGTTGTTTGAAGGTAAGGATGGTGTGAAGAGGACTGCACGAGTAAGAACTACCGGGGTGAGGGTTCGTCCCGTACAGAGACTCTTCAAATTGGAAATACCAGGTAAGCACTATCCTCGTTCTGATGTGTGTGATTTAAGTACAGATAGCGAACCTGGTACACCTTCAGTTACAACGGAAGGACCAGTTGTCGCTCCCTATGTCACGCGTAGCGGTAGGAAAGTCACATTGCCCAGTAAGTTTAATTTATATTTGTAGTGTACCTACTTGTTAAGAAGAAATATAGGTTTTTGTTAAGGACGACATATGTTAATTCGTGGTTTTAAATATTTATCGGTTGCCATATCTGTCAGTGTCTAATAAATTAATGAGTTAATATATTTTTTCTTTTTTGTAACAAATATTTCTTTCTGTTTGTTTATAGTAAGATAAGTGTTTCTATTTTATAGTAAGATAAGTCTCGGACAGTAAAACGAAAGAATGTTTGTTTAAAAGGTCTTTTAGAAAATAAGAAATAAAATTAAAAATAGGTAACAAGCTATTAGAAGTAACAGACAATATAAAATATTTAGGTCTATGGTTGGATAGCTCACTTCGATGGACAAAACACATTAATGAAATAAAAGACAAGGTAATCAAGTTTGTTAATATTTAAAAAATTTTACGTGGTCCAGGTTGGGGAGTACACCCTACTCATTTAAGGAATTTATACATGTCACTGATTCGCAGTAGATTGGATTTTGGTAGTTTTTTGTATGATAACAGTTGTCAAACTAATTTATACAAATTAGATAAAATACAAAACATATGCTTAAGATTAATCAGTGGGTTCATAAAATCTACACCCATACATGTCATGGAGAGTGAACTTCATATCCCTCCTTTGGGAATAAGAAGACAATACCTCGCAGGAAAGTTTTGGCTTAAGTCTAGGTCTCTAGTTAATAATAATATTATCAAATTGCTGCTTACTCTGAATGGCCTATGTCAAGGTCCTTATTGGCGCCGAAGAAAGCACCCAATCCTTGTCCGAATACACAACAATTTAATTGGAATTCCTATATTTCAAAGTCGAAACCTGGAAATGTTTTCCCTAGATACGTGGATCAGCAATGTGGATCTATCAAAAACTATAAAATTAGATTTAGGAATCCAAGATCAACCTAAAAGACTGTATAAGAAAAATAATCTTAAATTAATTTGTGACAAGTTAATTAGTGATAAGTATTCTAAGTCTTACAAAATATTTACAGACGGTTCTAAGGATGATTGTGCATGTGGAGCCTCTTTTTATGATCCTCAAACTGGTATGAACTGTAAGTTTAAGATAGACTCCAATATTTGCATTATGCGAATAGAGTTAATAGCAATACTAGAGGCCCTATCTTATATTCATTCTATTGACCATAATGAGTTCGTTGTCTTATCTGACTCCAAAAGCGCTTTACTTCATTTGGCTCGTTGTACCTCGAATTTTCGAGGAACACCGATTGCCTATTTGATATTGGAGTCTATCTTAAAAATAACACAATGCAAAAAAAATGTAACGTTGCAATGGATCCCTGCTCACGTAGGCGTGATCGGCAATGAACATGCAGACTATTTAGCTAACTGCTGATGGTATTGAGATTTTTTGCTTACCCTATTTTACCGAAACTCTTTCTGTCGTTAAAAATATGTGTATAAAATCTTGGAAGGAATATTTTGATGAGAGATCCCTCACTAAAGGAATTTGGTACAAGACAATCCAACCAATTCTGGTAAGCAATCCATGGTTCGAGAGCGCAAATCTGAGCAGGCGTGATATTACAACGGCTCTCCGTCTGCGTTCAGGTCACATTCCTCTTAACAGCTTTGGTTTCCTCATGAAAAAGACACAATCACCTAATGTAGTGCTTTTTCTTGCTAAATTGTAGTAATATAGGGAAATCTTAAAGTTGAAGGAAAAAAAACAAACTTATTCCTTTAGTCCGATTCAAAATGAAAAGCTTTATTCTTGTAGGTACATAATTAAAATTCACTTATGCATATGTTAACAAAATCCCTCAATGAAAAGCACTTAACTTAATGTTTAATCAATACAAGCCAAGGGCAGGATGGTTCAGGTTTGTTTGATCAATCTCGGCAGGTAAAAATCAGGTACAAATTGGGTACAAAACTACAAAATGAGGGGCAATAAAGGACACCAACAAATAGTTATAGGTTTCTTTTTTTTTAAATTAGTAGCTTTCCCCGGAGCGGTTGTTAGTAGATCGTACCTTCTATGCTAAGTCTTGCAATCACGGGTCAGAGATATGATATTCCAGTTTCTTAACTTATTCTCTCTCTATATGTATATTTATTACTTGGGTAATACCACAGAATTCCTCCTTGATGTTAGGTTAGTGCCTCTAGCTTAAAAGCCAAGCAGCGGAGCCCTAAGGCCTCCGGGAACTGCCCTGGAGATTCATAGTGTTAGGTTAAAAATATAATTAAATATGCCTATGATCTTGAGGTAAGTGGGTCTAACACTGAGTTCTGAAGAAATCCCAGAATGAATTTCAGGTAATAAACATTGCAAGTTAATTCCAAACATAATTTTCAATGAATTGTCAAAGTTTTTTATTGGTTAGTTAATAAAAGGGACACATGGAGGGGAGAGCACCTATTTTGTGTATAATTATTGCTATTAATACAAAGAAAACAGCTTAATTTGTGAGTTATTTGCCAAAGAAGGATGTGAAACTTAATATTGTGAAAATTTAGAATTTAACATGAAATTCGCAAGTGTTACTCAATATATGCCTTAATCCCACTAAGATGCCGCTTACTATCAGGGTTTTTTAATGAAATAGGGGATGAAAAAGGCGAATTTTGGAAATGTAATATGTTTGATTTAATAATCAATTTACCCACAAGTAAAAATAAAATTAACAAAATCCGTTTTAAATCATGAAATATAATAAGTTATTTAGATACCTTATTGATTTTTTGCACTTATTGATACAATAAATCCATTTAATTTAATGAATCGCGTGCCGGCGAGTAAATATAGTATTTTTTCCTTAGCTTTACTCTTCAAGCTGAAAACAAAAAGAACTGACTTTTGAAGTCTCACTGTAGCTTTTCAAATTAAATTCACACGGAAAACGGGAGAAATACCTATTGATTTTATTCGCAGAAATGAATATAAATACTTTATGATCTTCAAATCAATAACAAATTCCTTCGGTCGATGTCTCACAGACTAACCAGTTCGGAGATCATAACATAGACGAAAGACGCGTTCAAAGACTAGGGTGAAAAATGGGCGCGTTCATTCACCGAATGTTAAGCGTCGTATTGGCGACGGAACCTGCCCTAAAACCAAATTCATTTCATAACATGTGTGTCATGATGTGTCAAGTCAACATACGGATCTTTCGAAATTCTACAATATGCAATAAGTATTTCCAGCCAAAGTTATAAGTTTGGTTGGAAAACAAAACGTAATGTAAATTAACCATAAACAAACTGTGAATGCTTTCCAAATTCTATTCGACGAAACCATAATTATATGATCTGTAGCCTTAAGTGTACTTTATTATGATATGTCTCTAAAAATGATCAAAACAAACGGTCTAAATGTCAAATTCCGAATTTTGAGAAAATCAACCCACCTAAAGGGGAGCACGGGATTTTGGGCGAAAAAAAACTATCTTTGTAAATAAGGCCAGGATAAACGCGAGATTTATTTTGTTTATGCAAAAAGGGAATAATGACCAAAGATAATTGCAAATGTCACTGACGTGACGTGAAACGACGTTGACGTTGACACTTGACATTGTGAAATTAATTGACAAAGTAATTGTAATTATGATTTTAGTTGTGAAATTTGTGTTAAAACTACAGTGAAACCAAAGTGTTTTTGCAAAATTAGTGTTTTATGAAATTTTAAGAAAAAACGGTGTTACACTAATTGTCTCGAATGCGATAAAATAGAAGATGTTTACCATATTATGATGGAGTGTGTGCGGAACGAGGCGGAGAGGTTAGAATTGAAGATGAAATGTGGCAAAACCAATAGTATTGATGTTGGCTGGTGTAATAGCATCTTGGCTGCTCCCACTTCTAGAGCAGCCAAGATGTTATACAGTGTTGTGCTATGTGCAATTAAGCGTAGATGATTTTTTATGATATTTTCATGGGGGTGACATGTCCTGTGTAGGATAAACTCCTCTAAATAAAGAGAAAAAAAAAACTTAATGAGTTAATATATTTTTTCTTTTTTGTAACAAATATTTCCTTCTGTTTGTTTATAGTAAGATAAGTGTTTCTATTTGTTTTTCTTTGCGCTCTGGAGGATGTTGCGACTTCATAGAAACTCTTTAAGAATTATTTGAAAAATATAATTGTCTTTGACGTGTGTCTTTCAAACCTCGTAGTTTTATTTATCTTGTCGATTTTATTAATAATTTTAATATAATAACTAACTGACCGTATCACCTTTATTCAGATCCCACAAAACACAAACAAAGTACAGAATACTCCCCTCCGGATCCGACCATTATTCCCCCGATAACTGGCTTAGAGGTAGGGGAAGGTGGCCTAAAATGGGTAAGCTAAGGAAATGGTTAATAAAATCTATAGATTACCTTTATAAGAATAATTTTTTTACGTTATGAGATAGAATATTTATCGAGCATCAAAATAAAACATAATATGATGGCACCATACATCAAATATTTATTAAATAAGATAAATACAAAACCCTTTTAAAAACCCGTTTTGCCCACATGTGTGCCTAAAACGGGTAACCCCCTTTGGGTAAAACAGGTATGCTTAGGATAGAGTCATATTTGGACAGGCTATAACATGTATATATTATAATTAGTAAAAACTGAAATTGTATATTTTTGCAGGAAACTTTGTTTAGAAATCTTTTTACATTGAAAACTAACTTACTTTATATTTTTCGAAATAAAGAAAAATATAAACAAATGCAACAAATGTTAATTAACCTACTTATAACAAATTCAATCTTTAACCATAACATTTTAAAATAATTTGAATCTTTAACAAATAAAAATCAAAATAAGATTAACTTAACACTTTTCTATATCATAACGGGTAGGTAGTAGGTACCCGTTTTGCCCTACCCGTTTTGCCCAAGAGCACATGTTTATGCAAAATTACAATAACCTCAAATTGGAAGGTAATACCGGTAAACTTTCTACCTTAATTTAATGTTAAATAGTGCTAAAATAAGATGGTAACACAAATAGCATGATTCGTATAAAGATTTTTGACTAATCGTAAGACCTTACCTTTATTTTTTTTAATAAAGTCACTAAAGTGAGTGATAGATTAAGGTATTTTGGGATGTCTTCGTTAGAAAAGCGTCGAGAGATGTTGGATTTAGTTTTCCTTAAAAAACTTGTAGCAGGTTTCCTTAATTGTCCCGACTTGCTCAATAGAGTTTCATTTAATTTACCACGTTACTTACCGCGCAATTCGAATCGAAAATTGTTTGCCATACCAGAACATTACACTAACCTAAAGAAGCATAGCTCGTTACCCAGAATGTATGCATTGTACAAAGTCTATGAAGCTGCTATTGACTTAAATTATACTTCAATACCTGGTATCAAAAAGGCTGTTCTGGCCTTGTAATAAGTTAAAGTTTTACAGTTCCCATTTATATTTTTTGGACGATAAACGTTATGTTTAGCGAACGCGTATATTAAATACGCATTATGCACACATCTTTGGTACATGCAGTGCTTTTCTTTAAGTGATAAGGCACTTAGACTGTAATTCTCATTGATTGTAATTCTAGTTGTAAGGGTGTACTTATTGTTGAAAAGCCAAATAAAATAAATAAATAAATAAAAATAAAAAACTTTCGTTGCATACACCTACGCTATTACACGACTCCGGCATCCGAGCGAAACTGATCGAAGTTCGTCGACGTTCGGATAATCTCGGCACACGAACACAATAACCCTAACGCTTGATACAGCAGTGTACGAGTACTTACCCGTTTTAGGCGGCCTACCCGTTTTAGGCTACCTTCCCCTACATAACGCTCTGAAAAACATGAAGTACAGTAAAAGCCCTGGTGAGGATAATGTAACAACGGAGGCATTAAGAACTGGAGAACCTAGCTTGCTGTCGCACATTACCAACCTCTGCAACACAATCTTATATACCAGTCAACTACCCGATAAATTCTGCCATGCTAATATAATTCAGCTCCAAAAGGGAGATAGGTGCGACATCGGAAATTATCGGCCTATCAGCTTGGTCACAGATAACATAATGGCTTGGTATCCCACATATACAAGATTTTCATAAAAGTATTACAGAAACGGATTGAAAACCAACTGGATGCCGAGCAACCCCCCGAGCAGGCGGGATTCAGACCTGGTTACTCCACTACAGACCACCTCCGCACAATCAATCAAATAGTCGAGAAATGCAATGAATACAACAAACCGTTGTTTGTTGCATTTGTCGACTACACAAAAGCATTTGACAGTCTCACACATTCTTTCATTTTTACAGCCTTACGTAAACAGCACATCGACACAGCTTACATAGACATCATCGAACACATTTATGACACCAGCTCGGCTGATATAAAACTTCACCTGCCTGGCCCACCTTTTTTATTGAAAGAGGCGTCAGGCAGGGCGACCCCTTGTCGCCGAAGCTTTTACTAGTGTGCTGGAAGAAATTTTCCGCAACCTTGCGGTCGCATGGGCAGACAAGGGCATTGTCGTCGGTGAAAAGTAGTTAGTTTTTTATAGGTAAGTATTTATAAATATAAAAATGAACACTTATTTTATATAAAAAACTAAAATTATAAACTGAAAAATCTTGTCAAATAAAAATTTTTAATCACATTTTTAACAATATACATGTGACTTTGCATTTG
Organism: Schoenobius gigantellus; assembly: GCA_963935595.1. Taxonomy (NCBI): domain Eukaryota; kingdom Metazoa; phylum Arthropoda; class Insecta; order Lepidoptera; family Crambidae; genus Schoenobius; species Schoenobius gigantellus. The sequence continues at coordinate 7,288,131 of OZ012553.1, forward strand.
CCTCACTAACAACGTAACAATAGGATCCTTAGCCGGAAGCAAAAACGGCGTCTGAACACTGTCTGGGAACTCCGATAGTAACAGTTTTGTTTTAATTCGGATCATTCCTTCATCATCTGTAAATTTAGACAAATTATGACTAAGTATAAGGTCCTTATATTTACGTTGTATCAACCGAATCACTAATTTGCCTTTTCATATTCCTGATAGGTCACTTCTCCCTTTCTCTTATTGCCTCTTGAATTATCTATAAATCTTAAAATCCATGCCGTCATCCTTATAATCTTGCAATATTTAGAAGATATCTATAAAATATCTGTAAAAAATCTTGGTAAGGTATATTTACATTGCTGGCAGTGTGCTTCATTTCTGAGTTCACCTGACATTCGTCGATAAGTAGATTGGACTGTGGCCACAACGTCGGCGGCAGTCTTAGCCAAGTAGGTCCCTTCCACCAACGGCAATCGAAAAGCACCTTCGCGTTACATCCCCTAGATGCCAGATCAGCCCAGTTCGCTTCGCCTCCTTTATTCTATTCTTTACGAATGTCTTCAGCGGAAGCTCCCGTTTTATCCAACACAGAGTTACGCCAGAATCCGTCCAACAGTATTCTGGGCATTTAAGATCTAGGCTTTGCCTTACATTCGCTATCAACCTTGAACCCAATAATGCTGCCATCAACTCCAATCTAGGTATCGTAACTTTTTGTGTCGGCGTCACTCTGGATTTCCCTGCAATCATTTGAACTGAAATTAACTCTTCTTTCTCAGCTCTCAACAAAACACATGCTCCACATCCATCTTTGCTGGCATCTACAAACAAATGAAGACTAACCTTCATTTCCTTCCAGACTATTGGTGATAGCCTACGTGGTAACTTACATTTTGCCAAGTAATTGATTTCTTCATACCAATCATAAAATTTTGAAAGTAAATAGAAAGGAAGTTCATCATCCCAAGCAATCTGACGTTTCCACGTCTCTTGCAATATCAACTTGGGAATTAACATTACTGGGGATGTGTAGCCAATGGGGTCAAACGCGCTCTGAGCTAATGACAATAGAGTTCTTTTGGTTATATTTTCTTTGCGCAATCTCTCAACCGACGGCAAATTATCACAATTACAAAACAACTCGTCTGTAATTGTGTTCCAGTTTAATCCTAATTACGAGATTACATTTTTACATGTTTCATTAATACCGTGAGATGTCACCCACATCCTAAGGTTAAACTTGGCTACCATCAGAATGTCTTTGGCTTCTGCTATGAACTTTTCAGCTTCTTCCTTCGTATCAACACTAACTACTAAATTATCTACGTAAAACGATCTTTTTAACATTTCAGCAGTTGCAGAATACTTACTATTTTCGAACCCGTTTAGATGGTGGCGTAGAGTAGCAGCTAATAAAAACGGACTACATGTCAAGCCGAATACATCCCTACAATGCTTAAACGTAATGTATTCTTGCATCGTATTATCTTTAAACCACAAGAACTTAAGATAATTCCTATTTTCTACTAACAAACCAATTTGAAGAAATGCTTTCTCAATATCCGACGTAATACCTATAACGCTGGGGAACGTTGGGGATTGGAGTCGCTCACGTCCGTAGGTTTTACCCTCGAGACCCTACACGTGATCCCCGGGTGGTGCTAATCGAGTGACCAACTTCTGGTGGTAGGGCTTGGAAAACCCGACTGGCTAGCGACCACCGTGCGCATGACGTAAAACCCGTCAAGTGGGCATTTTGTGTCCGCGTTTCGGGATCAGTCATCGCACAGCCAGAGCTTGAGGGGTCGTTGCTGCGATTCGTGTGGTTTGTGTGGGCTTCCGTCGACCCAGTGCCAGGTTGACTGCGTTGACCCTCCGCCCAGGAAGACCCGAAGAAACGGCTGTTCCGCTGGCCGCCCGTGGTACAGTACAGGGGCCCAAGCGGACCTAACCAGTCCGTGAGGCTGCCCCACCATGCCACGCATAATCTCGGGGTGGTCCGTCGTGCCGGTTGGTGACCGGACGGTGGGTCCCGGCGACCACTTCCGGGGGGGTTCGGGGGCCCTTTCGTGCGGAGAGTCAGCGCAAATCAGCTGTCGGCTGTTCCCTGGCGAAACAGGCCTACACACGTTAACTATGCTAATCGCTGCAACGACACCTCAATTTCACACCTCTCACTCCAACAAACATGTCAGCGCACAATATTAGGACTGGTCGTACAGCGGTGCACTATCCCACCAAAACACCACTATTCGAGGTGGGGCTCGCTAACATCCGCGGGCTCCATTCTAACCTCTTGGCTGTCCACCACCATCTCGAGACAGCCCGTCCAGCAATGCTGTTTTTGACAGAGACGCAAATTATCTGCCCGGCCGATACAAGCTACCTTAATTACCCCGGCTACGCTCTTGAGGAGTCCTTCAAGGCAAAGGCAGGTGTTTGCTTGTTCGTCCGGGCGGACGTTTGTTGTCGTCGCCTGCGCTGTTTGGAGGAACCTTCCTTTTCCCTCCTTGTGGTACACGTCGATTTTGGCACTCATTGCAGTGTCTACGTGTGCGTCTATCGTTCCCACCGTGGTGACTTGGAGACAACTCGACTTTTTGAACACCTAAGTCGGGTGGCAGATGACGCGCAGGAGCAATTTCCTTCCGCCGAGCTGGTGTTTTTAGGGGACTTCAATGCTCACCACGAGTTGTGGTTAAGTTCCTCTAAAACTGACCATGCGGGTAGGACTGCCCACGCATTCGCTCTCACGCACGACCTGACACAATTGGTTACCCAGCACACCAGGGTACCAGATATTATCGGTCAAGCGCCCTCTTTGTTGGACCTTCTGCTGACAAATCGCCCCGACGGATATCAGGTGGTGATTCGAGCTCCACTAGGATCTTCAGATCACTGCCTGGTATCCGTCTCAGTGCCTCAGGCGTCGCGACCGTCGCCTGTGGTTGCAGCACGCCGTCTGTGGCACTATGCGTCAGCAGATTGGGACGGTATGCGGGATTATTACGCGTCTGTCCCTTGGTGGCAGCGCTGTTTCAGTGGGATGGATCCGAACTCCTGCGCTACCTCTGTTGCTGACGAGATCAGATTAGGAATGGAATATTATATTCCACATTCCAATCTCGTCAGTAGAGGGAGACGTAACCTCTGGTTCAATCGCGAGTGTGCCTCTGCTGTTGAAAACAAACAGCTAGCTTACCGCGCTTGGATCAGAGGTCGAGCTTCTAGGGATCCCAATACTAACCTACTGAAAACAGCCTATAATAATGCCACCAAGTTGTGTAAGAGGGCTTACATTAGAGCGGATGCTCAGCGCATTGCACAAGTGGGTCAGGAACTGCTAGCGCACCCTACGGGTAGCCGTTCTTTCTGGCGCCTGGCCAAAGCTGTGCAATCAAACTTCTGCCAACCCTCGCTGCCACCGCTGAGACATGCCGATGGCTCACTTGCTCATCAGCCGCAGGAGAAAGCCGACCTCCTGGCAAAACTCTTCGCGGCCCATTCCCGTATCGATGACTGTGGTGCACAACCTCCGACACTGTCCCATTGTGGCAGCACTATGCCCGATATCCGCATCAGACAGCGAGATGTGCGGGCGGAGCTACAGTCGATTGATATTCGAAAAGCAAGTGGACCAGACGGCATTCCTGCGATTGTACTTAAGAAGTGTGCAGCGGAGTTGACTCCGGTCCTGACGCGTCTATACCGTCTGTCGTTCTCTGCTGGTTGTGTGCCGAAATCTTGGAAAGAGGCCAATGTCCAGCCGGTTCCCAAAAAGGGAGATCGTTCTGATCCGGCTAACTATCGCCCTATAGCCGTCACTTCCATTTTGTGTAAAATCATGGAGAGGATCCTTAACACCCAGCTGATCCGTTACCTGGAAGGTCACTCGTTGCTTAATGACCGTCAGTATGGGTTTCGTCCTAAACGGTCAACAGGTGACCTTCTAGCGTTCCTTTTGCACAAATGGGGTGAATCTATCGATAAGCGCGGCGAGTCTGTGGCTATTAGTCTCGACATCGCCAAAGCTTTTGATAGAGTCTGGCACAAGGCTCTCCTTTCCAAGCTTCCGGCATACGGATTGCCCGCTCAGTTCTGTACGTGGATTGCCAGCTTCCTCCACGAGCGTAGAATTCGCGTTGTCGTTGACGGCTGCGCTTCGCGGTTCGTGGCAGTGAATGCTGGTGTTCCACAAGGCTCCGTTCTATCCCCAACATTGTTTCTTCTGCATATCAATGACATGCTTTCCTTGGGAAGTATACATTGCTATGCAGACGACAGTACAGTGCATGGGGTATATCACGGAATCTCAGGGGCTGCTCGTGGCAATATTGATAGGGAGAGGCAGAATCTTATCATTGAGCTCAACAGGACGCTGGACCTCATCTCCGAATGGGGTTCCAACAATCTTGTCGAGTTCAATGCTAAGAAAACACAGGTGTGCGCGTTCTCGGCGAAAAGGTCACCTTTCCTCCCCCCTCCTTCTCTTCAGGGCACAACCCTTCACACACAGAGTAACATCACCTTGCTCGGAATGAACATTCGCTGCGATCTGAACCCCAGAGACTACATCGAATCCGTTATAACTGCTGCCTCACGGAAACTCGGTGTCCTAAACAAGGTGCGTAGGTATTTTGCGCCGGACCAACTATGCCTGTTGTATAAAACTCAGGTTAGGTCTTGCGTGGAATATTGCTCGCACCTTTGGGACGGCTCCGCTCAGTACCTCCTCGATGCTCTGGACAGATTGCAGCGTCGCGCTATTCGAATAATTGGCGATGTAGAGGCAACTAACACCCTCGAGCCTCTGCAACTTCGTCGTGACATCGCCTCTCTTAGCGCCTTTTACCGAATGTTCCATGGGGAATGCTCTGAGGAGCTCTTTAACCTTATCCCTCCCTCTCCATTCCTTAACAGAAACACGCGTAAGGGCCTTCGGAGTCATCCGTACACTGTGTCCTCCTTTTCACACCGTACCAAGAAATTCCAAGATTCCTTCTTCTGTCGTTCATCCCACACTTGGAATTCTCTACCTGCGCACGTGTTTCCTCCATCCTACAACATGGGTTCCTTCAAAAGAGGTGTGAAAAAGCATCTTTTAGGCCGGCAAGGGGCGGGCAGGTAGGATAGTGGATGTCGTCCCTACTCTATCTGTCAACTCATTTGGGCCTCTTTCACCGCTTTACATCAGGCGGGAGGAGGTCATTTGCCGGGCCTTACATAAAAAAAAAAAAAAAAAAAAACGCCCTTGCAAAAATTATTTATTAAATTCGGTATCAACTCAATAAAGTTTATCCCTTTCTCTAAACATGCATTCAAGCAAAGACCATTTTCATCTTTGGCGGAAGCATCAAATACCGGTCTAATGCTACTTGTAAGACTTTGCTCTTTAATGACAGGTCTGTGAGGTAGAAAATGTCCGGAGTCTGGATTGGAATCAGTTTTTTCTATAATACCCAAATCCAACCAGTTTTTAAATACCGCATCATACTCACTAAATTTATTGGCATTTACTAATTTCTTAGCCGTCACATTCAACCTTTGCTTGGCTCTTTCAAAATTAGGTAATAAAACGTCATATTGATTTTGAAATGGTAATTGAACTTCATACCTATTGTCCTCGGTCACCTTGACTGTTTCTTTAAAGTTCAGCCACATGTCGGCCTCAGCTTTGGCTTTGCTTTTCACTTCAACCGGATCGCCAATACCCAACGTCTCCAAAGACCAATAATCTGTCAAATTATTATTACATGTACAATGCAGTATATTTGTTAGATTACAATTAATGTTTGCACTCACCTGCTTTCTTTGCAGTGTCCAACCTAACTTAGTTTTTACGGCCACTAAGCCGTTATTTAACTGAATCATAGTATTTGTCAAAAAGAAACCTGAAAAATCAACGCCTATTAAGTAACCCTATTTCAGTAAGGCTATTACCCATATCTGTCAGTGTAATATTCTGTTTTCGTAATAAATTTAACAATTTTACATCATGACAATTAATCTTAGGTATATTTTTGCAAATACTGTTTTGACTAATAGCAGACAAATCAAATATAAAAGAGTTATCTAAAGACTTAATCCTAAAATCATGAGTTGTACATTCTTGAGACTTTGTCTCTATTCCGCCAAACAAACAGTGGCTCAACAATTCTTTGCCAGTTGACGGAATATTTAGTTGTTGTACTATATCGTTTCTGATATAAGTACGCTGAGATCCAGAATCAAATAGAGTACGAACTCGCATCCTCTCATCTCTGTACGAGACTTCTACAATAACCGTTTGTAATAGAGTCTCTCCGTAACGGCAAATTGTCGACAGGGAATTCGAAGCCTCCGGTTTCTCTTTCACTGTGGCCTTTTCTTCAAATTTTTGGTCAGGACACATCACGATCGAATGGCGTTTCGAGTATATTAAACATTTCACGTAAGCTTTGCATACCTTCGGATGGTGTCCTTTTCTCAAACAGATAGGACCAGCTTTCTTCTCTTTCAGAACTTGCCTTCGTTGTTCAATGGACATTCTGCTCAGCTTATAACACTCAATGCTAGCATGCGAATCTTTCTCACACCATAGACATGCTTGAGTCTTTTGTTTCACATTGGTCAGTAAGCATTCAGCCGTGAGCGGTCTATTTTCTTCCTCTCGGTTGAAATTACCAAAACCATTTCCATTAAACGCTTTCCTCGCTATTTGCATACGTTGTTCGGATTCTACTTCTTTGCTTAGGAACTCTAATAGGCTGGCTATTTCCTGAGCGACATCCTTTGTTTGTTGCTTATTCCTTTCCCAACAGCGTAGCGTTTCATGTGATAGGGCTGACTCTATCATAGGCAGAAGAAATGCAGCGTACTTTTCTTTCGTTACTTCCAGGGTTTCTAGTGCTCGTAACTGTGCATTAAGTCTATCGTAGAGCTACTGAACCATTTTTGTCCGCAAGTACGAGTGCCAAAATTTCCCTTATATAGATCTGTGTTAGCAAATCTTTCCTGGCGTATCTAGATTTTAGCTGCCCTAGACATTCTTTGTACGCTGATGCTGGAAAACTCTCAACTAATTTTTTAACCTCCGATTCGGCTTTCATGGATTGCAAGAGGTATTGGTATTTATCAATGATGTCTAAATTGGAGTCCTCGTCAATCTTAGAAAACTGACCCCAGAACGCAAGCCAATTTTTAATTTCTCCATCAAACAATGGCAATTGGAGTTTTGGTCAATTTAAAGTTTTAGTAGGTCCATGGGACTTCGAACAAGATGGAGTCTGTATCGATACCTTCTCTTTATATTTTGTATCTATACGTAGCATTCTTGTTTTGTACTCCATAACGCCTACTAGCTCGTTTTCTAAAATGTCTTCATCTACGTCTATCGTTAGTATCTCTATTATAATTTTATCGAGACGTATTAAATTGTCGAAGAGGTCTTGTTGTTTTTTATATAATATGTGTGTCTCCACATTTACCTCTTTTTCTACGGCGGTCTCTAGTTCATTTAAATTTTTGGTGAACATTCTTCTAATCACCGATCTTTCCTTCTTCTTGTTTTCTAGGTCCGACATTTTTTAATTTACTTTTATCACGGTCGCCACAATGATACGGTCAGTTAGTTATTATATTAAAATTATTAATAAAATCGACAAGAAGAAATAAAACTAAGAGGTTTGAAAGACACACGTCAAAGACAATTATATTTTTCAAATAATTCTTAAAGAGTTTCTATGAAGTCGCAACAAAAGGTCTTTATAAAAATTGGTGCAAATCCTTGTAATCTGATCTCTATTTCCCTGTTTGATACCATTTTCATCAATCAGTCGAGTAATCCATTTTCTGCCTCTGTTGATACCTTGTTTGGCGACTCTCAGTGAACTATTCGACTCGATTGCTCGTTGGACAGTCAAGGTGTTGTAAAACCGTATATCCTTTCGGATACTACGTTTAACCTTACGGTCTTTTTCGCGGTATTCCGATGAGCCTTTTTTAAACATTTCTCTATCTTTAATAAGTTGCAAAGATTCTGGACTCAATTTGTTATTATTTGGTCTTTGCTGTTTAATTTTCTTGCTAGCTGTTTGGATGGATTTTATAATATGATGGTACTGTGTTTCTGAATTTTTGGGGTCTATTTCAAGATTTTCAAAGTAATTACTTATTTCGCAGTTAAAAATGGCTTCGTTGCAAGTGAGAGTAGTTTTGTTAAGTTTCTTTATTTTATTTTGAAATTGATTTTTACGATGGACCTTAAAGTTGAAAGATAAAGTGGCTCTGAGGGGTCGGTGGTCGGAACTATACTGAAATCTACTTATTATGCTAATGTTTTGTACAATGTTTTGGTCGGATGTTAAAAAGAAATCAATTTCGTTTTTTGATTGGCCGTCGGGAGAGATCCAAGTCCAGCGACGCTGAGGCTGTTTGCGGAAGAAGCTGTTACCGATCTTGAGGCTTTGACCGAAGGCAAACTGGAGCAAGCGAGTGCCACGAACATTTCGGCATCCGAGCCCGTGTGGTCCGAGAATGTCGTCGCTGTCCAGTGGTTGCCTCGGCCCGATCTTAGCGTTAAAGTCACCAAGGACCATGGTCCATGTCCCCCGGTGATCATCACAGGCCTTGTTAAGAAGATCATAGAATTCCTCTACCTCATCGTCGCTGTGTGCAGAAGTGGGTGCGTACACCTGTATGAGTTTTTCTCACAAACTCTATGATGTTATTCTTCCACTTCTTTGCAACCAGAAATCCTACTCCATAGAGACCCTTAGTCTCTCCGTATTGGTAGAATATATGCCTATCACTCTCTGTTGTTTCTTCTCCCATTCTACTTAATTCTGATAGGCCCACAATGTCCCACTAGATATCTTTAAGGGAGTTTTCAAGCTCTAACTCAAACTCAAACTCAAAAATCTTTATTCAACATAGACCTTTAAAGGCACTTATTGACGTCAAAAAGTCGCTCTAAAAGTCGCTCCTCCGTCATCAAGTGCGAACATTGTAGGTCAAGATGCTTAGTTTATTTTCACAGTCCTTTGAGCATGCTTTGGTCGTTTGACGAGGGTTGATCGATCTAACCTGGAGGTTGTTAGCACGCCAAGCTCCAGCGCCGCTCCGGCTATCGTCGTCACCGAGAACCACGCTGAAAACGCCAGGAACTAGGGGCCTTGGTAAAGAGTGTAATGCCATGAAGAGGGGGGTTTGGACCTTAACCTTGCCACGCTGGTCCAGTGCGGGTTGGCAAGTTGTCGTCAGAGCCTCGTCTGATGTTCAGCAGGGTGCACCCCGTGCAGGTGAGGTTGACTTGGGACTCGTAGGATATTGAGTGAGCCCCCATACAACCCAACTATTTTTTAAACAAGATTTTATTTTTCCTTTTTATTTCTTACCAGTTATCAAATTTTCTGTTTCATTTTAAAGAATGTTGTTATTAATTCTGTGATAAAAAGTCATTGAAACAAAACATGCTTAATGCGGGTTCGAACCACAGACCTCTAGCGGAGCGGTATAGCTTAATAATTTCGCAGTATTTCCGCATGAGCAATCTGTTTGTTTAGATTTGATGTTGAAATTTCGAATCTTTTATTTAAATTATGTGACGTGTACTGCAAGTCGCGCTTGCCATAATATTTGTAAATGGTAAAATCTAATAAAACACCGTACCTATAATATTTTATTTGGCAAAATTCAAAATATACCTAATCAGCATTGAGAATAAAAAATAATTGAAGTAGTACTTACCTACATTAATTTTATTTATTTATTTATAGTCAGGCAACATATGTCCATTAATACTCACAGACAAGCTGGGCTTTACATGTTGACGGTTTAAAAGAGGAGATAAAAAATTTGACCTTTCGAGTTTCTTGCCTGTTCTTCTCGAGAAGGCTCTCCCAATTTCCGAACAGGTGTAGATTTAACTTTTTTTTCTATGCTACTTGTATTTGCAGACATCTTGAGTATGTATATTCAGGATGTATGCACATACAAGGTTAAATATGTTTCCTTTAAATTTCTTAAGGAGCAGCGCTCTAAAAGCAATAATAATAACAATAATACTACAAATTTGCCTACTGTCACCAACATCAATGATAAATACATTAATATTCCTGTTAATCGCCCTTTTGTAATGAAACCCACTACACAAATAAAAGAAAATATTACTTCAAACAAAAACTTTTTTCGTCCCTAAAAAAACATTATTTACATTACTACACCAAAATATAGCTGGCCTTCTTTCCAAAAGGGAAATGATAGAATTAACTTTGAGTGATTTAAAGCAAAATAAAAATATATATCCTGAAATAATATGTCTTACAGAAACTTTCTTAACGTATAATGATATCAACTTTTTACACTTTAATAATTATATCTTAGCTGCAAATTATTCTAGAAATAAAAGACGTGGTGGTACTTGTATACTTGTAAAGAAGGGAATTCAATATAAAGAGATACATGCCTTTAATGATATTTCTATTAATAATTATTTTGAATTTTGTGCAATAGAACTAGTCTCAATGAATATTATTATTATGTGCATTTATAGAACCCCACCAAAAGATAAAAAATTCATAGAAATATTCTTTAATAAATTAGAATTAATTTTATTTAAATATATTAAAAAATTTAATAAAAAAAAGTTAATAATAGCAGGAGATTTAAATATAGATACATTAAAAACAAATGAAATAACTTTAAACTTACAAGACTTGACAAAACATTATAACTTAAAACTACACATAAATGAACCCACTAGAAGAAATTCCTGCATTGATCATATCATAAGTAATATAAAAAATGCAGTAGGATCTACACTTACTTTATGTCTCTCTGACCATGAAACATCTCAGTTATTAACATTTGAAACGAACGTACAAATTACACCCCCGAAAACAGTGTATACCTTTAAAAGAGATTATTCCATAGAGAACATAACAAAATTCAAACTGCATCTTCAGAGTATTAATTTCTCCAAAATAACAGCTATTGATGATTTAAATATTGCTTTTAATGAATTCTATGATTTATTTAAAACACTTTATGAATTATGCTTCCCAAAAATAAAAATTAAAGTCCACAATAAAACAAAATTAAAATGGTTAACAAAAGGTCTCAAGATAAGTTGTAGAACTAAAAGATATTTAAGGTATAAATATTATAAGCACAAAAATGATAATAATAAGCAGAACTACTATAAAGGACATGGACTAAAAGTGGTACTCGATCTTAGTCAGTGACGAAAGTCATATCATTGGAAAGCTTATATTAAGGGCTATCAGACCCAATGTATTTTAATTTTTAAATATCTCCCGTTTTTTTTAAATTAATATTTGAATATTGACGCAATATAAAAGAAAACATCATTAAAGTTCTATAAAATTATTCAAAGGTAACTTGTAAATTGTTTATTTATATTAATGTTAATTTAATTTGGCTACAGAATTAAATAATAATATGTAATCAATTAAATAACAATCAATTCAAACACGCGACACTTAATTACTGGCCACTCTGAATTATTATATTTAGTCTGTGACAGTGTCGCTGCGACTGTACCTAGCTCGCTCATAAATTAAAATGTCAAAGTGACACTGACGACAGGAATAATTATTGTATTATATAAGTTGAATCAAAATAAATCTATCTAAATATCTGCATTAGGTACATACTATTCGTAATAAAATAATGGAAAAAGATACAAACAGAGAGCAATAAAGTAAACATTTTGGATTTTGAGACTAATTCCATCGATTAAGGGATTATTCTTCGTAATTGTTATTTAGTTTAATTAGTACAGGCATTGTATTTCGTGAGAAACGAAACTGTGAAATGAAATCTAACCGATACGCTGCTTTTTGGAATGAACCCTAATTAGGAATGCGAACGAATTGTAGCAGAACTGCCTTATTACCTGAGTACTAAGACCAATGTTTGTTTATGTTGATGAAAGCTGCAACAAACTTCATTTTTTCGCTGATATGGCAGCAAAATTCTAAATATCAAGTTCAATAGGTGGAGCTAAGACTAGACAAATGGTCAGTTTGTTATAGTAATAAGCCAAGCACATCCCAACCATACCCGACATGTATAAAAAATATTGGGGGATTACTCTCTGTCACACCAGTGTGACACAGAAGAATTTTTTCCCCACAGTCACCATCATCGAGTATAAGCTGAGAGTATTATGTTATCTGTGACTGAGACATGCTTGAGTTTTGAATTACAGAAACTAGCCGTTATATGAACTGAGCTACCACTTGCTGTTTTAGGGATTGACTAGGCATTATCTTAATAACACATTTTCAATAAATACCTACTGAAATAAAGTTTTTTTTTGTTTCCTCAGTACTTATATGGAAAATGTGAATGATGAATACCTATTATTGCTCTACAAAACTCTACATAATATATAAATATTCAGATTTTTCAGGGATATGAGGTTTGTGTCAAGTAGGGTAAAATAAAAAATGGTTTTTAAATAAACAATTTTATTCTTCTTCAATATCCTCTCTTATCAAAATACCATCCAAAAAGTGGGCAGGTGGTGGTATTGCATCTTGGTGCCGTGCCCAACCCAGAAACCACACCATTGTCATAATGTGTGCACAGCTTCCCACTGTCCGTTTGCCAATTATACAAGAACAATAATATTGTTCAATCCGTTGACTCCAATCTTCACCATTTAAATTCAATAGTATATAGGTGAAGTATTTTTTATTTCTTACATGCCTTGAGCTTATTTTTCCTCTTATTAATAATTTGTTCTCATCAAACCTTGTGAGATTGGAGTCTACTTCTATTTGGAATGTGCCATTTTGTCTTATGTGTTCCCCATAATATGACCTTGCTAATTTGATCTGGTATGTACCAAGACTAAAAAGAACTAAATCTGCCATTTCCATTACGGGGAACACATGTAATTGAGGAAGCTCAGCATCTATAGGTATGAAATTGGTGCGGTCTCTGTTGATTCTTTCATTTAGAATTGTTTCTGCTAAGGTATTTGGCATTTCAATACGGCTTAACGCACGGTCCAAGATTAATTGAGCATTGGGATGATCGGTTATCACGGGATGAAAATTATTAAGGAGTGCTGCAGCAATTCTAAAGTCAGTCATTAGATTTTGAGAGTAAATATTAAAATATTTACTCCTAAATAATTTAAAATCCCGCTTAAACCGACCATTTACTACCTCCACCACCCACCTACACATTGTGACACATCTAGATTTATTTGCATTTATAGTAGACAATTGTGTTTCTCCTGTCTCTAAACTCTCTGGCTTATAAACAGAAAAGCCCAATGAGGTCAACAGTCCTATTGAATCCCGGAATCCACGGTCTAGGATGAACACATCATTTTCCTGAAAGTATGTTCTTAAAGGTGAATTAGGATTTTCAAAAAGCGACTTCATAATATCAGCATCTGATTGAGTAGCCGCATAAGGACCAAAAGCGTCAATGATGTGTCCATCAGTGGTAACCATAAGAAATGGCTTAACTAAATTCTGGTATTTATGTAAACTCCACGTTTCTTTTTGGAATAAGTAATTTGCTGATTTTTGTATATATATATATGTGCCGTCACAGATTACAATAGGACTGTTTTCTTGTGTCCCAAACAAACCTTGGGGTATTAATAGGTTTCTGTCACTGTGATTACCTCTTGTTAAATGATTTATCCCTAAATGAACCGGTACATAATGTTCTATCAAGCAGTTTCTAACTTTTCTTATGTAGGTAATCACAGTGGACTTACTTAGTACAAACAAACTGGCTATTCTAATCATAGGTTCGCCTGTTCTCATTTTAACTAAATAAATGCCTAAAGCAGTTTTTGCTTTTTTGCAGAGTGTTCCTAATTCAGGCACACTATTGAACAAAGCTAGAAAATTAATAACTGTCAGGCCTGTCCAATAATGGCATAAATTGTCACCTGTATTCTCAATGTTTTCAAAATCTAGTATTGATTTAGTGGAAACACTCGATAATAATTCCAGCATGCTGTTGATTTGGTTAGCATTGAAAGTGTTAGGAAATTGGTCATAATTATTGAGCATTTCCCAGTTATAAATACCAGAATGGTTTAAGCAAACACGAGCATTTTGTGTTATAAAAACTTTTTGGTCTTTTAAAATAGCTTGCTTTAAGAATTTGGGAACCCTACGACGTTCTACTTCATTACAATCAGGCACAAAACATTGGTTTGGTGTGTCAAAAGTGCGTCTATAATTAGATAACACAATCTCACTTTCATTCTGTGGAGGGATTCTTATTCCAGCACCAGCCCAAGAATCAGACTCTGAACTAGGCAGTACTGAGCTCGGTGGTTCTGAAGAAACTACCTCAACTTGTTGCTGTACAGGAATTTCCACAGTAGCAAACCTGGACTCTTCAGGTGTGTCTGTTTGCATCGGATGATTCTGATGAGCCCGCATCCAACACGCATGACATGCCCAAGCCTCATCAGGTATCTAAGAAAAAAATATTGAATACAATGTCGCTTTCTGTGACAAGAGAATAAAATTATGGAGCTTTTTTATAAAGCCACATGTAACTATTTTTGATTTGTAATAATGTTGTGCTATTGCTTTATCTAAAACAAAATACACTTATGTCAATAAATAATAAAATATAATGTTGAATACCTGTCTAGGAAATATATTATTTTCAATGTAATCCCATTCTTGACTCCTTGGTAGCAGTCTGTATCGTCGCCGCCCAGAACGTGGAATGAGTGATATTCCACACTGTATGCAAACACAGACATGTCCTAGTTGCCTTCTCGGTTCATAGCTGGAATCTTCAGAACGGTTAACTTCCTCTCTTATCACAAGGCTCAGGCATTCCTGGCATAATCGATCATCATCAGTGACCTAAAATAAGTTCTTTGTTTATTAATAATCCACTTCTCACTAAAGTAATTTGTTCTTCTTAGTAAATCGACATGTAAAAAACAATATTATATTAAAATTTTTTTTTAAAAAACACGCTTCTAAGCATTTTTGTGATTCCAATATGCCAAAATATTGTATTGTCACCGGGAATACATATGTAGAAAAAATTTGAGCTCAATTGGAGCAATAGAAGTGGTCGAAAAATCGATTGCAAGATTTGATCGTGACAAAGAAACCAACAGACAGAGCAACTCAATAAAAAGCGTGTAATAGCTTACTTCACGACCACACCATTCTTCAGTGAGAGAGACTAATGCTGGACTTAAATTAGTCACGAAGTATTCGTGTAGTTGCGTCCTAGGATGCAGAAGTATATGACAATTCACACATAGAGCCATAGTGACTGTAACAAAAGAAAATAATCCATTATTTACTACTACTGTAATATAATAAGAATTTAGTTTTAAATAAACGAGTACGTAGGTAGGTAGTAGGTAGGTAGGACTTACATTTCCAAAAAACGAAGATGACAATCGGGCTAAAAACAGTGGTCCAAATCGTAGGTAAGCACAAATCCAATAGGCAGAGCGAGAGTCAACAAAGAAAGCGGGAATATCGGGGTCCAAAAACAAAGCCAAAGTAAAAAGATAGCACAAAAAACGAGTAGGTAACACAAACAACGCGAGCGAAGTCGGAAACAAAATCGGAAAGCCGTATATCTGACAGTCAGCTTTGAGATGACATTAGGGATGACGATCTGAAATCAATTTATCGAAGAATCGATATTTAGGGCCAAAGAAATCGATTTTTAAATCAATATGTAATAATCGACGTTTCACCCTAGAAAATCGACATTCGATTTTTCCTGTTCGGTTAAAAAAAAGGAAATTATTAACGGGAGGGCAAGGACATTAGACTTGGCTTAACAAATTCTATACTTGAATTTACTAAAGTGACATTTTTTAACTGCTGGCTGTGCGGTTAAGAACTGTATACTTCTTCCGTTGCGTCCATTTATTTACCACCAGTTTCAATTTACCTGAGATGGAAAACAAAATACAGAAAAGAATTTTAGTTTAATGTTTAAAGAAAAACGTATTACTGTAACATAATATTATGAATGAAACACAAAAATCATACTAGTGTTTGAAGGAATTAATTTAACTTGGGATATGACTTCCATAAAAAAATCTATTTATTTACAAATAATAAATTATTTCTACTTAGAAAAAATCTATTATGGAAAATATGTTGTTTTTTTATGAATTAATCGATTTTCCACAAGAAAATATTTTTCTTTGCACCTTAGTAATTTAACGAAAAATTACATTTAAAATCTACTGTAAAAGTAGAAAACTACTGCTTCGGTCATGCGCTGGAGGTACAGGAAACGTACAAGAAATTCAACGAGAATAAACAAAAACTCTAAAAGTTCTAAGAAGTATTTATTAGGTAAAGTAAGTAGAATGCTTAGTGGTTTGCTTGACCTGATACCCATTTCTACTAATAAGTTACAGCCGAATCGAAACTGAACCGTTGCGATCGACCAATCAGAACAACACATTAGCACGTCATCGAACAGTTGAATGGCAATATACGCGCTCCCATTGGTCGATCGCAACGGTTAATTTCGATTCGGCTGTAACTTATTAGCAGAATTGGACCTCTGATGCCTACACCACGAAATGAAACACTTTTTAACATAATATATGGTGCAAAATAAAAAAAAACTTGGTTTGGATATAAAATAAACGAAATCGATTTTTAGAATCGATTTAAGTTAATCGACAATGCGTTTTAAAATATAATCGACTATCAGAATAATCGATAACTTTTTCACATACCTGAGTGGTAGCCGATAGGGGTGGGGCAAGTATTAATTCAATTCGTCCATGTTGCCAGAATTAAATAATTTCAATTGTTTATTACAATAAAACCGGAGATATTTAAAATGTAATTTTTGAACAGATGGTCTACAATAATTTAACCTACGTGCTGCCAAAATTTCAAAGCTGCCGGATTCTCACTACCACCTCCCATACAATTTTAGACCGTGTCCTTTTCTAAATTATTAAGAAAATGTATCACGCTATCACAAAATATGTCTAATAATAAATATATTATGCAGAGTAAAAATAAATGTATAGCTACATGGAATTTAATAAAACAAAACACTTTTAATAGAAATAATAATATAAATGATATCGAGAAAATACATATAAACAAAACAAATATTTGTCACCCGGTTGAAATAGCTAATGCCTTTAACGATTATTTTATTGAATTAACAAATAAACCTAACTCTAACCTTAAAGAAACTAATTCCAGTACTATTGTTGATAGGTCTATATTTCTAGATCCTGTTTCAGAAAAAGATATATCAAATATTATTACTTCATTAAATAACACACAGTCAGCAGGATATGATGAAATATATACAAAAATTATTAAGGAAACCAAAGATGAAATTAGTCCTATTTTAGCACATTTAGTAAATCTATCATTCAATAAGGGTTGTTTCCCTGAAGCTCTTAAAAAGTCAGTAATAAAACCTATTTAAAAAAAGGTGAAAAATCTGACGTAAAAAACTATAGACCTATCACACTAATACCAATTTTATCTAAAGTATTTGAAAAGTCCATGCACCTTAAACTAGTTGATTTTTTTAATAAACATAATATTGTAAGAGAAGAACAACATGGCTTTCAAAAACAAAAGTCGACCACACTAGCAGCTTTTAAATTAGTACATAATATTCTACTGGGTATCAATGAAAAAAACCTCACAACGGGTCTATTTTTTGATATGTCTAAGGCCTTCGATTTTGTTTCCCATGACTTATTACTAACAAAATTAGAACCATATGGTGTTAGGGGAGTAGCTCTTAATTGGATAAAGTCTTATCTTGAGAATAGACATCAGTGTGTCTCAGTTAATAAAGTCAACGAAGATAGTGAAATACAATCCTATAAATCTGCATATAAAATAAATAAATTTGGCGTTCCACAAGGTAGCGTACTCGGACCGTTTTTGTTCTTAATATACATAAATGATATCCCAACAGTCACTAAATATAAATCTATCTTATTTGCTGATGATATTTCTATTATAATAACTGATAATAAATGTACATCTTACGATGAACATGAAAATAACATTAATAATACAGTTAAATCTATTATAGAATGGCTAAATTATAATAATTTACACACTAATATTGATAAGACACATTATATACATTTTAATAATAAATTAGAAGAAAATAACAATATCAAACTTAAAATACAATATAATAATCAAACAATACATGAAACAGTTGATATTAAATTTCTAGGATTAGATATAAATAAAGAATTAAAATGGAAAGGCCATATACATAATGTTTGTAATAAAATAAATAAATTTATATATCCTTTATATAATCTACAAACTATAGCCTCTCGAAATGCTGCACTAACTGCTTATCATGCCTATGTCGAATCAATTCTTAGGTATGGCCTCATAATCTGGGGGAACAGCACTGAATTTAAAAGAGCTTTTATTTGTCAAAAAAATGTATACGTGCTATCTATGGAGCTGCTCCTTATGATTCCTGTAAACCTCTCTTTAGGAAACTTAATTTACTACCCCTTCCATGCTTGTATATATTTGAAATTGCAAAATTTGTAAAACAAAATAAAGGTCTCTTTAAAAGTACTTATATTATCTATGACTATGTATGTACCTAACATAGTTGAATAATACTTATGATGTTATTAAAAATTCAGATTTGTAAAATTATTTTTGTAATCCCCCACACAAAATAGTTAGGTCAGTGAAAAAAATCACTGTGGTTTTATGAAACCAACATGCAAGTGAAACTTTTCTTTCGGTTCGTAGGCATTTACCTGAAAAACTCCGACAAAATACTTAATAGGGTAAGTTCTTACTTATTAAAATCGCGTTTTTAATCTTAACCTAAATCTTTTTGTTCTGAAAAGAAAATTATAAATAAAAAACAAATTGAGATATAAAAAAGGAATTGATATAATAAACAAAAAGCAATAAAGAAAAAGAAAATAATACAACAAGCAATTTTTGAAAAAATAACTGCATCAGGATCGAACCACTGCCACACAGATTTAAAAACGAAGATCAAACGAATAGACCAATCCTGACCTATTTGAAGTGGTGAAATTTAAGATGTCATGTTTTTGTGTTATTCGACCATAATTCGACATTACACTTTCAAATATATGGGGATTAGAAAATTAATTTTACAATTTCGAATTTTCAATGACATGGCGTCATTACTATTATGATTATGTCAAAATACCTACATACCAAACACCTTGTAGGTAATATAATAAAATAAAATAATTCAACTCAATCTGTGACCATACGAACCAGCATACATAAGTAGTGCCATCTATCAGTGAGCAATATGTAATCAAATAGTTAAAGCAGACATTGCGTGCTACTTCGTGCTATGCTTTTGAGAGATACATTGAAGTTCACACAATTTGTCGCTAGGAGTGCTATAAATTTGTAAAAAGAAATGTTAAGCCATTCTAGCATGACTTAAAAACGTATTTTGAAACTTCCCACGTGCTAAGTGATTTTTTAAAATATAATCAATACTTTTCTGAATCTCCTTGTTGACTTTTACTAAATTCACTAAAAAATCTTTACAAAAATCGATTAAAGTAGCGCCATCTATTGATGCTTTTATCGAATTATTTTACTTTTGTTCGTGATGGGTCCCCGTGGTCTGGTTCCCCCTTCAAGAGGAAAAATAGACAATTCAAAAGAACTTTTTTCCAAGTCATATTTCATTTATGGATAGGCTCTTCCGAAATACACCAAAACTCAACGTGGGGACTCTCCCTTGTGCTGGCTAGGTCAGCAACGCAGATGCGACAACGTGTAGGATGTGATAGCATCTCTAGAATATGTAAATCGTTTAGCAACTTAACCTACATGCGTATTATCTATCAATCATGACGTTAGCCATAATTCGCTGAGCCCAAGCTTGCTTTGGGGGGCTTAAGTCATTTTCCATACTCTAGACTAGACACCCAAAGTAAGTTCGTAACCCATCCACCGATGAACTTAAAAAAATCTTGATGAAGAAACTACACCGATATAAGCAAATAGTCACTTTGGCAGCATCCGCGAACACCTCATATTATGCTCCGCAAGATCGAGACACAAACGACCCATATATTCGTCTGCACGGCTCGAAAATTGAGATACGACAGGGTACGCTGCCTCTGGCCTAATATGTTGCAGTTCTGGTAAATTATAGGAGCGTTTCGTATTCCGCCGGCAATCTTCGCCAAGATTAATGGTTTCAACGTGTGCACGAGTATTCTGTGCTGATTTTTTATCTAGCCACGATCTGGGTGTAATTTCTTTTCGAGTGCGTTTGGACGTATTTATCTGGCGTGTGGGTCCTGGTTACATAATCTGCCTAGCGGGATAATGATGAGATATTGTTTTAATGTCTGTCACGTAGAGGATTTAAATATATTAAAAACATTTAAACTATGAAATTCAGGCACATAAAAATACACTTTAAATTACAAGTTAAAAATCTATCCGTGTTGAAGCTTTTCTTGAATTAATTTATTTATTTTTTCTATTCGGCTTGGTTGGTGGCAGGGTTTCTGAGCCCGCCCGGCCACCGTCTTACCTAAGTTTGTCGCCATAATAACAGTGTTAATAGCATCGTTGTGTTCCGATAATTAGAGGTGAGATAGTCAGTTTCTGAGTTGTTCCCGATAATAAGAGGTAAGATAATCAGTTCTTGAATTGTTGAAGAGTCTAGGTGAATCTCGTTTCCACCTTCGGCCCTATCATCACTCACCATCGGGCGAGAGGAAGGCCAAGAGCTTGCCTGTCGTTTGTAAAAAAAATATTTTAATTCAAAGACGATGTAAAAACACAAATATTACATTCGTAAGTTTGCTTTATTCTTAACCTATTTTTACACGAAATCCTTAAAGATTTCTAAACTGGATGTTAGGTAATTCGTAATTATGAACAGTGGGTAAAGTCTACTTTAGCTGAACAAAGTAAAAAGAGATTAGTTGAAATTCCGCTAGTGTTGGGTAAGTCCTCGGTGACATTTGGTCATGGCGTTTTTTTGACATATTGCTACGATATATGATTATATCATACACAACTCTCTTTGGGATAAATCGTACTTGCAGTACTGGGCCAGAGAGCGGCCAGCATTTTTTTATCTGGCCTACTCGTGCAGCTGGAATTGGCTGCAATGTAATTTGAATATGAAACGAACTTCTTTGAAGCCTACGGGCACTCATAAGTAGATGGATATATTAGTACCATGTCACAGCAACTATTCCTTTTATTTAGTATGGTTACACGTATATTGCATTGTTAATAGTTAGTGTGACACGGTACAAAAATGTTTATCTATTTTTGAAGACTGTACATGATAGCTGAAGAGGTAACTCACCTAAGTTTTCATTTAAATTTCGAACCGGCATAACAAAAGAATGGTCCGCGGTAATAAATAACTTTTCATCCCCCATCTCTGAAAGAGTATTTTTGCTATTCTCTGACTCTCAAACTGACTGCCAAAGCCGTTTTTATCCGCTTGAGGTTAAAGTAAATTTGAATTTAGAGCATCGCGTGCACTAGGTATGTGATTTCAAAACATCATTAAACCTATTTACTTCCATCTCCATGGTGCCGAATTTATCATACAACTTTTTTAAATTTGTTTAAAACTCCGACTCTGAACCTCCTTGGTGTACTTTTGTTTTTATTTTGCATTTAGTCATTTCCTCGCTGAGGGGGGATGAAAAGTTACGTGTTGCACTCGAGCGCAAAGATTTTTCACCTTGTTGAGCACGCGGTTGAAAAGCAACTTTGCACTTATGTATAACAAATAACTAATGTATATTACAAAGAAAAGTGAAAAAAAAAAAATAAGCGAATGCAAAGCGTGCAAATAAAATGATATTTGCACGCTTTGCATACTTTTGTCGTCTCTAGTTGTTCATTTAATTATATTTAATTGTGTAAAATAAGTTCTTAAACTGTCGGATACTTCAAAATATTAGAATTTTTTAAATGAAAATATGAAGGGAAATCTAAATCGTTCTCTTAGAAAGTTTTTTTATTTATTTGGGTGAAATGGCTACAAAAGTAAAACCACAAACTGCTTACACAAATACAAATGCAAACTACTTACAAAAGTAAAACTACAAAAATGCTTATCTACTTTTGAAGCCGACTGTACATGATAGCTAAACAGGTAACTCACTTAAGTTTTCATTTAAATACTGGCATAACGAAAATGATCCGATACTCAAACTCAAACTCAAACTCAAAAATCTTTATTTAATATAGACCTTTACAGGCACTTATTGACGTCAAAATAAAAACATAAAAATCTTCAACCAAGAATCTAATTAACTAAATTATTTGGTCTTGTACCCACTGGACCTTCATAATTGGACCTTACCTACACGATAGGACCTATTCGACCTCCTATCAAAAATCTGGTGCCCATTGGCCCTTCAAAATTAACGATACGTTTTATTCGACCTCCTATCAAAAACATGGTACCCACTGGACCTTCAAAATTACACATTACCTACACCATTGGATCCACCAGACCTTTTATCAAAAAGACGTGTCCCATTGGACTATTTGGCTCTTTTCTTTTGGAATGTTACATACAGTCATGCAGAAAAGTAAAATTGTTAAAGAAATAAAAACAAAAGATATAAGTAAATCAAAATATTTAATCAACATATGTATAAAATTCAACATATTAATCATCAGCAACAAATCAAAAAGAAATAAAATATAGATAACCTACTACAGATCCTTTTTACCTTTCTTTTAACGACAATAGAGAATATTTTTTATAACTATAAGTTTGCCTAAATTGCCAAACAAAAATTATAAAAATATTTTAAATAAGTCACATAAAATTAATCGATCTGTGATTTATAACCTATATTAAAATATTACATTATTTACTTTTTGGTAAACAAAAGACTTCAGTTTAGTTAGTATACTATTCTATCGATTTAAATCTACCTTCGGCAGAGCTTTGACGAGTGGTACCTTAAGATAGAAAAAAAATTATTTATATAAAAACAGATTAAGCATGCATACAATTAAAAATTAATAGAAAAAAATGACGACCACCAGATTGGATCATGGGGGAATAATCAACATAATTACATGTCATTAATTACGTTAATTAATATTCAGTTCTGAGTTTTAATCGCTAATCTCCCATTTTTTAAAACTATAATATGGGTGTTTTTTTAGTTTAGTTTTAACTATTTCATTTAATCAAATGTACGTTGACAATCAACAGTATACTTGTGAAGGTTTACATTGTATAAAGATTTTTGTCTTTGATTTAATATTATGTTAAAGTGCGATGTCGACAGAACCAATATAGGAGGAATGTAACTTCTAATCCTACCTACATATTACTTAAAATCAATAGTTGACAATAACTCAGTTTTTTGTTACTCCTTTAAAGTAGCCTTTTTTCAACCCTTCAGGTAGTTTTTTGGAAAGTAAACAATAGACAAGAACGAGAAAGAAGTATTGCCACTGATCGTTGCGCTACAATACAAGAGGCGAGAGCAGGACGAATGTCGTGAGAGTGAATATCAATACAACTCTAATTGTAAGAAAAAAAAGGACG
This sequence comes from Schoenobius gigantellus, assembly GCA_963935595.1. Taxonomy (NCBI): domain Eukaryota; kingdom Metazoa; phylum Arthropoda; class Insecta; order Lepidoptera; family Crambidae; genus Schoenobius; species Schoenobius gigantellus. The sequence goes on from OZ012553.1 coordinate 7,311,690, forward strand.
TCCGGTTTTCTCCATATTTTTTTCTGCTCGGAATTAGTGGCTGTGCCGATTGAGATAGAAGTAGGTACATACATAGGCTAGAACAGCTCAATGGTATTTACTTACTTTTCAATGGTATTGGCTCTATTACAGCTCCTATTAATTTCATTTTAGTCTTCAATTTTCTATATGACTATACTTTTTTGAATAAAACTGTCAATAAGGTCCAATGGTTCCCATAAAAAAGGTCCTATGGGCACATTCAATATAATATTTTAGGAAGGTCGAATGGGGCATACAAATAAGGTCCAATGGGAACAGTTGCAATAGGGTCTAATCTTGAAGGTCCAGTAGGTACTAGTCGAATTCAAAAAAGAGGTCCAATGGCCGCATTGAATATAATATTTTTAGGAAGGTCGAATGGGCCCTGTAAATGAGGTCCAATAAGCACTTTTTGCTTTTGGGTCGAATCTTGAAGGTCCAGTGGGTACAAGACCAATTATTTAATCCTTGTATGTACACACACACCAACCATTATTAAGATGTGTGCAAATACAAGTCAAATGAAAAAAAAAAAAATTGACTCTACACCTGTTCGGAAATTGGGAGAGCCTTCTCAAGAAGAACAGGCAAGAAACTAATATATAGTAATGTATATTACAAAAAAAAGTGAAAAAATAAGTGAATGCAAAGCGTGCAAATAAATGATATTTGCATGCTTTGCACTTTTATTATCTCTTGTTGTTCATTTAATTATATTTAATTGTTAAATAAGTTCTTCGACTGTCGAATAGGTACTTCAAAATATTAGACATTTTTTTCAATGAAAATATGAAGGGAAATCTAAATCTAAAAGTTTATTTATTTATTTGAGTGAAATGGCTACAAAATTAAAACCAAACACACTTTGGGTAATGGAAGATATCTATTCCATGTTAAAATATACGTATACTAATGAAAAATTATCGTACTATATTATTATTATTTCTTTAATTTACCTTTTATTAGCTTTGACGACAACTGAGCATTGCCAAACTCTGACATACTCACGGTCGTCCGGCAATGCTGCACTTGCAGGCTACGCTACGGTACATTTAATCAGCTGACCGGGCTTTAAATCGAAATTTTATGACTTGTAAATGCAACATTCAACTATAGACGCGCACATAAAATCACTAAACACGGCTACAAAATACATCAATATAAGCCTTACCATGCGTCACGCTACGCCAACAATCCGTCACGGCCTTCCCTTTTGAATTAACTAAAAGAGAATACGGGGCTAAAATCTGAGCCTAATTTATTTTATCGCGCACATTCATTGTCGGAGTGGCAAACGTTTACACACATTTTGTCTTCGAGACTGGAAGAAAACGGTGCGTGGAAGTCGCCAGAAAAGTGTGTCAACTTTTACAAATGAGAAAAATAAGTTTAAAAAAATAATAATTCGTAACTGCTGAATAATCACGCTATAAAACTATGAAACAAGAAAATAGTCATCATCACAGCTCATATACGTCCCCACCGAGGGGGTCTAGTTAGGTCGATTAGGCCTTAGGCAAACCACGCTAGCCCAGTGCGGATTGGTTGACTTTGAATTACTTCGCAGGTGAATGCAGGTTTCCTCACGATGTTTTCCTTCACCGTAGGAGCGTCAGATAAATGTACATACTTAATGAAATTCGTGAAACGAAAAACACGATAGGACCTATTTAGGTTTTTCGAATTTCGTAATGTTTGTCCGACGCTCCTACGGTGAAGGAAAACATCGTAAGGCAACCTGCATACATCTGCTAAGAAATCAAAGGTGTATCTAAGAAATCGACCAATCCCACTGGGCCAGCGTGGTTAACTAAGGCCTAAGCACCCTAACTTAGGGTAAGATCGAACCCCTCAATGGGGACGTATATGAGCTGTAATGATGATGATGAACAGGGAACAGATAAATATATGTGTGTTTTAATAAGTATGATTATTACTTGATCATATATTTCTTAAAATATTTACCAAAACAGCAGAAATTAAGTTTTGTTCATGATAACTTTACAACTCTGTTTTTGTCATGCGAGAAAACTCGTTGTTGGGCCTAAAAACAACTAAGCAGTGTTTAAAGAACTTTTAACAAGATAATCACCACAAATAGAAGATCAGCAGGGAAAACGATATTATAAATTATGTATCTTAATGGTTATATACTTTATACGCTATTGGATTTTAATGTTAATAGAATATAATTAATTTGCAAACTAGTTAAATGTTTTTTGTATCTGTGTTAAAATTTTATAGGATGTTTTTTACTATTTTTTACATTTTACTAGCTGACCCGGCGAAAATCGTACCGCCATATTTTTTCTCGTTTCTGAAATAATGGGCAAATCAATAATGCAATTCTTTGGGCTATGTCGGTAACTCTAGTTCTTCTACGGATCTGGACGGATGCGGGAGGCGCAGGACCGATCGGTATGGGGATCCTTGGGGGAGGCCTATGTCCAACAGTGGACGTCTCTTGGCTGAAATGATGATGATGATGACTGTCAAACTTGACAGTACCTATGGATAGATTGACATTATGGCGTATGGTCTGTTTGGTCTGTTTGCATTCAAATTCAAATTCAAAAATCTTTATTCAACATAGGCCTTTACATGCACTTATTGACGCCAAAACAAAGCAAAACATTTTAATTTAAAGAAAACATATTTAACCTTGTATGTGCATACATTCTGAAAATACTCAAGATGTCTGCAAATACAAGTAGGAATGAAAAAAAAAGTTGAATCTATACCTACATTGTTCTCTAACATAACCTATTGTAATGTACCACATTTAAGACGAATAAAGTATTCTGATTCAGAATCATTCTGAAGACATCAACTGCTGGCTGAACAACTGAACGACAATTGTTAATGTTTTGTCAATATATTGAAGATCTCCCACAATCCCTCAAATCACGACACGGTTAGCGCAGAGGTTGAGTGATCGCCTACTGTGCAACGGGTCGCGGGTTCGATTCCCGCGCGGGACAGATATTTTGTATGGCCTACAGAAATTTGTTCCGGTCTGGGCGTATGTGCATGTGATATTCTATGTTTGTAACTGCACCCACGACACAGGAGAAAATCCAAGTGTGGGGCGACGTTTTTTTAAAAAAAAAAGAATAAGAAGAATAGAAACAATATTCACTCACTCACTTTTCATATTGAAATAAAAAAATCTGTTAGATGTTTTAATTTTCTTTTATACAAACTTTGTCCTGACAATAACGAACACAAAAAAAGAATTATCCAATTTGGTGCAATCGTTCGGAAGTTATGCCTACATTTCGGCGATTCACTTCTATTACAGATTTTATAATTAATTAAGTTTATACATACCTAACTAAATAGTTTCTATCAACTTTTATTCTTCACACATAGCTTCTTCAAGAAAATCTTCAGAAAGATAATTATATAATTTACACCGTTTTTAAAGTACGAGTAAATTGCGTTTTTTGTCTATACAATTTACAGTCATTATTATATTTTATTTGAAGAACTATAGCTAATTAAACCCAGTTTGTAAGCTACGTTAAACGAATATTTTATCTGAGGGCCTTAGGTCGAATTTCACCGACATTTAAACAGACGGTTCGAGTTAACTAACAACCGCTTTTGACACTTATCGTATGAGTGAAATGTCAAAAACATGTTTGTTAGTTAACTAATCGCCTGTTTAAATATTGGTGAAATTGGACCTTAATCTCGGACTACGTTTAACGAATACCGCATTCCGATGATAGGGTATTGATTGCATAGCAACGAGATCGATTAAAAAATGTGATAACATTCATGATTCAGCATAACAGGCCCGGCGATACCGCGCAAACTTTCATTCAATTACTTTCAATTTCCACAACTCCCAACGAAATTCTCCCCGAACGGCCTTTATTTTATAAAGAAGCCATTCACAAGTTTCTTCACTGGAAATTTGTTACGAACAGTTGTTTTTCTGAAATAAGAACCCGCAGGGATCAGGTAGGTGGCTCTCGAGGGGGGGCACTGTTAGTGGTCTCGGGGGACGCGAGCCATTGACCTGCCCGTGCCCATACGAAAGGGGTACTATATAGTTTTACATTTTTGCTTTTAGTGAGATGAAATCCGCCGGAAGTGAGTGATTAAGGGATCGAAATAAGTTTTTGGGTAGATGTTATGCTCTTCCTTGCTTTCTGCAGTGTCTAAGTTAGTGTTTTATTTATTACCAGCGGATGTTGTCCTGCCCGATTACAACACCACCTACTGGGTCCAATTGTATGTTTAAAGCTTCCCTGGATCTATTCAAACGTACACAATAACATTCGTTAGTGATCGGTCAAGAGTTATTGCAAGACTAACACGCAGCGATTCATCTAATAATAGTAAAAATGTCGTGTCACAGTGTATTTTATCCAACTCCCCCGAAACGGCTTCACCGATTTTTATGTTTTTTTTTGTGTTTATTGGAAAGGTCTGAGAGTTGGTCGTAGGCTATTTTTATACCCCTAGATAATAAGGGTGGCTTTCAACAGAGATTGGTGCAAAATTATGTCAATTTAGACAACAAGTTTCAAAATTTATTTCAAGTCATGATTAGATTCATCTTGTTTATTACACTGAATTACTTACTGTTTTCAAAACTACTAACATTAAATATAAGCTAAATGTAAATAAATTAATGTAAATTATATCCAACTCAAACTGTGCTAACATGTTAAGAGTAGGGATAGCAATCCAGCGGCGTTTTCAATCCAGCTGGATTCTTGCTGGATTGTCCTGAATCCAGCTGTATCCAGCGCGGATCCAGCAAAATGTGGAACGAAAATAAAAAGATGTCATTTTTAAGACTTTTTTTATTAATTTGTACTTCCTACGAAAATCTATGAAATCTTTCACTCATTTGGTGAAATCTTATATCAATTTGCGATCATTTGAGATCAAAAGAATCAACTTAAAATTAAATAACAAACATATTTAACCTCATATAATATTTTAGATAATGTTTCTAAGTAAGCAATATCTTATTACGTTTATGTTTAATGATAGGACGGCTAATCAGTAGCAATCAGTCTTACAAATTCTTTTAATATTAACTACAAAAAAGGACCATAATAATAATACTATTTTAATCTTCAATCAATTTTTTGTATCAAAAGAAACTCCGAAATAATCTTCTCTCCACTCGTTAATAATTAGGCAGTTTAAAATCTGACGATAAAAGACTGACTATCTCTTTTTGAATTCTCTGAAAGTAAGAACTTAGAAAGCAAATTTTATCTATAGTCTTATCTCCCAACCTGCTTCGCACAGAACTGCATGTAGCTGGCTGCTGAGAATGCCCTTTCGGCCTCTACGCTGGTCGGTTTTAGGGTCATTAAATACTCATAAACCATAGATAAATGTTCACCTCGCACTCCTTCGGTCTCATAAATGCTCATTTATTTTTTCAGGTACTTTTCGTAATCTAATTGAGCACTTGGCTTTTGTTTATTAAAGTTCTCCTTCTCTCTTTTAAGTTCCATCTCAAGCTCTTGCTCTAAGGTCATTTTCACGGGTTCTGCGTCATCATCTAGACCATCCTCTTCTAACTCCATGATATCTTTTTGCACCGGCTCTACAAAATGTTGTTTATTTACTCGTTTTAACAGAGTTTTCATCTCCTGCCGCATCGCATTTATTTTTGGCAAAGGAAAATAGCCAGGTTTATTTACTGCTTCTTTATACTTTTTTGGATTTTTCAAGTATACTAATGTACCAGTAACTTTGGAGAGGCGCCGTTCTGCGATTCTGTTGTGTAGTGCTTCAGCTAGCTCGGCGCTTAGGGAAGTGCCCTGGCTATATAGCTTGTCTAAGACAAATTTCAAGGTTGTGTCGGCAGTTATCAATGTGGACTCTCTTCTGCAAAGAGCTTCTACAGCCAGTTTAAACGGTTGTAGACTGACGATCAACTCATTGATTATTGACCATTCATCGCCGGAAAATTTTATTTCGGAACCGACGTCTATCAATGCTTTATCGATGCAAACTTTTACGTTGGCATACTAAGCAAACTACTTCATCTCGTGCGGCAATCAAGAATCAGACTTAGTTCTTTACCTCTCTCTTCCTTAACATATTTTTGCAAAAATAAATCATCTTTGGTGGGTGATTTTTTGAAAATTTTTACAACTTTGCGTACTTTCATGAGCAGTGCGCTGTATCGTGGAATTAATTCACCAGAGTCCACTAATGTTGGTTCGACTGTAACTACCAATCCATCGTTCATCTCTGTCTCTAAGTCTTCATCGTCGTCGCATTCGTCACTTTCATCTGTTGCTGCTTGTTCTACTTATGAGGTTTCTTCTTGTATAGCACGTCCACCACAGCCAACTGGATACCATGAGCGCAGAACAATTGTTGATAACAAGGCAGAAGCTTCCAACTTTTGCCATTAGGGACGCGCCATCGGTACCGACCCGATCACACGAGCGAACGATCTTCTCCCTCCGCCTTCCAACTCACAATCAAACACTGCACACTAACGCACTAGTCCCACACACCGCACTCGTAGAACAAGAGTGTGAAGGCCCGGTCTACACAGTTTGCGATATACCAGGTACGGATATGTGCCTGGTCGCTTCTCCCCACCCTCCACTACACGGCGAACTCGAGCGTCCGAGCCTCAGAGGCGCGCTCGCGTTGCAGCCGCTCCCCGCACCGGCTATAACCGCCTGGTGACTCTACTCAGAGAGCGGAACACCCCCCGTGGTGATGCCTCTCTGAGCTAGAAATCCACCAGGTTAGGTAAGCCAAACGAGGCTTGAGGACCCACCAAAGTGCTCGACTTCTTACAAATAATCAAGGTGAAGCTGTAACAACCATCTGCGGCTAACAGCATAGGTCCTTTTAATTGAAAAAAAAACGCGCCATCGGTAGTGATACCAATGGTATCGGTTTCCATCACTAAGCCAAAAATATTCAGCCTTTCTGACACTAATTCAATGCAGTGTTCGGCAGTGCAGGAGCCGTGAATTCTTATCAACCCTAAATTGAAATGTTGATCATGATGATGATGATGATGATGATGATTTTTTTGGGAGGTCCACTCGTCAAAACTCAATGAAAATCTTGGTCCTTTTTGTTTTTAATTAGTGAATTCTTTAATGAAATCCGCTTGAATATTCTCTCCATACAGGTATGCAGAGAATATTCAAGCGGAGCGGAATGATCGCTCTAATGGTATTTGGAGAAGTCGGCAATTGAAATCCTGATTTTGCGAATAATAATCTCAAGTCGGATGATGTACAAAATGTACTTGAACTAAAGCCATCTTGACACACCATCCTAGTGACCAAACTCTCCATTTCTTTTTAAAAGTAGGAATCAATAGTCTTCTTGGTCTTCTTGCTTCCCGATAATATTCATTTTTTGAAGTGGTTGCTATAGCATCAGTGGGAGCTTCTGAATCTGCATTATACAAATCTCTGTTGGATGAACTAGCTTTGTTGCCAGTGCCACTGATATTACTTATGACACTGATACAGTGTACTTTTTGTAAATGTCCTTTTAACCCTGTAGTGGAGCGGTTGCTAATAAGCAATGTTTTTAAACATAGCGAGCACTTGGCACTTCGACTATCCAACTTTACGAAAAAGTCCCACAAACTTTTTTCACCGTCGCTTGAATTCTTGGTCGACGTTTTAAACAGTCCGATCAACTGTCTTTGATTTATAAAATAGACAAACATAAGCGGTACAGGTGGTAAGGGGCAAAGGGGGCGGGCGGCGTTTCATTCGACATGCGACACGTGCTATACTGCTATGGTGACATAACGGCAACGTTGCAGCGCAGTTTTGAAAATGGCGGCAACTCAAAACTAAACAATAGAAATTGATACGTTTGCGGATCCGCATCGCTGGATCCAGCACTGTATGCTTGATCCAGCATGTTCAAAAAGGCGCTGGATCCAGCTGGGTTGCTGTATGCTGGATCCCGCAATTGCAATCCCTAGTTAAGAGTTATAGTCTAGACCTTCGTTTTGTACAAAGTATATACCTATTTTGTGACTATAATTTGTTTTGGTAAGCCTTAAATAAATTAATAAATTTATGTACAGAGAAAACACGATAAAACAACATCAGTATAAAAGTGCTGCTCATTTCTTAAGAAATTTCTGCGAGCTGACCTGCGACATGGTGAATGAGGAAATTTATTAGTAGACACAGTGACAGCAACAACATCGTATATAACTATTATGATACAAACGTGTAACAGAAATAAAGTAGGTACACACTTCAAAGAGCTCTGGTAAACCCTTGGGATATTCACTGTGCAGGAGAGCCTGTGTCGGTCAAACAGGCTGAGAACTGGGTATGGCCGAAGATGACATTCATGCATTCCTTTGAAGTTTGAACACTGCGATTTTCTACTGCGGACCCACCATACATTACTTGGTGGGACTTAGCCATACAATACCGTCACAACACAATACAATCACAGCTATATAATCGCAATACAAGCGCGTTTCAAAATACCAGAACGTACCAAGCAACTGGCTCTAAGTAAATATAAGAACAAATTCTTCAAACACTAATTGAAGCACCTTTTAAACAAAAGGTATTACTCAATTTATGAATAGGTACTTAAATGATTCAATAAGGTAAATGTTATATCAATAAATTAAATACCATTGGAATTATTCTTTCCTGTCTCTACTCCGAGTTGTGTGTTACTGTGTAAATTGTAGGTATGTAAATTAACCATTAATTGACCTGCTAACCATGTAAATTAAGGCGCATAGTAACGTCAATCATAAAAAATCACTGCAGAAAAAACCGGTTCTCTTCATAAATATTGAATAAAAAAATCTTTAAAAAAGATATGTTATTATTCAACGCATTCTTTAGAGGATGGTCTTCTTAATTTTTTGATAAATTAATTAAAACTTGGTTAAAATGCGACCCAAACATGCCTCGATTTTAAAACTGTAAACCTAATCGCTTCGTAAATATTAGGTTAAATCATATACTTTCGATTTCAATAAATAAAGTGAACAATATTCTAGGGGATGGTCTTTTTACATTTTTCATATTCGCCTTTATTAATTTTTTATTGAAATAATTCATCTTACGCATAAAGGTTTGCTTAAATATTCCCCTCGCTCTCACTCACTCACTCCTATGTAATTAGTGCGGGACGATCGACGCAAGGTCATTGGGAGCACTATGCGCCTTAAGCATTGACATTTAAAAAAAACTGAATTGACATTAATTGCGAACACTTATAAAATTGACATTTATAACTTTATTTATTTGACATTATTAATATTCACAATTTTGACTTGCATTATTATTGTACCTAAATAATAAATTATAAAAGTATTGAATGATCATCATAATCATCATCAATCATCATCATCATCTTAGATAATCATACTAATCATAACAATTTACATTAGAATTTGCGCATCGAAAAACGACAAAATATGTTAGACTAGCTTTTTATACCACCTTTCAGCTTTGTAACCATATTTATGCAAATAAAAGTATTTATATTATGATAGTTGATAGCAGGCGGCTGCAGTGTTTTCTTTAAAAAACGTCGCCCCACACTAGGTTTTTCCCTGTGTCGTGGCTGCAGTTACAAACATAGAATATTACATGCACATACGCTCAGACCGGAACAAATTTCTGTAGGCCATACAAAATATTTCTCCCGTACGGGAATCGAACCCGCGACCCGTTGCGCAGTAGGCGATCACTCGACCTCTGCGCTAATCGTGTCGTCCCAAAACCGTGTCGTCAAAATAGAGCTTTGTCAGTTGGCTAGTGCAAACCAAAACCGCCTTTGAGGTGACGAAACCTTTTATTCCCTGAATGTACTTATTGTACTCTACTGGACGTATTACGTACCAAATCATTTTCATTTCTATTTCTAGGTGACAAGTATATATCTTTCCATGTATATATCAATAAAAAAATGGACTGATGCTTTCCAAAAAGCAATGTCCGAGTGCAGATGTTGCCGGCTCGCGACGGTCAGCTTTGAATAAACCACGTACATTTTATTTATTCACCGCGGTAAATATTCTGAGGTTCGTTCAACCCTGTAGCCTGACTGCTTTTGTTTGTATAACTGTAAATAGTTTACATATTAAGTGCGCTTGGTGTCAAATAACATATTTAGAGTACCAAATTTATTTTCTTACTTCACTTGTATTAGAACATTTTCCACATACATCAGGAAAGCCTTAGGCTTTCATCTCACTTGATGCTAAGTGACGATTAAACCGAAGGTGGAAGCGAGCTTAACCTGGACTGCTGAAGAACTCAGGAACTGGCTTATTGTCAAAACAAAACAATGCTAATAACATTGTATTGTTATTATGGCGCCAAACTTAGGCAAGATGGTGGGAGCGGCGGGCGGGCTTAGAAGCCCTAACGCCAACTAAACCGAGCACAAAAATTCATACCCTCATGGAATCGAGCCCCGGACCTCCCGATAGACACTCGGTGGTCTAAACCACTAGACCAAGGAAGCGGTCAAAGTTGCATATATCATAAATTCATAGTTGGTGTGTACAGCCAGTAACAATGCCTGCGATCTCAATGCCTACATGTAAACCTCGTTATCTTGCGACAGCCTCGCTCCACACAAATTTTTCACAGCTATAGTCATTTTCATTGTTATAATCATGTGCCTACAAAAAATAAGGATGTAGTCTTGCATTAAACAAATATGAAGCCATGGACCTACAAAAAAGGTCCGTGTCATACACGGCATGTCCGTAGCATGCAAGGTTTTCATTTGTTTGTGATTCATGACCTACACTCACACAGATGCACCGTCATTTCTTGACGAGCAAGACACGCGTACATCTAAATGTGCTGCCATTTACATGCTTCTCTTAATTCGGCAACGCTCCCTCCGTATTTTTTTCAGATCCATGGTCATATTAATTGATATTTCTAAATGTATGCCAAAATATTGCCAATTTAATATTTTGTTTAATTTCATCATAAATTTTACACATCGATAGAATATGTCAGGATAACAACAATTTATGTAACATACTAACCATATTCTTGTAATACGTTTTGACTAAGGTGTCTTGTCACAAGCGCATCACTTCTTAGTTGTAATTTTTTTGTGACCTCAAAATTAAATACCATTGTAATATTATGCACTCTGCCGACCAACATACAAAACTTTATCACTTCCCATCAACAAATGTCCTACTTATTAAGAATATATCATTTAGGAGAGGCCTGAGATAAAGTTGAACTGTACAAAAATGTTAAATATGTCCTCACGTGCAATAAAGTGTTAATTATTATCTTCTTCTAACATATAAAATTCTCGTGTCACAGTGTTTGTTACCAAACTCCTCTGTAACGGCTTGACCGATCTTTATGAAATTCTTTGTGTATATTCAGTTGGTCTGAGAATAGGCAAAACGTAGTTTTGCCATCATCATCATCGTCATCATCTCAGCCGCACGACGCCCACTGCTGGGCATAGGCCTCCCCCATGGATCTCCACAACGATCGGTCCCGCGCTGCCCGCATCCAGTTTTGCCATAATAGCTAGTAATTTAATAATATTTTTAGGACTTGTGAGTGAAATCGTTAGGACTATATTCATTCCGATTTGTACGAGTACAAATCACTTCACCATTCTACAAATCACTAAGGTAATCCGAATAAGTGCCACTAAGCCAACTAACCCTTTTATCTATTATTATGTTGTCGAATAATATCCACAATTCCACGTTCCCCGTGCCTCGGCGAATAATTTAACACTGGCAACTTATTATCGTTCCCCGCCTTGTTTGGCGAAAATTGTCGCTGTACGCATTAGCGCGTACATGTTAATGCTAATTCTGGACCAGCCGCTTATCTGAGGCCCGTTTACATTTAAATTATTGTCAAGGAATCGTATTAACCAAAGGGAGGCGTGGAATCGCTTTATAATTGCTATTCATTTTCGCGACTGTTGAGCTTGTGTTTGGCCGGAAAATCCACAAGGAAATTGCGAGGTGAGGTATCGAATTCTACTTTCCATAGTTGTGGTACGAGTGAAACCGTAGTTTTATCAACCTTGTTTAACAGAAATGAAACAACATTATGATTAAACTATTAAATTAAGAGAACGTTTTGTAGTGTAACATAGTATCTAGGCTGAAACCTTAGGGCGTTTGTCAGGCACAGAAAACCATTTTTAATACCAAATCAACTCTTGCTTTTTTATTGTTATTTTTGCTTGACAAATATGTTTGATGTGATGTTATGTGAATAAATACTTTTCCTCAATTCTTAATAATACGAAAAAAGCGACTACAAAAACCTTGAAAAGTTAAAAATAATATAAGAATAGGTGGTATAGATAACATCACACTTCTATATTGAAGTCGGTGCCAAACGATGATCTCCTAGAAAGTCTTAAAATTTGGCACCGACTTCAATATAGAAGTGTGATGTTGTCTATACCTATTATTATATTATTTTTAACTTTTCAGTGTTTTTAAAGTCGGTTTTTATTTTTTGTAAAATATTTTTTATTTTTAACTTTTTAGTGAAGGCCCATCATCAGACCCCGACTTTGGTGACCTTGTGACCGCCCTTGGAGTATACTCTATCGAATACAAAAAGAATTTTGAAAATCGGTCCACAACTGGCGGCGTAATCGCGTAACATACACACACGAAAAAAACATACGCATCGAATTGAGAACCTTCTCCTTTTTTGAAGTCGGTTAAAAATCCGAGAATTATCAAAATTGTGGTTTTGTCAAAATGATATCGATATTGTTATTCGTTAAGATGGTGGATAACAAGCCAGACTCAGAACTACGACTTAAACAGTACTTTAATTAAAAATGGTTCATATTTTTAACCGACTTCAAAAAAGGGGGAGGTTCTCAATTCGATGCGTATGTTTTTTTTATGAGTACCTAGTATTTAGTATTGGAGGATAATACACATTTATGTTTGAATCGTTTTGGGGCAGATAACAATGAAATGAATCAATCATAATTATTTCTTAACATCCATATACGTTATTATATCGTTTTTGAGTTGGCAGTCTAGGTACTTCAGTCATCGGGCGCGTGGGTAGTGAAGTCGCAGTGTGGACCTTAATTACCTAGCGCGCCCATAAGGGCAGGAACAATTAGTACGCGCTAATGCGTACAGTGACAATTTTCGCTAAACAAGGCGGGGTAGTAGGCCTGGCACTCTGTCGGGAGAGCCCCACACACGCTAGCCGTCTAGCCAACGGCGGGTACTGTGCGGTTACGTATATCCCCCGAGAAAAAAAGGTACTGCAGTCATTACTCAACAAGTACAACATAAACAAAAGAATTACTTTTTTAATAAATATAAAAAGCCACTCGAATACACTACGGGCGTGTTGCATCTCACACAGAAACAGCAATGAAGAAACACTTATGTAAATGCGGAGATAAGCTTGGTTTAAATGCGAGATAAAAGCTCTGCGCGCTCTCAGACGACGCTTTGGCAAATAAGTGTGGCATAATATCAGCGCTTACTTGGCGCGACCGCAAAGCGAACTTAGATATCTCTGGGAGTATTCAGTCGTTAATTCTAAATGCAGATGCAAGCATATTCGAGATAGTTTTCGTTAGTATGCGTTATAGTGTTAGTGTATGCATGTGCAACTTAGAGCAACTAAGATGTGCAAGGATTAAAGGTATATTTTTAATGCAAGCGATGCAAACGCGATATTGCGGCTGTCTACTTGTAGCGATAAAGTCACGCACGATACGGTCAGGCCTACGTCACTACGCGCTTAGGTACAAGTACAAGTGTGAAAAAGCAGAAGAGCTGCCGCGCTCCCCTAGGGGTATGTTGTTCTGTGTGCTGCGGTCTTGGTACAGGTAACAACCCTGTCACTCGAGCTAAGGCTTCAGAATACTTATCATCATCATTACCGATTTATTTCATGCGAATTTAGGCCATATATTTCATGCGAATTTAGGCCAATTTCATCGGCGTTTGAAGAAACGAATACCTACATTGTAGCTTTTAAAGCAGTGTTTGTTTGCCAGTGTTTTTTTTTCTTTTCTTTATTTTATTTATTTCTGTAAATTAATGTAAACTCTGTACAGTTAAGTCAGATCAGTTACCTATTCCTTTATTTATATCGTACCTGATTCGATCTCTCGATCAACAGATCACATGTTATACTTATCTGTGGAAACTAATTAGGCTAGTGTATAAGTTATTTTGTATTTTATAAGATCACATGTAATAATTCATGCTGTTTGTTTCCTTAATAAAAAAAAAATACCACAGCTCATATACGTCCCCACCGAGGGGTTCGAGCCTACCCTATGTTAGGGTGATTAGGCCTTAGTCAACCACGCTGGCCCAGTGCGGATTGGTGGACTTCACAAAAACCATTGAATTTCTTCGCAGATGTATGCAGGTTGCCTCACGATGTTTTCCTTCACCGTAGGAGCGTCAGACAGAAAACTATAACAAGCTAAAGTTAAGGTATAATTCAACTTGGATGCTCAAGGTTTAGTTATTTAAAATGTCGGCTTTTTTCAAGATCGTATCACAGTGGTTCTGCGTACACAAGAGTGCAACTTGTGTACGTAGAACTACTGTGATACGGGCGCGATATTGTTGTGATGCAAACGCAATACTATCGTGATGCAAACGCGATATAGTCGGAGTGCTAATCGATTTTAAAAGCGGTGAGATGTATTCTGAATGTGCATCGTACACAATCACTAGCTGTGCCCACGAACTACGTTTTGCATTTACGAGTATAAAGCTCAACACCCAAAAATTTCTGGAGAGGGCCACCCCTATCACCTAGGGTATAAAATAGCCTATTCACAGTCCTACCAAATATACAAAAAACTTCCCGGCTTCCGATTTAACTAATGCGTATGTATATCGCGTGACAATGAAATATTATAAAAGCTAGTATTTAAAAAAGTTTTTTTAAAAATAGTTTAACTTGTTATAAGCTTTTATTTACCTGTCCGGTGTCTGTAATGATATCTTGCAAGTTAAATTTGACCCACTTTCCGGTCTCCGATTGAGCAGAAATTTTGCATGCATATGTATTATATCACGTGACAATGCAATATTATGATGATATAAAAGCTTGTATTTATAAAAGTTCTTTTTTTATAATTTTACTTGTTAGCATGCTAAAATTACTGATCGACTTTCAGTTTTTTTTTATCCTGATTCGTGTTTATAAAATGGAAAGAAGACAGAGGTTTTTCGAGAAAATTGTTAACAGAATACAGAACAACGTGTGTTTGAGAAGGACTTTACAGTGAAATTTATAGTAACAATTTTATTGGAAATGAATATTGCAGATTGGTTCTGTCTCTGGTTTACGAGTATTATAATTCTGATGAAAAGAGCATGGCAAATGCATATCTATTTTAAAAGTATATCTAAGTGGCATACTTTCAGGAAAACAATATAATACTAAAATTGCCGAAAATATTGCAAATGTACCCACAGACGTATAATTATACGTCTGTGGGTGCTCCACAGTCTGCAATATGACCCCGTTTCAAATGGCAACACCACGGCAATGCTACGCTCTTTGTGTGAAGAAATGTTGCCATGTTAAATAATTGTAGCTCCTTCCTTAATTTTTTTTCAAGCTGTAAATAACAAAATAACCTATGCCATTAAAGAGCTGGTCAATACATCCAGCTCTATAATCTCCAACACAAATACTGTATTCAAAACTAACAAATTTTCAGCGCGAACAACAGCTCGAGTCCGAAATTACCAGCGTCACTCAGCGTTAAGCAAACAGAATTTAAATCGCTTACTTTTATATTATTCCGAGCGCAAATATTTGTATGCAGGCCGAGATGGGAGTAGGGTGGCCAAGATTTACGGCGCAAGCGGGACAGTCCCGGACAGACGCGGGACTCGGCAAAAGATTAATTGCGAGCTCGCCCACTATTCGGACACTGCTGATTTTTAATCCCAGCGAGAGCCGCAACGAATTTCGAATCTAAATTCAAATCGAGTAGTCTAGGAGATGTGATTCGATTTCATGTTCGACGATTGCGAGTTTGCAACGTTTGAAGGAGTCACGCGCAACAATTGCTGAAGCTGCCTTTTTAGTGGTAAACTAGTATTAAAATAATTTTTTTTATCTATGTGCCATTTTATAGGGGAAAGCCTACTGCTTCTCTCCGGCACTACTCCGCGACTACGAGTTTCTACCATAGAATAAATAATAGTTCTTAAGTATTTCTACTGAGGATTTCCTAATCAGAATATCCTTAATAAACTCTTTTATGACTTTGTGATCGAACCCGGGACCTTGTGATCAGCAGTCACACTGATGACCAACTTGAAAACGAGACAGTCTCTTGGGAGTAATATAAATTAATTATTCTTATTTATATACAACAAAGAAGAATAAAGAGCGTCGGTGGTGCAGTGGACTCGGCACTTGCCTTCCAATCGGGGGGTCGGGGTTCGAGACCCACCATGTACCAATGTGTTTTTCGTTTCGAATTTCATATGTACATTTGTCTGACGCTCCTACGGTGAAGGAAAACATCGTGAGGCAACCTGCATACATCTGCGAAGAAATTCAATGATGTATGTGAAGTCGACCAATCCGCTGGGCCAGCGTGGTTGACTAAAGCCTAATCACCCTAATATAGGGTAGGCTCGAGCCCCTCGGTGGGGACGTATATGGGCTGTGATGATGATATACAACAAGGAATACTGTTGTTGAAAATGTGTCGGACTTATTATATTATTAACTTTACAGAGACAAATCAGACACTATTTAATAGTCGTTATGGATGTCGTGCAATTTCAAAATTGTTTAGAAATCTGTCTATATGTTTTATATACAATGCAATATACCATATTTAACAAAAAGTTTATACAAAATTAAGAACAAAGAAATAACGGGGGTCGTTACTCGTGGTCCATCTACTTTGCCCCACTGTTGGGACCACGAGGAAATGTGGTTTCGAGTGGTCCAACTGAAGATTTGGAAGTAATTACGTATGCTGTTAACATAATATATTTCAAAACTTAAACAACAATGTTTTATAGACATTGTCCCCTAGACTAAATTCTATACCATTCCACTCTGAATGTGTCGAACCGATTGCGGTTCTGAAAATACAAATTCAAGTTTGCTTTTAGGGCGACAATGCATTATATTTTATAAAAGCTTTTCCAACGCTGGTTGGCTGGAGTAATTTTTTACATCAAACTAATGTTTTTTTTTTTGCTGAAAATGCAGACGAGCAGACGGCCCACCTGATGGTAAGTGGAAACCGCCGCCCATGGATTTCGTCAATATTAGGGGCAAGACCAAGCCGCTGCCTACTTTGAGTGCAATATTCTTCTTAAACCTCGCTTGAATATGGGCATATTATGGAGCAATATATTTATGATGAAATATTTTTTTTAAATTTCCAATACTTAGTAAGACTTCTTCTCAGCTGATGGTAAGTAGCGGTAAGTCTGAAAATAGATGAAACCTTTACCCGGACTTCCCAAAAACAGTAACTGTCAACTTATAAGAATAAGCTAATGGTTGGAACAAAATAATGCTAATAAAATTGATAATATAGCGACAAACCTATGCAAATTCAAAAGCTCTACCACCAAATAAGATAAAAAAACTTGTGCACCCTCGGGAAATTGCACCCCGGATCTCCAGATAAGAACTATATTGTAGTCTTTTTTCTAACAAACGACCGGGAAGCTCTTAGCCTTCTCATCTCATCATGGTAAGTGACGGTTCGTCCACCTGGATCCCCTGGACCGAAGATAGATGCGAGCTTGACCCGGACACAACAACTGCAGAGCTGGTTACACAACAATGCTATTAACGTTGTTATTATGGCGACAAACTTAGGTAAGACGGTGGTAGCTAGTCAGGTGGACTACCAACCAAACCGAGCAAAAACTTCTGCCCCAATGGGGAACTGAACCCCGGAACTCCCGTTCAACACCCGGTGGTGTCAACTACGAGATCTCAAAAAATGCAGTGAAGGGTACACAACAGACTAATTAAAGATTTACTATAGCTGTGCCGATTGCGAGTTGAACAGTCCATTCGGTGAACTTCTCAATCACGACTCTTAACCTAATCGCGGTGTCAAATGGGAAAGTACCAGTTATTGCAACATGACATGATACTAAAATGTCAAGTTAAGAAAGAGATAATATATACAATGCATACTTGCATAGTGTTAAATAGATAAAATCTATAAATTTAGATGAAGAAGTTCCCATCTATAGACGTCGCACAGCCGTAACCGCTAATGGTAGAAACGTGAAATTTCGACAGTTGTTTTTAATCAAAATGTAGACGCACACTAAGAAGGGATTTAAAAAAAAATACTCTGAAGGGATGAAATAGGGGTTGCAACTTTGTATGGATTTTTTTAAAATTAGAACGATTTTGAAAAAACTTGAGATTCATGCTCTTAAAACATTTCATAAAATAGGGGTTGAAAGTTTTCGAATAGGGGTTAAATATAAATAACAGCCTTCTATGTAATAGGTTACAAAATAATTTTACAGGAAAATAAAAAAATCCCACAGGAAAACAATACCTAATAACGCCGGCAAAGCCGGGAGCGGAAAGCTAGTAACGTAGATAGATACAGATTGCGCCAAACTTCGAGTCCGCTCTGAACCGCTACCTAATGTTTGTAATCACCATGGATTTATGAATGAGTCCATGTCCATGGTAATCACATTGTGAGTGATTACTAATCACTCACAATGGTTGCTATGGATACCATATCTGACACCAAGAATAGGTTTGATATAAAGTAGGTTAATACCCAACACATACATAGCATATATTGCCTCCACGGAAACGGTATAGGTCATGCCTGAAAATCAGCGCTTTTTGCGTTTTTTACGCAAAAGCAATTAGCCGAGGCAGTAGCGTTTTAGATTGCCTTCATTGTTATAGTGTGCGTCCCAATAAAGAATTTCTTTCTTTCTTTTACTAACGCATTTTATATGAAAACACTCGTTTATCGTTCAATTCGTTTCGTGTCTCGAAACCAAATCTCGTGATGGACG
The DNA here is from genome assembly GCA_963935595.1 of Schoenobius gigantellus. Taxonomy (NCBI): domain Eukaryota; kingdom Metazoa; phylum Arthropoda; class Insecta; order Lepidoptera; family Crambidae; genus Schoenobius; species Schoenobius gigantellus. The sequence goes on from OZ012553.1 coordinate 7,330,741, forward strand.
GACTCGGTAACTGCGTCGGGGCACGGCAGAAATCAGTTAGTGCAATAATTTATCGGTGGCTGTAGGTTCGATAGCAAACCAATAGATTCGTGACGTTCGAGTTCCGATTTTATCGACTTCTGACTCGACTGAGTATCGTTTTTTTATGTTTGCTTTAAATCTGATTGTCCTTTTTCCCCTCTACCTCGTATATTTGCAGGCATCTCCATACAGCACATGCAATGTTAAATACTAATCTTCTAGTTTGAAATTTAATTGCTTTTGACGTCGATAGACAGAAAAATATGTTTTGTTTAGCTACACACATAGAAAAAGATACACGCAGAATTACAACATAACCGTTTAAAATGCATAGCAATAATGAGAACACGAAGTCACGAATACAATCAGACAGTTGAGTTATGGGGGCTAAGGCGGCGACCGAAAAAGGTGAAGCGAGCATGCGGCAAAAAGATGTGTTTATAGTTTAAAACTACATTTTGTGTCGTTTGACGTGAAAATTCTAGGGTCCATGGGGGTCCAAATGCAAAAAATATATGAAATTTCTCCGGGGCTGCGGTGCCTCTGGGGCCAGGCGAGCAGGCGCTTACCTCGCTCAATGAACCAGCTCGCGATTCAATGAGGCAACGCCTGAATCGCAGAGCTTTCTAGCAGAGTATTCTAACCTGCATGCCACTCGAGGCTGAGGTAAGGAGCTGCAATTTATAGTAGAATAATATTTTTTCATACAACTAATACGTAAATAATATTAATACCATAAAATTTTCCTTTTTTTTGTAACCGGACCGGATCTTTCGATCGGTCAAGGATTAAACTGTTTTTTATTGATTTCCTTTTTTTGTTTATTTTTTTCGCAAATGTAAAATCGTCCTTCGAAGCACGTGCGGGATTGTAATTTCTACACGTCTCTATTGTCGATCCGTTCCTTCGGCTTGGGACGGGACTCATGAAAAAATGTTATACTTTTCGCACTTGTATCGAAATGAACTATGTGGGCAGTCACTATAAATATTGTATATTAACACAATACATAAATACTTACACACACACAAATACAATACATAATAATATTAATTTATTATATTCTATTTTACACATATATATTAATATTTACAAATGTTATATACATAAATAATGTTATATTTTATATTCCAAAATATTTACATAAAAATAATATTAATTCCACATAACATCAACATGCATTCGCACGATGAGTTATGTCGAGGAAACGCGCACTCTTGTAGCAGCCTATTGTTCGGTTACTGCCGCCGTCCCCTCCGCGGGGTCCGGTGCGCGCGCGCATAGCAGCTGTCAAACCAGTCGAGACCATACCACGACGCGGAGCGCTTGCTTCTCACCTATCCGCCTTATCTTGTCGCGACTTACGATCCGCTGACGCTTGCTATTGTTTACTGTTTTCTTGCCTATTAATTTGTGTTCCTTCTCGCTTCTCACTGTATAAACTGTGCTGTGCTTGTGTTATGTACTGTTCTCCTTCTGTCTATTCTGGGTGTAATTGTGTGTGGATTTATTAAAGGACATTTGTACGTAAGTAAATCGGACAATTTATTTACACCTACTGATACGTACATCCACCACGTACTTACAACCCTAAACTGGTGACCCCTAACGAACATTATAAAAAGGAGGTAACACAAAATGAGCACCAGCAGTGAATCGGCAAAAACCGCAGCTTCGCAAGACCCCCCGCGCTCCGACAGACGTCATCGCAGAAAGCGCGTGTCCACGGCACCATCAGACATTTGCCGTGTCGGTGTCCGAATACCACCGTTTTGGTCCGAAGAGCCAGAAATATGGTTTGCGCAAGTGGAGGGACAATTTGCCATTTCCGGAATAAAATCAGACGTGACGAAATTTAATTACGTCATCAGTCACCTGGATCCACAATATTCAAAAGAGGTGAAAGATATTATAGTGGCTCCTCCCGCGGATAACAAATACGAGAAGCTGAAATACGAGCTAGTCAAGCGTCTATCGGCATCCAAGGAGAAGAAGGTACATCAACTCCTCACACATGAGGAGCTGGGAGACAGGAAACCATCACAGTTCCTGAGACACCTGCAGAGTTTAGCTGGTTCCGGAGTGCCTGAAGACTTCATCCGTACCATATGGAGCAGCCGTCTTCCCAGCAACATCCAAACGTTGTTGGCATCACAGCCTACTACTTCGTTGGAAGCGCTCGCAGACCTGGCTGATAGAGTGCAAGATATTGTCTCCCCGATGCAACATGTCGCCGCTTCATCTGCGCCTGTAACGTCGTCGAGTTCTATGGAGACTATGGCGTTAGAGATAGCGGAGCTAAAGCAAGCCGTCAAGAACCTGACCCTACAGCTCAATCGTCGCGACCGGGAACATCGTCCACGTCATCGTTCGAGAGAGCAGCGGCGTAGTCGCTCGACATCCAGATCCAGCTCCAGCCACCGCAAGTTCCCTATATGTTGGTACCACTATAAGTTTGGATCTAAAGCGACCAAATGTTTGAAGCCCTGCGACCACGCGAAGACGGGAAACGCCCAAGGCAGTCGGTGATGGCCACGAACGATTGCCCTTCATCCAGTGGTCGCCTTTTCGTCACCGATCGCAAGACGAAGACTCAATTCCTCGTCGACACAGGGAGTGACTTGTGCGTATTCCCCATATCTGCACTACGCGAGCGACGAACGAAGACCACGTACCAACTGTCAGCAGCCAATGGAAATATCATCGACACGTATGGTTTTCTGCAATTAAATTTAGATTTAGGACTTAGACGTTGCTTTGCTTGGAACTTTGTTGTTGCGAATGTAACTAAAGCCATAGTTGGAGTAGATTTTCTGAGATTTTATAATTTAATTGTAGATATACGCAACCATCGCTTAATTGACAACACTACTTCATTGTGTACTGTAGCTAGTTTAGATAAAGCTTTAAAAACTGTGTTGTCGGTTAAGGTTTTGTCTGGTGATACGCGGTACCATTCGATTCTTAATGAATATCCCGACATAACTCGTCCATCTGGCACACCACGCATCACATGCCATAACACAGTGCATCACATCCGCACCACTCCAGGTCCGCCTGTGTTTTGTTCTCCCCGCAGGTTAGCTCCCGACAAGTTGAAGATCGCGCGTAGTGAGTTCCAGCTGATGTTGGACAGCGGCACCGCACGTCCTTCGGAGAGTCCTTGGGCATCAGCTCTCCACTTAGCGCCAAAAAAGGACAACAGCTGGCGACCCTGCGGCGATTACCGTGCATTGAACGCACGCACCATACCAGATAGGTATCCGATCCGTCATATCCACGATTTTGCTCACAGTATCGCAGGTTGCAAGGTGTTCTCCACAATAGATCTGGTGAAAGCTTACAACCAGATTCCAGTCTTCGAGGAGGATATACAGAAGACCGCCATCACCACACCTTTTGGCCTGTTTGAATTCCCTTACATGACCTTTGGGTTGAGGAACGCAGGTCAAACGTTCCAAAGGTTTGTGGATGAGATGACTAGAGGGCTAGATTTCTGTTATTCCTATCTTGATGACTACCTGGTCTTCTCCCAGGATCAGGTCCAGCACGAGGATCACCTGCGGCAGTTATTCGAGCGGATGAGGAAGTACGGTATCCTTGTAAACACGTCAAAGTGTGTATTTGGTGCTAGTGAAGTATCTTTCCTGGGGTATCAAATTTCTGCGGAAGGCACCAAGCCCCTGGAGAATAAAGTGCAGGCAATCAAAGACTGTCCTCCCCCCAAAACAATTAGGGAACTCAGGAGATTCTTGGGGATGATCAATTTTTACCGGCGATTTCTACCCAACGCCGCGCAAAGCCAAGCTCCTCTCAACGCTCTTCTTGCTGGTTCAGTCAAGGCGTCACATCCCGTGGACATCACGGGCCCAGCTCTGGCAGCATTCGAGCAGTGTAAGCAGGATCTCTGCAACGCTGCACTGCTGTCACACCCTGATTGCGACGCCCAGCTGGCCTTAGTGACGGATGCATCTGATATTGCGTTGGGAGCAGCTTTGCAACAGCTAAAAGATAGCATGTGGCAGCCTTTGGCGTTCTTTTCACGCAAGCTAAGCCCAGCTCAGCGTAAATATTCGCCTTATGACCGCGAACTCCTGGCTATCTACGAAGGCATAAAATACTTCCACCATATGCTGGAAGCTAGGCACTTCACGGTGTTCACCGATCATAAGCCCCTTAGCTTTGCGTTCAGTGATCGTAAAAATAACTGCTCGCCTCGTCAGTACCGTCACCTCGATTACATATCGCAATTCACAACTGACATTCGCCATATATCTGGCCGAGACAACGTTGTTGCTGATACATTATCTCGTATTGAGGAAATCCAACCAGCCATCGATTACGAAGTATTGGCAAAGTCTCAAACCGCGGACTCTGAGCTTGCCAATCTTCTCAACGAGGGTTCCTCTTTGCGACTGAAAAAGATCGCGTTGGACGGCAGTCGTCACGATATATTCTGTGACGTGAGCAGATCAACTCCAAGACCTTTCATACCCAAGCCGCTGAGGAAACACGTTTTTGATTGCCTACACAGCCTCAGTCACCCAGGTCCAAACGCAACAGCCCAATTGGTAGCAGAGCGATACGTGTGGCCTGGCATTCGTAAAGATTGCCGCGTATGGTCACAATCGTGCCTACCTTGCCAACGCGCTAAAGTGAATCGCCATGTGTCTGCACCTTTGGGCACATTCAATTTACCCCGCGCTAGATTCTCGGTTGTGCACATTGACCTCATAGGTCCCTTACCACCATCGCAAGGATACCGCTACTGCCTTACAGCCATCGATCGCTTTTCGCGATGGCCTGAGGTCATCCCAATTATGGATATGACGGCGGAAACAGTAGGTCGCGCGCTATTATCAGGTTGGATTTCGCGTTTTGGTTGTCCAACCGACATCGTAACTGACCGCGGACGTCAATTTGAGTCGAATCTGTTCGCATTCTTAGCAAAACTAGCAGGTTTCAAACATCGCAGAACCACAGCTTATCATCCCGCGTGTAATGGCCTAATCGAGCGGTTTCACCGCCAGCTCAAAGCCGCCATCGTATGCCACGCGGATAATTGCTGGACCGAGTCCTTGCCCCTAGTATTGCTTGGAATCCGTTCAGCGTTCAAGAAAGACCTGCAAGCCTCTTCGGCGGAGCTGCTTTATGGCGAACCCTTGCGCCTACCCGGAGAATTTTTCGACAGTGAGGTAGCAACGACTACGGATGTTACGGATTTCACCGCGCGTATCCGATCGTTCGCTGCAAAGCTACGACCATCTCCCGCGTCTCGCCACTGCAATAATAAAATTTTCATTTTTAAGGACCTTAGTAGTTCTAGTCACGTATTTCTTAGGGAAGACTCACTCAGAGCTGCATTAAGTCCAGTCTATGCCGGTCCCTATGAAGTAATAGACCGTGGGGACAAGGTATTCAAAATTTTAGTTAAAGGGAAAACGGTGTCGGTTTCAATAGATCGCCTTAAGCCGGCGTATATTCTTACCGAACCCGTTCCCAATAATGAAAAAACTACGAGTACATCTAGTGACAACAGTAAGTCAAACCCCGCAAATGTTGACGTAAGAACTACCCGTTCGGGAAGACGCGTCAGATTCCCCGACTACTATCGCCCGTAGTGACGGTCTCTGGAGGGGAGTGATGTGGGCAGTCACTATAAATATTGTATATTAACACAATACATAAATACTTACACACACACAAATACAATACATAATAATATTAATTTATTATATTCTATTTTACACATATATATTAATATTTACAAATGTTATATACATAAATAATGTTATATTTTATATTCCAAAATATTTACATAAAAATAATATTAATTCCACATAACATCAACATGCATTCGCACGATGAGTTGTGTCGAGGAAACGCGCACTCTTGTAGCAGCCTATTGTTCGGTTACCGCCGCCGTCCCCTCCGCGGGGTCCGGTGCGCGCGCGCATAGCAGCTGTCAAGGTGCCTCCAGACTCACGCCGAGAACCCCCGAGAACACCCGAGAAGCGTGAATGTGATGGGTTTCTCGGCTTCTCGTTCTCGGGCTCGCCTGTTCTCCGATCGGTGTCGGTTTTTTTGCCCGCTTCAAAGGGTTTCTCGGGCGAGAAAAGAGAACACTATCACACTCTCGTTTGTTCTCAGTGCGACTGCGACCGTGGCGTAGATCGCATGTTATCTCGTGCCAATTATTCTATAAAAAAAAATACTTTGTGGTGTCTGATGCATATCAGTATCATTTAGATAACTTCACAGTTATTGTATACTCTTTCATTAACATAGTCTCTCATCTGTGCTATCAGTGCTTAACAAAATAATGTGTGATAAATATTAAGAAAATAATTTAAATTCACGAAGATTTTAATTGTTTTGAGATATTTCGTTAGTCTTTATAGTTCAGTAATTTTAGACATACGAGTAAAAAATGTGTAAAAATGAAACAGAGTTAAAGTTTAAATAATATTTTCACACAGAGCCCATTTTGTGGGACGCAAAACGTTTTCTATAAAAAAGTACTTTGTCAATAACCACCATCGTTTGAGCCATTTTTTCTTAATATTATTTTTAATTTTCGTGTTAACGAGATTATAATGTGCTAACGCACACACTACCAAGGCAGTAGCACTGTCGTCCATTCCGGATCACGACCGAGAATGTAAATGAGAAGATCGCTGAGTGTGGATAGCTTCTCGGTTCTCGCGCAAGTTCTCGCCGAGACTTCTCGCGTGAGTCTGGAGCCGGTATAAAACCAGTCGAGACCATACCACGACGCGGAGTGCTTGCTTCTCACCTATCCGCCTTGTCTTGTCGCGACTTACGATCCGCTGACGCTTGCTATTGTTTACTGTTTTCTTGCCTATTAATTTGTGTTCCTTCTCGCTTCTCACTGTATAAACTGTGCTGTGCTTGTGTTACGTACTGTTCTCCTTCTGTCTATTCTGGGTGTAATTGTGTGTGGATTTATTAAAGGACATTTGTACGTAAGTAAATTGGACAATTTATTTACACCTACTGATACGTACATCCACCACGTACTTACGACTCTAAAACTATTTTACCTCACCAGCTCGGAAAGGCTTTCTTTATTCTTCATATAATCAAAGCGAGTGGTTCAAAAGTGGAGTCCCGAGCGTAACGAGAGAAATGCATAACAATTAACTATTGATTATGAGCTTTTAACTTCGATCACAGATTATAAACATGATGCACAATCAATTTTTCTAGACAATTCCTAACAAGTAGGTACTAGTGATTTTGCGTAGTTAGTACCAATTACTAGTAATTTTGTCGGAAGTTTTGCTATATACCTACTCATTAACAGTTTGTGATAGTCTTTCGACTGACACCTTAATCATCCCCCTCCGTCCACTTGGATCCATCAGCAGGCTCCACCGGTGGAGCCAATTTTCTCCACTTGAATCCACCAGTGGATCCAAATGTATTTTCTTAGCCTCTTAAATCCACCGGTACGAGTATATCTCTTTTTTCCTAATGGATCCACCGTCAACCTCAATGGTGCATTGAGGTGGAGCCATAGCCAACTTCTTGCGTCCTCCATCGGCGCTGTATAATGCTAGCCTTGACCCTGGATCCAAACCCAGACACAATATAGAACTTTGACATCCACGGGAAGATCTATTCATCCGAGGAAGCACTGACACTTGTATTTTAAATCCATTACAGAATGGAAAAATATATTAAATTAAATTAAATTAAATTTTCTAAGGGCTCAACCCTCCTTTCACACGAGGAACTATTAATATACAGGTTCTGATAAGCGACTCCACCTCCCAAGTCATTATCAACAAAGCAAGGTGACAGTTAAGTCCCGGCGTGTGTTATACAAAATTCCTTTTAAAGCAAATTACTGGGGATAGTTGGAGCTTAGGAACGGGATTAATTTGTGGTCCTGGATCCGTTGGTCGGAGGTTTTAGTGAAAGTGAGGAGCTGAGTAACGGCATAGTACAGCACAAAGCAGTGTAACAAAACAAAAATGAATATATTTTAGTTATGTTCTTGTTGTATGATACATTGATGGGTAATTGCACTAACCTTCTAAGCTTAGGACGATCTTAAGTGACATGCTGTCACATTCTTTTCATTAAAGACAAGAAGTGACAGCATTCATTTCAGGATTGTCTTTAGCTAAGACAAGGTTATTGAAATTGGCCATTAGTCGATTATTTTATTTGAATGGTTGGAAGCGAGGAAATACAATTAAAGCCATTAGCATCATCATCATCATTTATCAAACATCAACATCAGCTAGCGTTTAGTGAATGATGATGCTAACTCTCTCTCAAGAACGGGCGTCCCTCAGAACATCTTTTGCATCACGTCGAGGTTAGCTTGGTTCCTGAAAGTTGTAACTCTAAACACTTTACAATTCTAAAATGTTAATTAACATTAAGCCCATTACTAAGTTTAACGATAGTTTTTTCACTCCTCAGAACTTTCGCAAAGTACGAGTAATATAGGTAAGTACATAGTACGAATGTACGAATGTAAAGTACGAATGTAAATAGCAAAGTTTGCTTACTGGATGTCGAGCTAACTATGGTCGCAGTGACTGGCACGGCCGGAAATCTGACGTAGGTAAGATTACACGAGGGATGATGTCAGGACGTGCGTTACGCACTGGCCGCCCCTGCCGAGCGCTAATGCAGTATCATCCCGAATCAAAACAGTTAGCAACTAACTATACTTACATAATTATTATACCTACTTGTTAAGAAGGAAGAAGGCGACATAAATTCGGAATATAATATGTACCCATCATAAGTGAAGATTCTATAGGAAAAATATTCGGGTTAATCAAGCTACTTTTTGCCATATCTAATCTTCTTCTAATATACAAAATTTTCGTGTCACAGTGTTTGTAACCGAACTCCTCTGAGACAGCTTGACCGATCTTTATTAATTTTTTGGTGTATGTTTGGTAGGTCTGAGAATAGGTCGTAAACTATTTTTTATACCCCTAGGTGATTATTATGGCAAATAAAAACCTCGTGTCACAGTGTTTGTAACCGAACTCCTCCGAAACGACTTCCGATCTTTATGATTTTTTTTTGTGTGTATAGTCGGTAGGTCTGAGAATAGTCAGAATAGGTCGTAAACTATTTGTTATATCCCTAGGTGATTATTATGATGAAATGTAGATCGCAGGCACAGCTAGTAAACTGTCACTGGAAAGATTTTGCTTTCAGTTTAAAGCCGATTATCTCGAAAATTATTAAGTTTCCAGATCGAGGGTCCATCTAATATCTACCTTATATAATCCCTTAACTATTATTTCGGCGGTCAGTTACACTCGGTATACTCTTAGAATCGCAGCAATGAATTTCGAACGGGAAACTGGTGCTTCTGTATGAAAGATAGGTCCGTTACTTACCTGCAGGCGGAAACACGGACTGCCAAGACTGGACTTGACTCACACATTATCTCACAATTTCAGTGACATAATCGCTATGTCTTAAAGAGTAGTAGTGTGGCGGCGCGTATTTAGTGTGACTGATGTGATTAAAAATTTCTTGACGCTCGTCAAGGAACACGTGTGACTGAGTTTTATCACAAATTTCTTGGCGTGCCTGTGCTTTGACTGCTGCTACATCTTCCAAAGTATTAAAACTCTTGCTACAACCACAGCAGTCGGAGCACTGACACGCCAAGAAGAACAAAAACACACACTTCATACAAATACGTATTCATATAATATCATATAAATAGTATGATTATAAACAAAATAACATTCTACACATAAGAAATAAAAATTAAAAAATTTCTGACTAATGACCCAAGAATACAGAGCAAAATTCAATTAAAAAACAAACTTTCAGCCTTTATCAAGATTACACGAAGAAAGGAGGAATTATCAACCTTTTATAGCTTAAACACGTGTTAACCTATTCATTTTATATACTCGTTTTATGACTATGTTTGCTGTTTGTTTGTATGGTTCCAAAACCATAAAGTGGTGCTTGTATTGCTGCGTTCTGGTTAGAAGGATAAGACAAGCAGGTGAAGTTGCTAGGTACTGTAACCTAACATCTTATGACACCAGGGGGGCAATTTTGTAACTCATCGGCAATAGGCCATCGTACTTATAGATTCGATAATTTTGTTTGGTTGAAACTATTTTTTAAAACGTTTAACATTTTGTAACGTGTCGTCGTTCGAGCAGTCTTGACATATTTGTCGAAAGAATCAACCAATATTTATAAACAATGAACATAATTCCGCTTTGCTTCATTAAGTCATCCAATGTGATAACGATTGCCGAGCAATCGATGCGTTACAAAATCGCCCACCCAGTTGACAACGTACTCGTAAATTGGCGTCCTTGTAGGGGTGGTACATTTGCAAGTCTTGCAAGGCTAACCCAAACTGAGTAGCAGGTGTCCATCTTCGGTCTTATCATCAGGTCAAATAAAGGCCAAGACCGTCCCTAAAACTTTGTATCTAAAAACTTCCCTTTCCTTCCTTCCTCAAGCGTGTATTCGCCCACCGTTGAGCATACGCCTCTCCAATATTCCTCCATACTGATCGATTAGCAGTCACTCTTGACCAGACTGTGCCTGCAATGTCCCTGATGTCGTCGGTCCATCGGGCAGGTGGTCTGCCTACGCTTCTCCTGCCTAATCTGGGTTTCCACTCCAGAGCGCGCTTGCTCCATCGGTCGTCGTGTCGTCTGCACAAGTGTCCAGCCCAAGCCCACTTTAACTTGGCGATTCGGTAGCCCACATCAACCACTTTGGTGCGTTATCTGATGAGCTCGTTCCGGACTCGGTCACGTAATGTTAAGCCAAGCATAGCGCGCTCCATGTTACGCTGCGTAACCTTGAGCTTGTGGATAGTGTCCATGTTTCGCAAGCATAGTTCATAGCGGGTAATACGCACTGATCGAAAATTTTTGTTTTGATTGATTGGGGGATTTTGGAGCACGTAGCTCAGTTTTCCGAAGGCCGCCCACTCCAGCTGTATTCTTCGCTTTATCTCTGCCATCATTGAGTCCCGTCCGAGCTTTATAACCTGTCCTAGGTACGTGTACTCCTGCACTTGTTCCAGCGATTGCCCGTTTAATGAAATGGGGCTTCCAGCAAGATTGGTTGTTGCTATTACCTTTGTTTTCTCCATATTCATCTTGAGACCGGTTTGCATGGACGCGTGATAGTATAGTTGTTGCAGCATTTCTTCGAGGTTTTGAGCAGATTCTGCCATTATTACTATATCATCAGCGTAACGCAGGTGATTTAGGTACACGCTGTTTTGTCCAAAATGAGAGCATTTTATTTTTTTTAATACAATTAAGTTGGCAAACAAGCATACTGATGGTAAGTGATAACAGTCCTCTATAGTACATGTGGCTCTTGTGAGACTCGCAGGAAATCTGCAATCCCCACAAGAATCACAATGTACGTTGCAAGTCAGGGTACCTAGTGATTTCACTGCCTTATCTCACCCTACAAATTGGAATACAGCAATGAAAGCATTGCTGCTTTGTGGCAGAAATAGGTAAGACCCAAGCAGGCAACCCTGGTATTGAGTCTATATTTCCATCTGTACCTACACCGTTTCTGAAAATAAAAGTAAACTACAAAGATTTCGTTATTACCATACAGCTGCTGCAGAACAAATTGGAGTCCTAACAAGATTCCCGCATGCAGAGCTATGCAAATAGCTCCGAAGCCATAGCTCGGGCGACAAAGACGCGCAGATAACACTACGAATCGAGATTTGAGGTCTAGGTTTTATTTGTCTACACAAGCCGTTAAAGAAAGTAATCACAGCACGATTTTTGTACAAACATGTTTACTTTACAGACACTAATAATAATGTTATTCTACCACTGTAAAATCTTCTGTGTCACACTGGTGTGACAGAGAGAGAGCACCCTAATAGTAATACCACTTCTGTGTTCTGTGAGTAATACACATGTCATTGGATAGTACACATGTGCGTCTTTCAACTATGCATCTCAGAAAGTTTTCATAAAAAAACGATAATGTTATGGAGGAAACAGATTCAGTTTTTCTTTTAGAAAACAAGTAAAATTATTCAAAAAAACTTATTTAAATACAAGCTGTTATATCATCATATTAATGCATTGTGCATTGTCACGCGATATATACATGCATTTCAGCTCAATCGGAGACCGGGAAGTGGGTCATATTTAACTTGCAAGATTTCACTACAGACACCGGACAAGTGAAAGTAAATAAAAGCTTGTAAAATTGAAACGTTTCTGTAATATACGTAACTTGAGATGCTACGAGTACATTGACAAATGAAGAATTAATTATACCATCAAATGACATGTATTATTGCAGTGATGTATTCATTTTATTATTAGTGACTGTTAAGTAGGTAGGTAAACATTTTTGTATGAAAATCGTCCTGTTTTATACTTTTTTTGGACGGTCAGTGTAATTAGATTGTGTTACAATTTTTTTTTTTTTTTATAGAACTAAGTAAGACTACAGTCGCCTATCGTACATTATCGTACATTTATGGTTACTGTTAGATTTGCAATACTATATCTATCAGGTGGGTACGTTACCAACTTGTGACATAAGTTGTCGAGTCACTGTGTCCAGTAATTACAATGCCTGCCTCCCTAGCATGACCACCGAAACACGATAGTATGTGATAAAACGAAGTTGGATTTTCAGCTATCTTGAACTTTTGAGTCAAAGTCAAAGTCAAAGTCAAAGTCAAAGTCAAAGTATTTATTTACACAAGGCATGGTAAAAATGGTAACAAAATGAGTAGCTGAACAGCACGTCTTACCAACTTGTGGCATGTGAATGTCAGTTTACAATTACATAATTTAAATGTTCGTATTATATTTTGTATTATTATTATATGTCATTTTACTATATTACTATACCTAATAATTATATTACTCTTACATGTTAATTAGATTATTATAATAAAATGTCAGTCATTTTTAATATTATTTATGCTTATAAGTCAAATAATCTGTAACCGAATAAAAACAATGTACTTTGGATATTGATATTGTTATTTTGGATATTATTGTCGATAAAATATCGAGGAAGCCATTATGCAACATATTTTGACAATTCATATCGATTTATCGTGTTTCTGTGTTCATGCCACGGGGGCTGTCTTATACTTCAAACTAAAACACAGTGATGTAAATAGATAAACATGTATGGTCGGCCAAAAAGTGGTGTGTTTTGACAGAATTTCGCGTATAATATCGCTAAGGTGGTAGCTGTCAGTATGTTATTGCAAAGAAGTCAACTGTGTTGGATAATAACAAAACTAAATTTTAACCTTACGGTCGTAAATCAGTTTTTTTGGCCGACTGTACCCGCGCAGACGACTTTAATATACATCGCGCTAAACTTCTAGTCTGCTCTGAGCACAGCGTGATTCGTGTCACATTGTAGAAATATACGTATAAATTAATTTAATTATATTGACTTTTAAAAAAAGTTATATCTAAGTGGTGGATGAATTTCACATCTCTAAATAAGTTTCAGCACTATAAAAATCATCACAGCTCATATACGACCCCACCGAGGGGCACGAGCCTACCCTAACTAGAACTAGTTCGGGCGAATAGGCCTTTATCAAACCACACTGGCCCAGTACGGATTGGTTGACTTCACATACACCTTTGAATTACTTCGCAGGTGTATCCAGGTTTCCTCGCGATGTTTTCCTTCACCGTAGGAGCGTTCAATAAAAAAAAGAGCATCGGTGGCGCTGTGGCTCAGCACTGGACTGTGCTCCGAGTAGAATCGGGAGGCCCGCGATCGATCCTGCTATGTACGAGTACCAATGTGTTTTTCGTTTCACGAATTTCATATGTACATTTATCTGACGCTCCTACGGTGGAGGAAAACATCGTGAGTAAACCTACATACACCTGCGAAGTAATTCAAAGGTGTGTGTGAAGTCAACCAATCCGCACTGGGCCAGCGTGGTTTGACTAAGGCCTAAAGCATAACTGGTTAGGGTAGACTCGTGCCCCTCGGTGGGAAGTATATGAGCTGTGATGGTGATGATGATGACTATAAAAATAAACTTAGTATATTTTACGAACATTAAAAGAGGCGCGAAGCAACTTCAGAGCAGACTAGAAGTTTGGCGCGATCTGTACTGAGTCTCGATCGTCTCCATCTGGTAAATTGATCGATAATTACGACGCAATCACAACAGCGGAATCCCTCTGATCATCGATGATTCACTGCCACCGTTTTATACATTTTAAAAAGGTTTTGACAAAGGGCCGCAGAGATAATAATTTCTGCGAAGTTGCGCATGCAAATACAGACAAAAAGCAACGTGAGGCTATGTGTCGATTGTTTGGACCCACAATGACCCTTTCACATTATGCCGAAGCGTGACATGAATAATTTGCGCGCGTGTGATGAGCGTTTTATTCTGTGCTGTTTTCATAGAACAAGTAGGGATGTGGTGAAGGTTATAATTGACTGAATTTGTTTTTGTAATAATAGCAAGTTTGGTGCGTTTTATGAGTAACAGTGACAGTTTAACCTCCACCTTGCCTAGTCATTTATTGTTTATTAAATTTCATAAATAATTTGAATAGTCATCACTAAAACATTTATTAATTCGTTATCCTACATAAAATCAAAATAGTTATTCAATACACGTAAAACCGGACTCGGCACTAGCCTTCTAATCGGGAGGTCTGGGGTTCGATCTTGCCATGTACCAATCTGTTTTTCGTTTTTAGAATTTATGTGTACATACATTTATCCGATGCTGCTACGGTAAGGGAAAACATCGTGAGGCAACCTGCATACATCTGGGAAGAAATTCAATTGTGTATGTGAAGTCGATCGATCCG